>OY754467.1:26380400-28780400 GCA_963575645.1 Xanthostigma xanthostigma | reverse complement strand
CGCTCCATTAAGCTTGTTAGTAACTATGTATGACTAACTGGTAATTATTTTCATAGTCATACCTTACTATATACAGTATACAATATACAATTATACATACATGTTGTATTTTGTAGGTATATTGCGCGAGTTCATGCAAATATGGTTTTAATCTATTATTTTATTATGTACACACATGTACATAATATATTGTATTTTTAGTTCGCCTTTGCGCGTGTCTGCTCATAACAATCCGTTTGTCAAACAAGTGAAATGTAGGTGACACATAAAACAATATGAATCTATTTTGAGGTATTTTTAACAAAAACAATGATCGTTTCTCACTATTGTTAATTTAAATGCATTATTTTATTGTTCATGATTTTACGTTGGTCATTAATAATGCAACATTCGTTTTTAATGTTTTCATCCAAAAAATGATAATGCAATAGGTAAAGCTGTGTCCTGACTATACCGATCGGCAAAGCTGCACTAGTGTGGACGTGACTGTCGGCTTCGTTATCAGGCAAATTTGTTGCCGATCAGCGTAGTCAGGACAGCTTTATATGCATACGAATTAATGATACTTACAATTTCAGACAGAATTCGCGGTAAGAGTTTGCCATACGATTTTTCTGTGTGTATCTTGCATTTCCAACCTTTTATAATACTGTAACAAAACTTAATTATTGTTCGTGGTGGAAAATATTTATTTACAATAGTGAAACATTAACAAAACAAATAACAAACAAACTAAAAGTACTTCTATACAATGATAACGAAATAACGTAACAGAAACAAAACAACTAAGCAATAAAATAAAAGAATACAAAGTCACTATTTATGTACACAAAACCACTGTACGACTAGGATATACACAAGATTATTTATATTGGTCCAGATTTATATAATTTTAATCAATGGTCTATTAACCACACTGCATTTATATTGACTGTGAACTCACTATCATACGATATCTGACTGTCCTGCTTACTAAGCTCGGGCGGTGGTAATTATTAGTGGAAAAAATGTGTACGAGATAGTTTCACGTTCAGATATTTCGTCTGTACAAATTAATCTGAACGTGAAACTATCTTGTTACACATTTTTCCCGCTTATCCAAATGCAATCGTATAATTTGCAACTAGAAGTTTCACTTGTGTAATGCGTTCTCGTAACACATTCATAATTTTATCGCAGGTTTACTTACTGCAAATAATAAATAAGAAAACACAAGCAGACGACAAAATTTTCGCAGGCTTACTGCAAATATTGTTTTTTTAGCTCAAGTATTATTCTAATAAATTAGCCGAAAATTTTATATGTAATAGGTAGGTATACTTAAAAATAATTTAAAAAAAATAAATAAAAAACAATTCGTTGCGCGCACCTGACGGTAATCGAACCCGAGCCGGCCGCGCGGTATGCCAGCATTCTACCACTGAGCTATCAATGCTTACAAAGAATTATTGTTTATATAGGGTTACTAATAGTACAATTTCGTGACAAATTCCGTTACATAGGGAAGCGAGTTTACCTCCGTTTGTAAGAAGTATTCACTTAAAAAAATACTGACATAATGGAAAAAGTATAAAAGTGAAATTGATGAAAATAACTATAACTAAACTATAAAATAGTAGAAGCAAAATTGAGAATATCGAAAAAAATCACGAAAAACTAGAAGCAAGAATTGAATAACTTGAAATGGGAAATTCTGCAACACACCTGTGAAATAAAAGTGCAGCCTGTACATTTGATTATAGCAATTGTGTTATAGAGGAAACGGCACGCCGCGCTCGAAAAACTATACAAGCACTGTTTTATAACGAAATGACTATAATTAGGAACAATTGGGACGGCGCGCGACTGCATTTTCAACAGCACTGATAATAATTAACCAGAACAATACCGATTTCGAATTCCTTGCAACTGACTACATTTTTAAATCAATATCACTTTTGTGTGAAGATGACAGGACATGTAAATTGGCAGACAAAACAGTTCCTCAAGTGTCAAGTAGATTTTCAGTTTGTTATTTTGCAGTGAATACTTCTTATGCGACTCCGTACGCTTTGCGTATAACGCTATAGCGTCGTTCTGATAACGTGAAGGTCGCAGGTTTGATCTCCCATGAACTATGAAATAAATTTGTGTTTTTACAATATGCTCGTATTTTTGCTTTTAAATAGTCCGTCAGTACGCCACAAACAAATCTAGTGCGTTTTTAGAACTTAAGAAGTTTGTACAATATTATTGTTATTGAAGTAAATACATCTTATAGACATAGTCGCAGAGTTTGTACCGATTTGAACAATTATTTCATTGTTTAAAAGCCATATTTCTCGTGACTGATGTCTCTAGGCTGGGGTATACATTAATTTAGCTTGAAGATGAATTTCCCGAATGGCTTTAGCTTTTTGCTTACTGCTGAAGATCCTTTTTAACCGACGAAAAACAAAAACGGAGGAGGTTCTCAATTCGACGCGTATATTTTTTTTTTTTTTATTTATGTATGACCACGCATAACTTTTTACAGAGTAGTCCGATTTTGATAATTATTTTTTTGTTTGAAAGGGTATACCCCGAAGTTGGTCCCATATAAATTTGGTAAAAAAATTCCAACCCTAAGGGTAGGAAAACAGGGGATGATTGATTGTTCACTCACTGATTGTAATGTATGACCACACATAACTTTTTACAGAGTGGTCCAATTTTGATAATTATTTTTTTATTGGATAGGGTATACCTCGAGGCTCGCCTCATATAAATTTGGAAAAAAAACTCCTACCCTAAGGGTGGGAAAATAGGGGATGATTTATAGTTCATTCACAGATTTTCATGCTTTGTGTATTACAATTATAAATTATATAGCCACAAAAAAATATAAAATAAAAACTTTTTAACAAAAAAATTAAACCGCCGAAAAACTGAAAAGCAAAAAATAATAAATCTTTTTATTTAACTAAGTTCTATCTAAGTAGTTGAACGTATGTGACAGTCTAGTATATCTAAGTAATTTTGAGTCGGCGTCAAACCATCAATGAACAAAGATCACTAAAAGAAATAACCAAATCAAATTAACAATGATACGTGAAATCTCCAGCGATAAACATTAACATTCCAAACATGCGCTCTCCACACGACCACTCGCAAAGACGTGTGCCCTCAGTGTGCCCGTTCGGGTTGCTCTGTCGCTGACATTAACTTCGTGAACGCTCAGAGATTTCCGGCGAAGGATTGTTGACGCCGACTCAAAATTACTTAGATATACTAGACTGTCACATACGTTCAACTACTTAGATAGAACTTAGTTAAATAAAAAGATTTATTATTTTTTGCTTTTCAGTTTTTCGGCGGTTTAATTTTTTTGTTAAAAAGTTTTTTGTCGTATCGTAATAATACGTGGTCTGTGTTACTTGGAAGAAGTAGCTTTTTAATCAGTGACATACATTTTGAGATCGGTTCAATAGCTTTTAAGATTAGCGTGGGCTTTGCCTCTATAGGCATGATAAGTGGTATAGATAATTTATTGAAGAAATGAATTAATATACTCGGCCAAAATATATGACCTTAATAAATTAACACGAACTTCAGTCAGTGTACTTGTCGGACGAAATGAAAAGTTCAGGAATGAGAATCAGGGAATAAATACTTCCCTGCGATTTTTCATCTGCAAAATAATAGATAGATAGATAGATAGATAGATAGATAGATAGATAGATAGATAGATAGATAGATATAATTTATTTGTAGAGCCAATTCGGATACAAAGCGTCAAAATAAAAAATTATACATATTTTACATGATCATACAAACAAGTTTTAATTAAATATCGTTTTAGTTTTTTTTTGAAAGAAGTAATGCTGCTTGTATTTTTTATGTCGGTAGGCAGGTCATTATACATATACATTCCGGAACAGATTGCACCTCTACTGTAATACGTCGTGTTAAAATTGTCGATATATATATTGTTTCTTTTTCTTGTGTTATGGTGATAAATATCTAAATTTCGTTTGTAGCTATTTAAATTGTTTTTTACAAAAATTATTGTCTCATACGCGTATAAGCTATATAGAGTTAAAATATTGTGGTTAATGAAATACTCTCTGCAAGATTCATATTTCGATATTTGAAATATGCTTCTAATAATTTTTTTTTGCAGTATGAACACTCGTTTGTGTGCTGTAGATTTTCCCCAAAACATTAGGCCATATTTTAGTACAGAGTATGCCAGTGCGTAATATACCGTAATTAACGTTTCTGTTAATGATGTGTACTACCTTGTGACATAAGTCAACGATTTCTCGTTTAATATTTTGTTGAACTGTTATATTTCTCGAATTTATTGTAATTCAATATGTTTATTGTGTATTCATTGTTTTTGTTTTGTTACAGGTGAGTGCATACCGAATTTCATTCATTCGTTTCTGTCTACTTGAATAAATAAATTAGGTAAGTAATTTGTCAAATATAGATATAGTTGAAACGACAGTGCTAAATTTCCAATGACGCGGAACGTATAAATAATATAAATAATAATATAAAATAGACGCATAATTTGTGGATGGCAAATTTCTCTACAAACCGCGATTCAAAGGTCTATTTTCGTTGTACGTAATATTAACGTAATGCTACGAATGGAAACTCACTCTTAGATTATCGTTTATACTTTTTAGCGATTTATAATTATATCTCATGTTTCGCTCTAAAGATCACTAAGTAGACACGTCTTTGTACACAGACGGCGCCACAATTCAGATAAAGTTAGAAAGAAACAGCCCTGTGCCATCTCTCGTTACGATATGTCATAAAGTTCAAAGTGAATACGAATTGAAAAGATCACTGGTGGAAAATTTATTTGGAGAGTTCTATTCAGACGTTAATCAACGATTTGTATAAACGATAATCTTATGATCGTGCTTCACCCGCCTTCGGCAGGCTTACTTGATCATACAATTATATTGTACTTAACGTCAACGTCACGTGACCCGACGTACTATCAACGTCACGTAATAATCCACGCCACCGCATATGCCAGCAAAGATGATATTACGCAACGTCCCGTTACATACCGCTAATAGCATGTTACGTACCAACAACGTGAATTATTTCACGTCATGTTACGTATCGGCAACATCATTTACATTAACATTACATAAACTTACGTTACGTACTGGGGGCGTTCTCTACGATTGTATCGCGGGTCTCCGGTTTTAAATCACTGATGTTATTCAGAAAGAACGAAGTAATTTTCCTCGGCTCAAGCCTGTTTGTGCACAGCCGTTTATTTATTGTCCTTAATCCTTAACGTAATTAGGTATGGCGTGCTATTAATCCTCGCGAATAGGCGATTCGAGAATACTTCTTCTTCTTCCCTTTTATTGTTTTAACTCCCTCGTGTCACTATTAATCAACCAATCTCTATCGCCGCCACTCTGTAAGTCTAGGGTTAAAAATCCTTTTGATTTTCATTTTTTTTTGTGCGAAATCGGAAGTCAGAACTAATATAAGTAAAACTCGCACTATTTCCAAATAAAGTAAAGGCCGCTGCACACGAGGCTAGAAATGCTGCTAGGAGTTCTGCTAGCCGGTAGGTTGGGTACGAAGCTGGAAATGACGTCACTGCGGGCTGCCTTGCTAGCTCAGAAGATAGGTTTTAAAATTAGAACAGGGGCTATTTTCCGTGCTATATTTGTTGCAAGAACCAATCAGGAAGCAGTATCTTCACGTGGGCACTTGAACACCCACATGGCGTCATTCTGCCAAACAACAGACACGTTTTGCTCTGTGTTTATATTAGAACTGTCACTGCGCGCGCACCAGATCTATCCACAAAACACGCTTGAAAAATAATCTCGTGTGAAGCGAGCGCTTAACAGCAGTCAAGTAAACCAGCGCTAGAAAACTAGTAGGCAAATCTAGCAAGGAATCTAGCATCGTGTGCAGTGGCCTTAAGTCTTTGTTTAGGTAATCGCAAAGAATCATGAACATATTATTAATTCTTTTAAATATAGTTCTTTCATTTTCAATTGTACAGACAATGTACACGTTAAAATAAATTGTGAAGGCGTAAGAAAAGTTTTTATTTCTTTTTTTTGAGAAAGGCCTGCAGTGAGCCAAATATTACCAGACCTGCACGTTATTATTCTGTTTTATTTTAAAAAAATTTGTTTTTAAACTTTCAACAAGAAAATATGTATGTGCATAATCATAAAGCTCAGTTTTTGCTTTGAATTTTTAGTTTTAATTTAAAATTCAGTTTTAACTCTTTGATAAGTCTTCTTTTAATATCAGCCAGTCATTTAAGGCCTTTAACCTTTGCGCCAACAGTCTCTTATTATTATTATCATTGGAATCGGTCAATAATGCTTTCATTAAAATAGATAGAGTGATATCAGAGTAATGATCTAACTTCTTAATGAAGTAGGTTGGAGGCATGTATAACTGATTACTGATTAATGGATTGTGGCTAGACAACCAGTTGCTATAATATAAGCGGCATAGAGAAGCTTGGTATGATAAGTTTAGTAGAAATTTTTATTTTCCCAGCACTACATCTCACTCACACAGTTGCTGGCCGGACCAGACCAGACCATCTTTAGTAGTGCCTTTTCGAAAAAAAAAGTTTCGGGCAAAAGTTGCTGGAAATCAAGGGAGAAGAACATTGGGGATTTTTTATTTCATTTGATGGAGATTCCTCCTAGATATCAAGGTCCACTTTTTTAAATACAGTATTTTCAGTAAAAGTACTTTTAGCTTTGAAAGTTATACCAAAAACCAAACATTACCTTACCTTGAATTTTGATTTTGATTTGTAATTAGAAAATCCAAACTGTACCTAATCCATAAACACGTTTTTTTGAAAAGAGTACGCCAGCCATTCGTAGCCCATCTATTAGATATCAGTGGTATTTTGCATGCATACTGTTACCAACTTTACAGCAATGAAACAAATGACAGATGTTATCATTGCGCCGAGTTTGCTTAATTATGAGGAATAATGGATTTTGTTTTATTAAATGAACTGAAGTTTCATAACTCTGTATGAAAGACATATTTAGAGTTGAACAACTTTGAATAATTCTATTGAACTTTGAGAATGCAACAGAAACACAAAAACTTATTTCAAAATCGTCTATAACAGGAACGGATTTAAGTTAGGTCTTGATTTAAGCCGACAATTTTTTGGGGACCGTTTCAGGAAAAGAAAATAAATATTTACTAATTTAAGCGTTTCGCCTATATAGTCAAGGCCGTAGGCAGGGGAGGGTTTTTGGGGGTTCAACAGTACAAACTACAAGGTTAAATAAGTTTTATCGTAACTAACAATTACATTTACAAATAATAAGGATTCATGAAAGTGTTTGGTAAACTTGTCAAATCAAACAAGTTTTGAAGGGGAGTTATCGGTGTGGCAAGCGAAGTGGTCAAAAATAGTTGCTGCGGAATGGCCCACTACACCACTAGAAGCGTTGGAAAGCTGTAACGCAGTAATGGTTCCCCTGATTCACAAGCTATAGTGTCAATACTCGTGACGCTACCTGTGTCGACGGCGACACCAGAGCGTACTTTTTCCTCGTTGAGGAAGCTAAAAACATTTTTGAGAAACAGCATGGGACAGTCACGACTGACTGGATTGGCCTTGAGGAGCGTTCATCGTGATGTCGAGATCGTTTTCACGCGCTTATTTTTGCGTGGGTTGTCTTTTCGTTAAATTTTTTATTTATGTTAAATTATACTATAATAAGCATATATTATAATTTTACATAAATAAAGTTATTACTTATTATCTTTGGTCCAAACTACAGCTTTTGAAACGTTAAGTTCACCTATCATAGAAATATTTCGTTATATATTTCTCCAAGAAAAAACGTATTGAAGGTGCAGCGGGTTTACATCAGGCTGAGTTTAAGCGGATTGAGTAATATACAGTTTTGAATGTTTTTTGTTGGATAGGTACAAGGAAAAGCAAGGATTTTTGTTTTCAGAATTAATATGTGGTCATCGTAATTAGTAGGCATGTTTTTAATGGCCACCTTTTGTGCTGTAAATTTTTAAAAAGATTTGAACAAAATGTGTAGAGACGTATATTTAATTATATATTTGAGTCGTGCTCCCTTTTAGCTAATGTAAAGAAAAAATAAAAGCTTCTTATGAACTACTACATTTCTTTTGTTCCCACACCCTTTTTTCCTTCTGTAGGCACTATTTGTGCTGGGAATGAAATGCTCTTCTGATTATTCTCCTATCCTCTTTGTGTTCCGTATCGCCTGATAACCAGCTTCTTGTTCCATTTGTTCAAAAGTTAACATTGGCTGACAGTGACTTAAATTTTTTTTTAATAAATTCGTTGATTTTTTATAGTTTCATAGAAAAAAATATTGTCTGAAGACACAAGTAATTCAAGAATTACAAGGCGCGAAATTCTATAAAATATACCCCGGCGTTATGTTTGAAAATTGTAGTATATTTTTAACGACACTTTGAGCTTAATAATATAATTTAATTAACTTATTCTACGAAAAAAATTACAGTTGAAAATATTGAAACACAGAAAGGAAAAAATCATTTTAATAATTTATTAATAATTAGTCACAACCAACTTTTTTATAATTATTACCCTAAATTATTAAAATAATTATATTTCCATTTTGGTACATTTCAATAAAAACTTTCTTTTTATTATTATTTTATTTTTCTTGTAATAACATATATCTCTGATGCGCATGCGCCGATTTTTCCCGAAATAAAATATAAAAATTTCTTGTAAAACAGATAGAATAATAAGCCGCTAAAAAAATTTTACCATTGTTATATAAAAAACGTTATAGCACATAATATCTCTTGCGCATGCGCCGATTTTCCCCAAAAATAAATTACAAAACTTTCTTGTAAGACAGATAGAATAATCAACCTTATGAAATGTAAAGCATTATTATATAAGAAACAACGTCATAGCCCATATCTCTTTTGCGCATGCGCCGATTTTCCCCAAAAAATTTACAAAACTTTCATGTAAAAATAGATAAAATAATAAGTCTTTTTAAAAACTATATTATTATTATATAAAACAACATTATAAAAGATATACTCTTTTACGCATGCGCCGATGCTCCCAAAAAACAATAGGCCACTTCATATTTGCATATCAAACATCCTCCCAAAATTTGGTTTCAATCCGCTCATCCGTGGTGTCGGAATGGTAAGAAATGTCAAAAATGACGTTTGCGTCTGTCAAAGTATTATGTTCTAATAATTAGTTATTCATATTGTTAACTCAGAAGGCGTTGCATTTCACAAATATTTGAAATGCCATCCGTTTTTGAACAAATGCAATCGTTTTAATTTAAGACAGAACAAACGTAATCTTTATATTACCATATTAAACCGTGCAACAGAGAGAGATAACCGAAAGATGTTTGCCATCGATTATATCAAATTGAATTTATTTCTAAATAAATTTGTATAAAAAACCTGTTTTGGCAAATTCTGTTGTACGAAATTTATGTAAAATTGTCTCCTCTTTCGTTTAAGACAGGTTTCGAACCGATCTGATTTAAATTGAGTGAGTTATAAGCAAAAAACTTCGTTTTTTCTTTATTGCTCCCCTCTGGGGTCAAAATTCAAAAATCGGGCGACGTTAGGATTTAAGTTACCCGGAGACGAATCGAACAAAAAAAAGTTTTTTAAAATCGGTTAAGGCGTTTGGGCTGTACGCTGGATACAAAAAGCGTGACTCACAGATTCACAGACAAAGCGAGTACATATAAGGCGCTTTAGCTTACGCTAATCGCGCCTAAAAATACACTTTTGTCTATATAGGAATTATAGACGTTTATAAACTTATAAAAATTCCATTAAATTTTTATAGTTTCTAAAATGTAAAAGATTTAGAAATGTCTGAAAGAATTTGGAACACACTTGCCTCAAATAAAATGTTTAAAACAGCCAGGCATCATTTTCATTGCAGTATAGCGTAAGTATAGGTATATCAAGATGTGCGAAAAGACACACCGTCTAAAGAAAAGAAAATAACGTTTCGACACCAAAAGTGTCACGTAAAATCCGTTGCATAGTAATCTGTTAGTATTTTGATTAGTTGCCGTTACAAATAAAACGTTTGGCCGACAGAAGTTTAACGACGACTGAATTGAAAAGAAGAGACGCTGACCGAAGCGCTGCGCAGTGCATGTTCCACTTAAAGCGCGGCTTCCGTGTGATCCACGTTCAACGATCGTGTCATGCCAAATTAATGGCCCTTCTTTCATTCTCCTTTTCCGTGTTCTATTTTTAATATGCACTGCCTACTATATATTTAATAATACACGAAAATTCGTTGAGCCTTATTTAACTCAACTAAAATCTCTGCAGTCCGAATTGATTGCACTGTTTTACTTTCGAATATTTAAAGTTAGCTTCTAATTCACCTAACATCTGATATTTGGTCAAAATAGATATTTTTTGCACATAAAAATAATTTATTAACAACTTGGCGGATATGATCATCAAAGATATGTGTATAGATATAGTGTTAATTTATTGAATATGATTTATGAATGAAAAAAGCAGATCTCATTTTGATAGAACTGACCTAGTCGGTAGAAGATTGGAACTTCTACCAACTGCTGACAGGGCAGGCTCTGTCAAAATTAGATCGAACTGTTCTTTTTTTCTTCATAAATTATGTTCACTGAAGTAGTCCTGTTCCAAATTTCAGCCTTTCCAAGAAACTCGTTTTTGATTTCATCATTTAAAATGGCTCGCCACAAGGTGCTTCAAGACTTTCTGAGTAATACTAATAGGTATATCAGATATCTCTTATCTATATTATTATTTTATAAAATTCTTCGTATGCATGTTTGAACGGATTTAACTTAAAAACTATTTGACGAAATTTGGTGAAACACTTTTTGAAATGTTTATTAGGTATTGTTCCAGAAATGCTAATACTCTAGTAAATAAGCCGGGAAATACTATACAATCTGGAAAAGTGCAGGTGGAACAGCTCCGATTTCAAAAATTCTTTTTTTCCTTGATTCCTTAGACCCTCAGTAACATTCATCACCACTAACCTCCGCCTCACTCAGAAAATTGGAAAAAGTAGGGTGGTTTTAACCCTCTCAAAAGCACCCGCCAGTGAAAATTTTGAAAAATAAAAATGTCTTAAAAATCGTCTCTTGGGGGTTTTCGAGGACGCTGATTACGAATCCGAGGTCTGTAATCAAGTACGAGGGTAGTTCCAACCCCTCAAAACCACCCCCAGTCGTCACTGTAATGAAAAAAACAGTAAAAAATAATATTTTACCTTAAAAATCGTCTCTCGGGGGTTTTTAGAGGTCGCTGATTACGAATTCGAGGTCTGTAATCAAGTGAGGATAGTTCCAACCCATCAAAACCACCCCCAGTCGTGACAGTAATGAAAAAACATTGTAATTAAAAAAAATGAATTTATAAATTATTGTTTTTTAAGTTATTTATTTTGAAAAAAATTACAGTATACACGAGCTTCAATTACATAATTATACTTTATAAGGGTGCTTTTGAAGGGTTGGAACTACCCTTACTTGATTACAGACCTCGAATTCGTGAGAGACGATTTTTAAGATAAAATTTTTATTTTTCAAAATTTTGTTTCCACTGTTTCACTGGCGGGTGCTTTTGAGAGGGTTAAAACTACCCTACTTTTTCCAATTTTCGGAGTGAGGCGGAGGTTAGTGGTGATGAATGTTCCTGAGGATCTAAGGAATCAAGGAAAAAAAGAATTTTTGAAATCGGAGCTGTTCCACCACTTTTCCAGATTTTCCGGCTTATTTACTAGACTATAAAGGCTGTATTTTATTTGGCTGTTTAAATTAATTTTTGAGTTTATAAATTAATTACATTTATATTGGCTTCCTAGATCCATTCCCTCTCCACTTATGCATATTCCGATCCGACAGTAGTGCATGATCACAGATCAAGGTTATTGGTCGGATGAGGTATGCGTAATACCGGACTCCTTCATAGATATGAAATTTTTTTTTATAAGAATTACTAAAGTAATTTAATTTTATTTAAATTATCTATTAATAATTAGTTATTAATCAATTTAATAATAAATAACTTATGTAGTATATATGTTACGGTAAATGTAAACTCTTGGGAAATGTACACATTTAACGTAAAATGTGCCGGGAAATGTGTACATTTCCCAAGAGTTTGCATTTACCGTAACATATATAAATATTTTTTTTTATATAAAAATGTTTTGGCCTTTGTTTGCACAATCAGCCATCGTCGGTGTAGTGATAAATATTTTTACTAATTTAAAGTATTTACATGTATACAGAAAGAGTAAAGAAAAGAAAAATAATAAATTAATTATAAATAAGAAAAAAAATTGGTTGTCTGTAAAGTCGGTTTACGGACGATAGTTTTACGTGATAACGTATTCCGTAATACATAACCTAAACCTCCCAAAATTTGGTTTCAATCCGCTTATCCTTGGTGTCGGAATGATAAGAAATGTCAAAAGTGACGTTTGCAACTGTCAAAGTATTATGTTCTAATAATAATTAGTTATTCCAATACTTAACTTAGAAGGCGTTGCATTTCACAAAATACTAATGTCAAAAAATTGAATTAAACATTAGAAATGCAGCCGTTTTCATGTTAAGACAAGACATACGTTTTCTTCTAATTTCCATGTACGGCAAACAAAGACGACCGACCGCGTCGCGCCATGCATTAGACAACATTTCATTTATACAGCTATTTTTCTATATAAATTTGTATAAAAAAACTGTTTAGGCAAATTCTGTTATACGAAATCTATGTAAAATGTTCTCCTCTTTCGTTTAAGACTGGTTTCAAACCGATCTGATTTAAATTGAGCGAGAAATTAGCAAAAAGCACGCACAGGGTCAGGCGGAACGTTACGCGTTACGCGTTACGAACGTTAGGATTTAGGAACGTTACACTTTTTCGTGCATGCAGCCGGTGTTTTATCAATTTATAAGATTGGTGATTCATCAATTTATAAGACGTTATCACGTCAAAAAGCCGAACAAATATACAGCTATTCTATAAAAAAGTTCGCTGCAGTATAACGTGTCAATTTTTAATAGGCAGTCTACTAGCACGGGCGAAACCGGACCTGATCGCTAGTTTATTTTTAAAACTTGTAATTTTTTGTCACGCGATCTCTTGGTCATTACCTACTTCTGAGAAATTATTCACAATTGTCTTCTGAACAAACGATGCAACGGAAAAACAAATCGACAATCTTTCAATACATCGACGTTTGAAAAATTTTTGGTGCATGCCTGTATGTCCGTTTTCGGAATAAGTTCATTCCTATTGTAAACCCAGGGTAAAAATCAGCTCTCTGTGTTATCGGTGTGCTGCAAAATATGGATTATATTATGAGTTATGACTTATGACTTATAAGTCTGTAATTCATTCTTAGAAAGAATTACCTGCAATTATCGCGAGTAACATGCAAGAGCTTTGACCGCTGTTTGCCTGCTAGATAGCAGTTAGCACGCGACAATTATGCCAACCTTTAGCGTAATACAATTTTATACACCGACACACACAGAGATTGGACTGCGCATTTAACAGAGCTGTGAACATGGTCCTACGTTAATTCATCGCGCGACAATACGTCGCACAGCTCATAGCTGACATTTCATCGCAGCGACAATTTATCGTAAAATCATTGTTATTGATATTCAACTATTTTAACAGCATATTTAAGGCTAGAAAATTTAAGGCTATGACATGACATTGTTGAATTTTTAATAATATGGATAGGTCATAAAAACACACATACGCGTGTAATGATCAAGTAAGTAAAATAATATATTGAAAAACTCATAATAAAAAATTGTAAATTCGAGTATACCAAAAACAGCTAATGAACAAATAAATACATACACAACTAATGAACAGGGAAAATTAAAGAATATATTGAAAAAAATCATTATAAAAAACTCTACAAAAATAAATTTTAGCTATTATTATGGTAAAAATAAAATAAATTAATAAGAGATTTTGCACCAGGAAAAAATTAATAATACATATTCTTGATAGATTTTTGTAAAAAGCAAACGAGATAATAATGCGATATAAATTTTATAATTCAACTTTATGAATTGTATTTTTTTAATCTGTTCTTCAAAACTCTAAAATACTGTGTGTTATTTTGAAGTTCTTTCAAGTTATTATCACGTTTATAGACTTCTATCCCGTATTTTATTGATTTTTCATCATGGAAGACGGTTTTTTACGATCACAGTGACGTCACGAGTCGTTTTAGCGTGAAAATGAGCTTTGATAAATGATATCATCATTTAAATTGACTGAGGTACGGCGAAAATGAGATGGTGATACAGGTTTTTTAAAGCAGCGATTGATAATAAAACCGATGGCTTAATTGCAAAAACCTTTTTTTGTGAAGTGAGTTGAAACGAACTGTAAACGCGCAAGAAACATTATGACACAAAGTGGCGAGAGGCACAAGGTAGCCAGTTTTTTTTCACTTTATTATTCAAAATTTATGGTGACATTTAGCGTACAGGGACAGTAGTACATAGTATACTCGAGAGTGAAACATAATAGCCTAGACGGCAAGGAAGTAAAAACATTAAAAAGTGCATTATTCGGGCACAGGCGAGATTATTGTTGGAATCGCTTCGTTTTAGGGTGTAGTTCAACCCCCTAAGTTTGCTTACAAATTTTTGGGGTGCTTGATTTTATAATTGACAATTAGTGACGAAAATAGTGCTTTTTTCTCTATTTTCTTAAATATCTCCGTTCCTCTTGACTTTTAGTATAGCATATGCATTGAGAAAGTTGTTCCTTATGAAATTTCCTAAAAAATGAGCACTGACAGAGGTCGCTAAGTGCAATTGTTAACTTGCAAATAGCCCCGAAAGTTAAAAAATCACGTTTTTTTTTCACTAAAAAATGACCGCACATAGATGGCTGAAAATTCTCAAAAATGATGTCTATGTTGACCCAAGCATGCATGAATAATTTTATAGCGTCATCAGTCAATTACTTCTCGAGTAATTAACTATCACCTTTTTTTTGTTTCCTTAATAATTACAAATTGCGCCATTTTTTTCACAACGGGTTTCGCTGGTCGGACCAAGCCAGAAAAATCACAAATCCATTCAACTTTAGTATCCCGTTGGAATTTTTGGAAAAAATTAATTCTATATTATATTCGTAGGTACAGAATTAAATGTATGCGTTTCATATTTTTTATTACGCATTACGTTGCTGAATAAATAATCTCATAAATTTGGTATAGTAGCCAATACCTTGACTTAATATTTATGACCAATATTATACACTTGAATTGACAAATTTTGTTTTATTATTTATTATGAATGCCAACGGGTAAAATTTTGGTTTTAAAATAATTGCGATTTATTTTTTGTCTAAAACAAATTTCAAAATGTAATCCTTGAAATGATAACGCCCATTTTAAAATGACTTCGTGCGATTATGTCAGAATAGATTCACATTCCAACCACATTATTATGTGAGTTGCATAAAGAAAGAAAAGTGTTTCATAATAGGTATTCTTTTTCTCATATCATAAATTTATAAAAACTGACGGATTAAATCAGAATAAGAAAAAAAAACCTGTTTATAGTGCAATAAAAAGATTTCCACTTATGCAGGAAGAATCGATAAATTACAATCATAACAGAAGGAAAGTGAAAATAAAAGTAACCGTATACATTATAGAGTTTTCAGATAGGATTTTTCCTTTCAGTTCAGATGTTGACCGTTTCCAACTTACCATATTTACCAGTCACTCCCGTTGCGATTCGCGAATGTTTTCTTGTCTGTTTTGGCATAATTCCAACTGGGTTTTCTTTAATTTATCCAGTGACCAGGCGTAGTAACTGCCTACAGTCTTGACTTCTAGATCGACGATTGGCAGTAATAGCTTTCCGAAAATCCGAAAAATCTCAATTAGTTTAAATTTTAATATATAGTAAAATAAATAAAAAACAGTCATAGCATTTTACATAATTTCAATTAAAAAATCACAAGTAGATATTGTTTTGACACCCCGAAGGTGTGAGACAACACTGCTCATAAGTATTCCACCAGACTAGCGATGATGCCTATCTTTTATGAGTATATAAAAGTGAGAAAATAAAATATATCGTTAATTAATTATTTTTGAAAGTGAGGGTCTTGTAACATTTTGACTTCAAGAGAGATTTATTTTTTTTCCAATTGCATTCACCAGTTCAATTGCAGTTCTGAAATCCTGCACATATTCGAATGGTTACTTCGCGTTCTGCAGTAACATAAATAATATCGGAACAAAGTGAATGATATTATTACGTTAAAATTATGTGCCTAGCATCGTATTAGTAGTAATTAAGTCTGTATTTTTTTGTAATTTCGACCGAATTTGTAGATTACCACCGTTTTTTTGTCGACTTACGTTGCAAGATTGATCTCCACGAAAAGCGCTTTTATTTTAACGCGATAATATATAGTTTAAGCTCCCATGACACAAAAAGTTACCCCAAAGAACACCTCAAAATTATAAAGTGAAAATGGCTGAAAAACATGTCAGAAACATGTTACGCCCGCCAGACAAGTAAAAATTTGTTAATTGTTATTTTTTATGAATTTTTGAAATTTAAAAAAAAACATGATTTTACTTTCCAAAACACCTGCTTGAAATTTATACAATTTGTAGTAAATAATGTACCATTTTTGAAAAAATTGGTCTGGCTGACAATTTTTGTTAATAAATTAGCCAGACTTCATTTGTTATAAACCATTTTTTTTACGAAAATACATTTCATAACACCTCCTTGAATTTTTTTTTTAAATAAAGTTTAAGATCTCTTCTATCTAATACAACTGGTCTGGCTGGCAATTTTTGTTAATAAATTGGTCAGACTTCATTTGTTATAAAATTTTTTGTTTATGAAGTCTGTCATAGTAAAAAACATTTTTTCTCTGACAGACCAATTTCTACGCATAAAATAGATGTCATACCTTTCTTCAGAAAAAAATTAAGGCGGTGTTTTGACACGGCCCTTGTAAAAGCTAATTTGTTTATAAAAAAACGCTGTCACGGCGCATAAAAATTGAATCTGGCATGGTAAAAAACAATATTTTTATGAAAAATGTATTAAAGTATATAAAAGGGATCTACCGTATTAATTTAGAATAAATAAAAAAAAAAATTTCTAGTTAGCAACGATTATACCATATTTTTTCATTAAAAAATGTGGTCGCAGCACTCGAAAAATGAAGTCTGTCATAGTAAAAATAATTTTTTTGCTGACAGACCAATTTTTATGCATAAAATAGATGTCAAACCTTCTTTCAGAAAAAAATTAAGGTGGTGTTTTGACACGGCCCTTGTAAAAGCTAATTTGTTTATAAAAAAAAACGCTGTCACGGCGCTTAAAAATTGAATCTGACATGGTAAAAAACAATATTTTGATGAAAAATGTATTAAAGTATATAAAAGGAATCTACTGTATTAATTTAGAATAAAAAAATTTTTTTTTTCTAGTTAGCAACGGTTATACCATATTTTTTCATTAAATGCGACCACATTTTTTAATGAAAAAATATGGTATAATCGTTGCTAACTAGAAAATTTTTTTTTTTATTTATTCTAAATTAATACGGTAGATCCCTTTTATATACTTTAATACATTTTTCATAAAAATATTGTTTTTTACCATGCCAGATTCAATTTTTATGCGCCGTGACAGCGTTTTTTTATAAACAAATTAGCTTTTACAAGGGCCGTGTCAAAACACCGCCTTAATTTTTTTCTGAAGAAAGGTATGACATCTATTTTATGCGTAGAAATTGGTCTGTCAGAGAAAAAATGTTTTTTACTATGACAGACTTCATAAACAAAAAATTTTATAACAAATGAAGTCTGACCAATTTATTAACAAAAATTGCCAGCCAGACCAGTTGTATTAGATAGAAGAGATCTTAAACTTTATTTAAAAAAAAAATTCAAGGAGGTGTTATGAAATGTATTTTCGTAAAAAAAATGGTTTATAACAAATGAAGTCTGGCTAATTTATTAACAAAAATTGTCAGCCAGACCAATTTTTTCAAAAATGGTACATTATTTACTACAAATTGTATAAATTTCAAGCAGGTGTTTTGGAAAGTAAAATCATGTTTTTTTTTAAATTTCAAAAATTCATAAAAAATAACAATTAACAAATTTTTACTTGTCTGGCGGGCGTAACATGTTTCTGACATGTTTTTCAGCCATTTTCACTTTATAATTTTGAGGTGTTCTTTGGGGTAACTTTTTGTGTCATGGGAGCTTAAACTAATATAGGTTCATTCTAAATATTGGTGAAAAAAAAATTTGAAATCGGAGGAGTTGTTTAGGAGATTATCTCCTATATCCTTCATTAAATATTATGTCCCATTTTAATATCTAAGAAAATAATAATTAAACATTTAAGTTTGACAAAGACAGATATAGTTCTAAGCGACTGACAAATAATTTAACAAGTATTTTGACAATTTTTTGGTAATATTTTCCCGAAACTACACGTGCAATTCTTTTCATTATAATTTTTGCGTTGTCTAAAAGATTCAAAATTTTTTGAATAATCTGTCTGGAGCCAATTTGATTTAATTTCATTTTTATGTGCACTTCCGGCGAGGCTTCTCATTTATCAATGTGTTAAAAATCACATTTTTATTAATTACTTTAAAACTAGACGTGCAAAATTTCAAAATTTTAGCCTTTCGTCTGCTCTATGCATCGAATAACCTTAACTAGACAATTTAGTCAGTATACATAATGTCTAGAAGTTATGTATAATGTCTAGTATTCACTTTAGCTGTTATACCTAATGTTCATGGAATCTCCTTTGATAAATGGAACAATAATTATACTGTATGTTTTTATAATATCTATGTTTTGCTGCGCCGTACAAACTACTCGGTACAACCAGCTGTTTGGCGTCGACGTATACTTTTTGTTATGTGCATTTAAATGACAGCGTTTACACTATGACACCGGTGTGTCTTGTTCACACCAATAAATAGAATGACTAATGCGCGAGCCTTGTTTGAAACGATTTTCGCCGTTATGTTACGTGGACATTTTTTTCATAGCGTTTATTCTGTTTTAAATTACCTCACACCTTGTCCCTCTGAATAAAAAAATCGGAGGATAAACCAGTCTTCCCATCAGAAACTAATAATTGCAAAAAAAATATCGGACCGTTCCACAAACATTCATAATATATTTATATATAGTTATAGCTGAAATAGCTCTTCTTTTGGCACGAAGGGACTTTCTTAATCAAAATTGAAACAGAAGATAATTTTGTCGCTTTTCAACCGCATAATATTTGAGATTCTATATATACAGAAACCAACACGTAATATAAAAAGAATTAAAAAAGTTTTGTATAATATTAATAAATTTTCAGTACCTACGTATTGTGTATTTAAAATCCGGCCTATTTGGTCGACGCATTTTCTCTCTTTAACCCTTTAGTAGCCGTGTACTTATTTATTTATACGCATAATGCTTAAGAAATTAGACCAGATTTATCTTAGAATAAAATATGTTCTTCAATATGTTTTTTTTTTTTACTTTGGGTGTCGTATAGCTAGGAGCACTGCAGTTTGCGGGTTTTTTTGTGCTACCTTATATCTTATACCAATATTCTCGTTATTAGTTCTAGCTTCCACAGACAGGCGACTTATTGGTTGATCTCATCTTCTGAATCGATGCTTGATGGTCCATAATTTTAAAATTTACCTGCCTTTTTTCATCCTGAGCCTAGCATCCGGACAGAATATGAAACGCTGTTTCTGTCTTTTTGCACTGTTTACATTTTAAGTCAACAGTCCGATTCTCCGTATGTGTCCTTTCAGGCGAATATTGTTTCTACAAACTTGTAATAGTTTTTCAGTAATCTTTCGGGATGGCCTTTTTACTGAAAGCCTTGTCAACAACGTGGGAAAGCTTTCATTAAAATCTGATTGCAGTATGTTTTATTCTGATTTTTTATCCACTCCCTTATTTAACTTCGTATTCTGTTCCTCTGTCAGGAAGTTAAAAAATAGAAATAATATTAAAGACTAAATATTTACCGGTACTAAAGATGGCGGTGCGATCTTTCGAATAAAGTTATAAATGGAATAATTTATTTACTGCTGAATATTGTAATTCGAGCGCTAAAGGGTTAATAATATGCGCAGTAAGTACTCTATTTAAAATATATAAACATTTCGACGTTATGTATTTTAATGTACGTGCATTAATTATTTTTCACAGCTGTACTTACGCCCCACATTCCGTGTTTCATGAAAAATGGATTTAGGTTAAACGGATATTTGAATAATATGTTGTATTGTTGTTTGTGGTAAATCTATTTCGTGTATATATGGACCTTTGTTCGCCGAAAATAATTCACTTAAATTGTATGCAACTTTTCTGACTGTAATGTAGGTACAGTTAAATTCCGTTGAAATGCTCGTGTGTCGTTTTAATCCGACTGAAGCATCGGTTTCGACGTCGACCAAAAATTAAAACATTCGACTTCGGCCAAACTTAGACCAGAACTGAGAACTGCCAGTGGCAATTATTATACATGTGTCTATTGCGCCTACATGAAAGGGAACTACATCTTAGTCATTACAGAGAGATAAACCTCTCAATTTTGTATAAGTCTAAAGGCCGCTATACATGCGAGTATAGTTTTGCCGCTAGACTCCTTGCTAGATTTGGCTGCTATGTTTTAAGAGTGCTGTGGCGCTGGTTTTTCTGATTGCTTTTATGTATTTGCTTTACACGATGCGTGTATTGAAGCTTGCTCTGTAGATGGGTTTGGAGCGTGCGCAATGATAGTTCAAATGTCAACAAAAGCGGACGTTTATTGTCTCTGAACAGAGCACACACTATGACGCTAGGCGTTTGTCCATATTCAAATCTTTGATTAACGTCTGAATAGAACTCTTCAAATAATTGTTTGTCCATATTGTCCATGTGACAAGATACTGTTTCCTGATTGGTTCTTGCTCAAAACAAGCAGACAAACTAGCACGGAAAATAGCTCCGGTTCTAATTTTGAAATTCATCTTGTGACTACGCACGCGAGTCCGCAGTGACGTCATTTCCATCCTCGTAGGCATTTCGCAAGCCAGCACAAATCTCAGCGGTGATTCTAGCAGCAAAACCAACCTCGCATATGCAGTGGCTTTAACTTTTTAATAACAATGCGGTTTAAACAAATAGTAGTAAGACTAGTATTTAAGTAAACATTAGATCATGGAAAGAATTATTTAAACAGTACCTATTGCGTAATTTTGAGTATAGGTAATATACATTTGCTTATGAAATCTGCAGTTTAACAGAAGCAACCTTTTTCCTCACTTTTAATATTAAATTTAAGTAAAATCCAATTTACACTATTCACAGTTTTTTAGATTCGAATCTGATTTCAAAGCGCTATCTGGTTTGAAGACCCTCTCTAAATCTTTTTAATTATTCATTTATGAAGTTAGACACTTTTTTTGGTATATATTTAAAAATATCAATTGTCCATTGCTATGGAACACTGTTAAGTGTTAATGAAACCACCGTTTTTTTCACAAAAACTAAATAAGTAAATAAAATGCAAAATATAGAAATACTCAAATCAATAAAAATTCTAACTGTACACATACTTTCCAACTATCATACATTTACTCATATTTTTATCAGCTACTAAGATTAAAAGTAATTTACACTATTTTTTTCGGTTTTTGAGGCCCTACCGCACGATTATGCGGGTATCCGCCACGTTGTACAGAATACTCGAAAAAACCCATAGAAAAATGACATGGTCCTTTTACTGTTTTCTTTTTTTAAGCTTTTGTAAGACGCGTTGACTAACTAGTAAGGTTGTACATCAAAGGTAATGCACAATAACATTAATAATACAGACATTGTATTTGAAGTCTACAAAGGAAAATAATATTAAATATAGTTTAAAAAAAACTAAAAAACACGCTTTATATCGGACTAAAAAGTAAAAAATAATTGTTTTAAAATAAGCTTAAAAAGCGTTGGGCGCTTTGTTCCACATTTTCGTACATCGAGCGCCCAACGCTTTTTAAGCTTATTTTAAAACAATTATTTTTTACTTTTTAGTCCGATATAAAGCGTGTTTTTTAGTTTTTTTTAAACTATATTTTATTTTTCACTTTTTAGTTTGAGGATCTATAAAAGAATTTATTAATCCTGGGGGTCCTAATAAGGATAATGGGAAACTGTTATCAAATTATTGCATTGTCATCGGTCCTTGATACGTATGCAAAGTTTCAAATTAATCAGACTTCGGGAAATTGGTGAAAATAAAGCGTTTACTACAGAGGATCTATAAAAGAATTTATTAATCCTGGGGGTCCTAATAAGGATAATGGGAAACTGTTATCAAATTATTGCATTGTCATCGGTCCTTGATACGTATGCAAAGTTTCAAATTAATCAGACTTCGGGAAAAGAATTTATTAATCCTGGGGGTCCTAATAAGGATAATGGGAAACTGTTATCAAATTATTGCATTGTCATCGGTCCTTGATACGTATGCAAAGTTTCAAATTAATCAGACTTCGGGAAATTGGTGAAAATAAAGCGTTTACTACAGAGGATCTATAAAAGAATTTATTAATCCTGGGGGTCCTAATAAGGATAATGGGAAACTGTTATCAAATTATTGCATTGTCATCGGTCCTTGATAAAACTAATATAAAGCGTTTAAAAAGGTCAATAGCTCGAGGTGTGAATAATATCAAGGTTATAAATAAGGAGATTGCGTAAGAAGATCCAGTCATCATCTGTTCGCATTGCGTACATAGAATACACCGCCAGAGATCATTATTGTATGAACACAGTATCTAAATAATCCATCAGTTATGCGTACGAAGTCCGTGAAAAAATATATAAGTATAATATGAATAAATTGTGTGCATTTGATTAGAGGTTAGTTTTGAGATAACAATGTGTTGGCGTTGTTACGGCCGTGACTAGTGCTACTGAACAAAGAGAACTCTCAGTTTTTAGTTTTTGAAACCAAGGTAAGGTTTGTTTGTATACGTGTTTTGTAACATTTTTTTTTTAATTTAATAAGATTTACAAATATCTAATTGCGATTAGAAAAGGAAATGTGTAATTAATTTTAAAGTGTTAAAAAATAAGTGGCAGATTTAAATATTGATGTTGCGTGTTGATTTGTGCATTTGGTCTGAGGTAATTTTTTGTCAAGTCTGAAAATTTATCGGATTATGGCTAGTTTACACAGTGCGAGCCAGCGTACGAGTCAGCCTGCCGAGTAGCTGCACTGCAGTAACTCGCACTGTTTGGACGTCACTTACGAGTAACTCGCACGTGCGAGTTAGACAGTAGCTCGCATCCGAGTTACTTCAACATTTTTTGTTTTCACTCTCATGCTCGCCCGCTAGCAACTCGTACATGACAGCAGCTCGGCCGTCGCTCGCATCGTTTGGACGCGTTCGGCAGTAGCTCACCAGTGCGAGCGGGATAGTCTACTGAGCGGAACCCGTGTTTTGTGCTGCGCCTGCGTAGTGTTTAACGAATTCGACATCGTGGCAACTCGCAAGACTGGACAGCAGCTACTCGCATCGTGTAGACAGCAAAGGCGAGCCGAGCTACTGGCGTACGAGTAGACGAGCCGAGTAGCTGTCTACTGTCTGGTCAGCAGCTCGCACTGTGTAAACTAGCCATTAATCTTAATACGTGAAATATGTTTGTGTCCGGAAATTTTGACCACAGATGAACTGGAAAATATTTTATAGACAGTTTCTCTTAACTAACAAGTGCAATCTAAAATCCGCAATATCTTAATCCAAAGTTTTGAAAGCAGAAATGATTCGTAAACGGATATTTATCTTGGTATTATAAACAATTTTTATTTTTAACACGATCTTCCATAACTGGCATAACACATTTTTCCATCTTCGTTCAATATACATAAATTCTTGCAAAAACAGAATATTTCACATTGTATCGAAATCAGTTTTGGAATCATTTATAACTGCTTTTTCTTGAATTAATTTGCTCCCAAGATTTTGTAACAAATGAATCTAAAGAATATATTTGAGACATGCATGGAAAGTTTCCCTCAACCAATATCATTCCAAAAATCCTTGGTTTTTCATAGTAATCTTGATAATAAGAATAGTACTAAACACTCTCCTTAATTTCTAACATGCGCCATTTATAAAAAGCTCGTATAAAAAGTTATTAATTATGTCTACCTCTTACCAAAAATAAAATGAATAGCAAGGATGCTATTTCTCATTCTGAGAATTGTATCTACCTTATAATCTGTTTTTTATAGATGAAAAATGTTTCTCATTTGGGTGGTATCTTTAAATAATAGTTTTTTTTTTAATTACTCAACTGAAAGTTAAAAACAATCTGCAACGGCACAGGTGCATTTCATGACAAGCACCTCTTTGTAACCAAGCCTGTCGGGGCACGTGTCTGGCTATCACCCTCGACGGCACAATTATCAAATATTTACTATTTTTATTATTTTGCGAACAGGAAAATCTCAAAAAATGTTTACCAATTAACAGGAAATTCTTTCTACCGTATATATCTATTGCAACTTCAAAGCGTATGAAAATGAATAATAAAGCAATTTATCAAAAATCCGATAATGAAATTATAAGAACGTTGTAAACAGCAAAACGTGTTCACCTAATTGGGCTATTAACACACATCGGATGCTGTTTTGTTTCGCGTAGTCATTTATTGTTGGTGTAATAAATAAAAATTGTTTTTGTAAAACCGTGTCTAGGTAAATTTAAATTGTTTTGTTGGTATTTACCTACCGTTTCTGTAGGTAACAAGGTTATACTTTTTTAAAATAAATTTGCTTATTAACTATTTGCACATTCAATTTTAAGGCTCTTTTATTATATTATTGAGAATAACTTTCAATAATAGATTTCCTCATGTCGTCTATATTATATACTAGCGGCCCTGTACGTGCTTCGCTACGTATAAAGTGAAATAATAAAACAATTTAATTGGAATATTTATCTATCTATCTATTTTATTAATTGTTAGCTATTTTAAAATATACATGGGCGTATATGTGTGTATGTCGAGCACTCCGGCTGCGCCGTCGTGCTCGAAAAAGAATAGCGTAAAGTATTCGTGGATAACTGGTCTTTAAAACACTTACTCTATTTCGAGGGTCACTCCGGCTGCGCCGTCGTGCTCGAAAAAAAAAGCATTAGTTTTAAACGATATTCAGTTTTTTTACATCCTCGATCTAGATATATGGTTGTTAAGTTCGTTGCGCCATCTATTGAATATTCACTCAATCCAGTCAACAGGTATCGCCATCTTATATGTTTGTTAAGTTCGTTGCGCCATCTATTGAATATTCACTCAATCCAGTCAACAGGTATCGCCATCTTATATGGTTGTATTATGACTGTCAAGGAATAGACAAATAATTAGCAATAAAATAATATTGCGACTATAAATTGAAATGTAAGCTATCCTATCTTTCAAGTTGGGTCGAATTGCACACGGTGTGCAAATCAAATTAAAAATCGGTTCAGTAGTTTAGGAGTTCATCGCGGACAAACATGTGACACGTAATTTTTATATATAAAGATTACCATTCCAACCCACAAGTGGGGAATGGTACTATAGTTAAAAAATTTTACAATATTTTTCCGTTTTGAGGTCCCCCGAATCCAAAAAACATATTTTTGGAAAAAGTCTGTGCGTCTGTTTATTTGTGAGCACGATACAGGTCAAACAGTTAACGGATTGAAACAAAATTTTGGGAGTATGTTTGGTATGCAAATATGAAGAACCCTATTGTTTTTGAAGAAAATCGGCGCATGCGCAGAGGAGATCTATGCTGTAACGATGTTGTTTATATACAGGGTGAGTTTTAAGTTGATGCTTTTTTTTACAGCGTGTAAAAATCAAATAGACGAGCAAATATTTCAAATAGTTTTTTTATCAAAACTCAAAAATAAGAGAGAAACAGCCTTTCGAAGTTTAAATAAATTTTATTAAAATTTCTTTAATTTTGAGGTCGGTCCTGGGGTTATTATGTCACTATGGAAATAAGTTGTTATTATCAAGTACCTATGTGTATTGTTCTGTTTTTGAGAGAATTGTGTGTGCCTCAATTATTTTTGATAATAATAACATAATATTTCCATAGTGACATAATATAACCACAGGACCGACCTCAAAATTAAAGAAAATTTAATAAAATTTATTTAAACTTCGAAAGGCTGTTTCTCTCTTATTTTTGAGTTTTGATAAAAAAACTATTTGAAATATTTGCTCGTCTATTTGATTTTTACACGCTGTAAAAAAAAGCATCAACTTAAAACTCATTCTGTATATTAATAGTATACTTTTGATAACGGCCTATTATTCTATTTATTTTTTCAAGAAAGTTTTGTTAAAAACATTTTTTTCTAAACTAATTAGTTTCGGAAATATTTTTAAAATAAAAAAATCAGCTGTTCTTTTGTTTTGTAGATATGTCAGCAGTAAACTAGTTAAGCATGTTTTGATTAATTTTTACATGACGTGGAACATATTATGTAAATAGGTAATCGTGGCAAGAAATGGCAAATATCATATTGAATACTAGCCATTACCCGCATCACCTGACGCGATATCAGAAATTTTATTTTCTTTATTATACTATATCAAATGTAAATATTTTGAAGTTGGAATGGTCCCGTCGCCCAATTGGCTGGATTTTTTTTTAATGTATTAGGGTCTAAATAACCGCAGATATATGTTACTTGTGAACATTATTACACAATTATATCTCATGTTTCGCTCTCAGGATCACTTGTAGTAGTTTCAATGTACGCTAGATGGATCCACAGAGTTCAACTAAAAATAAAAATTGACAACTCTGATACTTACGCTTCCTTGTTTCATAACGTTTCTAGTGCGCCTAGAGTTCGGACACGTTTTTTCGTTTGCAACGTTTTACAGAATATTTTTTTTACACATTTGTTTTTTCAACAAATTATGAATAAACGCAAAAGTGATTCTTGTGATACAATGAATTTGTATCGAAATAAAATTATTAAATACCAAAAATTGATGGCTGATTTACCTATGACAGTCAGTGATAATCTTGATGCCAAATTGGGTTATATAAGAGGTATGTAATGCCACATTATGCTCTAATAAGTTTTTTCACTTGATTTTTTTTCTTTGTGTTTTGTGTGCAACTCAATCCTGTGTTGTGTTGTACTATCTGACAAATCACTTTACAGTTTTGCTCACTGTAAAAAATTTTTTCTTCACTATTTGTGAACTTTGGGCGATTTTTCACCTTGATGTTGATAATCGTACCTGACGACTAGATATTACCTAGATCTTTTTGCTTTTGTAGACTCAGACAAGGATGACGATACAGGGACGGAGAGCCCTGACGACGAGCTTACTCTCGCAGGGACGGTTAGACCTGTCGAGGAAAGTAGCTCGTCGACACTGAATGTTGCATCAAAAGAGTCTCAAAAGACGAGCGCTGAGGAGGCAGTAACCACTCAGCTGAGCGTAAAGGCTCGCGATCTACTGAAAGTAGACAAGCGCCTTCAGTCTGACAAGACCCTGGATCTCCACCCGGACCTGGCCATGTGCTGGAAGGACATTATTTTCACGGGGATGGAGCAAAAAACTAGAATAGAGCTTGAAGCCAAGTATTCTAACAAGGCTAATTGCCCTTTAAAAGCACCTGAACTAAATCCTGAACTTTTACCGCTGTTGTACAAGACAGCAAAATCCAGAGACAAATATTTGTCGATCAATCAAAATTTATGTGGTCACGGCTTGGCCGCTTTAGGTCAGTCTATTTGCGCCATTCTTAAAGACGACGAAGAGCCAATAGAAAAGGATAGCTTTCTAGAGCTACTATGTGATGCTAGTAGCATCTTTTGTGAACTGATGTTTCAGATGTCCAAATCCAGGAAATTCCAAGTGTATCAATACATCGATGACAAGAATAAGATCATCCTGGAGAAATCAAAAACTGATGATTTTTTGTTCGGTGAAGACTTGGGTAAGCGGATCAAGATTGCCTCTGCGGTAGAAAAAGTTGGTTTATCTTTAAAGACACCAGCAGAGAAAAAACAATTTGACAGACCACGCCGTTTTTTAAACTGGAGAAGCTCGTCTGTAGTTCGGGGTGGCCACCCACAGACGAGCCACAACAAGGGGCCGTTCCCGAGATTGGTTCAATCCAACCGAGCACCTCAAGGGCGGGTTCGCGGTTCTATCAGGAACCAGAGCCGGTCAAACAATCCGACCAATCCAAACAACAAGTAGAGGTACGTGTTACTGCAGGTCGTTTAAGTTTTTTTACTCAAGCCTGGTCAAATATTACTTCAGACAAATCCATATTGTCTGCAATTTCTGGCTATAAGATACCTTTTTTATCTACTCCAATACAATTGACGGAGCCTCTCGGTTTTGTTGATAATTTTAATTGCTCTAACATGCAAGACGCACTGAATAACTTACTAGAATCAGGTGCTGTAGTCAAATGCCACGCTGTTGCGGGCCAATTTTTGTCAAAGGTATTCTTGGTACCCAAGAGCAATGGAAAAATGAGATTAATTCTCAACCTTAAAGAGCTGAACACCTTTGTCCAAACGGAACACTTTAAGATGGAGGATATTCGAACAACATTAAAATTAATAAACAAGAATTACTTCATGGCCCATTTAGATTTACAGGATGCGTATTATACAATCCCGATTCACCAATTGTATCGAAAATTTCTCAGATTTCGATGGAATAGACGGTTGTATGAATTTGTGTGTTTGCCCTTTGGTTTGAGCATAGCTCCCTGGGTATTCACTAAGATTTTGAAACCAGTGATCAGTCGCCTGAGAAGCTCGGGATGGACGTCTGTGGTTTACCTCGACGATTTGTTACTAATGGCGGAATCTGAATCTCGCTGTGACGAGAACGTCGCTGTTTCCAGACAGCTATTGGAATCACTAGGTTTCATTATAAATACCAAAAAGAGCACCCTCAAACCTACAACGATTTGTCATTTTTTAGGTTTTGTTCTGAATTCATCTTCGATGACCCTAGAACTTACGGAAAAGAAAAGAAATCATATTAGTAAACTAATAGATATTTTTAAAGAGACTAATTTTTGTTCAATTAGAGAATTCGCTACGTTTATTGGTAACATTACGGCGGCGAGTCCGGCAGTAAATTACGGTTGGTTTCATTCGAAACCTTTCGAACGAGAAAAATATCTAGCACTTTCTAAGTCCAGTAATGACTTTAATGCCATTATGAAGCTGCCAGCTTCGTTGCAGAGGGAATTCAATTGGTGGCAAAAAGAGATTATGGTTACAAAAAATCCAATTCGTCAGTCCAGGTTTAGAATGACGATTTTTTCTGATGCTTCGTTATTAGGTTGGGGTGCCTCCTGTGAAGGTAAGGTGGAATATGGCCAGTGGTCCGCAGAAGAAAAAGTTTTTCATATCAAGTGCCTTGAACTATTAGCGGCCTTTAACGGGTTAAAATCCTTTGCTTCCGAGTTATCACAATGCGAGATCCTGTTAAAAATCGACAACTCAACAGCGATCGCATATTTAAATAAGATGGGAGGAACTAAATACCAGCATTTAAACAAAATAACCTACGAGATTTGGTCATGGTGTGAACAACGTCAGCTCTGGATTTTTGCAACATACATCCCATCCAGGGAGAATACAGAGGCAGATCTGGCGTCAAGGGTTAAAAATATTGATATCGAATGGGAGCTAGCTCCTTGGGCATTCGATAACATTGTAACTAAATTTGGAGAAATGGATTTAGATTTGTTTGCTTCAAGAGAGAATGCTAAATATAAGAAGTATTGTTCATGGCATAAAGACCCACATGCGTTTTGTATTGATGCCTTTACTATCGATTGGAGCCCACTAAAGTTTTTCGCTTTTCCCCCTTTCTCGTTGATTTTGAAAACATTAAACAAGATTAAATTGGACCAAGCTTGCGGGGTTGTTATAGTACCAAACTGGCGAACTCAAGCCTGGTACCCCTTATGGCTGTCTTTATTGGATTCGCCCCCGCTGACTTTTGAACCTTCAACTAATCTGCTAATTTCTTCTAACAGGGAGATACAACACCCGCTGGCAAACAAGCTGACCTTGTTGGCAGGGAGATTGTCCGGGAAGCCTTCAAAAGACGAGGAGTTAATGACATGTCAATAGAGCTTCTTCTGAGATCAGTAACCGATGAGACTATGAAACAATACAGCAAGCCTATTAAGGATTGGGTAAATTTTTGCAAGACTAAAAATTATAACTTTTTTGAACCAAGTGTAGATGCGGTTATGGAATGGTTATCTGAAAGTTTCCATAGGGGAGCTTCTCATGGGACTCTTAATACCTGCAGATCCGCATTATCCCTTCTATGCGGGGACTACATTGGAAAAAGCCCCTTAATTTCTCGACTTTTAAAAGGTATACTTAAATTAAAACCCAGTAAACCAAGATACGACCGTATTTATAGCCTTGATCCAATTATTGAAAAAATCGAGGGAATGTCCCCTTTGAGAAATTTAAATCTCCAACAACTGACATGCAAATTGATTGTGCTACTAGCATTGGTTACTGCTCATCGCAAACAGACCTTATTTTTGATCAAGCGAAGCCACATCAGAGAGGTTGAGGACGGATATGAGATTGAAATACCCGATAGTATAAAAACTTCAAGGGGCGGGGGCTCATCAGCCTCTGTTGTTGATCCCCAGACTCGACGAAAAGCCCAACCTCTGTGTAGCCTCCGTGTTAAAAAGATATTTGGAAGTCACATCCACTTTAACAGAGAACGTGAACAATCTGTTCATAACAACAAGAAAACCATACAAGGCAGCTACTAAAGATACCTTGAGCAGATGGTTAAAACATTTCTTATTAGCGTGTGGTATCAGTAATGAGTATGCACCTCACAGCATTAGGCATGCGACTACTTCGGCAGCTTTTGTCAAAGGCGTTGATTTAAATATCATCAAAAACCTAGCAGGTTGGTCAGAAGCTTCCAAAGTCTTTAACAATTTTTACAACAGACCAATTGTTAAAGACAAGAGGATCTTTGCCAAGTCCTTATTATTATAAAATACTTAAGTTTATGTAATATGTATTTTTTGATATATATTTTTTTATATATATAGATATGTTTTGTATGAGAATGTTATTATGTTATTTTTTTTTCTACATAAAGCTTTGTTCTTTATATTAAAAACCAACTTGTTGTTTTTAGATTTTGCGTTTAGACCTGCTCTAAACATCCTACAAGTGATCCTGAGAGCGAAACATGAGATATAATTGTTAGATCGAGTGAGCCCGCCGAAGGCGGGCGAAACTCGATCGTAATTATATCGATTGTTTCGCTCGAAGAGATCACTTGTAGTAGTTTCAATGTACGCTATCTATCGCTATCGATCTAACAATTATTTTCCATAAACATAAATTAACGACGGCCAAGCTTTGAACGCCTTTGCTAAAAAAACATTTTCCAGTTTTTTACCAGTTTTTAGAGGACCACATTTCTCCTACTTTTAAACTACGCCTTTGTAATTTCGTCTCGAGATGCACCGTCGAAAATTAATTCAGTGCTTTGGCTATACGCAGAAAAGAAAAATGTATTAAAATCATGTTCTGTGGTTAAAAAAATAATCATTTATGTATATGACGTGACGAAGTATAATATCGATACCTAGATCGGGGAAGGGTTAAAAAAAACAAAAAACAACTGATATTTTCGCCAGTTCGCAGATCAGAACCTGTGAACTGGGAATTGTTATGGTCGATATATTATATCCTATAACGACGTCGACAAAATGGATCAATTACTGCATTTGCTCTGTCATTAAATTGACTACTTTTTTGTATTGTTCACAGGCTTGTGACGTACTTAAGTAAGTTTAACCGTGTCACACTCATGTCGTAAGGTCAAACATCGTTAAGTTTGTTTTCATAAGACATAAAACATAATATTATTCAACGACTACTTTGTGAATACAAATTTCCTATTTTAGATTACAGACTGAACAATTTCGACGTAATGGAAATAATAATATTGCAATTGTTAAAAAGCACTTACTTGACTTAACTGTAATAATAATATGACTGCTCCGTTATAAAACCCCAGTTCCCAGATGTAATCTGAAGAAAGTATAAAATTGATTTTTGCTGTCAGATAATGGCAGTTTTATGCCTTAGAAAAATAAAAAGGCAGTTTTGTTTTTTAAATTTAGGAAAAACAAATTTTGTTTTATTCCCATTTTACCATATTTACAGAAACGGTACGCGATGATGTGTATAAACCAAATAAAACTTCTTTTAAACTCTTTATAGCTTCTAAATCAAAAGAAATATAAACGTTTTCCCTTGTTTACTGGAACCAACGTATCTTTTTCTACTAGCAAGATTAATTTGAATAAATTCTGAGAGATTTTTCAAATTTACCGTACTTCTTGTAGAAAAAGACCGATTCCCATAAACAAAAGAAAACTTATGAATCTCTTCAAGTTGTATATCAACGGTTTAATTAAAGAAATTTAATTGAAATTGTGTTTATACCCTGTTGATGTATTTGAGGCTAACGGCAGTTGTAAGCAAATTAATTTATTAAGATTGAAGAGGTTAATAATACTTTCCAAGAGACGCTGATGACTTCAGCTGTTGAGCGTCTATATCTATATATTGTATATATCTATATATTGTATCTAGTATAAGAATCTTTTCTACACATTGTTTTCTTTTGATTTTTCTTCGGTTTGTTCTTTTTATTTTCGTCTCTCATTCAAATCTACTTTTTTATTGTTGCGTGCACGTGAAAGCATATCCGCCACTATTTTATTTGTGTAAGCACACTCACATATATTATATAAGTAAGTACGTACTCGAGTATCTCAGGTACTTTATTGTATATCATAAAATGGAAAGTGTTTCAAGGAAAATACTTTACAGTCTCATTGTATAAGAAAATTGTAGGTCTGGTTTCAAATTGCAGTGAAATCTCTGCTCCACGAAGTCACTGGAAAAAAAATCGTGTAATGGTAGTATTGCAAAATAAAACAAACGATAAATTTTAATATCTATACTCCTGCTCAGGGTTACTTTCTTGATACAAAGATACATTTTGTTATAGAAAGGGGAAGTACGTTTTCTTGGTTTTGATAAATAAATAGTTTATTTAGAACATGTTGAATATTAGAAATAATTGATCTTTTAGTATCATCTCGGCAGCTGGTTGAATCTGACAGCTATCACGTGATTGGACATGTCTTCAAGTTTGATATAAAAATTTGAAGACACAAATTTGATCACCTGCTGAGATCTCTGACCATCGGTTGGACGTAGCCATTGTTTAATACATTTTCGTTTTAAACTTGGGCACATTAGCAAAATTGATTGTGGCGACACTGGTCCTACTACAGCTTGCCCCTTTAGGATCTTGACCATAAATGTCCACCAGTTAGTTTAAGCTCCCATGACAGAAAAAGTTACCCCAAAGAACACCTCAAAATTATAAAGTGAAAATGGCTGAAAAACATGTCAGAAACATGTTACGCCCGCCAGACAAGTAAAAATTTGTTAATTGTTATTTTTTATGAATTTTTAAATTTAAAAAAAAAACATGATTTTACTTTCCAAAACACCTGCTTGAAATTTATACAATTTGTAGTAAATAATGTACCATTTTTGAATAAATTGGTCTGGCTGACAATTTTTGTTAATAAATTAGCCAGACTTCATTTGTTATAAACTATTTTTGACGTGATAACGTCTTATAAATTGATGAATCACGTCAATATAAAATAAAAAGATGAAAAACCGGCTGCATGCACGAAAAAGTGTAACGTTCTGCCTGACCCTGTGCGTGATTATTAAATATGATATTCGAGCGGAATACGTTATCACGTAAAACTATCGTCCGTAAACCGACTTTACAGACAATCAATTTTTTTTATGAAAATACATTTCGAAACACCTCCTTGAATTTTTTTTAAATAAAGTTTAAGATCTCTTCTATCTAATACAACTGGTCTGGCTGACAATTTTTGTTAATAAATTGGTCAGACTTCATTTGTTATAAAATTTTTCTGTCATAGTAAAAAACATTTTTTCGCTGACAGACCAATTTTTATGCATAAAATAGATGTCAAACCTTCTTTCAGAAAAAAATTAAAGTGGTGTTTTGACACGGCCCTTGTAAAAGCTAATTTGTTAATAAAAAAAACGCTGTCAAGGCGCTTAAAAATTGAATCTGACATGGTAAAAAACAATATTTTGATGAAAAATGTATTAAAGTATACTTATAAAAGGAATCTACCGTATTAATTTAGAATAAAAATTTTTTTTTTTTCTAGTTCGCAACGATTATACCATATTTTTTCATTAAATGCGACCACATTTTTTAATGAAAAAATATGGTATAATCGTTGCTAACTAGAAAAAAAATTTTTTTTATTCTAAATTAATACGGTAGATCCCTTTTATATACTTTAATACATTTTTCATCAAAATATTGTTTTTTACCATGCCAGATACAATTTTTAAGCGCCGTGACAGCGTTTTTTTATGAACAAATTAGCTTTTACAAGGGCCGTGTCAAAACACCACCTTAATTTTTTTCTGAAAGAAGGTTTGACATCTATTTTATGCATAAAAATTGGTCTGTCAGCGAAAAAATGTTTTTTACTATGACAGACTTCATAAACAAAAAAATTTATAACAAATTAAGTCTGACCAATTTATTAACAAAAATTGTCAGCCAGACCAGTTGTATTAGATAGAAGAGATCTTAAAACTTTATTTAAAAAAAAAAATTCAAGGAGGTGTTATGAAATGTATTTTCATAAAAAAAAAATAGTTTATAACAAATGAAGTCTGGCTAATTTATTAACAAAAATTGTCAGCCAGACCAATTTTTTCAATAATGGTACATTATTTACTACAAATTGTATAAATTTCAAGCAGGTGTTTTGGAAAGTAAAATCATGTTTTTTTTCTTCAAAAATTCATAAAAAATAGCAATTAACAAATTTTTACTTGTCTGGCGGGCGTAACATGTTTCTGACATGTTTTTCAGCCATTTTCACTTTATAATTTTGAGGTGTTCTTTGGGGTAACTTTTTCTGTCATGGGAGCTTAAACTAAGTTTTCTCTCAGTGGTGACTTACGAAGAACCACCTTGCATCACTCGTCCACTTGAGCCCGCGGGACTGCCTTCTGGCCTGAAATGCGAAGTCTTCTTTGGAACTTAATCGTCATCCATCTTAAGTCAATAGATTGTGAAATCACTCCAATTTCTGCATTGATTCGGATCCTCCACTCATAGTTCTCGCTTATCGCGTCTACCATTGCTGCCGGTTTGATAATAGTTTTATAGACCAGTATTAATTAGGGTGAATTTTCATCACTGATAACTAAAGATCGCAACATCTTACAGAAACTGATATTGCACCGATTTCCAGCAACCGGGTGCGCTATATATCTACGTTGGAATGTAACTTTCTGACATTTTGACTTAAAGATAAAAAAGTTTCGAAGTCGGAAAAAAGATATCAGGTGAAAGATGTGAAATTGTAGATTTATTGAAAATTTATAGACGTTCTGCGCATTTTTTTATGTTAACTGTAGCGTAAGATCATTTTATCACGAAGTCTTCTAGTTTTTAATAAATTATATACAAGTACTTTTGGTACAATTAAATTATTAGTGCTGGCGTCCTGACATGAAACTATGTTGCGTATTTTAATTTTTATAAGATAGTGTACTGACTTATTTTTCTTTTTTTGCAGGTAATCTTCTTTCATTGGCATGTGACATACTTACAATATAATACGTAAGTAATATTTATTATTTCATAACTACTGAAATAAAAGAAAAACATCTTTAAACAAATGGTTAAATCTACCCCTTAGGGGTATTTCGAGTTTGGTTTAAATGATTCCGTTCGACTCATCGTTAAAGACGCTGCCTTAAAAGGAAATAATAACACAAGAGAACACAAAATTAAATTGCATGTATTTGTAAAAAAAGAAAATGGACTTAACGCACTTTACCTTGCGGCCACAGATATTGTAGAAAGGTCGGCGGGTGTGTATTATTACTATAGGTATACGTATGATTAGTTTATGTGTATGTGTGACGTATTGATATTTCAATTTCACCTGTGCCGCCGTGCATGTGGAGTGGACAATTTGCATGGACAGAGGCTTGCCACTCTATTATAGAAAGGGACTGTCGTATAGTCAATATAATTATTAATTACTGTTAACACTGTGTAACCTCTTAAATCCGAACAGTTATATACAAAGAATCGTTCGGACTATGACGTGTATTATTTAAGACTAGCGGCCCGGTCCGGTTTCGTCCGAATTTGTAAGTTGCCACGACTTACGTTGCAAAATTTGTCTCCACGAAAAGCGCTTTTATTTTAACGCGATAATATATAGCCTATGAAGGCCCATTCTAAATTTTCGTGGAAAAGTTTTTGAAATCGGATGAGTAGTTTCGGTGATTACCAATTCAAACTTATAAATTTTATCTCTATAATATTAGGATAGATAAAATCCGATGGGAAAATGCATCATTCAAAAAAGGCTGGACATATATTTAGATAAAATCTGTGTAGATGCTATTACATCTACTTATGCCTAAAGCAAAATTATAGGCTACTGTTATCCGGCTGCGACCTGGTTTTAAAATATACAAATTTGCACTAAAAAATCGACTTTTTACGCAAACGAAGTCACGGGTAAAAGGTAGATTGTTCTGAATGAATGATGGACAGGAAAATATTAAATTGAATTTTTAACTTCCCGCTATAAAAAAAATTTAAAAAAAATTTTTTTTTCAAAAAAATCAGGAAGTTATTGTTTTCACGCTGATTTTCGAAAATCGAGTTTTCGTCAGATCTCGACGTTTTGAGGTCCTAGGAAGCTATTCTGACTATTTTGGCGATGATGCCTGAGGGCTGTATGTGTGTGTGTGTTGAGGTGTATGCATGTGTGTATGTATAATTGTAAACCTCTTATTACTTTTGATCGGAGTGTCAAATTGAAACGCGATTTACGACATCTAACGTGACTTTGCTGAACTTAGATTTCCTGAAAATTTGGAATGATTCGGCCCAATAAATGTTGTGAAATCTCGAAAGTACAAGTTTCAATTTTTTTTTTTAAATTTGTTTTTTTTTGAATATTTTCTAAACTACTAAACCGATTCATTCCAAAATCTAATCAGCTCTTCTCCTTAAAAAACTGCGTCGAGTTCCGCAAACCGCATCAAAATCGGTTCATTTGTTCATGAGATATCGTGAACGAAAAATTCGTAAGAAAGTGTTTTTTATTGAGCTTGAAGAGCTAAAAATAAACTTCTTGTTTAGTACCACTTATGGTTTCGAAATGGTAATTGACAGTATACAAAAATTTGAAAAGAAGTTTGACCCTGTAGGCCCTCCCTGAAACTTCCTGCTATTTTCAAGTTCAAAACGCTAAAAATTATATAAAATAACAAGGGAGGGCCTACAGGGTCAAATTTCTTTTCAAATTTTTTTATACTGTCAATTACCATTTCGAAACCATAAGTGAGGAATGGTATTAATTTAGGTCTAAATTCACGTTGAAATTTTACAATATTTTTTCATTTTGAGGTCTCCCGAATACAAAAAAATACTTATATTTTTGAAAAAAGTCCGTGCGTCTGTTTGTATACACGATACAGATTTAACGGATGAGCGGATTGAAACCCAATTTTGTGAGGATGTTTGATAGGCAAATATGAAGAGCCCTATTGTTTTTGGGGAAAATCAGCGCATGCGCAAAAGAGATAGGTATATGCTATAACGTTGTTTTTCATATAATAATAGTATACTTTTCATAACGGTTCATTATTGTATTAATTTTACGAGAGAGTTTTGTAAAAACATTTTTTTGTAAATTTTATAGTTTCGGAGATATTTTAAAAATAAAAAAGAACAGCTGTTCTTTTGTTCTGTAGATCTGTCGGAAAGAAATTAGTTAAATATTGTGTAGGTAACCATGCAAACGAATACCAAATATCAAAATATTTAATACTAGCCGTTAATCGCGTCAGCGCACGCAATAACGGAAATTTTACTTTCTTACCTATATCATATCAAATGTCAAGTTGGAATGGTCTCATCGCCTAATTGGCTGGAATTTATTTTTGCTCTTTCAGATAAAATGAAACATTGTAATAATAAACTTATTTATCGAGAAAAAATCTAAATATTTAATTTACTCACGTTTGTTAATGTTGCCTGCTATCCCCATCATTTTTTTTTTGTGACGCCCCAGTACTTTAGTATGTAGCGCGGCGATGGTACTGTGTAGTTAGTATCCGTATGACCTCTGCATGTAAAATAGTATAAGTGTATGACTCACTGTGGCATAGGATATGCGGTGTTGTGCCGTATTGTTTTTTTTTTTTGTATGCCCCACGTGATCGATATAACAATGGGACAACCGAAGAAACCGGTACACTTTTATGAACTGTTACTCTATTTAAAGTACGCATATATTTATTCAGTACTTTACACGGTGCGTTATTCTGATTCGCCACGAGTCTCAAGGATTGCATGGTTTATTATATGGCATAATGGCATTTATCTAAAGTTTCCTATGTGCAGGAGAGTACGACTTTGAGGAAAGGATCGTGCGAGATAAAATTGGCCAGCTTCCTTAAAACAAACGTCTTTTAACAAAGTTAGCGAGTAAATAGCAATACACTGAGGATTCCCTCTTTACAGCGGTTTATAATTGAAATTTCGCGATAATCTGCACTCTTCTCGCCCAAATAGTTCAGTTATTAACGTGCACCTAGTCACTTACATTTGCAATTAATAAACACATTTTTAAATTGTGTATCTGTCCTTCGGGTCTATCTGTTTGTCTGTTTTTCCAAGTCCTTCAAAAGGTCCACGTTGACTTAGAAAGTTGAAAATATAGAACACGGAACAGAACGTAATATTGAACCGGTTAATAGATTTTCTCTTCTAAAATATATGTTAGCTTCTATATTATATGTGAAAGAAAGATACTGTTTTGAATATTTGAACTTCGATTACACCTGACGGAGACAGGCTTAACTACTAGTAACAAATAACTTTTTAGTCCGCTGTTTTAGAATTTTAGGTTTCTGCGGATTATACGGATCTGCGGATGAAAAAAAACTTGAACTCGTTGATAAAAAAAATACAAACGCTAGTGTTGGTTTTATAAAAGTAAAAATCAACACATTAAAATTCTATTCTTCCATTATGATGTTTCAAGTTGACGAAAATATACTAAAATAATAGTGTCACACTATGATGATACTGATACCTTTCAATGTTTTGTACGTGGAACCGCAAACGACACTAACGATGTTGGGTCGATCATTATAGTGTCCCGCGGCACAATGTGTCGTATTAGTAGCTATAGAAACTAATAAGTATTAATATAGTAAATCATGAATTTAAGATATCCGCATAAACTTCTTTTTTGACATTACATTAATTTTCATAACTTCATTCAACCGTTAATTCTCCATTGCTTTCATGACTTGCTATATTAGTAGTTACTACATATATGACACTTGTGCCGTATGACATTACTCGCATTGAAAAAGAGATTCCGCGAAGAATTGTCAAAATAAAATTTTGAAGCAGCAGAACAATATTACAAAAATTTTTTCGCCATTCATTTTGTGATTATTTTTAAGACCATGGTTAAGAGTAACAAAAGTAACTTCCTAATTCTGTTGGAATCAATTGGAACCGCATCAGTTGAACATGTGGCCAAAATGATTTTCGATTCGACTTCAATAAGAATTCGTTCTAGTTTTGTAAACATGATGTCATGAGACTGTGTGATGGTCATTGACATTTGTGCGGAGCCCTAGAGGACGTTCTCAACTATTGCACCGCTGGGACTTGAACTGGAGGTAACACGGAACCAGAGGCACAATTCACTTCTCGCATGACGCCACACAAAGTGAAAACAAGGAGTAATTCAATTGTGTATATATATACGTATATCCGTATGTTCTTGTGATCTATTGTTTGCTTTTAAACAATACCTGCAGTTGTGCCCCGTTAGTTTGTAAATATACCTACACACGACGTTATTTATATAGTCCGGACTCCAAGGTGTCGTAATCCCACATTTTTTTTCGGATATTTTGTATAATAATTAAACGCTGGAACGCGTTTTAATAGTGCTAACACACGGTCGAACTTGGTCCGGTCCGACAACGGACATGGTACGGCGGATCTTGCAACAGACGACCGAATCTGTTCCCATCGAACCGGGCGGACACGCAGACTACTGTACAGACGAACAGATTTGGTACGGAGCGGACCAGATCCGCTATCCGCTTCGAACCAAGTTCGACCGTCTGTTAGTACTATAAGATTCATCAAAAACGTTTTAACTCGATTCAACATTTTTGGATGGAATATTGGTTTTCCTTTACTTATAACTACATTTATATACTATAATGTTTCTTAAATTGCAACTTCTCATTCTTTGGACAACACATGCCTTTGTATTAATTAAGGTACGCCATTCTGTAAATCATGTATTTGTATAATTTTATGATCGTAAGAAATTTATAACTAAATTGTTTTATCTTCCAGCTTCTTGTAATAATTTTATATGCCTGATGATGATCTTTGATCGAAACTAGTTGCTATTAAATTAATTTTAATTATCTTGTGTGGATCAATTTATTATCCTTATATTTGATTATGTTGGTATATTTGTCAGTTTCGCAATTACAACCTAATACATAGATCAAAATCTGCAAGAACATTATTCGAACCCATAGACTGAATTCTATTAGATTTGATTGTACATATGTACCAAAATAAGAGATTTGTTGATTGATTGATTTTGCCGTGAAAACACCTACGATGAATTAAGGTGGTTCAAATGGTTACAAATGCGGAAAATGGTGAGAGAAGGAGCAAATAACATTTAAAGTACGATTATGTTCCAATTTTGAGTCAACACTTTGAATAAGAAGCTCACAGAGCTGAGCCGTCACCAATCACGATCTGGTTGATATACTTGTTGTAATGTCAGTTTTTAGTGTATTTGCCAGAAGGCATTTTTATTATTGGCGTCGGATGAATGGCGGTCTAGGTTCCGCCATCCATCCGACGCTAATAATGTAAATCGAACCAAAATTTCTCACCGTTTGACAATCTTCTAAGCAGTTTGGCACCATTTTTGGAAATGTTTAAATAGGGTAACCGGTAATTGCTCGTATTTCTCTCGGAAGAAGAAACTATGACTATGATTAGGCTAAATGATTTAACCTTATCACTTGGGGGTTGGAAATACTTATTTTTTATAATAATGACACTTCTGTGAAGAATTTTTATTTTATTTTTTTATTATTCGTAAGTTTTAACAGTAAGTTTCGTGGTTTTTAGCTTTGGGAAGGTTGGTCAATTAGTAAGGTATCAGATCATGGAAACAGTTTATCAGTAGATAAGTGATTTTTTATGACGTTCAGTAAAAAAAAAAACATTTTATGAAAAAATAATGCAAACCAGTTTGGCTTTGAGGTGCTGACTTAATATTCGGTATTATTATTTATTATCATCGATATACGAAGAAAAACGAAGTTGTCTGATATATTGAATTACCTATTATGAGCTTGTTCCACATTAATATTTTTTTATTGACAGTGTTATGTTACAACATTTTTTCACATTTTATTATTAAGAAAGAGCCATTTGTTTCTCAGTTACATAAACTCTGATATTTGGATTTACATACTTATTAGTAGAAAATATATTCTTATAGGATCTGGTTCAGAACGTCTTTTCTTTTGCAATTTTCATGGATGCTTTATATGCGTTATACAAACCTCTCTGAAACACCGTTTGTGACTTTTTACTGACAGCTCATTTGTACACAATACACATTTGTTAGTATTTTTCTCACATCTTCTTTATCAGTTTTTTTTTTATTTCGGAAGTAAAATAAAAAAAAAACAATTAAAAATTATTGAATGATCCTTGTAGGATCTTTTTGTTGTCGGTTAAGACCCTTTCTCTCAGGAATGGCTAGAGATAGCAAGTTGAAATTAATACCAAATACTAATGTCTAGTGTCTACAACGCAATAATCCTGTAAAAAATTCACGCTTCTAATTTAGTGCAATGAGAAAATACGACCTTTAAAAAATCACCCCGATTTGATATTGACTTTTTACTGATTCACTTTTCAAAATCTATAGGAAACTTCCAGTAGACTTAAAATTTTGACATAAGTAAAGGAAAAAATCCGAATGTCATTACTCATTAATTGCTACATTCTATGTAAACTTATTTGGTAATATTGGAAAATGGGAATCAGGTTTCAATATTATGAATTAAATAACACTTTTATTCTTCAAATAATTATTCTCTTTATTTAAAGCGCACTAAGGAAGGCAGTAGTTTTAACTGTATGAATATCCGTATAAGACTTCGCCATATAATAGACTTCAAAACCATATGAGGGATCTTTTCTATACTTACCTTAAGACTATCACATAAACATAAGTACTTGAAACCTTTATATTGGTGACAGAATATTTTCTCTGTATATTTACTTTTGGCACCTATTCATCACTTAATATATAATAGATATATATTTGTTAATTGTTTTAAAACTATTACTAAAATAGTAAAGATTAATTTTTGTATTTTTATAATATTCCAACAGGTGACAGTTTTTATTTAATTGTTATAATATAACGTTTCGGAGTTCTATTTACACTTGTTTGTCTTTTTTATGCTTGCAGTGGGGGAACTATCTGCGGTACCACTCGAAAAAATTATTTGCATTCAGTTTACGTTCAATTCAAAGATTTAGAAAATTTTCATAAAAAGTTAAAAATCTAAATTTAAAAATGCTGCGTCTCAGTTTCATTAAACAATGAAACGTATGAAATATAACCAGTTCTTCGTAAGTTTCATGACTTTTCAATGAAATGTGGAACTTTATTATTAATATAACAGTACAAAGCGTTTTTGCATTTATAGTCTTTAGAAAACCGACTGTAGGTAGGGTTATTATAAATGAAAACGATATTTTATCTCGCCGGTAGTTATCGTGTTTAACTGCAGTTTGTAGTCGAGGCATAAAGGTAAAACACTAACCGGATAGTTTAGTGTCAACAGTGCTTTTTTATCTATCAAAACTGAGTCAATATTTGTGGTTGTGCATTCAAAACAACGCGCGGTCTCGATGCTTCGTGATTAGAATATGAAATGACTGTGACGCTTGCACGCGTTTTTGTGAACTGTGCTGTACACATGCATACGTAATGTTACAAATTAATATTTTATCAGAGATTTTATACTTTACTAGTAGCCTGGCCCGGCTTTGCAGATTGCCTATTAAAAATAGACATAATGCTGCAGCGGAGTTTCTTATAGAATAATAACCGTATTTGCCCGGCGTTGTTTTTTTTTATTATTAATTATTTAGGTACTGATAAACAATTAGGTAATTTATTACCAATTTATTAATAGATAATTGTACACAAAATTAAATTACTGTAGAATTTCATAAAGAAAAAAGTTTTCATTCATTGAAGAGATCCGCATAGCATGCCCGTTCGCGCATGTATACTCTCGCGACCACACCTGAATTATAGACGGTAGCTCCACTTATCCCACTGATTGTCAAATCACGTCCGACCAATAACCCTGATCCCATAAAGGACGGAATATGCATATGTGATGGAGCAATGTAGTTCAGTAAATAAGTTGGAAAATCTGGAAAAGTGGTGGAACAGCTCCGATTTCAAAAATTCTTTTTTTCCTTGATTCCTTAGACGCTCAGGAACATACATCACCACTAACCTCTGCCTCACTCCGAAAATTAGAAAAAGTAGGGTGGTTTTAACCCTCTCAAAAGCACCCGCCAGTGAAACAGTGGAAAAAAATTTTGAAAAATAAAAATTTTGTCTTAAAAATTGGCTCTCATGGGTTTTCGAGGTCGCTGATTACGAATCCGAGGTCTGTAATCAAGTGAGGGTAGTTCCAACCCCTTAAAACCACCCCCAGTCGTCACTGTAATGAAAAAAACAGTAGAAAATAATATTTTGTCTTAAAAATCGTCTTTCGGGGGTTTTCGAGGTCACTGATTACGAATTCGAGGACTGTAATCAAGTAAGGGTACTTCCAACCCTTTAAAAGCACCCTTAAAAAGTATAATTATGTAATTGAAGCTCGTTATATGTATACTGTAATTTTTTTCAAAATAAATAACTGAAAAAACAATTTTTAAGTCATTATTTTTCATCACAATGTTTTTTTATTACTGTCACGACTGGGGGTGGTTTTGATGGGTTGGAACTACCCTCACTTGATTACAGACCTCGAATTCGTAATCAGCGACCTCGAAAACCCACGAGAGACGATTTTTAAGACAAAATATTATTTTTTACTGGTTTTTTCATTACAGTTACGACTGGGAGTGGTTTTGAGGGGTTGGAACTACCCTCACTTGATTACAGACCTCGGATTCGTAATCAGCGACCTCGAAAACCACCGAGAGCAGATTTTTAAGACAAAATTTTTATTTTTCAAAATTTTTTCCACTGTTTCACTGGCGGGTGCTTTTAAGAGGGTAAAAACCACCCTACTTTTTCCAATTTTCGGAGTGAGGCGGAGGTTAGTTGTGATGAATGTTCTAAGAATGGTCTAAGAAATCAAGGAAAAAAGAATTTTTGAAATCGGAGCTGTTCCACCACTTTTCCAGATTGTATAGTATTTCCCGGCTTATTTACTGGAGTAATGGTGAATGGATCTTAGTGACGGCTGAAAAATTAATTGAAATAGTGAAATAAAACATAGCACATATAGTATTTCGGGAATCGTAAGAAACATTTAAAGAAAAGTTTCATCAAAATTCGTCAAATAGTTTTTAAATTAAATCCGTTCAAATATACCTACATATTACATACTTTTACAAATATACTGAGAATTTTATATAACAATACAGATATGGATTATGTAGCGAGCTGTATCTGTTGAAATAATGTTAGAAAATGTGTCAATTATTCATGATTTTATAAGAGAAAGATTTTTCCAATTCGAAATAAAAAGTTTTACCTCAGGATTAAAATATAAGTATAATCTTTGGTTACATAGTTGAGGACGGAATCATTCCACAGAATAATCTTCAGAAGCTCATAAGAAAATCCATGACATTTATTTGCTGACTGAATGCAGTATAAAAAGAGAAGCACAACAATCTCTCAGGATGTGATGCACTTTTCAGGTCAATCTAGGATCATCGTTCTCTTTGTTTTTTTCTTTAATTGCGCTTCTGATTTCGTTAAATAATGTGTTTGGCTTCCGTTTCGGCTTCCGTTATCTATATAATATATTTAAAACTCAAAATTTGTCCGTCCGACGAAATTTTTTGAACGGTAAGTCCGATCATCATGAAATTTGGATACAGCATTAATCTCGGTAAACTATAAGATGAACGTGCACGTGCGTACTCATCCCCCCTCATTCGTTATTTTGCACCCGGGTGAAACCGGGACGGATCGCTAGTAATACATAATTGTTCTGTTGGGACACAGAGCAGTTCGCTACCGGCTGAGAAAAACACACGGACGTGACATATTTGTACAAGAAGACATAGTGTCTACAACTTCACTAGTTTAAAAGCAATTCTCAGTGGGTTTTAACTTGAAATATACACAACAGGTCGTGTATGTGGATGATAAGTGCTTCAGGTTTGTTGTGTAAGTTGGCACTATGTACACTGCAGGCGCGATAATACAGAGATGACGCATGCGGCACTAAATTAATTCGCTAGCCAAGAGGCCAAAACCGCGTATGTCGAGTTTGTGGAAAAGTTCAGTTATTGGCGAAGTTATCCGCAACCCAACTTAATGATCAATTTATGTTTTTCTCAGCAACGATAAAGGAACGCCATAGATAGATCGTATGTATTGCGATATCACCCTGTCATTTTATTTATTTATTTATTTTCGGTGAAAATAAGGACACTTCTTCCAAATTTAATCTAATATACCTAAATTTTTCGATTTTACCTCCAAGTACCTATGTGATCCTCTTGAAGGTGCTTTTGGGAAGAATCAAGCTAAGTGGTTTAACCTTAAGTGCAATCACAAACAGCCGACAGACCATTTTTTAGAACCCCTTTTCGGGACTCAGGGTAGTGGCGAGCAAAAACAATGTCAAGACCACTATAGTTTTGATCTTGCCTGCCAGACTCTTGTAGTCATGAAATATACAGGGTGTCCCTAAAAGGTCTTTACTAAAATTAAAATTTTGTCGAAACTATGCGAGTAATCGAATTTTATCAAGAGTACCTTTTTTGTAGTAAATGAGTCGCGTGATCCAGATTTCATACTCAAACTGATTTTTTTCCATTGGCGTAGAAGTTTTAGATGTTTAATTATCGAAAAAATCAAGTTCTACGCCCATGGAATGATATTCATCATTATTATGATATGGGTTTTATTGCCCAATAAAGCTATGCTAACGTACCAAATTTGAGTAAAATCTAATGAGCCGTTTCAAAGTTATAAAGCAAAAACGATTTGAAAATTGTAACTTAAGAGCCGTCTAGCGCCCAAACTAAGCAACTTTGTACTGAGGTAAGTTTGCTTGTATCGAGTTGTTTTGGCCTGAAGAATATGTGGTAGGCTTTTGTAAAGACCTTTTAGGGACACCTTATTATAATTTATGACTTATTTACATGAATTGTATTTAGTAGTTTTTTTTTTTTTTGACGTGATAGCGTCTTATAAATTGATGAATCACCAATCTTATAAATTGATAAAACACCGGCTGCATGCACGAAAAAGTGTAACGTAACGTTCCTAACGTTCGTAACGCGTAACGTTCCGCCTGACCCTGTGCGTGCTTTTTGCTAATTTCTCGCTCAATTTAAATCAGATCGGTTTGAAACCAGTTTTAAACGAAAGAGGAGAACATTTTACATAGATTTCGTATAACAGAATTTGCCTAAACAGTTTTTTTATACAAATTTATATAAAAAAATAGCTGTATAAAATATAAATGCAATGTTGTCTAATGCATGGCGCGACGCGGTCGGTCGTCTTTGTTTGCCGTACATGGAAATTAGAAGAGAACGTATGTCTTGTCTTAACATGAAAACGGCTGCATTTCTAATGTTTAATTCAATTTTTTGACATTAGTATTTTGTGAAATGCAACGCCTTCTAAGTTAAGTATTGAAATAACTAATTATTATTAGAACATAATACTTTGACAGTTGCAAACGTCACTTTTGACATTTCTTATCATTCCGACACCAAGGATAAGCAGATTGAAACCAAATTTTGGGAGGTTTAGGTTATGTATTACGGAATACGTTATCACGTAAAACTATCGTCCGTAAACCGACTTTACAGACAACCAATTTTTTTTAATAAAAAATTAATGGCTTTTGATTATTCGCCATGTAACATCTATAAAAACAAAGACTTGAATTCACCAAAAACTCAAAATCTAATTTTTGCTCGATCGCCTGCAGATTTTCCCCCCTACGTATAAGTAGAAATGTAAAAAGAACAAGTTATATTTTTTTGTTATTATTTTTTAAGTAGGTACACGTGTACGGTTTCAGACTATAAATATTAACATACAGCGATAAAAAATCCAATTGCCTGAACCGGACATTTTATTTTATTAATGTCGATATACATTTACAAGCGCCATCATAAAATGTTTCATTGTGATTTTGTTGGATTAATGATATCCAATTATTGATATTAATGTCCATTATTTATAGCTGATTTTAATGATGCCGATACTTTGATGGTAAATTCTGTACCCAAATATACGGCAGATTAAATTATAGTATGTTGAATCTATAAACGTCAATATTACTCTATTCACAATTTTTAAACTTTCTGCAGTTATAACCGGACACGGCTGTATATTTAAGCATATTAATCGATACATGGATTCGGCATTGCTGAAGTAGGAAGAGCCTTACGGATATTATGTTTTCGGAAGTGTAACTGATAGGAATTGCTAATAAACAGCGTTGAAAAGCATACAAGGGAAGAAGACACGTTATTTTTGACCTGCGCATTTCATATTTTTTTATCCTGGTGTGCAAATTGATAACTTGTTTTCGAAAACAAGTATTAAGAAAACAAAATTTAGTTAGGGATCCAAAAAGAAATGATTAACTGCGTGGAAATTCGTATAATCAGAGTTAGTTCACATGTCTGTAGCAGTGCTGGATTAGTGATAAAATGGTACAAGCCCCGCGCGCGACCCGGGCAGGAGAATAAAAATCGAAAGCGAACCGTCAAGTGACTAGTGCATCCGGAATACTTTGGCAATGCCTTGCAGCAGACGAGATTTTGAAAAGAACTTCAAATATCGTCAGTGCTTACAAAGGCGATTTAGAAGAAAACCTAAGCGACGAACTTTATGAACTTCATTCGAGTCATGTTTTCCAAATGTGAAAATCGTCTTACGCATTTACTTGCCTTTAGTGATTACTAACTAAAGGTTTTTTTTTAAGTAAAATTTAACTTAGGTAATTCTTTGACATGAAAACGTCTATTCGCTCGTTAATTATAGTGCTGGCCTGTCGAACTTTCTTGTATTACAAAATACCTTTAGATTTGAATAGCTAATAACTACGAGACTAATAATGCGTTAACACCGGTGGAACCCACACCAGGTTGAGCATGTCTGTTTGTATTTGTCGCGTAAGATTTGTTGTGATGTCTGACTTAAATTAATGTAACGTGGAAACGCATTTAGCTAGGACGTTGATTCGGATGTCATTGTGAAGAGTTCGCGGGGCACTACTAGGACATGAATTGGGACAATGAAAATAATCGCCGGAATTTAAGTGAAAATCGGTATTAAATTGAAAATTGCAAATTCATTGAAGATTCCGCCTCATGTGACTTGTAAATATGATTAGATTTATTGAAAATTCAATAAGCCTGATAAGTCCAGTGCCGAGCGGATAAGAGCTACGGCAGCATCGAAAAGGAATCGAAAAAAAACCCAAATGTCTCTACGTAACATGTGCAGGCGTCATTGGATTGAAAGGCGGTACTTGTTATGATTTTATTCCGACGTTTTCATAAAAAATCTACGACGCGGACTCGAACTGCGCCTTTAACTTTTTTATAAGCTTTTATTTAACTTTAACTAGTTAGTCAGTAATCAGTATGTATGTTTAGTGTTTATATATTGTCTACATATCTGTATACAGATACACATTTACATATTGTTATATTGTTGTTTAAGTATAGATACATAAAAGTACATGTAAATAATATTGTTTAATACATATGTTTTTATATATTGGTAAGTAATTCATATTTTAATAATAATAATAATTATTTTTCATAAAATTAAATGTAATATTGTTATAAGAATAACTCTAAAGCAGTTTTACTTCTCCCGTGAGCTTATGTGGGTGAGGCTCCCTTTTTTTCGAAATTAAAGCATATAAAATGAGTTGAGCAACACTACGAGACAAGATCGTGTAAATAACCTCATTTTAAATAATATTGATTGTGTGTGCCTAGAAAAATTGATTTGACTAGTGTTATCTCTTAATTTGCCCAGATTAAATCAATAAAAGTTTAAGTTTTATATCCTTAATCAAACTAAGGGTTTCTTGATAACGCTCCGCTTTGGTTTAATCCGGCACTGATCTATGGATTTAGTCAATAAAGTAGATACTAATATAGATCCTATAAGGCATAAGCAAATGTTTTGTGTATACCTTTTAGGCCGTGTAACGCGTCTCTTTGACCACATTGTGACGTTAGTGCGGTCTCTGACCGCATAGGCTATTTCCATTTTTCGTTGTACAATGTAGTATTACATACATCTTTTTTATTTAGATTGGCGTTTTGCGTAAGTGTTACGCTTTGTATGCGAGACAGATTGTGGTGTTGAATTCATTACGGCGGCGCTGGTGTATTGTGAATTCTAATAGTACTAACAGACGCTCGAACTTGGTCCGGTCCGACAACGGACATGGTACGGCGGATCAAGTCCGCTGGTTGCAACAGACGACCGGATCTGTCAGTCTCGTGTACACAGATACGTAATCATGCCTATGATTAAGCGCACGAAAATTGCGATAGTTCTAGCGGCAACGTTAATGCCCCCACAAACAAGGAAGAAAAGAAAGGAGTGGGCAAAATTCTATTTGAAAGATCGCGATTAATTTAGTCATATCAAGTTAATAAAATCGCTTGATAGCGAGGATCATATTTTAAATAACACTCCTGAAGAATTTCTAGAGCGTTGTTACGCGCTTCTCTGTTACAATATAACTTATCTGATAGATCCCACAAACATGAGAAATCTTTTTATAATACCAATACTCCGCCAAGAACTTCGCGTTCTGTCAAAATTTCTGTCATGTTGCACAACCAGGGCCGTATTTAGGGGAGGGCAACTGGGGCTACAGCCCCGGGGCCACCACAAAAGAGGGACCCCCACAATAGAGACTTTGGAAAAAAATTCAAATTTCCTGAGCATTGAAAGTGGTTTACATCGGGAACTGGATTTCAGCTCGGAAAGTTCTGTTCGTTAATGCATAAATTTAATTTTTAGATAATTCTTGTTTCTGATTATATTTATATGTTTGTTAAATAATAAAAGAATCTATACTTGGTTTCACAATAAATTATTTATTGGAAAAATCGACTGAAAAAATTGTCCATTTTATTTGGAAAATAATTTGGGGCCAGGGGGCCTTCACTCCTTTGTTGCCCCGAGGCCTCCAGACCTCTAAATCCGGCATTGTGCACAACGTTTTGAATTACAATGACGTCGTTATACTTTTATATGTATCAAGTCCGTCGGACTGCTATACACACGCTCGGATATTGTACCGGACCGGACCAAGTACGACGTGCATTCCATCGAACCGGACGGACACGCAGACTACTCTACAGACGAACAGATTTGGTACGGAGCGGACCAGATCCGCTGTCCGCTTCGAACCAAGTACGACCGTCTGTTAGTACTATAAAGGCCCCCATACACCTCGTTCTTTTTTGGCAGTTTTCATCGTCACGATAAAACACGTCGGTCAAAACCGAAGTGTATGGGCAAAAACTGTCGATGAAACACGGCAGTTTTTTTATCTGCCGAAGCTTGATTTTAAACACGACGTGTTTGCTGGTTGTCGTTTTAAATCGTAATGTGTGGCGCTTTCCGATAAGAATCGACGTGTTTATTCAGTGGTGCGACGTACAGCAAATAAGTCATATTAATTAAATGATTGTAATTAGTTTGAGTATTGATTTATATTTTAACCGTTTTAGTGCTAAGCAATTTTGACAAAAATAAATGAAAATTGCTATAAACATATTGATTAATTTAGAGGAAAAAATAATGGTGTCAAATAAAACACTCTAATTTAGACTAATATCAATCAATTTTATTAATTATTTTTGCATTATATTGTTTATTAATGTTTATTAAACATAAAATAATATCAATATTATTGTATTTTCCATCAAAACAGATCGTATTAATGATGCCACGACTTCAGAAAAACTGAACGAAACTACGCCTCTGTGTGGATATGGCCGTTGTTCGTGTTTAAATTAACCGTACAGTTTTACCCGTGCGGTTAAAACTGCCATAAAAGAACGAGGTGTATGGGGATGGCCGTTGTTCGTGTTTAACCGTACAGTTTTACCCGGCGGTTAAAACTGCCAAAAAAGAACGAGGTGTATGGGGGCCTTAATGTGTGGCGCTTTCCGATAAGAATCGACGTGTTTATTCAATTTCAGTGGTGCGACGTACAGCAAATAAGTCATATTAATTAAATGATTGTAATTAGTTTGAGTATTGATTTATATTTTAACCGTTTTAGTGCTAAGCAATTTTGACAAAAATAAATGAAAATTGCTATAAACATATTGATTAATTTAGAGGAAAAAATAATGGTGTCAAATAAAACACTCTAATTTAGACTAATATCAATCAATTTTATTAATTATTTTTGCATTATATTGTTTATTAATGTTTATTAAACATAAAATAATATCAATATTATTGTATTTTCCATCAAAACAGATCGTATTAATGATGCCACGACTTCAGAAAAACTGAACGAAACTACGCCTCTGTGTGGATATGGCCGTTGTTCGTGTTTAAATTAACCGTACAGTTTTACCCGTGCGGTTAAAACTGCCATAAAAGAACGAGGTGTATGGGGATGGCCGTTGTTCGTGTTTAACCGTACAGTTTTACCCGGCGGTTAAAACTGCCAAAAAAGAACGAGGTGTATGGGGGCCTTAAGTTTTTGTAACGGTGTTTATGTAACTTATATAGTGATGGGTTGAAATAACAGCGAAAAGTTATTCGAGAACTTGTTCCAGGAAAATAACCGGCGCAGCAAAAAACAGATATTATAATATTCAGTAGTAATAGTACTTAAAGAACAGGTTCCCAAAGGAAAATCCGATGTTTGTGTCCTTGACACAGGACACAAACCGCTTTTTTAGATAGGTATATAACACTTGACCCCGATAGTGGATTGTGGATAAATGAAATAGACATTGATTGCAGCGCAGGTTGCTAGCTTTCGAATAACACCACTTTCGCAGTCCGATGTTACACTGCACTAGTGCAAACTGCAAAGCCCGTCGGGATTCGGGAACCGTAGAGTTACGTTATTGCGAACCCCTCCAATCTCTATCCACACTCATTGCGATTACGAATTCGGTTCGAAGGATATCTCAGGTACGAACATCCATTGTTGACTCGACGCTATTTTTAACACTGTTTTATTTACTTCACTTGTATGTATTAACTATTATGTATGTATTAATGGAATTTTTCAATTTAATTTTCACTCACTTCCAGACGTCTGAATACTTTGAAATTTTGCACACGTATTAAGAACACGTCATGACAATACAATATAATTTATATAAATATTTATAAATATGTAATTAATCAATAAATAAAATTATCGACCAATTTTTCAGACAATATATTAACAAACAATATAAAATTAATACATTAACGTTTCAATCCGGATTTGAACCTTCTTCAGAATTGATCTAAAAAATATAAAAATAATTAATATTTAAAATATAATTCGCTTTTTATAGAATTTTTCAAAATTAATTATGATTGTCAAAATAATGAAAAAATAATAAATGCTCTAAATTACTAGAATTAAAATTTTGTCGAAACTATGAGAGTAATCGAATTTTATCAAGAGTACCTTTTATGTAGTAAATGAGTCTCGTGATCCAGATTTCATACTCAAACTGATTTTTTTCCATTGGCGTAGAAGTTTTAGATGTTTAATTATCGAAAAAATCAAGTTCTACGCCCATGGAATGATATTCATCATTATTATGATATGGGTTTTATTGCCCAATAAAGCTATGCCAACGTCACAAATTTGAGTAAAATCTTATGAGCCGTTTCAAAGTTATAAAGCAAAAACGATTTGAAAATTGTGCACTATGCGTCTGGCAGGATGAAAGAACCCTCGAAACTGTCTGGCTACTAATGAAACATTATTTAATAGTTCTCCGAAAAATATATTAAAAATTCAGCTTTTATAAAATAACGTAAATATAATTATACAAATTATAATAGTTTAAGGGTGTCTGGCAGGGGGTTGGAACCATACTATGTGTCTGGCAATGAGCGACGCGAGTTTTAATATTGTTACGAATGAAATATAAAAAAATTGAGTTTTATACAATGACGAATTTGAGATGGAATTTTGTACACCTTTAATACCTGTTACCTGCCAAAGCCACCACTACTCAGGTTTCATGGGTGGGGATCATTCTTACCTGTATTGGAGACATCCATAGAAAAACTTTCAGCTTTTATAAAAAGACGAAGGTCTGGCTGCCGCGGGCTCTTGGGCTATTACAGAGTCGAACAAAACCCGTCCTTTTTAACTGTGTCGTCACACACACGGGGCCGACTTGAACGCCACGTTTAAAAGCAGATATTTTTGAACGCCGGTAAGAAGGACGGTTTTTGGCCACACACCGACCGTTTTACCCGTACAGTTTTACCCGTGCGGTTAAAACTGCCAAAAAAGAACGAGGTGTATGGGGGCCTTAACAGCTAGTTTAACAGTTCTCTCGACAATTTCTAATAAAATGTTTTCCCAAAACTCTACACATGAAAATTTTATTAATCTAAGAATCAAACTTTCGATTAATTAGTTTTTCAAAATTTTATCTGAAGGCAATTATGTTTCATTTTAATAATACTGTGCATTTCCACCGAGTCTCTCAATTACCATGTATTAAAAATCACATTTTTTATAATTTAGTTGAATGTACGAGAGATCCCATATAGATAGATGACTTTTAAATCTTTCAGAGTTTTGTCTGAACATATTGGTCTAATTATTGTTGAATAACCGTAATTTTGAAATTGTGAGATAAAACATTATCACCAATTTTTGTAAGTTGTTGACATTTCGAGCATGCTCTCTCAGTACTGTTACGGTTTTAACGAAGTATTCAAGTAAAAACATTCAAAACCGATGTAATTTGTCTACATCACGGCCATCAATTGGTGGTTCGGGATCGTTGTATTGTTTTCATTAACTTAATGACTATATTATTATATATAGGCGAAAATCAGGATATCGTCTCACTTGCTTTTCGTTTGCCATATTCATTAGTTTGAAACTTGAGCGCTCATCTTTCACGACACATTTACATATTAACAAAAGTGTTTTCCGTTTCCTCAAAGGAAAAGCAACGCAGTCGCTTTTCAACAAGCCGACCGCCATACAAAATTAAAATCGGTTACATACGGATTCTCTTGATTCTGATGCATACAAGAAGCACGGCCATCGAGCAAACAAGGCCCGATTAACTTTCAAGTTTCACTGTATCTGTTGGATAGCTGACGTAGGGATACTGTTGTGGAGGATTTCAAAGATACGCACACGGCACACCCTTAAAAAAAAGTTATCATTTTCTTTGGTCCGTGAATGTTAAAACATCCTGGAGCGCGTATCTCTAAAATTTTAACAAAAAGGGCCGTATGTTTCTAATTCAAATGAATTTTCTGAATAATTAATTACACTAGTCAACAAATTACCAATTTTTGTAAGCACGTGAAATGAATTGAACTGATTTTGAGAGAGCATTAAAAACATTCACAGTGGCACTAATTTCATGTCTTAGTTAGCTTAGGTGCAAAGATGAGACAATAATTCAAATCTTTGATTAACGTCTGAATTTGATGAGACAATAATATTTTGTTGTTGCAATAACGCTTGATGAAGTATATTTTGTAATCCTGGAGTGAAATGTGTCCTTCATACATCATACATTAAATTATATTGCTTCTTGTGTCTTTGGAATGATCGCGGTAAAGAAAATCATTACGTCAGAATAGTTTGGCCACAGATTTTCTTTATCGCGATCATTCCAAAGACACAAGAAGCAATATAATTTAATGTGATGTATACTCAAAGTGTAACTTTAAAATTTGGACGGAATATTTATCATATTTTATCTTTTCGAGTACAAGCGTCAACATTTCAAAGGTTGCTTTCAAGGAAACTGTATGACCCACAGGAATGAAATGATATTTATTAACGTTGTACCTCAGTAAGTTCGAAATAACCCAGGATAAGTAGTTACCGCGTATTTATTGATAGTACAACTCATTATCGTTGGGCAAAAACACCCTTTTGAGGTAAAAATGTACGGATTTTGAATTTTTCTCGTCTGCTTGGGGGTAATGTCTATAAGTATGCCAAATTTCAATACTCCAATTAATTATTGATCTAGAAGCTAGTTTTCTTTTCTGGATGGACATACACGCATACACACTCTCAGCTTTGTTATATAGGTATAGACAGAGCCATAACTAGCTTTTATGGGGTTCTGGGCAAGACTTCATCACTGGGTATCTCTACACTAAATTTTATGAATTAAATAAAGCTAGAAGGGAGGGGAGAGATGATCTACTGTTTCCGCACAGGCGCCCAAAAAGTTGTTGAAAGGCGTGCCGTTTTTTTTTTAATATAGTGCGATTTTTTTCCTTCTTTCGACGCACCCTCCCTCCCTTCCGTTTGGGTCCTGGTCACGTGTCCGTGTTGCCCTTGCCTGGATATAGATAATTCTTATGTTGAGTTTGTTGTATTTCTCGATGGCCGTGGAATTATAATGGAAATATCTACTATTTCTATGTTAGCAGAAATTAATCTCATTCGGTGAGATGAAACGCATTTTTCTCCTCTTTCATAGACATTCGTTCTGCAGTATGTGTGACTATATGGGCCTTTTACTGGGACAATGGATGTTCCGTTGCCGCTAGCGTGTTCGACATTTACCGGGTGTTTGGTTCAACCTGTGCCTGTTGTCGCAAAGTAAAGTGGCAAATTTTTTATATTCTTTCGATACGAACTGCTATTTATATAACGAATATTAGAAAGAGATGGTTAGGAAACTTTACCATCCGAAATTTACTAACCGCTTAATGGATTCGTGGATTGCTATACAATTACCCACTTGGTCATAATATTCATTGCACTGGAATGAGACGACACTCTCTGTCATAAAACGTTCAAATTCTAAGAAAAACTATATTAAAATGAATTAATCCAACAATGGCTGGGTTAATTATTATTGAAATGGAAAGAGACACTAATCAGTATTCGTTTTGAGCGGTGATATCCTCATGGTTGTCGAGCGTCTATAATTAATAAAATTAGTATATAGGCCGTCTCCGCACGTTAAGGCCAATGTGGGTGCCAATTCAATGTTCGTCCAATGATGAATGGATCGACAAAATAGCGCTGATACCAACATTCGCGCCTATGTTGAAAGTTATGCGCCTTGTGTCGGTCAAATGGATTGGCGCCAATTATCGTGTAGCCAATTCCATATTGGACGTTCGATCAGTTGGTATACGGAGTTTGCAGTACAAATTGAATATCTAAAACAAAGTAATGTCGTCTCAGTGGTGTTATGACCTTATGACAAAGTATTGAAGTTTTTGGCGCTCTAGCAAACCGCCAATTTTATGGAAAACAGATTGACTTCAATCAATCCCAATGTGTGGGTTCTATCGTGGACAACATTACAATTATGAGTTGACGTTGGTACCAACATTGGCCCTTTGGGGTAATAATGTATTGAATTGTTCTATTACTTTTTTTAAAACACACTATACATTTATACGCACGGCGTGTGTATAGACTGAAGTTGTCGGTCTAAAGGGATGTAATATTTTCTCATTACATTGAGAACCGTGTTCTGTTTGCCTGCCTCCTTGCGCTGTTTACTCCTTGTCTCCGCCACGAAACATAGTTTTTGACACGGATTAATTTGCCGCGTATCGATTAGAACGATATGTCCGCATTGTGTGAGGGACTTGTTTACTTCACAAAAGAACATATTGTATGTTACGTCATTAATTAATTATTATCGTTCCTTTTTGAGGGCCGAACGGCGATATCTCGGTGACAGATTACAGTAATTCATATTTAGGGCCCACATTTTGTTTTGCAACAACCACGATCATAGCAAAAAAAATGTAATTCGAGATTTCGACGAATTTTGATGTTGTATCGAAAAATCGAGTGTTAGATATCCGTCGGTCCGTATGTGCAAACTTGCTTAACACCGTTCAACGGATCAAAGCCAAATTGAAAATGTAGGGTTTTTAAGGAATAGTTCAGAGGTTTTTTTTCAAATAAGAGCTACTGAAGAATGAAAAGCAAAAATTGCTATTTTCTCTAATACGGCTCAACCTATTTAGTTTCAAAAATCAATATGCCATCTGTGACAACCATATTATATTTTACGATTTGTCTCGATGAAATTTAGAAACGGTAGTTTACTGATGAACGGAAATCTGGGAAGAATGCAGTTGAACCGAGTCAACCATACGGTATCCCTTCAGCTCGTTAAATCTTATAATTTCGTAGTAGCAATGATTTATTTTATTATAAAGTCAATTTAAATCAGGGCAAAAATGACGTGGTGTTGTGAGGACGTTAACGCTGACTTTTTAGATGTCCTCTCTAAGCTTCATTCTCATTCCAAACTTAGTAAGTACATAAATATTCGAACATGCGAAAAGAGAATGGGATTTTTATTAACCAGTACACATATCAGTCGTGACATTTAGGCGATTAGCTAATATAGCGACACAATGCTTTTTGAATTTCATTTTGACTTGCTTTAACAATATCACTATGCCTTTATATGTAATTATTCAATTCAATCTTGCTTCCTACTTTCCCTGTTTTTTTTTTTTATCAGCCGAATGCGACTCAAAACCGCATCCGCAAGTAAGATACAATCTGAAGGAAGTGTCTGCTATGTTCCTCTAAAGTAGGGTTGCCAGGTCGCCAAACCAAATAGCCGGACAACCAGTCAGTTTGGCTGGACATTTGGGTGAAAAGGCCAGGCAGCCTACATTATTGAGGATTTTGTCTCAGTATTAATAGGTACGACAAAAAAATTGTATGTAAAATCAAGCTTTTTTTATTATTACCATGAATCTTGCTAAATTGTAATGAAATATAAATAACATCGAATGCCAAATCAGTTCAAGTACTATTATTATATTACTAATCAGCCAAAGTCATCAGTCAAAATTAAATTCTAGATAAACATTTTTATTCTTCTTAAATTCTAATGAAAGGCAATTGCACAAATATGAAATAAGTCTTATGTACCTGCTATTACTTCCCAAAATAAAATAAAAAACAATCTAAACAAAACAAAACTTCTGTTTAAGTTAATAAAAATCATTATTCATATTCGCCTGCGTTCGGCCACGCTCGACGCTCGCTCGTCTGCGAAATGTAATAAGCCTAACAAAAGCCGGACACCGTTTATTTTGGCCGGACACACAATCAAAAAGCTTAACTATATGTCCGGCTTTATCCGGACGCCTGGCAACACTACTCTAAAGAATTTTTTTATAATTTGATTTCAAAACAAAACTACTTTCTGAACTGAATACGCGCATTTTTGATAAAAATGGATAAGTTGTTTTTTATCAAAAGTGTAAAACAAGCATAAGTGACGGGATATCGCACAGACGCATGAAGCTTGAGGCCTCAGTATCGTAGGAACCTCAAAACAGTTTTTTTTCTTTATTGATAAAAATAATAATTTTTTTAAAGGGTCTCAAAATTGCGTTACGTTTGAGAGCATCCAGACCTTGTTAGCGAAACGCGTTTCGGTGTTTTAGTATATACAGTAAGGCGATTTTGCTAAACCCTAAAAAACTTTTTCGAGGCGTCATGTCAACCTGCTGTGTCGATGGGTGCGCGAACCGTTCCAGTGGACGCAGTGCTAACGGGAACAAGTGTAGCAGTAGCACGTGTGCGAAGATACATCGGATATAATGTCCATAACGCCACAACAAGGTGCAGCTCCTCTACACTCTGAGTACACCGCACATACAGAGCCCGGGGTCTGCAGTGCGCCGCGCTAACTTGACCTACATCCTGCGCACTGGGTCAGCTGTGCCGCATTGATTACATACACTCAGTGAATTGGGTGTAAAACTTAAAGTGCACTGTGCACACTGGACTCTTTTCACCGGAATTTTGATATCTTTCGATAGGAACGTACGAATGTTTTCGCTGGCCGTGCTTCATTCTACTGTGAACTTTAGTGCTTGCTAGACATCGGGAATTATTTATAATTTTATTTATTGAAAGTATCATAAAAGAAAGGGTTCTTCTCTTAATTCTTGTGGATATATGTAGATATCAAAATATTTTAATTATTCCTTACACAAGATAGTTTGAAAATAAGTTTTTTACTTAAAATAATTCACAACATGTTTCGACAAACCTAGTTGTCATCATCAGGTGTAAAAATGAATATTTAAAAAAAATAGTGCTTTTTTATTACGCAAGATATTATATTCAAAAGTTTATGTTTTTTATGCATTTATTTTTATGTTTATTCTTGTTGGTATACCATTTGCTTTTAACATTCTGTAATTTTTAACATAATATATATCGACAATTTTTTTAAATATTTATTTTTACACCTGATGACAACTAGGTTTGTCGAAACATGCGAATTATTTTAAATAAAAAACTTATTTTCAAACTATCTTGTGTAAGGAATAATTAAAATATTTTGATATCTATTTATTAAAAGTAGCCCGTTTTCATTTGGCTACCTGCAGAGAGTTCCTATACCAAGTTTCATCAAAATCTGCCCGGCCCTTCTCGAATATAGTTAGGTACCTACAAAAATTGTGAAAATATAATTTTCTCCTTTATCTAGGTACAATATTTTTTTTTTTATTTATGGAAAAAAAAGTGTGAAATTACTGACAAAACCTGTCCTATTTTTTATATGTGGCTCGGGCATTGTCGACATTGACCGGTCAATGCCGACATTGCCCGGATTCCGGACATTGACCGTAACATATACATAGTCTAGCTTTTTTTAGAATTGAAGTGGTAGCTGTGCGAAGAGTCTCAGGATCAGAATAAATACTAATGGTGATTCACAGCCACCTGACCTTTTTAATAATAACAAAATCAACAGCCGAACCTAATACCTGCATTAGTAGGCTTACTTATTTAAAATTTCAAATGCTTGTAGCTCAGTTAGGATAGCGTTCCGGGTATATGTTCATTAGACATTTTTGACTTGAAATCACCCCAGCAACACAGTCCCAGGCTGTAGCAGTCATGTCGTGGGACACCCTGTATCTATATAGTTAGTTTTGGTGATTAAACTCCAATAAGTCAATTTGTTTTCAATGACCGTTTTCTGGTTATGTCCTATAAAGAAGTGAAACTTTTACTCACATCGGCTGTAGACACTCGACACATCCAGACGCATCCTTCATCCTTCCCCTAGCTTAACAACACAGATAGGAATTCCATCATTATCGTGAGTAAAGAAATTTCACATTAAAAATTGTATTTTAACAATATCCGTAGGTATGACTACGCAACAAATCAACAATTTACTTGTTTTAAAAGTTAATTTCAACACCTCCTTGTGACTGGTGATAACGTTTAATTAATTAATGTTTTTAATTTTCTGTAATTTTATTGTTAAAAGTTATTACTGGCACGTTGACGTCACAGCTATTTTTTTATTGTGGATGTTATTTTGAACCTGATCATGTCATCTGAGTTTTTACGCAAACCTACAATTCATAAAAATTTTCAATATATGTTTTTTATTTTGTGCAAATATATCTACGTTTGTTTGCACACATTAAATAAATAATACATAATATTGTGTATGATTTGTATTTGTTCATATCGAAATATAGCAAGAGTCATTGTATAAAAATTCGTGAAAGACGTTTTGAGTTTTAGATGAATTTGCATGTTTCAATTCCCCTGAACCGTATAAAGTGTTTTTATGCAAGTCGGACTGAAGCCTAAACCGCAGTTTTAATTTTGCTCAAAATTCATCGAATTGTAGTTTTAGATGAAACATATTATTATTTACGCAGAAATATCCCAATAGAGATAATGTTGATAAAATTCGGATATAATTTTATATTATACGCGGAAAGCGCAGAGATATGAGACTAGAACACCTGGTTTGTGTGACGTCACATGAAATGCCGCACTTCCTACGGGCATCTCTATTCCAAGTATGTATAATGTATATCCATTAGAGTGGCATCACATGGATCCGTATAAAAGAACATAGAAGTCTGTGTTTCTGCTGCTGTTGCTGCGAGCGTTTAGCTTCAAAGCATGCTGCATTAGTACTGGACAGTTTAATGGCCATGCGTCTTTTCTTTTCTTTTTTTTATTTGTTTTTTTTCCCTACGAATTGCATATATTGTTGACTGAAACTGTTTTTTTTTAACGTAGACAGGGACGGTGATTGTAATACGAAGGAAAAATTTGTTAACCTTTTTGAAGGCATCCTGACGTCTTTTTTTGAGGTCAGTTCAAAAAAAGAAATGTAAATTGTTGATAAAATCTACTTATTAGCATTTTGTGTGCAGTTATGTATAGACTTCAGTCCTTGAGTTTCTGAAAAATGTGCTTCAAAATGACTAAAAATAAGAACAAGCGTTTAATAACACTTTATGTTGATGTAACCCTTTATTGGCCGGGTGCTGAGTATAGAGTGAGGACAACCGAATTGATCGTAGCGTGAGCTGTGGACTAAATGGGCAATAAATGATGCAAGGGTTATAGAGTATGATTTCATGTGGCCGTCACATGTCGCTTTGCTCCCTGCCATTTCGTTTATGAAGCTTCGCGTTTTTAAACAATAATAACAAGGCAGTTCAATCTCTCTATTGCCCACTATGCAGAGTGTCGACTTTATTTTACAAGTCGGCATTTTAATGTTCAAGTTTATTTCTCAAGTGGAAGTTATTTCCCAGGCGGTGTTCTTTGTCGTTCATTTTATCAGTATGTTGTTTTTAATGCAGTAGTGCGGAGGCGCGCGTTCGTCAACCGGCCGGATCAAGGTCTGTTTACACTTTGACGAATTTGTTTTTCTTATTTTCACAAATGCGCCTAATATATTGAAAAAACTATTTATATATATATATATTTTTTTTTATGAGAAATTGATGAAATACATAGAAATTAAAGGGGAAAACATTTGAGAGAAAGTTATTTTTCCCTGCAAGCTCGATTCTGTATTGAAAATAATTTAAGAAAAATGGAAATAATATAATATAAGATTGAAAAAGGAAATAAGCATTGAAAACCAAGGATTATAGGGCATTTCTTCCTGGAATACTACCTTTTTTTATTCCAAATGAACTCGGTCAGACCTATAAATAGCTATCGAATGGTAAAAAACGGCTTTGAGATCCGTTTAAAAACTTTCGTGTTTTTAGCGGATAGACACGCGAGGAACTTTGCTATATATTATACTATCGCCCGGATTTGCAGATTATGCCTATAGCTTAAGCAACGAATAATTCTAGATGTAAAAGTCGAAAGCAGAACATTTGACTTAGGAACTTTGTTTGGACTAGTTAGGAGATAAACATACTAAAAGTCCTTACCCCTCCGAGGTACGCCCGAAGGGGGGGAGCACAAAGAAGGTCCCGTTTTTTGGTATTTTGCTTTCATCTCGAAAACGGTACGTCGTACGAAATTTTGTTGGAATACATAATGAAAGCTGATAAAATTCTCTACAACTTTAGTTTTCACACTTTTTATCTATCTCCAATCTTTGCCTAGCTATGAGCTCCGAAAAATGGTAGATTTTCAAAAATGTGTTAAATTCTCTGTAGCACATTGTTACAATACGAATTTGTCAAAATCATTTCGTATCGCTCATCCACACTATTAAAAACACCCACACACTATTAAAAAATAACATAAGCTGGGAGTACCTCCACACAGGGCCCTCTTTCCCACTGGGCACTCTGGCACGTGCCCAGGGCCCCGCGATCGATAGGGACCCCCTAGTTTAATGGTATACTAAGTACCTAAACTGTTTTAAACAAAAATCATCAGTGAACTATTTTTCATATACTTATTTTTTTTGTGTCCTCCATGTTAAAATTGGGAACGTGATCCTTTTAAATATATGCATTTTATATCACATTCCTCGACTTAGAATCTAGAACCTTGTTTATCTATTTTCTTTGTCTATTCTAACAAAATAGTGTTCTGTTAAGGTCATAGGGGCCCCATAATCCTAATGTGCCCAGGGCCTTCAATAGGTTAAAGCTTATGTTATTTTTTAATAGTGTGTGGGTGTTTTTAATAGTTTGGATGAGCGATACGAAATGATTTTGACAAATTCGTATTGTTACAATGTGCTACAGAGAATTTAACACATTTTTGAAAATCGACCATTTTTCGGAGCTCATAGCTAGGCAAAGATTGGAGATAGATAAAAAGTGTGAAAGCTAAAGTTGTAGAGAATTTTATCAGCTTTCATTATGTATTACAACAAAATTTCGTACGACGTACCGTTTTCGAGATGAAAGCAAACCAGTGGGAGTATATGCCCAAGTAATTCAAGAATTACAAGGCGCGAAATTTTACGTCATATACCCCGGTGTTTTTTTTGAAAATCGGTGTATATATTTAACGACACTTGAAGAATAATATAGTATAACTTAATTTACTTATTCTAAGAAAAAAATAACAGTTGAAAATAATGAAACGCAGAAAGGAAAATATAATTTTAATAATTTCATGGTTCTCTATGTAATATGTTATTGTGTCATGCAAAAATTAAACCTAACTAACATCTTCAGAACAAAAGAACAACAGATTTTTTTTCAAAATATTTCTGAAATTATGAGTCTAGAAAAAAAAATTCATAACTTTCTTGTAAAAACAGATAGAAAAATAAACCGTTATGAAAAGTACCCAATTATTATATAAAAACAACTTTATAACATATATTATGTGCCGACTTTAGCTCAAAGAATTTTTTACAAAACTTTCTTTAAAATAAAATAATAAAACATTATAAAAAGTACACCATTATTATATAAAAAACAACGATGGCATGTATCTCTTTTGCGCATGCGCCGATTTTTCCCAAAAATTATACAAAACTCTTGTAAAAATAAATCGAATAATAAACTGTTATGAAAAGTATACCATTGTTATATACAAACAACTTTATAACTTATACCTCTTCTGCGCATGCGCCGACTTTCCCTCAAAAAACATTTTACAAAAGTTTCTTGTAAAGTAGAATAATAAAACATTATAAAAAGTACACCATTATTATATAAAAAAATTGGTTGTCTGAAAAGTCGGTTTACGGACGATAGTTTTACGTGATAACGTATTCCGCTCGAATATCATATTTAATAATACATTACTGCGCTCTCGCTTGCGCGCACAAGGTCAGGCGGAACGTTACGGAACGTTACACTTTTTCGTGCGTGCAGCTGGTGTTTCATCAATTTATAAGACGTTATCACGTCAAAAACTTAGTCCGCCATATTGGATTTAGAGTGACGTCACTTTATTTTTCGAGTTATTCTCAGCAAGCCCTTTCATTTGGTACCCATATTGTAGGAAAGCATAATAAAATTAGTCCGACGTCTTTAGAAGTCCGCCATATTGGATTTAGAGTGACGTGACTTTATTTTTCGAGTTATTCTCAGCAAGCTCTTTCATTTGATACCCATATTGTAGGAAAGCATAATAAAATTAATCCGCCATCTTTAGAAGTCCGCCATATTGGATTTAGAGTGACGTCACTTTATTTTTCGAGTTATTTTCAGCAAGCCCTTTCATTTGATACCCATATTGTAGGAAAGCATAAAAAACTCAGTCCGCCATCTTTAGAAATCCGCCATATTGGTTTTAGACTGACGTCACTTTATTTTTCGAGTTAATCTCAGCAAGCCCTTTCATTTGATACCCATATTGTAGGTAAGCATAATAACATTAGTCCGCCATCTTTAGAAGTCCGCCATATTGGATTTAGAGTGACGTAACTTTATTTTTCGAGTTATTCTCAGCAAGCCCTTTCATTTGATACCCATATTGTAGGAAAGCATAATAAAATTAGTCCGCCATCTTTAGAAGTCCGCCATATTGGATTTAGAATTTCGTAACTTTATGTTTCGAGTTATTCTCAGCAAGCCCTTTCATTTGATACCCATATTGTAGGTAAGCATAATAACATTAGTCCGCCATCTTTAGAAGTCCGCCATATTGGTTTTAGACTGACGTCACTTTATTTTTCGAGTTAATCTCAGCAAGCCCTTTCATTTGATACCCATATTGTAGGTAAGCATAATAACATTAGTCCGCCATCTTTAGAAGTCCGCCATATTGGATTTAGAGTGACGTCACTTTATTTTTCGAGTTATTCTCAGCAAGCCCTTTCATTTGATACCCATATTGTAGGAAAACATAATAAAATTAGTCCGCCATCTTTAGAAGTCCGCCATATTGGATTTAGAGTGACGTCACTTTATTTTTCGAGTTATTCTCAGCAAGCCCTTTCATTTGATACCCATATTGTAGGAAAGCATAATAAAATTAGTCCGCCATCTTTAGAAGTCCGCCATCTTTAGAAGTCCGCCATATTGGATTTAGAGTGACGTCACCGATTTTCCCCAAAAAATTTACAAAAATTTCTAGTAAAAATAGATAGAGTAAAAACCGTCTTAAAAACTATATTATTATTATATAAAACAACATTATAAGAGATATATTCTTTTACGCATGCGCCGATGTTCCCCAAAAACAATAGGCCACTTCATATTTGCATATCAAACATCCTCCCAAAATTTGGTTTCAATCCGCTCATCCTTGGTGTCGGAATGATAAGAAATGTCAAAAGTGACGTTTGCATCTGTCAAAGTATTAAGTTCTAATAATTAGTTATTCAAATTGTTAACTTAGAAGGCGTTGCATTTCAGAAATATTCGAAACGGCATCCGTTTTTGAACAAATGCTATCTTTTAAATTCATTATTGTCATAAATAAAATTATCGACCAATTTTATTTTAAGACTGAACATACGCAATAATTATATTACCATGTTATACCGTGCAACAGAGAGAGATAACCGAAAGATGTTTGCTATCGGTTATATCAGATTGAATTTATTTCTATATAAATGTGTATAAAAAAACTGATTGGGCGAATTCTGTTGTACGAAATTTATGTAAAATTTTCTCCTCTTTCGTTTAAGACAGGTTTCGAACCGATCTGATTTAAATTGAGCGAGTTATAAGCGAAAAACTTCGTTTTTTCTAAATTGCTCCCCTCTGGAGCAAAAATTCAAAAATCGGGCGACGTTAGGATCTAAGTTACCCGGAGACAAATCGAACAAAAAAAAGTTTTTTAAAATCGGTTAAGTCGTTTGGGCTGTACGCTGGATACAAAATTCGGGATCACAGATTCACAGACAAAGCGAGTACATATAGGCGCTTTAGCTTACGCTATTCGCGCCTAAAAACCAAAAAACGGGACCTTCTTTGTGCTCCCCCCCTTCGGGCGTACCTCAGAGGGGCAAGGACTTTTAGTATGTTTATCTCCTAACTAGTCCAAACAAAGTTCCTAAGTCAAATGTTCTGCTTTCGACTTTTCCATCTAGATGCCCCTTATGAGCACTCATTGACTAAACTACTAATAATGATAACATGTTTAATTTGATAATAATAATATCATGTGGATCAAAATAGCTTCGGAAGTCTCGTCAAGCAAATAAATCATAATTAAGCCAGAATTATTTATTTGTAAGTAATTTTAAAATTTCTGATCTCTTCTAAGTTATTTAAGGAGTATTATAGTATAGAATTAAATAAAAGTTAGACCTTTAAGAATATATAGGTATTAGAAATCGTGTCCATCGAGACAATTTAAGAATCGCAGGATTGTGGACAAAAAGTTCTTTATTCAGTGTACGACGTTTCGTCTATAAATTTAGAATATATTATCTAGAGAAAATTTTAAAATTCCAAATATTTACGGAGTTATATCTATTTTAGTGACGCAACAATTATGTCTGTCATAATAATTGGCGGTGGACCATGCTCAACTACCCGACCATTTTCGTTATAAATATATTATATGTATATAAAATGAATACAGTCAACCCAAAACACTTGAAACATATTCTTTTGAAAACCTTTTCGTGTTCTGTACAGAACACGAAAAGCAGAACTGTACACGTGTACAGTTCAGCTCAGTACTTTTCTGTGACTTATATCGCTGCGGCTATCTGAAATTCCGGCTCAAAACTGTAAAGGCGTTTTTCTCAAAACTATTTTTTTCAAAACTGTTGATAAGATATCTTTAACCGATTTACTTCAAATTTTGTACCAACCTTCATTGTACAACTTTCTATCGCCCCTACCATTTTTGTATCAAAATTAGTTTTTTACTATTTTTAAAAATTAAAAATTATAAAAACAAAAGAGTCAAAAAATGCCTTTTAAAAATCTTTTTTTAATATTGTTTCAGATGACTAGAACGATTGTGATCGTGTCAACCAGTACACCCCCTTTTTTACCAGCTTATAACTTATTTAATTTAATTTTTTTTCAAACACAACATGGAAAAAGTATTTTTTGTTTTTTTTTATCAAGCTTGACAAAACTCCCAAAATGTATGCCTCGAGACCAGAAAACCTCTTTAAATGATATGGTGTAAAGGTCAGTTTTAATCTAAATTAAATACCTAAAGTATATTTGATTGGATAATGATTAATATCCTGCCGGTCAACATAGCTTCGCTACCCACTCAATATTTTTGATCAAATTTATGAAAGGTAAAAATGAGTAATGGTGGGTCATCCTTAGAAGATAGACATATGCGATCGCGGAATTTTCTGTAGGTCTTTATAAGACCTAAAATTCTGTTCTACATTAATTTAATGTATCTCTTATGGTTTTGTCAGTGTAAGCCATATAAGCGTCTTTTTACGATTTGATTACAAAATATTGAGATGTATTTACTATCTTTAAATTTAATTTGGATGGATTGTACGTACACATAAACCTTCCGGAGGAAATTCTCTAAGTGGTGGTGAAACTTGCATCAACATCCATTGTGTAATTAAGAAGAACTAAACGAACAAACAGACAGACGCGAATAGCGACTTTGTTTTATACTATTTAGCGATCAGAAAAGAAAAGAGATTATGTTGTGATATTATATATGTTTTCTAGAGTAAACTGCAGTTGTCGCGAATCTAAATACTGACCATTGGGATATTACAACTAAATCGCTTGTTAAACTGGGTATCAAATTATCTGCATATTGCGAAATTCAAAGGATAACAAATGACAAGTTGCCAAAGGAGTCACTTAACTTGAACCTGCTCTCTTCACAGATATTTAGCCATGGATGTATGTCTAATGCGGGGTTGTGATTGTGAAAAATGTGATTTGCCAATGACCTTATATTGTGATCATAATAATTACAGTTGCCATAGATCCTGGAGCAGTTTAATGTCGTATTCAAACTCACTATCATCCAGACTCTAGAACATTAGATTGTATTCACATAAAAACAAATGATAGTTCAACATAGAAAAAAACCGCTTTTCAAGCTAAATTTTGATCAAAATGCGTAGAAAAAAGTTGTTTCGAAGCACAACAAACGATGCTAAATACATGTATATCAGTTTAAGAAAACATATCGTTTCTATCGATCAATATTTTTCGAGCAGGGACGATTTAAAACTCTACTATGCTTTTCGTATGGAGAAGTATGTAAGTTAACAATCTAAGGTTATCAAATCAGATTTTTCGACAACGCTTTATGCAACCCAGCATAAGTATTTAGTGTTCATCAGTGTTGTTCCGTCTTCTGTTTGTTATGTCGAAGTTCACTTAGATCCCCGTTGCGTTTATACAAACCTTTAATCGGTTGAGAGCGTTACATCATCGCCGCCATCGTAATTATATCGTTCATAATTCGCTGGACGGTTAATGTACCGGTAATTATGGAACGCTGAACTTTGTATTCCTCAGTGCATTCAGTCAAATAGGGCAGAATCTGTCGACACCAGGACCAGGGCTAATACATTCCGAAAGTATTTTAAATGATGTCTGATTTCTAAACAAACGGACGCAATGGAAGTAATTCACGTGTTTAAGAAATTTCGTTAGCATTATCAGATTAAAAAAATGATCGGAGTAGTTTTAAGAATGGAGGAAAAATTTGTGAAAACCGCAAGCAAGAATTTTATGTCAAGTTTGCGCCCTATACTTTTTAGATTTCATTAAAAATTTTCTTCCCCCTGAAACGTGGCGCCCTAGGCTGTAGTGTACTTAGCGTGTTGGTAAATTCGCCCTTAGTGTCCGTCAAAAGTCATTAATGAGAGTGAATTTGGGTGCAAAATCGACATTCACACGAACGAAGCAACGAACAAAAACGATTGTAGAATGTATCAGATTGATGTTCGGCACGCTCAGCCCTAGCAGACCACTTATACTGAACACGGAAAGGTTTTTAAAAATTCAGTGAATTTTGATTGGGTTAGGGCAGAGGTCGATAGTTCTAACTCGTTGGTAACAGTAGCCGGTGGCGTTGTAATAGCGAACAAATAAAAATGAAACATCAGCTGCAAACCTGTATTTTTCGTGAATTGAAATTACAGTTTCACAAGTATGGTCAAATGCATGGAACAGTTGTAAAAGTTTGACGTGAATATCGGACTTGGTAATATTGTTTTTGCACGGTCTGCATAAAATAGCTACTTTTCCTGTCTATAGTGGTCATAAAACGACTCATTTAACATTAGCGCTGCTAGAAGTTCTGCTGGCCGGTAGGCTCAAGGTTTTAAAATTAGAGTAGGGGCTATTTTCCTTGCTAGGCACGCTGCTAGGTATGAGCAAGAACCAATCAGGATGCAGTATTTTGTCACGTGGGCGACTTGAACAAACACCTACAAACCAGCATGGCGTCATTCTGCTCAGAGTGAGACATCAGACACGTTTTGCTCTGTGTTTATATTTACTGTCACTGCGCGCGCACAATATTTATTCACAAAACTAGCTTGAAAAGATGTCTCGTGGGAAGCGAGCACATGATAGCAATCAAGAAAACCAGCGCTAGAAAACTAGGAGGCAAATCTAGCAAGGAATCTAGCAGCGTTTCTAGCCTCGTGTGCGATTTAACCAAATCAACAGTAATTTCTATAAACGACCTGCCATTGCAATTAGAAAAGTATATGGCGATCCACAGTTGGCGTAATTTCCATAAACAACCAAGTAGATGTGAAGTTGGAAAATGTAGAAAGCAATTATGTGAACACCGGCAGTTTTTTAGGAGATACGTGAAAAAATGTAGTATCTATACGTTTTCAAACTTTTGATATTATAACTCGTGTGATTGTTGAAACTTGATAACGCTTCTTTTTTACACATTGTCACTTATACTCGTCATAATTACATCCATTACATTCTAGATACGTAAATTACTAGTTTAAATCCGTTAGTTCAATGTTTCCCAAACTGTGGGTCGTGGCCCACTGGTAGGTCGCGAGTCCATTTTTGCTGGGTCGCGACAATATCTTGAATGTATATTTTTGGAAATTTGGAAAAAAATGTGTGCTGTCCGTAGCGGTGCCATTAAAATAAATGTAAAGTAAATGAAATTTTATCAATACCGTTCGAGCCGTTTATTTTTGTTTAAACGAAAAGACTGGAAAAAAGTATATTTCAAGATTTTTTGAAAAATATTTCTCGGGTGTAATTTTAATATGCAATATTACTCATCCTGGATAGTCAGTTGTGTGGACCCTCAATGGTAACCCTTGTAGAGTTCTAGTAAACGAAAGTGCTCCATAATCGAAAAATATGGTCAGGGGCGGGCTGCCAAATTAATTACCAGCCCTGAATTTTAATTAACTCCATTCGCTCTGAGTAATGTACTCAAAACTGAATAGTACAAAAAAATTATTCATTTTATATTTCGACACAGAAATAATGTAATATACTGCTTAATTTCTTCTTTCTACTTTATTTCTTGACCAAGAGATGGTATCAATTGTCGTAACACTCTTAAGGCCTAGCACACATGAAGAGCGTTCAACTGTTTACATGATAACGCGCGTTCAACGCGCCGCCAACGCGCGTTATCATATAAACAGTTATATACAATTGTATAGAAATTGTAAACGCGCGTTGGGCCAACGCGCGTTGAACGCTCTTCATGTGTGCTAGGCCTTAAGTTACGAAAAATAACTGTTCATATCATATAAAGTGCGGGCCTCTTCAACCCAAACCAGCCCTGGAAGTAGGCCAAATTAATACATATTATTTGTGTTAATAAATTGTCACATCTTCCCAAATTTTGTTATCCTTTAAATAGTACTTTAAATGCAAAAAAATGTGACGTAAATCATTTGTATATAACAATGATTATTAATTATTGTAAGTTTACTAACTGATGTTTGTTGGGTTCAAGGTTAGTAGACTAATAATTTTCCACAGTCCATAATACAAAATGGCGACATAGTAATTTAATTTTCATTATGCGTGCCCAACCTATGCGTGATGACCTCATGTCACCAATTATTTTTATTATTGTTGATTATTGCCATTTACTTTTTACGGCGTGATAAATTACTATTTTTTAATTAAATTATTCTTTTCGAGTATAAAATAATATACTAAGCATTTAACATTAATCAAAAGTATTTTTGTTTATCTTCGTTTTTGTAAACAGTTCTAGTAGAAATATTTTCGTTAACAACAATTTACAAAAATCAACTCGCTATAAAATTGTAATAATTTTAAAACATGAACTCCGTGTTATAGGTGGATATATTTTTTGTACAATAAATAAAATGTTCTGAATTCACACGTCTTGTCTTAAAAATAGCTAGTATTTCTGGAATAAAATCTATTTCAAAATAACTTACTTTGATTATATAATATGTATAATAATAATAATAATAATAAAACTCTTTATTTGGTTTACCACACAGTATAAATAGCGTCATAAAATTAATTTACAGTATTCCTTTTAAAGAATAACTACTAAGTCCCAGCAGGTATATTTTTAATTCCCTTTTAAATTTATTTTTATTTGGTTCATCTTTTAGATGATTTGGCATTTTATTATATATTCTAATCATGGCATTTCTGACACCCCTGTATGTGACTGTCAGCGCCGAGAAATCGGTTTTCAAATTATTTTTGTCACGAGTGATATAGTTATGATTTCTATGGTTCCTATTGAATAAATATGGATGATCTTTCATAAATTTGCTGCATTCATAGATGTATAGATCATAGACAGTAAGAATAGACAGTTTAGTAAATAATTGACGACAACTAGCGCGGGGTGTCACATTTGCCATGATTCTGATACACTTTTTTTGCAGCTTAAAAATCTTAATGGTATGAGTAGAACTGCCCCAAAAAATGATACCATATTGCACGATTGAATGGAAATATGCATAATATATATTTGTTAACATATTTTGGTCGTTGACATATTTTTTTAAAATTCGTAATATATACAGCGCTTTATTCAATTTAGGTAGTATAGAATCTATATGGGATTTCCAGTCCAGATTTTTATCTATAATAAGACCAAGAAATCTGACAGTGTCACCCAACCTTATATCTGTTCCCAGCAGGTTTAAAGGGTTTGCTAATTCATAATAGTTCCCGAATTTTATAAGGGTGGTTTTATCTTTATTTATTTTAATACTATTTTTTGTAAACCATTCTTCGAGTGCGTATGTGGTTCTTTTCATTGTGGTGGTTAAAGATTCTCGATCTTCTGCCTCGCATATTACTGCAGTATCATCCGCAAATAGAAAAACATTTTCTGTCACGATGGCTGGCAGATCATTGATAAAAAGTAAGAATAGTGTTGGTGCCAATATGCTACCTTGGGGAACGCCCCTAATATTTTTTAGCCATGTGGAAAAAAAGTCTTTGTTGATGTTATTTTCAGTTATGTTTACTTTGACAGATTGTATTCTGTTTGTCATGTATGCATTTAGAAGATCGAGAGCTTTGCCCCTAATTCCATATTTTTGAAGTTTGTACATTAGTAATGTTGGGTCAACACTGTCAAATGCCTTGGCCAGATCCAACGCCAGTAATAATGCTGGCTTTTTACTTTCCCATGTGTTATAGATTAAGTCTAGAACTTTAAAAATTGATAAATTTGTGGAACTACCTTTTATAAAGCCATGTTGAGCTTTGTCAATTAATTTGTATTTTTGTATGAAATTTAATAAACGTGAATTTATGACTGTCTCAAAGATTTTTGAGAAATTTGAACATAGCGATATTGGACGATAGTTCGAAACATTTTGTTCGTCGCCTTTCTTGTAGATTGGACATATAATACTTTTTTTTAGTTTTTCTGGGAAAGTACCCTGTCGAAGACATTCATTTATAATTACGCTTAGTATATTATCAATTATATGTGCACATGACTTGATTAGCTTAACCGGTATTTCATCCCACCCCGTACTATTTTTATTTTTTAATTTCATACATATGTTAAATATTTCTGAACTATCAGTGGGAAATAAAAATAAAATATGATCATTATTTTTTATATTATTTTGTTCTAAAACACATTTAGGAAGATTTAAGTTTTTTGTGATATTTGTAAAATGATTATTGAATATGTTAGGTATTTCGTTAATATCGGATACAATGTCATTGTTTTCATTTTTTATGATTGAAGTTGAATTTTTACTGTTCTTTCTATTGGTTATTTCTTTAACAATTTTCCAACTCTGTTTAATTTTATTTTCTGTTTTATTTAGTGTATTGTTATAGAAGATTTGTTTTTGTTTTGTTACCGCTGTTTTCATTAATTTACACAGATGTTTATAATAACAGTTTAAATCTTGCACATCAACTGATTCCGTTCGTAATCTTTTAATCAGTGAATATATCTCTCTTTTTTTAGCAGACATCTGTCTGATTTCAGGGGTTGTCCAATTTTTGATTAAGTTATTGTTATTAATATTAACTGTTTTTGTGGTTTTTGTGAACACTAAATTAAAATAAAATAGAAAGGTTTCTAAAAAAGCATCGAACATCTCATTTGCGTTAAGCTTACTGTATACATTTTCCCAATTTTCGTTCTGTATATAATTAACAAAAATATGCATATTTTCATCTGTGAAGTGTCTTATAGTTTTATAATACTTGATATCGGGGACAAGGGTTTTATTCAATTTAAATATAATTAATCTATGGTCAGATAATTCTGTATCTTTGACTGCGACTTGGTAGTTATTATTATTTAAATTACAAATTACATTGTCAATACATGTAGCTGAGTTATTTGTGACTCGCGTTGCTTCGTTTATAGTTAATGTTAAGTTAAAAGATAATAATATATTTCTAAAATCTCTAATATGATTATTGTCATTAAAAAAATTTAGATTAAAATCACCGCATATTATAATGTGTTTATGCTTAAATTTAAAAATTTCGACTACACAGTTATAAAATAGTTCCAAAAATGTATCTATGTTTCCACTAGGCGCTCTGTAAATACTAATTACTATGATATTTAGATCCAACAGTTGGACACCGCAGCATTCGAATTCACCTTCTTTGTTTAGATAATTTATATTTTCGACATTTTTGTATCTTATATGGGTAGATACATAAATGCATACCCCACCTCGTAGTTTATTTTTCCTAGAAAACTCATTTGCTAACTGTAAGTAATTTATGTTTATATGACAAGAGATTTCTTCAGTAGTCATCCAGTGCTCACTAAAACATATCACATCTGCTGAAATTTCGCCTTTTTCTAGTTGTACTTCTATATCGGATATTTTATTTCGAAGGCCTTGCACATTTAAGCTGATTATATTTAAGTTTTGCTTATTTCCTGAAATCTCCACCTGGGGATCGAAAAAATTTGAAACGCTTAATAATCACTCCTTCTGGCCAGAAATCTTCAGAATAAACTTCATCTTTCATGGTTATATCAACTCCAACTTGGAAACTGGCGTGTCTGCCATTGGTTGTTAATTTTTTGCATTCAACTTCCATATTTGGAACTTTTTCCTTGAGGAATTGCACAACGTCGTCTTCTGTCGTATCTGAATGTACTCTGCCTAAGTAGATCCATACTTTTTTCGCACCAGCTTTTAAAGTTGCACTTAGAGTGCCTTTGCCCGTAATTACTTTATTTTTCTTATATGTAACAGTTTTAAATCCATCTTCTTCCTCTGAATTTTTATCTTTACTTACATTTTGCGTTTCATTTATGTTTTCTTTTTCATTTTTTGCTTCTTTTTGAACCTCCGTTTCAATTTTCTCATTGTTTATAATATCACTTTCACTTGTTTGTTGAAGTGGTATCTGGTTTTTCTTTGATTTGTTATTTGACTTCTTTTTATTTTCTATGGTTTCTTCCCAACCCTTGTTTGTTTGTAATAAAGCCATGCTTTTTTCTAACTTCATGTTAATTTGTTTTAGATTATTTATTTCCTCCTTTAATGGTTCTACTGCTTCACTTACAGCTTTTTTGATTATTTCATTGAAAAGATCACAAAATTCACTATTTGTTAACACACATTTTAAAATTTCAGTCACTTTTGAATTGTCTATATCATCATTTTTTTTGTCACTGCGTAACACACGGTCTTTGCCTTGAGCCGCCATAATGGCATTTTACAATACGGTATTTTTTCCTGATTTCTAGACGGTGTATTATAACGCACGTCCATTACAAGTGACGTCACGATCAAAAACGATTTTTAACGAACAGGGCTTTCATAAATGTTTAAATTTATCTGAAATCAGAATGGATTTATTGTTCAGTTTAGAAATCGTAGACAGTGACTGTTTCACAATGACATATAAGCAGCACAGTTTTCATGCATGATAAATCTAAATGCTGGTATTCTTTACGCAGTTTTATTGCTTTTCTGCTGCGTTGAGCTTGTTAGTGTTAATCACTACCTTCAATTTCTGAATTAAACTGTGTAGGTGTCATTTTAAAATTTACTGTTCAAATATAAAAAAAATTGTCATGCACATTTCTCATTGAAAATTGTGTTCTCCGAATTTTGTTTGAATAATGTAAAAAAAATTCACATGCACATGAATATTATTTTGTTCGAGTAGTAGGTATACCTGGTTCAAGAGCTCGTGGTAAAAAATTTGAAAATTTTTGTTAAGGCTAATATTTTGAGATTAACTAGTATTGGGGGTGTAAATAAATATATTACAGTCAACAAGTGTCGACTGTCGGCGTTTAAAAAGGTATAAAAAATTATAGTTTTTTTGTAAAAGATGGAATTTGGCACAGAATTTATTTATTGAAAAAAAATCATTTGGATAAAACGAAACCACTTAGCAGCCGCTAGAACTTCCACCGACTGCTGACTAGATCGGTTTCATCAAAATGAGATCTGACTGTTTTTGAAGTAAAACTGTTTTTGATACTGTAGGGAAATCGATTGACATTGAAAGTGGAACGAAACGTATTGCAATGTATATGTAGGTATACCGTATGGCGTACAATAAGTTTGTTCCAAGCAGCCAGCAAACGGTTTCGAAATCGTCACCCGCATGCGCAGTAGGTAAATCGAAGCTGTTTTTCGAACATGCGAAACATTAAAATATATCCACTTCAACGATATCTCTAAAAAATACGTAAAAAAAGTGTTTTTTTTTCGCCTGTTAAAGACCTACCCTCCCCCCTCTTAATTTACACCCAATAAAATATTGGCTAATGCCAACTTACTGGTTTATACAAAGAAACTTGTAATTTTTGACCACGAGCTCTTACTCGTGCAGTTTGCAGTCATTCACATTCTGTACATATTGAATACAATGGAAATGTTGTGAGTTCATTGATTCAACTGACATTCGGATTTGTTTTTTGTTTCAGGTGAGGTGACGCAATCCGGCATACAATACGAAATAATTATTACCATCACAATTGTCTATTTATCGTATTAATTATTAACTGCTATAATAATCTTTACGGTGCCTATGAATCTCTTCGGTGAATGGTGAGTGAGCATTTTCTAATTTTATCTCTGTGGAAGCAGTAAACATTTATTCATGTCGATTGTTTTTTAGATTTACATTTTCTTTCGTTTTGTGTATAAGTATTGCATATCAAATCGACCAGTAACAACTCCATTTGTATGCCTACATCAAAGGGTTCCGTACTAATATATAAGCAATTACATAATACCTATAGCTAGCGACATCGAACGAAATGAACTTCTCAGAGATGTATAGTTAAAATGTTGCTGATAGCGACTCTCATCATATTCGAGTTTCTGACATGCTTATCACAGATTCTGATTAAACTTGATACATCTATATTGAATCCGTATTTTTCCCGATCCGATCCGATTCTGTGTTCCAATGTCGTCCGTCGTGAGTGCCTACACTGGTTCTGGTCGGGTTCATGAGTAACTTTGACGATGATTTTTTGTATTGGCTTCTATTAGAGAAGTTCTCTTTAATAAGGACGGAGAAAAATGTGTGTTCATCAGTTTAAGAGTATTCGTCCCTGCAAATACCCCCTGCACCCTTTATCTCAAATCTTTTCCCCTCGCCTAAAAACGGTTCGCGCTCTCTCGACGCTATTTTTAAAGCTAGAGGGTTCTGGTAAACTCCAAATGAAAGACAAAGAATCAGACTACAGATCTTTCAGGCGAATTTTTTGAAAAACAGTTTTGCCTACGTGTGAAATATTACGTAACTTATTATTTTTTTCAAAAGGTTGTAAGTTTTTTCAGGAATTTTTTTTCAAAAAATCCGCCTGAAGGATCTGTAGTCTGATTCTTTGTCTTTGATTTGGCGTTTAGCAGAACCCTCTAGCTTTAAAAATAGCGTCGGGAGAGCGCGAACCGTTTTTAGGCGAGGGGAAAAGATTTGAGATGAAGGGTGCAGGGGGTATTTGCAGGGACGAATACTCTTAATGAAAATAGATCTGATGCGAAGTTTTTTAAGAAATTACCCAGTATTCAAAGCAATGGCACGTCAATCCGGTGTCGGAGAGGCAACCGGATGGCGAGTGGTAATCTGGGCCTATGAGTGGTGCAGAACCCCCTGGTAGCGGCCAAAGTGACCCCAAATGGACGGGGGCGGCGATATGGGGGTGGGGAAAAATCGAAAAATGTTTGAAAAGGCAACCGGATAAAAATGCGGTTGCATTAAAGGAAATACCCTAATTATATAATAAATTTTTTTTGCCATCCGAACCACGCGGGCCGTTTTTGCACTAGCGAATAAAAAAAAAATAAAAAAAAAACTGAAAAGGCAACCGCTTCAAAATTAGTGAGCATACTTATTGACACCACCAAACGTTGGAAAAAAATTGCCATCCGATCCTGATGGGCAGTTTCGGAGAAACAACCCCTCAAAGTCGCCGAAAAACCGTTATTTTCGATTTTTTCAACAATAAGTAAAAAAAACACACTAAAAATTGTTCAAATCGGATGGCATTCGAAATTTATACTGTCCTAAGTACAAATAATAGTGTGAATCAATGCCATCCGATTTTGATTAAATTTACCCCTATTTAGCCAACCCCCAAAACTCAATAACAATAAAAATAATGCCATACGCTGCATAAAATTGTTGTTTTCATGAGTTTTGGGGGTGGCTAAATAGGGGTAAATTTAATCGAAATCGGATGGCATTGATACACACTATTATTTGTACTTAGGACAGTATAAATTTCGAATGCCATCCGATTTGAACAATTTTTAGTGTGTTTTTTTTACTTATTGTTGAAAAAATCGAAAAAAAGTGTTTTTCGGCGACTTTGAAGGGTTGTTTCTCCGAAACTGCCCATCAGGATCGGATGGCAATTTTTTTCCAACGTTTGGTGGTGTCAATAAGTATGCTCACTAATTTTGAAGCGGTTGCTTTTTCAGTTTTTTTTTAATTTTTTTTTCATTCGCTAGTGCAAAAACGGCCCGCGTGGTTCGGATGGCAAAAAAAAATTATTATATAATTAGGGTATTTCCTTCAATGCAACCGCATTTTTATCCGGTTGCCTTTTCAAACATTTTTCGATTTTGCCCCACCCCCATATCGCCGCCCCCGTCCATTTGGGGTCACTTTGGCCGCTACCAGGGGGTTCTGCACCACTCATAGGCCCAGATTACCACTCGCCATCCGGTTGCCTCTCCGACACCGGATTGACGTGCCATTGCTTTGAATACAGATAAATTCAAGAACGACCACCGTACGACTATCAAAAAACAACTACAGTAGAACGCCGATTATCCGAACTCCGATTAACCGAATCGCCAATTATCCGAATCGGTCCTAAGCGTATTATAAAAAATTAAAACCAAGTAATTTTTCAATAATAATTATCAAAATCGGACTACTCTGTAAAAAGTTATGCGTGGTCATACATAAATAAAAAAAAAAATATACGCGTCGACTTGAGAACCTCCTCCGTTTTTGTTTTTCGTCGGTTAAAAACAAGTTGCCGCACGGAAACGAGTTTCAACGTCGAGGCAACTTACTCTGATCGAGATGTTCAAATGAGCGTTATTGTAGAACTGTGTTTGTTAAACTTAATCAAGTTTATTCTATGTGTGACAGTTCATTTTTCTTTATTACCAGTCTATGTCCGATTATTCGAATTTTCGAATATCCGAATCGACCCCGGTCCCAATTAATTCGGATAATCGGCGTTCTACTGTACCTATATTCAATAACTGACACGTCTCTGTCAATTTTCCCCGTCATTATGTGCCGTCGGAATGAGAAATCGTGATGGAAACCGTGATGGAAACAAACACGTTTGATCGGTCAACCTGTCGATACGTTAATGGCTACCATCGTTTCTTGTCTTATCGGGGTTTTCTTTCCAATGTAGGAATCTAGGTATATTATAATATTGGTGTTTGCTTTTCTTCCGATGTCGGCGGACTTCGAATCGAGAGAAATAGGGAACCAATGTAGGTGCACCCTGAGTTGTAATCATGAAGACGTCTCTACCGAATTGCGTGCTTCTAGTTCTAATAGTTTTCAAAATTGATCACTTTGTCATTTTGAAACAGTATATATTTTTTTTTTCCTAACTCTACTCGAGAAAACCTAAAATTCCGATACCTCACAAAGCTATCTTCGAAAAAGTTAAGGAAAAATTGTATAGAATATTTGTATCAATTGTATGTGAAAAACATTTTTCACTAATTGCAACCGTTTTTGTAATTTGCAAAAAAAAAACTTTCCCGCTTGAACTTTGGCCCCTCTCTTTAGAACTTGTTCACTATATGTATACCTTATACTTTATTAAGTTAAAATAGACCGCTTCACGCCAAAATTGTATTAGCTCAAACATTTCTTTTTCCAAAAGTTAGGCGATTTTTTAACTAATTTCTCTGAACTAAATAAACCAACATTTTTTTTCGATCGCTATAAAGTGCTTCTCTTTATATAGGTAATAATACCTTTCTAGAACTTGATAATAGCCGAGAGTATAGCAAAGTCGAAGTTTATATGGCGTTCACATAACTCCTGTATTATAAGCTTCCAATTGGCAGCTTGTAATCCAAGAACTCGTACTTGGATTTTGCATTTATTATTTTGTAATAATGAATTGGAAATATGAATTTTTACTACAACCAAGTAACCCTAGTTGGTGGTAACCTTAAAAAAATAACCTTCTATTTATTAATAATGGTATTTTTACGGTTAAGTGATAATTATAATTTTAAGTTACTTAATATTTTAACTTTTAAGTTACTTGTTACGTAAGAATTATCAGTTTAATCTTTGCATATCAAACTAAACAAATACCTACTTGCTGATGATTGATTTTTGATAATAATGTTTATAATGAACAAATTTCTATGAAAAAAAATTGATTCATAATATTATGTGAAATCAACTCATTGAATATTTATTTGCAACCATATAAAGATGTGATTTAAATATTGAAAAGAAGTTTTACCAGTTTTTGTCCATATTAAAACGGCTTTTAATGTTTAAGTTTCCGGCTGTCCTTGCTCTTAAACTGTATTTTTTTTTCTGTAATTTGATGATTTGTGTTGCACAACACATCATTAGGTATTTAAAATAATAGAAATACCTACGTAACGAGTAATGAATTATTTATATAATATAAGTATATAATGACAATTTTTTGCCGCGTCGACGTTGATGAGGACTTATGACAAAATAAACTATCTCAAAAGATTTAATTAGAAGTGTGGACTGACGGTATTTTTCGATTGTGAAATCGAAATGATGCACCAGTTCCTGGGTTCTGAATACGAGAACTGATAACTGATTTGATTAGATCAGAATGGATTGAAAATATGAATTGCTACTACGTTCAAATAACCTTAGACGTTAGCGACTTGAAACAATACAAAAACAGGAGAATTTAAGAATAACAAATCAGCGCTCAATTTTTTTTAGAATTAGCACAAATATGGCAGCTGTGTTACCGCATTAAAATATTAGTTTTTACTTTTTACGATCAGTACTGGTGTGTAACATGTCTGTTTGTAATTGTAATTGTAGACGGTCGAACACGTTTTTGGAATTTCTGTCTCTGTCGTCACATGAAAATGCCTGGACGGTTTTTGTAAAGACTTAGTACACTACCAATCGCTGCCTAAACTATGTAGGATGGCTTTTGACGGCTAATTATCTAGCGTTCCTGTCAAAACCGAAAGTTACGAGTAAAAACGACGTTCGCGCAATCGCTCTAGTGGTATAATCTATACGGTCGCGCGAAGCGAATCCGCTGGAAAAACTAGTAGCACATACACAACGTCTTGTGCCTCCCACGGGCTGTATTCACGCAGTTTAAATCAGCTATAGCCGCGGGCTCTTAAAGTCACTTTCGCACGTAATAATACGTGTTTCTCTTTTGACTAACCGGTGCGAGACTTCTAAATTGCTTGTGAAATTTTATCATAAATATTCTATTTTAAAACATTTGGTTTTTAAATGGACGCATTGAGTTGAAAGTAAAAGTATCGAAGATGTTTATACTGTATGTTCCCGGAAAACGGAAAATAGTTGTTTGTCAGGAATAAAAATTTAAGCTTACTTTTCTGTTGACTACTAAAAAATTTACAAAATTTTTTGACACAATTAAATAGTTCATGCGGATAGGTCCATAATATCCCTCCATGGGAATTTTATATTTAATGAACACCGTTCTTTCTAGAGTTTCCAGTTTTTGTCGGGAAGAATTATTTTTTAAGAAGATTACTTCTGTAGGGTAGCCGCGAACAAATTTTATGACCATAAATCTCTATATGGAAATTAAATTTTTATTAAACAACATTTTTTACTAAAGAACTTCGCGTCAAGTGTTTCCGTTTTTGTCAGAAACTACCATCTAAAAAATTAGAAAAGAAGTTTGACCCTGCAGGCCATTCCTGAAACTTTCCGCTATTTTCAAGTTGAAAGCGCTGAAAAATATATAAGATATTTATTATACGATGAAGGAAGGTTTTGGTTGAGGATCATAAATAAGCTTTACCAACGTTACGCTAGTAGCCAGCGTTTCGAAAAATTTATTTTTATCTTCAGGGCCTCAAGCTGGTCAAAAGGTGGTAAATTGTTAAAACAATATACATGATCATATTATTATAAGTTAAAAAATATTATTATAAACATCTTATCATAAATAAAAACCATTAAAAAATTATTTATTTATGTTTATAATAATATGTTTTAACTCATAATAATATGATCATGAAGATGAAAATAAATTTTTCGAAACGTTGGCCACTAGCGTAACATTGGTAAAGCTTATTTATAATCCTCAACCAAAACCTTCTTTCATCGTAACATTCTATTGGATCAACACTACTTTATGCTGAAGATATTTATTATACTTATTTTTCAGCTCTTCGAGCACTTTTTTACAGATTTTTCGTTCACGATATCTCTTGAACAAATGAACCGATTTTGATGCGGTTTGCGGCAATCGACGCAGTTTTTTTAACCTAAGAAAGTAATTTATTACAAAAAAAAAAATAAAACAAATTACAGAGAAAAACAAATTTCTAAAAATTTTTAAACTTGTATTTTTGAGATTTCTCATAATATACTGGGCCGAATCATTCCAAATCAGGAAATCTAAGTTCAGCAAAATCGCGTCAGATTCCGCAAACCGCGTTTCAATCGGACACACCGTTCCAAAGTAATAAGAGGTTTACATACACACACACATGATCATTGCTATCTTAAACGAAATCTCAAGAATAAAAATGGTATCGACTGCATTAGGGTACCCAATCGACGCGTATTAGCATAAATATCACCTTAGGGATTTTTATAAAAATCGGTCCGGCCGTTCTTTATGTTTAAACAAAAATACTGCAAAAAAGAAGATTTTACACAATATCCCGATAATTAAAAATGAAATCCACTTCGTTCGGATGTCAATCGGAAAGTGTTAATATCTGAAACAAATTTTATTAAAATCGGCCAACTGGTTTCTTACTTGAACAAAAAGGCTGCAAAAAAGTGAATTGTACATGAAATTTAGCGAATAAAAAACGATATCGACTTCGTTGGGGTGCCAATCGAAGCGTATTAACGTGTGATCCAAAAGAAAAATCCAATTCGGTCCAGCTGTTTTTTTGTTTAAACAAAAGTTCTGCAAAAAAGGTGGATTTTTCACGAAATCTCTTGAATAATAAAAGTGATATCTACTTTGTTTGGGTGCCAATCGAAACGTATTGTCAATATGATCCAAACGAAATTTGATCAAAATCAGTCCAGTGTTTTTTTTGTTTAAAATAAAAGACTGCAAAAAGTGAATTTAGGATTAAAAAAGATTTTTCAGCTCTGACACTTGTCTTTAATATTCAATATTTAACCACAGTGGGAAGTTGGCCGTGAGGGACCTCAAGGATCGCACTTAGACATTCCAAAGACACGATCCACTTCACGGCTTCTTAAAAAATAATAAATTGAAAATCTTAATTGGTGCTAGATCCAAATAATCCTGGCTGTTGATGACCTTAGAAAAGAATATTTTTCCTCTTTGTAAATTCACTTCGCGGACATACGGTATATAATTCGTATTGTAATTATATATTGGTTAGGTTATTGATTTTCGTTTGTAAGTTTAAAATGAATGTATTAAACTATCTCGTCATCGAAGGTGTTTGTGTTTAGAAAACAAACTGCAAAGGATATCCATTGTACGATGCGAAAATCATTAATCAAATTGTAATTAGAAAGTTAAATTTACGGATGTGTACAATTTTATGTTCTCGCGTTACGATTATATGTTTATAAGTTATAAAACACTTGTATGCGTCTTATTACTAGATTTTGTCCGCTAGTTAGTATTTTTACTCACGACGGAAGGACATGAGTTTAGCCTGAGAGATTGTTTGTTTGTTTGTGCTCTCGAATGTCGCCATTTGTCTGGAAAATCAATCAATTCAGATGCGATTTTCTGTAAAGGGTTTGTAATTCATCTGCGATGGTTCTTAGATAGATATTACGATGGTAGCGCCCCAGTGTGCGCTGCACTGCACAAAAAATTAATCGCAAAAACCATAACAAACGTGCTACGCACAAACAGATCTATAAGCTCATTTACACGGGTAGAGTAATGAGGCAAGTACTTGATAGAGTAGAGTAACTCTACCCGTATATAAACGGTCAGTAGAGTAGAGTACCGGCTAGAGCAGGCCTGAGCAAACGGCGGCCCGCAGTGCAATTTTATCCGGCCCGCGAAGCATTTTAGAAAATTTTAGAATAGCGGAAATAGAATGCGGGGACTTTTTTTTTTGCTCTCCAAATGCGGAAATAGAATGTGTGGACTTTTTTTTTGCTCTCCGAATGCGGAAATAGAATGTGACGATTTTTTTTTCTGCAAATTTTTGGCCCGCGGTAAAATTTTCGTCAGCCATCCGGCCCGCGGTCAAATTTTCATCAACTATGTGGCTCGCCGATCAAAAGATTTGCCCGCCCCTGGGCTAGAGTGTGTAGTAGGTGGTAGAGTAGAGTTACTAGCGACATGTGGCAAAGTAACTCTACTCTACTACCACCACCACCGTCAAAATATCCAATCAGACCGCGTTCCATGGGTAGAGTGCGTAGGTACTCTACCCATGGAACGCGGTCTGATTCTGTAGTAGAGTTACAGAGTATAGTAGGTAGGAGAGTGAAGACGCTGTCGTTCCGGCTGAAGGCACGTGTCTTGTTTAAATAAAATAGTGAAAATGAAATTCACCTAAGATGAAACTTTAAAACTTGTAGAGCTGTATGGAGAATACGATTGTTTATGGAATTTAGGTAGTGTAAACTACAGAAGTAAAAATATAAGGCAAGCCGCGGAAAATAAAATTGTGGAAAGAATGGCAATGGGGGGCTTTGGAGTCCAACAAACACCACACTATGCTAGCATCAGTACTATACTTCGTGTGACCAGATCCAGAGCTGAAACGGTAGAGCGGACGGTAGAGTGTACTCTACTCGCTACTTTACTCGCAACTATACCCGTGTAAATGAGCCTTAACAAGCGTCCGTTACTAGTGCTTTTTACAGCAATATACTTGAACATTTGTTAAAAACACAATGTATTATAAGCCCTCTCGCACATAACGCGATTCGACAACTAGACTATCAGGTATAGCTAGACCGTGTACGCTAGTTCGGCTTTTACAAAATCTCTGAAAAGTTTAAAATAAAACAAAATTAAAAATTTTGAAAAAACCCACGACGAATTTAAATGTTGTAATAGAAAAAGAATTAAATAAAATTCTAAAATCCCCCGACTTAACGCAGGTAAGTAACCAAAGAAAATACGTCGAAGGCTGCCATTCGCTGCCCTGAAATGAACTGAAATATTGCAATTTTAGAGTATGTGGCTGATTGAAATCACTTTTGGTACGTAAATAACTGTAGTCTAATTTATATTTTTCTATTCTTAATTCAGGGCAGCGAATGGCAGCCTCCGACGGATTTTCTTTGGTTACTTACCTGCGTTAAGTCGGGGGATTTTAGAATTTTATTTAATTCTTTTTCTATTACATTTAAATTCGTCGCGGGTTTTTTCAAAATTTTTAATTTGGGTTTTTTATATACAAATAGAATACTATTATATTTTTTTACTAGACGCCATTTTGGAAAGTTCCGGTTACATAAAAAACTCGAGATTTACCATCGTGGTTCATGATGAAATTCACTTTAGGTGTATTTGCATGAGTTCATACCGTTGCGTAGTTACTTCGCTTCTAAAATCGTTAACCCTGTCCCGGTTAACCTGAAACCCTTGCGCTGAGCTCTACGAAGTGAGATTGTGAGTGGTAACCACGTGAGTCAGTAGCGTAAACAAATATAATAATAAAAACTCGGGTCGCAGTGCGAAACCCTGCCGACAATATAGTGTATTTGCTTTTATAAGCAGTGTGGCTCTATAGTATGAACTTAACTTTGTTAATAAAAAAAATTGCTCCCTAATACACCCCTTAAAACAACATTTTTTTACTTAATTTCAATACTACATACAAATTCAACATCTGTACCAAATTATATACACCCTTCAGTATGTAAATCCATATCAGTAAACTTGCGTTTTCATAAAATTTGTAAGTCCGGTCCTGTCGGGCCGATTTTATTTAAATTTTAGCAGCACATTTCAATAATTACTAAAGGGTTAAATTTCAAATTTGAAGTGATTCTGAGAATTTTTTCCGTATTTTTGGGCCCAAAAACATTTTTCAACCCCTAAATACCCCCCTTAAAATGGCCCGATCGGGCCCATTTTAAATAGGCTTCTTGCGATGATGGATTCCAACATGTGGACCAAATTTCGTTTAAATCGATTAAGTCTGTCGAGAGTTATCGTGGTCACACATATATATATATATATACAGGGTGTCCCATTAAGAATGGGACATAGAACAACCGCAGATTCTCCAATTCAAAATAAAACGATTAAGCGAAATATGCTTAGATAAAATGTTGCTCGTTTCCGAAATACAGGGTGTTGAAGTTGAAAACTGAAAAATTAATAATGTCCATAATTTTGTTAATACACCGTATAATTTTACTCAAATCGGCACACTTGTTAAATATCATAAAATGCACCTAACAATAAAAAAATTAGTTCAGTACGCTCTACCAGTGGCGTACGGCAGGAGTAAGTAATGCTTGTGCCCCTTCTAAATGTTACGCCGCTGTCTAAATTTTAATTTTGACTATAATTTTAATTTTTTTGATATTTTCTAAGTCAATAATGTACACTTGTTAGTTTGTTGTAAAGTCATTGGTTTTCGAGATATTCGCAGTTAAAGATAGATAGACATGTACTTTTTATGTGTATTATTATTAATAATATTCATTTTTAGTGTATTTGCCATAAGGCACTTACACTATTGGCGTCGGTCGGATGGCGGGACCTAGGGGTCGGACCAAAATTTCTCGACGTTTCATAAGTTTCTAAGAAGTTTGGCACCATTTTTGGAAATGTTTATATATATATGTATATATATATATATATATATATTTATATATATATATATATATATATGTGTGACCACGATAACTCTCGACAGACTTAATCGATTTAAATGAAATTTGGTCCACATGTTGGAATCCATCATCGCAAGAAGCCTATTAAAAATGGGCCCGATCGGGCCATTTTAAGGGGGGTATTTAGGGGTTAAAAAATATTTTTGGGCCCAAAAATACCGAAAAAATTCTGAGAATCGTTTCAAATTTGAAATTTAACCCTTTAATAATTATTGAAATGTGCTGCTAAAATTTTAATAAAATCGGCCCGACAGAACCGGACTTACAAATTTTATGAAAACGCAAGTTTATTGATATGGATTTACTTACTGAAGGGTGTATATAATTTGGTACAGATGTTAAATTGGTATATAGTATTGAAATTAAGTAAAAAAATGTTGTTTTAAGGGGTGTATTAAGGGGTATTTTTCTTTTATTTTGTCCAAAAACAAAGTTAAGTTCATACAATAGAGCCACACTGCTTATAAAAGCAAATACACTATATTGTCGGCAGGGTTTCGCACTGCGACCCGAGTTTTTACAATTTTGTCTTAAAACCAAACAAAGTAGAAACTAATGTAATGAAATTTTTAAAAATTTTTAAAAATTTCATTACATTAGTTTCTGCTTTGTTTGGTTTTAAGACAAAATTGTAAAAATGAATATTATTAATAATAATACACATAAAAAGTACATGTCTATCTATCTTTAACTGCGAATATCTCGAAAACCAATGACTTTACAACAAACTAACAAGTGTACATTATTGACTTAGAAAATATCAAAAAAATTAAAATTATAGTCAAAATTAAAATTTAGACAGCGGCGTAACATTTAGAAGGGGCACAAGCATTACTTACTCCTGCCGTACGCCACTGGTAGAGCGTACTGAACTAATTTTTTTATTGTTAGGTGCATTTTATGATATTTAACAAGTGTGCCGATTTGAGTAAAATTATACGGTGTATTAACAAAATTATGGACATTATTAATTTTTCAGTTTTCAACTTCAACACCCTGTATTTCGGAAACGAGCAACATTTTATCTAAGCATATTTCGCTTAATCGTTTTATTTTGAATTGGGGAATCTGCGGTTGTTCTATGTCCCATTCTTAATGGGACACCCTGTATATATATAAATATATAAATATATATATATATATATACATATATATATAAACATTTCCAAAAATGGTGCCAAACTTCTTAGAAACTTATGAAACGTCGAGAAATTTTGGTCCGACCTCTAGGTCCCGCCATCCGACCGACGCCAATAGTGTAAGTGCCTTATGGCAAATACACTAATAATTAGAATAAAGTTTATCATTTTAAACTTTTTATATCACAAAACAAATATTTTTTTAAATAAGTTGTTGAAAATAACAGAGAACTTTTAAATGAATCGATGAACTATTTGAATAAACTACATTATTGACGAGTTAGATTGCTATGGGAGTTACGGAGTATGTTTATTCATGATGCGACACAGCATAAAGTATATATGGCAGTGGACGGAGTGAAGATCTCACGAGCACACAAATCTAACACATCTTCGATAAAAAAAAGAATCAATACAGTTCTACACCTCCATGTTCACACCGATACATTTCGACACCCCAACCGGGGAAATGTTAACCAAAAACCAATTCTGTTTCAAAACGAAAGAACCTAAATAAATATACACTACTTGGACGGTTAGATAAAATTCGATTCATACATGTATGTTCGGTTGCTGGCTTTGTATTTCCGATAAAAAATGAACTGTAAAATTGTTACTTTGTATTAATGCTGCAAACATTATTACTAAAAATAAAAATAAACGACTTATCTGGACCAAAAAGAAAAAAAAACTACAAAAATTAAACTGAGTTCTACCATTGATAGATTGTCGAAAGAAAACTGTTTGTGTTTTAACCCTTTTCGGCTAGGAGCCACGAGACGTATCGGTGTGAGCATGAAGTAGGACGAATCGATTGATTCGTGTTTTATTAAAGTATGTGTGAGATGCAAGAATAGTAGTGTGTACGTGAAATATCCATTCCGCCTACTGCCTTTCATTTGATACAGTAAATAGTTTGTTCAAATTACTCATCGAAATTTGTATTATTTTTAATAACTTTTCCACAAGAACGTGTGTTTTAGAAAATAAAAATGTTAAAATAATTTAGGTACAGTTCTTTTAATGATATTTTATACCAGTCCCTCATAATACTCCGCCTAACTCTAGACGAGGGATCAAGGTCAACCGAGAAATTGTTAAATATTTGCGCAATGCGTGTAATAATATGATCGCGAGAATTTAAAACAAACATGTCATAGTTCACAAGCAGTGTAAAAATACATATTTTGTTTTTTGTTATTGTTTTCAGTAAACCGTTTAATTTTTTTTTCGAGAGTCATAAAGTTGGATATTAAAAATGTTTTTATGATCTTTCTGTCATAAAAATATATCCGTGTATATCATTAGAGTAGGTATATAATAGGTTCGGAGCTCTTGATTTAATTTGGATGTTTCTCGTATTTTTAATTAAAGTCCGTTTATTATTTTTTCCAAATTATATATTGCGTGATTCTGGATTATCTATTATATTCTACCATTGACCTAAAGCATGCATATTTTATACGCTTTCCGCTAAAAAGTTCAACAATCTAATAGTGTGTTACAGGGTCGTATTTTATCCTTTTCTATCATTAATGACTGATTTATCACAGGAACATATTTTTTTGTAAGATTATTTACCTAACGCTTGTATTTGGGGATTAAAAAAGTTTTAGGTTAAAAAAAAACCGAGAAAATTCACGAAATTGTTTCAGAATTGAAATTGAAACTTTCATGAAAATCGACCTTACAGAGCCGAACTTAACATACGTATAATCATTATGCCTGTATTAGCAAATACACTATTTTGTCGACACGGTTTTGCGCTGAGAGTGCGACCCGAGTATTTAGATAATATTATCAAGATATATTAATTCATAGGAACGAAATATTTAGTTGAACCAACAGACTTTTATTTTCCGTCTTGCATGCATATTATGTCAAATGTTTTTTTATAGATCTTTGATTTTTGTCTCAAATCGCCGACACTTTTTTGGCAGTGTGATCTCGACACGATGTAAAGGAATGCATTCAGCTGTTGTCAGCTTTCGTGAAAGTTGATGGTAAATGATCTGTTTTGCTTGACAAAATAAAATAATTTTTATTTTTTAACTAACATTTTAAACTCGTCACTACTAATTAGCTAAACAAACAGGTTATGAACAAAAATGACGACACCTGCATTTCGAAATTACTACGGCTTTTGGAACTCATCAACCTGAACAAAGGAAATCTAATCAGTTGTGCAATAATTTAAACATAAAGCGATAAAAACATGAATTTGAAACTTCAAAATACTAAGCTAACTATATTTACTTTATAATTATCTACGTGCATATAATCTAAGTTGCTGCCCCAGTATACTTATTTATATTTGTGCAATGAATTAAGAGGAAGGATATAAGAACGAAACAGTCAGGCCTGGGCAAATGGCGGCCCGCAGCACAATTTTGTCCGGCCCGCGAAGCATTTTATAAATTTTAGAAAAATAGTAAAGAAATAGCAAGGGCGACAGAACAGACGAAAAGGAACTTTTCTTTTTTTTTTTCTCTCCAAATGCGGAAATAGAATGTGAGGACCTTTTTTTTTGCTCTGCAAATTTTTGGCCCGCGGTCAAATTTTCATCAGCTATAAGGCCCGCGGTCGAATTTTCATCAGCTATGTGGCCCGGCGATCGAAAGATTTTCCCGCCCCTGGTTTACATTATTTGTTTACGTATGGGAATAATATGTAGGTGCACTCATATTTTTTAAATTGTTATCTTCATTTTTTACCAATCTTTTCTAAATAATGGGAAATAGGACTTCATGCATGTGTAATATATTTACTTTACATTGCCAGCGTTTCGTCCACAAATCGTTAATGATGACAACTAGTGTGTAATTAACTAATATTTTGGTAATATTTAGCTAATGTTATGCTATGTATTTTTTCAAGTCTAGAGTCCTGAAGAAGTCTCAATTTGTAAACGAAACGTTGGCATTAAAATTGAGCATAATTATTATTACACATGCATAAGGTTCTATTACCATTATTTAAAAAAAAATAATATACGCTATTTAAAATTATAAAATTTTGATACAGGGAACGATCCTATTATTGTAAAATTTGAAAAATGAACTTCGAGTATAATTTAATATAATTCCTCCTGTGTGAAGTTGGAATGCCCATGATAAAAGGACCTGATAAGCCAATCCTGCACTGCTTGTCTCCTATTGAGCGTGATTTTTTCTGACCTCTTACTCGATCCACATTCTTTAAGTCGGTGGAACGCCCTGACTTGAATAAATTGCGGCAGTATATTTCAGTTTTGCAGTTTTGACTAATAGCTACTCTTTAAACGATGAGAATCGTTAATAGTTTATTTTTCATTGTTTGCGTCATTCGTCCTCTAAAAGTTCATTTAAAACAGTTGAAGGAGATGCTATTTATACCGCACACGGCGAATAATGGCCAATTACTTTTTTATAGTCCGAGTTGCAGTAAATGACATTTTTTTTATTAATTAAATTTGCGGTGATCTATTTTAATTAAATTATTTTCATTGTAAAAGAACGCTTTGTTACTTTGCTCATTCGTATGCTATGTTTCCAGGAATCAGAATGCATTGTACAAAGTTGTTGTTTTTTAGAGACCAAATGCGAGTGATTTTAACAATTTGCTGCTGCAGTCAACAAAATGAAAAAGAAAATATGTTCGATGCGTATATTTCAAACAAGAAGGCTCTAACCAGGAAACCTAGCTTCCTGTGCTTGCCGTGTTTCGAGACGAACGCATGCGAGATGGCGCTATTATCACTACCTGGGTAAATTTCGGTTCTTTCCGTCTTTTTTCGCCGTAGTTAGCAAAGTTGTTTAACTTCACAGACACTACACACATGTAAGCCATGAATGTGGGTGCGTTACCCAGTAGCTAACGCCATATTGGTTCGTGCGACAGATATCGGTCCATGATTAAAGCCTTCTTGGTTTCAAACTATGCAGTTTATCCCGTCAATCATTGTGATAAAGTGTGGCGAATCTGCATAATGACAGTACTGTGCCCGTCTTCTAGAACGACAGGTACGCAATTTCGCGACGCTGTCGTATAAATGCACGGTACCGTCGCGAAATTACAAAGGCTGGAACTAGTGTCGTAAAGGACGAATAGTAAGTACCGTGCGAATAGTTTTCGCGAAAATTACTCATTTTAAACGGGCCGTTCTTCACAGGCGTGGGAAAAACGGTTCTAAATAAGAGTTGCTTACTATCAAGTGGGCAATTTAGTGCTGGAACGCAATATGTCACAGGTGGCGCCACAGTTGAAATAGCAACCACAGCTTTAAAATGTCTGACACCTCGAATATGGACGACATATTCGAGGTGTCAGACATTTTAAATGGTTCATGTTATTTGTCAGTGAACATTATTTTAGCGTTTTGGTTGAAATTTTTAAGCTATCCAATTAAAAAAACAAACAATATCTATAAATTTTTACATCACCTGTGACATGTTGCGTTCCAGCATTAAATTGCCCACCTCGAATATGGTCGACATATTCGAGGTGTCAGACATTTTAAATGGTTCATGTTATTTGTCAGTGAACATTATTTTAGCGTTTTGGTTGAAATTTTTAAGCTATCCAATTAAAAAAACAAACAATATCTATAAATTTTTACATCACCTGTGACATGTTGCGTTCCAGCATTAAATTGCCCACCTCGAATATGGTCGACATATTCGAGGTGTCAGACATTTTAAATGGTTCATGTTATTTGTCAGTGAACATTATTTTAGCGTTTTGGTTGAAATTTTTAAGCTATCCAATTAAAAAAACAAACAATATCTATAAATTTTTACATGTCGTCAAAACGACATCTTTCAGAAAGTTTAGAGGAAAAACGCCCCAAAATCAAGAAAAGTCATAGAGGAAATAGGTGCCAGACTAGGCGTAATGAAGCCATATACAAAGTTTGGGGAGAGTATGTATCAATAAAATTTTTGCCGACAGACACTGGCTAGTATCTACCCAACGTGATTTTAAAGTTTTAATATTTTAGTTAATTTCAGGGCAGCGAATAGCAGCCCCCGACGGATTATCTTTGATTACTTACATCCTTTTAGTCGGGGGGTTTCAAAATTTTTAATTTTGTTTTTTATTTTAAACTTCTTAGAGATTTCTTGCGCTAAGAATCATCGCAGATGAATTACAAACCTTTTACAGAAAACCGAATCTGAATTGATCAAGCCGTTTTCGAGATAAATGACGTCATTCGAGTGCACAAACAAACAGACAAACAATCTCTCACCCTAAACACATACCTGCTCCGTTCCGTCGTGGGTAATAATTATTGTTTTACTTTTTAATGCACATTTCTATAAAAGCGTGTTTTTGTTTTTTTAAGCTATAATTTTAATTCTACATGTAGCCTGTCAATAACAATGGATCAATAATGCCAAGCAATTGAATTATATTTTATACACTGACAGTCCTGTAGGACAAAATATATACCGTCGGAGAATTAATTATTTGCAGAGCGGTATTCGACGAGGAAGTACAGAGGGTTTATCTATTCTGCAAGCTGTCTTGTGTCAGCCGTAGGATACCATAATAATGCATTAAGTTCGGAATTGAATTGAATTATTTAATATCCGTGTTGAGTGGCCTGCCGCAATAAATTCTCATTTCGTCACTGCGCCGTTCGCGACAGACGTGTCAACTATTACTCGGACTGCCATATAATGCATTGACTATAATGACTTCCCTTTCGGCCATGGCAGTATTTTTTTAACGGGGTATTACGAGGGACTATTAGATATCCTGTACAGAAATCACTCTGGGAGTCATAAGTAAGTCAACCAAAATCGTGTATGAAATCATTGGTACTGAGTATTCGATTCTCTGACAAATTTTGACTTGATGGGTGAAGTTATTAGCAGTTATGGAGATTTTTGAGACTCTCATGCACAATCACAGAAAGACGTTTGAATTTTTTTGATATCATGACGTATACATCGTGTTTTGAAAAAATTGATGAAATATGAGATCATTTGGCGTCTTCATAAAATCTCATTTTAAAATGATTTTGACAGTGTTCTTCAACCTGTGGTCAGAGCGAAACGGCACCGATCCCCGGAAAATCGATGAAATATTCTATTTCTGCCGGTCAGCAGATATAAAAATGTTGAAGAACTCTGGAATATATGTACGGCCGATTTTAAAGAATGATTTAGATTCCATACTCGTCGTTCTTTAGAGTTTGACTGTAGTGTGTACATAACTTAATACATATTATTGTGGACTATTGACTGTTGAACTCAGCCATTGCAGGCACGCTTCAGTTACCTAGCGGCATATATCGCTATTACACTATTATTACACTACAGTCATCTCCTCATCTCTGTATACAATGTTGAATGTAATAAGTTGCCTACGGCTACGGGACGAGCTACGTCGTAGCATGGCTATGCGAGTTACCTACGCATTTTCCGCTCAATTAATTTCTGATGATATTGTTATTTTCGTCTACGGTCTATAAAGGACATTGACAATGTTCACAGACTTCTTCCAATCCCAAGTTAATTTGCTGCCTGCTGGTGAATGTAAACTTTAAAGGATGATTTACATAGGAAGTGCCTGATAATAAAAAAAATAATTCTAAATAGAATCAGACACATATTTCTATTGTTCAAAAAAAATGTACAACTAGTATCGTCTATGACATCTTCAGGTGTTCTTGATATATTATAGTTCCTGGCTTGAGTTAGTTCGTCACAGCTATATAAATTAAAAGGACCTTGACGCTGCCGCAATAAAGTAGAAACTTTGAAATCAGGAACAGTGTTGCCAAATCAGATACAACGTTTCTTCTCAATTGGAATTAAAACTTTCCTAGATTTACCTAGCAACTTCTATACCGTTTTGAACATGTATACAATTCTTTCTATAAATTAGATACATCCATTAAATAACAAAAAATATTGTAATTAACTAGAAAGATCCACAAATTAGAATAATACCAGGATTTTAAACTCTAGAACTAAAGTAGATTTAAAGCAAAGCACAAATAAATAGTGATGCAATAATCGTTTGTACTCTGGGACTACCTACCAAATTTTGGGAGATAGCCGCAATTCTCAGCTAGTAGTTCAAAACAAATTCCCGCGAAATCTAATCTCACCGGGGTATACCTTTGCTTAACGCAAGTTACAAATTCTCTATATCGCAGAATTGAAATGTATGCCGCTAAATGCTAATAAGAACATTGGTTTGGTTTTCTATCAAATAGGAATGTTTTTGCAAATCGTCAAAATAGGTCCACCTTCTGTGATCGATTAAGAAATATTTAGGATTTTTGATAGATTTTTCTCGATAATAGGAAATTATTCCCTTTTTCCTAAATCAGTCGGAAATTTCCTAGAACTAATTGACAACAATGGGCATATTATTTGATATATAATAATATATAGGTGATATTGATATAGAAGCGAACTTCGAGCCTTTAAATTGAACATACAAATAAATCAACATGAATAGATAATATTTATAAATTGAAATCACGACATTGTTTTATTATTAATATTGTCTGAAAAGATCACGTGTTAACACAACACACACACACACACACACATGTTTGTTCGGATTTATCAACAGAGAAAAGACGAATTTTAATTAAGGAATTCTTTGCAGCAAATAAAATAGAATTGGCAACTATACTCTTACGCAAATGAGCACCTATATACGCAATTGTTTTGCGATTCGCCATGTGTCAGAAAAATGTAATTTTGTGTTGTCGTTTCATTAACGGTTCAATTTTTGTTTTTCTTAAATGACCTGTCGAACGAGACTTTTAGTTACCGTTATCTGCGAAACTAATATTAAAAAAAAAACACATCGCAACGAATTATCACAGGTAGAAAGGAATATTTGATATTTTGCTTGAATTTGATTTAATTTTGTGGATTTTTACGCTTTTCTATGACATTGGGGTAACGTTCATAGATTTAGAGAGAGAAAAATATTGTAGAATATAGACAATCGACAACTTTGCATCTATATCACACATTTAAGTAATTGCCTAAAGTCTAAACCTTCACTCGTTATAATTGTCAAAAAACTTTAGGCCGCTGCACAAAAGGCTTTTGCTGACTGGCTACGAAGATAGAAATGACGTTACTGCGGGCTCGCGTGCGAGGTCACTAGGAAAATTTCAAAATTAGAACCAGGGCTATTTTTTGTATTAGTTTATCTGCTTGTTTTGAGCAAGAATCAATCAAGAAGCAGTATCTTGTCACGTGGGAGACATGGACAAACGCCCACAAACAAACACGGCGTCATAGCGCGTGTTCTATTTAGAGACAATAAACGTTCACTTTTGTTAGCATTCGAACTATCATTGCGTGCGCGCACCAAACCCATCAACAAAGCAAGTTTTAATACGAGCATCGTGTGAAGCGAATACATCAAAGCCATCACTAAAGCTACGCCACAGCATGCTTGAAATATATCGGTTTTACTTTCAGAATCTTTAACGTAAACTGGAATATCAGAAATGTTTATATTATGTGAATTATCGGCTTTCAATTGATTAACATGTCTTTTACAAAATATATTTAAAGCAGGCATGAAAACTATGTAATTTCGAGAACCAATTTTCTTTTTAATAAAAGCTTTAGTCCAAAATTCTTTATTTTTTTTATAATTTTTAGCTAATACCTTGTCTCCCTCTGAAAAAGAAATATCTCTCGTGCCATTATAATATTCTTTTTGATATTCTTGTTTACGTTTTACATGAGATTCGACTGAATTATTTTTATTATTTGTATCATTTACTGTAGGTCTAATTAAATCTAATTTAGTTCTAAGTTGACGCCCAAACATTAACATTGCAGGACTTTTGCCTGTTGTCAAATGTTCAGAATTACGATAATCTAATAAAAATCGATTTATTATAGCGTTATGATCTTCGTGTTTGTTTTGAAAGACGGCTTTTTGTATAGCATTTTTAACAGTACGCACGGTATTTTCAGCTGCTCCATTAGAGGCTGGATGATACGTAGCGGTAGTAACATGCTTAACACCATTAAACTTTAAAAAATTTTGAAATTCGGCAGAACAAAATTGTGTACCATTATCTGAGCAAATGGTTTCTGGGATTCCAAATCTAGCAAAAAGACTTCGCAAAATATTTATAGTCGCTAAAGACGTAATGTTACTTAATTGGAATACTTCGGGCCATTTTGTATGTGCATCAAGCACTATAAAATAATATTTTTATTAAAATATGGACCCATGAAATCAATATGAAGTCGTTGGAACGGCTTTGTTGGCCAATCCCATGACCTTAATATTGATTTTGGAGGCGAATCCTGTGCTAGCAAACACGAATTACAATTTTTAATAAAAATTTCAATGTCTTTTGACATACTAGGCCACCAGACGTAAGATCTCGCCAATGATTTGGTTTTTACTATCCCTAAATGGGATTTATGTAACTCATTTAAAACATAAGATTGAAACTTTTTTGGAATTACAACCCTGTAGCCATACATTAAACAATCATTTTCTAAATTTAAATCTTTTCTTATATTGAAGAATTGTTTTAATTCTTTACAACTAGATGGACCTGGTGCAAAACTTTTTTGCTGGCGACTTAACACAGTCTTCAAAGATCAATGTTTTTGGCACAGGCTGTCGCCAAAAATTTTTTTGCCAACACAAAACTTTTTTACACGGGCTTTCGGGTTAGTTTTCAAAAATTCATTTTATATAGGCTCGCAGCGCAACTTACCGCTATTTATTTACAAAAAACATTTTTGCATTTGTTTTTGACATAGTTTTCAAAGGTTGGCGTGTTTTGATACTCACTTGCCAAATTACCATAACAGGTGTACGCGAAACATTTTTCAATGTGTTTTCAGAATAGTTTTCCAAAATTGATGTGTTTTGATATTGTAATGTAGGACTACTCGGCTCTTCGAGCCTCGTAATATTAATTCAAGTACAAAATTCGGGCCTGCGGCCCTCATAATTATCGTATTTCTGAAACAAAACTTTTTTGGCGTAATTTTCAAAGGTTGGTGAACATTGACATACGCCTGCCCAATTGCCATAACTGTCGTAAGCAAAACTTTTTTGAATGTGTCTGAAGTATAATTTCCCAAGATAGATGTGTTTTGAAACGGATTAAAGAAATCTCCCAAAAGGCCCTCCTCTTTTCACTGCGCAAAAAAAACGCCTTCGCATCGGCAGGAACCCGTAATTGTTTTTAAAAAAATTGGTTGTCTGTAAAGTCGGTTTACGGACGATAGTTTTACGTGATAACGTATTCCGCTCGAATATCATATTTAATAATACATTACTGCGCTCTCGCTTGCTCGCACAGGGTCAGGCGGAACGTTACACTTTTTCGTGCGTGCAGCTGGTGTTTCATCAATTTATAAGACGTTATCCCGTCAAAAACTTAGTCCGCCATCTTTAGAAGTCCGCCATATTGGATTTAGAGTGACGTCACTTTTTTTTCGAGTTATTCTCAGCAAGCCCTTTCATTTGATACCCATATTGTAGGAAAGCATAATAAAATTAGTCCGCCGTCTTTAGAAGTCCGCCATATTGGATTTAGAGTGACGTCACTTTATTTTTCAAGTTATTCTCAGCAAGCCTTTTCATTTGATACCCATATTGTAGGAAAGCATAATAAAATTAGTCCGCCATCTTTAGAAGTCTGCCATATTGGATTTAGAGTGACGTCACTTTATTTTTTAAGTTATTCTCAGCAAGCCCTTTCATTTGATACCCATATTGTAGGAAAGCATAATAAAATTAGTCCGCCATCTTTAGAAGTCTGCCATATTGGATTTAGAGTGACGTAATTTAGTTTTCGAGTTATTCTCAGCAAGCCCTTTCATTTGATACCCATATTGTAGGAAAGCATAATAAAATTAGTCCGCCGTCTTTAGAAGTCTGCCATATTGGATTTAGAGTGACGTCACTTTATTTTTCGAGTTATTTTCAGCACGCCCTTTCATTTGATACCCATATTGTAGGAAACCATAAAAAACTTAGTCCGCCATCTTTAGAATTCCGACATATTGGTTTTAGACTGACGTCACTTTATTTTTCGCGTTATTCTCAGCAAGTCCTTTCATTTGATACCCATATTGTATAGTACGAGAGCCCACGACCAAAACCATGTATCATCGTTTTACGGCCAAAACCGTATGAAGTCGTTAGATTAGATGATCCTGAACCCTACTAGGTGAGGAGTAACGGTCAGAAGTGTAGCAACTGCGTGGGAGGCCAATTCTGCTATGTCAAAAAAAATAGGCAGACAGTATTATCGTATTACGTCTGATATTGAAAATGTACATAGATTTTGTCATTTTATGACGAAAATGTTTGTTTTCAGACATTTTGCGCGTAGCATATGGCCTGAGCGCATTTTTGAAAATGTCAAAAAATTTAGCCGAACTGTATTATAGCAACCCGGTTCAATTTTTTTTTAAACTTTTTGTATGGCTTCCGGGATTGCTAAAATACTGTTTTCAGACATTTCCGATGTCGCCTATAATCCCAAAAACGAAAAGAACGTTCCGGAAATGGGGTGAAATGAAGGTGATGAATGGGGATATAAGAATTGTCGATGAAAAAATTAGAACTGGAAAATTACCGTTATACAATTAAAACCAGGGACAACCCATAATTTTGCCGAAAATTTACTATGTAGAATGTAAATGTAATGTAAATGTTCGGATTATCGAAAAGTTGTCTGATTAGTAAGGTGCTACACTGAATTTGTCTGATATAAATTTTTTCTATATCTGGACAACTTATTTTATCACGTCTAACAATTTTCAGACGAATTGCTATGTTACCGATCGGTAAAATTTCTTAACGTTTTCAAAACGGTCTTAAAATTTAATGTGCTCACATTTTCTTCTGAAAAATGATTCTTTCGCATAAACTGACCCAAATTCACTCGTGAAAAGGATTTTCAGACGTTTTGCTATGATACTTTTTTTTTGTCTCATTTCTAATTTTTTTAAGTGGTCTCCCGGGTACACGCTACGCTAGTGGCGTCTGAAAAACGTGTTTTCCATATCTTAGAGCTATCATTCAACTACATTCTGAAAATCAGACGGATTGCTATGATACAGTTTGGTAAAATTTATTGACATTTTTGAAAATTTAGTTAGGTCTGACGATACACGGAAAATTTCTGATATTGCGATTTTCGGGTTCAGGATAATCGAATCTATCAATTTGATGCGGTTTTCGTCGTATTGCTATGAGACAAAAATTTTGGTCGTGGGCTCTCGTTCTAGTAGGAAAGCATAATAAACTTAGTCCGCCATCTTTAGAAGTCCGCCATATTGGATTTAGAGTGACGTCACTTTATTTTTCGAGTTATTCTCAGCAAGCCCTTTCATTTGATACCCATATTGTAGGAAAGCATAATAAAATTAGTCCGCCATCTTTAGAAGTCCGCCATATTGGATTAAGAGTGACGTCACTTTATTTTTCGAGTTATTCTCAGAAAGCCCTTTCATTTGATACCCATATTGTAGGAAAGCATAATAAAATTAGTCCGCCATCTTTAGAAGTCCGCCATATTGGATTTAGAGTGACGTCACACAGCTAACCATGCATTGTCATTCAAACTAAACGTGTATACAAATTTTCATCTCAATCGGTTGATGATATCTGCTTCAAAATTACCGAAGGCGTTCTAGTCGCTCACTTAGTAACGTTAGGAACGTTACACTTTTTCGTGCATGCAGCCGGTGTTTCATCTTTTTATTTTGACGTGATTCATCAATTTATAAGACGTTATCACGTCAAAATATGCCCCAAAAGGCCCTCACCTTTTCAATATGCAAAAAATAAACGCCATCGAATCGACACGACCCCGCTATTGCTTTTTAAAGAAATCCCTCAAAAGGTCCTCCCCCTTTCACTGCACAAAAAGAACGCAATCGCATCAACACGACCCCGTAATTGCTTTTTAAACGTGTTTTTTTGACGTGTTGGCAAGGATTTTAACATACAGTATTAAATTATTTGTACCCGAAATACTGGTACAGATTGCAGTCGACATTTTTGCGATCACTGTTTTTTCTTTGACGTAATGAAAAGAAACAGATATTTTGGAGAGCGTATCCACAATCCATCTCGATAGAGATCAATGCTTTTATATAGTCAATGACTTATATTCTTATAAAACCTCTTAGAATCTAACCTTCAAAGAAATGTCAAATTTTGTTAAAAAATTGAATATAATTTTATTATACAATCTGCATATTATTATGTATTTTAAACCGGTAAAATTTTACTTATTCCTCGCTTTCGATTTTTGAACGCACCTTAAATACCTTAACTATTACTTTGGTAATAGTTCAGTGCGTTCTAAATTTGCCATAATCAAAAGCGACGAATAAGTAAAATTTTACCTTTAAACCTTCTTCCAGGGTTTGCTCAATGAACAGATTTTCTATTTTATTGGTTTTAAATTAGTTTTTATAATGAATTTATGTATCCACTTACACAAACTGTGTTCCATGATGAATTTTATGTCATAGACAATTTATAATGCTCTACTTTACTATTTTTTATATTTTGAATAAGATTCTTAGTCAATAATGCGAAATTAAGTGTGTTTGCATGTATTTATAAAAGCAATCAATACGTACCTAAACTCGGTATTAAATTTACAAAAGCTTCAAAAATGTTATTTTAAAGTTATTTGTTTATATTATACGATGTTAATATTTATTAAGTATTCTTTTAGCACAACCCGCAACTAATTATAAGGTTCTCCTGTTGTATTTATTTCGCTAATCCATTGTACATAGTTTGTACATAGGTGGGCGTTTTTCATAAAAACTTGTATGGTGTTAATATAAGTAGTGTTACACAATTTAGAATAAATAAGATTTGTCTAGATAAGTTTTTTACTTGAAACTTTTACTGATTATAAATATTGCACGTATAATCCTTTTTTTGTGCCAGGGAAACTCTTAAGATTTCGCAGCATCTCCCCTAAATTAGAATGTTATATTTAAAGAATCATTTATTCGGAATTTCGTTTCATTCAAGTTTGACACATTTTAGGTACTTGTTATTTCAGCTAAAAACCAATATTCACTGTGTATAATAGTATGAACAAAAATTTATATTTCAAACGGTCACTATTTCAATTCAATTTCCTAAAAATAATAATGTATCCATTACTTATCTCCAGTAGGTATTGTCAAGAAAAGGCGACAGCTTATTTGCATATCTGAGTCAAAGTAATATTAGTAGCAGGCAAAAACTTTCGTACACATTTAACGCATAACTGCAGGTTGATATGTATTATGTGAATATTCATTATTAGACATTATATTTTGATAACCTGAAACTAACCTTACAAATGTCAGATTCCATTTTATGAAAAGATTTAAATATCAGCTTTGATTGTTTAAACTGAAAATATGTATCAATTATATAGTTTTATTAGCATAACACAGAAACATATTTGACAGATGCATTGTTGAATTTTACATTCATTATTTGAACATTTCAAAATTCAAAAACTTGACATTCAAATACTTTCTGCATATATTATGTTTAATCCATAAATATTGATATCTGGAAAAAGAGGACAAAATATTTTATATAATTTCTGGATTGACATCGAACCATAGTGCTATAAGCCTATATAACACTGTCAGTGAAAGCAACAATCAATTGTTAGTTTTATTAGCATAACACAGAAAAATATTTGACACAATCATTGTTGAATTTTACATTCATTATTTGAACACTGACATTTCAAAATTCAAAAACTTGACATTCGAATACTTGCATATAATATGTTTAATCCATAAATATTGATATCTGAAAAAAGAGGACAAAATATTTTTTAATTTAATTTCTGAATTGACAATGACATCGAATAATACTGTTGTCCATAACCACAAATATAATATATTGAAATGACCAAAATGTCACTTATTTGAAGAAAAATCTTGTATCACACAACCTGCACGCTAATATTTATCCCGCTAAGTTATAACCATTTAACCTATTTCGTTTATTTTTGTAGAATATATTTTTGTCATTGCGAGATTAGCCATTTTGATTTCTACAGATGACATAATATTTTGTAGGGACAAAAAGGAGTATAGTTGATTTTTTGTGTGTTTATTTTTGGAATATATTCGGTCAAAAACCGTATTGAAACTATGAATCGATATTCAATAAGCATTTAATTGCAACACAGTCATCCTGTAGCTGGCAATTATCTCTTAATTTTCAAAATAAAATATAAATTTAACATACCTCTAATAATTTAAATTTTCGCGGCAATTTTACTTCAGTTTTTGTTCATTGCTTTGGCCGGGTGTATTTTTAAAGTTTGCGAGCTAAATTCAAAGTGTCGACTACGCGCGACCATTATTAGACAATCTAAAATTGCCATTTCATTCATATTTGTTAAAATATGTACGCTCAACAATTACGTTGCTGAAAATTACCAATTTCTTTACGTCAACTGACAGCTCATCAAAGGGAAATAATTTCATTATCTATTGTTTTCAATTCAAATGTCAAATTCTAGCTATTGAAAACAGAAGCGAAATACTTTCTATTGCATCTCTCTTGCACGCATTACGTATACGTCTGCCCCTTGGCGGTTTTAAGATTTGAATATTTATCATTAAAATTCGGTTAATCGGGCGTGGGGTGTCTCTCAAAAGATTCTACATTTCTCAATTTACATAATGTTGACAAAAAGTTTCGATCCAAATTCCACAATGATGCTTTTTTATGCGATTCAAAGGCAAAGTGACAGCTAAAAATTTTTCAATTTTTAGACAGTCAGTTATTTTTAATTTCGATATTCAAACAAAAATTGTCTCATTTCGCCGAACGAATACGCGACAAACAATAATTTTTCTGTCTCACTCGTACTTGATGATAGTTCAGCGACGTGAGTCATACAATAGTCTCGATTCGTCGTCGCATGTTAAATTTCCGTAAAGGTTAGACGGTGCTCTTTTCTAAATTTTGACATGGTCCTAGCGAAACCCACCGTTTCACAGTCATAGGAACCGTGAAAAAAATCAATCACGCCGACTTTTGTCGGCGAATAAATCGCCATAAAAAAGTCGTTTTCAACGCTTCTTTTGCACTTTCGAGTTAGATTTTTTCATTGTGCATCGTTTAAAACGCGTCTCGACGTTGTCCGATAAATATCGAGCGAGATATGAGCGATTTCCCGCGCCGGGTTAATCTTATGGAAAATTTTATTTCGACAAAAATCGACCGAATTTCAGCCGAAAACCGTACAGACTCGCACCCGGTCGAAAGAGCGCAAAAATGTCTTCAATTTAAGATAAAATTCAACTGCGTGCGATTTTTTTCCGATTTTAGCCGAGCGTTCAAACATCGCCGCAATGCTTTTCTTATGGACGACATGGTCCACTTTGAAAAATCACAGGGGCTACGCCCCTCAAATGCAAGACATGCCGACACCCCTATACCGAGCAGAGTATAGTCCTCTCTCGGCCGTTTTTTTCCCGAATTTTTTCCTCCAACCACTCCCAAATCCATAAACTTGAAACTTTTTTTTTTCAAATTTTTGCCTTTTAATACTACAGACTAGATGGGCCTGGTGCAAAACTTTTTTGCTGGCGACTTAACACAGTCTTCAAAGATCAATGTTTTTGGCACAGGCTGTCGCCAAAAAATTTTTTGCCAAAACAAAACTTTTTTACACGTGCTTTCGGGTTGGTTTTCAAAGATTCGTGTGTTTTTATACAGGCTCGCGGCGCAACTTACCGTTATTTATTTACAAAAAAACATTTTTGCATTTGTTTTTGACATAGTTTTCAAAGGTTAGCGTGTTTTGATACACGTCTGCCAAATTACCATAACAGGTGTACGCGAAACATTTTTCAATGTGTTTTTAGAATAGTTTTCCAAAATCGATGTGTTTTGATATTGTAATGTAGCTCTACTCGGCTCTTCGAGCCTCGTAATATTAATTCAAGTACAAAATTCGGGCCTGCGGCCCTCATAATTATCGTATTTCTGAAACAAAACATTTTTGGCGTAATTTTCAAAGGTTGGTGAACATTGACATACTACGCCTGCCCAATTGCCATAACTGTCGTAAGCAAAACTTTTTTGAACGTGTCTGAAGAATAGTTTCCCAAGATAGATGTGTTTTGAAACTGATTTAATCTCCCAACAGGTCCTCCCCTTTTCACTGCGCAAAAAAAAAACGCCATTGCATCGACACGACCCCGTAATTGTATTTTAGAACAATCCCCCAAAAGGCCCTTTCCTTTCCACTCTGCAAAAAGAAAACGCCATCGCATCGACACGACCCCGTAATTTTTTACGACCCCATAATTGTTTTTTAAATACATTCCCCAAATGGCCCTCCCCTTTCCCCCTGCGCGAAAAGAACGCCATCGAATCGACACGACCCCGTAATTGTTTTTTAAAGAAATCCCCCAAAGGACCCTCTCCTTTTCACTGCACAAAAAGAAAACGCCATCGCATCGACACGACCCCGTAATTGTTTTTTAAAGAAATCCCCCAAAGGACCCTCTCCTTTTCACTGCACAAAAAAAAACGCCATCGCATCGACACGACCCCGTAATTGTTTTTTAAAGAAATCCCCCAAAGGGCCCTTCCCTATTCACTGCGCAAAAAGAACGGCATCGCATCGACACGACACCGTATTTTTTACGACCCCGGTTTTTGATGCTAATTGCTAACAGTCAACAGACGCGCGCAATTGTTTATATGTCCTAATACCTCCATAGTAGGTCTTTGTCATCTATTTTAATATCTTGGCCAAGTTGAATAGTACAATAATCTATCCTTTTTGCAACAAAATCGAACGATCATATTCTTTTCGATCTAAGACCGAATTTTATGCTTAATACGGTTTTCATCATCATATATCTATTAACTGGGAACGTTCGCCCGATCTCGTAGCGCCCTGTCTCGCCTCGCCAGCGCTCCGTATAAAGTCGATTATTCAACCGCGAGTCAAAGGAACCGTGCGGCGAGTGCGAGTGCACTCACTACGCACTCGTCACCTCGTGCGAATTTAAATGTATTTAAGTTATCATTTCTGTTGGTTAAACTCAGTTAAACATTAAACAGTTTTGCATGTGTTTTTGCAATATTCCTCAAAGGTTGGTGTGCTTTGATATACACCTGCCCAATTGCCACAACTGTCGTAGGCAAAACTTCTTTGAATGTGGCTTAAGGGGTTATACGCAGTTAGAAATTAAAAATACATATTTTTTTTATTATATTTTCGGAATGTACATATATTTGAGCATATTCTCTGAAAAATTCAAATCGACCCGGCAAATATTCTTGGAGATACACGCATTTTTGTAAGAACGTTCGGAGCGTCTTAAAGTAGGCACCGTAAAGGCCAGAGTAGTAGTTATGACGCGCAATACTTGGGTTGACGTTGACCCTTTTCATGGTATTTGCAACAACAACTCGGAATATTAGAAGCTGCTGATGATAAAAAAAATTAACGATGTGCGGACGTCTTTGAATACTTTATTTTTTTTGAAGGACCTCCGGGAGACCGCCTACGAAATATAGCTTAAAGTTACCACTACATTTATTAATACTTCTTGTATTTGTCAAAAAAAAACCCTCTCCAGAAAAATCGTAAAAAACGGCTTTTTTTGGACTTCCAACTGCGTATAACCCCCTAAGAATAATTTTCCAAGATAGATGTGTTTTGAAACGGATTAAAGAAATCTCCCAAAAGGCCCTCCTCTTTTCATTGCGCAAAAAGAAAACGCCATCGCATCGACACGACCCCATAAGTAATTGTATTTAAAAAAAAAAACACAAAAGACCCTCCCCCTTTCCCTGCGCAAAAAAAACGCCTTCGCATCGGTAGGAACCCGTAATTGTTTTTAAAAAAGTGCCCCAAAAGGCCCTCCCCTTTTCAATGTGCAAAAAGTAAACGCCATCGCATCGACACGACCCCGTTATTGCTTTTTAAAGAAATCCCTCCAAAGACCCTTCCCCTTTCACTGCACAAAAAGAACGCAATCGCATCGACACGACCCCGTAATTGCTTTTTAAACGTGTTTTTTTGACGTGTTAGCAAGGATTTTAACATACAGTATTAATTTGTACCCGAAGTACTGATACAGATTGCAGTCGACATTTTTGCGACCACTGTTTTTTCTTTGACGTAATGAAAAGAAACAGATATTTTGGAAAGCGTATCCACAATCCATCTCTAAGATAGAGATCAATGGTTTTATATAGTCAATGACTTTATAAAACCTCTTAGAATCTATCCTCCAAAGAAATGTCAAATTTTGTTAAAAAATTGAATATAATTTTATTATACAATCTGAATATTATGTATTTTAGAGCGATGACACACACAGCGGTTTCTGCCGAGACGGCCGCCGACTCGGCCAAATTTAGCACACTGACATACACAGCGGTTGAGAGTCGGCAGTCGTATCAAAACAGTTGCAATTATGGATATAGAATATCAACGTGTAATATTGTACCTACTTTTATCGTCGATGGAAGAAAAGAAAAACAAAAAATCGGAAGATGGGTACATCCCATTGTGGAATATGTCCGTGATTTCCTCCCAGCACTTTTTCCTTTTTAATCTATCACTGTAGTCGGACTGTTTCATATCCCATAAAGCTGGTCGAGTTTCTATTTATCTCAATAATTCTACATCAATTTTAGCATCCATTATTAAAGAAAATCAAAGGAATCAAAAAACCTTAACCTTATAAACCGCCCGCAAAACCGCTGTATGACTTGTCGCATATAATATAATGAAAAGTAACACCGCCTGAGCCATAAAACAGCTAGCGGTGCATACATCAGGCGGACGTGTCGACACGGCTAAAAAACAGCGAGGCTCGATTGCCGCTGTGTGTGTGTTTCATCCATTTAAAATGTTAGATTACACAGGCCGAGAAACCGGCGGAAACCGCTGTGTGTGTCATCGCTCTTAAAATCTTCTTCCAGAGTTTGCTCAATGAACAGATTTTCTATTTTATTGGTTTTAAATTAGTTTTTTTAATGAATTTATGTATCCACTTACAGGATGTACATAGATGGGTGTTTTTCATAAAAACTTGTACGGTGTTAATATAAGTAATCTAGTGTTACACAATTTAGAAAAATTAAGATATGCCTAGAAAAGTTTTTTACTTGAAACTAACCTTACAAATGCCAGATTCCATTTTATGAAAAGTTTCAAATATCAGCTTTGATTGTATAAACTGAAAATATGTAGTTATTTAACGATTTATGTTAACAAATCTCATAATTTACAGAAACAATTATTATATTTTTATCTATATGATCTCTATAAGATATTACCATTTTGCCATTATATTATATGAGATTATGTCTACACATAGAAGTGCGAGTACAGAAATTATTTTTTGTTTATAATTCGTAGAATTTGACACTCATCTAAAAGCTATTTTAATGTCATAACACTGTCCGTGAAAGCAACAATCAATTGTATAATTTTATTAGCATAACACAGAAAAATATTTGACACATTCATTGTTGAATCTTACATTCATTATTTGAACACTGACATTTCAAAATTCAAAAACTTGACATTCAAATATTTTCTGCATATATTATGTTTAATCCATAAATATTGATATCTGGAAAAAGAGGACAAAATATTTTATATAATTTCTGGATTGACATCGAACCATAGTGCTATAAGCCTATAACACTGTCAGTGAAAGCAACAATCAATTGTATAGTCTTATTAGCATAACACAGAAAAATATTTGACACAATCATTGTTGAATTTTACATTCATTATTTGAACACTGACATTTCAAAATTCAAAAACTTGACATTCGAATACTTGCATATAATATGTTTAATACATAAATATTGATATCTGAAAAAAGAGGACAAAAAAATTTTATAATTTAATTTCTGAATTGACAATGACATCGAATAACCACAAAACCTTTTAGTTTATCCACTGTCAGAATATAATATATTGAAATGACCAAAATGCCACTTATTTGAAGAAAAATCTTGTATTAAACAACCTGCACGCTAATATTTATCCCGCTAAGTTATAACCATTTAACCTATTTCGTTTATTTTTGTAGAATATATTTTTGTCAGCCATTTTGATTTCTACAGATGACATAATATTTTGTATGGACAAAAAGGAGTATAGTGTATATTTTGTGTGTTTATTTTTGGAATATATTCGGTCAAAAACCGTATTGAAACTATGCATCGATATTCAATAAGCATTTAATTACAACTCAGTCATCCTGTAGCTGGCAATTATCTCTTAATTTTCAAAATAAAATATAAATTTAACATACATCCAATAATTTAAATTTTCGCGGTATTTTGACTTTCGTTTGTTGTCACAGCTTTAGTCGGGTGTATTTTTAAAGTTTGCGAGCTAAATTCTAAGTGTCGACTACGCGCGACCATTATTAGACAATCTAAAATTGCCATTTCATTCATATTTGTTAAAATATGTACGCTCAACAATTACGTTGCTGAAAATTACCAATTTCTTTACGTCAACTGACAGCTCATCAAAGGGAAATAATTTCATTATCTATTGTTTTCAATTCAAATGTCAAATTGTAGCTATTGAAAACAGAAGCGAAATACTTTCTATTGCATCTCTCTTGCACGCATTACGTATACGTCTGCCCCTTGGCGGTTTTAAGATTTGAATATTTATCATTAAAATTCGGTTAATCGGGCGTGGGGTGTCTCTCAAAAGATTCTACATTTCTCAATTTACATAATGTTGACAAAAAGTTTCGATCCAAATTCCACAATGATGCTTTTTTATGCGATTCAAAGGCAAAGTGACAGCTAAAAATTTTTCAATTTTTAGACAGTCAGTTATTTTTAATTTCGATATTCAAACAAAAATTGTCTCATTTCGCCGAACGAATACGCGACAAACAATAATTTTTCTGTCTCACTCGTACTTGAAGATAGTTCAGCGACGTGAGTCATACAATAGTCTCGATTCGTCGTCGCATGTTAAATTTCCGTAAAGGTTAGACGGTGCTCTTTTCGAAATTTTGACATGGTCCTAGCGAAACCCACCGCTTCACAGTCATAGGAACCGTGAAAAAAATCAATCACGCCGACTTTTGTCGGCGAATAAATCGCCATAAAAAAGTCGTTTTCAACGCTTCTTTTGCACTTTCGAGTTAGATTTTTTCATTGTGCATCGTTTAAACCGCGTCTCGACGTTGTCCGATAAATATCGACCGAGATATGAGCGATTTCCCGCGCCGGGTTAATCTTATGGAAAATTTTATTTCGACAAAAATCGACCGAATTTCAGCCGAAAACCGTCCAGACTCGCAATCAATCGAAAGAGCGCAAAAATGTCGTCAGTTTCCGATAAAATTCAACCGCGAGCGATTTTTTCTCGATTTTAGCGGAGCGTTTGAAAAGTCGTCCCCGTGTTATCCTTACCTACGGTAGGGTCCACTTTGAAAAATCACCGGGGCTACGCCCCTCAAATGCAAGACATGCCGACACCCCTATACCGAGCAGAGTATAGTCCTCTCTCGGACATTTTTTGGATGAATTTTTTCCTCCAACCACTTCCAATTCCATAAACTTGCAAAATTTTTTTTTTCAAAATTAAGCGTTTTAATTAATAGAGATTTTCCGGCCAGCCATTTTTGACGTAATTTATAACTTTTATTAAAATTGGATCAATTTTACATTCATTCTTAATATCATCGACATTTAAAACAACGTGTTCATTTTGTTCAATGTAATTTAAATAACCAAAATTTTCGAATTTAGATTTTATTTCTTCCGTACTATTTGACTCAATCGGCAAACGGGAAAAGAAATCAGAATTGTTATTTTTAGATTTTGTATACTGAATATCAAATTGAAAACTTGACAAAATAAGTGCCCATCTTTGTAATCTACTGGTGGCCAATTGAGGAATACCTTTCTTGGGGCCCAAAATTGACACCAGTGGTCGATGATCAGTGATAAGTGTGATTCTTTTGCCATAAAGATATTGGTAAAATTTTGTGACAGCGAATATTATAGCACAAGCCTCACGATCTATCTGTGAATAATTTTTCTCGCTTGGTGTCAAGGTTCTAGAGGCATAAGCTATAGGCCTATCAACGCCAGGCGAAATATTATGACTTAATACACAGCCTAAACCGTATGATGAAGCATCACAACTCAAGGTGATCTTTTTTGCAGGATCGTAATGTACCAATACTTGTAAGGACGACATAATATCTTTGATTTTATTATAATGAGTTTCACACGTTTTTGACCAAATCCATTGAGTATTATTTTTTAAGAGATCATACAGTGGGTGTAATAAATTTGTTGCATTGGGTATAAATTTATGATAATAATTAATTAACCCCAAAAATGATTTTAATTCTGTAACGTTTTTTGGATAGGGAGCGTTCCTGATTGCTTCGATTTTCTCTGGAGAGGTGCTTAGACCTTCTGAATTTATAACGTGTCCCAAATAAGTTATACTATCTTGAAAGAAGTTACATTTATCGACTGCAATTTTTAAATTGAAATTTTTAAAACGTTCTAAAACAGATTCTAACGCTTGAAGATGCAATTGTCTAGTTTTCCCGGTAATTAAGACGTCATCTAGAAAACAACAAACGCCATCTATACCCTGCAGAACATTGTCCATTATAAATTGAAACTTAGCAGGTGCAGATGCAACTCCAAAGGGAAGCCTATTGTACCGGAAAAGACCCTTATGCGTATTGATAGTGACTCATTCTTTTGAATCGTTATCTAATTCTACTTGCTGATATGCGTTAGATAAGTCCAATTTAGTGAATTGTTTCCCGCCATTTAATTTACTGAAAATCTCTTCTATATGTGATATGGGGTATTGGTCTATCTCTATATGAGAGTTTATAGACACTTTATAATCACCGCATATCCGAATTGTTCCATTTTTTTTAAGACTGGAACAATTGGACTGGCCCACTGGCTGTAATTTACTGCGGTCAACACCCCATTATCCACAAGTTTATCCAATTCTTTTTCTATTTTTGTTTTAATAGCAAATGGAACTGGACGAGACTTAAAAAATTTTGGTGTCACTGATTCGTCTTTTAATTTTAAACTAATTTTACCGCCATTAAATAAACCTAAATTTGGCAAAAATACCTCTTTGTACTCATTACATAACGCAGTGATATCTGTATCAAGTGACTTATCAATTATATTATTAACGTTCTCAGATAGACCAATGTTTAAAACAGACAACCAGTCCCTGCCTAATAATGGAGAACTACCATTTTTAATAACATAAATTCCTAATTTATAATTTTGATTTTTGTACGTTACATAGGCATCAATTACTCCAATAGGTATAATTGTGTGACCGGTATACGTTTTTAACTCTTTTTTACATGTTTTTAGAACATTATTTTTAAAATGATCTTTGTAAAATTTTTCCGAAATAGCCGTTATACTAGATCCTGTATCTACCTCAAAACTCTGAACCATTGACAACTAATATCTTTTTAATTGCGTCAGTATTACAGTTAATGTTATATAACGTCTCGGTTTTAGATTCTAAGTAATTATTTGATTTAGTTTTATCTTCTTTATCAGTTTTAGCCTTATTCCGACATACTTTAATTAAATGTCCTTTCTTACCACAAAAGCTGCAATACGAATCACGGAATCGACATTGATCTGCTGTATGATTTGTCCATCCGCAGACCCGGCATACTTTTGACTGACTTTGAGCTGACTGCCTATTTCTCCGTCTGTTTCTTGACCGCTGATAATTGACTTCCGCTGGCTCCGTCTTCACTCCCGGTACATCCAACTTATAATTTTGGCTTGAAGACTCCTTGTTTGTTGCCATCTGAACTGCCTTATTAAGAGTCAGTTCCGTCACATTTTCTTCAAACAAGCGGTCCATAATGGGTCCTGGACCGATCCCCATTATGAATTTGTCACGCAAAATTATGGACAACTCGTCGGTGAATTGGCAGTGACTTGCTAGTCCCTGTAGTCTTGCTAACCAGTTTGTTATGGATTCATTTTTATCTTTGACGGCATTATAAAATTTGTATCTCGCCGCAAAAACTGCTGTTGCTGGACGAAAATGTTTATCAAAATGTTTTATAAGGTCGTCGTAAGCAACATCTTCTGGTGCTTTCGGTATGCACAGACTGTGAATTAATTGATAAGCTTCCTCATTACAAATATTTAGTAATATAAAGCGTTTCTTCCCTTTGTCAGTAATGTTGTTTGCTTCAAAATAATTCTTCAGTCTTGCGCTGTAGATAGTCCAGTTACATGTTGTCGGATCAAATTCCCGTAAATGGCCAAAACTTGCCACATTATGTTCTGGTAATTGTTGAGGAACCGCTGGATCAGGCATTTTCTTAATAATAAGCGAGGGTAAATTTTATTTATCTCGTCGCCACTGTAGTATCTTGGGTGCAGAATAATTAATAATATTTGCATGCTGCTGTTCCAAGAACTTTTATTGAATAAAATATTTTAAAATAAAAAGTATTATTAACAAAAAGTATTTACATAAAAGAAACAAAAAACTATTCTAACTTATGTAATATTTTTTTACAATTTGTGTACAGGGGTGTACACTACATATAGATAAATAAAAAGAATGATTTTAATTTTGCATGTAGCCTTGGGAAGCATTTCATCGTGTCCATTTTAAATTGGTTAAATATACAGAAAAAAGAATTTAAAATGTAGCAAGTTGTGTCGAGGTGATAGGTTGTGCTTTATTGAAGTGTAATAAATAAAAGTGTATTAAATTAAAAGTTCAAGTGAATCATAGACTATATTAGTATCACGGGATAGTGTAATACAAAGTATCTGTTTAAAATAATAAATCAAATAAAAAACTGTTGATTTTATAAAGTCTATTCTACTTTTATATATTGTAGTGAGGTTAAGTTTCGTTTTAGACAGCATATTTTGCACGCTGTAAGCCATTACGATAATATTGAACGATCAAGAAAAGAGAGATAAATATATATATAGTGCATAAGATAAACGAAGAAAACTATTAACTAATTAAATATAAGATTCGTGTGATTAAACATAAGTATCCAGGATGGCTGAGTTACAAGAAATACTAGAGGCAATTAAAAAGTTAGATACAAAAATAGATATGATAGGAGAAAAAATAGAAAAAAGAACTGAAGCTTCTGAAAAAGCTATTGCTGATTTAGAAGTAAAACAGCAGAAGCAGGAAAATCTTAATAAGTGGAATGAAAAAGAAGGTAAACGGCGTAATATTATTATTCATGGAATTAATGATAATGACACTGAAAACTATTGGCAATTGGAAAATGAAGTTTATCATGTAATAAGAGATTTATTACAAATAAATATCAACGTAGAGGAAATAGATTTTGTGAGAAGACTAGGTCATAATAAATCCAAATCAAGACCAGTTCTTATTGGGCTTACAACGTGGCGTAGAAAACTTATGATCCTACAGAATAAAAAAGCATTGAAAAATTCTCAAATATACATAACAGAAGATGTACCAAAATGGGTGTTAGAAGAGAGAAAAAGACTGTTACCTTTGATGTTGGAACAAAGAAAGGAAGGGAAACAGGCATTTTTTAAATACGATAAACTAATAATTAACGGTAAATTCTGGAACGAAGAGGAATGTAAAAAATCTGAAAAAGTGCAAGAGAATAAAAGGAAAAGATCAGATGATATTATTTTGGAGGTTGAAACTAACGAGGAATTACCTAAAGAAGAGCAGGAAACAATAGTGAAGGAAGTCAAGAAGAATAAAATGGATACAAAAGAAAGAATTAAATATGATTCACCTGTAAGCAAAAAAACAGTGTCGATAAAAAATTATTATAGTAGAGATAGATCAGCATCTATATCATCAATAAGTACAGAGAAGGTGTCAAAAAATAAAACAGAAAATAAGGATACAGAGAATCCAGGTAAAACAGAAAATAATAGTAATAAAGTGTGACAGTATAAAAACAAAAAAACGGAAGCAACTATAATGAATTTGGCAACAACATTAGGACAACGAGTAACTCCTTATAGTACGGAAAAATTCATATCTAAAGAAAAAACTGAAAATATGTTCCCAACACGGCTGGTAACCGCGGGAATTGACTACCAAAACCCTTCAGCTTCAGGAAACGGAAAAAATAACTCTATATGTGACATAAATAAAAATCAGTTAAAATTGTACATTTGTACACTTAATGTTCGAACACTACTAGATAATAGTAGGATTTATGAACTAGAAAACGCATTAAATAAGATAAAATGGGACATTATTGGATTATCGGAGGTGAGAAGAAATTGGGAATGTTTAATTGAAAGAAAAAACGGATCGGTAATGTATCACTATGGTAAAACAAAAGGTTTAAATGGAGTAGGATTTCTTGTCAACAGAAATTTAAAAAATAAAATCATCGAATTTAAAGGAATAAACGAAAGAATTGCTCTACTAAAAATTAAATTAGATAAAAAGGATATACTGACAATTGTTCAAGTATACGCGCCAACTTCAGGCCATACAGATGATGAAGTGGAGGAATTTTATAACTTAATAAGTAGAGAGTTAAATGTGCAAACCTCAAAGTATATTATTGTTATGGGCGATTTTAATGGGTCAATTGGCAATAGAGAGTTAGAAGAAGAAGATACTATGGGTATATACACATATGGTAAAAGAAACGATAGAGGTAATAAAGTGGTCGAATTTGCATTGGCCAATCATTTGTTTATCGGCAACACCCTATTTAAAAAACAACAATCAAGAATGTGGACATGGATTTCACCGAACCGAGAGACGAAAAATCAAATTGATTATATTATGGTTAATAACAAACACATTTTATTAGATGTAAATGTCATTAATAATTTTTGTTTTAATACAGACCACAGATTAGTTAGAGCGGTCGTAACATGCAAGGCACATAAAAGCAGACTTAAACTTATAAATAAAAATAGAATGAACTTTCATAATAAGGTTATTGAAAATGCGGACGAGTATAAACAAAAATTAAATGAATTTTTAAAGGAGGATTTACAAGAGTCAACAACAAATGTGCAACAGATATATGATAAGGTGGAACAATGCATCTATAAGGCAGCGGAATCAAAGCATAATAAGAAATTTAAAAATAGTTCCATACTATCAGATAATACATTGAAGTTAATAGAAAGAAGAGAACAGCTTCGCCAATTAAAAAACAACTCATCTATTCAACGTATAGAGTTTGTAGAAATTTGTAAATTAATAAAAAAAGAAATAAAGAATGATCACAGAAAACATACTGTAAATTTGATAGAAGAACTCATTGGAAAGAACAATGCAGTAAAGAAAACCGAAAAATGTAGGCTACAAGGCAAGCCATGGATACCCAAATTATTAACAAAAAATGAAAACTTTGAATATGGCAGAAAAAACATATTATTAGAAGCAACAAATTATTACGAAAATTTATATAGCAGCGGAAAACCAAAGCGAGGCTTAAACTTGATATCTGACAACGAAGGTGAAATTCCGGTAATATTGTGCTCCGAAGTATTTTCAGCTATTCGCCAGTTGAAAAATGAAAAATGTCCAGGCCCAGATAAAATTACAAACGAGCTGATAAAACTAGGAAATGAAGAAATTGTACCATACTTTACTAAACTTTTTAATACTATACTTCAATGTGAAGAAATCCCGCAACAATGGCTAGAATCGGAAATTATATTGTTACATAAAAAAGGGGATAAACATTGCCTGGATAACTACCGCCCCATTAGTCTATCATCATCAGTGTACAAAACATTTATGAAAATAATACAAAATCGTATAAATCGAACCATTATGGACAATCAACCGTCAGAGCAAGCAGGATTTCGTAAGGGATTCTCGACTATTGATCATATTCATACTTTATGTCAAATTTTGGAGAAATATAATGAATATAATTTAAATCTATACATAGCTTTTATAGATTATACTAAAGCATTTGACTCAGTAGAGCATGAGGACGTATTCAGGGCCTTGAAAACTCAGGGGGTACATATGAAATATATACGTATAATTAAAAATATTTACGATAGGAGTGTTAGTCACGTAAAATTGGAAAAATGCGGTAAAAACTTCAGTATTAAAAAAGGTGTTAAACAAGGTGACCCACTATCTCCTTTACTATTCAATAGTGTGCTTGAATACGTTTTTAGGCAAATAAACTGGAATGATCACGGTATTAATATAAATGGTGCTAAATTAACTCACTTGAGGTTTGCAGACGATATTATAATTTTTTCAAATAACAGTGAGGACTTGCAAGCAATGATTTCTGAGCTGGACAGAGAAGGAGTGAAAATAGGCTTAAACATGAACTTATCTAAAACTAAAATAATGACGAACTCGGCGCATAATGAAATAATGCTTAATAATATTGCTATCGAACATGTAGAAGAATATGTATATTTGGGTCAAATTATAACATTTAAAAATAAACAAAGTGTTGAAATTAAACGAAGAGTGAATAGTGCATGGAAACGTTATTGGCAACTAAAATTTATATTCAAAAGTAAAATACCGATAAGTCTTAAAACTAAAGTGTTTAATGCATGCATAATTCCGATTTTGACGTACGGAGCGCAAACGTGGTCACTCACCAAAAAAGAAATTAAAAAATTACAAGTCACCCAAAGAGCAATGGAAAGAAGTATGCTCGGTCTAAAAATTTTAGATAAAGTTAAAAACAAAATTATTCGTAATAAAACAAAAGTACGCGATGTAATTTATGTATGTAAAAAAGCTAAGTGGAAGTGGGCGGGTCATGTACATCGATGTACAGATAATAGGTGGTCATACAGAACAACGGTGTGGTATCCAATCTATAATAAAAGAAAAGTTGGTAGACAAGTCACAAGATGGAGGGATGACCTCGCCAAATTTGCTGGACCTCTTTGGACAAGGAAAACCAAGGACCGTTCTGAATGGAAGGAGCTGGAGGAGGCCTTTTCCCTGCAGTGGGAATGTTGAGGCTATTATTATTATTATTATTATTATAATTGTTGAGGAACCGCTGGATCAGGCATTTTCTTAATAATAAGCGAGGGTAAATTTTATTTATCTCGTCGCCACTGTAGTATCTTGGGTGCAGAATAATTAATAATATTTGCATGCTGCTGTTCCAAGAACTTTTATTGAATAAAATATTTTAAAATAAAAAGTATTATTAACAAAAAGTATTTACATAAAAGAAACAAAAAACTATTCTAACTTATGTAATATTTTTTTACAATTTGTGTACAGGGGTGTACACTACATATAGATAAATAAAAAGAATGATTTTAATTTTGCATGTAGCCTTGGGAAGCATTTCATCGTGTCCATTTTAAATTGGTTAAATATACAGAAAAAAGAATTTAAAAAATTGAATGTTTGAAAATAATGAGTTTAGCTATTAAATAACGTATTTACAAGCTTTATTTCAAATATATTACTATGTAATTATGATGAATTTGTCACTAATTTTTTTAATTATCCAAAAACTTATACCGAAAAAAGTGACCGCAGCACACTCATACATATAACCATTTTTAAAGTAACTTCCGCCCACTTTGGAGAACTATTAATAATCAAAGAAATTGACAGCTTTCATTGCAACTATAACTATACTTGGAATACTGCCACGGTATCTTCTACGGTTGTATGCACTCATATATGTATACAAATACCTATGTAACGTGTTGGTGCATGAAAAAATGTACCAAGGTAAAATTTTTGGGTATACACTCGGCGCGCTTCCCTATCTTATAGTATTTGCGGCAAAAAACATATTTTTACCTGCGATTATATCTATTCAAAGCAATGGCACGTCAATCCGGTGTCGGAGAGGCAACCGGATGGCGAGTGGTAATCTGGGCCTATGAGTGGTGCAGAACCCCCTGGTAGCGGCCAAAGTGACCCCAAATGGACGGGGGCGGCGATATGGGGGTGGGTCAAAATCGAAAAATGTTTGAAAAGGCAACCGGATAAAAATGCGGTTGCATTGAAGGAAATATCCTAATTATATAATAAATTTTTTTTGCCATCCGAAACACGCGGGCCGTTTTTGCACTAGCGAATAAAAAAAAAATAAAAAAAAAAACTGAAAAGGCAACCGCTTCAAAATTAGTGAGCATACTTATTGACACCACCAAACGTTGGAAAAAAATTGCCATCCGATCCTGATGGGCAGTTTCGGAGAAACAACCCCTCAAAGTCGCCGAAAAACCCTTTTTTTCGATTTTTTCAACAGTAAGTAAAAAAACACACTAAAAATTGTTCAAATCGGATGGCATTCGACATTTATACTGTCCTAAGTACAAATAATAGTGTGTATCAATGCCATCCGATTTCGATTAAATTTACCCCTATTTAGCCACCCCCAAAACTCATGAAAATAACAATTTTATGCAGCGTATGGCATTATTTTTCTTGTTATTGAGTTTTGGGGGCTGGCTAAATAGGGGTAAATTTAATCAAAATCGGATGGCACTGATACACACTATTATTTGTACTTAGGACAGTATAAATGTCGAATGCCATCCGATTTGAACAATTTTTAGTGTGTTTTTTTACTTATTGTTGAAAAAATCGAAAAAAAGGGTTTTTCGGCGACTTTGAGGGGTTGTTTCTCCGAAACTGCCCATCAGGATCGGATGGCAATTTTTTTCCAACGTTTGGTGGTGTCAATAAGTATGCTCACTAATTTTGAAGCGGTTGCCTTTTCAGTTTTTTTTTTATTTTTTTTTTATTCGCTAGTGCAAAAACGGCCCGCGTGTTTCGGATGGCAAAAAAAATTTATTATATAATTAGGATATTTCCTTCAATGCAACCGCATTTTTATCCGGTTGCCTTTTCAAACATTTTTCGATTTTGACCCACCCCCATATCGCCGCCCCCGTCCATTTGGGGTCACTTTGGCCGCTACCAGGGGGTTCTGCACCACTCATAGGCCCAGATTACCACTCGCCATCCGGTTGCCTCTACGACACCGGATTGACGTGCCATTGCTTTGAATAATCTCCCAAACATCTTTAAATAGATTTTGTCGCCGCCTCTGAATAAAACGGTATACTAATTTATAAAATAAAAAAAATCCGTGCTGTGGGTCGTCTAACCCTTGAGGTGCACACGACCCAGTATAATCAATATTGAATATTAAATAATGGAATTAATAAATTAGACCGGAGAAATATTTTTTTAAAAATCCTAAAATACACTTTTGTGCACTTTGGATCGATTTTTATAAAAATTCTTTCGGATCATACTGATTTTAATAATCTTTGATTGGCACCCTAACGAAGTCAGTATCATTTTTTAGTCACGAGATTTCTTGTAAAATCCTTTTTTATTGTATTTTTTTTAAACAAAAAACAGCTGAGTCTAATATTTCTTCTGGATCATATTGACGTTAATACGCCCGATTGGCATCTTGACGTAATCGATATATCATTTTTTATTCTCGATCTCTTAGAAAGAAATGGCCACGTACGTACTTACAAACACACACACGCCAAAGAGATATATTTTCAAAAAATAGTTTAAAATATTAAATAGTGTAACAACCTTGAAACAAAAATTTGTTAAAAATTTTTATTTCGATTTTCGGACCCATTACAATAATTTCCTACATTACTGAGGAGTTAATAAGCTTGAACAAAAGCACTAAGTAATTATACCTATTTTTTATTCTACCCTTGAAACTTGAAATATTTCTTTTGAAGTTGTTTATTCAAATAAATACAATGCATAACTCGGTAAGTAGAAGCAATTACCTACTTCTAAACGCTCCGACTGAATTATTAACTAAAGCAGTTAAAAAGTAATTTTTAACATGCTATTCAAGTCACCAAGGACGTTGTTATTTGCATAAATTGTCATCATATAGTCAATTACCTACCGTATTGTCTTTTTTTTAAAACAATTTATTATGGAAAACGACAATTGAACAATTTGAATAATTCGAAGCCACAACGTGTAAAAACACTGGTCGCAGTGCAGTGCTCGATTGCAGCGTCGTATCTAGGGGCTGGCGTGGATGGTTCAACCCAGGGGCGCTCGAAACTTACAGACGCCCGATGACAGCAAAATCTATATTAGGTACATATCAGAAAATGCTAATATCAAGCAGCGCTTGTTAGCTTATTAAAACTACGCTATTTTGTTTTTTCTTTTAAATAATCCAAATCCTAGTTCTATTTTGTCCTTTTTTCGTCAGTGGCGCTGAGTCTTATCTTCGCCAGAGGACTCCTAGATAGACTCTGCCTAATTCAGGGCCTGTCTGATTGATTTCTTTTTATTTTAAATTTAGGAGAACAATAAGTTTTTATTAAAAATTCTGATTATTTTTTCGACGTTTTCTGACGCAAAAAATGCTTTGAACTGCAGTTTCAAATACGTTTGTGCGGAATTGGAATCCAATCCAACCAACAGAAATAGTGCATGTGCTTATATACTATGTTTAGGCAATTATACTAAAAATAAGTGCATGTGCTTATATACTATGTTTAGGCAATTATACTAAAAATACGCGGCTCTATTTATTCCACGCTATTTTATCGATTTAAAGTGAAAGTCTGGGCGAACGACGAGGAGAGAATGAAAAGTGTTTTTGTCATTATTTTGGAATTTTTAATTAAAATAAATTTCACATTTTAATCCACCTTCGCGGTGCGTACCTAATTCTTTCAATTAAAACGAAACTGGGTCACATTAATTTCAATCATGTCGTCTAAAAAGTTTATATTGTTAAACTGAGAAAAAATTGTTCATATACCAAATACTGGGTCGCAGAAAGCATTGTCAAAAAATCTTATTTGACATACCTATATTTCTCTGTTGCATTCCTGACATATTTTATTAAAAGGGATGAGCAGTGAGCGGAAATCATAATCCAAGCCGAAATATTTATGATGTCTATGTTCTTGCGAAGAAAATAGAAGCAGATATAAATATACATGCATATGATAATGTTAAAATTTTTGTATTTTTTAAGACTGCGAAATATCATCAATTATACGGATAGCACTCTGAGGAGTCGAATATTATCTAAAGCTCCTCAAAACAGGATACCATATCTGAGATAAGCTTTTTACATTAACAAGTTTGAACCGTCTAAAAGCATAATATTGTTTACTGATCTTAGAACTTAAGTTTTCAATTTAAGGTGTTCATCAACAAAAACACCCAGGAATTCATTTATTGTGTGGATGCAATTACTCCGTTTAATTGAATTGAATTTTAATCTTTTTGCTTTTTCAGGAAAATCTCGAATACTACGTAATATGAAATTGCGAAAAAAATATTTTTGAGATCCTTTCAAACGATACTCCAAATACAAAGATTTTTTAGGTAGATTTCAAACTTCGGACCAAAATACCACCCCTCCCCTGTAAACTTTAGGGGAAATATTTTTAGAGTTGACTGAATATTTATGAAGGTTAGCTTAAGCTTTATATTTATTATGCGAATTTCAGTTTGATACCTTTATTTAGCCAAGAGAAATTCAAATGTGAGAAATATACAGACAGACTTTTTTTCAATTGAGGTACGAAACCATAAAAATATTATAAAAAAACATATTTGAAGATTTCGAGAAATATTTCGAAACTTCCACATACGTAGTAACTGTTTAGATTAAATATACTCGATGTTCAGTTTGTATAGGTATTTTGACTGGCGTGTGCCATATTTAAAAAAAGATTTGAAAAGAAGTTTGACCCTGCAGGCCATCCCTAAGACTTCCCGCTATTTTCGAGTTCAAAACGCTAAAAAATATATAAATTATAGCAAGAAGTTTAGTTTTTAGCTCAAAAAAAAAAAAACTCTTACGAATGTTTCGTTCACGATATCTCGGGAACAAATGAACCGATTTTGATGCGGTTTGCGGCAATCGACGCAGTTTTTTAAGAAGAAGAGCTGATTATATTTTGGAATTAATCGGTTTAGTAGCTTAGAAAATATTTTAAAAAAAACAAATTTCAAAAAATTTTTGAAACTTGTATTTTTGAATTTTCTCAAAATTTATTGAGCCTAATCATTCCAAATTTTCAGGAAAACTAAGTTCAGCAAGATCACGTCAGATGCCGCAAACCGCGTTTCAATCGGACACTCCGTTCAAAAGGTATAAGAGGTTATCATACATACATACACACACACACAGCCCTACGGACATCATCGCCAAAATAGTCAGAATAGCTTCCTAGAACCTTAAAACGTCGAGATCTGACGAAAACTCGATTTTCAAAAATCGGGGTGAAAACAATAACTTCCCGATTTTTTTGAAAAAAAAAATTTTTTTGATTTTTTTTTTAAGCGGGAAGTTAAAAATATAAACGACAAGTAGGTATACATAAGTAATAGTATGTACACACCTACAAATACAATATAGGAACCTAGAGTGCCAGAACCGTCAAGCTATGACACTTCATACAATAATAGGATAAGTACTATTTCTGGTTAATGTACTCGTAATAATATGCGGACTCGGGAAACAGGACCAGCGTTAATAAATTTTTCTTAGAATGTCTGCAAATTAAAAAAAAATGATCCGTCATTAAATCTGATTTTTTTTGCTTTATATCTTTTTTCAGATTAGCAACTATATCAGGTTTATCTGGACCTAGTACGAATTATACTTTCAATTTATTGCTAGTTTAATAACATTTCATTCAAGGTTAAAAATTCAAATAATACATCTTTTAGCCACGACATTTGACAATTGGATAGCTAAATTAGTGAAGTGTCGTAAGTACCTCGAAACCCGAAGTTTTGTAAAACCTTTTGTAATGTGTTTTTAACTATAAATACTAAAATGTTTACCTATTTATTATTGCCGCTTTTGACATATATAGATATTTTTTGGCAAAAGTAACCTCAGAAATCGATGCATCATTGAATTTTAAGCAAAAAATGCTCTATGGAGTTATTTAATCAAAGATTTGGATCGATATTTATCCAGTTATTTGCGATTGAAAATCTCAATTTTTCATTGAAATATGGACATTTTTGAGCATTATTTCACGAGTAACTCAAAGACTTTGCGCTCTGCCAAAATACTGAAAATAACAAAAATGAAGCGTATAAATTGCGAATCGATTCCATTTTTTTCTATTTTTGTACGTACAATAGAAACATTTGGACATGAAAGTTTCTTCGCTAACAAAAATATACATTCCTTTTGACGTCATTTATAGGGAGGTAACAGCGTTTTGGTAAAAAATGTTGAATGGCTTTTTTATACAACTTGAAAAAACTTTGATATACAGGTTTTTTTGAAGCAAAGATCGATAATAAAACCGATGGCCTAACTGCAAAAATCTAATTTAAACGTAATCCACTTACGATCTACTTCATTTGGGTACTAACAACATATATTGGGAGTTTTGCATCAATTTGGATGCCTAGTTTTGGAAAAAAAATCGATTTAACATCGAAATTTTGTTCCGAATACTGAAAAAAATATCTTTCTGTTGCAGATTACGCTTAAACAACGAAATATACACGATACAAAAAATGTAGGCCTTTGTCTCTAGAAATTTTTTGTATTTTTTGCTTTTCTTTTAGGACTTAGAGATATATTCGTAAGAACTTCGCCTTACTGCGCAAGAGGCACCTTTTCGGAGTCCTTTAAACAAAAGTTAAAAACGAAAGCCTTAAAACAGTTCTTCTTTCTCTACAGGGTCTGTAGCCCCGGGGCGTCCTTAAAAAATGCTTTTTGAAAAATTAAGATAACTCAAAAATTGAAAAAGTTATCGTCAAAATACTACTTTTTTTTTCTCTTGATATTCTCTTCATTTTTCTATTAATTGTTGTAATATATTGTTGAAATCGAAAACGGCAAATTTTGATGGGTGAACTTTTTTGTTTAAGCTTTTAACAACGAAATTGAAAAGGTTTTACGAAAATCCATTCAGTGGAACCGGGCTCCGAGATTTTTAGATTTTTATGTCTTACGGCACTCCACTAAATGAGTGCTGAATTAAAAAATCTCGTGTCATATGACTGAAGTGTGTACAGTGTATGTTCTCTGGTGTGTACCCGAGTCGCTCTACCCAGGCACGGCGCGTTTTCTTTAAAGTGTACGAATTTTATCGCCAATTTACGGGAATCGGCACGCAGCGTCTAGTTCGTTACGCCGACCCGTTCTCACGGCGACATGCAGCGCGTCGATCCACACGCCGCGCCATATAACGCGACCTTTAATGACGTAACGAATATTCACAACTTTTCCAAAACCTGCTTTATGGCGTTTAACTATATTTAAACGTTATTTTAAAGACTTCCTGAATGAATATTTCCGCGGTTTTTATCGATTTTACAGCAGTTAAGTTGTTTTATTTCTCTTTTCTTGTTCACGGCCTATTTACTTGATTCATAATATGTTAATCAGTTACAATGGTAGAAGCGTGTACGTAATGTTTATTGGATAATCGGTTAAGTTGACAACTGAACGACGTCGCTGCAATTGTTCTCTCCTTTGTATTGTGTATGAGAGACGCGCATGTGCCGATAATAGGATATTTGACACTATAAAAATAAATTATAAAATTATTTGAATACGATATTTTAACGAATGAAAAATCAAAAATTATCCAAAAACACAAGGTTCATTTATTATTATTTCAATTTAAAAATTGCATTGTTTAAGAAATGTCAAAAAAAACTCTGCCTGCAATAATTGTTTGAAGTGTGACGTCAAACTTGTAGTAAACACAATGATGTCATATGCATATGACATTGACACACACTCGTGAGTAAATAGTATGCGAGCCTCGAGTAAACGATACCGAGCCGTATTGCACTTGTGTGAGGTGTATTTGTATACTACAAGAATGACGTCCAGTATATTATAGTATAGGTAAACATGGCGGCTCGTGTTTTCGCGTCAACTTATATATTTAAAACTTTAAGTGCTATTTTATCCGATATGAATATTTTGAGACATTTTAAAAATAACATTCAAATAGCCTTGACACTCATAGTTTTCCGCACATCTTGTACAAAAGTTAGACTTAATTGAAATAAATAATAATTATTATTATTTCACAACAGGTGCCTTTCGCTTGACTATTATCGTCAATTCATCATATTTTTCGTTCATTTATTTTTTTTTTTCAACTTTAACTTTGTGAACAGCAAAATACGATTTTGCCGAAAGTCATATGTTATCAGCCCGAGCGTTGCCATGAAAAAGTGCCCTATTTACCACGTGCGAGGCTTTGAGCCGCAGTAGGGAAACAGACTTTGTACCTCAATGGTGAAACATCTTGGCTGACGTTTTACCGTAATGAATCAATTCATAATATTATTTGTGATGTATTATATATTATTACAATTTGTAATATTATCTCGTTGATTTTTAATAAAATAGTTATTTTTATTTTTTGACAGTAGCAATGAGTTTTTTGTTGTTTATGTTTGAAATAGGAATACACTGTTACTCGTTTTTGAAAAGTGACTTTTAACCTGAATAAATTAATAGGTGGCATTCCCCACTTGTATAGGAGTTGAGATTGTAAAGTTTGTCGATTTCTCTAATGATGGACAAGTAAATTTTTCAAACACCTCCTCATCAATTAGACGCATGTATATTATTTTGTACTGAATCAAATTCGAAGCATACCTACCTATAATCACTCAGCTAAATGCATCCCGGAGGCAATTTAGAAAGGTGTTACTGTTACGGACACCCATAGCACTTGTTGTAGGAGAGGCAGGAGGCTATTTGTAAAGAATTATGAGTTGGATTTTTAGTCTATTATTAAAATTCACAATGCTAATAACTTGATTGTCGGACATCACTGAATATGTCATTTAATGCTAGAATCATTACGTATAATCCTGACAAAATAAATGGAATTCGTGTAATTCGTGATGCCATATTGTCATCACGCAAGAGAGTCACATAGTATTTTTTGCACGTTTCCCTTATAAAATAACTGTTTTACATAATTAAAAAAAATTGACAGTTCAATTTTGAGCTAATTCACTTCCAATTGTATAGTGAAAAATTATATTTAATTAAAAATACGAACTGAAATAGATTCTAGACAATCCTTTAAGTTTTGAACCTAAAAAATCTGTTGATACGTACAAACGTACGAATTAAATAGTACCTGGGAGGTGTTTATTGGCTCACCAAAAATTCGTTTGATTTAAAAAAAAATGCGAATTCTTTGTTATTATCAAGTAAAAACAATGGATGTTCATATTATGTTTAATTCCTTAAAGAAGTGAAATATTTGACGTATAGTTTGTATATAAAATGTTCGAATACATTTTTTCCCTTATAAATTAGATCGGCTTTCCATCTGTCAAAGTTTATTGGTGAGCTAATTAATCACCTATTTTTTTATTTCACTTAATTAAGACGAAGTACGTTAGTTATTAATTAATAGCCGAGTTCTGCGACACATGCGGAACTTCATCGAAGTTCCAGTCGACGATGGACAGACCCGTCTTCGCCAACCCGCGCCACCGTTCGAGTTACTCGCTACACACCTTCTTTCGTTGGGCATGACCTTCATCACGGTCACGTCTTTACTGCGCGTTCCGCTTTGCGCACTTCCGTAAATAATTAGGAAGCGTGCAGTGGTGTATGTGGTGTAGGGTGAACGATACAGTTGTCACGAAATTTATCATCCCGTTTACCTATTTCCATTTTAGTTCGGTACAAAAGTCGTCAAATGTGTCACACGAGTCGCATTACCATTTACCATTATACACGAAGTGTGCCTGTATTTTTTTGCAAGTAACTCCTACAACATAGCGGCTTTTCACATCTTTTTCAAAATTTTTGACAGTTCATTTTTGAGCAAACGTCAGTCTAAATAGTCGGTTAAAAAATAACAAAAACTGACATTCAAAGAGTGATTTACTATATATGGAATTGACTTTAGAGCACTAGTAGTGTAATGGATCACATTGGATGCATGTAAAGCAACTACTTTATAGGCAACAATCTGGTATTTTACCCTATAAAACGCTTCGTGCGTGAATTTTTATTATTTGCTCATAATTCACATTAAGGTTAGCGGCGTGTAAAATGGATGACTATACACGTGTTTTAACAGAAACGCAACTCTGCTACACTGAGAAAGCAGAAAGTCTATTTTTTATTGTCTCCAGTATTCCCCAAGGTATGACGAGTATGGTTGAAAAATATAACAGGTACAAGGCGATTTAAGGGATATGATAATATGTGGGATTGTTATTTATGTCCATTTATAAATAATTAAAATTGCAAACGCCAATATACTATGCGGTATAAATAGACTTGACTTGTTCCGAACATGAATAACCTCTGTCGGAGATGTTTCCTATCTTTCCTTAGAACACATCACAAGATCTGTCGCCATTTCAAATTCTTTCAACGGTCATAGCGCGAGTATTCGTTCGTTCCCGAATGCGAATGCATATAATTAGGTACTACGTCTGACATGTTCGGATAGATTCGATGCTTTTATACGAGAGATATTTATTCCCCTTCCTTTAAACTTTACAACCGTGAAACGACATCGGTCCACAATCCACAAATACCTACTCATAATTAGAGATGTGATAAACGGGTCTTTTTAGTGATCTGCATCTTTGCATCTGGATCCCGTATGTGAGCCGGCTCCCTGAACCGGTTCAAAAAGAGCCGAGTTCTGAATATGTTATTCGAGTCAACTGAGCCAACTGAGTTAGTTGAGTCAAGTCAATCATATGATTATATCACCTCATATTATGCCAGTGACTGACTCACATATTATTATAAGGCGGGGTTTTACAGGTTGCTACTTGCTATGTTACAGAAAGCATATTACAATATGCAATACAATACCTTAAATAGTTTTGACTTAAGTAAAATATTGTAATAAGCTGTATAACCGCCTGTGCGTAATGTGTCTGTGTACCATAGCCAAACATATTATGATGCATGAGTCATTTGAGCTGACAGTGCTTCTAAGTTCTATGTGTTAAGTGTTTCACTGAGTTATGCGGATCCGTTGAGCCGTCGGCTCATAAAAAAGTGAGCCGGCTCTCACGGATCTTCTGTCGGAGCCGGCTCTTTGAACCGGTTCAGATCTGAGTTACCCAACCCTACTCATAATATCATTTCTTTCCTTCAACGCGAAGGTGCAAGTGAAACGCTGTGGACCAAGACATGTTTCCCGGAAACGTGTTCACTCAATAAAGGAATCGTCGTCAACAAAGTAATGAGACAATCATTGCTCGAAATACGAAACGAGAAAAAGATTAGTCATTGCTCGTCGAGACGGCGACTCGGAACTCAAAATGAGATGAGGTTGCGAAACACCGATGTATTGTCGTTGATGAACGCAGATTTTTCACCAACTGAAGATATAGTTATCAGTTATCACGTACATGCTTGTCTAGGATGCACAAAATATATGATTGATTATTCTGCTGTGTTGAGTTTCAAACGACCAATGCTGATAACGCAGTTCTTACAATATCGGTTCGTGTAATAGTGTGGTGTAAGTGACCATTGATGTTCAAAATTTGGCATCCCTGCTTGAGCAGTTTCCATTTTTAGATAGCAGGTAAAAAAAAATACGCATTCAACGTAAAACCAATAGACTCCAAGTCGTAATTCCGTGAGATAATGTTATATTATATAGTCTGACATACCTGGGCAAATGTGTTTTGTTGTGTCGACGACCTCCACTTATATATGCGCAATCATTATCTCCGGGGACAACTGTTCACAGTTGTATGGATTTTTTTCTCACAGCAGCGGCTCTCGTGGTTAATGTTTATTATTTTTATTTTCTTATTAACTACAAACATAGATCTTTTACCTTCCAGGTATATTCTTTATGATGAGAGAAAGTTCTTTATACGTGAAATTTATTTTCAGATCGTACAGGATTAGTCGAATGCAACCACAGACGAGAACTTAAGAAGGAGACATTGGCTGTCAATATTTTTGATTTTGAATATGCAGTGTTCTGTAACCTTGAAACCGGGACCAGCTGTTTTTACTTTCAGACCACCATAGGCATGGTGAAGTATTTTGATCAATGTTTATTGCATGAATATTTATTTACTTTCGAGCAACCATATAGTAGTGAAGAAAGTATTGTAATGATGGAAAAAGCTAATCTTAATTGCCCGTACGTGTGAACGGATCGAAACTGAATTTTAAACTAAAGATTTTTAAGGATTTTTCCTTTTACTTTCTTAGATAATAGTATAGTGATAAACGAAAATCTGGGATTTTCTCGAAAAGAATACCAGCGATGCTTTTTCATTTATTTCAAAATTAATCGATATGTCGTGAATGACCTTGCTATAGGCCACCATTTATTTTTCCCGGAAAATTCCATAAAGTGTGTTTGCAAATGAACTAAAAGCGGTCGATGTTGGTAGTTGAGAGGGAAGGTCAGTGCGCTGGAGCCGTATAAATTATTTCTTTTTTTGGCTTAAAGGTAAATATACAATCAATAAATCACTTTAATTCAATCGCAAATGAATTCATTTGTCGATCATTTACAGAGTTTTACTGACATCTGCAGATTCGGAAATAATAATAAGTTTAATAATATTTTTAACAATAATTGTGATTTCTGATTGGTAAATATTAAATTTTCGTGAAACTAAGTAAAAGTGATGTTCAATACTTAATAATCAAATTTTAAAAACTGGTATATCTGAAGATTAATAACATCGAAGCCTTTTCAGGATTAGGACGCTTGCGCAAAGATTGTGAATATATTAATCCCTATTGGTAAAAAAATCAAAGAAGTTGAACACGCGTCAAGTGCCAGACTTGTCCCCAATAATCTTGTCATGAATTGCATCACATCCGCATCCACAAAAGCTCCGCAACGACTGTTCAGATGCGAATGCAGATGTAAAAAAGACGGACAAGTACGAGTAGAACTCGCGCCCTGAGGGTTCCATACAAACGATATGTAGCAATTCATACCGAAATTGGAAATCAAACTTATTTTATTACTAAAGTGTTAAATTTGAACCAGATTTGTGATGACTGAAAAAGAAATGAATATAGCACGCTGAAGAGTTTATAATCGCAACAAAAAATTGTGACGTAACTACAAATTTATGGTTTTTGGATTATTCCTTTTACTTATGCTATGACATTGCTTCTTGCCAAATTTCATGACTCTAAGTCAACGGGAAGTACCCTATAGATTTTGATTCCCTTGCAAATATCAATTACAAATTTGCTTTTTTCACAGTTCCAAGGGATTGCAGACGTGAGTATTTGATATTACTTTCAACTTAATACCTCCGCGCGTTTCTTAGAAAAAGGGTCTTGATAGACAAACAGACAACGACGTGATCCCATAATCCCATAAAGATTCCTTTTTTTCTTTTGATATGTGGAACCCTAAAAATGATGCAACATCTCTATAATCCATAGTATCTCTCTTAATTCGGCCACCCCTGATCCTTCCATTATTAAAAAGAAATTTTATAGTTTTATTGACATTTTTTATTTCAATAGAAAATTACAATTTGAACTTCTTAGCTATAATAATTTTCAAAATGAACAAATTGTCTTTTTAATTTATTTCACCATCACCTCTCAAATTAACAGACTCCACCTGATGTGAGAGTACAAAGACACTTCTTAACCACAACTTTGTTATTTCGAAAGCAATGTTTCCATCAGCAAAAACTAAACTATTCTTCATTAAAAATCCCTCTCTTAAAGTTTTAAATAAACTGACTTAAAGGAAAGTATCCGCTGACTTCTCGGTATATCATTGAAAAGAAAATACTCCCGGCGGTGCTCATGAAGTTAGATGAAGTTACCAGAATAAGATTTTGATCGAATGCATGTAAAAACAGGAAAAAGGGTTAGAATTGTACTACACAAACTTACAATAACAAAATATATCACAACGTTTCGTATGTCGAAAGTTAGAAATGCAAATCCCAAGTCAAGGTAAACAGTTGAATAAACATCACGCATGTCCAAGCGAAAACCTTCAGAGTTGTGTAAAAAAAAATCTGTCATAAAATATTTATTATTTGTCTAAATGTTATCTATTAAATGTGCGATTTTATTTCAAATGGAAAATTCCAATTCCGGTTGACAATTTTATTGGAACAAATGAATTGAAACAAAAGAGTAACTCAACAGGAAAATTTTACGGTCGTCGAGTCGTCAAACCTTAATATGAAGTTGAATTGTTATAGATTGTATTAAACTGTTAATATGACCTTCGTTATTAGCTATATTGTTTCTGCATGAAAATTTCGTTACCTATATTGATTTGCTATTTTATAACTATACTCAAAGACGGATTGAGGATGAATTATGTGATTCGGAGTTTATTTTCAGTATTTGAACCTAGGAATATCATCCAGGTAACAGTGCATTATACAAGCTTGGTCATAAAAGTATTGAGGCTGATTTTTATCTGACTACGACAAAGCCAAAAGAAAGAGTTACGTTTTTAGCAGTCTAATGCTGGATTGCAAAAAGCATTGCCAAAAATGTTGATTTAACAATGACCTTAGACTATCATAAATTATAGTTTTTATACAATCAGGAGCAGTCTAACGTCGTTGTGAAACTCCTTGTCATGCCGAACATTATAGGATTGTACTCACACGAAAACAACATATTAATCTATACAGAAAAAGATCGCTTTTTATGCTAAATTTCCATCAAAAGTAGAAAAAAGTTGTTTTCGGTATGGAAACTGTACAAAACACGATGTTATATACGAGTATAAGCAAGTTTTCAAAAAAATATCTTTTCAATCAATTATTTTTGGAGCAGGATCGATTTAAAATATTACAATGATTTTCTTATAAATAAATATATACGATTAGCATCTAAGGTTATTGTGTCGAATCAAATTCTCTGACAATATTTTCTTCAATCGAGCATTTATGTATGTAGATGGGAATAGATGTTTCTTTCGAGAAACAAAATTAGTGAACCGATTTTGATAAATGAGGTGTTGTTGAATTCATCACAACGTCAAGAGTATCATTCGCCGTAAAAAGCCAATATGGCTCTAATTAGTCGTCAATTTGTTTTGGATGATATAAAAATTGCTGTGATATTTGGGTTTCTTTTTTTATTATTTTTATTTACTCTCCAATTGGCAATACTGTAAGGACGACATCATTTGCTGTTGACCCCCTTCCAAGCACATAGTATACGAGTTTCGACTCGCTGTTTTGAACATGCTTGATTTCACTTATGCTCAAAGTATCGAATCGAATAACATATTGTGTATTGTGTTGGGGCCATGTTATCAACCGACATTGATGTCGTTCTTACAGTTTTGTCAGTTGGCGGTTAAAATACTCGGTTTTCGAACATGATCATATGACGTCAGTTGTCGAGCATCAATAATTTACAATCATTCATGTGAACAATGACGCCATACGGAAAAAGCTCTCGTATGTTATGTTCCCAGATACGGATTCATGAACGACCCACCTCTGTGCATACTACAGTCCCCAGCTATAGTTTCAAAGGTGACGTCACGTCGTCACCGTGGCCGTCGTAAGTTACGTCGACCGTAAACTGTCGCTTGGAATAAAGTCACGGTGACTCGTCTTTAGTGGACCGTACGCTTTTCAGCGAGTTGTACCGAACGTTCTTTAGACTGGTTTTTACAGTTTACTTTGCAACTTCGTTCGTGTGACTATGTTGATTTGGTCTGTGCAAAATCGCTCGCGTTAAGGCGGGTTTTTTTAAGGGAAGCTCTTTTTTAAGGCCAGCAATAGCGGGTTATTTGGACTCATTCGTATTTTAAGTTTATTATTTTCTAAAAAGCATTAAAATCCAGTTGATGCTTTTACCCATGTGCTAGAGAGAGATAACAGTGAAACCGACCCAATATATGGGTGACTGACGAAAATGGTTTTAACTCTTATGTGTTTCCATGTATAACATTTACTTTAGCTTGCAATCACGAGGTCTGTAACCAGGACGCTTCTCTTCCTAAGCTTGCCGTGTTTTGAGACGGACCGTTTTCTGGCGCACGCGAGATGGCGCTGTTATCACTACCTGGGAAAACTTCGGTTCTTTCCACCTGTTTTCGCCATAGCTACCAAAGTTGTTTAACTTCACAGACACTGCACATATGTAAGCCATGAACGTGTATGCGGTACCCAGTAGCTGACGCCAGACGCCATATTGGTACATGCGACAGATATCGGTCCACCGCTACGCTTGAGCTGGGTCTCGTGGTTACAGACTTCGTGGTTGCAATTCAAAAATCACAACTTTACATTACAATAACATTTACACAATTTTAAAGTATAATTTGAGTGATTTATATATTTTTGAATAGGAAAATGATTAATAGGTATTTGTAATCGATAGATATCTATTTTCGAACTTGTTATTATTTTTTCTTTAGTTACGAAAACTTTTATACATTTTAATTGAATCGTATATAATACCCCAGAATGGTGAACGATTGCGGTACTTTGTCAAATCAGGAGGCTTTAGATCGGATAATTTTTACATTAACCGTCTAACGCACCATTTCCCGGAAAACCTAGATGTTCTGTGAAAAATTATGAAAATAAATAATTTCCAAGTTGAAAAATGTTTCAAGGTCAGAATATGCTTCTCACATTCATCTATCCTATAAAATTCAAAATATGTGCTGTCATCGGAAAAGTTTAGGAAGCGCTGTTCTGTACTTTAAATTTCTGTATAATAATTCTCAATGACAACATACAGACAGACATATAAAAATGTTGGAAACGCGTTCAAAAAATGTATTCACGTTTCGAATTTCGAGATGAGATAATCTTTGAATTTGATATTTTTCAAGAACAATTCGACGCCAAGTCTTCGCGTTATGCGGAACCCCGGAGGTTTTTGTTGTTGATGAACTACCTGTACAAGACGACTGTTGTCATCAGGTGTGTGTGTGCTGTGCATTCACCAGGTGTGTTAACACGCGGCGTGGGTCCCGTCCGTTCGTTCCATAGCTGCCAACAATGCTAACCTTAACTTTAAGCGAAACAATAAAATCAGTGAACGCGCGCACTTCTTACTATTCTGTATGTATAACATGGTACGTTTTTAGAGTTCCTCGTTTTTATTAAACTTCGCTTTTGAACGCAATCGGTTGATGTGTTTAAGTGTTGGTGTGTTTTTTCTAATTTACAATGAGGTGACTGCTCATAACAAACACCACTTCTAGAGCACTATACGTATGTTTTTCGTCTACTTCTACTTACTGGACGTCTCCTAACGATATAAAAAGGATCCCTCCGAAAGAAAAAGATTGAATGTGGCCAAACATGAACTGTGCAGAAAAGAATAGAGATAGACCACAACCATACAGTCTCCGCGTCACTCATGTGAATCCGGAAAATAACTGCAACAATGTACGCTAGGTGGTGTCCAGTAATATAAGTCGATGATTTTTTGGTAAAGTTTTTAGACGTAGGTACCTACCATCTGTGCCATTGCAATAGAAGGCAGCTCAAAAATTGATGTGCCTTTGAAACATTACTATTTTCGAGAAAAAAATCCCGAAATTAATTAAAGTTCTCACTAAAAACTTAACCAAAAACCTATTTGTGGAATGGGTAGAATTTACTTTTAAAATCTACTAAATCAATTGTGGGCGAAAGTCGAACGTCTCGAATCTTCTGCAAATCTTTCCAAAACATCGATATGGAAATTTTGTGTTACACTTTAATTATTATTGATACAGAGATGGAAGGAAGCACAACAGATTTATAAATAGGATACAAAAACTAATCAAAAAGCTGTCGAAAAATGTGTATTCAGTTTAGGCCAGTGTAGTGTTTAAGTGTAGTGCGAGTGATCATCAAATAGTAAACACAACTGATATACAATATAAAGATGTTATTGTTGTGAGCATGCTAGCGGAAATAAATCAAGTATAGTTCAAATGTACGGAAAACGCAGGTTAGCAGACCATTTCATTTTTACACAATCAAATTTTTGTGAATTTATTATAAAGATAAAATGGTGAAAAACAATAATTCGGTAGCAGACAATTCGATTTTCTTATCGTTTTTTATGATCCAGTGGATATCTCCAATAACTGCTAAACACTACTTGATGTTTATACAGATTATAGAGAAATACCAATTAAATATTATTTACAATTATTTATCATTGTCTGCCTTGCAGTTTTTTAACTTCCCGCTATAAAAAAAAATCAATGATTTTTTCAAAAAAAAGTTATTGTTTTCACCCCGATTTTAAAAATCGAGTTTTCGTCAGATCTCGATGTTTTTAGGTCCTAGGAAGCTATTCTGACTATTTTGGCGATGATGTCCGTAGGGCTGTGTGTGTGTGTGTGCGTGTGTATGTAAACCTCTTATTATACCTACGTTTGAACTGAGTTATGCAATGGTCCGATAATGAAAAATAAAATCGTACGTCTTTTTTGTGAATTTTTGCTAGCCTATTTAATTTAATGCCCGTCTTCCGGAAGGACGAGTAGGCACCTACGTAATTTCGCAACGAAACCAACGCTGTTACCATTTTTAAAACTGTAGCGGCAGAAATTCTTCAAAAGTCTCGGGAATTCTAAATCGGGAAGTCGAAAATCTTTTTTTTTTTCGTGGAATTAACTGAACAGCTATTTTTGATCAATATCGATTTTAAAAATCTGGGATCCCTTTTGAAGAAATATTGTGTAGTCACAATCTAGGGTAATTTGTCATCACAAATTTTCCGTAAACCTTAAATTGAGACCGTACCACACGGTGAAGTTGATAGGCAGTTGTGCGTGTAGTGCTGGCAGTCCTGCGTGACCGTAACAAACGGTGTTTTTGTTTTATGTAACATTCATTACAAATTTACATTACAGATTACCTATACACGGTAAACAGTAATGATCGTTCACTTAAAAAAGTGTTAGCAGCTGTTAGCAGTAGCTCGTCCGGGATACGGAAGGTAGGCCTCGCCTATACCGTGTATAAAATTGAACATCGCTGATCTCTTTAAAATTCACGTAAGCATACGTCTCAATAATGTCGGTTTGGGGTTCCATAAATTACAGGTAAAAGCATTGCATACTTACAAAAATAACTGCACTCTTTATCTTAAAGCATTTCCCCCTCGCTAAAAAAACTGTTACAGATCTCCCAACGCTATTTTTAAAGCTATAAAGAGTTCGAGTAAACGCCAATTGATGGACTGAATATCACACTAACAAATCAGCTACAGACGAATAACTGAGAAACGATTTCCTGGAAAAAGTGCCGCCTTTAAAAAAATTACAAATTACGTCAACTTCTACACGTAGCCAAAATTTTTTCAAAAGAATCGCCTGTAAGATCTGTAATGTGATTATTGGTCCTTTATTTGGCGTCTACCCGAATCCTTTAGCTTTAAAAATAGCGTCGGGAGAGCTATAACAGTTTTTAGACGAGCAGAAAGGATTTGATATGAAGTGTACAGGGGATATTTGTAGATATCATATACTTAAGCGATTATTTTCTTTTGTACATGTATAGAGAATATGACTGCGGGTACTAGACCCAAATAACCTTTGCTGTTGTTGGCAACTGAAACCGTCTTGATAATGCAAAGTCAAAGAGGTCTCCAGGGAATTAACATAGAACTTTTTTAATCACTGTCTTTGACAGACTATACCTAGTTATAGTTGAGACATCATTCTAGCACGGCGCCCGCTAGTTCTTATAATTTTGTTATCACCTGTTTTAAATAACCACGAGCCGCCAGTGTTGGCAATCTGAACTAATTGGATAGCGTCATCAGTTTGTGCTTATTATTCTAATGAATATATTAAATATTTTCTGGTCGTTACTTTGTTTTCAAATTAGCGGATGATCTTATTAGTTTATTAATAATTACTAAAACGAATTTGATGTTTACGTATCCGTTTAATTTATTACTTATTTATACAGGGTGAAGTGGAGAAAACTGACGATTAAATATTAAGTTAATTTGATTTAATCATATATATAAGTACATGTATGAATTCAATACATTATATTGTATTATATTTATACATACAGTAGAATTCGGATTAACCGAACCCATTTTATCGAAATTCGCGTTTTACCGAGGTTATACCTACATTAAATTTTTTCTTCCTGAGCTTTTTTGCGCGTAAGAGCCTGAATTATTTGGGCAGTGCGATTTGTTTTGTATGCTTGACATAAATATTTCAATGAATGATTTTGACATACAAATTGCAGTTTAAAAGTTCGTGTTATCAGAATTTTTCTATAGCTCGTATAATAATCTTAGGTTCTACTGTACTTAGGATCGAAAATTTGGCATTTCATATTCACTGTATTTTTAGGACTATGCACAAAATATTAATTGTGTCAATTTATTTGTTACAGGGGTCCTGGAGATGACTGCCACAGAAAACACTATCCGCTTCAGCGGTCATACCCTCGACAAGGCCACGAAGGCCAAGGTCACCCTAGAAAATTACTACAGCAATCTCATAGCCCAGCACATTGAACGAAAACAAAGGTAAGCTGCAATGTATATTAAAAACGTTTTTTTGTTTAATTACGCAAACTTACTTTGAATGACCTTGCTATCTTCGAAGGCACAGAACTGTTTAAAGAGCAGTTTAGGAATGCGCTGCTTTAGTGCTGCCGCCGTCGAATATGATAACTTTGGTACCCATGCTCGGGGACTAATTGATAATTAATAACTTGATTAGCTTGATTAGATTTCTATGAAGGAGCCAAGTCAGTGATACCGTTTTGCGTATCTGCTGTTTGTTTACCCTCAGACAATCTTTACGGTACCTATAATTTAATTTCTGACTTTTTTGTTACTAAGTACGTGACAAAGTCATAATAAGTTTAACATCGAGTTATCATTTGTCCCAATACCTGCGATTTTTCATAATAATCTTTAGTATTCGTATGCGATTACTGAAAAATTTAGGCAGGTTAAATTGATCGCTTTATATAAAGGCATATGACAATCCAGTTAGTTCGCTGCTTTAGTAAATCTCAGACAAAAACTTGAATACCGACGCTTCGGGGGCAAACAAGTCGCGCAGACTAGCCTGATTTGATTTCGATGAAAGCACAGAACTGTTCAGAGCTTCAGCGTACTATTTGGGGTAGTATAAGTGATTTTTCCTACTCATCTACCACGAGCGTAATCATCATCCCCTGTAATGTATTTCTGTTGACAGATTGGCAAAATTAGAAGAATCACTTAAAGACGAAGGACTGACAGAACAACAGAAGCAAGAAAAACGACAGCAGCATGCTCAGAAAGAAACGGAATTCCTCAGATTGAAAAGATCGCGCCTCGGCGTAGAAGACTTCGAACCCCTGAAAGTGATCGGTCGCGGCGCTTTCGGCGAAGTGCGACTGGTTCAGAAGAAGGATACGGGTCACGTGTACGCCATGAAAATATTGCGCAAGGCCGACATGCTCGAGAAGGAACAGGTGGCGCACGTACGAGCCGAACGGGACGTGTTGGTTGAAGCCGATCATCAATGGGTAGTCAAGATGTATTATAGTTTTCAGGATCCGATAAATCTGTATCTTATAATGGAATTTTTACCCGGCGGCGATATGATGACACTGTTAATGAAAAAGGACACATTGTCTGAGGAATGTACGCAGTTTTATATAGCAGAGACGGCGCTCGCCATAGACTCGATACACAAACTCGGTTTCATTCACAGGGACATAAAGCCAGATAATTTATTATTAGACGCGAGAGGACATTTAAAGCTATCAGATTTCGGATTATGTACCGGACTAAAGAAATCACATCGAACCGATTTTTATAGAGATTTAAGTCAAGCGAAACCTTCCGATTTTAGTAAGTGTTTTTATTTTAAGAAGTTTTTATTTTATTGGCTTGTCTGTTTGCAACTTTGTAAATCAATTTTCACTCGCTTAGAATTAAACTAGTGATACAGTTAAACGGCGGAATCTCTCGATTCGTGCTCTCAGTTTATTGTTTTTATGCTAAATTGAAAATCCAGTCATCAATTCTCTGATTAAAATCCAGGAATTGGTGGAACCACACAAGCAGTGGGATCTCCGTGATTTCAGTTGTTGCTCAACACCACAATTAAATTCATAGAAAATGTAATTATATGAACAATATCAGCGCAGTAACGTTAATAATTCTTTATTACAGTCGTAACATCGTCTAGCCCAATGGATAGTAAGCGAAGAGCGGAAAGTTGGAAGAAAAACAGACGAGCGCTAGCTTACAGTACTGTCGGCACGCCTGATTACATAGCTCCCGAAGTGTTCCTACAAACCGGATACGGTCCGGCTTGCGATTGGTGGTCGTTAGGCGTCATCATGTACGAAATGCTAATCGGTTACCCGCCTTTCTGTAGTGAGAATCCACAGGACACTTACCGTAAAGTGATGAATTGGCGAGACACGCTCACGTTCCCGCCGGAAGTACCAATCTCCGAAGAAGCTAAAGATACGATCGTTAAGTTTTGTTGCGAAGCGGACAGACGGCTGGGTTCGCAGCGAGGCATGGACGAGTTAAAACTGGCACCGTTCTTCCGAGGCGTTGACTGGGAACATATCCGCGAGAGACCGGCCGCAATTCCTGTCGAAGTCCGATCGATAGATGATACGTCGAACTTTGACGATTTCCCCGATGTTAAATTAGAAATTCGTAAGTTGTTGTTTTGTTTGTTTGAAAATTACCGATGCTTTCGTGCAGCTTTTGAACTCCTCGTTTGTTACAAAAAAATTGTCATACTTTATTATTTTCAGAAACAAACCCTACTAAAGAAGAGAATAAGATAGGTAATGACATTATTTATTGTAATCGAACTCTCAAAATTCAGTGTAAGGAAAAGATAAAAGATTATCATGAAACATTTTGCGTTCAATTTTTTTAACAACTGCATTCTAAACTATTACGAAACATTTTACGTTCATTTTTTTAAAACAACTGAATTCTGAACAGTGATTTTAAGTGGTCATAAGCATAACTAAAGCGATTAGAATGCAATTTTATAGCGTGAGGCACAATGACGCATTACTTCTGCTGCCATCTTTATCTCTAAGTCTGCTGCGTGACTTCTCTACATTTGGTGCTGCATATAAATTCTAGAACTTTTGATGGCTGTTTGAGTTTTAATGTTACTGATAATTTATAAATTGGTTGATTTTTCGTTCTAAAAACAAATTACAAACAGTAAAAATCTCCGAAAAATTTTAAATATAAACAGGAATATGGCAATTAGGAGTTTCGATATAATGTGCAATGAAGACTCAAACCAGAGGTGGATCTAGGTTTTTCGGGACATAGAGCTTATTGAAATCTAATGGGGCCCTATTTTGTCAAAATTGTCAATATTCATGCAAAAAATTATTAAAGTTCACCCAGAAACTTGTCAAAATTACCCAAAAATTCCGAAATTGACACAAAAAAATTATCGAAATATACCGACAAAATTATCCAAAAATGCCGAAATTTATACTTAAAAATTGTCAAAATTCACCAAAAAATTGTCAAAATACAACTCAGAAGTTGTCAAAATTTATCAAAAAAACTGTCAAAATACATCTAAAAAATTGTCAAAATTCATCAAAAAAATTATTTTTTACTATAGGATAAGTGCTCATTGTTAATGAAAAAGTATTAAAAATGTATGATAATAAATCAATTTTTGAGGGCCCTTGATGGGAAACAGTTGACAAAAGAAGTGTACCTCAACTAGAGCTGTAACAAACCGTATGTATTCGTTACCGAGTAACGGGTATATCGTCTGACTCAAAGTAACGAATCGTTACTTACAAATTCATTGGGCGTGTTTGGCCGAAGTAAGTACTTACTAAATCTGGTAAGTCACTCACTATATTTACAAAATTTTCGGCCGGGACACAAAATAAGTGCTAACGCAGTAAGTGTGGCTTAAATAAGACGCCATTTCGCTTATTGTTGATGTAAACAAAACAGACAGGAACAGACCTCTCATTGTTCAGATACACAAGCACTCAATATGAATTAATAATTAATAAATTTAGTACTGTCAATTATATTCAGTCTATGAGATTATGTACGGGATATAACGTAAACCGGTGTTTTGTGTTATGTTAAGCCAATAAGTCTGTTCTGGCCGAAAAGCGCTATAGTCAGCTTGTAAGATTTTAATTTTAACTGGCTTACTAGGTTTAGTAAGTACTTACGTCGGCCAAACACGCCCATTTCGTTACTCGCATTTTTCCTATCCATGTCAGTTTGACTCGTTTGATGCGGTTATACGAACGAATACAATACAATATGATTCATATAACATGTCTCATGCGGATGCGTGAATGTGAACCAGGAACGGTTCACCCAGCGACTGAGTGAACGAGCATCATCGTAACTGGTAATTTTGAATTCGTAAATGTGAAATTTTTGTATTAAAAAACAATTCCAAAAATATTGATTAAATTGTTGATTATTAGCGCTTTCAACCAAAAGAAATCATCATCAGATAATTAACAAATTATTGTATTTTACGCAGAATATTATTAGTTAAAAAATCTTATATTTTAATTTAGATGTTTTAAGCAATTCCAGAAATATTGTTTAAAATTCTTTATTATTAGCGCAGCGCTTTCAACAAATTATTGTATTATTAGTTATTAGTTAAAACTTCTTAATTTAATATGTGTTAACTAATAATACAATAATATATATTATATAGTAGTTTTAAAATTAGTTGATTTTATTGCGGTGTTATTGTGATATTCGGGATTATTCTTACGTATATAATATTCACTATTTCAGTGCAGTAAATAAAATACGAACGTAGTCATATCGTATCATGTATGCGACGCGCCCCGATGCGGTGCTACATGCTTGATGCTGTTAGTACACGATTGTATGTCATATGAAAAGTAATGAGTAACGTAATGATACGAAAGTAACGATTACTGGCTCTTTAAGTAACGAATACATACGGGTACACAATTTCTCGTTACTTTTACAGCTCTAATCTCGACCCTATGTAATGTATTCTAGTCGCTGCAGTCACTACAAACATTTTCCTTTCACTTTCTGAGTAGCTCAGAGCATAACCGAATTCACAACAATCTATATTTCCAATCTCGACGTCACTTTTATGTACTTTTCCTAAAGCACTGACTGATCGGTTTAGAAAACAATATTTGTAAACACAGATTAACCAGCTAAATCACTTGAAATGTAAAACTTATTAATTGGTGCATATGTTACCGGCCAAACCCGATTTCAGGGCAAACTAGTAAGATATATAAGTGTATAAGTAATGTTATCAAAGCCACAGGACATACCTACTTACGTTATTTATAATGACTAGTTTGTCCTATCGAGCTTAGGCCAGACTAGTTTGGCCTAGGCTATACTAGTTTATCCTATCGAGCTTAGGCCAAACTAGTTTGGCCTAGGCAAAACTAGTTTGTCCTGAAATCGGGTTTGGTCGGTAACACATACATCCCTCGCAAACGACCGCCTCTTTCATAGCACGCGCAACTTATTCAAACCGTCTTAAATTAGAGTGCTTAGAGCGCGCTTAGGGTCTTGAAGATTGACCGACAGTTGATTTAATTTACTGGTATTTTTTGTATGCCCTTTCGAAATTTTCAAGTGATTATGTCATCGTGTCTGTTTAGCACTTTGTTCGACTTATCTATCATATGAAGGATAGAGAGAAAGGAGACCCGAGCCTGAACTTGGCAAATTGTATTACGAAGCGCATGCTTCGTAAATTGATGGCGGTAAGGGTTCGTAAAAGTTTTACGCGCGACGCTATAACTAAAACCCGTAGTCTTCTATGAACGAATCGTATAGCTTGCTGTGTGTCTTTATCTATGCTGTCACACTTATGTTTAAAGCATGGACATTTGCAATAATTCTATTAGATAAAGGTGAAATGAAATTATGTTGGATTTGATCGATTATTAGTTGATTTCCGTTTTGCAAAAAAAGCGATTTTCAAATCACCCGGTTACACACTCCATCCTCCATGATATGTATTTATAAAGTACTACATAGTGCAAAGTAACTGAATCTACTTCACACCACCCCTTAATTTATTATTAGTATTGTTAATAACGCAATCAGTTCAGTTTCGCTTTAACAATTTTAAAAATTCATAGCGATAGTTCGATGGTGTAAAATACATATTATATTGTTATTGCCTGTTATTACTTTTTTCTGTTCATTTCAAAAACAACTCCGAGCTACTCCGAATATCAAACCACAAGTCGTATGTGCGTATTGTCAAACATTTTTTTATTTGTTTGTTACAGCTGCAGCTCCTTTGCCACAGGACGGTGAAGTGATATACAAGGACTGGGTGTTTATAAACTATACGTTCAAAAGGTTTGAAGGTTTAACGCAAAGAGGCACGCCAACCAAAAAATAGTAAAACAGTGTTTGTGTTCCGAGACAATGCGCGGCAGCAAGTCTCGTTTTTTTGATTTTAGCTCGCTCGACAGTAACCTGATGAAGCCTTAGAAACTCTTGTGCCGAAACAATTTTAACAAAAACAAAAGCGCAGAGCTTTCCACATTGTAACAACACACACGTATAAAATATACGCGCACGCGCGATAATATTTTACTTTAAACGAGGTTCATTTTTTCAAATGTTCCGTTTCTATATTTTTGTACGGGTGATATTTTACACAGAATTGATATGTCGTACAATATAGCCTGTGATTGTTTAACAACATTTTCTTGATCCTCAGAGTTTAGAGCTCTCTTTCTTTCTCTCTCTCTCTCTCACTCCGTATGTCTTTCACTTTTCCCAATGGCATTTATTCGTTTATCTTTTTTTTGTGTAAAGAAATGCAATGAATTTTCTGTTTTCCAAATAATATGTGTAATTCGTGTTGTGGATGTTTCACGTTTACGTTTTGTTTTTCTTTCAGTTGTTTTTTTGTTTTTTGTTCTATATATAGTAGAGCTTCAACGATGCACCGCTGAGATAGTGGTCGAATGGTCGAATCATATGTAAATTTAGAGAATTTGACTTTGAAATGTAATTAATGTTTGCATAGCATTATTTTTTTAATATATTTAAGATTTTTATTAGACAGTTCATTGCATTCTACTGTGTAAAGTGGACCTTTAAACAAAAATAATTAAGATTTCGTCTTCATCGTTACTTTTTCTTATTTTATACAACGTGATAATTATTTTTTAATTTCTGTTAAAACTTTTAATAACCTTTTTTTGTGTAATAAGTCCTTTTTTCGTAATTATCAGTGTTGATTTAGACAAGCAAATCATTTTATAAAGCACTGCACTTGTTGATTTTAAAAGAACGGTAAAAATAGTGTTATTTTTATCACTAAAAACATCAGCACAAATAGGATAAAAAAAAGTAGTTTTCGAAAAATGGAAAAAAATGTTTTTGTTTTTTTTATGTATATTATATCACAATTTAAAGCATTTAAGATGAATAATGAAATAATGGTAAATAAATCGATGCTGTAAAATAGAATTTGTTGTTTGCGTTTTAAAAAAAAAATGTAAAAAAAAATTGTAATCTGAAGAATTATTATCATTTTGAGCTTCTCGTTTAATCTATACAGTTGGAAAATAGTTCACAGAGATATTCAAGCGAATTTTATGCAAAATGGTTGAGAAATTGTTTTTCCTCGTTTTTAACTGACTTAATCGATCAGTGATTGTTCTACAGAATACTGTTTTAAACTGAAAATCGCACTTCTTATTTCAATTTAACAGTGAAATAAGAATTTATCTATCGAATATTCAAATGTATAAACTATTCGTGAATATAAATTGGACATAAGACATGGCGTTAAAATTTCATTCCTTCAGACCATTTCGGTGAACTGCTCCAGTGTAATTCAGTACAAGCAGTGCCGTAAATAGGGCGGTGCCACCGGTGCCCAGGCACAGGGCGTAGACTCTGGCGGGCGCAAGAATGGTCAGACCAGGCAGGACTATTATTTTTTCGGTTTGCTCCTGATAAGTTCCCGCTGCGCCCCTAGTGCTCGATTCCAACACATACGTACCTACATGCCAGTATCATCAAAAACGTCTATTAAATTAGACAAAACACCACTTTATTTCATCACCCTGAATGAAATAAAGTAGGCCTATACATAGCATTGCTCTAGGGTACCTATAATATCTCAAAAAAAAAACAAGGGCGCAGTTATAGAAGCTCGCACAGGGCGCAAAAAAGGCTATTTACGGCACTGAGTACAAGCTCGCTAATCTGATAGCATGAAAATCAGTTAAAAGTACACAGAAATGAAATAGAACGTGTTTTTTTTTTTTTATTTAAATCGGACTTTTGTTCACTTTACCTTATATTTACGTTGTGTGTTAATGTCTTATGTTGGCTTTTCCAACTAGTCGACGTTTCGACCGAAAATCAATCTAAATACAAAAAAAAATGATACGCAATGCTCGCAATAACTCTCAGCAATGAAGTGTGCTCCCTGCGCAATCTGAAGTGTGAAATTAAAGAACGTTACTAACGTTTATGGAAAAGTGTTTGGAAGCTCTTCAACTACGTGAAAAATGTCAGCTTACTGGAAATGTCAGACTGTTGAATTATCGAGCTTATACTGCTTATTTGACACAGTTATTAACAACTACAAAGCAAATTGAACCGAAATTTAATTTTGTTATTTTGGTTACTGTAGTCCATTGCGTTACTAGGGCAAAAAGTTGGTGTTTGCTGTTTGCAACAAGTGTGTGAAGTTTACCATGCGTGCGAAGCAAAGGTGGCAATTATATGAGTTCCAACTTTCTGTTCGAATAACAAATAGTATTTTCTGTAATAAGTGCATTGAAAGAACAACATTAAATAGTGACAAAAACACCGTAAATAGATGTAGGTTAATAGGTGAGATGTCAGATATAGTTCACAATCATCGCATAGAATGGCGCCACTTTTGTTTATTTTCGATTAAAAAAAAAATCGCAAGGTACAAAAAAACTTTGCTTTTGATTGCGCATGCGCGACTTTTATTTTACATCAATGAAATGTAAAAGTCAATTTTCGTCGTCAAAAATAAGTATGCACTAAACACTTTCATTGCACGTATAACAAAAAAGTAATTCTAAAGATTACTTGTGCACTTGGATCATTTCGAAACAAAAGCAACAATATTGTAAGTCATCGAGAAAAAATCATCTCTATAAAATTTATGCTAGCAGTAAATAGAATGAATGATATATGATTCTTTTGTTACTATTACTGAGTAGTGTTTCAAAAATATTTTTAATTTGGCTTACTTTAGAATACTTTTAGCCAAAACAAAAGAAATTAAGAAACAAAAACACTTCTATGTATTTAAATCGTTTCGTTTTAATCAACTTTTCCACTGGTTCTATTTTATATTATCGATTAGGTAAACCAGTCGGATAGTGCGTTCATGTAAAAGTGAACATTTTCTTCTTTTTTTTTTAATAGACAAATGAGCTCAGTAATTTCTTATATTATTATAGTTTTTGAATATAGTCTGTTCTTTAATATTTATCAGTACTATTGCTAAACATATCATGAAACGATAATGTGAATCTTGTTATGTCTTCTTTTTTTATTTTTAAGGTATCATCATTGATTTTATACCTACAATTACAAAAATATTGAGATTGTTTTCCCTTTTTTTTATAAAATGTGATATAGTGGCGTAACTTATTGCAGTCTTGTTTTTTCTTTTATAATGAATTCACTACTGGTACAATTTATTCCGTTAAGACCATGAAAACTTAAAAAGAAGGAGACTGAATTGTGTACATCAAAGACGTTCCTAAAATCTGGGATAATTTTTATCGACCAAACATAATTTGCAAGGAATGTAAAAACGGGGGGAAAATTACAAGTTAAAAATAAATTTAAATTCCACTTATATTTCTGAATATTTTGTAAAAAACTTCATGAATTTTAACGACAATACGTGATTTCTAGGTCTGTACTGAGAACAGCGCAAGCTACGACTGAGAGACTCGCGCTTTGCATTTCGGCGCAAGAAAATAAGTCTTTTTATTTCTTGTCTCCATGGTTAAGACGTGCAAATCTCGCAGCTTTGGTTTATTTATGCCGCGAACTAGCTGCCATTTTCTTGGTTAGTCATTTTATTAGCTTCATCGGTGTGTAGTATTGAACTAACTACCATTTATTTTTGGTCTGTGAACTAAAAAGAAATAGAGCTAATTTTAGAACATTGATGTTTCTTATTCAGTGAAATACATGGTGAACTTCAATGAGATTTTATTAGGAAGAGATAGAACTTGCAAAAAAAAATCGATATATATTTAAAGTAGCAATCAGTTTTCTAACATTAGCAACAATCATGCTAGGTTCTCAACGCATTGTCAGAAAATTTGAGTTGGTAATGACCTTAGATTACCCAGTCAACTCTATATTATTACATTTACATAACTGGAATCGACTCGCTCGATCTAAATATTGGCAAACAGTGTTGCAGGAGTACGAGTGAGATAGGCAACCTTCTTGTTACTCTTGTTATTTCTTATCGAATTCATTTACAGCATATATTTTTTTAAATAGGTAGCAACTGTGTAAGATCCTTATCAATTCTTTTATTATGTGGGACATCAGATGATAAATCTTTACAATAAATAGGTATCTTATTTAAAATTGAATTTTGACAAAAAAAAATTGTTTAGAAAGAAAAGTGTGGTATAAAATTCTATGTTAAACGCATGCGTACACAATTTAAATAAAACGAGACTAATGCTGGGTTTTGTGATCTGACTTTCAACTTTCACGAGATTTAAGGATTGTTATTTGTTTTCAACTAAATGAAGATCAACATTAAAACAAATGACAATCTAAAATCTAGATTTAAAACTGATAATCATATCAGAAATCGAGCATAAGGGCATTTGAATGATTATCTTAACCTGGCGTCACAGTCTTATAGGCTGATGATTTTTTTAGTTACGAACTTTTGTATCTTTTAATAACAATTTATTTCACAAAGTGGCTAAGTGTTTGGGGAAACTGCACTTTTTCTGGTTATACACCATATGGACAAGCGACCTAATTTTAACGTTGTTCATTGATGACAGTGTGAAATATGATTATTAGTTCGAAAATGTTAGTAAGTGTAAAGGTGTTGACTCTATTTGGAAATTTCAAAAACTATAGTATGGAGAATATTGTTGCTCCTAAATAGTATAAAAAAAATCAACATTATTAGAACAATGTATTCGCAAACTACAGTACTCACCTATTTATTTATATTTTATTCAGAGAACTTTTTTTATATCAGATAGTCTCAAATCGCAAGTATCGATTTATTATTATCAATAATTCGATTTAGTAATATTCAACATAAATTAACAACGAATATTTTTAAATTAAATCGAAATGGAGTTAGTATAAAATCAATGATATACTAACAAAATGCCGTGCAGTATTGTACTTATGTATACAAGATGTTCATATTTTTATGTCATTCAAGAAAAAGTAAATAGGAGAAAATAATCGTTAATTTATCTGACGGAGTTTAAATTTTGCAGATGTATTATTTTTGAAATTGTTACTAGTAAAAATGATGTCGATACTTTTGTGTCATTATAAATAACGTAAGTAGGTATGTCCTGTGGCTTTGATAACATTACTTATACACTTATATCTTACTTGTTTACTACATTCATCTTATTGGTTATTATATAGGTATATTTAGAAAAATTGCAATTTTGAAAAATGTAAATGTTCTAATCTCATTTTTTTAAATTTTGTACGTGTTGCCTACTACGGTTGAATAAATCAATTGTTATTTTATTGTTTGAACTACAAGTTAGATAACTATATGTGCGAGGTGTTTAGCAATTTATGACTCTGTGCACCAAATTAATTCTAATTTAACAATTTTCGACAGTCGAATATTGTAGGTTTTTTTATAAAATAAATGAACATATAGCGCTCAACTATCTAAAGTGTGCCTAAAGTAGAGGTAACTATTTTGTGAAAAAACAAATAAAAATCTTTTGAGATGAACTTAAAATGATATTTTTAATATCATCCAGCCCGACTGACTACTAAAAGATGAGCATCTTGTTTATAAGAAATGATTTGTTATGTCTATACATTGTTGTATAATTGAAATTGTCAAATAGAGGATGAATAAATTAATAGTTGTGAAGGAATTGTGCGGAAAAGTAAATTTGTGTAGGTTTAACGAATTGTTTGTGCTCGTATAAAAGCTTAGATTATGCTATGTGTGCTCTGTTTGCAGTTATGGTAAAACTTCTTCATTCGCTAAACTCACGAGTAAATAAATAATATTTTTAATATTGGAGCGCGGGTTGATTACACGTAAAGATCACAAGTAAAGCTCAGTCTTATCAACCGATAAATTACACTTATTGGATATTTTATAGAAAATTTCATTAAAAGCATTAAAAGTTGTGTATTAAAGTCATATTTGAAAATATATTATTTTACTGAAATCATCTATAAAATTCTATTCAATTATATTATTGCTTTCCAGTGGATACCGGACGAAATTTAATCATCAATCTATGTTTGAAATTCTATCGACATGGAAAAATGCGATCCTTGGATGTTGCATCATTTACAAGAGTATTTTGAAGCATGCTGACAAATATATTTCATTTGTCACAGATGTTCGTGTAGTGGGAAGTTACCATTGCCCTGTTTCATTTTAATGAAAATTATATTGTGTCATGCGATCGCTGGAAAGTCAAAATGACCAGAAAACTAGAAACACGAAATATGATTATGTTACGTTCTGTTTTTTTTTTTATGAGAAGTTTTACTATCATTTTTTCTCACAATGGTGTGAGTCGTTTGTCTTCTGTCCGCATTTGTAAAATGTATTTGAGATTCTTGCAAAATATGCTGTATTATGTATTGCATAGTTGTTTTCTTTGTGGTGCAAATAATTTTAATGTAGATTATATTTATATAGATATATATATTATATATATCTTTCTCTCTCTATCTCTCTTTAGGTTTACTTTGTTATTTATTATAATTCGTATTTTAAAGTACAGATCGTCAAAAATTAAATATTATTTACTTCTGTATATATACATTTAAAATCACATGAAATGTGTATAACAATAATTAAAATAAATCATTTAAGAAATTGGTTTTATTTTTTGTTCCCATTTTTAGTACTGCACCAAGTTACGGTTGAATTCAGATCACGATGAGGGTAAGTACAATTATGAGACCTTCCAGATACGGAGAAGTGGAGTTTTTGAATGTCTTTTTTTTTTCGTTCAAATCTACGTCTGAAAATGTGTTTTGTGCCATTTGATCTAACTGATTTTATTTTTAGAGACTGATTTTCGAAAATCGTAGCATAATCCATTTTGGATCTTTTTTGAATTAAATATGTTTACAAAAAACGATACACTGAATTAAAAAACGAGACTGTACTTATTTTAAACTATACACTACAGAGGTAAAACTACTTATGCATGCACGGACACAGAAAATGTTCTATGTAACTGCAAAAATCAATAGAATAATACATAGTTATGAAAAGTATACCGTTATAATTTTCCTATATGAAACAATAGGGTACCTACTTCATATTTACATGTCGATTTTTCGACTTTGGAGACGCGATATCTCGAAAACTAAGCATTTGCGGTAATTTTCACTGTCAGATTCGTCATTAGCACATCAAAAAACATAAGTATACCAATTTTCAGTCAAATCGGGCATAGACGGTATTCCAAAGCATATCCGTACTATTCTTTCACGTGACAAACTGTACTAAGTCCAAACGATAGTAGTAAAGAAACAAAAATATATTACACGATGCGTTTTTACAATTTTAAAATTTCTGTCCTGTAAAATTTGCTGATTGGACGCAGAGATAAATGTTTAGAAGTTAAAAATTTTGCCAATGTTATGACAGATCAAGTTGAAGGTGGCGACACAGCTCGTGAATCGTGATTATGATCGTGATAGGTTGTGGAGACGGTGGCGACACTCATTGCTTATGACATTTCTCTGTATGACATGTCGAACTGCAAAAGATAAGATTTGCGTATACGTGTTAGAAAAATGAATGCTTTTGCACTCGTCTTTATTTTATTTTCATTTTCTTTTGTTGACTGTGGAAAGGAGGAAGAAGAAGGGGTGAAATATGCTAATAAATGTGAAGGTAAATTTTAAGGTTAAATTTGTTTAAAATAATATAATTTGTTCTTTACTTTCAACTAATAAAGGAATTAGGATCTTTATTTTTAAACAAGCCTTATGTGAATATAACAAGATATTTTCATAATCATTAATATACGGGTATTGTGAAATTTGAATGAAATATTTCTAATATTGTTCCAGTGTGTAAAATACTAGCAGTTGAGCTTGAAAGTCGGCTCGACGAAACGGGGAAATCACACGATGTTATAGAGCTCGGTTATTCCGTAGACGACATAAAACCAAAAAAGAAGACAGAATATAAAAAATCTGAATTAAGGCTTGTGGAATCTTTGGAAGGTGTCTGTGACAGAATTTTAGAATATAATATACATAAGGAACGCAGTGACAGTACCAGATTTGCAAAAGGTATGAGTCAAACTTTCCAAACGCTTCATGGTTTGGTTGACAAAGGTGTCAAAGTTGAATTGGGAATACCATTGGAACTATGGGATAAACCTAGTGTTGAAATTACGAATATGAAAACACAAGTAAGTACTAATAATTGCTTTGCAGTATACCCAGTTAAACATGGCAAAATACCTAACAAAATAACAACACAAAAATTTACGTATGGATACAGGACGATTTCCTGTGTTCTATTTCTAATTTTGAGAATCTGTTACCTGCAGAGTTTCGTTTTAAATTAATTACCCTGTATAATATTACAGTGTGAAACGGTACTAGAACAACATGAAGGAGATATTGAGGACTGGTATTTCCAACATCAAGGGAAAATACCTTTGAAACACTATCTGTGTGCTGACCGAGTCTTGAAAGGTTCGGACACGTCTTGTCTTACTGAACAATTGAAAGGTGATATGGGACGATCACAACATAAAAAAAATACTCAAGACTCTAAACAAGAACTGTGATCAAATTTATCGTTAGGAAATAATTCATTTCCATCAAAGCTATGAATAACATGGCATTTCCATTAGCTAGAATTTTTACGTTTTTAATCAGGTACAAATTCTTTTTAACATTGCGTTAGGCAATTTGTAAGAAATAAATGTTGTTTTTTTTAATCTTGTGTATTTTCTTTCCAGTGTCAAAACTTTTGTAAACTTCATTTTTAATAAAAAAAAAAGTAAAAAAATCTAAATATTTAATTAATTTAATATAAATGTATTCATATATTCAGACATACAAGTAAGTAAAGAATAGCTGCTAAAAATGTAAATTTTCCAAATTTTCATGTTTGACTGTACACTCTAAACCACGCCTGGGCAAATGGCGGCCCGCGGGCCGGATCCGACTCGCGAAACATTTTATAAATGTTTATTAAAAGCAAAAATATTACTGTTTGCCAATATAAATGGGCGCATTAAAAGAATTTTAGAAAAATATTAAATAGTGTTTAAAAACTTGAAATTGTTGTTTCAAAAAAACTATACTTAAAATTAGAAAAAGAAATTGTTTGGCCCACGGTCAAATTTTCATCCGCAATGTGGCCCGACGATCAAAAGATATGCCCACCCCTGCTCTAAACATATCCCTAAAGACAACTAGTTCTACTCGATACTGAACTGATACATACCCGCTCTGTGGATAATACAAATCTTCTTTTATTTGTACTAGCGGTCACCCAGTTGTAATTTATTATTAAATCTTTAAGTTTGAACGTTATTGAGATTTTTTGTCATATGGATTTCTCATGAATCGACTTTATCTGTGTTAATTCGCACACATCGTGATGAAACATGTATTGTGCACTTCCCCTCATTAAAACGAAGTGAACGATGTATGTACCGACACATAAAAATGTCTACTACTTTGACATTTTTTGAGCACTAACGAAATAATTTTAGGATTTAGCAGCACTAACGATTGGCATAAAAAAAAATTCAAAAATCTGTCATGGGCAATCTAATTTGACGTACGTAATATTTTTTCTTGTTTATCTATCCTATCTGTACCACTGGTCAAAATTTCTATGTGAATCAAACACTTCAATGAAAAGTGGTACGTGGGCCCCCAGCTATACGCAGTGTTTTGATTTTGAACTGCATTTTTTTACAAAAAAAAATATTTTCTAATTTTCATGAAAATAAAGTAGAAGCTACATAGAGTAGTATTAACGCATTTTTGAAAAAACGAAAGATATTTAATATTATGTTGTTTTGTAATTTTTGAAACATTTCAGTATAGAAATAGGTTTTGGAGCAAAAATTAAAATATCACTGTTGACTGTAAGTTTTGTTGGTTTTCTCAATAAAATCACATTATTGAATATTTTTGAATCTCGCGCGCTTTGTACGGCGTTTCCCAGTCAAAATGGCTTCTAATAGGGACAGGAGGCGCTAGTGTATCCGCAATCTATTAAATATATATCTAATATCTATGGAATTAACACACTATCACATTTTTTTTCCTTCCCGTATTTATATATAGATTTAAATTACAAATTTTAATAACATTATTTTTATTTTGGAAGATTAAAAGGATGAATCCTGGTGGCATAGGATTGATGAAGTAAGCGAATACTGAAGGTTTTTTTATTGCATTTTATTGTCTGACGTTTCGGCAATCTTTATGCCATCTTCGGAGATTCTAGAAGATTTAAGTATATATGAAAAGTTTTAAATTATTGTTGTTACAGTTGTTATTGTTCTTAAAGTTGTTAAAAATTAAAGTTAAAAATTGGAAGTAAAATAAATAAACTTACCAATGCTCTCTGTTTTCTCAGTATTGTTGTTATGTATAAAATAATTATCTTTGTTAAAAAAATAATTCACATACCCAATGGTGTCTATCGATTATTCGATTGTTTTGCTTACACACTTTGCTATTTAACATTGGTAGATTGATTTTAATTCGAACTACAAACTCAGCAGCGCAATCAAATGTTAAGTAGGTACTTAGTAAGTTTCTTATCTACTTATATAGAGTTAAAACTCTGATTGATTTTCCATATGAATCCATACTCACTTCTTATAGAGAAAGAAATTGCTATCCCAGACTTTTGTTGTAGTCTCGACTATAATATTATGCTTGTTCTTTCAGGGTTGTATTTTTTTTTTAAATTAAATTTGTAATTTTATACAACATGCATTTATTATCAATTTTTGACAGCAAAAAACAATTGGAACCATTAGCTCCGTAATGTTTTTTTTTTTTATACTAATAAGTATGACCTTATTTACACTATTCTATGCATTTTGTAGTAGATAAAATAATTTAAATTTTAACTCGATTCTTCTTTTTGTTTACGTTGAGGTGGACGGGGTGGTTTCCCTCTTAAAGTTCTAAGGCGTATCATTTCTTCCCTAAAATCTTGATGTTCATCTCGAAACAGACCATACTCCCGCAATCTTAGCATAAGTTTACCAATTTCTATATAGCGAGGGTAGTAAGCTATTATTTCAGGCTTTTTGTTCATTGGTTGTTCACTGAAGAGTTTGACTACCTATTAAACGGTTTATTATTAAAATATCGGTATAATATCACAATATTTACAAAATTTGATTATTAAGTTCTTAAAATTTTACCTTCATCGATTTTGGATTTGTCTCTCGAACCACTTCTCCGAAAATTTGCCTACTAAGTCTATTCATACGTTTTGCGTAGTTAGAGTTCACTTTTGCTAACTGAATGTATTTACTCATTTTGCTACAAAATATATGATTTACAGAAATATTTTTGAGGTTATATTTCAAAAATAACTATAATAATATAACAATTACTTATTTTGTGAAATTTTGCAAAATATTGTACATATATTGAAATATAAAATTATCTTCTTATAAAATTAATTACGTGAAAAAGTGTAGAAATTTTTAAAAAATGTTATTTTAGTAATAATTATTTTTCGAATTATTCTAGAGCTGGTGGCTGCGCCCAGTGCTGCCAGATGACAAATTGAAAAATCTGTAAAGTAAGGTCTAAAAATCTGTACAAAATCTGTATCGAAAGTTTATGCAAAATTCTGTATAAAGTCTGTAAAAATGCTTAATTTTAAAAAGAAAAACATCTGAATCTGATAAAATAAAATTAGCGAAATAGCGAGCTTGGACTACTTAGGTTATGAAAAAAAAACAGTTTTTGTATCAAATTGATATTTCTTAATTTTTATAAATGTCTTTATTAATTTTTTTAATCATACTATTGTCGACTAAGAGTTTGTAGCAAGGTTTAATGTTAAGTAACTGCTTTGTTAACAGCAAACCCTCTATTGTGCTTGTAGATAAAGAATTTCTAGTTATTGTTTTGATCAAATTAATTTATGAGAAAATTTTTTCTACTGTAGCAGTAGAGTGAGGAAGGCTTAATATAGCAGATACCCATTCTTTAAGTTTTGGATATAGCAAAGTCCCATCTGTGTCTTCCACGCAGAAAACTTGGTACCAAAAAAATGTATTCATTCATTCAAACATCAATTGTTCGTTGCATTCGCGCTATCGTTCTTTAAATAAATGTTTCGGGCGGGGAATCCCAGCTACAGTGTTGCCAACTCACCCATATACCATTAACTACCTACGCAATAAATCAGTAAAACATACCGATTCATCTCAATTCTCAAAAATTTCTTCCATTTATGCATACCATTTAAAAATCTGTATAAAAGTAGAATAAAATCTGGTATCTGTGACGATTTCTCAAAATCTGTATAAATACAGATAAATCTGTGTATATGGCAGCACTGGCTGCGCCGACAGGTACCAACTTTAGGAAAGGAGTAGAAATCAGCCATAAGTTGACATCTGTCATTTCCATATACTTTATGTGTGTATATGGTCATTTCAATGTAATATTTTTATCTTTTTCGTATCTACTCTGGTAATATCCAAAATTGTCCATTTTTTATATAGAAATAATTTGGGCTCAAATATTTTTAAAGACTAGTTGATCGTTGTAAGTATTTATATTTTAAAGTATAACCCCGAAAATATCCCATTTTTCTATTTCAAATAAGTACAACATTTAATGGATGCAATTCATTTTTAGTTTACAATGTTGAAAACTATTATAAATATAAATAATGCTACCAAATATCAAACCCAGGCAGTACCACTGCAGAATATTACTATTTATTTGTAGTACAGTGTTTTTGATTTATGCCACAATGTTAATAATGGAAATGCACTATAAACGACAAAAATATTATAGATTGTTGGAGTATAACAAAGATGTAAGTACATGCCATTTCAAGTTAATCAGTTACTCTTGCTATTTGTTTTATTTTAGAAATTACATTTATTCAATTTTGCAGACAAACAATTTAGCTGCCGGTGTAGAACATGTATTCAAAATAGCGAACCATTCCAGCGTGATTCTAGCCAAATTAGCAACTGTACATAATAGAATAGTAACCAATATAAAAAAGAGCCAACTCCGTCCAAATAAAAATAACATGAGCTGACTGCCAGAGCATTTAATTTTTTTAGTTACCATTTTAAGTATTTTTACGTACGATATTTTAAAAGTTCTTCCACAATTTCTACATGCCTAAATTCTTGCCTCCATAGTATAATGAATGAATAATTCAGAAGTTCCGTATGGTGCAGCGTGGTCCGGTTATATTCGAACATAATATTCTTTCTTGCATGGACACTGATCGTTCAACCTTATATGCACTTACTCTGGCTTTATAGCAACTGAACGCAAACGTTAAGCGTCAAGCGAATTGTCCATTTGTATCTAAAATAGATTAATTAAGTTCCAAGATGTTGATTCTCAGTATATATCCATAGTGCAAATACGATTATTATTGATATTAGAAAATGTCCATACGGTATATTTCGCGAGCCTACATTAATAATATATAGCTATAGTTTGCTATAATTGTCAAGAAATTGTTATAGCGCTGCCCTGGGGACAGTGATTGAAAATATTTTTTTTTAATATCATTGTAACAATTGATGTTTTTTTACAATTGTAGCAAACTATAGTTATAGCAAAAATAAAATCCACGTGCACATTAAATAAGCTAGTTATGTAGGTATGTATTAACTATTTGGTTTGGAATGCAGGCTTTTACATTTATATAATACAAATATAATAGGTTGAGAGCCAAGCATGAATTTAATAACTGTTTCCATAAAGGATGAAATTTTCAGGGAAGCTAATATTTATGACAAAGAGGAAGCGCTAGGGGGGAGCTCACGTCCAGTGCAAAATACACATACTTTATTAGTTAAAAATTCTCTTTGCCAACATAGGTACAATTGACGCCAGATTGTAGAGATCGAAAAGCTGTATTCAAATATATAGGGCAGCCTATGGAAATTTTAATTAAACTTTTTCGCAACTCATTAATAAAATTTGCTGTTTTGACAACTTTTGGAAGTGTTAGTTATATGTATATAATATTATATGGATATGTATCATATGTTTATAATATACTAGTGATCCCGCCCGGTTTCACTCGGATGCAAAAGAACGAATGGGGGGCAAAGATATAAGTACGCACAGTCATCTTCGTTTACCGAGATGAATGTTGTGTCCAGATTTTATGATGATCGGAGTTACCGTTCAAAAGTTTTTGTCGGAATGACAAATTTTGAGTGATATTTTGCAACATTTTTCATTGACGCTTCGCTCCTATTGGTCGTAGCGCGATATTATATAGCCTTCCTCGATAAAAGGGCTATCCAACAAAAAAAAAAAATGTTTCAATTCGAACCAGAAGCTCCTGAGATTAGCGCGTTCAACCAAACTCTTTAGCTTTATATATTAGTTCAGATATACCTACTCATTTATGTATACTAATATTATAAAGAGAGAGTGCGAATTTTGTGAGTTTGTGTGTATGCGGAGGCTAATCTCTGGAACCGCTGCACTTATTTGAAAAAAATCTTTCACCACTGTTTAGAATGAACCTTCAGGATGGACATAGACTATTAAAAAATTATCACTTGAAAATAAAAGCGCTTTTCGTAAAGATCAATTTTGCAACGTAACTCGACGAAAAAACGATGACAATCTACAATTTCGGACGACTAGTATTATATTCAAAGCAATGGCACGTCAATCCGGTGTCGGAGAGGCAACCGGATGGCGAGTGGTAATCTGGGCCTTTGAGTGGTACAGAGCCCCCTGGTAGCGGCCAAAGTGACCCCAAATGGACAGGGGCGGCGATATGGGGGTGGGGCAAAATCGGAAAATTTTTGAAAAGGCAACTGGATAAAAATGCGGTTTCATTGAAGGAAATACCCTAATTATATAATAATTTTTTTTTTGCCAGCCAAAACATGCGGGCCGTTTTTGCACTAGCGAATAAAAAAAAAACAAAAAAAGCTGAGAAGGCAACCGCTTCAAAATTAGTGAGCATACTTACTGACACCACCGAACATTGGAAAAAAATTGCCATCCAATCCTGTTGGGCAGTTTCGGAGAAACAACCCCTCAAAGTCGCCGAAAAACCCTTTTTTTCGATTTTTTCAACAATAAGTAAAAAAAACACACTAAAAATTGTTCGAATCGGATGGCATTCGAAATTTATACTGTCCTAAGTACAAATAATAGTGTGTATCAATGCCATCCGAATTCGATTAAATTTACCTCTATTTAGCCACCCCCCAAAACTCAATAACATTAACAATAATGCTATACGCTGCATGAAATTGTTATTTTCATGAGTTTTGGGGGGGGGGTGTGTCTAAATAGGGGTAAATTTAATCAAATTCGGATGGCATTGATATACACTATTATTTGTAATTAGGACAGTATAAATTTCGAATGCCATCCGATTTGAACAATTTTTAGTGTTTTTTTTACTTATTGTTGAAAAAATCGAAAAAAAGGGTTTTTCGGCGACTTTGAGGGGTCACTTTGGCCGCTACCAGGGGGCTCTGTACCACTCAAAGGCCCAGATTACCACTCGCCATCCGGTTGCCTCTCCGACACCGGATTGACGTGCCATTGCTTTGAATATTATATAAATAAAAAATCTGTATTACAACAAAAGAGTTACTAGGTAAATAACTTTTTTTAGTGTGCATGTAGATTGGGTTTCTACTATCAACTATTAGGCGCCATGTAATGTTATTTTCTCAATAAAGTATAAATGAACAAACATTACACTCATAGACTAGCAGCCACAAAAAAACATTGAACCTATAAATAGATTACCAATTGTGGTAAAGTCCAAAACAGCGTTATTACGAATTTTAAGACTATTATGGCGATTTATAAGATCGTTAAAAAAAGCGCATTCTAACAAGGGTTTACTGTATATATTACACAGTAGATGATATTATGTTCAAATAAAACGAGCCAAACCGTTAATTGTATTAAAATATTTTTTTAATGTTTATTGTTAAAGAATATATATTGTTTTACATTTTTTTAGATTGTAGTGACTACGTAAATATTAAAGTATTCATCATGTAGAATTAAACCTGTCGATCATTTCACATGCGTCAAAAAACGGTCACCTGTTTATGAAAAATTTGCATACTTTTATTTTATTTGTACTGCTCTAATATTAGTACACCGCCCTTACTAGTGCCGCTTTAACGTACAACCCTTTTAAACACATCTCGTTGCGTGTGGAATGATTGGTATGTCCATTATACTTGGGTACTTTGCGTCAAACTAGGTATTTTGTAGTGAAGTGTTAGCAGTTTGAATTAAAATTGTTGTTTCCTGTCTCTGATATTCTTTAAGTTATGTTAAAATAATATTGCAACAGTATTCGCAATTCGGAAATCATACTATGTGGATGGATGCACCCATAATGTGCATATGCCCATGTAGATATTAAATGATGATGTCATTTCTGCTACTGTACTATCAAGACATCAATTTTTAAAATCTGGTTCAGTCAAAACTTACAAACACATGGAAACCAGCTTGATTCTTAACCATAAAAAAATGTTACGCACAATGTCAGTAAAAAAACTACGTAAATGATATACTTATATTTTTAATTTCAAGATTTATTAAATCTTATTTTTTTAACAAAATAACAATTATGATGTTTTTCATGTATTTAATGATGATTACAGACGTAAAATAAAATTTAATTACCCTTGACGACGTACTCCTGCAAACCATTTTTTTCCCTCTCTAATTCATAAAAAAATTCAGGAAAACAATGGAATTGTAATTCTGTATTTTTAGTTGGTGTATCTTTACAATCAACAACACAGCACTTCCAAATTGATAGCTTTTTTCCCATTTTATTCAACAATTCTTATTAAAATGCATGTATAAAGGCAGCTGCACATGAGGCTAGAAACGCTGCTAGATTCCTTAAGTGCTTTACTATTTTTCAAGCGTGTTTTGTGGATAGATCTGGTGCGCGCGCAGTGACAGTTCGAATATAAGCACAGAGCTAAACGTGGCTGTTGTCTGACTCTGAGCAGAATGACGCCGTATTGGTTTGTGGGCGTGTGTTCTAGTGCCCACGTGACAAGATACTGCTTCCTGATTGGTTCTTGCTCATACCTAGCAGCAGATCTAGCAGGGAAAATAGCTCCTGTTCTAATTTTAAAACCTATCTTGTGAACTAGCAGGGTCAGTCCGAAGTGACGTCATTTCCAACTCGTTACCCATCCTACCGACTAGCAGAACTCCTAGCAGCAATGTTTCTAGCCTCGTCTGCAGCGGCCTTAACATATGACACAAAGGTTTTGACTGAACCACTATTTAAAAAAAAAACCACGAGAGGGCGCAAAGGTCGCGTGTCAAAAGATACTTTCAAAAAAGTATCCATCTTGTGATGCGACCGATTAGATCACAGATAGACATTCTATGAGCTGACATCTACATTCTACATGTTTTGAAAATTTGACCTACAAAAATTTATTTAGTTATGTACAATATTGTCTTTACTTTAATATATTTTATTACGTATAAATAAATTATTTTAAATAATATGTTTTTCACATTTTCAAGATTTATCAATAATACAATAATAAAAAAAAATGGCGACAGAAATATAAATAGATATTAATTATTATCGCCATACAAAGGGTCATACAAACACTCAAAGAATTGAGTGGTAAAAGTGCTCAATATTATTGTCAAATCTAGTAGAAAAATTATTCAAAAAAATTCCTTCAAATAGTCAAAAAAAACAACGTTTTTTGTTGGATACTCAATCTGTAGAAAAAAGACTTATTAAATGAGCCTAAATGACGAACTGTTTCGAATTGAGTTGAGTAGCAACTCTACTCATTAACTTTCAAAGTAATGGAGTTTCTTTTTTTAGTTGAAACGAGAAACTAAAAATAATTTGAGTTTACTGAAAAATAGCTTGTTTCAGTATGTAAACTTTTCTCCCTATACCGCTCAAGAAGACTCAGATATCGAATATTTTCTCGACTTGAGAAAAATCTATTATTCGCACCCACATATAAAAAGTTTAATTGTCAAGGCTTAGGCAGTGAGGATTGTCTTTGTATGAGCCGACGTTTTCTAAAACGGCGTGTGGTGCACAAATCCAAGGGTCCTTCGTTGTCTGTTGCCACAAATGGAGTCTTGCTTTCAAATCGTCATATATACTTTTATATTGCTTATTATTTGCAATGTTATTGACTTCTTCTGGATCTACTCTCAAATCATAAAGTTCCCATTCTGGACGATAGTAATATTGTTTTAATGTTTTATACCAATATAATGGTTTGTTGGTTTTTGTGCGGTTGAGGATATCCTGAATTATTGTAATATAACATTAATAAACAGTTAATGTGGACATTATTTTAAGCAGAGGTATTAGTATTTTTTGACGGAAAACGGACAATTACGCTTTTTTAGCTTATGATGAGATTTATTCTCATTTGCTGACGTTCTAATTGTGCATTTTCTGCATTGCTGTTCAGGACAGTCCATATTAAACAACAAAACACAATTATAAAATATATTTACGAATACCTGAAAAGATGGTGACAAATAAAAATCCTGATCAATTGGAAAAGGCATAGCATAATTGAGATTGTGTATTAATTTATATCTGTGAGTTCGGATGGCTCGCATTGGATAATACATAGTTATTTCATGATGAGTTTGGCTTGCATATACAGCTGACATGTTGTTATCCGGAATTTCTGCAAAATAGAAATAATAACGGAATGTGAAAGAAAATCATTTCTAGTTAGCCGCTAGAGTGATTTACTTCTGAGAACTTTAGATGGCTGTACTGTTTTACCAAAAAATATAGTTCACGTGATGCGCTTGCTGGCGTCAAACCACAAAACACACAATTGTTTTGTGCGTCAAACAGCTAGAGTACAATGTGTTTTTGTACATTGAAAGTAGACCATTAAATACTTGTTTTTGGGGAAGAAAGTTGGACTTTGCATGCCCGTAACGTAAACTTAATGTCATGCATGTCCAAATAAAAAAATAATGTGTTTTTGTCGGGTCGAAAGTAAGCGAAAGTGACGCCATCCTACGCGATTATTATAAATTATATCTGACAGTTCGCCTAACCTACAATATTCACTTACACTGTTTTTGTAACTATTTAATGTTGTTCTTTCAATGCACTTAACACAAAAAGTACCATATTACTCGAGTAGAAAGTTGGCGTTTGCGTCGAGTGTCAAGTTGGTCACACGAGCAAAGGGAATTTGACAATCACATGATATCGCAAACGTCAACTTTCTGCCCTAATGATGCAGTAGCGTTGTGTGTTGCCAGTAGACATAGAAAATAGTTAAGCAGTACACGATTATAAGTCAACTGGAGTGTGTACATAAATGCATTGTTTAACCTTTTACTAATAGTGGTAGAAGACTTTTCCCAGTTAAAACCTCGCTTTGTATTTCATTAGTATATAATGACAGGTCAACGTTAAACCAGTCCAAAAGTGTGGGAACAATATCCAGCAAACTAGTCAGTGAATAAGTAACTTGATTTTGACGATCTTTATGTAACGGTGATGAAATCAACAACGGTTCAGCGATACCAGGATCGTACAAATTTGTCCTTCCACTAGGAAAAGGTATTCCATTATCTGATGAGTACATTATGAGAGTATCATCTTCATGACCAAAGTTTTTTAGTTCTTGCAAAATCAAACCAATACCTATTAAAAATTTTAAAAATTAGTTTCTTCACATTTGCACTTGAACTGTTTATGTAAACTGTAGGGACTAGAAACTGTGATAGTAATTGTAAATGTTTAAAACATTTAATTCCAATGATTATATCTGTCGTTCCGTCTCAGATCTTGTTCACTCGCGTTTGTCCCTTATCTCAATTAAAGCATAGCTGGATAAGAAGTACTTTATACTTTAAGTTTTGGTACCAATTGATAGCGTGAATTTATCCAGCCTTTTTTGAGTATGACGTGTGCAAACATATAGAAAGACAAAAATTTTAAAAATGCAAGCTCTTTTCTCTCATACAAAAAACCCAAAAAATTGGCAAAAAAATTGGTTGTCTGTAAAGTTGGTTTACGGACGATAGTTTTACGTGATAACGTATTCCGCTCGAATATTATATTTAATAATACATAACCTAAATTTTAGTAGCTGTCAGGCAGAACGTGACACATTTCGGAACGTGACACATTTTCGTGCATTCAGCCGGTGTTTCATCAATTTATAAGACGTTATCACGTCAAAAAATAAATACAGCGACCCTACTACTATTTTATATATTAGTATTGATATAAATTTGCTTGTGTCGTTTTTTGATACAGATTTTAAGTGAATATCTTTTCAATAAATCCGCATTAACACAAGAATAATCTATTTATTTTTAACCTTGATCTAGACGTGAAATTGTTGTATACTGATGTGCAACATCAATTCTGGCTTCCATCGTATCCTGTATATGATACGGCAATATAATTTCATCGGGTTGGTAAATTACCGGTGTCCAATCAACTATTGAACCCATTCCAGGTTCACCATTTCCAAATTTTTCACAGAAGTCTCCATATTCTGGATGAGTATGACCACATCGGTGCGGATCATGTAAAGCTATGTATAAAAAAAATGGACTGAAAAAATAAATTGTACTTTTTAACACCTTTAAAAAAAAACAATTGGTTGTAAACGAAAAAGTGAGGTGGTAAGGAAATTTTTGTATTGAACATTTATTTACCTGGAAGAATTTTGTGAAAGAAATTCGCGGACAAGTAATTTAATATGAGTGATGTTGCGGCCTACTTGTAAAATTGAATTGTTTTCTTCGGTTTGAGAATAATCAAACGGATACACCGCTTCTGGGCCTACATGTTTTTTCCCTATTATACCTATATAAATAAAATATTCCTTAATAGAGTTTCGTTCATACGGAAGATCCCTCAGTTGATTTTACCTGTGCGTATTTTATGTTGCCTCAGAATTAAAGGTAAACTTTTAACATCATCAAATGAATTAAAATGATGTATGCCTTGATGTAACCCATACATGCCATTTTGATGACTTGGCAGTCCTGTGAGTATCGTTGAACGACTTGAAAATTAAGAAAAAAAACTGCATGACAATAAAAATACAAAATAAGTACTCATTATTTTTATTTTAGTTTACCTAGGCGAACAACTGCTGACTGTCGTATAAGCATTATTAAAAATTAAACTTTTCTGTGCTAAGCTGTCTAAGTTAGGAGTTTGACAAATTTTGTTACGGTATGCTCCGATTTCAAAACCACCATCATCAGCTAAATAAATAAATAAACAAGTATTACACAATGTGTTTTCTAAATACATATTATTTAGAATTAATTAATCTTCATGATTTAAATTTAAAAAATATCACCGCAATAATAATAATTTATTTTTATTAATATAGTTATTAGGTATCTAAACTTTCGATTTTGTTATTTCGTAATCAAATTGTACGTTTATTTGTAAATAAAATATATTACTGAAATTTAAAAAAATACATAAGTAAATAAAATTTTATTTTATTTGGAAGGTTCCCTGAACCTGCCTGAACTGAACAATTTAATATTCGCGGGTTTGTAATTGTTGACTATAGTGGCATCTACCCTTCAATAGAGAAATCATATTTCCTTGTTTACACGTGACAGTTTGATAACGCATTTTATGTTGAGAATCGGCATTAACGAAATTTAAACAGAAAATTGTATTAAAAAGGTATGTAATAAAATAACGTTTAAAGTTTACCAATAATTAAAAGTGCATTTTTTAAGGTCCTTGTTTGGCAATTGATTATATTTAAAAATGAAATAAATACAAAACAATATAAATTCTTTTTACTCATTTCTGACGATTTATTATCCACGTGAACGTTTTTTACTTATGTAAATTGACTGCGACTGATGTGATCATTTTTGACAGTTTTTTAACAGCACAAATGTGACCATTGCCCATCAACAGTAGTTTTTGACAGTTGGTCATTGCGCTGCACTAGCAGCGAAATCAATTCAAGTTCAAACGTTCTGATACAAAATTGGCAACGTATTTTACAAATTTGTTTTAAAAACGCAGTTTTCTCATGGTTCTTTCATGATTTCTTCGCCCAAAAAATCACTATACTTATGGAAAGCATGTCTACATATCATAATTTTTTTTTATTTACGTACCTACTTATCGCCTGTCTGAACTTAGGTTTTGCATGACTATGCTTAATTCCAGAATATTGCACTGTTCAAGTCCAACGAATACCTATTATTGCTTTTTAGTAACAGTTTACTGAATTAACGTTTCCGATTTTGTCGAATTTTAAAACGCAAGAACCACCTCGTTATCGCTTTTTTAAGGAACTCCCCCGAAACGCTCTCCCCTTTTCACTGCGCAAAAAAACGCCATCACGTCGACACCACCTCGTTATAAGAAAGTCCCCCGAAACGCCAAAATCGAAAGCGTTAATTCAGTAAAATTTTACCTTTTTTTCTCAAACAAATTCTAAATGAGAAAAAAATGGGGAGACATACTAGGTGAAAGAATTTTGGGTTCATTGAAATTTGAACTTCACTGCGGCATTAACCCTTAAACCACTCCAAATATAATTTTTTCAGATTTGTGTCAAACATGCCCCGAACCAAAACACTGTGTCTGTTTGATGTTGATGGCACTTTAACAGCACCGCGCTCAAGAATAACCGATGACTTAGAAAAATTTCTCCAAGAAAAGTTGAAGCCGGTTGCAACTGTTGGTTTAGTCGGTGGTTCAGATATTAATAAAATCAGCGAGCAAATGGGTGGTAATAATATCGCACACAAATATGACTATATATTTGCTGAAAATGGTTTAATAGCATTTAAGAATGGTAAAGAATTACCAAAACAAACAATTCAGTCATTTATGGGTGAAGAAAAATTGCAAAAATTTATTAACTTTGTACTTGGTTATCTGTCGAATATCATTTTACCTGTTAAACGGGGCACATTTGTTGAATTTCGTACTGGAATGATCAATATATCACCGATTGGTCGATCTTGCAGTAGAGAAGAAAGAAATGAATTTGAAAAATACGATAAAGAACACAAAATACGAGAAAAGTTCATTGAAAGTTTAAAGAAACAATTTCCGGATATTGGTTTAACGTATAGTATCGGAGGACAAATTAGTTTTGACGTTTTCCCTAACGGATGGGACAAAACGTATTGTTTGCGACATGTTTGTAATGACAATTATCAGGCTATACACTTTTTTGGGGACAAAACTGACATTGGAGGCAATGATCATGAAATATTTAATGATCCTAGGACAATTGGACACAAAGTAATATCGCCAGAAGATACTCAAAGTCAATTAAGAAAAATATTTCAGCTGTGATTTTTTTATAAGGCTAATAAACAATGTTTCAGCTACAATTTACGAACTGATGGGTAGAGAAAGGGCGTAAATGAAAACTGTATTAAAAGAGCATATAAATAGGTAATATAATATCTCTTCCGTTTTTCTCGAAATAACAAAATTATTTATTATTAAATGAATATTTAAATACAAATTTGTACTTAGATAAACCTATAATACCTAATTATTGCAAAATTTTTAAATCTCAGTAATTTTTTAATATTATTGTAAACATTTCCAGTATAAAAACATGTAATTAACTATATTTTGAATCCCGATTTTTTGTACTCTGTAATCTGTATGTTTCTGTTCACTGATTATGCTTCCTTTGTTTACACCCATTTGTTCAACAGTATAAAAGTAATTTTTATTTGGTTGTCTTTCTGGTGGTATTGTAAAATTACAAAAAAATATATATTTTTTTATGTAGGTAATGTGTTTTGTAGTTAACACTTTTGAAAGCATTGTCAAAAAATCTTATAAGACAATAACCTACATAATATATTTCGGTTTTTAAATATCATGCACGAACAGTCTAATGTCGTTGTCAAACTCTGTCAAGTAAAACAATAAATTGTACTCACACAAAACTAATGATTAATCAATATAAAAAGAGATCGCTTTTCAAGCTAACTTTGAATCAAAAGTCAAAATTTGTAGAAAAATGATATTTTAAAGTGGAAATTCGACAAAAAAACTACGAAAGACATAGTGCACACAGTAATAAAAAAAAGATTGTTTCAATTGACCGGCTATTTTTTGACAAGATCGATTTGAAATTCTACTATACTTTTCTTATGGGGAAATATGTGGTCACAATCTAAAGACATTGTAAAATCACATTTTCTGACAATGCTTTCTTCAACCCAGTTATCTTGGTAACCTAAAGGTCATTCAAATTAGTGATGTGCCGGATATCCGTATCCGTATCCGCGGATATCTGAGGGAGAAGAAAGATCCGGATCCATATCCGTTAGTTTTTGTGCGGATCTTTTACGGATCTTTTACCTTATTAATTTTCAATTCATAGATGAAATTTTATATATATAGGTGATTAGGTAATAATGAAAAACTGCTAAATTTCATTCAGATTATTTTTTATTTTTTTAAAATCGTATTTGGCACCTTTATATTGCAAACATTTATCGTAGTGAATACCATACCAATAGTACACAACTCAAAGGTACTAAAAAACTATCTTTATAATGAGATATTGCACATCGATCTTTGGAAAGAGAAAATCTGTTATGAGAGTTAACTCTTAAAGAGGTCAATAACTTTTTCCCATAACAGATAGTCTCTTTCCAAAGGTCGATGTGCAATATTAACCGCCGCATACTCTAAAAAAGTAAAGATCCGTATCTGTATCCGCGGATCTTGAAACCAAAATTCCGTATTCAGATCCGTATCCGCGGATATACATTTTAAACGATCCGGCACATCACTAATTCAAATATTAACTTCATGCTAAAATTATTTTTTAGAATCATTTTTATTATAAATTTCATTTTTTAGTTACGGTCAGCTCACTTCCATATGTCTCATCAACTCAAAACTTTGCACACTTAGGCAGTCGCAAAACAGTGCAATATTTTTTTTATAAGGTTCTAATTTGTTTAGCAAGTTCCTTTATCATCGAAATTATCGCAACTATTCTCGCCATTTTTACCATACATTTTTCGGTTCTTTTTTCATAGGAAATACAATTTTTTCAATTCTTCGCAAAAAAAGCTGTTTAAAATAAAAATTTAGCCAAAATCTTACTTCGTTCCAAATTAATATCAAACGTTGAGGAAGTCTCTAAAGTGGTGTTTGGAAACAAGAAACCATCTGATGCTTTCAACGAGTCTAAAGCTCCGAATTAAAGAGTGATCACGAATAGGTGTTAGATTTATTTCGATGCCGTAATTAAAGAAAACGTTAATTTCCTGAATATTTTGGTTGCCTTTTTTCTTGAAATGCTTTCAAACCTTCTATTCTGTCTTTAGTAGATAAGAGCTGTGCATAGCACGATTCTTCAATTTTAATTCCATTTGCGAAATCAGTTTGAAGGCCTTGATTTATTGCACATTTAGCCATTCGTACACCAATAGGTCCATTAGCTGCTATATCTCTTGCAAGTTCAAGAGCTTTTTGATAAGCTGCATCTTTATTATCATTTTGTTTAACTGAATGATTAACAATTCCTGTTGGAAAAACCCAGTAAACTTTAATCAAAAATATTGACACAAATAAATACAATTCTAATTTTTAAAGTTTTTAACGAAATGTTAACTTAGAAGCATTGTTTGTTATACATTATATTATCAGGGAATAGGATTAATTTGCTATTTTATTAGCAAGAATGCTATGGAACAATACAACAGTTGCAAATTGTATCTAAAATTGCGCACCAGACATTAACTTCTTGAGAATACATGGCCTGGGGCCTAGGGCGGCTAATACTGCAAATACCTACTTAATTGTTATTGAAGTCACTTAAAATCAGCATGCTCCACTGAAGTCAACTGTTTTGTAAACTGACATTTCTGCGCTTCAAACAATTTCCAGTTAATGTATTATTGTTTCATGGCACTCTTGTCAGTCTTGTTAATAAAATAGCATATTAATTAGACTGCATAAAAATGTAGAGAAATTAAAAAAAACGATTTGTTTTATGGAATTTTATATTTGGAAGTTTTTTTTGTGATTCCGAACAAGGTTTCCAAATTCGTTGTGTAAAGTGAAACACACTGTATATCCAAAACTCAATATTAATGGAATTGTCGGTATAATTAAATATAAAGAGCAACATCACGTAACGGTTTATTAATAATTAAAACACATGCATATCATACTCATTTGTTATGTTTGCTCTTAACATCCAATAGCACCGATAATTCTGTTAATATAAGAGTATTGGACATATAATTGTCTAAAGAATACATCCTTAAACCCTGAAAGTGTTAACGACCTTTGTCTATAATCGACAATAATCTAATCAAAATGGATATAATTACTTACTAGAATGATATAGGTATATACATTGAAAATATTTTTACCATAATCTTTTGCTTCATTTCCGTCAACAATTCGAGCAGAATAAATAAGTTCTTTTGCAATTGATGGATTAATTAGTCGTGGGAGTCTTTGAGTTCCTCCAGCGCCTGGGAGGATAGCTAATTTTGTTTCGACTAATCCCATTTTTACTGTACTCGCTGCAATTCTGCACACAATTAATTAATTATTCAACGAAATTCTACTTAAATCTTTGATTAACGTCTGAATAGAACTCTTCAAATAAATAAAATTTATATTTTTCTGAACAAGATCCAAATTCGGATCGAAACGTCATCCTTTGTTATTTTAATTTACATTTTTATATATTTTTTGTCAATATAATATGGTCTGAAAAAAATTGATCGACAATTTTATTTATTTAAAGAAATTCTACTTATTATTAAATTTATTTAGCAAACAAATTTTGATTGTGGTTGTATGTGTAAACTAAAACTGTTTCAGGAAGACAATTTTCCAGCATTTGACTGTTCATTGTTATCACCAATAAAAATAAAATAAGATACTTATTTAAAGAAAATTATTATAAGGGGTTTTTCTTGTGGATTAGCCACATGTGTGCGCCCGCGCGCAGTATTGAATTTGCCGTCCCTTGATTGTCTTATATTTTCCCCCATTTCATTTTTCTAAACATTTTAATTTATGAATAAAGGGTCAATTTTGATGTGATTTACCGCCCCCTGACTGTGCCGCCCGCGTACAGGGCCCGCCCGCCTACCGCAACCCTGCCTAGACGAAAATTTTAGTCTGTCTGTACCGACTGGATTGATTTTGATGAAATTTGATTCACTGTCAGTAACTAAACTTAATATAATATGACACGTCTTATTGTCGGCTACATTCGACTTACGATAGAGGTTTATGTTAAAACAAAAAAAATATATTACCTGATATCACATGCCAATGCTATTTCTAAGCCTCCACCGAGTGCTGTGCCATCCAAAGCAGCTATTGTCGGCATTGGTAAATTTTCAATAGCATTGTTAAGCTCCCTAAAACGCGAAACAAATGATACCACTTCTTTGTCATTCATTGTTAATCTTTCTTTTAAATCAGCTCCTGAATAATGAATACGAAAAGAATAATTTAAAAATGTATTAGTTATACCAACCAACTGAACCAACCCACTCATTTGAAATTTCTCATTTTAGTGAGGAACAGCTAAGTATTCGAAAAGAACCTATTATAAACCAGTTACTAAAATAGCATCGAATGATTGGTTCTCCAACCGTTCAAGTTTTCAAAAGAGTTTCCTAATTCTCTAGTCTCTATTCTGTTGTGGATTAGGGCCGATTCAAGCAAAAAATTTGAATAAAGGAGGGAACACATTTTTTGTTTCCAAAAGGCTATATTAAAAAATACTTGTAAAACCACCACTTCAGAAAATACCTGCAGAAAAAACTCCTGGAACCAAACTTTTAAATATAACTGCCCGAATTTTAGAATCATATTTTAAGTCGTTTATTAAACTCGTAAGATTTTCTAGTAAAGATTCACACATTGCGTTTTTCTGTTTTGCTCTATTAAATCCAACGACTGCAATTCCTTCACTGAGATTAGTTGTATCCAAAATGACGTCTTGTGTAGAATTTTGTGAAATATAACGAATTTTTTGTAAGAAAGATAATCTTGTTAACTTTAACATTTTTAATGTACAAATGTATTTTCTCAAAATTTGGAATAATAGTTTACATAAAATATATGACTTATTTGTGTACAGTTGGCGAGTAACTGCGAGCAACTGACTATGAATTCTTATCGTATTGTTTATGAATCTCAAGTGAATTGTATTTATTAATAATAACTGTCAAGGCCACTAATTCAGCCATATTCTACTAACGATAAGCGCGGTGATTACCAAATGCTTAGCAAAATAGGTACCGTGGTTAATCACTTTTGTTTGCTTTTAGACGCCAAAAGCGTATATTAAAGCGTCTATAATAATACACACTCGACTTGTCTGTAATCTGCAAATCACACTTTTACCATTTCAACACCATAAGTGGGAAATGGTACTAATTTAGGTCAAAATTCACATTTCAAAATTCCTTCGAATCCAAAAAAACAAGTCTGTGCGTCTGTTTGTCTGTATTTATGTACATGTTACAGGTCAAACGAATGAGCGGATTGACACCAAATTTTGGGAGGATGTTTGATATGCAAATATGAATAGCCCTATTGTTTTTGGGGAAAATTGGCGCATAATTTTACAAATTAGTACTTCCTAGGGCCCAATTTCATCCCGAAAAAAGTATTTAAGATAAATTAAGTAACGAATTCAAATTAAAACTTATTCAACTCTGAACCCTTATAGACCATTTTAGGGGCCCTACAAAGAAGCCTTTAAGTTCAAAATCGAACTTTAGAAACCTATGAAGTATTGATTAGTAAAATTTCTCCTCAAAACGAATATTTTAGGTAAATGTTAAGCAATCATTTCAAATTTAGGTATTTTGTACAGGGCCTATTTTTAGGTCTCTCTTAGGGACTCTATATAGGACCCGAGGATTAAAAAAATACTAAGCCGTAAAGATGTAAAATTTTCCGTAGAATCCGAATATGAAAAAAAAGTATGGTTCCCATTTAAAATTTCAAAGTTGGGTCCTACGATATCCTTTTAGAGTCTTTGGGCCCAAAACTAATTTTGCCGTTAGATAGACAGGAAAAAGTTATTAAAAAAAACATTTTAACATTCTTAGCCCGGCTTACCCGATAAGAAATATTAAGCCGTTCCGGGACTTTTGAAACATTCGGTATATAAAGGTATTTCTCTTTCATTTATTTATTATCAAATGAAATTAGCAAAGTACTTTTAATGCTATACTATTTTTTCAAGCTTTTATGTAACTTTCATATTTGTCCGTTGTCAGTCAGTCAGTTTGTGTCAAAACTTTCAAAATTTCGACAGGATCCAATTAAGCTAGAGCTTTGAAATTTTGCACTTGTGTATAAATCCGGCGACAATGCAATCCAGTATGTATGACTGAATCTGATGCTCCAAGATGAATTACCTTTTTCTTCACAACCTTATTGACGTAGGTATCAAATAAAGAATTTGACGACTGGGATACGATAAGGTATGTGACGTCATTGTAAACCCAATATGGCTGACGCCCCAAGATGGCGGATTACTGTTTTCTTTACAACCCTATTGACATAGCTATCAAATAAAGAAATTGACGAGTGGAACACGATAAGGTATGTGGCGTCATTTTAAACCAAATATGGCGGACGCGCCAAGATGGTGGATTACTTTTTTCTTCATAACCCTCTTGACATGGGTATAGTTATGAATCTAAATTATTAAGCATTATTTTTTCCTTTTTAAATAAGTTAATTTTAAATATTATGACTCGGGTCACTCGGATTATTTTATTACGTCACTCGAGTGGTACCCGAGTTTTCGAGTAACTCGAGTTCACTGTTTACAGTCCCTGAAACTCGGTTGTCATTCGATTTGAGAGTATCGATTACTTTAGTTAAAGCATTTTTAAATAGGTGCCTTTATTAAATAAATAATATGTGATAATATGAAATAAGATCCAAACATTTATTTTTCATTTATTTAATCATTTAAGGAAGAAAAATAAAATGACTTCTTCAGATTAGGTAATTAAGTTTCCATGTAAGGAAGGATGGCTATATCTATATTAATTCTCCGAACCTATACTCGGTGCGCTGAGGGCAAGCGGACTCGAGTAAAATTTATTTTTACTCGAGTACCGAGTTAGACAAATTCACTCGAGTAAAACTGTTCGAGTCGCAACACTAATCATTATAAATATACATCGATTTTAAAAACATAAAAACGCTGGAGCGTATTATAAAAATTTCGCGCCTTGTATTTCTTGAAATACCTTTGTGTGCTCTAATTTTTTTTATTCTACCTTATAAATTTTGTAATCACTGTAGTTACGCATAAGCGGCGATTAGAACAGAAATAGTAGAATATGGCTAATTATTATTATTATCTTGTTATTTATGTACACAAAGCATCTATTAACAAAATACAAAATAAAATACGTATTAAATACCCACTAAACATTTTTGGTAATTTGTTAAATTTAATGGTGTTATTTGTGACCGAGCAAGTGGGGTGCCGTTTTGACCGTTTGATAATCGTTTGACAGTGATTGACAGACAGTAATTAACGTTTGACAGATTTTATTTTAGTAAATTTTTCAGTCTTGTTTTTTGTGTATACTTGGCATCCTTACGTAATAAATAAAAAACTGTTTTTTTTGACGTGATAACGTCTTATAAATTGATGAATCACCAATCTTATAAATTGATAAAACACCGGCTGCATGCACGAAAAAGTGTAACGTTCCTAACGTTCGTAACGTTCCGCCTGACCCTGTGCGTGCTTTTCTCGAAAACGGCCCTAACGATTTGGATGAAATTTACTGAAAAGGGATTTTGGGGGGCAAAAAATCGTTTTAGCTAGGTCTCATCTCTCGAAAAAATCGTTTTCTTACAAATTTTATCATTATAAAAATCAATTTTTTGACGTATGAAAATACTTAAATATTGTAAGTAGGTTTTGGAATTTTATATAAACAGTGAAACAATTGTTTTATAAATAGTATGACAGTTAATCTTTGAGACTTAAATAAATACGAAAGAAAGAAAGTTAATAAAAAAAATTATTTTTATAGGTGGTGAGTAATTTAATAAATAAAATTAACCTAAATTTGAAGCGAAAGATGCAATATCATAGATTCGAATTATTATAATTATTATATAAATTTAGGTTATGTATTACGGAATACGTTATCACGGAAAACTATCGTCCGTAAACCGACTTTACAGACAACCAATTTTTTTTTTTTTATTTCGACGTAAGTAGAATCATGTCAAAATGTTTGACAGATTATTATAAACGTTTGACAGATGTTTGTTTAGTTGAGAAAAAAAACTTTTAATTTTTTGACAAAATCAGTTATGTCATAAAATTCAAATCTTTGATTAACGTCTGAATAGAACTCTTCAAATGAATAAAATTGTCGACCAATTTTTCACAGACCATAGATATATTGACAAAAAATAATAAAAATACAAATCAATATAACACAGGATGACGTTTCGAAACGTCATCCTGTGTTATATTGATTTGTATTTTTATTATTTTTTGTCAATATATCTATGATACTTAATATAATAACGGAACATCATTCTGTGCAATATATTTATTCTTATTGCCGACGTTTCGTCTATAATTGAAGACTTCCTCAGGGCTCAATAGTAGGATAATATTAACTGGTTATTGACAAAAACTAATGTACAAATAATTCCATTTAGAGTCCTGTGGAAGTCTTCAATAATTTATAGACGAAACGTTGGCAGTAAAAATAAGTATATTGAATAAGGTTCCATTTTTCCATTGTCAAAATCACATACCTAAGAAGAATCATAACAACGTAAATTATGAGTAAATTTAATTGTTTATTTATCTCATGAAATTGTTTTTAAACTGTTCAACATGAAGTATTTCAGTCGTAATTGAATCTTCTGCCGCCATCGAATCTGAACCCGTAAGCTGCTGCGTTTTTGGCGTCGACTAATGCAGGATTGCGGTGTTTGTAGAAACTTCCATGTCCGTGCGCCGCTCTTGATGATCCTCCAGGTTCACCTCGGGGATAAAAAGCTTCGAATGTTCCAGGAGATGGAAGGACTGTGTCGAGTTTGGGATCATTCGGATCGTAAGCTTTAATGACCATTGTTTGACTCAAAAGAATAAGTGTCAGAAGTAGAAGTGAAGATTTTTTATACATATCTAAAATTGAAAGAAAAAAAAATGATGTAATAATAATAATAATAATAATAATAATAATAATAATAATAATAATAATAATAATAATAATAATAATAATAATAATAATAATAATAATAATAATAATAATAATAATAATAATAATAATAATAATAATAATAATAATAATAATAATAATAATAATAATAATAATAATAATAATAATAATAATAATAATAATAATAATAATAATAATAATAATAATAATAATAATAATAATAATAATAATAATAATAATAATAATAAGGAATTTGGCTATATACATATAAATTAATATTTTACAAACAAAATATTTTATTTAAAATGCAAGTACCTATTTATCATATTTTTACCGTCGTTCGTGCAGTGGGAAAATACAACAGTTACCGTTTCTTTCAATGAAACGAAAAGTAAACTTTCAATTTATTACAGTACTAACCCACATTTGAAAAATAGTAAAAATAAATTCATAATAGTAATTAATAAAACGTACCTGAATATATTTTTTCTGAACAAAAGTGCAAGATATCAATTGAAAGTTCACATAACATTCAATAATTAAGAAGTAACATATTTGTAGTTACTAGAGTAGGTACTTTACAAAATAACACGTTAATATCAATAAGTTGGTACCATAAATACGGCTATCAAAAAAATGGTCGACAATATGAATACTATTTCACTCATTCATAATGCGATTGTTAGATCATGTTAGATGTATGAGAAAGTTGCCTGTTATTTAAATTATAACCACTGCATTATTCAAGTATCAAGATATACAGCATGTCGTACAAATTTATACTAACATTGTAAATGCGAAAGTAACTCAGTCTGTTTGTCTGTTATGCTTTCACGGCCAAACCGCCGAGCCGATTGTGATTTAATATGGAGATAGTTTGAAACCTAGGGAAGGACATAGCCTACTTTTTTTTCAAAATTCAACCCCTACGGGGAAGAAGTCGAGGTTGTATTATTGTATAAAGCTTCAAACTACACTTTCAACGGCCAGACCGCTGGGTCAATTGAGATAAAATTTAATATGGAGATAGTTTAAAGCCTGGGGAAGAACATACACTAGAGGGTTAAATGCCTTCTCATAAATTAAGGTTAAACGTGATATGGGTGTTCTGGTATTTTTAATGCGAAAGCTTGGTGCGCCCAAATTGTTATAATTTGTGGCTAATCTGATGGAGGAAGTGTTTTAATTTGCCTTTTTAATTTAAAAGATTACAATTTTCATTGAAAACTGGTTTCGGAATAACTGTAAACAAAGTCCAGGGCTAAACACTTAATGGTTTAGAGGTAGTCACTAGTCAGAGGCATGAAAAACGAGTATTTTTAATATTATTTTCGACAGTAATTTAATTTATTTTATCAAGCTGATAATACAGAGTTATTACATAATGTTTCAACTTGACTTCACCAAATTTTCAAAAAAAAACTTTTTTTTTTGGTCGAAGTTATAGCCATCTTTGCCGGACCCCTCTCACAAGTAGTTCTTTGAGCTGGTTCATCCAAAATCAATAAAACAAGAAATTAACAGCTTCTAAAAGCTTAAAACCGAATTTTCAAGGAAAAAAACGACAACTTATTGTTAAAAAAATCGATGTTTTTAACAAAAAAATCCTTTGGTTATGTTCTAGTTTATTTATGCTTTCAATAAGCTGTAAAAATTTCATTCATATCCATCGAGTGGTTCTTGAATACAGTGGTAGAAAACGTAGTTTCGAGAAAAATGTGTTTAAAGTTTGCGTCTTATCTGCACCGAGTCATCTATTCCTGGGCTATATAATAATTATCTAAAAAAAATTTTAAGTCAATTGACTTGAAATTTTCAGGGAACATCATACTGCAAGAAAATGCAAAAGAAAAGAAATCGATTTATTAAAAATCCTGACTACCCCTTCATTTCGAGAAACCATATTTTTCGCACGGTCAGCTGGATGTGGCATGCTCACGAGTATCGAATCCACAAAAGATAAAACCTTTATGTTTTTGCAAAGACGGTAAAACAAAAAAAAACATTGTTAATAGGGCCATCTTGCTTGAACTTATGAATTTTTTTTAATTTATTATATTACATTGATTCCACGCGGACGAAGTCGCGGTTAGAAGTTTAGTAATAGAATAATTCGTTACTTCCTTTACTAGTCTTTATCAGTAGGTTTGCGCACCTTAATGTTATCTTAACCTGAGCGTAACCTGTACAGATTTTATAGTTTGTATATCAAGTTTAATCAAAAACGATGTTACCATTTTCGAGAGAACCTATATTAGGTACCTATAGACAGAAAAATGTTTTAGAACGCATTAGAATATGTACAATATACCTACAAGAAAATGAAATTATATGTTCCGTTATAATAATATTACGTATTATTCTATGTGAAATTCAAGATTCGTTTTTTGTAGTTCATACTTTATAGTTTATACAGTATATTGTCAACTTTCACTTGACTAAATTAGTGACGTATAAGATGCTAACCCTGGAATGAATTTCCAACAAAGCAAAGCAATCTTTTACACGTACAAAAACACTACTCATGCCACTTTAGTAACATAGTTGGGAAAAATAATAACCGCATTAGATCTTAACAGATGTCACTCGCATCACTACTCTCTTTAATTTACCATTTTTCTGTTAATTTCTGCATTTTTAAACTTTTTTGATGACTGTGCAAATGGTAAAATTATAAGAAAATAGGGAAGATAGGCAGCTTCGTAAGCACGAAAGTTTGACAGACAACCTGCCATAAGAAACCTTTTCAATATTTATCTCGAATAGAAGAAAAACAACGGTCGTTTAGAAGGAAGATAATAAAAAACATCAATAAGATACCCGGCCAGTGGTCTAAATACCGTAGGGCAAACAGGGTCAGTGCCCCTACCCCAAAATCTCGGGGGGGGGGGGTATTTTGGCCAATCCTAGGTTTCTTCTTTGCTTCTAGTTTGAAAGTGGCTAGATTTAAATTTTATATTTTCATAAAGATAATATTGGCAGTGGCGTAGCTAGGCGTAGGCGAAACGGGCCCTCGCCCACGTCCTCGCGCGAGACCCCCTTGTGTGCTGACTTGAGGCCAAACCCCATGAACTATATTAGGTTGTCTGTTGTATACCAAATATAATAAAAAAAAACGTCATAGTATATAATATCTTTTGCGCATGCGCAGATTTAAAAAAAAAATCACAAATTTTTCATGTAAAAATAGATAAAATAAAAAACCGTTTTGGAATATAAACCATTATTATATTAGAAACATAGTCATAGCCTATATCTCTTTTGCGCATGCGCCGATTTTCCCCAAAAAATTTACAAACGTTTCTAGTAAAAATAGATAGAATAACAAACCGTTTTAAAAATTATATTATTATTATTATATAAAACAACATTATAAGAGAATGGTATACTCTTTTACGCATGCGCAGATGTTCCCCAAAAACAATAGGCCATTTTATATTTGCATATCAAACATCCTCCCAAAATTTGGTTTCAATCCGCTCATCCGTGATGTCGTAATGGTAAGAAATGTTAAAAATGACGTTTGTATATCTGTCAAAGTATTAAGTTCTAATAATTAGTTATTTAAATTGTTAACTCAGAAGGCGTTGCATTTCACAAATATTTCAAATTACATCCGATTTTGAACAAATGCTATTTTATGTTAAATACTAGCGGCCCTGTACGTGCTTCGCTACGTATAAAGTGAAATAATAAAACAATTTAATTGGAACATCTATCTATCTATTTTATTTATTTTAAAATATACATGGACGTATATGTGTGTATGTCGAGCACTCCGGCTGCGCCGTCGTGCCCGGTGCAAAAGAACGAATGGGGAAGGAAGAAAAAAAATTTAGGGGTGGACTACCCCTAACATTTAGGGGGATGAAAAATAGATGTTGGCCGATTCTCATAGATACCGGATAAGCACAAAAAATTTCATCAAAATCGGTCAAGCCGTTTCGGAGGAGTATGGCAACGAAAACTGTGACACGAGAATTTTATATTGTTACGCATTGTTACCCCATAATTCTACGCCTATGGAATTTCTAGAAAACTCCATAAAACACTCGAAGGTCAATGAACAAACAATAGAGGCAGATAACGGACTTCCGACCGTTAGAGGCGCCCACGCATGCAGCAAAGAATGCAGGTAGTCAAGCAGTGGGATATAGGAGATTCGGACGCGTGGTGAGGCAAGGGAATGCCTTCTCGAACAATCTGGAACCTAGGCCAAAATCTATATAAGAGGCAGAGGTTTGGTTGAGCGGGGCAGTTGAGTTCAGTCAGTTACAGCGTGCTAACAGCGAGTTGACGTACAGCTAACTGTTTTACATAAATTGTGTGTGTTCTGGCATTATAACATAAATTCTGTTACAATATTGAGTTAAATAAATATAACGCTAGTATAGTGGAAGTTAAATAAATAACTTATAGTGTGTTTGAATAGACAATTGCGCTGATAAACTCTGTGTTGTGTTTTAGTGTGAATTGAATATTTCTTTGTACATAATTCTTTATTCTTTGTTACTTAGTCTTACGTTGTATAAATTAGAACTATTAGCTTTATTTCTGTTAAAGTTACCTATACGTTTTTGTGTGTGTGTTTTTACTGTTTGTTAAACAGTTAATATCTTAAATAAATACTTTTCGCCACAGACTATATAGCAGTTTTGTTACACTGGTGTCAGGTGTGGGGTGTGAACAATGGCGGCAAAACTGTTATACGAACTGAAAGTGGTGGAGCTAAGAAGTGAATTAGAAGAAAGGGACCTTGATACTTCTGGAGTGAAAGCAGTACTGCAGGAGCGGCTCCGTGAAGCGATCTCTTTAGAAGGCAAGGATCCAGACACATATAAATTTGAAATGTCAGGCAGTGAGTTGGCGAAAGAAATGAAAGAAAATGCGAAAGAAATGAAAGAAAATTCTAGAAGAATGGAAGAAAAGCTGTCCGAAAAGCTTGCTGAAAATTCTAGAGAGTTAAAGGAAAAACTGGAAACAGTTGAGGAAAAGCTGTTAGAAAACTCTAGAGTAGTGGAGGGAAAGATCCTAGTACTGGAGGAAGAGATGAATGAGATGAAAGAACGTCTGGCAGCACTAGAAAGAGGACGAACATCTACAGCCTCACAGAGTTCGATCAACGAACTAAGCGGCAACATCGAAGAAGAGAGGGAGGCGACCACGACGAGAATCAGAATCAAACCGCCAACGTTCGATGGGAACGTGCCGTGGTCGACGTACCACAAGCAATTCGAGGCTGCCGCAAGTGCCAACGGTTGGTCAGACAGAGAAAAGGCCATCTCTCTGGTGGTGGCTCTGCGTGGGGATGCCTTAAACATCTTGCAGGCAATCCCAGCAAGCCAACAAACAGATTACCAGCTATTGGTTTCTCGGCTGGAGTTGAGGTACGGCGACGCTCACCTATAACAGGTGTACCACGCGCAAGTGAAGAACCGCACCCAGAAGAGTGGGGAGACGCTGCAGCAGTTTCAAGCCGACATCGCAAGATTGATACGGTTGGCTTACCCAACGGCACCCGACTCCTTCCTCGAACAGCTATCGGTGCAAACATTTATCGACGGGCTGAAGGACGGCGAAACACAACAGGGCTTGAGGTTGGCGCGACCGAAAACCATTGATGATGCGCTCGCCTACGCCTTGGAGTTTGAAGCCGCCAAGATCGCGTCGCGAGGAAGTGGGCGCATTCGAGTGGTAACAGAAGAAACCAAGGACCGACTGGAGAAGCTGGTGCAAAGAATTCTCCAGGAGTCGGAGCGCGAGAAGAACACTTCGGGCGATGTGCGGAGACCCCGTTGTTTGAACTGCCGCGAACGAGGGCACACACGACGAAACTGCCCTAAGGCCGGAAAATTCAAGAGGGCCGACAAGAAGGGGCAAATGTCGAGGAATGTCCCGGAGGCCACCGTCCAGGTAGTGTCACCTAAGGACCGCACAGCTAGTATTTTCGTCGATGGGAATGTCGCTGGTCAGAACATTCCGTTACTGGTCGATACGGGTGCCATGAGGTCAATCATACGTCCCGATGTAGTACGAAAATCAACGAAGCTGTCGCCGGCGACGGTACAACTACGAACAGCTACGGGTGATCGGATTTCGACGCACGGATCGGCCATGATGACAATCAGCGTCGGAAATAAGAAACTCAATCACGAAGTACTGGTGGCTGACATCTCTGACAATTTCATCATGGGGATGGATCTTTTACGGAAGTTCGGCTTCGCGTTGGACCTGAAGGAGGGGGTCCTGAGAATCGACGGTGAGGAACTTCCTTTACACCCCATGGAGGATTCGGTAGCAAGAGTGTGGCTGAAAGAGGAGGTGACTCTGCCGGGACGAAGCGAGGTGATCGAGCGGGCCGGCCTGGATGGAGACCTCCGGGCAGGGTGTGTGCGAGTGATTGAACCAGTATGCGACAACAAGGTTCATAACGGCGTACTGGTGGGAAAGGCATTAGTGAGGGTCGGTGAATCAGTACCTGTGAGAGTCATGAACATCAATAGGGAGCCGGTGACTCTGAAGAAGAACACCCTGATGGGGCAATGCGTACAGGTATCCAGAATCTCAAGATGCGTGGAGAAGACGCGAAGACCACCTGCTGGGGGCGACGTCGAGAAGCTGGCGAATGTGGTTGTCGGCGCATGCGAAGATCTGGACGAGGCGCAGTCGAGGGAGGTGCGAAGGCTGATTCACCAATACTCAGATGTCTTTGCATTAGACGACGAACAAAAAGGGCGGACCAACGTGGTGCGACACAAGATCGACACGGGAGATGCTAGACCAGTACGACAACACCCGAGACGACTTCCATTGGCAAGACGGGAAGAAGCCGAGAAGATTATCGCCGACATGGAGAAGCAAGGAGTAATCGAACCATCCAGCAGTCCGTGGGCATCACCGGTAGTTCTGGTCGGCAAGAAAGACGGATCAACGCGATTCTGTGTGGACTATCGACGCCTTAACGACGTGACTAAGAAGGACAGCTACCCGCTTCCCCGTATCGATGACACGTTGGATACACTGTCAGGTTCTCGGTGGTTTTCGACCTTGGATTTGAAGAGCGGCTACTGGCAGGTCGAGCTGGAACCACAAGACCGCGAAAAGACGGCGTTCACAATTAGTACGGGGTTGTGGCAGTTTACAGTTATGCCCTTCGGCTTATGTAACGCACCGGCAACTTTTGAACGCCTGATGGAGTCCATTCTGCGGGGACTGTCGTGGAAGACCTGCCTAGTGTATCTCGATGACGTGATTGTGGTCGGCCGTACATTTGGCGAACACCTGAAGAATTTGGAGGAGGTGTTCCGAAGACTGCGGGGCGCGAATTTAAAACTTAGTCCCAAGAAATGCCACATGTTCCGGACGAAAGTGCAATATCTTGGGCACGTTGTCTCCCGCGATGGAATAGCAGCCGACCCGGAGAAGATTCGAGCGGTTCAAGAGTGGCCGACGCCGAAAGACAAGCACCAGGTTCGAAGCTTCCTTGGACTTTGCACCTACTATCGCCGGTTCGTCTCGGGCTTTGCGAACATTGCGAAGCCGTTAACAAGGTTGACAGAAGACGGACGCGGATACATCTGGAGCGGCGAGTGTGAAGAAGCGTTCCAACAGCTGAAACGTGCTTTGGTGACGGCACCGATACTAAGTTACCCGCGCACGGACGGTAACTTCATATTGGACACGGACGCGAGCAACCTGGCCGTTGGTGGCGTGCTCTCTCAAACTCAAGACGGGCACGAGAAGGTCATCGGCTACTTCAGCAAGGTGCTATCGAAGGCGGAACGAAATTACTGCGCGACCAGGAAAGAATTGTTGGCGGTAGTTAAATCGGTGGAGCACTTTCATAAGTACTTGTATGGGCGGAAGTTCCTGCTGAGAACGGATCATGCCGCACTAAAGTGGCTCCTCCAATTTCGAAACCCCGAGGGACAGGTCGCCAGATGGATAGAGCGGCTGCAAGGGTATGACTACGACACGGAGCATCGTGCGGGCGTTAGTCACCGTAATGCCGATGCCCTTTCACGAAGACCCTGCCCAGAAGACTGCCGACATTGTGCTCGCCTGGAGGAGAAGACCTGCCGCGTCGCGAGAACCGCAGTGGTAAACGACGAATGGTTGCCGGAGGAAGTGCAACGCGAGCAAGAGGCGGACCCGGACTTGAAGATAGTGCTGAGGTGGAAGCGCAGCGGAGAAAGACCGGCCTGGGAGGAGGTTAGCCCATTCGGCGGAGCGCTGAAGACGTACTGGGCCCAGTGGGACTCTCTGGCGATAGAAGACGGTCTCCTGAAGCGGGTGCTGGAGAACGAAGATGGTACGAACGCGAGGCACCAGCTGGTGGTACCGAAGAGCCGGGTGCCAGATGTGCTGCGACATCTTCACGACGGGGCCTCGGGAGGCCACTTCGGCGTAAAGAAGACCCTGGAGAAAGTCAGAGAGCGATTCTACTGGGTCAACTGTAAAGAAGACGTCCGCGAATGGTGCCGAAAGTGCAGGCTGTGCGCCGCCGGTAATGGACCCCTGGGGAAACGAAGAGCGCCGATGCGACAGTACAACGTCGGAAGTCCGATGGAGAGAGTGGCTATCGACGTGGCTGGACCATTCCCCGAGAGCGACGCTGGAAATAACTACATCTTAGTGGCGATGGACTATTTCACCAAATGGGTGGAAGCTTACGCACTCCCAAATCAAGAGGCTGCGACGGTTGCTGAGGTCCTGGTCAAGGAGTTCTTCAGTCGTTTTGGAGTACCAATGGAACTGCATTCGGACCAGGGCCGGAACTTTGAATCCGCCCTCTTCGGAGACGTCTGTCGCCTGTTGGGGATCCGTAAGACGCGAACCACGCCGTTACATCCGCAGTCTGACGGGATGGTTGAGCGCATGAACCGGACGATGGGGAAGTACCTGGCGAAGGTGGTTTCTGACCACCAGCGGGACTGGGATCAGTACTTGCATCTGTTCCTGATGGCGTATCGTGCGTCGGTTCATGAAACTACTGATCAGTCACCGGCCAGCGTAATGTTTGGGCGTGAGTTGCGGTTGCCCTGTGATCTAGAGTTTGGGCGCCCACCGTCGAATCAGGAGGAAGCCGGGGACACGTACGTCGCCAAGTTGCGACGAAAATTGGATGACATCCATCAGCGAGTCCGCAAGAGTAGCCAACTAGCCAGCGACCGGATGAAGAGCCGTTACGACGTGAAAGCACAAGAGGGCGGGTTTCAACAGGAAGATTTAGTTTGGCTCTACAACCCGTGCAGACGTCGTGGACTCTCACCGAAGTTACAACGGAACTGGGAAGGTCCATACCAAGTGATGAAGCGGATCAATGATGTCGTCTACCGCATTCGGAAACTACCAAGGGGGAAGCCTAAGGTGGTACACTCCAACCGGCTAGCACCTTATGAAGGGGGCGACGATATAAATATAGGGCAAGACAACGAGGCCAGAATCACCATTGGCCGAACTACTATGGCGGATAAGCGGCCTGTTTTTAACGATTTCATGGCCGAGTTCTCCGGGGCCAGAAAGGCCCGATACGGCGTGACAACAGAAGAGGGGCGTGATCTTTTTGGCGTTCCTAGTGAGTACTCGCTTGCTCACTGCGTCTCGCGAGACCTACGCATGTCCAGAGGCATTGCGGCTGAGTTCAGTCGACGATTCGGCCACCGAGAAGAACTCCGGGGACAGGGACCCCAGGTCGGGAAGGTCTTGCGGCTGCATAACCAGCATCGCTTCGTTTATTACCTGGTAACGAAGCAACTGTTTCATCAAAAGCCCACCTATGCTAGTTTGTGGAACACCCTACTGGAGTTGAAGGCCAACCTACTCGTCGACGGTGTTAAGAAACTGGCGATTCCGAAGTTAGGCTGTGGGCTCGACCAATTGAATTGGAGGGTCGTGCGAAATATGCTGGAGGTCCTTTTTAGGGACACTGGAGTGCATATTCTGGTGTGCAGTCTTAGACCGGAGCCTCAGATGCGTCCAGATAAGAGTGTGGACTGCTATTTCTTCACCAACGGCAAGTGTAGCCGAGGCGAGGGATGCCGGTACCGGCATGACCCATTCCTACGTGCCAGAAATCTGCCCTGGGACAGGACAGATCTAAGAGGGGGGCAATGTTACGCATTGTTACCCCATAATTCTACGCCTATGGAATTTCTAGAAAACTCCATAAAACACTCGAAGGTCAACGAACAAACAATAGAGGCAGATAACGGACTTCCGACCGTTAGAGGCGCCCACGCATGCAACAAAGAATGCAGGTAGTCAAGCAGTGGGATATAGGAGATTCGGACGCGTGGTGAGGCAAGGGAATGCCTTCTCGAACAATCTGGAACCTAGGCCAAAATCTATATAAGAGGCAGAGGTTTGGTTGAGCGGGGCAGTTGAGTTCAGTCAGTTACAGCGTGCTAACAGCGAGTTGACGTACAGCTAACTGTTTTACATAAATTGTGTGTGTTCTGGCATTATAACATAAATTCTGTTACAATATTGAGTTAAATAAATATAACGCTAGTATAGTGGAAGTTAAATAAATAACTTATAGTGTGTTTGAATAGACAATTGCGCTGATAAACTCTGTGTTGTGTTTTAGTGTGAATTGAATATTTCTTTGTACATAATTCTTTATTCTTTGTTACTTAGTCTTACGTTGTATAAATTAGAACTATTAGCTTTATTTCTGTTAAAGTTACCTATACGTTTTTGTGTGTGTGTTTTTACTGTTTGTTAAACAGTTAATATCTTAAATAAATACTTTTCGCCACAGACTATATAGCAGTTTTGTTACAATATATTAGATTATTATCGACCAATTTTATTTTAAGACACAACATGCGCAATCTTTAAATTGCCATGTTAAACCGTGCAACAGAGAGAGATAACCGAAAAATGTTTACCATCGGTTATATCAAATTGAATTTATTTCTATATAAATCTGCATAAAAAACTGGTTGGGCAAATTCTGTTGTACGAAATTTATGTAAAATTTTCTCCTCTTTCGTTTAAGACAGGTTTCGAACCGATCAGATTTAAATTGAGCGAGTTATAAGCGAAAAACTTCGTTTTTCCTAAATTGCTCTTCTCTGGGGCCGAAATTCAAAAATCGGGCGACGTTAGGATCTAAGTTACCCGGAGACGAATCGATCAAAAAAAGTTTTTTAAAATCAGTTAAGGCGTTTGGGCTGTACGCGTGACATAAAAAAGTGGGACGTACAGATTCACAGACGTACAGACAAAGCGAATACATATAGGCTAGTGATTCCCAAAGTGGTCTATATCGACCCCTAGAGGTCGACTACAACTTGCAAGGGGTCCATGTCAGCGGGAAAAAAATTGGGGGTCTATGAAATGAAAATGGGGGTCAACGATAGTAAATCTTCTAAAAAAAAAGGAACAAACTGGACATCGTTAACCGAAGTGATTTAAGATTAAATCTAACTAAATTGATGCCAAATGTTGAAAATTTATTATTAAAACATCAGGTTCATCTCTCACATTAAAAGCATTTATTTTTTGCTTAGTTATTTTATGTAACAGAAAGTAAATTTTAATTTGATTCGTTTAATTTGAATCTAATTAATAAATGTATAAAACTAAACATTTCACACTGCATTTCACTACTGTTACAAATTTAAATCGTTCAAAGTGAGTAGCACTATACCGGTTGTCAAAAATACATTTGAAATTAATGAATTTGCAAAAAATCAATATTAGATAAGCAGGGGGTTTACCCAAAACCGAAAAACATGGCAAGTTGGCTACGAGAAAAAAAGTTTGGGGACCTCTGATATAGGCGCTTTAGATTACGCTATTCGCGCCTAAAAAATTTACCATTACCTAAGTTTAAAAATAAAATTAAAGTAATCTTGACGGAAGCGTGCCTCTATATTATTTATGATTTTAAACTGTAACATAATTTTATGATGTACCTATTGTATTTTGTACTTTTCTCTTTGACATGTCACATAGATGCTTTTAAGTATCTCTACGTGACCAAATAAATTATTATTATTATTTTTATTATTATTATTATTAGACCCGCAGAGATCGGGATACTACAGAAATAAAATTATGATGATAAAAATATTGTCTGAAGACACAAGTAATTCAAGAATTACAAGGCGCGAAATTTTACATAATATACCCCGACGTTATGTTCGAGAATTGTTGTATGTTTTTAACGACACTTTGAGCTTAACTAAAAAAAAAAAAACAGTGTAAAATATTGGAACATAGAAAGGAAAAATTTATTAATAATTAATTTAGGTTCATAAATATAAAAGTGTTAGCTGTAAACTCTATGATCGTTTATTAGTCACAATCAATAATATAATTATGACCCTAAATTATTAAAAATTATATTTTCATTTTGGTACATTTCAATAAAAACTTTCTTTTAATTAGTATTTTATTTTTCTTGTTTTTATAGTCTTTCAAAATTTTAACTATTATGACATTAATTTATAACAAAAATCGGGCGACGTTTTAAGTTACCCGGAGACGAATCGAACAAAAAAAAGTTTTTTAAAATCAGTTAAGGCGTTTGAGCTGTACACAATCCTCAAAAATGCGTGACATACAGATTCACAGACAAAGCGAGTACATATAGGCGCTTCCAGCTAAAGCTTAGGTCGCGCCTAAAAATTATTTGATTATTTTATTCAAGATGGTTGAGAAGGAAAAGGTATTCCGTCATCTTGGGGCATCCGCCATAATGGATATATACATTGTCACCAGACTTATGCATGTGTGTGAAATTTCAAAGCTTTAGTTAATTTAATCTAGCCGAACAAATTGCAGCCATTGGACTACGGGGCCTTTACAACTAATAAATTATAATATTGACATTTGACATATAATAACAAAGAAAATAAAATTTCCGTTAACGCGTGCAGTAACGCGGGTAACGGTTACCACTAAACATTATAAAATTTGCTATTCGTTTTCATGGTTTTCTATATGTTATCACGTTATGATGTTAAAATTAAACAAAGCATGCTTGTCAAATACCTAATATCTACAGAACAAACGAACATTAGATTTTTTTTATTTTCAAAATATTTCTGAAACTACAAATTTAGAAAAACACATTTTTTTCATGACTATCTTGTAAAAATATACAGGCTATTGAACCGTTATGACAATATGTATATCATAATTATATAAAAAACAACATTAAATGGTAGGTATATCTTTTTCCGAATATATCTTTGTTGCGCATGCGCCGAATTTCCCCAAAATAAAATACAAAACTTTCTTGTAAAACAAATAGAATAATAAGCTGTTATGAAAATAATACCATTATTATATAAAAAACGATGTTATAATATGTATCTCCTGCGCATGCACCGTCTTTCTCAAGAAAACTTTCTTGTAAAATGAAATGATAAACCATTATGAAGAGTATATCATTATTATATAAAAAAAAACGTTATAGCACATAATATCACTTTTGCGCATGCGCCGATTTTCCCAAAAACTAAATTACAAAACTTTTTTGTAAAACATATAGAATAATAAACCGTTATGAAAAGTATACTATTATTATATAAAAAAAACATCATAGCATATATCGTTTGCGCATGCGCCGATTATCCCCAAAAAAATTTACAAAAATTTCTAGTAAAAATAGATAGAATAATAAACCGTTATAAAAACTATATTATTATTATTATATAAAACAACATTATAAGAGATATACTCTTTTGCGCATGCGCTAATGTTCCCCAAAAAACAATAAACCACTTCATATTTGCATATCAAACATCCTCTTAAAGTTTGGTTTCAATCCGATCATCCGTGGTGTCGGAATGGTAAAAAATGTCAAAAATGACGTTTGCAACTGTCAAAGTATTATGTTCTAATAATTAGTTATTCAAATTGTTAACTCAGAAGGCGTTGCATTTCACCAATATTTATAATGGCATTCGTTTTTGAATAAATGCAATCTTTTTATTTTATTATTTTAATTAAGGTAGTACGAGCACCAAGGCAATTTTAAATAAAAGGCTTGATTTTTTTAACTTCCCGCTATAAAAATAAAAAAAATTTTTATTTTCAAAAATCGGGAAGTTATTGGTTTCACCCAATGAATTCATTGAATTCATTGGTTTCACCCCGATTTTCGAAAATCGAGTTTTCGCCAGATCTCGACGTTTTGAGGTCCTAGGAAGCTATTGAAACTATTTTGGCGATGATGTCCGTAGGGCTGTATGTGTGTGTATGTATGTATGTATGTAAATCTTTTATATCTTTTGAACGGAGTGTCTGACTGAAACGCGATTTGCGGCATCTGACGTGATCTTGGTGAAATTTGAAATGATTCGGCCCAAAAAATTTTGAGAAATCTTAAAAAAAACAAGTTTCAAAAATTTTTAACAATTTGTTTTTGTAAAATATTTTCTAAACTACTAAACCGATTAATTCCAAAATCTAATCAGCTCTTCTCCTTAACAAACTGCGTCGATTTCCGCAAACCGCATCAAAATCGGTTCATTTGTTCACGAGATACCGTGAACGAAAAAATCGTAAAAAAGTGTTTTTTTAAAATGACTCTTAGGCCTAGTTTATATGAGAGGCGTTCAACGCGCGTTGGCCCAACGCGCGTTGAATGCCTCTCATATAAACTACGCCTTAAAATTGTTATCAGATCGATTTTTCTGTAATAAATTACTCTTTGAGGTTAAAAAATTGCGTCGACTGCCGCAAATCGCATCAAAATCGGTTCATTTGTTCATGAGATACCGCGTGAACGAAAATTTCGTAACAAAAGTGTTTTTTTTTTGAGCTCGAAGAGCTAAAAAATAAACTTCTTGCTATATTTTATATATTTTTGAGCGTTTTGAACTCGAAAATAGCGGAAAGTTACAGGGATGGCCTGCAGGGTCAAACTTCTTTTCAAATTTTTTATATTTAACATTAGCTTTATGGTAAAACGGTAGATGGATGATATGTTTTCATTGATTTCTCTAAAACTAGTCGGTGGAAATTAAAATAAAAAAAACTATTTAAATTAAAGTTAAAACCTTAATAAATCATTGAAAACAAAAAAATTGGTTGTCTGTAAAGTCGGTTTACGGACGATAGTTTTACGTAATAACGTATTCCGTAATACATAACCTAAATTCTACATATAATAATTATAATAATTCGAATCTATGATATTGCATCTTTCGCTTCAAATTTCAAAAAATGGTGCCAAACTTCTTAGGAGGCTATGAAACGTCGAGAAATTTTGGTCCGACCCCTAGGTCCCGCCATCCGACCGACGCCAATAGTGTAAGTGCCTTATGGCAAATACACTAATAATTCGAATCTATGATATTGCATCTTTCGCTTCAAATTTAGGTTAATTTTATGTATTAAAATAGTCACCACCTATAATAATAATTGTTTTTTTTAACTTTCTTTCTTTCGTATTTATTTTAAGTCTCAAAGATTAATTGTCATAATATTTTGAAAACAATTGTTTCACTGTTTATATAAAATTCCAAAACCTACTTACAATATTTAAGTATTTTCATACGTCAAAAAATTGATTTTTATAATGCTAAAATTTGTATGAAAACAATTTTTTCGAGAGATGAGACCTAGCTAAAACGATTTTTTGCCCCCCAAAATCCCTTTTCAGTAAATTTCATCCAAATCGTTAGGGCCGTTTTCGAGAAAAGCACGCACAGGGTCAGGCGGAACGTTAGGAACGTTACACTTTTTCGTGCATGCAGCCGGTGTTTCATCAATTTATAAGATTGGTGATTCATCAATTTATAAGACGTTATCACGTCAAAAAAAAGCGTTGTGCTCGACTAATTAAAAAGATATTTAATCTTTTTAATAAAATATCTTTTTAAATAGTCGGGCACAACGGGTTTTTTTTGTTTTCAATAATTTATTAAGGTTTTATATAAACTAAATGACATATTTAATTTTATAACTAATGCCATAAAAATAAGATCATTTATGCTGTTCGAGTAATTTATCTACAAACGGAAAGTCATATAAGTATTCCAATTATTACAAAATTGGATTATAAAATAATTCTTTTATGTTTTGTTCGCTATCTAAATTTAAATCACATATTTTGTAATTTTGAAGTGCTATATATTGGTTGGGTTAATCCAACCACCTGTAATAATAAGTCTTTTTGTTAAATACAGTATTTTTATCTATCTATCTATGTATCTTATGTAATAAGATACAATTTAGTTTTATACTTTTATATCGCTGTAAAATAATTGTATATAAACTGTCGATGAATCAAGAAATCAATTATTTAATTTTGAAATAAATATAATCAGTATCACTCAGGGTTGCGAATTTTTTAATGCAAAAAATTTGAATTAAAAATTGAATTTTTATTTTTAATGCAAAAAATTTGAATTAAAAATTGAATTTTTATTTTTAATGCAAAAAATTTGAATTAAAAATTGAATTTTTATTTTTAATGCAAAAAATTTGAATTAAAAATTGAATTATTATTTTTAATGCAAAAAATTTGAATTAAAAATTGAATTTTTATTTTTAATCCCGATGTTGGGATTAAAAATTAAAAAACTATTTTTTAATGCAGTTGTCGGGGTTAAAAATTAAAAAACTATTTTTTAATGCAGTTGTCGGGATTAAAAATTAAAAAACTATTTTTTAATGCAGTGGTCCGGATCACCATTTTTTTTATTTTTTAATCCGAGTGGTAATTCAATTTATGAAAAGAATTACTTATATTGCCATCGCTGGAACCTTTAAAAAGTGTTATATCCGCAATTACAGTGCCACTAATTATTTGGTAGGTACTTTATTAATCAACTGGTGACCCGGTCCGGCTTCGCCCCGATTTGTAGATTGCCTCTAAAAGATTGATTTTATTATAGAATAATAGCCGTATTTGCATGGCGTTATCAAATATTATTAATGCAGTAGTCTTACTAATCCGGCAATATTAAAAACTAGGGGGTGTCGGATTATTGGAATGTTCGGATTAATGGATTGTATAGAAAAATTCATAACTTAAAATAGAGCGAGCGAGCGCAGAACAAGAGTAGAGAGGGGTAAAGGAGGGTGCCGGATTATCGAAATGTTCGGATTATTGGATTTATATGAAAAATTCATAACTTAAAATAAATTATTGGACTACTGAAGTGCCGGATTAGTGAGACTCTTTTGTAATAGCCATTCGTACGCGATTGAAACGAAATACGGAAGTCTTGCCTCACAAGGCTGTGCCCCGCTCAACAGCGACAACAGTAGTAGAGCCTTCGGCTCCACCGTATTGCAATCTTAGCTCACGGGGCTGCGCCCCACTCGGCAACAGTGGAATGGTCCAAATGTTGAAGAAACGTGTAGTGTAGGAATATTGCGCCGTAGTGAATTAGGTTCGACTAAAATTTTTCAAAAATAAAATTTCATACTAAAAATAAGTGGGCAATATTTAATCATTTAATTTTTTGTTGTAAAATTTTGTAGTTTCAATAGATTTAAAGTATTTTACTCGCTACAGTCGGAGACAAAAGTTTAGCTTAATAGTACGTAAGTACCAAAAGTTTAGAATTTTACTTTTGTAAGAGACTGTACTCTATACAATAGAAGCATTGGATACAGTACTTATAAAAATAAAATTCTTTAGCACGGGGAATCACTTAACCTATTCTAGACGATAATTTAAAAAAAAAACTTGTTTACTAAATTCTAAAGTGATACAAGTAATACATCATTATTCAATAAAATTGATTAAACATTTATTTCAAAAATAGTTAGATAATATAAAATCGTTATTTTGCGTTCAATAATGAAGAACAGAATATAATGCAAAGAAGATTTTTAAGAAATAGTAAGACTGAGCTTACGCGTCGTCGTGCTTTTTTTTTGCTACGCAACAAAACCAATGCCAAATTTTGTTTTTCTGTAGTTTACAGATACTATTAATTCAAAAAAAAATCTTAGGTATCTACTTTTTCAGAATAACGGATAGTTGCTCATTACTATTATAGTAATAAATAGTAGTAAGATTGTTGACATAGACTATGACGTCACAGAAATCTCGCGCCAAATGGAGCGTTTGAATAATCAAAATATCTTGCCCAAAAAGAATATTTATTTTTTATTTTAATAAGACTGTTTTAATGAATGATTTCATGTGTTTAATAACTTTAAATATGGAAATAATTGATGTTAAATATTTTCAAAAATTGTGCATATATCCTATTGCACACACGGTGTGTAACCAGTCTTATAGCCTCGGAAATCAATTGCACACACGATGTAAATTCGGTGTCGAATGGGTTAAAACTTATAAGCTTTGATAGACAATTAGTTATAAATTAAAATACAAATACTGAGTAGTTCACTTAGATTTTATGTTAAATATTTCCAATTAACTAGCAATAACTAACAATAGAAATATACTCTTACTACAGGGTAAGACCTATTTGAAATACTAACATAAAAAACTCTACATATATGTGGTGACTGTATCGGAATGCTGTATAGTCTATACAGGATGTTGAAAAAGACCCGGTACCCCGAAATAACTCTTTTTTTTGCCTCGAATAAGATGTTTGGGACAAAATTTGTTTAGTATTGAAAGAAGGATCGTTTGCACACAAAACCACAACTCACCTCCTCGCGGGGGGTGGGTATAATTTGAAAAATTCAAAATTTTTATTAGCTTAGTGACTTCTCCGATGAAAAATAAACATCTTTTGTCTGAAAAAAAAACAAAATGTGCAAAAATGGAAACGAGACATTAGAGAATGGAACAAGCAGCTGAGGCGAGGTACGTAGACACACAATCACGCGCGCGCGCAAACACAATTGCGTAATCACGCACGTGGTTGGAAGGATACGAGTTGGAATTTAATTCATATGGCCCTGAAAAGGGTTGATTCCAGATTTATTATGCAAGATCGTTCGTCTCCTATTTTTAGAGGAAATGTACAAATTGTAAGGATAAACATTTTTTTCTCTAAGATTTTGTCTGACAAATTTCTGTTCATTCTCATTATCTTCTAGACTATTTAAATCTTGAGACGAAAATCTTCAATTAAGCTAAGCGCAACTGTTAACTTTAATTCGTTTAGACAATACAAAAAAACGTTTTGGACAAAAGATGTTTATTTCTAATCGGAGAAGTCATTAAGCTAATAAAAAATAGGGCATGCCATTTAAAATTTTTGTTAGCCTCACCCCCGCGAGGGTTGAAGGGGTGAGGGGTGGTTTTGTGTGCAAACGATCCTTCTTTCAAAACCAAGCAACTTTTGTTCCAAACATTTTTTTATTCGATGCAAAGAAAATGAGTTATTCCAGGGACCGGGACTTTTTCAACACCGTGTATACATACTTTCTGGTTATAGTTCGGCAAGATTACTGCTAGAGTATTAAAGGTGGCGTTGTGTGAATCTTACCTCAATATCTCTAGTTAACCAATGGCGTAACACGAAGTAAACACGCGAAAAAATTTGAATCCTTCAAATAATTATAACAAGAATTTATTATAATTATCATTTTCTTAATTTTATTATATAATGCCTGACAAAATTTTAAAGATTAAGTTCAAAAACTAAAACTCGACTGCTGAAAAGTATGAAAAAAGAAAATATTCTCATCTAAGGATAGCCGTGGTCGTATGCCACCTCATATATATGGTCATATGACGCCCTCTAGATGTATAGCGCTTTCTATTGTTTAGTGATGCAAATAAAAAAAAAAAAACAGTTTGTTTTTTTCATAATTTCGTGTTTTTTTTGAAAAAAAACATCTGGCTTGGTTTTTTTTTCAAAAATAAAAAAAAACTAAAACTGTACAGTACTAAATCTGTAAACACGTTATTTATATTTATATAGGCACTAAGAATACGATTTATCATAAAATAAACAAGTAAGTATAGGTACCTATAGACTCAACATTTATTTTGTGTTTAAAATTGAAACATATTAAAGATATAAAAAGAAAACAAGCATAAAACCAAAATAAATATTTTTTATTCTTTATAATAATTACTATAACAAAAAAAAAAACGTAACGTTATAATTATATCATATATGTCAAATAATTCATCATTAAAATTTATTAATTATTATATTGAACGTATTGTAATTTATATTAAAGGTTAATACAAGCCCTACAAATTAGGGATGAGTATAGTGACTCAGTGGCAGCTGAGAGTATCACATAAATCAATCCTAACATTCATAATGTGGATCTCCAGCACTGAACATTCTTTAGGGTATTAGTGACACTGGACACATATACAATCATATCTAGCTAGGTTGTACTTCCCAAGATCAGTTACAGGTCACGTGATCTTTGTTTTGATCTTGATTATATATAGCGTCATATCGTGGTTTGAGGTAATTCAAGTTGCCGCTTGTACAGTCGCAAACATATTTACATGCATTGTGAAAAAAACATGGTTTTGTTTTTTTTTTCACAATAAAAAACCGTTTTTTTACGGTTTTTTTTCATGTCTGAAAAAAAACGGTTTTTTTGCATCACTACTGTTGTTACAATCACAGTGGTTACAATGTATTGTTTCGTTAAGGTGGGTGGCATTAGGCATACGACCACGGGTTGCCTCAGATGAGAATATTTTTTTGTTTCATACTTTTCAGTAGGTAGTCGGGTTATAGTTTTTGAACTTAATTTTTATTATTTTTTTTGAACTTATTTTTTAATTGTTATCAATTTTCTCACCCCTGGGACATAAATTCAAAAATAAATGTAGCCTTTTCATATTTTTCAGTAGTCGGGTTTTAGTTTTTGAATATTTTTTATTTAAATAACTTTTCTTACTTATTTTTTGTTTCCAATTTGCTCACCCCTGGGACTAAAATTCAAAAATAAATGTAGCCTATGGTACCCGGACCATAGTCGAATTTTTGTTTTTGAACTTATTTTTTATTTAAATTATATTTTTTTCCTTATTTTTTTATTTGTTTACAATTTGCTCACCCCTGGAACAAAATTCAAAAATAAATGTAGCCTATATTACCTAGACCATAGTCGAATTTTTGTTTAAAACTTATTTTTTTTTAATTATTTTTTGTTTCCAATTTGCTCACCCCTGACACCAAAATTAAAAAATAAATGTAGCCTATGTTACCCGGACCATAGTCGAATTTTTGTTTTTGAACTTATTTTTTATTTAAATTATATTTTTTTCCTTATTTTTTTATTTGTTTACAATTTGCTCACCCCTGGAACAAAATTCAAAAATAAATGTAGCCTATATTACCTAGACCATAGTCGAATTTTTGTTTAAAACTTATTTTTTTTTTTTTTATTATTTTTCGTTTCCAATTTGCTCAGCCCTGAGACCAAAATTAAAAAATAAATGTAGCCTATGTTACCCGGACCATAGCCGAATTTTTGTTTTTGAACTTATTTTTTATTTAAATTATATTTTTTTACTTATTTTTTATTTGTTTACAATTTGCTCACCCCTGGAACAAAATTCAAAAATAAATGTAGCCTATGTTACCCAGACCATAGTCGAGTTTTAGGTTTTGAACTTACCTTTTATTTAAATTATTTTTTTTTTTTATTATTTTTTGTTTGCTTCCAATTTGCTCACCCCTGGCCCTGGGACCAAAATTCAAAACTAAATGTAGGCTATGGTACCCAGACCATAATAACGATTACGAATCGATTAACACCTTATTTATCAAAATCGCATAGTTTAGGCGCTACCGTGAAATATCCGTACCTAAATACTAAATACAGACTTTGATAGACTGATATACTTATAACCCTTCCTTTTTGGCTGCGCCGCAATCGGTTAAAAATAAATTGTTAATGTAGTAGAAATTAAAAAATTATTTTTTAATCCCTATGTTTGGATTAAAAATTAAAAAAATATTTTTTAATCCCAACGTTTGGATTAAAAATTAAAAAAATATTTTTTAATCCCAGCGTTGGGATTAAAAATTAAAAAAATATTTTTTAATCCCAATGTCGGGATTAAAAATTAAAAATCTATTTTTTAATCCCAATGTCGGGATTAAAAATTAAAAATCTATTTTTTAATGCAGTGATCCGGATTAAAAATTAAAAATCTATTTTTTAATGCAGTGATCGGGATTAAAAATTTATTTTTATTTTTTAATCCAATGCTAAAACAGTGCTAATTCAATTAATTTTTTATTGCGTTATTTGCAACCCTGGACTATCACTACATTACAGTATTATAAGTTACAATTATTTATTTTGCGCTATAAATACGTTTTAATAGGTTTTTTTATTCAACTAAGACACACACCTTATGAAGGTGGTAGCTTTGGTGAATATCTTTGAAACCGCACGTTGATAAAAAAATGTTTACGTGTATATGTTATCGGCCAAACCCGATTCAGGACAAACTAGTTCAGCCTAGGCCAAACTAGTTTGGCCTAAGCTCGATAGGACAAACTAGTTTAGCCTAGGCCAAACTAGTCTGGCCTAAGCTCGATGAACTAGTTTGTCCTATTATGAATATGTACCTAACTCCAGGATAAACTGGTATAGCCTAGCTAGTTTGAACTAATTTTAAGGTAAAGTAATTAATATACTGGAAAATAATCATGATTTTTTAAAATAATAATAATAAAGTTTATTGTCATTCGTACAATAACTAATGTACATGTTGACAGTCAAAGAATTCTTTTATGCTGGAGAAACAATTTTCTAATAAAAATTTCTTTACAAGTAGGTAATGCTTTGCAGTGACCATCATAACTTTGTGCTGGTTCATCCAAAATCGATAAAACAAAGAAAAGTCTTTAGTTTAATAGTAAATCTAAGACTTAATCGAAAATTTTATTTTTTTTTTGAAAATTAATAAAATGACGGCATCTAAAAGGTTACACCCGAATTTGCATGAACAGATTGTTATAAAAGTTGAAGTTTTCAATCAAAACAAAAATCCTTTCATCAAGTCCTTGTTTTTATGCCTTCAATAAGCTGTAAAAATTTCATTTAAATCTATCAAGTGATTCTATAATATTTCAGTGGTCACAGAGTTCTAAAACATAGTTTCGTGATGTAATATACTATTAATAAAAACAAAATTTTTATGAAAAACTTTTTGTGTACATTATCTGGTTTTCATGGTGATATAATTCAAATCTAGAAAATAGAGATTTTGTGAGTTGTTGAAAATTTTTAATTAATATTTTTCCAAAACTGCACGGGAAAGTTTAGTTTTTTTAATTTTTACGTTATCTAAAAGAGTCAAACTTTCGAATAAACATTTTTTTTTAATTTTTCTATAGCCAATTTGGTTTAATCTTATTAAACGCTTTATATTAGCTTGGGTTGTAAATATGTATGTATGTAACTAACTATGTATGTATGTCCGTAACGGAATCTTTGAGCATAATTTTCACCAATTTCCCGAAGTCTGATTAATTTGAAACTTTGCATACGTATCAAGGACCGATGACAATGCAATAATTTGATAACAGTTTCCCATTATCCTTATTAGGACCCCCAGGATTAATAAATTCTTTTATAGATCCTCTGTAGTAAACGCTTTATTTTCACCAATTTCCCGAAGTCTGATTAATTTGAAACTTTGCATACGTATCAAGGACCGATGACAATGCAATAATTTGATAACAGTTTCCCATTATCCTTATTATTAAACGCTTTATATTAGTTTGGGTTGTAACTATGTATGTATGTCCGTAACGGAATCTTTGAGCATAATTTTCACCAATTTCCCGAAGTCTGATTAATTTGAAACTTTGCATACGTATCAAGGACCGATGACAATGCAATAATTTGATAACAGTTTCCCATTATCCTTATTAGGACCCCCAGGATTAATAAATTCTTTTATAGATCCTCAAACTAAAAAGTGAAAAATAAAATATAGTTTAAAAAAAACTAAAAAACACGCTTTATATCGGACTAAAAAGTAAAAAATAATTGTTTTAAAATAAGCTTAAAAAGCGTTGGGCGCTCGATGTACGAAAATGTGGAACAAAGCGCCCCACGCTTTTTAAGCTTATTTTAAAACAATTATTTTTTACTTTTTAGTCCGATATAAAGCGTGTTTTTTAGTTTTTTTTAAACTATATTTTTTTTTATATACACTTCCGGTCGGTCTTCTCATTTATCATTGTGTTAAAAATCTCATTTTTAATATTTAATTACTTGAAAACTGGACGGCCAATGTTTTTTAAAAAATACAGTTGAATTGTGAGATATCCATAATTAGTGCAGGGCATAGTGGCGCATTCGTTTGCAAATTTCGTTTGGTTCGTAATTTTTTTTTTTAATGTCCAGGAGGCTCTCCTGATTATAACAGTGTAACATGACACTCAATATCTGTTGCCGTTATTGTTTAAACAACGAAAAATTGAAAATATTGCAAAATAAGTTTTTTTGCAATAAATAATTTTTTTATATATTTTTCAGACTATTTTGAATCGAAAAAGTCCTTACACTCATTATCGTATCTTCAACCGGTGAATTTTTATGAATTTTTAAAAATTAAAAATCGTTGTAAATCGTGATTTTCTTGAATTAAATAGTACACCTGAAAAAAAATACCGTGATTTCTATTTTTTTATTAAATATTAAAACTTTAATAAAAAAAATTAACATATTAAAATTTCAGCGTATACTCTATACATTGCTCTATCGGGTGTAAAACCTTAAAACTTTCTTTTGTTGCAAAAACACTTCCTATCTTTGTCTTTCTATACCTATTCGATTCAGCAACATTAGTCCGGAGTAGGCCATACTAGTTTATCATAGAACAAACTAGTTCATCCTAGGCTAAACTAGTATGTCCTATCGAGCTTAGGCCAGACTAGTTTGGCCTAGGCTAAACTAGTTTGTCCAATCGAGCTTAGGCCAAACTAGTTTGGCCTGAACTAGTTTGTCCTGAAATCGGGTTTGGTCGATAACATATATACAGAATGAGACATTTAATGTGTTTTAGAGCAATAGCTCTTATACTATTGATGATATCCAAAACTGTTTCAGATGAAAGTTATATTGTTCTAGAACGCCATCATACTGGACCATCCTATTTTTTTTTCAACGGAGGCGTTGAAACTATATTAATATGACCGCCACATTTTTAACTAGAAACCCATATTTTTTGTCTCGTATTATTGTTCTTTGGGTTAAAGAAAATAACTTTTATTCCAAACATTTTTCGATCGGATTAAAATCCGAGACAAAAAATATAGTTTTCTAGTTAAAAAAGTGGAATTGACCATGATGTAGCTTCAGCGCCTCTACCGAAAATTACCGGATGGTCCACTATGATGACCTTCTAGAACAATATAACTTTCATTTGAAACATTTTTGGATATCATCAATAGTTTAAGAGCTATTGCTCTGTAACAGTTTATAATCATATAAACTGACAAATAAGCCATTCATAATTTCAAAAATCTGATTTCAGATTTGTGTTCAGCATACTCAAGAACGTCAGTATGCAGATTGTCATAATTTTTTATCCATTTATACTCGAAATATTCCATTTTGCAGCTTATTTATCAGTTATTTGTTCATAAAAAAACAATTTTCCAAAAAACCGGAGGTGGAATTTTTTGTTAATACAATTTAGAGAATATTGCAATTGGCTTCATCAAAAAATATGTAGGGGAGAATTATTCCGAATATGAGGCCTGTTTTTGACTAATTTGACTCCAGTAACGCCCTTGTCTTTAGTGCTCAAATTTTCTTCTAAGGGATCGTGATCACAAAAAGAACTTTCCTCTGTTTCCAACAAAATGTCAACGATTAACACAATATTATAATACACAAAATAAGCCGTCCGCTTACTGCGCACATATTGACAGAAGAGGGATTCTTTAATATGACAGATTATGTACGGTTTAATGCTAAATTTACTACATATTAGAAACATGTATCTACTTAAACAAGGGGGTGATCTTTCCAATCATACCCTTACAATATGTTATATCCCTATTCACTCTGCACGTGGACAAAACAGAACCGGAGCAATACAATATTTGCTCGGCCCGGCTTCGTCCGAATGCAAATCGGATTGAATCCATGAATTTAAATAAAAATTTATTTGTTTATTCATCTATTTAACAATCTATACGTCTACTCAACATACATAACAATGTTTGGTATAATAAACTAATGGACATAATCCGTTGACGTTTGGATTTTCTCTCGAAAAATCGCCAAATTTGCCTCACGTAATTTGTGAACGCCCCCTTATCAGTCTCAGGGTTATTATCGATTCAAAATTCAAATGTGACAGTAAATTTTGTCACACAAGAAAATGCGACCTGCTGTCACTATAACTAGTGAATAAACGTTTTCACGTCAATATTTGCTTACCCCAATAAAACAAATACAAGCGTACTCAAAATCTTTGTAAACGTATACATTTACTCCTTTGTTTCACACACAGCACCTCTCTCATACGTGGCTACAGCTCTCACGTTCGCAAAAGACAAGCTGCCGTATAGTCTTCGTTTCAAATCAATACGTCGACCCTATTTTAGTTTATAAATGTCAGTTTGAATGACGGGGTATCCTACCTCCTCCTGGGACAACTATTTAAAACAGTGAAACAATTTTTTAAACCGAACAATTAGTTTTGGAGTTTGCCCTCTAGTATAGATAGGTATAAATTAATAATAAACATTAAAAATCGTTGCAAAAGTCAAAGTTAGCTATTGCATAATAAGGAAATAAACGAACTGAGGAATTAGAAAAAATATAAGTATACGTATTTAATTAAATATCAAGAACGTGTAAGCTCGCAGAACACCAATTCCATACCCCTGATCTATAATTATGATGTATTGATCAAAAATCTAACGAGACATGTTAAATAATTATTAAATACAATATAATATTTAATACATTATTTATCACATGCATTTTTCTTTCAAAGTATTGAGTGCGTCATGGCCAGTAAACTGAAGGAAATCTTCTGCGTTCACCCCTGCTATTTACTAGGAACTTAATTGACTTGACGAACAGATGGTTAGGGATTGGGTGAAAATATAATATATATTTATGCATGCTGATACGTGAAATCTGATGAAAATTGCGTAAAATATTGTTTAATATAAATTATAATCCGAGCTTCTCATACTCTATATACATTGTTATATTAAAGTTTTATTTAGTTTATTTGACACATTGAATTTTTTTTAGTGGAGTCAGAAGAGCTGACGGCGTTATTAATAATTACTTCGATATCTAACTAAATTTTTTAATTATTTACGCAATACAGAAGACACTATCAGTTTTTAAAATTAATTCTGCCCATCTGTTTAGTTGCCAAAGAAGACCACTAAAAAGCCTAAAATAATAAAGGTTTGTGATCGGCGTCAGTTTAATTACTATAATTTTTTATCTACCTATAGAAACTTCAATTGCTTTACCTACGCTTTTTTGTAAAGGAGGTTCAATTGTTTCAGTTTTTTTAAATTTTTACTTTTTAGTGACTACAATACGTAGTTTGCTCGTTATTATTGACATTCTTTTATAATATTCATTACTAAACTGCTGAACCGATTAAAATGACGGAATGGTTGATTGGGTGGCCCGGAATACGAGAAAAAATTTTGTGGCTCCGAGTAACCTCACTTCCTTTCGATGATTTTTCAAAACTTGCACAGGCAAAAATTCGCAAAGTTCTCGCTCGGTGGCAGAATTTTTGACGTGATAACGTCTTATAAATTAATGAATCACCAATCTTATAAATTGATAAAACACCGGCTGCATGCACGAAAAAGTGTAACGTTCCTAAAACCTAACGTTCCTAACGTTCGTAACGCGTAACGCGTAACGTTCCGCCTGACCCTGTGCGTGCTTTTTGCTAATTTCTCGCTCAATTTAAATCAGATCGGTTTGAAACCAGTCTTAAACGAAAGAGGAGAACATTTTACATAGATTTTGTATAACAGAATTTGCCTAAACAGTTTTTTTATACAAATTTATATTATAGAAAAATAGCTGTATAAATGCAATGTTGTGTAATGCATGGCGCGACGCGGTCGGTCGTCTTTGTTTGCCGTACATGGAAATTAGAAGATAACGTATGTCTTGTCTTAACATGAAAACGGCTGCATTTCTAATGTTTAATTCAATTTTTTGACATTAGTATTTTGTGAAATGCAACGCCTTCTAAGTTAAGTATTGGAATAACTAATTATTATTAGAACATAATACTTTGACAGTTGCAAACGTCACTTTTGACATTTCTTATCATTCCGACACCAAGGATAAGCGGATTGAAACCAAATTTTGGGAGGTTTAGGTTATGTATTACGGAATACGTTATCACGTAAAACTATCGTCCGTAAACCGACTTTACAGACAACCAATTTTTTTTCCAGGCTTTCTATAAGTACCCGAAAAGTTTGAAAAAATATTATCTGCCAATTTTGTCACTGCTACATTACAATCTGCCAATTTAATGTGATTGTCATAGTCATTAAATGCTTTACCTGAATACCATGTTAAACTTTTCGCGAACATGACGCGTTTTTGCAAGGCCGATTTTGGCAGAAAACTGTACCTTCCTCGGGATTCTCTACAAGAAGACGAACCGTTTGAGCTCGGTTTCACTCACCAAGCTTTTTTATAAAATTTATTTATTATACTGACAGTCTCTGCAAGGGGTAAATTGGCAGAAAATATTTTTTCTGAAATTAGGAGGTCCCCCCAGATGCCTTTCACTCATTTTCTGCCACTTAGTAGAGTAATTTTGAATTTTGCCGTTTTTTTTTTAAAGTGCCCCAGCGTCGTATCGCAACGCGCTCGACCCCTATATTCCACTAAGCGGATTCGTAGAGAGGGACAAAGACTACACGAAAGAGAGCGTTTCTGCCACCAAGTGGTTTTTGACCATTTCTGTCACCGTCCCCTAACTATACAGGTTGCTGGGTCTAAGCGAATAAAAAAGGTGTTCGGATTTTAAAAAGCCATCATATACAGCGTGTCCACAGAAGCTCTTTACAAATGGAATTTTTTTTTGTTAATTATTGAAGCAAAAATTTTTTTCTGTGGAAAAGTTCTGCTTCGTCCAAAACCTCTAAAACACCAAAGAAAATTTTCTTCGGCCTAAAGTTATACGAGGGAAATCAAAAAGTTTTATTTGACTAAAAATAAAAATTATCTGTGACTGTGATATTCAAGATTTTTGTAAAATTTGTTACATAATCAAATTTAATTCAAAATAATAACATAACTAACTTCTAAGTAATTATTTATTCAGAATTATAAATCAGAATTCAACATATTCTCCATCTCTCTCCATACAAAGAACGGTTCTCCTTCCAAATCCGTCACTGAATTTCGAATCATTGTAGAAGGAATTTGATGGATTTTTTCGGTGATAATCCTTTCCAATTGATCAATATCTTGAAAAGGTCTACTACGGGCGAAAATCTTGAATATCACAGATAATTTTTATTTTTAGTAAAATAAAACTTTTTGATTTCCCTCGTATAACTTTGGGCCGAAAAAAATTTTCTTTTGTGTTTTAGAGGTTTTGGACGAAGCAGAACTTTTCCACAGAAAAAAATTTTTGCTCCAATCATTAATAAAAAAAAATTCCATTTGTAAAGAACTTCCGTGGACACGCTGTATAGGTAAGTACTGTATATATAATATTATAGTTTAAAAATGCTGGACGATCAAAATTATAGCACTAAATATTTCACTTTTTGTCAATTTGGATTGTAACATTTTGTAACAGAACTACATGTGCAAGATAACTCATTATTTCGCAAAATTATGAAAAGTATGTCAAATACAGATATACTCTGGATCGAAGTTCTCCAAAATGACTGCATCGAAACTTACCGAATGGCGTCTTTAAAGACCGACTTGACAAAAAGTGGCATATTTAAGACGATATATTCCAGCGACCCTCATTTTCAAACTATTAACTTTGGACATAATATGTGTCGCTGATTTTTTTGTAGGATACATTTTAGGAAATTACTAGTATACAATATTGTCCCACCTATAGCATGGTCCTCACACCAAGAGTAGGAGCTGGAAAAACGCGTTCTCTAGTGACTTTTTGTCACCTTATAAAGACGCCTGCATTTGCGAAAGTTTTGCTACAGTAATTTTGATCCAAAGTATCCTGACCTGACGTACTTTCGACAGTTTTGTGGACAGACGAGTTACATCGCGCTTTCCAGTTCTGTCAAAAGTGCTTTTGAGCTACGTGCTGTGGTCGTAATAAGCCCCACCATATATTTTTTTGTCAATACAGATGGTGGTAGCTACTGGTATAATTGGTGGTCGATGGATGAAAAGAATGTAGTTTGAATAGATTGTAAACTGTGAAATCTTAATGCTTTAGTACTACGGAAAACTATACGATATTTCCCAAGTTTTCCTTATTGAATCTCACAGTATTACTATTAGTTTGTACCTTTGTTTTAATGTTACCACTAAGTTCATATAGGGATGTACGCATACGCTCATACATAATTTACATATAATTGTTTTATTAAATCATATTATTTCAATCGCAATACTGTTCTATTTTTATGTGTTTATAATATGCGTAGCGTTATGTTATGTCAAAACTCATAACGTAGAACCATGGTATAATGATATTAGAAGATAATACAGTATCCGCATACGCATAATAAGTATATGTTAAATATTCGTACAATAAATATATATTATAATGAGAATGCAAGAAGCAAACAACTATTTTTAGTGTATTTGCCATATGACACATGCACTAATGGTGTCGGTCGGATGGTGGAATCAAAATTTCTCGACGTTTTATATCCTTCTCCACAATTTGTCAGCATTTTTGGAAATGTTCTTGAGATTTCTTGATGACTGACTAACTCATTCATCACGAAATCTCAGGATCTACAAAGCCTACTTGAAATGTATAGGTACAGTAGGTTCCTTTTGTGACCTTTTATTTAAGCACCTATAAAGAATGGATTTTTCAAAAATTTATCCCTTAGGGGGTCAAAGGGGTGTGTAATTTTTTTTAACTAAATGTCAATATCTCGCAAATCGTGAATATGAGAGTTATTGAATTCAACATGTGCAAATTCGATTTCAAGCTTTTTTTGAAATTCAGCCCCCAAGGGGGTGAAATAAGGATTTATGGTAAATCAAATAAATGTAATAGTATAGGTACATAGCTCTAGCCTGTTTTTACTGAGGTAACCTTCAAAAAACCAAATTTGTCAAGGATATTCAGTAATTTTTCAAATATCAACTCCTAAGGGGTGCCAAAAGGTGTGTAAAATTTTTCGAGAAAATATCCATATTTCACTAATCACTAAAGTGAGAGTTATTGAATTTAATATACTAGCTCATCATTAAAATATAAGCAAATTTGTCACGAAAGCTTGATTAATATATGCCCCCGTTATAGCATCATGGTAAAAATTCATAAAGTGAACCCTCGGATATGTAGAGAAACCACTAAATCATCCCTTGTTTGTTGCATCAGGCCTTCATGATTTCATTGGTTAAATTTCCAATAATCACATCCCTCTTGTACTCTTATAACCAATGGAGATGCTCGATAGAAAGTGGTTCTTTTCCAGTTGTGTTATAAGGGTTAGTTTTGTTTAATTTAGTTTATTATATTTTGCAATTTTCGCGATGCAGAAGATGTTAGAAGGTTGCAAAATAATTAATAACATTTCAGTGAATGATAGAACAGTGATAGAAGAGGATTTTTGATATAAGCATTATTAGTGAATAAGTGTTTTTGTGCAAAGGTTCAAATACCTCTTCGTATTTTTTTTGTGTGCAATTTAGCATAAAAACGTCAGTTATATGCGTGAAAATATTGTTATGTCTTTTGCTAATGAGCATAGTATTTGGGAGTCTAATCATTCTGTAAGCAATTTGATAAATTTAATTATTTTTTATTAGTAAATAATAATAATGTATCAGTTAGCTTAATAATTGATTGAATAAATTTTAATTTACGAGTAAAATGCAATTGTTCCCGATACGAATCTTAAGTTATAAGCAATATAAAGATTAAAATATGTCTGTAGAGTGGATATATATAAAGTATAGGTGTATAGATGAGTCGTATGAATTCGGCTTACTCCAGGGTACGGTCTGACTGAACCTAGAAATAAGGATTAAAAAAAATATATTACGTTTTTTTAATGTACATTATTTTTCAATCGCTAAAACCCGAAAATTAAATTTACACATCAATATATTTTTACGATTTTAAATAAAATATCACTCAGCACGTCACCATCTCCGTAATATCTGATAAAGATATAAAGTTTCTATTAAAACCGATACAAACGCGAGAAAAGCCATTAAAGAAGGTTAATCTATTAGTCTATACTAATATTTTAAAAAGGTAAAGTTTGTAGGTAAGTTTGGATGTAGGAGGTAATTTCCAAAACTATACTCATTCAATTTCAAAATTTATTTTACCACTATTTAGAATGAACCTTCAGGATGAATATAATTATAGGCTATACCGGGTGTCCCAGAAGTCACGCACTTCCTCGTAGGGTTCGAAAGAGAAAATTATTCTGAGACGAAAAGTCCTTAGCCATTTTTTAATCAGACGCATAGATAATTAATTATTAATTAATGAAAGTGAGCAATAAACAAGTTTAATTGACGCTTGTATTACTTTTTTACCTTAAAAATAACATTTTTTTTTAATTAAAAATTACTCCGATAATCTTTATTAAAAAAAACATCCAGTGACTGTCGGGAGAAAAACAAAATCGGAAAACAAATCAAATCGCTCCTGATTGGTCACTTTCATTAATTAATAATTAATTATCTATGCGTCTGATTAAAAAATGGCTAAGGACTTTTCGTCTCAGAATAATTTTCTCTTTCGATCTCTACGAGGAACTGCGTGACTTCTGGGACACCCTGTATATATATCGCTTAAAAAACACTTTTCGTGGAGACCAATTTTGCAACGTAAGTCGATGAAAAAGCGGTGGCATCTACAAATTCGAGCAAAGTCGGACCGAGCCGTTAGTGTAAAATAAATTAGAAACATATAAAATATATTTCTTTATTTATTTTATTAAAGAATATCCACTTGCATTGTGGTTGAAAACTAAAAAACAACGAATTATTCACTGTCCAACCACAACATTTTTATTTAATGGTATACATTTCAGGGGCAGTTCTCCAATCATCAGAAAAAATTAAACTAAATCGTATATCATTAATGTTTGATTAGTTTTTTTTTCCTTATAATAAGTAGGTACATTTAAATAAAAGCTTATCTTTAAAACGTGTTTTTACTTATATTATATATTTTATTCTTTGGAGTCTTTAAAAAAATTGGAGTCTATTATTTAGCAAATCCTGCATAATCCATTATGCCACTGGAGGTAATAGAAAATTTTGACTCCACTTTGAATGTGAAATGAGGTTAAATTTTTCTGAAAGGAGAAGACGGAACCTTCGTGTATGTGAACATTTCAGGATATTTCATGAAATGATATTTAGTGTGCAACGATTTATATGTTTGTGCAAATTTGAATTTTATTATTTGTATATTATATTCAATAAATAAAATTTATTTATTGAAGAGTTCTAATCAGACGTTAATCAAAGATTTGTACATTATATTGTTTTCCAAAAAACATACCGTAAATTCCTTTCAGGGTAGACTACCCATTTGCACACGTATCAAAATTATAATTTGTATAATAATTAAATCAAAAAGACTTTTTAAAAAAAACATTCAGTCCGAGAAATAAATTAAAATTATAAATTAAAGTTCTTTTTGTTATTCAACGAAAGTTTTAATAACTATTGATAACATTTCAAGTAACTATTTTGATATACAAATTAATTTTTGACTATTTTTTTAGAATGAACGTTGAAATTACTATTGCCGTGTTTTGAGTTTTTCTTATTTGAATATTGTAAAATTTAAATAACTATTTCTAATATATTATATATTTGCATTGTAAATTGAATTCTGGAGGTATTAAATTTTAGTAGATATATTTTTAAATAGATTATTTTTTATTCTATTCTTAGTTCGACCTACGGATCCGGCATTCCCCATAGCGCCTCAAGTGTAACAATTATATATAAAAGATTAGTGGAATTCATCGCACTTTTTTTCGAACAAAACTTCTCTTCCACCATGATTCGTCACTTCCACCATAATTCGCCACTTCCACCATTTTGGTTGATAGGATTCAAAACCAACTTATTATTTGATTATTTAATTATTAAAAAAAAACTATTGACACATGTATTATCATCGGGAGTGCATATTATGTGCACAAAATTAAAAATCTATCGGATATGTGGAAGTGATTCAAAATTGATTTGCAAAATTTGGCCTCAACTGAATTGACTGACTAGTTGACAATTAAAAAAACAAATAAACATGTGAAGTTGAAGAAAAGTTGGAAAAACAACAACTTTTTTAATTTTTGGAGATTAATGTATTAGAATTTTTCTGCTAAAAAATATGAAAACATGCAGTGTTTCATTTATGAAGAGGTTAAGAGTTTGATGTAGGTACATATTGGAATCTATTTCAGTAGAACCTCTTTAAGTCGAACCTCGATAAGTCCGATAACCTCCAAAACTCAATGTTTTGTTTCCTTTCCTTCAAGTCCCAAAACATCCATTACTCGAAATCTCAACTTTATAAGTCGAAATAATCAGTGAGTCCCTACAAATCATTTCTGTATATTATATTAGAATGAATCTTAACCTCTACAAGTCGAATATTTCTTTACAAAATCCGCCTAAATCAAAAACTTTATATCTCGAATTTTTTGGCGTCTCCCTTGAAGTTCGACTTACAAAGGTTCTACTGTGCTATGGCACGATGTCTATTACATTTTGGGTTCGAAAATACCGTAAAAATTCAAAATCCTTAAATTAATAAAATTAGTGCTGAACTTATTAATTGAGAAAAACGTAATCATTTTAGGGGGAGTAAACAACACAGTTGAGCCCGACAACAACAACATTTTTGTTTTACGAAATGTAGTGCGCAAGTCAATTTTTTGGTTAAACACATTGGTAACCGATTAATATATTTAATTTTTTTTTTTATATTTATGGAACTGTCAATTTACTATAACGCTAGGAAAGTATCTTTGACACGCGATATTTGCGCCATCTCGTGTTTGATTTTTTAAAATCTGTTTCAGTCAAAACTTACAAATAAATGGAAACCAACTTTATTCTTAACCATAAAAAATATTTACTCACAATGTCAGTAAAAAACCTACATAAATGATATACATTTCTTATTTCAAGATTTTGTAAATCTTACGTTTGTTAACAAAATAGCAATTATGATATTATTCATGCATTTAATAGCAGTCAATTTTTTTCCCTCTCTAATTCATAAGAAAATCCAGGAAAACGGTGGAATTGTAATTTTGGATTTTTAGTTGGTGTATCTTTACAATCAACAACACAGCCTTCCAATTTGATAGCTTTTATTCAACAATTAATCGTCATTAAAATGCACGTATGACATATGACACTAAAGTTTTGACTGAACCAAAATTAAAAAAAAAAACACAAGGGTGCAAAGATCGTGTGTCAAAAGATACTTTCCTAGCGTATATACGCTAGGAAAGTATCTTTTGACAGGCGACTTTTGCGTCCTCTCGTGGTTTTTTTGAAATCTGGTTCAGTCAAAACTTTACTGTTTTTCAATTAATGAATGAAAAAGTGGCCTCTTAATTTTATCAAATTTTCGACAGTCGTAAACACAGGAAAAAAATTCCACAACTTTTAATGATGACCAAAATCGGTATTCGTCTTACTTTATCGCAAGACCAAGACCATACTTCACACTAGCAAGACCAAGACCGAATGCAAAAGACTAAACTAAAAATTATAACTTCCGTTGGAAATATGACTTAGAATATTTGTCATAACTTCAATATATATGCTTTTCCCGGAGCAAAACATTTTGTGGGTTTGTTTACAGTTTGCTTAGCTAGATGTTAACACTAAATATAAAAAAGACAAAATTTATCACTGTCATGATTCGTGGTCATCAACCAAAAAATATGAAATATATTAATATAAATAATATGTTATAATATATAGGGTTACCGGTATATGGTAATAATTCGTATTCCTTTCGTTCGGGAGAAGAAATTATGACTAATTTGGAATTGTTTAACCTCTATCACTTGGGGTCATAAATGTGTCATTTAAAAATTTACTTCGGTTTTATTTTTACAAAAATCCGAATTTTGGCAACTGAATTAAAAAAAAATTCTAACATTTTGGGCTGAATTTGTATATGATCTGATAGCTTACTAAATAGCCAGCTTTTCTAAGGCTAAAAACCACGAAATTTGGTGGGTGCCTGCGGTCCTGATTCGTTTGTTGTGGTGGGTACCTGTGGTCCCGATGAATCCTGGGGGGGATTACCCCCTGTACCCACCCATATCTCTGCCCTTGAATAGAAATTCAAACATGTATTCAGGATTGTTTCATCCATAAGAAATAAAGAGAAGTTTCCGCTGTTAATTTTCCTAACGATATAGATAAATTCTGTGACTTAGGAACTGATAACGAAAGGAAACAATTTCATCTTTGATTCACACATAATTCTCACTTCTGTGAAAGTTCCTATATAGCGTCACCTAAGATAAAAATTAGCTCTCGCATGATGTGAAATAAACAGTTATAAATTGCTATATATAAGGAATTATTATTGATTGGTGTGCTGTGTCACTGTGGAGTAATGTAACTCAGTCCGCCGCGATAGTGAAAAGATTCGGAGTTCGTATCCCGACGGTGACATTGTTTAAGAAATAATTCTTTCTAATATAGCGTTGTAACAATGGGTGTTTCTTAACAATGTAGCAAACAGTAACTATACTTTAAATATTATATACTAATAAAAAAACAAACATAAAATGCTCAATGAGCATGTCAGTTTCCACAATTTCATTTTGGTGTACCGAAATGCTCATTTGAAAACCATCCACAAAGATGACCGATATGTCATTTGAGAGCCCTAAAATAATGCTTACTTAGGACAATAATTTTGTTTAGTTTTTATTTGTATGACACAATATGATGTTTGCACCACGAGTGACCCGCATCTCCACCACATGCAACCCGTACTACCACCGTATAGAAGATAATCACAGATTTTAAAGAAAAAATTAAGAGCTCTAAATTTAAAAATAGGGCATTCATTAGTCCTTAAATCTCATGCAATCGTTAACATAATACCGCATTGAAGCCAGTTTCATCCGCTTCTCCACCATATGGAACCCGTACTTCCACCGTATAGAAGTTATTCACAGATTTTGTCAAAAAAAAATTTAAAACGGAGCACTAAATTGGCCCTTAATAACGCCTTAAATCTCATCTTTTCATCATTCGGCTTTGTGGCGGTAATTACTTTTTCTAAAGTTAGCATAGCTCCACATGTTTTGCCTAAAAGGATAAGATTTAACTTGAATAAAAACGGCTCTGATCTAATTGAATTCCCTTAGCTTAGCCTTCAGTTTTAGGTTTCCTGAGATCCATTCATATACTTCTATCGATTTTGGTCTTTTACCTATTGCATCGATTTCATATTGAATTGTATTTTTTCTGTAGGTTATTTGATTTTTCTTTATGTAATTCGTTTTTTATAACTTAAATATTAAGTGAAATCAAAATTAAACAACACAAATAACAGAATTAAATACGAGAAAACAAAAATACAAGTACAGCTCCGCCTAATTTTAATTAAATGAAATAATATTAACTGCTTACATTCAGATAACCAGTTCTTTAGTGACACCGACTTCTAAGAAATGTCTTTCAGTTCTTTCTACTGAGTTAATCAATCCTACAGTCTACAAGTTATTTTTATCTTGCGATCTTTTAAGGATGCATGACAGGTGTCTCAAATCAACGAGAAATGAATTGTATATACTTATTTCTCAGTAACCAAGATTTCAGAGCGGTTCACTAATTAGTTTAAAAATATATAATATATATTTATCAAATTAACATGAGTTTTTACGAAAAAATTGCGTATTCATAGTTTAATACCAGTAAAACACATAGATCACCGAGAAAACATTGTAATTGTTAGAATATGTTAGTTATATGTCTGGTAATTGTCGGGGATATAGTTACTATCTGCATTGTGCCATCACTGCGACAACACTGAAAGTAATTTTCCAAAAAGATGAAAACAAGATCAGAACTTGTTAACCATTTTTGATACTTTCAGTGTGTGTTCCGAAATATAACCCAGTATACTGGCCAGTGCTAATGACGTCATGAATCGACGCCTTACTGTTGATTCGTTCCGAAATATACTGGTCAGCGCGCTGACGTATTATTATTTCCCTCGTCCACCAAAAGTAATGGTTTACTTTGTTGATCAGACATTATTGCAAATAACAAATAATAAAATAAAAACTTCCACAAAGTTTGAGGAACATACGTCTGGCGAAATATTTATGCTACGTCAAATCTGTCTCACCAGTACAATATGGTAGCATACCAGTACAATTATAGCGTCAAATTCATGACGTCATTATAGCACTGGTCAGTATACTGGGTTATATTTCGGAACTTACCCGATGTCTGTTGTAGATGAAAATATTGCATGTAACATGTTTTCAGTTTTTCGATATTTTCTTCGAAAAATATAGATTACTTCGTTAAACTCAAGATTGTACACATTTGCTAATATTACACGGAAGGTAGAATCGCCTTCTTTAAGGCGAGTAAAAGTTTTTCTTTTTTAAGGAATTTTCTACGTCATATTTGAATAAATTTACTAAAAAAAGTAAATGCATTTTTAATAAGTCATGCGGGCCAATTGAAATTAAAACATCAAATTGATAATACTATGCTTTTCCGCATCAATTTCGCTCACCTCAAAGACAATAATTAAAGAAATTCAAATCTTTGATTAACATCTGAATAGAACTCTTCAAATAAATAAATTGTAACGATATCTCTAAAACATCGGGATAAAATTTATTTATATATGGTGGTTATTATATTGTGACTTCAATTATTCGCTACTAATAATTTTCAATTATTTCATATTACCTATATAGGCACCAGAACTGTCCAGTTACGCTTCTGAAATCTCACCGTACAGCTCAATTTGGGATACACATTGTATGAATGGGCCAAATTCAGCCATGATATCAAGTTATCCAGATTTGTTGTCGAATTTTCCTTCTGATTTTGGTAGGTATTGAGTTTATTATTATTATTAATTCTCTATATTCGTAGTAATTTTTGATGACAATACTACCTACTTGCTACTAGGGTTGCAATTATTTCGATATTGTACTTATTTTTTGATTTAATAATCCTGAAATCTCTACTACGGATTATTTTCAAAAAATAATAATCCCGAAATTGCATTACGGATTATTTTTGTAATGATTAATCTCATATTATAACTACGAATTTTTTATTGATAATCCGGCATTTTTGATGGTGGATTATGGTCTGAAATTTATAATTCAAATAATTTAAATTATCAAAAAAAAGAAATAATAATACAAATGATAAAGCATTATTATTGATTTATTATTATTTTTGCAACCTTGCTAACTACATTAGAGGTTAGAAAATTAATTGTTTAAAAAGATGATAAAAATTCAGGTATATTTATGGTGAAAGTAAAACTTAATCTTGTTTAATTTTTTGCAATGTTTGTTTTTCAAGTCTGGCCACGCCAGCAATGTGGCGGCATGGTAAGTCAACGGCTTTCGAACCGTGGGTCCGCAAACGGAACATCGCACAAAAAACCAAGACGGCGTGTAGCAACGGTGGCTCAGAGGCGCGCTGCGAATATTAGAGAAAGGCGTCGTATGTTCAATCTCAATGAAGCGTTCGATAAATTGCGACGTAAGGTCAGTATTAAAATTAAGATTTTACGAAATGTTATTCAGTTCTACTTATTTATTTGTTTCAAAAAAGTACACTACCTAGCCGAAGTTAATTAAAATTCTCTCATATAACGACAAGACATAAAAATAATAAAATAGAAACAGTCAATGATACAACGCACATTAAATAAAAACCTGAAATTAATATTGTCACGTCTGCATACTGTGTAGGTACTCATTATTAGAAACAACCGACATTAATTTGAATAGCTGGACAAAGGCTCTCAATTTTTTTAATGCATATTCGCTAGGCATGTAATATAGGAGCGCTTATAATTTACAATCGAATGAATTCGTTCTTTTTTGAAAATAAAAGTGGTTGACTATTACAGATGAATGACCGCCAAACGGTGCTTTTATTGTAACAGCCATTACATACAATGACATACGATAATTAACGCTAAAATAACTAGCCCTATTATTGGGTTCCCATTATCCTAGTATTCATTTATTATCATGGACGATATCAATTTTAATTTAATAATAATAAAATTATATACATTTACTATAAAAACTATTTATTATATCCAAGTGTAAATTGTAATTAGTGCTAAAGTTGTGATCATAAGGAAAGAATTATAATAATAATTATTACGTTACACACTTGCCTCGCTCACTGGACCGAATTTATAATTAAATGCTCACGACTTATTAATTATATTATTGCATGGTAAAATTTCACATCACTTTTGACATAAGCTTGATTCCAATCCAACTTGCAATCAATTTGATTTGCACCGGAATAGCTAGTAAATCTTCCTCAAGAAATAAGCTATCGAATGGTAAAAATCGCGTTCAAATTCTTTAGCGGTTCTCGAGATTAACTGATCCAGACACTGCACATACATACACACTGCCTGAGATAATAATAATAATAATAATTTATTACGTACAGAGGTATAAAATACATGTATAGAGTCATACAGTACAAAATTTAAAATTTCTCAAAATAGTCTCGGACTTTATATAATTCTAACCTTATTAGCCTATCTGCAATATTTTTTTTAAAAGTTCTGAAGGTTTTTATATTTTTTATATCTTCTGGCAGGTGATTATAAAAATTAACACAATTGTAGTAACAGCTTTTTTCGAATAGAGCAGTGTTATGCTTGATAGCGCGATATTTAACATTGCGTGTACTGTATTGGTGATTAAAACTATGGACGCTAAAAATCCTTTTGTTTGTTCTAATATAACAGAGACATTCCAATACGTATAGAGATGGTAAAGTTAAAATATTGAGCTTATGAAAAAGCCCTCTACATGTGGAAGATGGACTGACCCCTGCCATTATACGTAACGCACGTTTCTGTAGCCGAAATACAGCTTCGATATCCGCAGCACCCCAGAACAATAGTCCATATTTGATATGTGAATAGAAGTTGGCATAATATATGATTTTCAGAACGTTATTGCGCCCCTTAGGTTTAAGCTGTCTAAGTACGTAGCAAGTTGTGCTCAATTTATTTGCCAACTGATGTTTGTGCTCAGACCAGCTTAAAGTTTCATCCAGTATAATACCCAACGATTTACAAGTGGATGAGACCGTAAGCTGCGAACCTTGATAATCCAAATATTTTATGCTCGGGATGTTACTATGTGCAGATCTAAATAACATGCAATTCGTTTTGTTTGTGTTCAGTGCCAGTCCATTTAATATATTGTTCTTGACGGAGGGGTAACTTGTAAAAATGTTTTCACATCAAAAAGTAGATTTTTATTTAAATAAGAACTCATTTAAATTATTTAATTACATATTTGTTTAATATGAATTTTATACTTAGGTACCGACGTTTGCCTACGAGAAGAGGTTATCTCGCATTGAAACTTTGCGACTTGCGATAACGTACATCAGTTTCATGTCTGAGTTACTCCATGGTCACAGTGCTGACTCGAAGACTGCTGATATATTTCAAATTCCACCGAGAGAGTACATTCCGTATGGATTGATACCTAACTAATATCTAATTTGTAAGAGATAATATATTCCATAAGTCGTTTGTATTTAAGCGTGTATTGGACGCTAACGAAATTTTCATTTTGACGGTTTATTCTATAGAGGTCGATAGAAAATAAAAACATGTTAACAATAATATTTCAAAAGTATTCGTTAGCGAAGTAAAGAAAAATACAAAATTTAGTTAACTTTATTGTTTATTAAAAAAAGTTTAAAAAATATATTCATATTTAAAACTTTCAAATAATGATCTGCTGTATTATATACTAGGTACATACTATTTTAAAAGGTTTTATTTTACTTCACCTTTCATTTTATAACAGCTATATTTGTTTCGAATGTTGCCACAGTTTTTTCAACTAATTTCCATTATCCGATTGAGTTGAAATTTTGCATACATAAATCTAGTTCCGATGACAATACAATATTATAGTAAAACTGACCGGTCCGGCTTTCGTTCAGATGAGAATCGGACTTTTAAGTACACTAAAAATTTAAAAATAAAATATGTCAAAAAGCTTTTTAAGGTAAACGGTTTTGTTATATAATTGATGACGTACTAAAACTGAAATATAATAATGGACCACCAATCTGAGGCTTTCATAAAAAAATAAAATCGTGGGACGCATTTAGTAGAAAACTTTCATTTGTTTCAGATTGGAAATAAATGCTACCCTATACAAACTTGCCTGAAGAAGTAGACAAACAATCTACCAAACGTTACAAATGTGTAAAATACCTACAGCATTTGCTTTATTTAGTTCAAGTTCCCATTATCCTCTATTCATCATATTAATTATAGCTTCGACTGGCTTCTTCGACGATAATGTTATTATAAATTCCCCCCACGATTTTACTGTAGTTTGGTCAAAGCCACAAATTGGTGACTCGTAATTATTTTGTATATTTCAGTACATCATTGATTGTACAAAAAAACGTTTAAGATTTTTTACCTATTTTATTTACTTATTTACTAATAATTTCATAATTACTTCAAATTACTTTAGCCCGGTCATATTTTACACTAAAAATCGCTAATCTCGCAAACTAACATGTAGTTCTGATTTTTTAATATATTATTAGGACCACTACCAGTAGCGTATATCCAAGTTTGCAGCTTCGAAAGACCTGTGCTTACTTTGCAGCACTCAAAAAACTGCGAAATTTTCGCAGTTTTTTTTGGTATTCTCAATATAAGTCTTAAACTATGCATTTTTTTTATAAAATATTTTTTTTACGTTTTTAAGTAGACTAAAATTGCTACAATCTGAGACAAGAACCAGCTCTGTAGGTTCAATACTTACCGAGATACAGCTTTCCAAAAATTGACCAGTTTTTTCAACAAAGTGAAATTTTAAGATTTGGTCAATTTTTGACCCCGATATCGGGGAAAATACTCATTTTAAGGGAAATATCATAGGAACGTATATTGTAGCAAATGTAATTAGCTTTAATTTAAGCAGAGAACGACGTCTGTAGGCCATGTAGTTTACTCACAAATTTTAAAAATCCAAAAAAAGAGAAAACTGCATTTTCGCAAAGTTAAATTTAATACCTAGTAATCGTTATGTAAATCCATTCAGTAATTTTAATGTGGTTGAGTAACCAAATTGAATAACATAGTAGCATAAACGAGTAACATAATAAAAAAAATAACATAATTGATAACATCATAAAAAAATTATGCAGTTTTTGACAAAATAGTTGGGCAGGATATCCTCTATGTAATAACATATTATAGAAATTGTATATTTTTTTTATTGAGGAAATAAATAAATAAAAAAAAAATAAATAAAATACCGTCGTATTTCAGCCATTTTGTAAAAAATATTTACAAATTATATTCATAAACCTTCCTCGTTTATCGCTCTTTCAATTACCGAAAACAATTTCAAAATCCGGTGCGTGGTTTAGTAGAAGAGAGCGGAGAAAAAGACAGAGACTTTGTTTTTAACTGTGCAGTCTTTGACAAAATACCGTCGTATTTCAGCCATTTTGAAAAAATATATACAGAAACCTTCCTCGTATATTGATCTTTCTATTAGCGAAAACCATTTCAAAATCCGGTGCGTGGTTTAGAAGAAATGACCGGTGAAAAAGACAAAGACAGTCTGAGACTCTGATTTTATCTATGTAGGCTTTGCTTAAATTCCGTCATAGTTCAGTTATTTTGTAAAAAATATTTATAAATTATATACAGAAAACTTCCTCGTTTATTGCTCTTTCTACTATCGAAAACCATTTTTAGGTCTGGCGCATGGTTTAGAAGAAGTGAGCGGAGAAAAAGACAAAGACAGACAGAGACTGTTTTTAACTATGCAGTCTTTGACAAAACACCGTCGGTGTTCTTCTAAACTATGCGCCGGATCTTAAAATGGTTTTCGGTAATAGAAAGAGCGATAAGCATGGAAGGTTTCTGTATATAATTTGTAAATAGTTTTTACAAAATGCCTGAACTACGACAGTGTTTTAGCTCAGACTGCATAGTTAAAAATAGAGCTTCTGTCTGTCTTTGTCTTTTCTCAGCTCACTTCTTCTTAGCCATGCGCCGGATCTAAAAATGGTTTTCGGTAGTAGAAAGAGCAATAAACGAGGAAGGTTCTGTATATAATTTATAAATATTTTTTACAAAATACCTGAACTACGACGGAATTTTAGCAAAGACTACATAGTTAAAATCAGAATCTCAGACTGTCTTTGTCTTTTTCACCGGTCATTTCTTCTAAACCACGCACCGGATTTTGAAATGGTTTTCGCTAATAGAAAGATCAATATACGAGGAAGGTTTCTGTATACAATTTGTAAATATTTTTTCAAAATGGCTGAAATACGACGGTATTTTGTCAAAGACTGCACAGTTAAAAACAAAGTCTCGGTCGTTTTCTCCGCTCTCTTCTACTAAATCACGCACCGGATTTTGAAATTGTTTTCGGTAATAGAAAGAGCGATAAACGAGGAAGGTTTATGAATATAATTTGTAAATATTTTTTACAAAATGGCTGAAATACGACGGTATTTTGTCAAAAACTGCATAATTTTTTTATGGTGTTATCAATTATGTTATTTTTTTTATTATGTTACTCGTTTATGCTACTATGTTATTCAATTTGGTTACTCAACCACATTAAAATTACTGAATGGATTTACATAACGATTACTAGGTATTAAATTTAACTTTGCGAAAATGCAGTTTTCTCTTTTTTTGGATTTTTAAAATTTGTGAGTAAACTACATGGCCTACAGACGTCGTTCTCTGCTTAGATTAAAGCTAATTACATTTGCTACAATATATGTTCCTATGATATTTCCCTTAAAATGAGTATTTTCCCCGATATCGGGGTCAAAAATTGACCAAATCTTAAAATTTCACTTTGTTGAAAAAACTGGTCAATTTTTGGAAAGCTGTATCTCGGTAAGTATTGAACCTACAGAGCTGGTTCTTGTCTTAGATTGTAGCAATTTTAGTCTACTTAAAAACGTATAAAAAATATTTTATAAAAAAATGCATAGTTTAAGACCTATATTGAGAATACCAAAAAAAGTGCGAAAATTTCGCAGTTTTTTGAGTGCTGCAAAGTTAGCACAGGTCTTTCGAAGCTGCAAATTTGGATATACGCTACTGGTACTGGTCCTAACAATATATTAAAAAATCAGAACTACATGTTAGTTTGCAAGTTTAATGTTAGATATGACTGGCCTACTTCGAGTATTTCAATATTCAAAATTAACGGCGACTGCCAAATGGCATTCGTATTTGCAAATACATCTCACAGTTTGTATGTTTACTGCATTTTATTAATACCTACCAGAGATATTTAATATACTTACCTATCTCTGATACCTACATACAGATAGAGGTATACTACAGAATAGATTACATAAAAAATTAATAATAAGGGCAACAACAAAATATGTAGCGTAAACAAAGATTGAATGCAATCATGATTAACTAAATTAAATTAAATAGGAAGTTTTCAATGACGAAAACACGAATAATGCGTCACATCTTGGTAATAAGAATAATATTAAAAAATGTTGAAAACATTATTTCTTTAAATAAATAAAATTGTCGACCAATTTTTCTCAGACCATATTATATTGACAAAAAATAATAAAAATACAAATCAATATAACAAAAGATGACGTTTCGATCCGGATTTGGATTTTCTTCAGAAATATTTTTTAGATATTTCTGAAGAAAATCCAAATCCGGATCAAATGTGAAAATTTAAAACAATAATTATTGTTTTAAATTTTCACATTTGCACTTGAAAAAGTCTAAATCTATAGACGAAACGTCGTACACTAAAGAAATAACTTTTTGTCCACAATCCTGCGATTTTTCTTATTAATAAACAGGTATGACCTAGTTTCATCTAGTCGAAAGTAATTGAGCGAGCATACCTATATGCGAGGAATTTCTAAATCGGGATTAAAACCATAAACGCGTTATAATAAGAAAGTTTATCGAATATTGACGACTGACGTGACAGAAGACAATGATGTTAACGTTGTGGAAATTTCCGACAAAGACGAAAATTCTTCAACTGAAAATTACCAAAATCTAGAAAAATGACAGCAGAAAATCTTGTAAGCCAAGCTAAGGCAAAGGTGACTTCAGAAACATCATTGGAGTTGTTATTCAGAAAATCATTATTATTTTTGGAAGAAGTCTGTGCGTCTGTTTGTCTGTGAACACAATACAGGTCAAATGGATGAACAGATTGAAACAAAATTTTGGGAGGATGTTTGATATTCAAATATGAAGAACCCTATTGCTTTTGGAAAAAATCGGCGCATGCGCAAACGAGATATATGCTATAACGTTGTTTTTTATGTAATAATGGTATACATTTCATAACGGTTTATTATTCTGTTTATTTTCTTAAGAAAGTTTTAAAAAGTTTTTCTAAATTTTATAGTTTCGAAGATATTTTGAAAATAAAAAAATCAGTTGTTCTTTTGTTCTGTTTGATCTGTCAGAAAGAAATTAGTTCAGCATGCTTTGACTAATTTTTACATGACGTGGACCGTATTGCGTAGGTAACCATGCCAATGAATAGCAAATTTCATATTTAATACTAGCGGTTACCCGCGTCATCTCACGTGATATAGGGTCCCGTCGTCTAATTGGCTGGATTTTTTTTCTGTTATGACGTACTATTTTATTGTTTATGTAAAAATTTTTCCCGAATAGGCATGCTATACTGAATAGAAAGTCCTATCGCATTTTATCCTACAGTCGGTGTATATTGATACTAATGTATTAAGGTAGTTAGCTCGTGGAATGACTTTTCAAAGGATTCTATTCAGATTAAAATCATAAACGGGACTATCCCAATTTTGAGAAAAACGTTATCAAAGTTTTGTAATTTATTTTATGGAAAATAGACATTATCGACTAAATTTTTTCTAATAAAATCAAAACGCTTCAAAGCAATTTGAAAAATATTTGATATAGGTATTATAAAAACCGAAGTCGCAAAAAATATTGACCGTGTCGTTTTTGAAAAATATTAGTACAGACACAGAGAAATTTTTTGACCAAATCAAATTAGCTGTTAAAATATAGAAATTCAGAAAATAACAATCTTAACCTTAACGGACTAATATCCTAACGTGCATAGAAGCTCTAAAAATTACTTCTAAAAAAGCATCGATGGTAGAACTCTTAACTTTTACATTACGCAACTTTACACCACTAGTATTAAATGTGTCATTTCACGGCCGCTATATAGGTACGAAAAGAAGCTATTTTATACGGGAATGTGCAAAAAAAACATGTAAATAAATTATGACAGTTATATTCCATTCACCTGTAAATAAAAGAACTTTACATCATTTACCTATTAATTAACTATATGAATCATCTACTCAATGTGCGGTGAGTGAACGCAACAGAGCGTATCGAAAATATATCTGCGTCTCTTTCTTCGATCTAATTCTTTGATTTCTCCGATGATAGGATTGGTTGATGTACTTGCATTCAATCTGAATAAAGTATCTTTGTTTAAAAAACTTTGTCTTTTTCTATGACGTTAACATGGGCGTACTGTTGGATTTTTAAAAGAAGACCGGTCAATGGAATGTAGTCCTATGACCTTATTGCAGAAGAGCGCACATGTATTTTATATCAGTAAAAGGTAATGATCCTGGAACCGCTTCTATGCAATAAGGGAGTCCAGTCGACCAAACGTGTCGCAATTGTCGTGTCGCGATAATTGTACTATTGCCATAGCCGTACGACTATACAGCGACACTTGCTAACGGTACAAAAAAATCATACACCAGACAGTACATGGGTGTGCGTCCACGGACTAAGTTGAGGGGTGTTGTCTGAATATCATCAAAATGGAAAGTAAAACGGGAAAAACAGTTAGAAGTGGCGCTAGGGAGGTCATAGCGAATGTAATTAAAATGTGCGAGTTAGAGGCTCAAAATAAAACCTTAAAATTTAAAGCTATACATTGTTTGCATGCCGTGCTATGCGCCGCCTATGAATTCCGATAATTTGGGAACACATCAGCGACTTCTTGCCCTTTCCCCACCGGTCTTCTTTCGCCGATCGCACAGTACCCAGCTTTTGGCCCAGGAGGGGTCAAATTAGAAATTTCTTAAGCCGGGTCCCCCGTGCTTGTTTTGCCCTCCTGGATACGCCAGTGCTTACGGTATAAAAAAAGACAGAAGTATATGTTTGCACCCTAAAAGTTCCATTGCTATTTTATTCCTATGCTCAGTATAGAACAAAGGTATATGCTTTACATATTATATAATTACTATCTTGTTCGATTTTCTTTAGGTGGTAGTGTCGTTCGTCTTATGAACCGAAATGTTGCGAAATGACACGGACCGACGCTTGCTAGGGTCTGCAAAGTCAGGAAGAGCTACTCGAAAGACAGCAAAATAAAATATGGCGCGTTTTATAAAGAGTCAGTTTCATAGCCGTTATATACGATCCTTACAAACGCTATATAAGTATAAACAAAAGCATTCATTTCGATTTTCGGATATAATCAAGTATTGTTTATCATTACATTTTTTTTTATTATAACACAAATACAACCAAAAAACTGCATTGACCATGCGATCAATAGCACTGTTCATTAGATATATTATTTTATTTTTAATTGTGTAGGTACTCTTTAGAAGAAAAAATGTCTTCCATTTTAATATAAGCATATATTATATTTATGTACTATGTGATGTAAAATTAATGTAATTGAAATAAATTAATAATTAATAGTAAAAAAATGAATAATTTCTGCTCTATTAAAATTATGATATAAGCAATAGGAACTACATATGAAATTTAATATGTGGTGCCGTCATACCGGCAACATCTCTGCCTAGATTTACTGCTCTGAACGAATGACAAATTTTATTAGAATTGTAATTCCGATAAAATTTGCAAAAAGATAGAGATTTGAATTAATTAATTAATAAATCTTTTCACTAATTAATCGGCTATACGTTGCACTTTCAAATATATTTTCAAATCATCAGAATAGCAACTCTCAATACAAGACAAATTTAAAGTATGAACAAATATATGAGTAACTTTTTATCTATACTAATATATAAAGCTGCAGAGTTTGTTTGGTTAAACGCGCTAATCTCAGGAACTACTGGTTCAAATTGAAAAAAAAAATTGTTGGATAGCTCATTTATTGAGGAAGGCTATAGGCTATGTCGCGAGCCACGGGTGTCCGTGGACTCAGAACCAATTTAGTTCACATCCTGTTATCAGTTTCTGTTGATGCGACACATTCCTTCAGGTGCATTCAATCTATTCTATAACAGTGGTATTACCAATTACACTTTACCAGTGGTTCGTAACAGCTATATAATATCACGCTACGACCAATAGGAGCGGAGCATCAATGAAAAATGTTGCAAAATGTATCTCAAAAATAAGCTTATATTCAGGTGAAATGCCCTAAGTAAATATAACAATATTAGCATTGTACATTCACAAGCCCGGCTGGCTCAGTCGGTAGAGCATGCGTCTGTTAATATCAGGGTCGTGGGTTCGAGCCCCACGTCAGACAAAAACTTTTGAACGGTAACTCTGATCATCATGAAATTTGGACACAACATTTATCTCGGTAAACTAAGATAAATGTGCGTACCATGCCCCCCCCCCTATTCGTTCTTTTGCACCCGGGTGAAACCGGGGGGGGGACGCTAGTTGGTTATAAAATTATGATGGGTAACATTTGACAGATATCCCAATTTCGACTGGAATTTACAACCACACTTTCTGTGCAAACTAACGGTAATAATAAATAGGTGCGAATCTTTAACCCGCCAATAAACTGGTTATTTGCTCTTTTACATCACTAATTATTATAGTTTTTAGAAAAATTTTCATTTGACAAACTTGTATTGTCTCTGACACATTACCCAGCGAATACACTTGGAAGTTGGAGAGTTGGACTTAGAGCTAATATCCAAGAGAACTCCACAGAGACAACTCCACAATCCACTTATTTGATAGAGATCAGTGGGGCAGGGCAAATCGGCAATCCTCCATGGATATGAAATTCCACTGGAAATATAAATTTTATGATAATATGATTTATAAACCAACTATTGATTTCCATTCCACCGTACTACAAATTTAAGAAAAATATGAATATCTTTCAAAATAAATTTTCTAATGTCATTTCTAAAATTTTGATTGCATTTCATATTCAGCAGCATTTATCTCCAGAGACTTATCTCTGGTCTGTCTCTGGTAGCACTGCTCAGAAATCCTTGGTGCTGCAATCGCTGCGAATTGCTGTGGAGTGTGGATGCCCTACAGCTCGCGGGTTTGGGTTTAGGGGTTAATTGTAAATAAATAAAACGTCTTGTGCAGTGTTAAAAGTTTTAATATAATTTACAAATGATTTCAAATAATTGGTCTTGTTTAGTCGCTACACAGTGTGCAACTTTTAAAGTGTTTTAGGGGGTGTCTTTCCTTATCAGATTTTTGACATTTCATAGAGGGTGATATTATTTGATAAAATGGCCGAAAATCCAGGAAATTCTAGTAATCAGGGTAAGCAGTTTAAAATTAACCGAATTCTCATTAATTAGCTTCCGTTGTATAGAATAATAAAGTAAAACATTTTACGTTATTAATATTTTTAATTTGTTGAATGAAAACGGAATTGCAGTACTTATATATGCTAATCAAATACTTATGTTGTTATTGGTAGTCTAATATGTAAACTGAGTACACAATCTTCAATTAGGATATTGAAAATTTAAGAATAATATAGTCAACAAATAGTATTAGGTACAATGTGAACAGTTGGGAACGTGATTGAAATTAATATGTATGTAATATGCACCCATATTCTTGAAAATGGTTTTAGTGCTTTTCAATATTTGTAGAATTGATAATTTTTTGTTAAAGATTGTATATTTATCGAATTTAGTAGGTCGCGTGAGGCCAATCATGCGAACTATGGACTTGAATTTTCGAGCACCAACGACTGTTTCAAATGACATCGCCTGTGGAACAAGTCAGCGTGGAAATCGACCAAAACGCCAGCTAGATGGACTAACAGATAATTCACGTGGACATTTCCGAATACATTCAATGCCAGCAACTGGTAGACTCCAGTTGTCTCCCGATGTAGTGTATGACTTTACAGCGGAAGATTTGCAAGATCTAGGTGAAATAGGTCGTGGTGGATTCGGTACTGTTAACAAAATGATCCATCGACATTCTAGTACTGTAATGGCTGTTAAACGTATTCGTTCCACTGTTGACGAAAAGGAACAGAAGCAGTTGCTTATGGATTTGGAAGTTGTGATGCGTTCAAATGAATGCCCGTGCATTGTACAGTTTTATGGTGCCTTGTTTAAAGAAGTATGTATTTTTCTACAAAGTGTGAACAAAATATTAAATAGTTCCTCTTTTACACATTGCCGTGATTCATTTTTAAATGTTTGTATTTTCATTTTAGGGTGATTGTTGGATATGTATGGAACTAATGGACACTTCATTAGATAAATTTTACAAATTTATTTATGAGAAATTAAAACAACGAATACCAGAAAATATTCTAGGCAAAATCACAGTAGCTACAGTTAAGGCGCTAAATTATTTAAAAGAAAACCTGGAAATTATTCATAGAGATGTTAAACCGAGTAACATATTGTTGGACCGAAGAGGATTCATCAAACTGTGTGATTTTGGTATTTCCGGACAGTTAGTTGATTCAATTGCGAGAACGCGCGACGCTGGCTGCAGACCATACATGGCTGTAAGCGAATTTACTATATTATAATAACCAGTTCTTATATGGTGAATGCTACTAATTTTAGTAATTTATTGTAGCCTGAACGTATTGACCCTAGTAGAGCCAAAGGCTATGATGTTCGTAGCGATGTGTGGTCGCTCGGAATTACGCTGATTGAAGTTGCTACAGGCTCATTTCCATATCCAAAATGGCATAGTGTGTTTGAACAGTTGAGTCAAGTCGTACAAGGCGAACCTCCGCGTCTTTCTCCCAATGACAATGGAAATCATTTTACAGAAGAATTTGTTAACTTTGTTAATACCTGGTAAAAATATTATTGTTTTAAAAACGGAAATTACGATGGTGTTAGTAACAATTTAAATTGTTTTACAGTTTAATCAAAGAAGAAACTAAACGACCGAAATACAACAAATTACTAGAACATTCATTTATAAGACACGCAGAAGAAAGTACAGTGGATATTGCGTCATATGTTAGCTACGTGTTGGATGCCATGGCCGATAATGGAATCAGTGCTTTCACAACTAATCAACCGTAGCCAGTAACAGTCACAGATAGAGATATCTCCCCGTCCAGCTGCCCTTGTTACCATCGTCTCGTTGCCATCATTCTGTAAGTCAGTGGCTCTCTGCGCTGCCTTTGTTATTATATAAACACACATACTTATATCTGATACTCGCTACTTTTATGATCATTTCTCATTCAAGTCACAAATTTTAGGATACGGTTTCTATTTTATCTTCGAACTATTGAATTTATCGGTTTTGTTTCATCAGAATCAAAATATAGAACTTAAAAAAATTTCATTAGTGGGTCTAGAATGGGGTATTCGACACTAAAAAAAATAAATGGTTAAATTATATGAACATGATAATTTATTGAATAAGAAATCAAAAGTTATTGGTTTCTATTCACAAAAATATGATGTTGATTTATTATTTCCTTTATAACACTGCAATTTTTTTGACATGTCAAAAACCGCTGCTCCCGCCATGATGTTTTGAAGTGTGACGTCAGACTTGTAGTAAACATACATAAGTACATAAACACACGATAAACATACATGAGTAAACACCAAACGAACCTTGTGTAAACGATACCCAATCTTATTTGCACTTGTTTGTACATATGGGCTATGTGCACGGAGGCGGAGTTACAAATTTTTCGATATGTCAGTGAGCGATGTTTATTAAAAGTGAAAGTAGTTATAATTTTATAAAGCTTTTTAATTACAAAGAAAACATAGGAAAACTAAGCGATCTGGAAATGCTTGTGTTCCGGGCAGTTGCGCTGATGGCAAATTAAGTAAAATAAAGACCATTGGCGCCCTAATTTGACGTTCTGCTGTCAGTGTAAACAAATTAACATTATGTGACCCGAGCGTATAAGAAAATTTAGAGGAAAGCTACTATTGTAAAATAAAAATTTCGAGTTTTTGGGATGGTATGTTTTTATTTCAAACTAGCGGTCCTGCCCGGTTTCACCCGGGTGAAAAACAGTATTGTTTTTACTATTGTCCACGCAATTTTTTTAAATTTTTTCTTTTTTTTAGTATTAAAACCTTCCGTGGGCCTTAAGGAACATACAAAAAAATAAATTAGCTGAATTGGTCGAGCCATTCTCGAGTTATGCGCTTAGCAATATTCATTTTTATTTATATAGATATTGTAATATTATATAACAAACATTTTAAAAATCATCAAAATCAAAACTATTCATGAGGATTATAAAGTGAAAACTTTCACTGATTCGACTACTTAAACAATTAATGAGTGCGACAAACAGATTTCCATAGATGGCGTTTTCGGCATTGAGAACTGCCCCGGGACAGTGCAGGTCGAACGGGTAACTATTGGTTAAAAAAAATTGTTTATTGTTTATTTAACCAATAGTTATCCATTCGGCTTGTCCTGCCCCGGGACAATTCTCGATGTCAAAAACGCCATTAGACAGAGTGTGACCAATTAACCGGAAGTCGCTATTTTAGATGAAAAATGCAAGACGGTAATTTTAATTGATTATTCAGATCATAAAAGCATAATTACTAAGAAAATAATTTGGTTGAAATAATTGAAACACATTCAGTCCCACTGTTAAAATAACAATTTGAAATTTTTTATTTAAACCCTTTACGCGTGCTCTAGTATGAAGAGGATTCAAGAAATATTCAAATCCTACATCGAGGTTATAAATCTGTTGTGTAAAAAATTTGGAAAATCTGTTCACGACCACTCTACACTCATAATTTTTTCAAGGTAGTACTTTTTGATTAAGAATGGAAGCACTTAGTGCTCTAACATGAAGAAAGTTGGGTGATTAATAATAAATTCCCATACAGACATTATAGACATAGGTACTTGTCGGTTATCTAGTATCGAAAAATTGAAGTGAAGCAGCTTTGTATTTTTAAAGTATAAAAGTGAGATCTCTGAATAATTGCACGTTTAGAATGACCGCCTTTTGGTTTGATAAATTTTTTAAATTCAGTTGGATAACCCATGGATAGGTCTATAAATCGTAAACGGGAATTTAAAATTTCTTAAACGCCCTTTAGACTAGAGCAGTGCGCGTCAAGTGTTTCTATTTCTGATCGCAAAATTCATCATCTACTTATATATATTGTTGTGCTTCAATTAGCGTTTATTTGGCACCCGACAGGATGATCTTGAAAAAATGTTTTTTTTTTTTTCATTTCTCAATTTACCTCCTGAAATTAAGCCCCACAATCAAAGTTCAACTTTTTATACTTCATGTCTGTATTCGGGGTCACCATACTCTGTACCAAAATTCAAATTTTTACATCAAATAGTTCCAGAGAAAATTGCCTGTGATAGATCGACGGACGAATACTGAAGTGATTCCATAAGTGTTCCATTTTGCACAGAGCACTAAAAATTAGTGACTGACCGAAACTAGTTTTTACGGCCGAAACTGATTTCAGCGCGAAACCTCCCGAATGTAGTTTTGGTTTCGGCCGGATGGGCAGCCAAAACCGAAACTAAGCCGAACCCAGTTTTTTTGCCGAAACCGAAACCTAAATTTCGATCGGACACTACTAAAAATATTTAGAAAACGATACCCGACTCGCCTAAATAGCGGAGTTGAAGTTAGCTTCTATTTACTTCTCTTCTGCTCTAAAAAAAGGGGAAAGCGTACATCACAGAGTCGGGTATATTATATAGGTATCAATTAGAATGGAAAAAACAATTTTTGCTTAAAATTATTCTGAAATAAAAAGCTAGTTTCTGGTCTAGTCTTCGTTCTTGCACTCATTCATTTTCTATGCATTTCTGTATTATCTCAAAATATGTGAATATCTTTTAGAGAGTTCGAATGAGCCCATTACTACCCCGCCCAATTATAAAATGAAAAAATAAAATAGTGATTCGAGACATGGTTAATTTTTTGTACAAATCAATATTCATTTATTGAATTGTAGAAAAACATACGGCGACGTTTTTTTTACATGATGCATAAAATTCGTAAATGTGTAAATTTTATAAATGATTTTTACCGTGAAAATTATTATTTTTAAAATGGCCTTTGATGATTTATAATTACGATTTAGTGCTGAGACCGAAATCTACGAGTATAATGAAATAACCATTAATTAGTATAAATACACTGTTACGCAACGTGGTGTTGTTCCTTGAAACAGTTGTAAATTCCGATTTTTTTATTCTCATCGAAACAACAATAAATGATTGTAGTTTGGGGTCGTATTTATGGTTTGCAGTAATATACAAATAGTTAGCTATAGTTTGCTATTACATTATGATGAACTTTTCTGTGTTGTTTCATTTAGAAAAAACTATTTTTGTAATTCATAATCGGAACAAAATTTACAATTTCGATTTTAAGTAATACGTTGTAATTGTTATATCTCTATTTTTTTTTAGTTAATGTATGATTGTATCAGTTTTTTATTGAAGTTGTAAGTTCCAGATGGGGTTTCAATAATGACTGGCACTTGTAATTCGTATTAGTGGTCAAAAGAGCCATTATATCAACCGAAGGTTTTGTTATCTCGTCCACAAACGGTATGTGTCTTCTACATTTAACATTAATAATAAGTTAACTAAAATATTGACGTTTTTTACAGTATTTTGTTCTAATTGCAATATTTTTTTTAATAAAGTTCAATGTAAAAATGTCCAAAGTTTTTAACATTATGTAGGTAAGCTGTGAATATGAAACTGCGGAAAATTTAATTTCTTATTTGTGAAATCAAGTGATGCTGAGACAAAAGAAGTTTACAGTTAATTTGTTTGAAGGATACCTGAACATTGGTGAAGTAAAAAGGGATTTTTTCTTATAAGATTATTTTGTCCAACTCACAAATGAGTTAAATTATTGAGTAACTAGTTTTACAGTAATAAAATATATTAGTCTCGCAAGAGTTTCACTTGTTTGGAAATCTAAATCGGGTTTAGCTTAGGCTCTTGTTCTAATATTTGTATTATATTATATTATGGTGCGTAAAATTGTCAAATTGAACATTTACATAAATAAATTGAAAATAGATAGGAATGCGTGTTTGTGTAAGGACTAACAATGAACGTTTTAAGTCTGCATTTATTTATTGCCTATTTATTGTTATTGCTGCAGATTTTGGCAAGCAATTCAAATTTGTATTATTTAATTAAATCAATTACTTTTTCTTTTGTTATAAACGCGCCTTTCTCAATCAAAACTGTACAGCGCAGACCTGGCATTCAGAAGGTCGTGATTATAATACATTGTTATTAGTATAAGTAATTTAGATGGGCTTTTTTTAAAACCCGCCGTGGTAAATAGTGATCAACTGGGGGTTTAAATTTTTATGCAAGGTAGAAATTGTACATTCCATTTTCAACAAATTTTTATCCACATGTATATTATATTAAATATTAATAATAAAACGATAAAAATGATTTGGTAACTAAAATTATTATTCTCATATACCGTGTACCTACATGACGTACTCACTTATATTTTATTTCCATTTCGCATTTAATCTGATTTGTATTCAATTGTTCTCAGTATAAGGACAAATCGATATAACTGTTAGTTGTATTTTGTGAGATTTCTAAAAATTTAATTTGCAGATATTCAACATACGTTTTTTGTAAAAACGTACTTAGTAGAAATTCATTAATTAACTGAAAAAAAAAAACTGTCGAGACCGTTGCTTCCTCTAATTGTGTAATCGTTTTTTGATCTTGTTTCATAAAAAGTAACCTGATTATAGATTTTGTAATGCGTTTTTATATTTTTATTTTCATCTTTATTGTAAATGACAACGATATTGTTCTTAAAAATTGGTTCAGTCAGCAACATAACATGATTTTGTAAACAATTAGAGTCGTGGAATACCTTTGTGGGATATTTTTCATTTCGTTTGTGGATAAAGCATTAAGCAGCCTCCATTTAGTTTTTGAGTACTTAATACTTGCAATTACCTAGTTAGTGTACCGTCAATAAATATGTGGTATTTTTGTTGACTTTTGTCAGTACTGGAAATAGTTTCGAAAATCCGTAAATATCGGAACCAATTTTGGACCTGACAATGATCCGATATAAACAAAGTCGACAAAAAATGTGTAAAAATTTTAAATCAAAATTCTTATTTCGCTATTTTTTCCACATGTTCCAATTATTAGTCATAGAAACGCTATGTAAGGTCTTTATTTAGAATGGGGGATCCGATGATTTGTTACATAAGAGGGGAAATAAATATCCACAAATGTGTTAGGTAATTCGGCTATAGGCGGTGAAGCGGATAAGATTGAAAGATAGAAGTATGGTGGTATGGTGCACATTATGATAAAAGCATAAAATTTGGCACAGCGGTACCTCTTTATATTGTTAAAAGATATAGAGATAATGGGACACGTGGGATCTAGCTTCTGAAGGCAGTGGGTGTGGTAAAACAACCCACAGAAATGTATTTCAGCAAAAACTGCTATACTGATATATAAAAAAGTTTTAAATAATAATTGTTCCGCTGTTAAATCTTTAAAAGTTTGGTTCTCACACATTTTCGGATATAGGCCAAGCTATAGAGATTTAAAAAAGCGTTCTCGTGACATAAAGACTAGTAGCAAACCGATTGTGCGATGATATAAAAGATAATAAGAAGATGAGTAGGTACGTGTTTTTCACTCGATTTTTGTCTTTTTTGGCTTGTAACTTTGAAACTAATGGAGCAATCGGAATGCCTCAATGAAATGGTTTGTAGAGAATTGAAATATCTACAGAATGAGAGGTCGAATGTCTTAATCGGATAATTAGGTCCTGAAAAATTTAGGAAAAACCAGAAAATTAGTCGTTTTTTCGAAAATTTATAGCTCCGTCATTTTTTGAGCTGGAGTGCTAAAATTTTGAGAGAAAGTAGGGATTATAATGTTCTTTATATGTGCCAAAGGTGGGTGCTGTCGGATTATTAGTTTTCGCGAAATCGCGATTGAAAGTTTGCAGTCGCTTTTTTCTGGCAGGCCTGTATGCGTTACCGTAAGTCCGATAATAATTTCAAAAAAAGTTTTGAAAAATTGACATTGTGCACTACAAAACGTATATTTCAGTTTTTCGATCAGATGCCTGGAAGCATGCTAAAAACACTCGTAAAGTTCGTGAACAACGGCCAAGCGCGCCCTCTCAGGCGAGTGGTGGGAGAATATAAATAACGTGCGCGCCGCGCGCGCTATTACTATATATACGCTTCTCCGCCGCTGCTCGTTCCACCACCACTCGACTGCGAGCACGTGCTCGGCCGTTTTTCGCGAACTTTACGAGTGTTTTTAGCATGCTTCCAGGCATCTGATCGAAAAACTGAAATCTACGTTTTGTAGTGCACGATGTCAACTTTTCAAAACTTTTTTTGAAATTATAATCGGACTTACGGTAACGCATACAGGCCTGCCGGAAAAAAGTGCACTGCAAACTTTCAATCGCGATTTCGCGAGAACTAATAATCCGACAGCACCCACCTTTGGCACATATAAAGAACATTATAATCCCTACTTTCTCTCAAAATTTTAGCGCTCCAGCTCAAGAAATGACGGAGCTATAAATTTTCAAAAAAACGCCTAATTTTCTGGTTTTTCCTAAATTTTTCAGGACCTAATTATCCGATTAAGACATTCAACCTCTCATTCTGTAGATATTTCAATTCTCTACAAACCATTTCATTGAGGCATTCCGATTGCTCCATTAGTTTCAAAGTTACAAGCAAAAAAAGACAAAAATTGCGTTTTTTTTGCAATAAACTGTTGATAACTAACAAATGGACCGGAAACTCGTGTGAAAAACATATACCTATTCATCTGCTTATTATCTTTTATATCATCGCACAATCGGTTTGCTACTAGTCTTTATGTCATGCAAAAATGCTATACAGCTTGGCCTAATATACGAAAAGGTATTGCCAGAAAAAGGGCCTGAAATTCAAGTGTTTTTATCGCCTTGGAAACCAATGGCTAAAACGAATGTCTTTTTCATTAGCTTAATTTATCATAAGCTGTCTTTGATAAAACTACTTTAAAACTGCATGAGTTAATATGAATAAAATCTTGATTCGTTTTTTCTGGTCTATTCTACGCTCTATGGCATCAGGGATTAAGCGTTTATATTGGACTGATGTGGACTTTCTATACAATCTAAATTCTGAATTTGGCGTCTGTAGCTATATCAGATATCATATGCAGTTTGTCCCACCGAAAGTACTAATCCATACTTATTTAATGATTATTAAGATACAACTAGGTACATATAAAATACATAAATGGTAAGATTGAAACCCTGGAGAAATTTTTATGTTTTTAAAATCTTGTTTCCCCAAGATTTAAATATAATTTTTCAAAAATAACTAAAATAAATATTAAACGTGGGGAAATATGATCAAAAATTGGTCGTTTGATGCAAACGTTTTGTCTTAAAAAATTTAGGATACACAGTATGTAACTAAAACTTCGAAGATCACTGTGTTCTGAGTATTCACGTCTGGCAATAATTAATTAATACAATCTGGATAGTAAGATATATTGGATGTTTAATTAATTTTTAAACTTGCTGTTTTGTTATTCCAAATTAGCCAATATATTTAAATTTTCCTTTACATATAACCGGAATATTAGCCGTTTGACCTGCATCACAGACGAACAGACTTTTTTCAAAAATATGTTTTTTGACTCAGGAGACTTCAAAACGAAACAGTTTTTTTTTTAATTTTTTTTAAGTGAATATGATCTAAATTAGTAGCATTATCCACCTGTGGAGCAGGAATTGTAAAATAAGAGTTATCATTTTTTATGTCAAATTAGTATAAATGGAAAATTGAACATAAAGATCCACTATTGAATTAAATTTGACACTACTGGCGAATTTGTTAATACTTTAGTAAATTAAAGAATTACTATTAGTGACGAGTCTTTTCATATTTTATGCAATTTGTAATTAATGTTTGTCAACTAAATTTGTTGTGTTGATATTTTAACTATGAGACTTGTGCACGAATTGCTTTTGTAAGAAAATTTAATTTTGACATTGGTATAAGTAATGTAGAAAAAGATTATTATGCTAATAAATATAATTAAGATTGTAGAGATATAAATCCCGTTTGAACACAATATTATTTTGTTTTGCAGTCCAGTTTAAATTGAATATTTGAGCAATAAGGCTTACCAGACTACTTTTTGCATATATTTAATACTCCTATATTGCTAGTTTCCGTATGTGGAAGTGTTGCCCATCAAGGGAGACAGCGACTGCATACTTCCATGCGAATTTTTTCATGCGCTAACCTTCTTAAAGTATTTCAATTTTAAGAGATAAGGGAACTCAAGTGAAAAAATTCTAGGCAAGATAGATAACTATTTATATTTGTCACTTTGCGTAGTGCATCTTCAACTCATTTTTCTTAGCTAAATAAATGTCATGGAAAATAATACGGGCCAGCTAAATACTTTTTTAGACGATCTGGTGGAAGTTTTTGATATGACGGAATAAAATCTCTGACTTCTATTTTGGAGTTAATTTAGCAAGAAGTAAATTTCCTGTCGGCTTACAAAATTAGTTAGGCTTACTCATGCTTCCGGCACTATTTTCAAAAAACTCTGAAGGATAGGAAATTATGTTTTGATGTTAAATTGTAAAAATATGAAAAGACTATATTGAGAAGCATTGTATATATTGTATTGTAGAGCTGTAACAAACCGTATGTATTCGTTTCTGAGTAACGAGTACATCGTCTGACTCGAAGTAACGAATTGTTACTTACAAATTCATTTCGTTACTCGCATTGGTTGTATCCATGTCAGTTCGACTTGTTTGATGCGGCTATACGTTATACGAACGAAATCATATCGTATCACGTATGCGACGCGCCTAGATGCGATGCTTATACAATATACATGCTTGATGCTGTTAGTACACGATTGTATGTCGTATGAAAAGTAACGATTAACGAAACGATACGAAAGTAACGGGTACGGATTCTTTAAGTAACGAATACATACGGGTACACAATTTCTCGTTACTTTTACAGCTCTATTGTATCGCTTTAAAAATGTAAAAATATTTCGGATATAATATGTAAAACAATATTGGGTATATTTTTGTAGGCTTGTTGTTCATTTAATCACACGAGTAACTGATATAATTGTGCAATCGGTAGTAAAAATAAAATTGTTTTAATTTTTATTCTAAGATATTGATACTTAATAAATCAGAAATGATTTTATAAAATCATTTTTTTTGTTACATTTTTATTTGAAAACTGGATGCCCTTTTGCTAGTAAAAATATATTCTACAGTAAGCAAATAGGTAGTAATTTTTAATTTTCAGTAGATACCTATGCCTTATTTTTTTTATGTTCGAAACATAATTGTATGGTTTCCTAAATTTGAAATTGTTTATTATTATAATACAGTTCTTCGTTTTCTTAACAGCGATTTCTGAAGTAAAAATATACATAGAGTGGTTCAGAAATATAATTAGTCAATATGAAATATTGTACGTCGCGTTACAAGGGCGGAAAGTTGGCGTTTGCGACGAGTAGAGAGTTTATCTCGCGAGCGAAGCACAGTTAAAGAAAAAATCATAGAATTGTTTCAAATTGAAATGTTAACTCTTTAGTACAGAAAGAAATACGCCTTTAAAATTTAAACAAATCGCTCTAGTAAGATTGGACATAACATTTTATAAAAAGTGAATAGGTACATGAAATTAATTTTCTGTAGAGACGGGTTACTAAAATGGATGGCCATTTGTTAAAATTGGGAAAATTTAAATAATTAATTTTAGAGGGTATACTAAACTGGTTTAAAAATGTAAAGCATGTTTTAAAAATACACCATTTTGCCGACAGGGTTTGGTCCTGTGACTAGTGTCAGGTATACATTGAAACAATATTTTAAGAAACTACTAATGAAATGTACTGTGGCTGATTAACTTGATTCCATTATTATTTTTAGCCTATTCACTAAGATGTGCTTGGTGGAAGGAAACATAGATTTGCTTACCGTTTTTTAAAATAAATTTCGTAAAAAAAATCAAAATTTGCTTTTTATAGTGACATTGATATTTTTCAACACGATTGTAATGCTTTCTGCGAAAATTTGCCCTACATGTGGGAAATACATTTTTAATAAAGAAATAGACGAACAAAAAAATAAATAAAAACAAAAGAAAGTCAAATTTATACCTTCAATCATTATTGATAACTGAGAAGGTAATATAATGAAAAAAAAGCATTTAATTAAATAAGTCTTACAATTAACTGAAAATTGCATTTATATTATGTACAGTTCGCTTACAGTCTATTTGTGAACAGATTGGTAGCATGCAAATTACAATACAAAATAATTATAAGTTAACTGTTAAAAAAAAACTGTATATTTTTGCATATTTATTCCAAGTTAGCTGATATTCGTGGACAATCAATAATTATATTATGTCTTGTCAGCTAACACACATTTCGATTGTATGAATGCTCCAGTTCTGAAGAGTTTAAAATTGATTAATTTTTAATAACTGCGCAAAAGGAAGTGATTGTCATATTATATACCTTGTACAGTGCTCAAAATCAGTGTGTTGTCACAGTGGAGTAGTAAATTGTTCTGGTATATTCGCATTAATTTTTAATACTGTTTAGCAACAATTGACTTTGTTAGCTTCCATGCCCGATATTTGTTGTTTTATCGTTCAGTCTGAGAAGTGGAGAAGGCTGTGTCTAATTTCACAAAGCAATCACACAAACAGCCAATTTAAATAATACAGTGATTGCTGAAATCGTGATAATATTGTAAATATTTTAATAAAATGTGTTTGCTCTGGCAAACATTTTTTGTACACATAGGTATAAAATTATTGTCAAGATAGAACATACTTTTTTCCTCATTTAAATCATCAAATGTATAATTAGAAAACTAATATAATTAAATTATAAAATTAAAACGGTGTTTTATTTCGCATATTTAGGTGCAATTCAAGTTTGCAAGTTTTGTGTCTCCGATCAACTTTGTTTAGGCTCACACGTTTTGCTTGAAATTATAAATAATATGTTACTCACTTACTTCACTCGAATGAATAATCAACTGCCAGCGACTTATTAGTTATTGGGTTTATTTTAATTCAACTTGGAATTAATTGCACCTGGATCAAGCTGGGTCATTATTAAAGATTTAAAGAAATAACCTTTCGAATTTGGTGAAAATCGCATTGAAATCCATTCAGTAATTCTCAAGATTAACTGGTACAACAGACAGCGCACAGTTGATATGCAATTGATTAGGTAACAATTTTTAACAAAGTTGTTGAACAGGTGCTTCCATTGAGACTTAACTAAACTAACTGACTTGGTGTTACACGAGATCTCACAATTTTTTGTAGCAGAAGAACTGCGTTGCGAGACAACATTTTTTTTTACATTTTATGTTTTTGATGGAATAAAATACTTTCTTTAGACAGATTTTTAACTTGCAGGATTTGAAACGAAAAACGTAGGGCGCATAATTAGTTTTATCTCATAAATAGATTTTTTCATTGATAGCTACCTACTCTCCATTTTTTTATATAACTGTCGCATGTTCCCACGTTTTTCGTTTCAAATCTTACAAGTTAAAAACTATTTTATACTTTTTAGTTCGTTTTAAAAACGTGGTATTTAGAAACCTATATTAAATACTTTTTTCTATTGCCATCTAATTCAAGTCTCTATGTCACCAGGAAGTTAGTTTAACCCAGACAGACGCAAGAAAGCGAGATAATAAAAACGTGGTAAAAAAATCACTAAATTGATTTTGGATCTGTTAATAAACGAAGTTTTCAGTCATGTTTTCATACTCTAGTGCAGAGGTTCCTAAGTTTTATTTGGCCATGAAACCCTAATTGATCATATTTTTTTTGGTGGAGCTCTAGCTGGCTATTTTGATAACTAGTGTTTTACCTTGTAAACGTGGCGCGGTTGAATCTTTTCCACGAACGTTTTATTTAACTCTCGGACAGACCGCAGAACCCCTGTGATCCTTCCACGGAATCCCAGGGTTTTGCGGATCACCGTTTAGGAATCGCTGCTCTAGTGAGATTTGAAGTTTAATTATTGCAGATGCTAAACAGTTGTCATTTGTAGGTAGTGTCCGACCGAAGGTCGATTTTTGGCCGAAGCCGATTAATCGGTTATCGCCACAACCTTCGGCCGAGGCCTTAAAAACCCTAAAAAAATCAGTTTATCTAACCAATTCCTACTTGTTTTCTTTTTTCTTCCGTTTTCCACTGACACTAGCTTAACCTTCTCGACTTTTCAATCGACAATCACATAAAAATTATTACAATAAATAGAGATACAACAAATGTCTTATGTCAAATACATTATACTGTATACAAAACACTGCAAAGTTGATGTTTAAATGCGCGTACGAACTTGTTTTGCACAAGTACAACGCAATGTGTCCACCCGCGCTCGCTGATTCGTAACAGTTCGTTCAATTTCGACGCTTGTTAAAAACCTTTGGCCGAAGCCTCGGTCGGGCACTATTTGTAGGGAAAAAAGTTTTTACTAATCAAGATTTTTCTGTATCAAATTAATTTTTTCGCCCCTCGCCTTAATTGTCACTACTTATTAGGTTGCCAATATTTTTGTATAAAAACTTTTTTTATATATAACGGATGTGAAACGTACTATCACTGGCAATATATAAGCTTTTCTCCTAATTCACTTAGAATGAACTATCACTTTAGGAGGATCGTGTAAATTCGAAAAGAAAGCAAAATATTTTAATTTACAATTTTTATTTGTATATTATATAATGCATTGCATCATTATTAATCTTCTTCTTCTTCTGCTGCTGCACCACCTCCCGCACCTTTGCGTAAGTTCTTCCTCTTTACGCGGCCTGGGCGACCACCACCGAACGGACTCTTCAATGAGAAGTCAATGTGTTTTTGAGAGTCTAGCCGAACAACAAAAGATGGGATGTTCACGACCTGTTTTCGTACTCTGTAAATAAAAAAAAAATCAGAAATCTTTCATTAATTCATCGATTTCCAGAGCCCTGCTATGTTTCGGTAATCATGTTTTAACTCTTTCAGGCTTGGTGATCAGTTATCAAACCATCCATTCTAGATTTTTAAAAACATATTTTCACACCATCTATTACAATTTGTGCCTAATTTATTAACGACCGTATTCCATGAAAGCCTTAGGTAGTAATTTTTTTTCATAATAAATAAACCCTAATTGAACTAGGAATGCAGTTGTTTATTTAACCGTGACTGAAAGAGTTAAAGAAACATTGTTTGACATTTATACAAGCCTCACCTTCTGTAAACAGAAGTTCAAATACATGAAACCGTTATTTTTTTCTAGGCATTGAAAGTGTCGGATAATCTATAACCGATCACTCAAGTGGCCTGTATGAATCAATGTGTAGTCATGATAATCGCATTTACCTGATGTGCCTCTGTCTAATAAGAACACGTGCATGATGAATAGATTTAGCCAAACCCAATTTAAATACTTGTGTCTGCAAACGGCGTTCCAAAAAATCTTCGATTTTTAAACCCAACACATAATCGAGTTTCATACGTGATTCGTCAAGTACTCCAATACGGACCAATCGGCGGAGCAATGCATTACCTAAAAAATTAATAAAAAGTTATGTTTCGTCTAAAAATCTGACGTTTAATAAGTAGAATTTTACTGAAATCAATACATACATATTGAGTTCTTTATCTAAATGTATTCTTGTTATGAATCCATTTTAACAACATGTTAAAACGGGGATTAACACAAGAAAATTATATAGCCTTAAACGATTGGAGTGTATCTGCTATTATACAGACACCTCCTGCCCAAAATTTAAGGCTGACCACGTGGTTAATTTCAATTAATAAAAAAATATGATAACACACCTTCAAAAAGACGTTTTGGGTCTTTTTCTTCCAAAGTCAGCAGTTCACGAGCAGCTTTACGGATTTTGGCTAGGGTGTATTTTACGCGCCATACTTCCCGTTTGTTCCTTAAACCATATTCGCCAATGATTTTCAATTCCTGGTCCAAACGAGCCTTTTCGTATGGTCTGCGAGGCGTTACATACGTTTTAGAGAAAACTGACGGAATTCTTCCGTTCACCATGGTGGCAGTTTTATTTTACAAACTGTAAAAAAATTCCAAAATTATTGTTTATTTTTAAAAAATTAGTACATATTAAACCATGTAATTAACACATTTTTTAGTTCCATGTATTAAACAGATCGAAAATTAGTAAAAATCCGTTGTGTTGGAGTACACGAGGTTTAATCCAAGATTATCCATAAAATCTTTTAACTGCAGTATTTCTAACAAACAAATATTGAAAATATATTCCCAATAAAAAAACATCTAAATAATATTGTAATAAAATATAGATATTGTAATATTACCTGACACCACAAATATCCTGTTTCTTCGACGGAAGGAAGCACCAGAAAGAACAATGACGCTGAAACCAATGCAAAGTCGACAATTTATTGTTAACTTGCACTACGCATGCGCGATCTGTATAGTGTATCCACAGTGTAGCCAACATACCTCATAACTTAACCAGTGGGAGTATATGCCCAAGTAATTCAAGAATTACAAGGCGCGATATTTTACATCATATACCCCGGTGTTTTGTTTGAAAATCGGTGTATATTTAACGACACTTGGAGCTTAATAATATAACTTAATTTACTTAAATCTGAGAGAAAAAAAACAGTTGAAAATATTGAAACACAGAAAGGAAAAAATAATTTTAATAATTTCATGGTTCTCTATGTAATATGTTATTATGTCATGCAAAAATTAAATAAAGAACTACCTAACTAACATCTTCAGAACAAAAGAACAACAGATTTTTTTTCAAAATATTTCTGAAATAATGAGTAGAAAAAAAAATCATAACTTTCTTGTAAAAACAGATAGAAAAAAAACCGTTATGAAAAGAACCCAATTATTACATAAAAACAACTTTATAGCATATATGCGCCGACTTTCGCTCAAAGATTTTTTTACGAAACTTTCTTTAAAATAGAATAATAAAATATTATAAAAAGTACAGCATTATTATATAAAAAACAACTATGGCATGTATCTCTTTTGCGCATGCGCCAATTTTTCCCAAAAATTATACAAAACTTGTAAAAATAGATCGAATAAAAAACCGTTATGAAAAGTATACCATTCTTATCTACAAACAACTTTCTAACTTATACCTCTTCTGCGCATGCGCCGACTTTCCCTCAAAAAACATTTTACAAAACTTTCTTGTAAAGTAGAATAATAAAACATTATAAAAAGTCACCATTATTATATAAAAAACAACTATGGCATGTATCTCTTTTGCGCATGCGCCAATTTTTCCCAAAAATTATACAAAACTCTTGTAAAAATTGATCGAATAATAAACCTTTATGAAAAGTATACCATTGTTATATACAAACAACTTTATAACTTATACCTCTTCTGCGCATGCGCCGACTTTCCCTCAAAAAAACATTTTACAAAACCTTCCTGTAAAGTAGAATAATAAACCATTATTAAAAGTACACCACTATTATATAAAAAAAAAACAACGAAGGCATATATCCCTTTGGCGCATGCGCCAATTTTCTCTAAAAAAATTTACAAAGCTCGCAAAAATAGATAGTATAATAAACAATTATGAAATATTCACCATTATTATATAAAAACAACTTTATAGCATATATCTCTTGTGCGCACGCGCCGACTTTTCCTCAAAAAACATTTTATAAAACTTTCTTGTAAAGTAGAATAATAAAACATTATAAAAAGTACATCATTATTATATAAAAAACAACTAAGGCATGTATCTCTTTTGCGCATGCACCGATTTTTCCCAAAAAATATACAAAACTCTTGTAAAAATAGATCGAATAATGAACCGGTTGAAAAGTATACCATTGTTATATACAAGCAACATTATGACTTATACCTCTTCTGCGCATGCGCCGACCTTCCCTGAAAAAAACATTTTTCAAAACTTTCTTTAAAATAGAATAAAAAACCATTATTAAAAGTACACCACTATTATATAAAAAAAAAAAAAACAACGACGGCATATATCTCTTTTGCGCTTGCGCCGATTTTCCCCAAAAAATTTACAAATATTTCTAGTAAAAATAGATAGAATAATAATAAACCGTTTTAAAAACTATATTATTATTATATAAAACAACATTATAAGAGATATATTCTTTTACGCATGCGCCGATGTTCCCCAAAAACAATAGGCCACTTCATATTTGCATATCAAACATCCTCCCAAAATTTGGTTTCAATCCGGTCATCCGTGGTGTCGGAATGGTAAGAAATGTCAAAAATGACGTTTGCATGTATTATGTTCTAATAATTACTTATTCAAATTGTTAACTCAGAAGGCGTTGCATTTCACAAATATTTGAAATGCCATCCGTTTTTGAACAAATGCAATCTTCTTATTTAACCGAAAGATGTTTGCCATCGGTTATATCAAATTAAATTTATTTCTATATAAATGTGTTTAAAAAAACTGTTTGGGCATGTTCTGTTGTACGAAACTTATGTAAAATTTTCTCCTCTTTCGTTTAAGACAGGTTTCGAACCGATCTGATTTAAATTGTTCAAGTTATAAGCGAAAAACTTCGTTTTTTCCTTATTGCTCCCCTCTGGGGTCAAAATTCAAAAACGGCCGACGTTACGAGTTAAGTTACGCGGAGACGAATCGAACAAAAAAAAGTTTTTTAAAATCGGTTAAGGCGTTTGGGCTGTACGCGTGACACAAAAAAACGTGACACACAGATTCACAGACAAAGCGAGTACATATAGGCGCTTTAGCTAACGCTATTCGCGCCTAAAAAACCATGACAAATTAATGTTTAAAGTTTAAACGTATTCTTTTAAATTACATTTTTACAAGACCCCTATAAAAAGCTGTTTTTCATTTCCGTATAGCGGTGGTAAAATTACCCATTCGCACATGTGAAGAGAAACGAAAGACTGTGAATCTGGTGGCACTACAATTCGAAGTGAATTTGCTCAAAATTGGACTGTCAAAAATTGTGTGAAAATCAGCAATTTTATAGGGGGTACGTGCAAAAATATTATGTATCTCATAGGTGATGATGCGCCTTAAAACTCGCTGCCATCGTTTTTAATATAATGTCGCAATACATATGTATGTCATCACGCACTGGAAACATAACCTACTATTTTATTTCAAAATGTTCAATTAAACAAATGCTATGTTTTGATTGAATATTTTTTTACATTTCATTTGAAAAGGTTTGATTTATTGAAGTTTTTCTACTAGAAGGAATATAGTATATTATATGGTTGTTTTTCGGTTCACTGCGTGAGAAGGCGTTTTCGTGTGACCATTTTACTTTACACGCTTATTATATTGGCTTTCGGTATTCATGACATTGACGTGATGTCTCAATCTTTGGAACGATAAAAAAGTTGAAAAATGTTGCCGACAATCGTTTTACGTTAATTGTTACTATGGAAAAAGGAGGGTCAACTAGCTGCCCAAGTTCTTCAAAACTTTTAGATTGGTAACACTCGTTGATAGCACAGTGTTTCCAACAGAAATAAGAATTCCGTTGAAATTCCACTATATACATAAAATAATTAACCATGGATGTAAATTGTTCCTCTAAGGTCTAGTTCCTAACCTTTGTTTCTAAAGATAGGTTATGTTTCGAATGGAGATTTGACGTTTGACTTCATACACATCAAAATTGTGACCCAGTTAACAGTTTTATAAGACTGCGGTGACAGGAATATACCTGTACATAACTTGAAAAATATGACTTTGATCCACTTTATAAACGTAAAGAAAGTTCTAAAATATAATAAACTGTTTAAAACAGACGAATATTTTGAGTGAAATGAATTCTGCAAGAGCAATTCAAAATCCTATAGTACAGTCAATTTATCGTAGATTATCAACAAGCGATTCCAAAGCCATTCTATGCAGTAATTACAACAATTCTAATTGCTATAGTAGCATCGCTTTTGATTGTGATAAATCATTAAAATTAGTATCTAAGAACTGTCAAAGGTACTTTTTTAATTTTAAATAATTCTTATCTGGAATTCTAATAACCGTAAAAGGCCGTACTTTATTATCAATAATATATTTTGTAACATTTATCCCGATAATATGTATTTTAGATATATGTGTATAAATAACTGATAAATTATTTCGAACACATTTGATGTATGAGTATAAAACATTTTTGCAGGTTGTTAACATCGGCTAACAGTACAAAGTTTCATATTGAAAACGGAATGGCGTCTTCGGCAAAAGATGGTCCTTCAACATCATCACAAAAAGATGTCAAACATAAACCAAATCGTTTGTCGCTTGAAAAATCACCATATCTCCTCCAGCACATGCATAACCCAGTAGATTGGTTTCCTTGGGGAGATGAAGCGTTAGAGAAAGCTCAACGTGAAAATAAAGTTATATTTCTATCTGTTGGTTATTCAACTTGTCATTGGTGTCATGTAATGGAAAAAGAAACGTTTGAAAATGAAGCAGTGGCTAAGATAATGAATGAATATTTTGTGAATATTAAAGTAGATAGAGAAGAGCGGCCTGACATTGATAAAGTATACATGCTGTTCATTCAGACAATGACATACCACGGAGGTTGGCCGATGTCTGTTTTTTTAACTCCAGACTTAAAACCAATAACGGGGGGTACTTATTTTCCCCCGGATGACAGAGGACATTTAATTGGATTCAAAACTATTTTATATAAAGTAATGGAAAATTGGAAAAGTCAGAAAGATTTTGTTCTGAGCACAGGACAGAAGTTTGTGAGCGCTTTGCAGAAAGTATCCGATAGCGACTTACAGTCCGGTCAACGGATTGATGTACCACCTTTAAAAGTGGTACAAAAATGTTTTGAACAGTTTGCCCGAAATTATGAGCCAGAACATGGAGGATTTAATGATCGGCCCAAATTTCCTCAGCCTTCTAATTTTAATTTCTTATTCCATGTTTATGCGAAGAATAGTAGTTCAGAAATCGGTAGAGTGAGTCTCGATATGTGCTTAAATACTCTACAGAAAATGTCTAACGGCGGAATATATGATCACATTGGCGATGGTTTTTCACGTTATTCAACCGATATTGAATGGCATGTACCACACTTTGAAAAAATGCTTTATGATCAGGGTCAACTTGTGATATCATACTGTGATGCTTACGTAGTGAAAAAAGAAAAAATTTATTCTGATGTATTACAAGGTATATTAAAATACGTTTCGAGGGATTTGAGTCACCAACTTGGCGGTTTCTATAGTGCAGAAGATGCCGATTCATTGCCCCAATTCAATTCAAAACATAAAAAGGAAGGAGCATTTTATGTTTGGGAATTTTCAGAAATAGAAACGCATCTTGGCAAATTAAATCATAACGCCGTGAAATATTCTGATGTGTTTTCATATCACTACGGTGTTAAACCTAACGGAAATGTACCGCCACATCAGGACCCACATGAGGAATTGACAAACAAAAATGTTCTTATTATTAGAGGTTCAATTGAAAAAACTGCTGAAAAATTTAATCTTACCATTGAGGAAGTTATAACAATTTTAGAAAAATCAAAACAAACGTTATTTGATGTTCGTAACCTCAGACCACGTCCACATTTAGATAATAAAATCATTACGGCGTGGAATGGCCTTATGATATCTGGTTATGCAAAGGCAGGATATGTGCTAAAAGATCAGACCTACATTAATAGAGCTATTTTAGCTGCAAATTTTATAAAGAAATATTTGTATAACGAAAAAGAAAAAAGTTTATTGAGGAGTTGTTATGTTGGAACAGAGGGACAGATAGTTCAGACGTATGTTTATTTGTCAAAGCATTTGTAATTACTGTTTTTATAAAGTCAACTATTAAACATGTATATAAATGTTTTCGAATTTTGCAGATCTGTTCCAATTCAAGGATTTTTGGATGATTATGCTTTTTTGATACAAGGGCTCATTGATTTATATGAGGCATCACTGGACGCGGACTGGTTGGTGTGGGCTGAGATTCTTCAAGAAACTCAGGATCAACTGTTCTGGGACAGTGACAACGGTGGATACTTTCAGAGTTCGAGTGATCCGACTGTCATACTTCGTTTGAAAGAAGGTTAGTCGCACATTGTATGATAAAATTATCCTTTTTTTAGGTTTTTTGTATCGAAATTCTTGACTGGCAATGGGGACAAAATTTATTTAAACTTCACATGCACTGCATAATGAGATAATAAGGTTATTCAAATTTATTTAGTGAGAGAGAGAGTAGATTATGGACGCTCGACAGTCAAGGTCGCGTCGCGTCTATGCAATAAAATTATATCAAAACAAGTGTAAAAACGAAACAAATCAAACAAAAAATAAATTAAACGCTAGGAAAGTATCTTTTGACAGGCGACTTTCGCGCCCTCGTGGTTTTTTTCTCTAATTTGGTTCAGTCAAAACCTTAGTAGTGCAGTCATATTAGGAGTTTCACCTCGAAATGAGAGATAATAAGCTGGAAACTTGTATACACCTTCATTTTGGTGTTCTAAAAGTTGTCTCAAAAGTCTCATAAAATCTCGTGTCTGCGTCGTAAGTTATTCAAGGTCAGTCACAAAAATCGGTTTTTTGCAATTATCTCGGTTTCTATAGCTCTAATGGTGTCAACAGCTATTATAAAAATTGTAGAGCATAAAATTTGCAATAAATTTTGTCCTAAACATTTTTTCATGCGCTCAACCGTTTTTGAGATAGATAGTGGAGAGCGCTCAGCCATACATACTGTAATGCATGGTCAACTATGAACTCTTTCTCAAAAACGGTTGAGCGCATGAAAAAATGCTAAGAACAACATTTGTCGCAAATTTTATGCTCTACAATTTTTAAAATAGCTGTTGACACCATTAGAGGTATAGAAACCGAGATAATTGCAAAAAAACGATTTTTGTGATCTTTGACCTTGAATAACTTACGACGAAGGCACGAGATTTTATGAGACTTTTGAGACAACTTTTAGAACACCAAAATGAAGGTGTATACAAGTTTCCAGCTTATTATCTCTCATTCCGAGGTTGGCCTCTTTTATTTGCTTTATTGACTGGACTATAGTGTCATATATTATACGTGCATTTTAATAAGGATTAATTTTAGAATAAAATGGGTAAAAAGCTATCAAATCGGAAGTGCTGTGTTGTTGATTGTAAAGATACACCATCTAAACTTCCAGAATTACAATTCCATCGTTTTCCTGGATTTTCTTATGAATTAGAGAGAAAAAAATTGGAGTGCAGCAGTACGTAGTCAAGGGTAATTAAATTTTATTTTACGTCTGTAATCATTATTAAAATACATGAAAAATATCATAATTGTTATTTTGTTAACAAAAATAAGATTTAAAAAATTTAGAAACTAAAAATGTATATCATTTATGTAGTTATTTTACTGACATTTTGGGTAAATATTTTTTTTATAATGAATAACGCTGGTATTCATGTGTTTGTAAGTTTTGGGTGTCACTTTTGAAAAAAATCAAACACGAGATGGTGCGAAGGTCGCGTGTCAAAGATACTTTTTTCCTAGCCTATAAAAATCGGGGAACTTCAACTGAATATGAGGCAGGTAACCCACTGTACGTTGCTGTAATTTCTATTCCGTACAAGTCAGTAATTTTCAAAATTACGCAGTTTTTTATTTTGCATTTTCTTAAACACTAGCTTCCATAAAATAAATAAAATTTAGTTCCATAAAATACATGGCCCTATTTATCCCAACTTGCCTCTCCAACCTCCATATAGTTTAGCTAGGCTTTAGCCTAGATCCCTCCCCCTTCCCAGAGGTGGAAGTGGAATGTAGTTTTCAAATAAATAAAATTATTGACCAATTTTTTCAGACTTTATATTGACAAAAAATTATAAAATTATAATTCAATAACTCAGTAGATGACATTTCGGTCCGGATTTGGACCTTCTTTAGAAATAATCTAAAAAAATATAAAAATGATTTAAAACTCAATTTATTAATAAGTAGTCATAGGCCAGGCATAATAGGGTTCGAACAACAAAAAAATTAGTTACAGCAATCCGACACCGGGATATTGTAGAATAAGATATTCTAAAAGAGGGAAAAATAAATCGAACAGTCTGCTGCTATCCGGGGTGGAATGGGGAGGCTTTTTAGGGGTTGAAATCAGTTTTTTCGCGATTTCTGGCTAAACGATGCATTCTATCGAAAAAAATTAAATGTAAAAGTTGTATATAATAAAAACATCTACAACTTTTGTACCAACTATTTTTACCCTAACCTCAAAATTTTATGAAAAAAATGTAAAAAACCGATTTTTTGGTTTTTAATTTTTTTTTCGAAACAAAAAATCAATTGAGCCCAAACTTTGCCAAAAGATACCTTTTGGTATTATAAAGATGTAGTAATTTTTTTGAAAGTAAATATTTTAAGGTTTTTTTAAAATTCCATTTTTTCGAAAAAAAATGAAATTTTCAACGAAAATCCTACCTGAAACTACGCAACCTACAAAGTTCAAATTTGGCACAATTACTCGTTGTTACGTCTACTTTCAATTAGTAGTGAAAAAAAGGTACACGCAATTGAAAAAATGGCGGGAAAATTAAAAAAAACCGAAAAATGACTTTTTTTGTGGTTTTTGGCATATACATCGTCGAACAATCGTTATTAATTAATAAAATCATTATAATTTTCATGTTTAATCTGTGATTATTGTACAGCGCTAGTTTTCATACGATAAAAAATTTACATACAATCATAATAATCATACAATAGGTAATGTCGTAGATCTACAATGATATATACGGATTTTGCAGATAAGAGTGGTTAAATCTGGAAAAGTGGTAGAACAGCTCCTATTTCAAAAATTCTTTTTTTCCTTGATTCCTTAGACCCTCAGGAACATTCATCACCACTAACCTTCGCCTCACTCCGAAAATTGGAAAAAGTAGGGTGGTTTTAACCCTCTCAAAAGGGTTCCATGATAATTGATCCTCCGACAATAAATCCCCGACAAAATATACCCGATAAAATATCCCCGGACATATTGCCCCCGTGACAAAACATCCCCGACAATTGATACCAAATAAACATTAATTTACAAATAAAATCAAATATTATGAAACTTCCCATTTTGTATTTTAAGTAACTCAAATGGATGTTTGTAAGTTGCTGTTCTGTTGATTTCTCGTCACGCGCAGTCAGTCGCTCACTTAGTAATACACTAACCCAAATTGATTATTTTTGTCACCCAAAATTGTAATTTACTGTCACTCGTTTAAATACTACCCACCCCGTCATCGTTGACCCTGGAATTGTTTTTTTAAAAACTCCACATTTGCCCCTTCCCGTTTCACTTCGAGACAATGCGCATACCCGTTTATCGTTCTTCCCGGAATTGTTTTTTTAAAAACTCCACATTTGCCCCTTCCCGTTTCACTGCGAGACAATTCGCATACCCGTTTATCGTTCTCCTCGGAATTGTTTTTTTTAAAACTCCACATATGCCCCTTCCCGTTTCACTTCGAGACAATTCGCATACCCGTTTATCGTTCTCCCCGGAATTGTTTTTTTAAAAACTCCACATTTGCCCCTTCCCGTTTCACTGCGAGACAATTCGCATACCCGTTTATCGTTCTCCTCGGAATAGTTTTTTTAAAAACTCCACATTTGCCCCTTCCCGTTTCACTGCGAGACAATTCGCATACCCGTTTATCGTTCTCCTCGGAATTGTTTTTTTAAAAACTCCACATTTGCCCCTTTCCCGTTTCAATGCGAGACAATTCACATACCCCTTTATCGTTCTCCCCGGAATTGTTTTTTTAAAAACTCCACATTTGCCCCTTCCCGTTTCACTGCGAGACAATTCGCATACCCGTTTATCGTTCTCCTCGGAATTGTTTTTTTAAAAACTCAACATTTGCCCCTTCCCGTTTCACTGCGAGACATTTCGCATACCCGTTTATCGTTCTCCTCGGAATTGTTTTTTTAAAAACTCCACATTTGCCCCTTCCCGTTTCACTGCGAGACAATTCGCATACCCGTTTATCGTTCTCCTCGGAATTGTTTTTTTAAAAACTCCACACTTGCCCCTTCCCGTTTCACTGCGAGACAATTCGCATACCCGTTTATCGTTCTCCTCGGAATTGTTTTTTTAAAAACTCCACATTTGCCCCTTTCCCGTTTCAATGCGAGACAATTCACATACCCCTTTATCGTTCTCCCCGGAATTGTTTTTTTAAAAACTCCACATTTGCCCCTTCCCGTTTCACTGCGAGACAATTCGCATACCCGTTTATCGTTCTCCTCGGAATTGTTTTTTTAAAAACTCAACATTTGCCCCTTCCCGTTTCACTGCGAGACATTTCGCATACCCGTTTATCGTTCTCCTCGGAATTGTTTTTTTAAAAACTCCACATTTGCCCCTTCCCGTTTCACTGCGAGACAATTCGCATACCCGTTTATCGTTCTCCTCGGAATTGTTTTTTTAAAAACTCCACACTTGCCCCTTCCCGTTTCACTGCGAGACAATTCGCATACCCGTTTATCGTTCTCCTCGGAATTGTTTTTTTAAAAACTCCACATTTGCCCCTTCCCGTTTCACTGCGAGACAATTCGCATACCCCTTTATCGTTCTCCCCGGAATTGTTTTTTTAAAAACTCCTGATTTGCCCCTTCCCGTTTCACTGCGAGACAATTCGCATACCCCTTTATCGTTCTCCCCGGAATTGTTTTTTTAAAAACTCCACATTTGCCCCTTCCCGTTTCACTGCGAGACAATTCGCATACCCGTTTATCGTTCTCCCCGGAATTGTTTTTTTAAAAACTCCACATTTGCCCCTTCCCGTTTCACTGCGAGACAATTCGCATGCGAGGATAAATTGTCGGGGATCTTTTGTCACGAGGGTATTTTGTCCGGGGATATTTTTTTTGGGAATATTTTGTCCAGGTATATTTTGTCGGGGATTTTTTGTCGGAGGATCAAGAAGCCTGATACGCTCAAAAGCACCCGCCAGTGAAACAGTGGAAAAACATTTTGAAAAATAAAAATTTTGTCTTAAGAATCGGCTCTCGGAGGTTTTCGAGGTCGCTGATTACGAATCCGAGGTCTGTAATCAAGTGAGGGTAGTTCCAACCCCTCAAAACCACCCCAGTCGTCACTGTAATGAAAAAAACAGTAAAAAATAATATTTTGTCTTAAAAATCGTCTCTCGGGGGTTTTCGAGGTCGCTGATTACCCTCACTTGATTACAGACCTCGGATTCGTAATCAGCGACCTCGAAAACCCCTGAGAGCCGATTTTTAAAACAAAATTTTTATTTTTCAAAATTTGTTTCCACTGTTTCACTTGCGGGTGCTTTTGAGAGGGCTAAAACCACCCTACTTTTTCCAATTTTCGGAGTGAGGCGGAGGTTAGTGGTGATGAATGTTCCTGAGGGTCTAAGGAATCAAGGAAAAAAATAATTTTTGAAATCGAAGCTGTTCCACCACTTTTCCAGATTTAACCACTCTTATCTGCAAAATCCGTGTATATATATCATTGTAGATCTACTACATTACCTATTGTATGATTATTATGATTGTATGTAAATTTTTTATCGTATGAAAAGTAGCGCTGTACAATAATCAAAGATTAAATATGAAAATTATAATGATTTTATTAATTAATAACGATTGTTCGACGATGTACAGGGTGTCCCATTAAGAATGGGACATAGAACAACCGCAGATTCTCCAATTCAAAATAAAACGATTAAGCGAAATATGCTTAGATAAAATGTTACTCGCTCTACCAGTGGCGTACGGCAGGAGTAAGTAATGCGTGTACCCCTTCTAAATGTTACGCCGCTGTCTAAATTTTAATTTTGACTATAATCTTAATTTTTTTGATATTTTCTAAGTCAATAATGTACACTTGTTAGTTTGTTGTAAAGTCATTGGTTTTCGAGATATTCGCAGTTTTTTTAAGACAAAATTGTAAAAATGAATATTATTAATAATAATACAAATAAAAAGTACATGTCTATGTATCTTTAACTGCGAATATCTCGAAAGCCAATGACTTTACAACAAACTAACAAGTGTACATTATTGACTTAGAAAATATCAAAAAAGTTAAAATTATAGTCAAAATTAAAATTTAGACAGCGGCGTAACATTTAGAAGGGGTACAAGCATTACTTACTCCTGCCGTACGCCACTGGTAGGGTACGTCCAAGATGCAAGCTGGTAGTCAGATTCAGATTTTCGGCGTCTGACTGTCTGACTCCGAGCGGCGTTGGGTGTGGCCAATATGAAAGCTGGTTATCGGCGCAGACAGAGCATTCATATTAAATAATTACAGAGCTAACAGTACAGATTGATAATAATAATAATATTTCACCTAGCTATACTAAGTATACATGTGAATAGTCAAATTAAAATCAAATTAAAAGCTAAGAATTTAAATATTCTTTAAATATTGCAGCTTTGTTGCTGCTTGGTGACAATGTTACATCTAAATTAAAACCTTTTAAAAGTGAAATACATCCAATTAATAAATTAAGGTCGATTTACGGGGAGTACAAACACCTTTTTCCGCAATTACTTGCCGACGAAAACCGATTTTTTTAATATTTTCGAATGAGTCCGGATACTTTTTACTTTATTTTGTCAAAAATTGAACACAGGCTTACGAAGAACTGGGCCAAATTCCACAAAACCCTTTTTTGAAATAAAATCCTCGATATCCATATTTTATAGCACCTAAAAACAACACTGTCAGACGCAGGTTGTCTGAAACCAGAATGTACAATTCATACCGGTAAATATCTGAGTCAGAGAGCCGGTGCGCCGGAAAACTGCGCGCTGGTGCATTATGGCCATTCCGATTTAGCAATAAAGGATTTTATGCACGCCGACTGTCTGACTCAGAAAACCAGCGTCTGACTACCTGACTACCAGCTTGCATCTTGGACGTACCTGTAGAGCGTACTGAACTATTTTTTTTTATTGTTAATTGCATTTTATGATATTTAACAAGTGTGCCGATTTGAGTAAAATTATACGGTGTATTAAAAAAATTATGGACATTAATAATTTTTCAGTTTTCAACTTCAACACCCCGTATTTCGGAAACGAGTAACATTTTATCTAAGCATATTTCGCTTAATCGTTTTATTTTGAATTGGAGAATCTGCGGTTGTTCTATGTCCCATTCTTAATGGGACACCCTGTATATGCCAAAAACCACAAAAAAATCATTTTTCGGTTTTTTCAATTTTCCCGCCATTTTTTCCATTGTGTGTACCTTTTTTTCACTACTAATTGAAAGAAGACGTAACAACGAGTAATGTGCCAAAGAACTCTGTAGGTTGCGTAGTTTTAGGTAGGATTTTCGTTGAAAATTCCATTTTTTCGAAAAAAAAATGGAATTTTAAAAAAACCTTAAAATATTTCCTTTCAAAAAAATTACTACATCTTTATAATACCAAAAGGTATCTTTTGGCAAAGTTTAGGCTCAATTGATTTTTTTGTTTCGAAGAAAAAAATAAAAACCAAAAAATCGGTTTTTTGCATTTTTTTCGAAAAATTTTGAGGTTAGGGTAAAAATGGTTAAGACGACTGAATCCCAGCTGTTCAACTTAGATTTCATTTCTACATGCATTTTTACACAATTTCTACATGCCCCTCTGCACCCGCAGGCACCCGCAAAAGCCTATGTTACGAGCATATAAATGCAAAATGCACTATGGAAGAAGATTGATTCGTACATTATCGGATAATTTGATTTCACTAATTTTATTGATACGAATATCTGCGAAGAATTTATATCTTTTGTGTTACTGTTTCGTTTGCAAAGACATTATTCCAGCGGCGTAGGTATAATAATATAATAAAGAAGTAAAAAATTTTTGCAAACTACGCATTGTCGAGAAGAAAAGTAGGTATTTTATATCTAAATTTACAACAATACCTATCTATTTATTATATCCGTCCGACAAAAACTTTTAAACGGTAACTCCAATCCTCATGAAATTTGGAGACAGCATTTATCTCGGTAAACTAAGATGAACGCGCGTACTCATGTTCCACCCTCCTCCATTCGTTCTTTTACACCCGGGTGAAACCGGGACGAACCGCTAGTACCTATTTGTATATTAGATATAGGTATGTTAGGCTTAGTGCTATCCAAAATGTAGGCCCGTAAATTTATGTATTATTGATTTAAAAAAAAAACAAACTATTTGGGCGTTCATCTAAGCATATCAAGAGATAAAAAACATGCGAAATAAAAAGTGTCTCATACATTTTGTTACATTTATCTAAATATATAAAAGGAAACCGTGACTGACTGGTCTATCAACATCAAACTTGGCGCGAGCGAAGCCGCGGGCAAAAGCTAGTATAATATATTATATCGAAAAATGGTATTAAAAAAGTTGTTTATAATATGATTCTAAGAGAAAATTTAAAGAAATATTCGGTTTCTAAATTAATACAAATTTCGAAAAATATCAAAAAAGTTGGTCACAATTACTTTCTGGATCGATATGCTAATTTAATGTTAAAATATCTAAGTCAATACATGTTCCAAATATACCTACAGACATTTTTTTATTACTTTTTCTTTTAAGGGTTCCGGACCCGAAGGGTGCCAACGGAACACTATTACTAAGCCTCCGCCGTCCGTCCGTCCGTTTGTCAGCAAGCTGTATCTCATAAACTGTAGTAGGATAGCTGAAATTTTCACAGTGTGTATTTTTATTGCCGCTCTAACAACAAATAAATCAAGATGGCAAATTTCAAAATGGCCGCCATAAACATTAAAAAAACCTCCTATAGTGTCTTTGTGCGTAATCGTTTTTGTGCTATCTCCTTGCATTCGTATTACTTCCCTGCACCACGACGGCGAATTTCGAATAGATGTAATTAAATTATACAATTACTTTCCAAATTTTTACATATTGTTATAGCACTTCTCTTGTTTCTTTTACAAAAGTGTTTTAAAAGTATGGGGAAATATTGGGTTCAAATATCCCTCTCTTTTAAGATATCTTATTTTAAAAGTGAAAGTTTTCTTTTCGGATAACATTTGGTAAACGCATTATCAATCCTGTAAAAGGGTTTATTTTCTTTCTTAGAAGTAAAGGTAATTAGTACTAATTACGAGTCATAAAACCTAGGTATAATTTCACCGTAGAATAGACCCAAAATATTACAAAAGGTAAAAGGACAACCATTATATGACAGTTGTTAATAGTTACCTAGTTCTCTCTGATCCGTGACACTATCAAGACATACTTCCAATACTCTATTTTGAATAAAAGACAATCTTCTAATAATTAAACTCTTCGATTATTTAATAAATACACCGTCACCGAATCCATAATCCCAACAAAGTACACAGTGTTTTATCTTGTACGATGGTAGGGAGCCCTTCGTGTGCGAGTTCGACTGGCACTTGACCGGTTTAATTTTAATTGCAAAGGTAAAAAATATTACAATATGTTACCTTCTAATATAAAAGCTATTCAAGCCATACCTGCTTTCAAAAATAGATTAAAAAAATTGTTGATGGACATGTGTCCATTTATGATTCTCATATACGATTTTAGTTATATAATTTTAGTCACGCACGTTTTTGGAATTTGTAAATTGAAATTATTATATGACGCTATTATATACCTCTTGGATGTCAATAAAGATGATATTTTATTCTATTCTATAATATAGTGTTTTTGATCAAAAATGATACGAGCCGCTACTGCACATCACACATTTTACGAAAGACAATTTACTTCTACTGTAAAAGTTTGTGTTGGTGGTTCCATCTATGAATCATTTTTAGTAAACATAACTGAAAAAACATCAGTTTAGAAAATCTAGAATTTCTATGGAAAATCTTTTTCAATCTTCAATGCTTCAAAAGAAACTAGAAACATGCACCATTCTTCCCACATGACTTTTAACGAAGTTTTTACAGTTTATTTGACCTAAATAAGCGAATAAAAATCGGGTAAAAACGACAATTTAGCATAACTTTTACACAAATTTTTGTACAGAAAAAAATTAATTTGAAAAAAATTATTGAGCAAGCCAAATTTGTCAATATTTTTGACACCAATTTCCGAAGAAAAAACTGTAAAATTTTAATTTGCCTTCCCGTTATTTGAAATCTCGTGACATACTGTAAAGAAATATTGACGAATATGGCGTTTTTTGATTAAATTTTTAGTGCAAAAAAATATGTTTTCTTAAATTTTTAAGCAGCAAGCCAAATTTTATGAACTTTAATGCTCTATCACAGCTAATAAAAACAGTAGTAAAATGAATTTTGTGGCCACAATTTGAAATTTCCCGAGTGCGTATTTTACAATCTGCGTACACAGTCACCTTAATACAAAAGTGTAGATCTTTTTATTATTTACAACTTTTACATTTAACTTTTTTCGATAGAATGCATCGTTTAGCCAGAAATCGCAAAAAACTGATTTCAACCCCTAAAAAGCCACCCCATTCACCCCGGATGGCAGCAGACTGTTCGATTTATTTTTCCCTCTTTTAGAATATCTTATTCTACAATATCCCGGTGTCGAATTGCTGTAACGAATTTTTATTTTTTTTTTCAATTTTCTCTGCTATTTTTACTGGTCTATCATGGATATTTAAGTACCTAAAAAGAAAGAAAGAATTCACTAAAAACAAAATATTATTTCAAAATAATATCATAAATATTACTTAAATTTTCAGTATCTAATTGAGCATTAAGAGAATTTTTATTAGTTATTATGTAATTAACATTTCCGAAGTACCTCTTTTAAAGAAATTTATTTCATTATCTAAAATTTTAATACTATCCCAATTAATTTTGTGGTCATGTTCGAATTTATGCTCCACCTTTTAAACAGGCGGCGTGATTATTGAAGACCCCTAGACACTTCATTAGAAATTTCAAAACCAGTTTACAATATACGTGGGGCATGTTTTGTAGAACATGTGTTAAAAATCTAAACAGCATTGTCAAGATTATTTAATTAAAACTACCGAGTGATCATCTGACAATTTGATCTGCCGCTTTGTGTTCCTGTATCGGACACACTCAATTAAAATTTGTGAGACGATGACACGAGTGTCACACGTCTCACTAAAGGACGCTAATTTATTTTCAATAAATATGTTTGAAATAATGTAATGACAACTGTAAGAAGGAAGCTGAGTGTTTCATTTAAATAGGGATCTACATTTATAAAACAGATTGTTTGGATACTTTACTCCGTCCGGCCTTTAGTCCTATTGATAGATAAATTTCGATCCGAAAAAGTGTGCGGAAGCCATGGAGATATAAGACTAGAGTACGCGAGTGAACCGCGAAAGTGTCTGCAATTCAGACAGAGAACAGTTCCTTATCTCTATGGTAACTAATGATACAAAACAATGCTGATTTCAGTAAACAAATATCTGGTTTTCTGGACTTTCTGCAGGGTTCTCTCTCTCAACTGAGGACACTTTCACTTATGGCAAGCATACGACCTAGCGTCCTCTAGTTACTTATATCTCTATGACGTAAGCTTTAAAACTGCGAATTTGTAGATTTCAATGCCCTATATGAAATGAAAAAAAAATGCAAAATATGAACGCAATTGCCGGGACCGTCATACTTAAAATATAGTGCAAAAAACACATTGAAATAATTCACTTTGGGTGCCTCATATGGCAAAGAACGCTTTTATGAAAATAAAATAGAATTAAATTTCTGTAAAATGTGTCATACATTATTTTTCTAAACTGAATAATTATTTTTTGCTCCTAGCTGTGCTGGACGTTCAGGTTCATGCTTTGCAGATGTGCGCGGTCTTTTAAGGGAGATAGCCACTGTGACGGCCGAAAAAAATAGGTGATTTTCGAGATTTTTTTGACTGGGAAAATAAAGGAATTTGGGGGTCGGTTTTTTTTGTTTTATTAAGTGTACATTCAAAATTTTTACCATGAATTTTTATTGAAAAATATCAAATCGTTACAAAATTATTAACATTCTTGTAGAGTTCCAAAAAAATTCCCCCTGCGTGGTCGTAGTAGCCGATTTTTTTTATTTTGATTTGAAAAAAAATGGCGACTGATTGAAAAATTTTTTTTTTTTTGAATTCAAACAGCCTTAAAAAATCTTAAAAATCAAAATTTTCATAATCGGCTACGTACAACCTTAGCCACTGTAAAGACGAATAAAACAAAGCAAAAAATTCGGTTGTAATTTGTTTGAGTTATTGATGCGACCACTTTGAAAAATGTCGTTTTGAGATAAACGCGTTTAAAGTTTTTAGTCTATTCTCGTTACTCTAAAATCATGTGTCTCATGAAATATTTATACTTAATCTATCGAGTATTAGGCCATATGAGGGTTCTTCCCCCTTATCTTCAGTGGCGTTCTTGACCTTTTTTAATCGTTTTGTTGACCGTTTCCATGCGATTTTCAGCGCTTTCATCCGGTTACGAGTTAGTGTCGCGGTAGCGCAGTATGAATAGAGTGTCAGTCTCACTTTGATGCCCAGCAAGTCCATTATTTTTAGAGTTACCTACGCACCTTCGTTAGATGTTATTGCTGAAATACCTATCTAAAGCTATTTTAACAATAACAGAACAACTAGAATTATTTTTTGGAGCTGCAATTTGCCACACTCATGAATTAAAACTTTCGTTATTGTTTTGGGTCAATCCACCAACGCATCGTTCTTATAATTTAGGATCTGACAGTATATTGGTATCAATGCTTCGGCAACATCTTCGGGATGTGGCGATTTGTCAACAAACGAAGCCAGGTTGTGTGTTGATATAACAATAACTTTATGTTTGAAAGGCATGACATTCTCGTCAGTCGTCGGAGCGCCGAGCGAAAACGGTCGGTCTACTTGCTCTCACTAATGTGACTTTAACTCCGAAAATTTTCGGAATTTTGATCTAAAATTGTATACCTACACATATTTTTGAATGTACGTATAAACTTTAATTTAAAGCAAAAACAATTTTTTTTGACCCATCACAGTGGATATCTTCCTTAAGGCCCCCATACACCTCGTTCTTTTTTGGCAGTTTTAACCGCACGGGTAAAACTGTACGGGTAAAACGGTCGGTGTGTGGCCAAAAATCGTCCTTCTTACCGGCGTTCAAAAATATCTGCTGCTGCTTGATTTAAACCGTCCGTTTTAAACGTGTTCGTTCAAAAGGACGGGTTTTGTTCGACTCTGTAACGTTGTAGGATCCATCAAAGCAGATCAGATGATGCCACGACTTCAGAAAAACTGAACGAAACAACGCCTAGTGTGTGGATATGGTCGTTGTTCGTGTTTACCCGTACAGTTTTACCCGTGCGGTTAAAACTGCCAAAAAAGAACGAGGTGTATGGGGGCCTTAAGAAAAAAATGTCTAGGGTCTTGTTTTTATAAAATTAGATCTTTATATATAAAATTCCAGTGTGCGTGTGTTCGTAATTCTTCTCCGCCTAAACGGCTTGGCCGATTTTGATGAAATTTTCTTTTTGTATATATTGGGTCACCTGGATGGTTCTTAATTATAGTTGGACCCGGTAGGTCGCAGTGTTGTCAAGATTCAGAAAGGACCCCTAGGGAGATTTTGCCCACTGGACCTTTTTTCATAAAATCCGCCTCTGGCAGTCAGCTTTATATATATATTTTTTTTTAATAAATCATCTTTTTGATTCTTTGATATATTGTTAAATGTACTCTAAACTTGAAGTTTGCCAAGTTTTACTAATTATAATTTTATGTTTGGAGGGCAGCCAAAAATTAAATAACGAATATACCCATTTTAATTTAAATAAAGTATAATATGACGTTTCATAATGGTAGACATTTTGCTCAGTCAAATGAGATTTTGACTTCGAAAAATTCTGATCATACTGGATTTTGTGGAGATTTTGATGTCCTAAGCACATCTTGAAAAGTAAATCTCGAAGAAAATTTATTTTCCATAATTGAAAAAATTCATGCTTATTATGTGCAAATAATTACGTACTTTCACAAAGTTTCATTTAAATTAAATAATTTTCACGCGAGAAAAAAATAAAAAACAGAAAAATCGGTTTTTCGTCATTTTCTCGCAAACTTTGAGGCTATGTCGAAAAATATATAGAATGAAAGTTTTAAATTTTTTTATTATCTACAACTTTTGTATGAAACACTTTTCTCTAGGAGGTCTCGTTTCGCCACAAATAACGAAAAACGGTTTTCATCCCTTAAATAGCACCCCATTTCAATACTTCCCTTCATCTCAAGTTCGAAAGTTTTTTTTTTCATTGTTTATGACCTCAACTATATATTCCAGCCGGCCGTTGCCTGTTACTAATTTTTTCATCTCAAAAAGGTATCGGCCCCAGCCTATTCTGCAATGTTAGAGAAAGTTTTTATAACCGATTAAGCCACTGCTTAATTCAAAATGGAGGTTTATTTGAACATTTGCTTTATTTTTTTATTTTAACTGTTATATTGAAGATTTTTTAAAACTGATTTTTCTAATTATTCATTATTAGCTATTATTGTTATGGGGACCATGCGTGAAACATAGAGGCAGCACTACTGCCGAAGTTGGCGCTCTCTTGTATCTAATTAATGAACTATATGGTATAATTTTATAAAAGTAAACAACGAAAATTATTTCAAAAATGAACAAAATAATTAAGTATGTAGTGGCGTGTGTAAGTCTGGTAAATAATTTGAGCCGGAATGAAACTACCTTCGCCCCCCCGTTTTCGAGGATGCTGAACACGATGGCGGCGTTAGAATTTCTCATTGGGGTGGCTCAACTTCTTAAACCGATTAAACGCGATTTACTAAGTTTCCCTGCAGAAAGAAATACTTTACCCCCGTTTTCGAGGATGCTGAGCACGGTGGTGGTGTTGGATATCGCGTCCGACCCCTACGAACCCCTCCAACGGCCAATACTCACCCCCGAAAAAGGTGAATGTTTTTTGCAATATCAACGGTAAATATATGTTCTCCCCCCGCTTTTGAGGTTGCTGATCACGGTGGTAGTGTTGGATATCGCGTTCAACCCCTACCAACCTCTCCACTTTCTAATACTCATCCCCGAAAGGGGTGAATTTTTTTTTGCAATATTAACGGTAAATATATGATCTCCTCCCGTTTTCGAGGTTGCTGAGCACGGTGGTGGTGTTGGATATCGCGTCCGACCCCTCCACCGGCCAATACTCACCCCCGGAAGGGGTGAATTTTTTTTATTATCACCTGGGAACACATTTGTCCCCGTTTTCGAGGATATTGAGAATGGGAAAAATAATCGTATTGCTCTTCTTGGTTGTAATGGTCTTTCATTCCGGTCCAGCTGCAAAAAATATCATCAAGTACCACCAGTAGATCTATTGAATGATTGATACATACATTTATTTTTGTATATAAATAATTCAGAACATTTATTACGATACATGAAAGTACGGTTTAACAAATCGCTACAGTCTCTTCTCTTCAATTACAATAATTACAAAATTCACCCCTTTCGGGGGTGAGTATTGACCGGTGGAGGGGTTGATAGTGGTCGGACGCGATATTCAGCTCCACCACTGTGCTCAGCATCCTCGAAAATGGGAAGAGAACATGTATTTGCCGCTGATAATGGGAAAAAAATTCACCTCTTTCGGGGAAGACCTGCCGCGTCTTGAGTACCGCAGTGGTAAACAACGAATGGTTGCCAGAAGAAGTTCAGCGGGAGCAGGAGGCGGACCCAGACTTGAAGATAATGCTGAGGTGGAAGCGCAGGGGTGAAAGACCGTCCTGGAAGGACGCTAGCCCATTTAGCGGAGCACTGAAAACGTACTGGACCCAGTGGGACTCTCTGACGATAGAATACCGTCTTCTGAATCGGATGCTGGAGAACGAAGATGGCACGAACGTGAGGCACCAGCTTGTGGTACCGAAGAGCCGGGTGCCAGATGTGCTGCGACTTCTTCACGACGGGGCCTCGGGAGGTCACTTTGGCGTAAAGAAGACCCTGGATAAAGTCAGAGAGCGGTTCTAGTGGGTCAACTATAAAAAATACGAAGAGCACCGATGCGTCAGTACAACGTCGGAAGTCCGATGGACAGGGTACCTATCGACGTAGCTGGACCATTCCCCGAGAGCGACGCCGGAAATAAATACATCTTAGTGGCGATGGACTATTTCACCAAATGGGTGGAAGCTTACGCACTCCCAAATCTTGGTCAAGGAGTTCTTCAGTCGTTTTGGAGTACCAATGGAGCTGCATTCGGACCAGGGCCGGAACTTCGAATCTGCCCTCTTCGGAGACGTCTGTCGCCTGTTGGGAATCCGTAAGACGCGAACCACGCTATTACATCCGCAGTCTGACGGGATGGTGGAACGCATGAACCGGACGATGGAAAAGTACCTGGCGAAGGTAGTCTCTGACCACCAGTGGGACTGGGACCAGCACTTGCACCTGTTTCACTACCGATCAAACACCGGTCAGCATATATCGGTTAAACGATTGTTATTGTAAATAAATAGTTTCCACCACGAACTAGAACAGTTTTGTTACAATAACAAATCGTGAAGTTAGAAGGCGTTGCATTTCACAAAATATTAATGTAAAAAACTGACTAATATTTGATATGGCATCCGTTAAACTTCTAACGACCTAATTTCCAGCTTTATAAATTGTTTCTATAAATATATTTTGCTTTTTTTATGCCACATAAAATAAATATTATGCAAAAAAAAGAAGGTTCAAGGCTGTTTCTAACAGTTATTCTTAAATCATCTTATCTGTGCTCATATCTTTTGTGTCTACGGCTATCGGAGTCTTTTTTGTATTTTAAAGCTGTTTGTGTGTACGGAAAAGCGGACAATAGAATTTGTGACAGATATTTTTTATAAGTATCTGATTTTGTTCCTTTCTTATGTAGACAAACGCACAACAGAAAGGATAAAAAGAAAATTGAAATACATGTGTTTTTTAGTGTTCCGTACCAAAATTGGAAAAACGAAATCTCACTTCGGTGTTTATTTGTCTGTTACAAGCTCCCACAGACAAACGGTATAATCTACAGACTTGATATTTAGCGTAGTTAAAGCTTGTTATGGACCCAATGTTGTGGTTTAGATATGGATAAATAATTCGGATTACGGGTAATAATCTATCTATATCTTTACTCTTTAGTAATATATAAATCTGAATATACTAAGATATAAAGCTGAAGAGTTTGTTTATAATATATATTACATATAATATGGTATATTTGTCCGGTGTCTGTATATACAGGTGAGGCACATAAAGTGTTACAGAGCAATAGCACTCAAACTATTGATCAGATCCAAAAATGTTTCAGACAAAAGTTTTAGTGTTCGAGAAGGCCGTCATACTGGACCACCTTATTTTTTTAACGGTGGAGGCGCTGAAGCTACGTCAAGGTCAACTTCACTTTTTTAAACGAAACCATGTATTTTTTTTCGATGACATTAGTGATTTTAAGACGAATTCAGCAACCTACAACACAAGGTCTTTCTAATTACGCAAAATCGTAGTCGAAAAATCTAAACATATCGAAATATTCACTTTTAAAGGATCCACTAACCTTTGCTTGGGTCTACCTACGGAAGATGCTCGAAATGATGACATTTGTGGTGTAATTTCGGTACATACGTGACTATTTTGAATATTCTGAATATTAAACAGAATATTCTAAAAATAATTTTTTTTAATTTTTTTTAAATAAATAAAAATAAAATAGTTTGAATGACCTTGTGTTGTAGGTTGCTGAATTCGTCTTAAAATCGCTAATAATGTTATCGAAAAAAAATACATGGTTTCGTTTAAAAAAGTGAAGTTGACCTTGACGTAGCTTCAGCGCCTCCACCGATAAAAAAATAGGGTGGTCCAGTATGACGACCTTCTCGAACACTAAAACTTTTGTCTGAAACATTTTTGGATATGATCAATAGTTTGAGTGCTATTGCTCTGTAACACTTTATGTGCCTCACCCTGTATAGTAGCGGATTACAAAATCCACATAATGTGAGGGTTGTTTTTTTAATAAATTATATAGACGTTAGCTCAACTAATTCAAATAACTAAAATCGTAACTTAGTCTGTAATTGAACAGTTTTAAAGATTCCTAGAGCGAATTTTCAGTTTTCATCATTATTTTCTGTTTATATTTTTTTGTACCTATCTTCTGTCTATACTGAATAGTTTGTTTGTTTGTTTGGTTGAACGCGCTAATCTCAGGAACTACTGTGGTTCGAATTAAAAAAAAATTGTTGTTGGATAGTCCATTTATCGAGGAAGGCTATAGACTATATAATATCACGCTACGACCAATAGAAGCGGAGCATCAATAAAAAATGTAACTCAAAATTTGTCCGTCCGACAAAAACTTTTGAACGGTAACTCCGATCATCATGAAATTTGGACACAACATTCATCTCGGTAAACTAAGATGACTGTGCATACTCATGTTTCTCCCCCCTATTCGTTCTTTTGCACCCGGGTGAAATAGGGCGGGACCGCTAGTGTAATACATAATATAGAAATATTTGTTTAACGTCTAATTACTCTTCTAAAAATAAACTTATCGACCACAAATTTAATATTTAAAACTAGCCGTTACCCGCGTTTCTCGTCTACAATTTCCGAACTTTAAGTCTTGAAGACCCTAACTTGTGCCATTTAAAATGTCTGACACCTCGAATATGTTCGACAAATTCGAGGTGTCAGACATTTTAAATGGTTCATGTTATTTGTCACAGAACATTATTTTAGCGTTTTGGTTGAAGTTTTTAAGCTATCCAATTATAAAAAACAAACAGTATCTATGAATTTTTACATGTTGTCAAAACGACATCTTTCGGAAAATTTAGAGGGAAAACGCCCCAAAATCAAGAAAAGTCATAGAGGAAATAGGTGTCAGACTAGGCCTAATGAAGCCATATACAAAGTTTGGGGAGAGTATGTGTCAATAAATTTTTTGCCGACGGGCACTCTGACTAACATTCATCTTGGTAAACTAAGATGAACGCATGCACGTACTCATGTCCCTTCCCCCATTCGTTCTTTTGCACCCGGGTGAAACCGGGCGGGACCGCTAGTATTATAAATAAATTACTCTTCTGGGAAAACTTCCCAACTGAAAGCTTGGCACTCATTTAGACCCCAATTATTTTTATGTTTTTGTTGATATTTGATATAACTTGATTTCAATGTAAATCAAATGAAACATTTAACATGTAAAGTCTACTACATGTTGGTTGAAATCAAATGCACTGTATGTGCTTAGAATATAGATTCTGGATCATATCTACATGATGTATGATAGATAACTATATGTGTCTAGATAATATTTAAGTAGTATTGATATCCCACCAAAAATATAAATGTGCAAATGGGGCCATGTTCGGTACCTACAAAGAACAACTTTGCCGAAAAAAGGATTAGAATATATAAGAGGGTGCCAAGTTTTCACACACAGTCATATATTTATAATAATAAAATATGAAAACTTGCATATGTTGTGAAAACTGTTTGAATGTGGGAAGCGCTATATTTAATAAATAAATAATGTGGAATAGTTTTTCTATAAGAATTTCTAATTTAAAATAGTGAAAACTTGGCACCCACTTAGTTCTGAATTAATTCTTTTTTCGACGAAACTGTTTTTTGTAGGTACGTACTGAACATGACTTTTTTTACGCATTTATGTTTTTGATGAGATCTAAGCTCATAGAGTGTCCTGATCAACTTCTTGCAAATCGGACCGCGAGGGTACTGTGCAATGCACGAGTTATTTCGAGCTCTTTCGACACCTCTCTACCTCCGAGGCTAATTATTACATCACAGACCTGATTTTTTTCACGGGGGTTAATATTATCGAAAAGAAGCAATATTCCAAATGTTATACGTCTACGTGAATTAGTTTCCAAAAATACGAGTGTCCAACAATTCATATTTTGGGCATTCGCTGACTCAGTGACTGACTGATAGATCGTCACAAATCTAGGGCACTTCCAACCGAGCTAGAGCTTTGAAATTTAGAACACAGAAGAGTTGTGATGTCAGATACAAAAAAAAACCACACACACACACTTTTTATAATAATTGACACGGATGATGATAATATTTCAACTTGCTGGACGACTTGACTATTTTTTAAATCTTTACTAATATTTACTTTTGCCCAAGGCTTTATTAGTGGCTTACCAACGTGGCCCTGTCTGTATGGCTACTAAAATCTACAACAGATTACCATGCTCATTAAAAAATATTGTATCCTCTAGAGAATTTAAAGTGTCCTTGAGGCATTATTTAATTCAAAATTGTTTTTATAATTTAAATGATTTTATCTCTTAGTAATTTTATCTTACACTGACGCTATTATGTTCTTCGGAATTTAAAAAATAAAGAATTATTATTATATACAGGCTGACTGGTAATTGCTCGTATTCCTCTCGGGAGACGAAACTATGACTAATTTGGAATGATTTAACCTTATCACTTGGGGGTCGGAAATGCGTCATTTCTTTAACACACTTGTGTGAAGAATTTTTATTTCATTTATTTTATTTATAGTAAGTTTTAACACACAACATAAAATCAAACAATAAATTTCGTGGTTTTTAGCTTTAGAAAGGTTGGCCAGTTTGTAAGCGTTCAGATCATGGAAAAATTCTGGCCAAAAAGTGAGAATATTTTTTTTTAATTTTCAACTCCCAAAATTTGGATTTATGTAAAAAGAAAACCGAAGTAGATTTTCTTGAAAATGACGCAACCTTCAAGTGATAGTGGTTAAATCATTTCAAATTAGTCACAGTTTCTTCTCCCGAGAGGAATACGAGCAATTACCGGTCATCCGTATAGAAATTCGACACAGTGCGAGTTGAAGCGATACTATAAAATAGAATAATTAAAACCTTCGAATGCTTCTTCCGTTGTTGAGTGCGGGACCGAAGAAAAGCCTCTACCTCTATTACTCAACGGTGGGAGTGCAGAACTAATATTTTCATTTCATCTAAAGTCATGCTGCGTATTGTATTGCTTGCGGTTCTTATAATGCTTTCATAAGCCGCGTGTTGACGGTACATCTGGCAGATCAAATCAACCGCTTCATTGATTAATTTCTTACTGTTATAGACATGTCAAGTTGGAAAACTAAGGCCATAGCGCGCGATAAATGGTCGCTATATTGCTTTACACCAAATTATATGCTTTTAAATCGACATTTTTCACATAAATAAGGTAGGTACTACCAGCCCGGTCCCGCTTCACCCGAATTTGTAGATTGCCTATTAAAGATAGACACATTATACGATGTCGCAAAGTTTTTTCTTGAATATATCCGTATTTACCCGGCATTGCCCAGGAATTACAGCTCCCTGTTATGATAGCACGAGACCATCCAAAATATTTTATCTCGGTATTTGTTAAAGTCAAAAAGTTTCCAGCTTAGGAGCATTTGCAAAAATGCTGAAACATGTAATTCATTATTTCTTACGAAAAGCTTAAATATTTTACAATGAATTTGGATTGGTCGGTACATATAGAAAACATAATTTCCCAACTCACTAAAATGTGCTATTTAATTAAGAAGCTCAAGACATATTATGTAAGTATTGATGTTATTATGCAGGCGTACTTTGGACATTTCCAATCCAGACTTAATTACGGCATCATATTTTGGGGAAACTCGACGTCAGCAATACGAGTTTTTAGGTTGCAAAAAAAGGTTGTAAGGATTCTGAGTGGGGTTGGGCGATTGGAGCATTGTAGAGGGCTTTTCAAGTTCTATAGAATTTTGACTCTACCATCGCTTTTTATTTTACAGTGCGCATTATTTGTCAAAAAGAATATCTCTTTATTTACTTTGACCTCTACTGTACATTCATATAATACCAGGCAAACTGAAAATATTTACATTCAGTCTTTCAGTACTACATTAGGCAGTAAGGGGCCTAGACATGTGTGTCAAAGGATATACAATAACTTACCTTCTGATATACGACAGATTGAAAGTTACAATAAATTTAAAAGTTCTCTAAAGCTCTATTTAATTGAACAGGCGTTTTACTGTCTCGATGAATTCTTTGGAAATCCCACTTGATTATATTTGACTTTGACACTATTTCTTATCTCTAGATGTAACAAATAAAGAGAAATATTATTATTATTATTATTACATATCCCTAACTTGAGAAATGATGGGTTCTCCATACAAACTTTCACCCTCTGCAGATTTTTTTTTGACGTGATAACGTCTTATAAATTGATGAATCACCAATATTATAAATTGATAAAACACCGGCTGCATGTACGAAAAAGTGTAACGTAACGTTCCTAACGTTCCTAACGCGTAACGCATAACGCATAACGCGTAACGTTCCGCCTGACCCTGTGCGTGCTTTTTGCTAATTTCTCGCTCAATTTAAATCAGATCGGTTTGAAACCAGTCTTAAACGAAAGAGGAGAACATTTTACATAGATTTCGTATAACAGAATTTGCCTAAACAGTTTTTTTATACAAATTTATATAGAAAAATATTTTATACAAATTTATATAGAATAATAGCTGTATAAATGCAATGTTGTGTAATGCATGGCTAGACGCGGTCGGTTGTCTTTGTTTGCCGTACATGGAAATTAGAAGCAAACGTATGTCTTGTCTTAACATGAAAACAGCTGCATTTCTAATGTTTATTTTTAGTGTATTTGCCATAAGGCACTTACACTATTGGCGTCGGTGGGATGGCGGGACCTAGGGGTCGGACCAAAATTTCTCGACGTTTCATAACTTTCTAAGAAGTTTGGCACCATTTTTGGAAATGTTTATATATATATGTATATATATATATATATATATATATATATATATATATATATATTTATATATATATGTGTGCGGGCTATAACTTTCGAAGGAGTTAATTGATTTTAACGAAATTTGGACCACATGTTGAAATCCATCACCGCACGAAGCCTATTTAAAATGGGCCCAATCGGGCCAATTTAAGGGTAGTTTTTAGGGGTTGAAAACTATTTTTGGGCCTAAAAATACCCAAAAATTTCTCCGAATCGCTTCAAAATTGAAATTTAACCCTTTAGTAATGATTAAAATGTGCTACCAAAATTTTATTAAAATCGGCCCGACAGGACCGGACTTAAAAATCTTATGAAAATGTTAGTTTGTAGATATGGATTTATTTAGTTAAGGGTGAATTTAATTTGTTTTATTGATAACAATATTAAAATTAAGAAAATAATATTATTTTAAGGGGTGAATTAAGGGGTTAAATATTTTATTTTGTTCAAAAATAAAGTTAAGTTGATATAAGGGAGCCACACTGCATATAATAGCAAATACACTATATTGTCGGCAGGGTTTCGCACTGCGACCCGAGTTTTTTTTGACATTAGTATTTTGTGAAAGCAAAGCCTTCTAAGTTAACTATTGGAATAACTAATTATTATTAGAACATAATACTTTGTAAGTTGCAAACGTCACTTTTGACATTTCTTATCATTCCGACACCAAGGATAAGCGGATTGAAACCAAATTTTGGGAGGTTTAGGTTATGTATTACGGAATACGTTATCACGTAAAACTATCGTCCGTAAACCGACTTTACAGACAACCAATTTTTTTTAGACAAAAGGTAGCCTATGTCCTTCTTTAGGATGCTATTTATTTCCCTGTCTATAGAAATCTGATCAGCGGTTTAGGCGTGAAAAGGTATCGGACAGACAGAGTTACTGTCGCATTTATAATATTAGTATGGATTGTGTACACAGATATTAAAAATTTAGAACGAAATCGGAAAACTTTGTTAAATTCGTTGACTTTGTATTCGTCCCTGCAATGATGATGGTGAAACTGTGACTTGAGCCTGTTTTTCCTGACCTCATATACGGTGCAGCTCAAAATCAATCGAAGCGTAAAGTCTCCAGACCAATGCTAATAAATTGAACACTTGCTCACGTTCGTGCTGGCCGGCACGTGTTGCACAAACAGACATTACCAACATTATAGGTACGTGCAGTACTCAGAGGTCTCAGTGGACACGTTTTTCATTCGGACCGAGCGTCCGTTCGATCATAAAGTGTAGTTAATAGGCCAACTTGAAACAACACCCCAGGGATGACTGGCCGCCGTTACCATCATCCCGCTCAGTTTGTATTGAACAGACCTCGTCATGTTGTGGCCAGATCATCAGGTCGGCACGGAATACGAGAGACGGCCTACCTTAGCCATAGTGATCAATATTAAGTTCATGAATAGGGCGACTATATCGGAATTCTGAAATAACTCAATTCCGGAATTTCTGACCATATTTTTAAACATATCAATTCTGGAACTGAAGAAATAAATTTTGATAATCTCTCTACATTTATATAAAATATGTTCTAAATCACGTCTGTAAATGTATATGTATGGGTTTAGTGATTAAAATTGGAGTGGATTGGGAATTTCAATCCGGTATGTTTCGAATCGAAAAATGTTTCGTACAAAAACTGTAGAGTCATGCTCCCCCTACATTTTACTATAGTTTGTGACCGACTGTCGGTGGGGGGGGATATGCCGCTTTAAAGTTCCCGAAAACCCGTTTTTGTCCCATAACTCGGCAATTATTATCGAAAGAAAAAAGTTCCAATAAAAGTTGTAGAGAAAAAGAATCCCCGTATAAGCTAGTTCTAGACCGGGTTGGATCGGACAACCCGTTCGCGAGATATCGCCATTTTAGTGCGAGAAATTTTGAAAAAAAATGCCTTTTTTAAAAAACAATTGCAGCTAGGAGCTTAATTTTTTTTATTACAAAGGTATTAATACCTTCTTTGCACCGAAGGCTGGACGCGGTGGGTCAATTAGAACGGCAGGAGCGGGGTAAAACGAATTTTTTTAAATGTCCCACAACTTTGGTTCTAATTGATTTATCGACCTAAACCTGACGCCATTTTTTTTCGATTTTAATTTCGATCGTCCGTTTTAGGTCGATAAGTCAATTAGAACCAAAATTATGTGAGATTTAAAAAAAAATCGTTTTCCCTCTCTGCTGTCGGTTGACCCACCGCGTCCAGTTTCCGGTGCAAAGAAGGGGTCTTTTTTACTCTTTAGTACATTTGTAATAAAAAAACTAAGCTCCTAGCTGCAATTGTTTTTAAAAAAATGGCAGTTAATTTTTCAAAATTTCGCGCACTAAAATGGCGATATCTCTCGAAGGGTAGTCCGATCTAACACGGTCTGGAACGAGCTTACGCGAATTGTTTTTCTTTACAACTTTTATTGGAACTTTTTTTCCCCCGATAATAATGGCCGACTTATGGGGAAAAAACGATTTTTCAGGGACTTAAAAGCGGCATATCTCCCACCCCTTCCGACAGTCGGTCACAAACTATACCATAATGTCGAGGAAGCTCGACTCTACAGTTTTTGTAGGAAATATTTTATGATTCGAGACATATTGGATTCAAGGCTTTTTTTCTGAATCGGTGGAAAGAAATATATGCATATTTATACTTATTAATATGCTTTTATAATATATTTATAATAAATAAAATAAAAAGTATCTTCGATTACAATCATACAATCATATTCCCTCGCCCTAACTAATGAATGAGACTATATTAGCTCCCTTTTAATGACAGACGTGAAACTCAAAAGTCAATAATTTTAATGTTGTCCACAGATCAGGATGGTGCCGAGCCCAGCGGTAACAGCGTCTCTGTCAAAAATCTGTTGCGCGGTGCTGCTTACCTAAACCGTAACGATTTGAAGAGCAAAGCCGCTCGAGTGTTAACTGCGTTCTCTAGTCGTTTAGAACGGATACCGATGGCTTTACCGGAAATGACGTCGGCGTTAATGTCGTACCATGACTGCCCACCTCAGGTATTTCACCATTATGTTTGCCATCAGTGTAAATTTAGCCTCCCAAAATGCGAATTTTTTATTATTTTATTGCAATCATTTGTCTGTGTTTGACAGACAACAATTAACATTTGACAGTCTTTACTTCGGTACATTTGTAACATAATTTATTAAATTATTACTTATGCTACGTTTCCGAACAGTACGCCACTGTTTGAATGTCGTCCTCTAAATGCCGTAATCCAGTTACGTAAGCTATGGAAAAATTCCAATCGTTAAAACTAAAATCATTTTTGCAGTCAGTTAATAATTTTGTTTCATGACGTCGAATTAAAAATTGTATTTTAATAAATTCTTAAAACCAGAAGAAAATCTCTTCATAATTCTTTTGAATGTGGCGAGGCTTGATGCCCAGCAATATACCACATTAAACAAAACAATTATTTCGCGCAAGAGAACAGTATTATTATTTTATTTTAATTTCAAAAACAAATCGAAAGTAGGTACGGCTGCGAGCCAGATAGCGTACGAATTGTGAATTCAATCACTCATTTAATACCTACTTAATAAACATACCTAATATTTTTTTTAATTGAGTGTATATTTTTTAGCAAAAAATAATGTAATGAATATAACATCACGTTACACATTTTTATAATAATTTTTTTAAGTCCACTCGGCCTCCCATTTTTTCAAATTTTGTTTTTTTTTTCGTTAAAAACGTTTTCTTTATAAAAAATAAGTTCAAAAACTAAAACACAACTACCGAAAAGTATGAGACAAGAAAATGTTATATAGCCGTGGTCATATGCCACCTACCCTAACAAAAAATTACTTTTTAACAATAATTGTAAGCGATCTTAAGCTCCAGGGTAAAGTGCATCTCATTCACGGTATACATCTAGAGGGGCCTCATATATATGAGATGGCATACGACCACGGCTATCCTCAGATGAGAATATTTTCTTGTTTTATACTTTTCAGCAGTCGAGTTTTAGTTTTGAACTTATTATTTTTTTTTTTAATTATTTTATTTGAATTTATTTTTTGTTTTCTATTTGCTCACCCCTAGGACCAAAATTTACAAATAAATGTAGTCTTTTTATACTTTTCATTAGTCGGGTTTTAGTTTTTGAACTTATTTTTTATCTAAATTATTTTTTTTAACTTATTTTTTATTTCTTTTAATTTTTCTCACCCCTGGGACCAAAATTCAAAAATAAATGTAGTCTATGTTACCGTTACGAATAGATTAACACCTTATTTTTGAAAATCGGATGAATAGTTTTAGTCCGGGAGGTGGTGTCAAAATTTATCAGTGATTTATCTCCGACTCAAATGTAATTGATTGAAGAGTTTAACCATTACTCTGTTCGAAATCGAAAGTCAGTTAGCGCGACCGCGGTGGGTGTGGGCGTGGGAGGCTGTGAAACTCGTCGTAAAAACTATGAAAAAAAGTGATAAATCTGCTGATAAAAATTTGTTAGATTGTAAATAATTGATGATTAAAACGTGAAAATACTCGTCAGTCACTTTCCCGACGGGGGAAACATCGTCAGTCAGAGGTTTGAAGCCTTTAAAAGAATATCAATTGCTCAGTGTTTAAATTTAAAATTGATATTTTCAGAACGAACAATAGGAATAGAATGTTTCAGTTCCTACTATTCGTTCTGAAATGAAAATGTTTAAATTCATGTAAAAAAATAAATTTTTTTCAAAAAAAAAATTTTTCGCATAAAAAACATTTTTACCAATAAAAATGCATAAAAAACTGAAGAAACATTTTTTTTTGCATTTTGTTAAAGATCATTTAATGTCAAATTCGCGATCCTTTAATTTTTTTTCAAAAATTCGATCGAATAAAACAAAAAAAACGGCTCGATGGATTGAATCGAAACTTTGTGGGGTTTTTGTGGGCGTATTGAACTGTAAAAGGCACACTTAACATTACTGGTTTTCTCGATATTTCCAACTTAGCGCCTGATTCTCCCCAAAAGCCACCAAAACGTATTCCGTAATACATAACCTAAATTTATATAATAATTATAATAATTCGAATCTATGATATTGCATCTTTCGCTTCAAATTTAGGTAAATTTTATTAAGTAGAATAATAAAACACTATAAAAAGTACACTATTATTATATAAAAAACAACTATGGCATTTATCTCTTTTGCGCATGCGCCGATTTTCCCCAAAAAATTTACAAAAATTTTAGTAAAAATAGATAGAGTAAAAACCGTTTTAAAAACTATATTATTATTATATAAAACATCATTATAAGAGATATATTCTTTTACGCATGCGTCGATGTTCCCCAAAAACAATAGGCCACTTCATATTTGCATATCAAACATCCTCCCAAAATTTGGTTTCAATCCGCTTATCCTTGGTGTCGGAATGATAAGAAATGTCAAAAGTGACGTTTGCAACTGTCAAAGTATTATGTTCTAATAATAATTAGTTATTCCAATAGTTAACTTAGAAGGCGTTGCATTTCACAAAATACTAATGTCAAAAAATTGAATTAAACATTAGAAATGCAGCCGTTTTCATGTTAAGACAAGACATACCTACGTTCTCTTCTAATTTCCATGTACGGCAAACAAAGACGACCGACCGCGTCGCGCCATGCATTAGACAACATTGCATTTATACAGCTATTTTTCTATATAAATTTGTATAAAAAAACTGTTTAGGCAAATTCTGTTATACGAAATCTATGTAAAATGTTCTCCTCTTTCGTTTAAGACTGGTTTCAAACCGATCTGATTTAAATTGAGCGAGAAATTAGCAAAAAGCACGCACAGGGTCAGGCGGAACGTTACGCGTTACGCGTTACGAACGTTAGGAACGTTACGTTACACTTTTTTGTGCATGCAGTCGGTGTTTTATCAATTTATAAGATTGGTGATTCATCAATTTATAAGACTTTATCACGTCAAAAAAATTTTTTTTTTCAAAAAACCGTAGCTGATTTTGGTGGGAAATATAACCAAGATTTCAAAACCCTCCTTAATTTTCTTGTGCGATCCGCGGGTGCTGAGATATTGAAGGTTAAAGACAAAAAGATCCTTTTCCATTTAAAGTTCGATATCTCAGCGAGAGTGGTCGTATCGGACTTTTCAAAAAAGCAAATTAAAGCTGAATGAACAAGTTATCCGATCCATATAGTGGTTAAGTTGGAATTTTTTTTTCCAAGTTCGTAGACCAAAAAAAAGAACCGAAAAAATTTCGAAAACATTTTTTTCGGTATTCCTTAGAATTGAGCGGAACACGTTGCTTGAAAAAAAATTTCACATAAGATCTCAAAACTAGAAACTCAGAGCTTAAAATACTTTTTTTAAAATTCCAGTACGACAATTTTTAAGGGAAATACAGCCACTTGAAAAACTTGACACCCTGTATATTGTTATACAGGATGTCCCTAAAAGGTCGTTACAAAAGCCTACCACATATTCTTCAGGCCAAAACAACTCGATACAAGCAAACTTACTTCAGCACAAAGTTGCTTAGTTTGGGCGCTAGACGGCTCTTAAGTTACAATTTTCAAATCGTTTTTGCTTTATAACTTTGAAACGGCTCATGAGATTTTACTCGGTACGTTGGCATAGCTTTATTGGGAAATAAAACCCATATCATAATAATAATGAATATCATTCCATGGGCGTAGAACTTGATTTTTTCGATAATTAAACATCTAAAACTTCTACGCCAATGAAAAAAATCAGTTTAAGTATGAAATCTGGATCACGCGACTCATTTACTACAAAAAAGATACTCTTGATAAAATTCGATTACTCTCATAGTTTCGACAAAATTTTAATTTTAGTAATATAGAGCATAATTAAATACACACAAGACCCCTGTGAATACTGTAGATTGTAGAACAACTATGGCAACATATAGCGCGGTCACTTCGGTTTTCGAAAACCAATAAAGGAAATCGATTTTTTTTCCAACCGATGGAGTTCGATACCCCCCTTATTCGCTAAAAATATTTCAGGTGATCGCCGGTTGTAGGGGGGGTGGGGGGCGTATTTTTACCTGTAAACGGTTTTTCGAGCATATCTCAGTCGGATCTGATCCTACAAAAAAATGTAAATGGCGAAATTGAAGAGCTTGAAAAAACACGTAAGCTCGTTCAAAGCTGAGCCCGATATCTCAATCCGTTCGCGAAATATCGCGATTTGAAATTGCGAATAAAAAAAAATTCAATCAAGTTTCTTTCGGAAGGGGGTGGAGTTGGGGCCTCAATTTTTTTTTAAGAGAAGGGTATCAGAGAGCACTTTAATGGACCGGAGGGAGGGGGTGGTGGGACAATTAGGAGGGAAGATATGAACCTGAAACTAATTCAACGGAAACGCTTATAGCTCCGAAAGTAATTGAGCTAGAGGGTCCTACGAGGGCTCATTTTCTTCGTTTTTCAATGAGCTAAAAGGTGGGAATGGCGAAAAAAATTATTTTTTGCAAATGCGCAAACACGGCATGCAGCTCCTGATTATTTGATTATTATTTACATCTGTCCACTCTAGATTCGGCAGCAGGTTACTCCGGTTACACGCATTACTGAATCGCCTCTCTCCGAAAATAATCGTGAGATAAAAATTGGCATTTTTTTGTTTTGCGCGCCAAGTGCGCATTTGCAAAAAATAAATTTTTTCGCCATTCCCACCTTTTAGCTCATTGAAAAACGAAGAAAATGAGCCCTCGTAGGACCCTCTAGCTCAATTACCTTCGGAGTTATAAGCGTTTCCGCTGAATTAGTTTCAGGCCCATATCTTCCCTCCTAATTGTCCCACCACCCCCTCCCTCCGGCCCATTAAAGTGCTCCCTGATACCCTTCTCTTAAAAAAAAATTGAGGCCCCAACTCCACCCCCTTCCGAAAAAAACCTGATTGAATTTTTTTTTATTCGCAATTTCAAATCACGATATTTGGCGAACGGATTGAGATATCGGGCTCAGCTTTGAACGAGCTTACGTGTTTTTTTAAGCTCTTCAATTTCGCCATTTACATTTTTTTTGTAGGATTAGATCCGGCTGAGATATGCTCGAAAAACCGTTTACAGGTAAATTTAATACGCCCCCCACCTCCCCTACAACCGCCGATCACCTGAAATATTTTGAGGGAATAAGGGGGGGATCGATCTCCATCGATTGGAAAAAAATAAATAAAGCGATTTCCTTTGTTGGGTTTCGTGCCGTCTATTTCGCCGAAGTGACCGCGCTAGTATCCAACAAGCAACAAATAATCTTACAGGCGATCAAGAAATTATGCAGAAAGTACATTTCAATTTTTTGCGTCGTATACATTTTTGAATACGTGAAAATGGTGAACATTTTGAACAATTTTTATGAAATATCTGTTATTCGTTTTAATATTTAATTATGCTGTAAATTAAAATTTTGTCGAAACTATGAGAGTAATCGAATTTTATCAAGAGTACCTTTTTTGTAGTAAATGAGTCGCGTGATCCAGATTTTATACTCAAACTGATTTTTTTCCATTGGCGTAGAAGTTTTATATGTTTAATTATCGAAAAAATCAAGTTCTACGCCCATGGAATGATATTCATCATTATTATGATATGGGTTTTATTGCCCAATAAAGCTATGCCAACGTACCAAATTTGAGTAAAATCTCATGAGCCGTTTCAAAGTTATAAAGCAAAAACGATTTGAAAATTGTAACTTAAGAGCCGTCTAGCGCCCAAACTAAGCAGCTTTGAACTGAGGTAATTTGCTTGTATCGAGTTGTTTTGGCCTGAAAAATATGTGGTAGGCTTTTGTAAAGACCTTTTAGGGACACCCTGTATATACTATATTGTTACATATTGTTATAGCGCCTCTCGTGTTTCTTTTACAAATGTATTTAAAAAGTACATAGTGTACGGAACCCTTCGTGTGCGAGTCCGACTCACACTTGACCGGTTTTTATTTAATTCATTTAAGAACTGTTATTTAATAAAGGATGAAGTCCAATGAAGATAGTGATAATGCAAAAGAAGTGTGTTAATTGTAACTTAAGTATAGTAAAGAATTAAGTGATATTTACCGAGACCTCCTCTCTCATCCACGTGAGATTGGTTGAGGTTCGTCTCGACCCCCTCCCTCCCGTAAACGCTTCACGTATAAAGGCCCCCATATACCTCGTTCTTTTTTGGCAGTTTTAACCGCTCGGGTAAAACTGTACGGGTACATGAACAACGACCATATCCACACACTAGGCGTTGTTTCGTTCAGTTTTTCTGAAGTCGTGGCATCATCTGATCTGCTTTGATGGATCCTACAACGTTACAGAGTCGAACAAAATCCGTCCTTTTTAACTGCGTCGTCACACACACGGGCCGACTTGAACGACACGTTTAAAACGGACGGTTTAAATCAAGCAGCAGCAGATATTTTTGAACGCCGGTTTTTGGCCACACACCGACCGTTTTACCCGTACAGTTTTACCCGTGCGGTTAAAAATGCCAAAAAAGAACGAGGTGTATGGGGGCCTTAATACGCGCCACGAATCTAAAAGGTTCGGAAGTTAGTCAAAAACAGCGTCGCAAAGGCACATTTTAGAGCCGTTGAGACTCCCACCACATCCCAGCTACCTGCACGGAACGTACGTGCGCTCATCGGTGATTGGCGTGAACGCTCGTTGCCTTTGTCACTTGACGCTTTCCTGCTTTAAAGTACAGTCGAGTACGCTATTCTCAAGTTATTGTAAATTACAAGTTTGCATGTAAATATCTTATGTTGAAAACGTGCTACTTTTTTAGGCTCTACATAGGACCCGAGGATTAAAAAAATACTAAGTCTGTGCACCCTTGCATTTTAAGTAATTGGAGTGGGAATCATCTATATTACTACCTGAATACTAAATTTCAGCTTTATTTATTTTACCCTTTTAAGCTTTTTAAAAACTTTTTTTAAATTTGCGTATATTTATACAACACATTATATATTTTTTAAATTTACTCGTCAAGACTTCTAATTTTGATACCCACCTAAATGGGAATTTCTGATTTTTTTTCGCGTAGACAATACGACGGTTTTTTGGACTACATATTGAAATGTTCGTGACGTCATATATTCTAGGATACTCGAATGTTCAAGACTAATCTAGCGACGCGACACCTTATTTGTCCAAATCGGTCTATACTTTCTAACTCTATAGCATAACATCCAGCCATAACCACCTACTACATATAATCCAGTCAACGAAGGAAAAATAAAAACAATAAATTGTGTAGTCTGGGTTATTATTTCAAATGATAGGGGTGATACCCAGGTATAACATATTAAAAGTCCCCAGCGGGGGGGCACTTGCTTTGGGCGGGAGGGGAGCAAATAGGTCCCATTTTTTGGTTCTTCGTGATTCTCTAAAAAACCATGCGTTTTAGAAAAGAGAACCTTTTATAAAAAATAAAGCTGATTAAATTTTCTACAAAATGCCGTATAATTTTTTTTTTAGATTTATTAATAAGGGAGATACGGGAGGTGAAAATGTCAAAAAAAGTTGCAAAGCTATTGTTTATTAAATATAATTTGCTACTTCTGGAGTCAATTAATTTGATTTAATTTGCTAATTGTTATAAAAATGTGATTATTTTTATTTGTGACACCTATATTTACTATTTTTTAATTGAAATTAAAGAGGCTGACTGCTTAATGTTTGTAGTGTTTGTACTATATTATTTTATTGCCTGCCCTTAACACATCTTTCTTCTGCCACCATCTTCGACTCCGGTTCCGACTCCGAAAAAACAAATTTAAAAACTCCGACTCCGACTTCGGTTCCGATAAAACCACCTCCGTAACATTCCTAATTTCAATTTTCAACATGAACCAAAAGATAACTAATGGTATATTGGATTGAATGTAAGGATGAATCTTCATCTATAATTATAGCTCAACGGAATAGTAAACATTAATTTTCTAAGGCAATAATACTTTGTTTTCAGTTTGTATCACATTTATATCCCTTGCATTTCCTTTTGTATTTGTCATAAATATACAATTAATATATCATTTTGTAAGAAATTTAATAAGCTTCATTACGTTTTAAGGTTTTTTTTCCTACGACGCTTAGTTTTTGAAATATTTAGGAAAAACTAAAATATGGGACATAAGCCCCCCCACCCCGCCTAAAGCAAGCGACTCCTAGCTGGGGACTTTTGGTATGTTATAGCTGGGGGTCAACTCTATTATAAAAAATATTAATCCAGACTACACAATTTTTTGCATTTATTTGCCAATTTCGGGTCTTCGTTAACTGAACTAATAAAGAGAAAAGACTATAAACACAATACCCTCCTTACCGTGCCGCAATTAGGTAAAAAGTGAGTTATTGAAACAGACAAAACTGAAATGAAATGAAATACAAATTACAAAAATTGTTTTCTAAACCTTTTATTTTTTTGCCTGTTAAAACTTCATTTAAACTTACTTTGAAAATAAATCCATCGAAAAAGGAAAACAATGATTTTGTTTACGTTAAAATTTTGACCGCGATCGTAGATGAAAAGGGAACCTAGTTCCGAAGACTTCATTCCTTTCAATACGTTTTTTTCCGAACTCTGGTTTTAAAACTATTTATTTTGAGAAAAATCAGTGATCTTATACCATCATAGCAATGAGGTGTGCTCGTTTGTTTATACTGTAATATTTTTATCGATATGGCCTTGTGAATAACATTATCAAGAAGTTTTAACTTTGCAGTGTCGTACAAGATGCGTATATAAGTTTGTTGTATTTATATAATTATACATTGTGAGATTATCTGGTTTAAGTGAATGGCATCATATTAATTAATATTATAAATGCGAATGTAAGTTTGTTTGTTACGCTTTCACGCAAAAACTACTTAACCGATCATCATGAAACTTTGCACATACACTCTTGAAGGTATTAGAAGTAACATAGGATACTTTTTATTAAAAAAAAAAATAAAAATTTTTTACGAAAAATCATATCATATATTAATATTATAAATGCGAATGTTTGTTACGCTTTCACGCAAAAACTACTTAACCGATCATCATGAAACTTTGCACATACACTCTTGAAGGTATTAGAAGTAACATAGGATACTTTTTATTAAAAAAAATAAAAATTTTTTACGAAAAATAAAATCATATTTCATCATATCATATCATATTCATATTTATAATATTATAAATGCGAATGTAAGTTTGTTTGTTACGCTTTCACGCAAAAACTACTTAACCGATCATCATGAAACTTTGCACATACACTCTTGAAGGTATTAGAAGTAACATAGGATACTTTTTATTAAAAAAAAATAAAAATTTTTTACGAAAAATAAGAAAATTGTTTGTCAAAATATGTGCAATACCTCAACCCCTGATATGCATGTCAAAAGTCGATTTTCATCTCAATCGCGGGCGTAGCTATTGTGTATAAATTAATGATCCAAGTGAAGTTGATATGAATATTTGTCTGGTTGTGCTCACAATAATTTGAAAACAGCAAAATCCATTGATACATCTTTTGTATATGGCTCAGTAGTCGTATATTTATAGACAGATTAATTATAGATTTGAAAAGAATTAATTTTTCTCTCCCCCTTTTTTGTAGGGAGGGACTTCATAACTTTTTAATCATTTTTATACAGTAGAACCTCGATAAGTTAAAGTTCAAGAGAAACGTTGAAAAATTTAAGTTATCGAGTTTTTTATATATCGAGAGTTGAAGTTAGAGAGGTTTTGGAAGTTCAATTTTTAACTTAACTTATTTTGAACTTATTAAAAAAATTCCAGCCAATTGGGCAACGGGATCTTTCCAACTTGACATTTGATAGTCGCGTCAATGAATACATAAAACAGGCAAAACTTCGAACTCCGCAAGAACAGCTCCGGTTTAAATGATTTTTTTTTAAATTTAGTTTTTTTATATTATTGAAAATCAGAAACATTTTGGGGCGGGGAACGAATTATTTATATTGTTTAAGGGGCTAGGAGCAGTCAGAGGCATGAAAAAATAAAAAAAATAATTTTGGACAAAATTTAATTTATTTTATAAAGCTAATACTATTTCAACTTGACATCACTAAATTTAAAAAAAAAAAAAAATAATAATAATTTTGGACAAAGTTATAGCCATCTGTTGGATCCCTCTCACAAGTAGGTAATGCTTTGCGGTGACCATCATAACTTTGTGCTGGTTCATTCAAAATCTATAAAACAAAGAAAAGTCTTTAGTTTAATAGTAAATCTAGGACCTAATCGAAGATTGTTTTTTGAAAATTAATAAAATGGCGGCATCTAAAAGCTTACACCCGAATTTGCAAGGACAGATTGTTATAATTGCCGAAGTTTTCAACCAAATCAAAAATCCTTTGATCAAGTTCTTGTTTCTTATGCCTTCAATAAGCTCTAAAAATTTCATTTAAATCCATCAAGTGGTTCTTTAATTTCAGTGGTCACAGACTTCGAACACATAGTTTCGAGAAAAAAGCAAGTCATCTAATTCCCTGAGCCATATAATAATTATGTCGGAAACTATTCATTCAATTCACTTGGAATTTTCAGGGAATATTTTCGAAACATCTTACTACAAGAAAATACAAAAAAAAAAGAAATCGATTTTTTCAAAATCTTGAGTAGGGTAGGAAGGGGGAATGGCGCTCACTGGGTAATGGCGCTCACCTCTGTAACTCTGTCAAAAAGGAACGTAGCAACACGCCACGTTGCGTAAAGCGCGAGGGGAAGGGGCCTCTAATAGACAGCGATGCAAACGGACAGTCAGCTCGCGTCATGCGACCGTGAAAAGCGTTTCTTCGTTTGCGGCCGCGCTGATCTAATTTTTAATTAGGTGTTTTTTGTCGGTAAGTCCAAAACTTTAATGCTTATTTAATTACTAATTTTACTTTTCTGCCAATAAAACTATTCTATTTTGTGATAATGCAATCAATTTTCAACAATCGTGTACGATTTTTTTAAAATTTCAAATTAATTACAAAACGACCGGTTGGGGTTATACCGCTCATCTGAGCGCCATTACCCCTTAGTGACTTATTTTTTTATTGTTGTAGATTAGGGGCGAGCAAATCTTTTGATCGCCGGGCCACATAGCTGATAAAAATTCGACCGCGGGCCGTATAGCTGATGAAAGTTTGACCGCGGGTCAAAAATTTGCAAAAAAAAAAGTCCTCACATTCTATTTCCGCATTTGGAGAGCAAAAAAAAGTCCTCACGTTCTATTTCCGAATTTGGAGGCAAAAAAAAAAAGAGAAAGCTCCTTTTCGTCTGTTCTGGCACCCTTGCTATTACTTTACTATTTTTATAAAATTTATAAAATGCTTCACGGGCCGGACAAAATTGTGCTACGGGCCGGATTCGGCCCGCGGGCCGCCATTTGCCCAGGCCTGTTGTAGATAGATATGCCAAGAAATCGTCAAAGGACCACCGCTAAAGCGGCTTGGACCGAAGAAGACCTTCAATCTGCTAAAACTGCGATTGGAGGAGGTTTGTCCAAAAGAAAAGCCGCAAAACAATATAACATACCATTTACTAAATCTTCTTGGTTTCCGGGCTTCTATGCCGTGGTTCATTGATATTACTACCTGACGTTTCGCCTACAACTGCGGTAGACATTATCAAAGGCGATGTGGTAGCGGGCGAAATGTTTACCGCAGTTGTAGACGAAACGTCAGGTAGTAATACCAATGAACCACGGCATACAAGCCAAGAAACCAAGAAGATTTGGATCAACACCGGCCGTGAAAGCCTACACACTTGGATACCATTTACTACTTTGAGAGATCGACTAAAAAATGAAAACATGAGCAGCCCAAGACTAGGTCGCAAGCCCGTTTCCACCCAACAGCAAGAAACTGAAATTGCTGGACAAGTTAAGTTGCTGGGCTCGCTATACTATGGACTCAATGTTGCAGATTTGCGTAAACTAATTGTTTATAAACTTGCTGAGCGAAACAATATCAAAAACAATTTTGATCAAAGCAGCAAAACAGCCGGATTGGATTGGGTACACTTCTTTATGAGACCCTGAGCGGCATTACCCAAAGTCAGGGGCAATTCCGCTCAAACATGTTTTTTTAATAATGTTTTCCTACCGCTAGTAGGTGCTAAATTGTTGATTACTTGATAATTAAAGACTTTGTTACTCATATTAATTTTGATATATAATAAATAATTTAAAAAATACACCATGTTTTCCTTAAGTGAACGCCATTTCCCCATCCTACCCTACCCCTAACCCCTTAAACAATATTTATGCTATTTATGTAAAAAAAATGTTTTCATACGATATTGTTTCAAAACTTATAAATACATATTTTTTACAAGTTTTGGATGAATATCGGAAGTAAACATTTTTTTGACACTTATAGCATAGATATTATTTAATGGGTGGAGGAATAGTCACGATTTTGAAAAGTCAGTAACCACTGAAACTAAAGAACCACTTAATGGATTTAAATGAAATTTTTACAGCTTATTGAAGGCATAAAAAACAAGGACTTGATAAAAGGATTTTTGATTTGGTTGAAAACTTCGGCTTTTATAACAATCTGTCCTTGCAAATTCGGGTGTAAGCTTTTAGATGCCGCCATTTTTAATTAAAAAAAAATCTTCGATTAAGTCCTAGATTTACTATAAAGACTTTTCTTTCTTTTATTGATTTTGGATGAACCAGCACAAAATTATGATGGTCACCGCAAAGCATTACCTACTTGTGAGAGGGGTCCAATAGATGGCTGTAACTTAGTCCAAAATTTTTTTTTTTTTGAAAATTTTGTGAAGTTAAGTTGAAATATTATTAGCTTTATAAAATAAATTAAACTTTGTCGATTTTTTTAAAAATTTTTTCATGCCTCTGACTGCCCCTTGCCCCTTAAACAATATAAATAATTCGTTCCCCGCCCCAAATTGTTTCTGATTTTCAATAATATAAAAAAAACTAAATTAAAAAAAAGTCATCAAAATCGGAGCTGTTTTTGCGAAGTTCGAAGTAAAAGGTCTCATTGATTCGACTAATAGAATAATGAAGAAAATTTCTGATATTGCGTGAGGTGACGCGGCCAATGGCTAGTATTTAATATGATATTTGCTATTTGTTGCCATGGTTACCTACATAATGTGTTTCACGTCATGTAAAATATATTAGTCAATGTATGCCTAACTAATTTATTTCTGACAGTTCTACAAAAGAAAAGAACAGCTGATTTTTTTTGTTTTCAAAAGATTTCCGAAACTATAAAGTTTATAAAACGAAACTTTCTTGAAAAATTAAATAGAATAATAGGCCGTCATAAAAAGTAAACCATTATTATATAAAAAAACACCATTCTAGCATATATCTCTTCTGCGCATGCGCCGATTTTACCTAAAAACAATAGGGCTTTTTATATTTGCATATCAAACATTCTCTCAAAATTAAGTTTCAATCCGTTCATCCGTTTGACCTGAACTGTGCTCACAGACAATTAGACTAACCGATAAACGGACGGAGTTTTACCAAAAATATGCATGTTTTTTGGATTCGGGGGACCTCAAAGCGAAAAGATATTGTAAAATTTTGAAAAGTGATTTTTGACCTAAACTAGTACCATTTCCCACTTGTGAGTTGGAATGGTAAAATTAGATTATGTCGAGTTGGGGGACATCCTATCGTTGCTGAATAAAATCTTTGGATTAATTTTTTAAAAAATTTTTTAGTGCATATTTCTATAAAAGCGTGTATAATTATATTTGTTCTACATCCTATACAATTTCCAGTATAGGCCAAGCTGTAGAGCATTTTTGCATGACATAAAGACTAGTAGCAAACCGATTGTGCGATGATATAAAAGATAATAAGCAGATGAATAGGTATATGTTTTTCACTCGAGTTTCCGGTCCATTAGTTAGTTATCAACAGTTTATTGCAAAAAAAAACGCGATTTTAGTCTTTTTTTGCTTGTAACTTTGAAACTAATGGAGCAATCGGAATGGTTTGTAGAGAATTGAAATATCTACAGAATGAGAGGTCGAATGTCTTAATCGGATAATTAGGTCCTGAAAAATTTAGAAAAAACCAGAAAATTGGGCGTTTTTTCGAAAATTTATAGCTCCGTCATTTTTTGAGCTGGAACGCTAAAATTTTGAGAGAAAGTAGGGATTATAATGTTCTTTATATGTGCCAAAGGTGGGTGCTGTCGGATTATTAGTTTTCGCGAAATCGCGATTGAAAGTTTGCAGTGCGCTTTTTTCCGGCAGGCCTGTCTGCGTTACCGTAAGTCCGATAATAATGTCAAAAAAAGTTTTGAAAAGTTAACATCGTGCACTACAAAACGTAGATTTCAGTTTTTCGATCAGATGCCTGGAACCATGCTAAAAACACTCGTAAAGTTCGTGAAAAACTCCAGCTCAAAAAATGACGGAGCTATAAATTTTCGAAAAAACGCCTAATTTTCTGGTTTTTCCTAAATTTTTCAGGACCTAATTATCCGATTAAGACATTCAACCTCTCATTCTGTAGATATTTCAATTCTCTACGAACCATTTAATTGGAGCATTCCGATTGCTCCATTAGTTTCAAAGTTACAAGCAAAAAAAGACAAAAATCGCGTTTTTTTTGCAATAAACTGTTGATAACTATGGATCGGAAACTCGAGTGAAAAACATATACCTATTCATCTGCTTATTATCTTTTATATCATCGCACAATCGGTTTGCTACTAGTCTTTATGTCACGAGACCGCTGTTTTAAATCTCTATAGCTTGGCCTAGTTACCTAGTACTTTCACATCAAAAAACTCTATGAATGTATTTTTGAAACAAAAGACGCTTAACCTTTTGTATCTCGCCGTCCCTGATCAATGATTTCATTAATTTGTAGACCTCGTCATTTTCTGTTCATACACAACTTGTCACGTCATCTAATCGAGTTCACTGTTACCAGTTTGCGTTTTTCATATATACGCGGCGCCGGATGCTATGAGTTTTTGGTCATGTATACCTATAAATATTATTATATTATTCTAACTAAATTTTCAAAGATCAGATATTTAATAATAATATAGTTACACACGGAATTCATACTACAGTAAATAAATTTAATACCTATCTCACTAGACGATGAAATCACATTATTAACAAATTGGCTGTAATATAATTAAATTCTTAAACTGAAAATAAAATATTGCATAACTAGTAGGGTTTTCTATCAGATCGGTTCGAAACCTGTCTCAAACGAAAGATGAGAAATTTTTACATAGATATCGCGTAACAGAATTCGCCCAAATAGTTTTTTTTTTATACAGATTTATATGAAAAACAAGCTGTATGTATAACTATTTTTTCTAACAAATTGTGAATTTGTTTTTTTAGTTGTCTTTGTCTGTTGCACAGTGTGATAAGGAAATTACAAGATTGCGTATGCCCTGTCTTAAATAACGAATATTACATTAATATGTTGAAAAATGCAATACGTTCTTAGTTAACGATTTTATTAACTAATAATTATTTATTAGAACGTATAATATTTTGATAGAATGCTAACGTCTTTTTAGACATTTAAAAAAAATATCCGATCTATTTAAAAATCGGTTTTGTAAATTTTTCAAATTACGAAAAAACAAAGTAGGTAGATAGAAGAAAAAACTAATTACAAGATATCAGCTGATATATTAAAAAAATTCGATTTAAATCAAAATTAATCAGTCTATAATACCACTTTAGTGCTGAAACTCGGCAGTAATTTTTTTATGAGGCTTCGGCAGCAAGGCCATTAGCTCCAGGTATAAAGCAGGTTGCTGTAAATAACGAGGGGCAGTAATTTTAAACCGTTGATTCTGAGCATCAACTTGATCCCATTGTATTAATTAATTATTGTAGCTCCCTAAAATGACAGTTATTATTTAGTGACTTTCTCATATTTTAAGTTTATTATAATGTTTCTATGATTTTCCTATATTTTAAGGTTATTATAATTAATATTTCTGAACTATGTAAAAAAGATTATAATCTTTCTTATCGAAATCTGGCATATTATAGAGACGATGAATCAGTAATATTGTAACAAAAGATCTCATCTTACATTTTTCCTAAGACTGCCAAGTAATATAATCTATACTAATATATAAAGCTGAAGTTTGTTTATTTGTTTGGTTGAACGCGCTAATCTTAGGAACTACTGGTTCGAATTGAAACATTTTTTTTGTTGGAAAGCCCGTTTATTGAGGAAGGCTATAGGATATATAATATCACGCTACGACCAATAGGAGCGGAGCATAAATGAAAAATGTTGCAAAATATAACTCAAAATTTGTCCGTCCGACAAAAACTTTTGAACGGTAACTCCGATCATCATGAAATTTGGACACAACATTCATCTCGATAAACTAAGGTGAATGTGCCTCCAGTCCCCATTCGTTCTTTTGCACAGGGCCATTACAACTTAAAAAATATTGAAACTTGACATATTGTAAATAAATAAAATAACATTTTTGTTAACGCGTGCGGTGACGCGGGTAACGAGTATTAATAAATACCTGTTATATTTGCGATTGGTTATATGATATAGTTTCACATACAAAAATAAACCAAAGCATTCTTGTCAGCTAACTAATTTCTTTTTGTGAGATATTCGGAACAAAAGTACAGTTGATTTTTTTTATTTTCAAAATATTTCTGGAACTATGTCACGTAGAAAAAATCTTTTTTACTAAAATTTCGTGAAGAAAAGTAAATAGAATAACAAATTGTTATGAAAAATATACCACTATTGCAAAAAAAATCCAGCCAATTGGACGACGGGACCATTCCAACTTCAAAATGTTGACATTTGATATAGTATAATAAATAAAGAAAATAAAATTTCTGATATCACGTGAGGTGACGCGGGTAATGGCTAGTATTCAATATTGTATTTCCTATTTTTTTATTTTCTAAATTTTTCCGGAACTACAAAGAAAAAAAATTTAACAAAACTTTCTTGAAATAATAAATAGAATAATAAGCCGTTATGAAAAGTATACCATTATTGTATAAAAAAAACATTGTTATAGCATAATATATCTCTTCTGCGCATGCGCCGATTTTCCCCAAAAACAATATGGCTCTTCATATTTGCATACCAAACATCCTCCCAAAATTTGGTTTCAATCCGCTCATGCGTTTGACTTGACTCGTGTTCACAGACTAACCAACTAACAGATGCACAGTTTTTCCAAAAATATGTTTTTTGGATTCGGGCACCTCAAAACGAAAAGAGATTGTAAAACTTTTGAAAAGTGATTTTTGACTTAAACTAGTACTACCATTCCCCACTTGTGGGTTGGAATGGTAAAACATTATAGTGTATTACTCCTTTGCGCATGCGCCAATTTTCCCCCAAAACAATAGAGCTCTTCATAATTGCATATTAAATTTCGTTCCAAGATTTGATTTTAATTCGTTTGACCTGTATTGTGTGTCCACAGACTAACTGACAAACAAAAGCACAAACTTTTTCCAAAAATATGTTTTTTGGACTCGAGGGACTTCAAAACGAAAAAAATATTGTAAAATTTACAAAAATGGATTTTAACCTAAATTGGTACCATTCTCCACTTGTACATTTGAAATGGTAAAATGATGGTCGTTATGTTGTGTGTTTTGAAAATGTTATTTCTATGCCGTAGATATTGATAGCCGGCAGTCTGGATGACGAGCGCACTCAGACCTTGCTGGACGTGGTGCGAGCCCGGCTTTTGCCTGGTCGATTGCTTGCTGTAACCGGTAGTGACGGCCGTTCTGGGGAAGATGGTTTGCTGTACAATAGACTCGAGGTGTTGCGTCGAATGTCGCACGTTGACGGCAAACCGGCTGCATACGTCTGTCGACACTACTCGTGCACGTTGCCGGTTACCGATCCCGTTCAATTGGCCAGTCTGCTCGATGAACACTACGACCTTGAAAAAGACAATGCCGGAGACGGAACACCCTCAACTACTCAGTAATCGCCAAATTGTTTCAAGAGATTCAAGAATATGAGGTAATAATAAACTAGTGTTGAATATTATAATGTAGTTATTTTATTAATATTGAATTGGGGTCCGCTATATGGACTACTCTAACTGGCGGCGAAATTTACAACTCAAATCGGGTAAACATGATTATGAATCATACTGTGAATCAGTACTGTTAATTGTGACTTGCTTTATTATAATAATAAAAAAAACGTTGAATAAATTAATAAATGACTCATTAATGTTATGGAACCTGCGAAGTTTTCACTTCGTGCAAGAATAGTAAAAGGCTGTAGTAGTACCACGCAATTTAATGCAGATGATTATATTTTCTCAAGTAACTAGATATTATACTTAGTTTGAATATTGAAAACTTAATTTATTATTTGAATAGTTATTTTTATTAATTAACATTACGAATTTTGATAGAAAAAAAGTTAACTTCAAATTATGACTATTTTTAGGTTAGGAACATTATACCTGTTGCAATAAAGTAATGGTTATGTTTGCAACGTTCATGAACACTGCATTGATAATAATATCTCTATTTGCACCTTTTATTTCATGTGGTAGTAGCAGTAAAATTCACCTTACTTGAAGGTTCTGTTTCAGATGATTTTTTCTAATTTTATGATACGACCGGCATTAAATACATGCCCTCCTTCAAGAAAATTCCTTTTTCGATAATATTTATCAGCCCAATCACATATTGTGCTGATACTTACCATTTTATTGCATTTCAAAAAATTCACAATTGCACTGTATACTATAGGAATTATGGGAAATTATACCGCCATGTTTTTAGGGCTCCATCCATTTAACGGACCCCAATAGGGATCACAATATATCATCTGAAAAAAAGTATGTCCGACTGACAGCTTAAATTATTGTTGTCTAATACAAACTTATTTAAGCCTAAAGATAATATTATGCCTATAAGCTACTCACACAAATGAAAGTGTGTAAAACGTATAAGCAGAGGAGGATTTAGGTTAAGCCCCACGAGACCTGGACCTAGGGCGGTACAATTTGAGGGACGGCAAAATTTTGACTGTGATTAAAATTTTAAAAGCGACTAAAATCTGAAAGCTGACAAAAATATGGTAGACGCTAAAAATTCAAAATTGAATGAGTTTTCCGTCGATTGTCAGAATGAATAATTTTTAAGTTAATAATCTTTATTGCCTTCTTTCCAGTGACAGAGAAGCATAGATTACATAGTTTTATAGATAGTTCACTTGACGTTCAAGGTCAAATTTAGTTTTTAGTTCTTCCTTAGGTCACTGATGCTAATGGCGTTACTGATGCTACTAGCGTTTCCATGGCTCCTCTATTAGACTATTACAAGCCCCCTATTCCCAGGTACTAAACTGATAATCATTAAAATTATCAATTGGATTTTCAATTCATTATAAAAAAATAAATTGAATAGACACCTGAAAGGATAATATTTGTAGGTTTAGAATAATATAAATTCTTACTTCTCTTCCAAATGATGATTTATTTAGACTAATTTCTTATTTACAGTTTCATTATCAATTGAATATTAAATTACAAATTGTTAACTTTATTTATGGTAAATATTTCATCTTTTTTAAAATATTAGCTATGGAAGTCCATTTATAAAAAAGAAATATTTGATCTCAAACACGAAAAAAATTATTATCCAGTGATTTAAATTTCGCAGACATATAAATTCGAACTGGGGCCTGTGAATTAGTTCCATCTACAGCTGCTGCATATTCTAATATTCATAACGTGAACCTGCAACAAAATCAGAAGATTAAAGCGAATACTGAGAAAAACTTGTATTAAAATGGGTTGCATATTGGACAAAATTATAATAATTTGGTTTCAAGTCAACAAGAATTTTTAAGAAATGTATCTAAAAATATTAAATGCGTATTTTTTTGGATATTATATTTATATAAAATACTCGGAATATTACATGAGAATATTGTTGTTTGGATATTTATTGAAGGGGATATTAAATTAATAAAAACAGATTTCTTACCTTGTGATTACCAGAAAAAAGTGTAGAATCTCACTTTAGGTTTTTCCACAGACAATCCAAAACACTTTTCAGTAGTAAATATTATTATTAACTATAAAAATTACTATAAAAATAATAAATTTTGTTAACATTGATCGCTTGAACACAAAATCGTTATCTATGGATGAAAAAATGACAGGAAAACAAAAATGAATTTTTGAAATGACAGTCAGTGAACTCTGGATCATTTACCTATAATTAAAATTAAAATAAAAAATCGATCGACGCGCCTTGCCGTGTCCTAAGGAAGAGTTAAATTAGAAATTCTAATGGAAGGTATACAAAGTGAGCATTGCCTGCAGAGAAGGCAACAAAATTCATTCTCAGAAATGTTATTATTCCAAGACTTTTTTATTAGGATGTTAAAAATACGTGTGCAATTACTAAAATTCAAAATATTAAACAAAAAGTAACGGTTTAGAGCCCAATAACAATAATAAATCGCAGTCAAAATCTATATTATTATATATTATGCTATATATATGTAAATATCGTTAGGTTGTAATCTGTCTCGCGAGATTGTGAACTGTCGAAAGATTGTGAACCTCAACGTACTGCTTACAATTTAATGTATTATTATTACGTTGAGGTTCACAATCTTTCGACAGTTCACAATCTCGCGAGACAGATTACAACCTAACGGTATTTACAATTTTACGGTGACATATACAAGGATGAGTCAGACTACCCATATCAGTCGTTACTCGTTTTTTTTTGGAAAACGGTTAGTTGTAGAGAGTTGTGTCAAAGATCTGTGTTATAAAAGTCCTAATGAAGAATCGAATGGTGATATTTTTTGCCCTGGAAACTAGAAAGGTCGGCTTCCCTATTAGTTTGCTCCAGAATGTTCCGAACTCTGAAATTTTAAATGGCACTATAGGTCGAAAATGGTATTGTTGAAAACATCTTGAAAAAATAAGCAAGTTTTGTAGGACATTTTTTTTTATTACTGCCACCCCTGTAAATTAAAATGTCATGATAACGACTGTCTTCCATTTACTTCTAAACACTGCTAAGCTCTTCTAGATATGCTATGAGTACCTCTAAGTATTTTACGACAAGAAAAAAACAATTGCAATTATTGAAAACCTATTGTGACATTGTTTAATTAGGTAAATTGATTTTAAATGCCAACTTTTAAAATTTAGATCGTTATTATGACAATTCAATTTAATAATTTCAAACGAATATTACTTAACAGGAGTGGCAGTAATAAAAAAATGGCCTACAAAACTTGCTTATTTTTTCAAGATCTTTTCAAAAATACCACTTTCGACCTATCGTGCCATTTAAAATTCCGGAGTTCTGGAGCAAACTAATAGGGATGCTGACCTTTCCCGGGAAAAAAATATCACCATTTGATTCTTCATTAGGGCTTTTATAATACAGATTTTTGACACAACTCTCTATGACTTACCGTTTTCGAAAAAAACGACTGATACGGGTGGTCTGACTCACTCTGTATATATATTCTAAGCCAAACCGGACCATTAGTATACATAATATATAAACATTTCCAGAAATCTAAAAATGATGCTAATTTATTCCGACAAATAGTAAATATATGGTAAATGCAGTGAAAATTGACTACAAATTTAATATTTCTTAATATGCGCCATTAATTTTCAAGTAAATCCAAGATTTTAGTCAATTAAACGAGTAGTTAACGTGGTGTTTACTGAAAGTACCTCGAAATTCATAAAACATAAACTTTTAACTCTTAATTTTTATGTTAATAATAATAACAAAGTATACAAAGTTTACAGTTAAGTAGTCTTCTTCTCAGTAACTGCATTGAGTCGATTTTTCTTTCTTTTTTTACAGTTTTTTGTATAACGGGTCTCTGTCATCTGTCTACATAAGCCGGCTTTTTGCCGTTGCAAAACATTTTTTCAATATATTATTGGCCGCGTCATCTATCTTCAGATCAGAACTATGATCAGCTCTGCGCTGTTCGGGATAACCGCTCAGTTCAATGCAAAAGAGGATTAGTAATTTAAAGATTTTCTTTATGTTCAAATTATAATTTACAGCCTACTGTCATTATTGTAGTGATATTTAATATGAAATTGTGAGTTGTTAAAATTATATTTTTTGATGTTTAATTGGTAATTTGTGCCATTATATTTTATAGTTAGCTACGTGTATAGTATAATAAAGCAAATATGATATACTTATTTTTGTGTTATGAAAAAGTCAAAGGTGCTGTGTTAAAAGTTTTTTTCTTTGAAAAAATCAGATTATTATGTGCAATTTTCCAAAAAGAAATCGCAAATGAACATTCGTAATACTTATATTTTTTTGTTTAATATTTATCTACGGCTGTTTGTGCCGCTTTTACTAAAATTAGAAATTATCTCCAAAAATGAATGCTTAATTGAAATGCAAGTAGAATTTAAGTGAAGCGGTCCAAATGTTAGTTTACAAGTTGTTGCTACTGCAGTTGCATCTTCGTGTGTCATATTATAATAATAACCACTGAATTATAATTACAATACTCGAATGCAGCGCCGGCCTTAGTCATTCGGAGGCCTCGAATGAGAAATTCTTCAGCACTCTTTATTTCTCATTATTAACTAGCATTTTACCCGAGACTCATGTGAAAAATCACTGTTTTCAGTCCATTTAAGGGCGCGTATCGTATCAAGGTCGTTAAATTATCGGTAATAAAAAAAAATGGTGTTGTGACATTAATTATATAAATATAAATTTTTCCGTGCATTTTTGAATTATAAATTAATTATAATTAATTGTGCACTTTAAGAGGGCCATGGTTTAAACTGCAATGCCCGAAACGTAGCGTCGTAAGGTTTTGTTTGTTGTTGTTTTTTTTTTAAATAAATGGATAGGTAGTGAGACCAGTCGTTTGTTTTATTATTACTAATAGCTACAGCTATCAATCGAGCCAATTATTAATCATTATTGAATTATGATCAACATGTAATATTATTATAAATGCAAAAATAGGTCTGTCTGTCTGTTACCTTTTGACGCCTAAACCACTGAACAGATTTAGATGATATTTGACAAGGAAATAGATTGCATCCTGAGAAAGGACACAGGCTGCCTTTTGTCTCAAAAAAAGAAAAAAATCCTGAAGGGGATGAAATAGGGAACTAGTGTCCGACCGAAACTTGTTTGACGGCCGAAACCGAATTTCGGCCTCAGTGTCAGTTTCGGCGGAAACCGAAACCGCAACTTCATGTTTTCGTGGGAAAAATAAAGTAAACATTATCATAATCAGGTTTTATTTTTTTTTTAATTTTTAAATTAATCACATATTAATCATTCAGCCTATGATATTTTAACCAATTCATAACTTATATATCATATTATTACCCCCCTTATTTCAAAAACACAAATAAATATACTTTTTTTTAATATTATGAAATAAAATGAAAGCTCCAAAACAAAATTACTTTTTAATAAAAAGTATTTACCTAATAGTAGGTACACATAACAAAAAAAAAACACTCTTTCATCTTAAGAACAAAATTATTTCTTCTAAACTATGGCACGCTTGTTTACAATAAAATTAAAATAATAAATACCTAGGTAACTACCAAATACGACAACTAAATAAATATTTTTAATGCAAATAATAGGCCCTTCAATCGAAAGTATCAAAATAAAAAAAGTTTTCTTTCAAACTAAAAAAAAAAAAAAACGCGGAGCGCGCAGGCATAAAAGACACTTCGTCGTTCGCAGCTGCACCGCATTTCAGCGCGAAACCTCCCGTATGTAGTTTCGGTTTCGGCCGTAGTTTCGGCCGGATGGGCAGCCGAAACCGAAACTAAGCCGAAACCAGTTTTTTGGTCGAAAGTGGCCGAAACTGAAACCGAAACCAAAATTTCGGTCGGGCACTATAGGGAACCCATAATTTCTCAAGTTAGGAATATGAAAGTTCATATTATGGCTTTTGGTAAGAAACAAAGAATTACGTGTTATAGCATTTTTGCAAAGTCATCCCTCACGGGGATAAAATAGAGGATGAAAGTTTGTATGTGGAATCCAACAGTGCTCAAGTTACGAATATGAAAATTCATATTTATCATATAAAGAATTACATGTTTCAGCTTATTGCAAATGCTGCTAGCCGGAAACTCACAAATACCTAGATAAAATATTCGGGATGGTCTTATTACGCTATTATAACAGGGAGCAGCAATTCGTGGGCAATGGCAGGTAAATACGGATATATTCAAGGAAAAACGTTGGGCATCGTATACTGTCTCTATCTTTAATGGGTAACCTACAAATCCGGGCAAAGCCGGATCGGGCTGCTAGTTATAAATAATTAGAAAATTAAATTTCGAATTTATACTATAAAATAGGCACTTATTTGATTAAAAGTATTGAAGATTATCACAATTAACACGTTTGTTAATAATTTTTTTTTGTTTTGTGTTGACGTTATTCTTTCTTAAAGCACTGCGCTAGCGTTGGTGCCTATTCGATCTTGGCGCCCCGAGTGACCGCCTTGGTGTCCTCCCCACTCCTACTAGAACGCCGCGCATAGGGTTCAGAGATGTGTAAGGCGAGTCCACTGAAAAGAGTTTCGACACGTCTTAGCCATAAAGAGGATGGCATTAGCTTTTTGATTTCACTGCCTCAGGTACAGGACAGGCGCGAATCCAGCCTTCAAAAAAGGTTGTGGTTACGGCCATCCAAAAATCGGATAAGTGCGAGCCGGACTAAGGACTCGCGCATTCCTACAAAGGAGTTTACAAAATGAATGACGCCCTGACCTTGTACGATACTGCATCACACAATCAAAATGTCCAACATCTAAATTTTGTAAGGTTATATTATTCAAATCTTTGATTAACGTCTGAATTTTATTTATTTGAAAGGTTATATTATGTTGGCTTACAATGTGTGTGCCGCGCTGCGTCATAGAAAAAAAATATATAATAGTTGCGTCCCGAATCACGCACGTTTTTTTTTTTAATTTTATTAAAGCATATCAATCTAAAGAACTCAATAATTAAGGTCGATAGACTGATAGATTTGCTTAAAAGTCTCCACTTCAACACCCGTTTTTATGATATTTATCGGGTTTAGCTTCATTCTGAATACACAGATCGATAAAGTTTACCAAAATTAACTAGACTTGATATATAACTCAAAAAAGAAAAAAAAATGATTTATCGAGTTTTGTGTCTGCTTTTCAATTAGGGTTGTGGGCATACCCGCCGTGGTTGGTAATTCTTAATACAACTGAGTTAATGGACAGCGACAGATAACATAATTTATTCTATTAGGAACTGAACATTAACACAATATGTTTTAGCGTGGTTTTATTGTTAATAATACTATTTTTCTTGTTTACAGCATATATTATTAAGGTGTAACATAATTTAATGGGTCACTAATTATTTTTATTTCTTTTTTATTTTTTAACTTAAGATTTAATAATTTACATGATTAAATTTGAAAAATACAGCAGATGATATTACCAAATGCTTACTACCCATGAATTTGTTATATTACCAAATGCCTACTACCCATGAATTTGTTAGAGTGATTATAAGTAGTAGATTATGTTTCTAGTGCGTGATGACATCATACCATCACGCACGAAATGCATGTAATATTTTTTGTACCCGCTATAGGAATGGTAATACGACATTTTACTTCACGCACAAGTGCGAAATTGATCATTTTACTATCGTTATACAGATATGAAAAGCAGCTGTTTTATAGGGGGGTGTAAAAACATGAATTATATTAATTCTATAAGCACATTATCTTCTTTAAGTAATGTTCATTAAAAAACTAATAACTTACTATATGCTGTCTTTTCCAATATCTCCAAGCTGTCATATAGATAGTGAAAAATTACAACATGGGTGAACTTGCCGAAAATTTAAAAACAATTGGTGACCCATTTATTTTTTACTTGAGTGTATGTAATGCTGATATTTTAATGTAATAATAATTTTTATTTAGATATTTTTGTTGGTATTTACTATTGATGTATTATACATCTGGTGCATGTCAATATTATGTATTTTTATTTCAAATAAAAACTTTCAGTTCAAAATATAGCATAATGTATCATTTTAGGGTTCCATACCTAAGAGTGGAACCCTAGTAAGGTTGATTCACATTATCAGACATTAAACGACTCGCTACCGATTGTCAACGACAAGATTATAGAATAGAATAATTTTATTTTCCGAAGCAGCTATTAATTAATTAATCACATTAAAAAAAATACTTCAGGTAAATTCATAAGCAGAATATAAACAAGTTTTAATTAACAGTAACTTAGCTCTCTTTTAAATTCGGAAAACGTTAATTTCTTCATGTCAGTAGTAAGACAGTTACAGTATTTTAAAGCAGAATGTTCAGGGCTATTTCGAAAAAGACGTTTGGGAAGCAAAATTGAGTTCTTGTTACGCGTTTGGTAGCTATGCAGTGTATTGTGAGCTGGATATCTACCTATACAGTAGAATCTCGATAAGTTAAAGTTCAAGGGGAACGTTGAAAAATTTAAATTATCGAGTTTTTTATCGAGAGTTGACTCTAGAGAGGTTTTGGAAGTTCATTCGATTGTCAGAATAAGTTAGTGTGTTCAATTTTCGCTTCATTTTATCACTCGTTAATTAATATTTCATGTGCACAGCAATACGTAAAGCGATTTAGTGAAAGGCTGAAGTGAAAATTAATAAAATTCTTGGCAAAACCTTTTATTTGTATACTTATTCACGATGACTCACTGATAATACTTTAAGTTATGGAGGTCACCAAAATATTATTTTAATTTATTGAGGGCCAACGCTCAAAATATTTGTTTAAGTTACGGAGGTTTTATGCTTTAAGTAATGGAGGTTTTAGGCTTTGAGGAGAAGAGAATTCAAAAAAATTTTAAGTTACAGAGGTTTTTATATATCGATGTTCTACTGTACTTTTGCAAATGCAATGGTGAGTGATAGATATAAATATGGAACAGTTAGTTTTAGATTTATTTTGAAATAATTTTTGCAGTTACAACGAAAAGTGAGATTGCAGATAATTCTTATAGTTTTTCTTTTGCATTAAAACTACTCCATGAAGATCGAATGTACTGCTACCCTAAAACATGATTTCGTTATTAACATGCTGACATTGAATTTTCCTAAGTGCAAATTTAGAACATAAGTTTGAAACATGATTAGCCCACTTTAGAATATCAGAAATTATTATGCCGAGAAATTTAAAAGTCGATGTTTTTTCAATTAAAATATTAATGGAAATAAGAGAGACAAATGTGAATCTTTATTATTACGATTAGTGTGGAAGATCATGTCTATATTAAGGCAAAGGGAGTTATCAATACCCCAGGAGGAGAACTGACCACAAGCAATCTGCATTTTTTTTGCTGTCAGCATATATGATCCGAGGGTAAGCCATTGACATAGAGGATGAAAAGTAGTGGACCCAATACGGAGCTTTGAGGTACACTTAACTTTACCGGTTTGGAGATTGATAAGGCATCAGCAACACGCTCGCATTGCTCGCGCTCTTCAAGGTAAGATGAAATCCAAGATAACACATTACCACTAAAACCTAGATGCTGAATTTTAAGGGATATACAGTGAATTTAATGGAAATCATTAATTGTTCCACTTAGAATGCAACATACAGCGAAAAAGAACATATTTGACAAATCCGCTGATCACACAAGAAAATTAAGGAGGGTTTTGAAATCTTGAATAAATTTCCCATAAAAATCAGCTACGGTTTTTTGAAAAAAATTTTTTTTTTATTCATTACATTAATTTGAAAAATCAAGAAAAAAGGGCTTTTGCTGGCTTTTGGGATAATCAGGCGCTTAGTTGGAAATATCGAGAAAACCAGTAATGTTGAGTGTGCCTTTTACAGTTCAATATGCCCATAAAAACTCCACAAAGTTTCGATTCAATCCATCGAGCCGTTTTTTTGTTTTATTCGATCGAATTTTTGAAAAAAAAATTAAAGGATCACGATTTTGACTAAATGATCTTTAACAAAATGCAAAAAAAATGTTTTTTCAGTTTTTTTATGCATTTTTATTGATAAAAATGTTTAAATTTATGCGAAATTTATGCATTAGAGCGTGCACTTCTGCAAATTTTTTTTCGCATAAATTTAAACATTTTTACCAATAAAAATGCATAAAAAAATTGAAAAAACATTTTTTTTTGCATTTTGTTAAAGATCATTTAAAGTCAAAATGGTGATCCTTTAATTTTTTTTCAAAAATTCGATCGAATAAAACAAAAAAACGGCTCGATGGATTGATTCGAAACTTTGTGGGGTTTTTTTGTGGGCATATTGAACTGTATAAGGCACACTCAACATTACTGGTTTTCTCGATATTTCCAACTTAACGCCTGATTATTCCAAAAACCAACAAAAGCCCTTTTTTTCTTGATTTTTCAAATTAATGTAAAGAATAAAAACATTTTTTTTTCAAAAAACCGTAGCTAATTTTTGTGGGAATTTTATTCAAAATTGCAAGACCCTCCTTAATTTTCTTGTGCGATCAGCGGTTGCTGAGATATTGAAGGTTAAAGAAAAAAGATCCTTTTCCATTCAAAGTTCGATATCTCAGCGAGAAGTGGTCGTATCGAACATTTCAAAAAAGCAAATTAAAGCTGAATGAACAAGTTATCCGATCCATATAGTGGTTAAGTTGGTAGTTTTTTCCCAAGTTCGTAGACGAAAAAAAAGAACCGAAAAAATTTCGAAAAAAAATTTTTTTTCGGTATTCATTAGGATTGAGCGGAACATGTTGCTTGAAAAAAATTTTCATCGTAAGATCTCAAAACTAAAAACTTCGAGCTTTAAAATCCTTTTTTTAAAATACCAGTATGACCATTTTAAAGGGAAATACAGCCACTTGAAAAACCTCAAAAAATTTGGAATTTTTTTTTGATCCTTTAATTTTTTTTCACTAGTGTAGATTTAAAGAAAACAGTTGAAAAAATTAAAAAACAATTAATTTAAAAAAAAAATAAAATTGAAAAAAAAATTAAAAGATATATTATGAGAAATATATAACGTATATAGTATATAAATATCAAGTGGAATAAAATGGAATAGAAAAAAAATAAAATCTAATGATGTTGGCAGGGATAGACCCGGGACCTTGTCAATACCAGGCGAAGGCCTTATCCACTGCGCCATAGCACACGTGACCCTGTGCCGCTTATATCGTGATATAAGAGAAGTATAGCACTTATTCTACAGTTTACTACAATAATTCTATTGTTTTTTAACCATTACCATTGAGAAAGGTATTGTAAAGAGTATTAACGAGGTAACGAAAAAATGTATATAGTAAACCTGTTATAGAGTTACTAGTTTATTTATCCATTCGGTGGGTTCATCTACTTTTTTATAATATTAAGAGATTCCAATCGTTCTAATTCTTAACTCTTAGTTTAATAGGAATTCTGCGTGGGGGTTTTGATGTCGGAATCGCGTTTTCTTTTAATTTAATCCCATATTCTTCTTGAAAACTTCCGATCCCAGAGAACGTTTTCTTGTGTTTATTTAATAATGTTCCTTGAAATCAAGGTCACTGTTTATGTATTAATAAAATTGCGCACAACGAAACCCAACTTTTCACTTGTCTGCCTACTCAGGATTGGCACAGCATTCAATTCATCAACGATAATAGATTTTTTATCGTGTATTATATCTTTCATTTTTATTTTTTAAGGTACGACGAGCACCAAGGCAACTTTAAATAAAAGGGTTGATTTTTTTATATTTCGGTAGATGGATGATATGTTTTCATTGATTTCTTCAAAACTAGTCGGTGGAAATTAAAAAAAAAACTATTTGAATTAAAGTTAAAACCTTAATAAATTATTAAAAACAAAAAAACCCGTTGTGCCCGACTAATTAAAAAGATATTTAATCTTTTTAATTAAATATCTTTTTAATTAGTCGGGCACCACGGGTTTTTTTGTGTTTTCAATAATTTATTAACGTTTTAACTTTAATTTAAATAGTTTTTTTTTTTTTAATTTCCACCGTCTAGTTTGGAGAAATCAATGAAAACATATCATACATCTACCGTTTTACCATAAAACCAATGTTAAATATGGCTACTTTTGAAGTCATTTATTTATTTAAATAATCGGGCAATCTCCCCTAAAATTTTCAGAGTTGGTTTAGACTTAGTCCAACTTCATATAAAAAAATCAAGCATTTTATTAACATTTTTTGATAGCCCAGGGGCTCACGTACCACTTTTCATGAAGTGTTTGATTCACGTAGTGACCAGTGGTACAGATATGATAGATGAACAAGAAAAAATATGTTTGCCTGACTTACCGTAGTACTACAGGTACTGCGCATACAAGTAATGCGCCCAAAAATTTATGTCAAAAAAAGCGTTTGATTGAAAGAAGTGATCTAAGCATGCTTTGATTAATTGGAACATATTATGTAGGTAACCATGCCAATGAATAGCAAATATCGTATTTAATACTAGCCAGTGCCCGCACACAGCACGCGGTTTAATACAAAAACAATAATCCGATCAAAATGGAATGTGTTTCTTGTGTAATATTATGTAGAAAAATGTTAATAATATTGGCAAGATTATAATTTAAGGTACAGTGCTGTGGTTATACCATTAAATGTGTCTTCAACTAAAGGCTGTCATCGACAATGTTATACAAATTTCACAAATTTAAAGCAACAGTACAGGAAGAGCTTATCAACAAATTTTACGGAATCCCCTATATTCATCAGGTATTGTACAACATTATTATTATTATCCGTGTGGCTAATGGTCCCTTCAGGTTGAGGTTCTAAGTCTTCAATTTCAAGATTTCCAATTACATTTAACAGAATTGCAATTTTCCTTTCTGAAGTTCCATCACTTAGCCCTGAGGCTATAATATATATTTCAAACTTTTTGTTTGAAATTACTCAAATTTTCTTTTAAATTACCTACGTGTTATTTTTAATTCACTTGGTAGACGTAAATTTCCAAAATTTGCCATATTTTTTCATTTTTTTTAAATACTTTTATTTAAATTATTTACGACTGCGCCATGTTTTATAAGTATAAATAATAAGAGAACACACATTAATTTAAGATTTTTAAATTTCAGATGTACCTACTTCGTACTAGAACATTATTTGAACTGTCTTTTTATCTTTCAGTGCCTACTTGCTGTAGCTAGTAACTCTATAACAAAACCTCTTACTTTTCATATCCCTGGCCAACAAACTGAATGTTGTTTTGTGCTTCCACCTACATTATGGTTAAACAGTTCAGATATTGTCAAAGCTGCCTTTATACTGATCCTAATTACTCGCTCAATGGTTTATAAATTGTTAAAAATCATCAATGTGTTTTTTTTTTTTTTATTCTTGACGTATGTGATAATTTACAGTTTTCCGTCACGACAGTTCCCAGTTTGTTTCAAACCATAGAAACGCCACGTAAACAACGGCACAAATAAATTTCTAAAATAAATGTAAAAAACCAATAAAAATTCAAATTTTTCGAATTTTCAAATTTGATTGTGAATAGTCGTGATAACGTTTTTTTTTGTCTGTTTCACATTTTAAAATCATTGATACGAATTCTTTTTAATAATTAAAGACAATTAGACGTCAAGGATCTTTTCAACTTCAAAAATACTGACATATTTTGCCAATAATAAATAAAATTAAATTTCTACTAACGCGCGCAATGATTTTTTCACAGCTCCAAGAGATTGCAGACCTGAGTATTTGATATTAATTTCAACTTGATACCCTCACGCATTCCTGAAAAAAGGGTCTTGACTGACAGACAGACAGATGGACGGACAACGAAGTGATAAGTGTTCCTTTTTTTCATTTGAGGTATGGAATACTAAAAATGGAGGTATCCTCCAAATTTTATGTTTCAAAGTTTATGCAACAGCAACTTTCTCAAAGCTGAGGTACGAATAATTAAAAAAAAATGACCCATATTTTTTTTGCCAACATCAATAATTAGATCCGACCTGTAAATCCCAAAATAATAATTAAAAAAAAAACAACAAAGGTTTCTGTGTTACAAATCGTTTATTACCCTTTGCTCTAAATATGATAAAAAGTGCCCGCAGAAAGACTGTCGGGTTTTCAGAATTTACATAAGTAATTTACATAATAGGTATGTTAGAGATATTATGACCGATACGTCATTTGAGAGCCCTAAAATAAGGCTTAATTAGGACAATAATTTTCATTCGTTTTTATTTTTATATAATAATATTGACATTTGCACCATGAGTGGTCCCGCATCTCCACCATATGAAACTACTACCACTCTGTAGAAGATAATTAAAGATTTTAACGAAAAAATCCAGAGCTCTAAATTTAAAATTGAGGTATTAAATTAACCCATAAACAGTTCTTAAATCTCATGCAATCGATGACATGATTCCGCATTGTGGCGCTGCCACCTTGATTCGCTCCTCCACCATATGTAACCCGTACTTACACCATATAGATAGACAGATATTTTTTATTTACATAGCCGGTAATCCGGGTGTAATACGTTAAAATACAATTGATATTTAAAAATATAATTAATTTAAAAATTATTAGCTATAAGCCTATATAGTTAAATTACAGTCATATGGACAACTGCTTAATAACAATAGCCTAAACTTTTTCTTGAAAGTATCTATACTCTGTATATTTTTGATCACAGATTTTAATGAAAAGATTAAGAATCTTAAATTTAAAAATAGAGCATTTAATTAACTCTCAAAAACTCCTTAAATTTTATAAAATCGTTAACATGATTCCGCATTTCTTTGCTGCCAGCTTGACCCACTCCTCCACCATATATGACCCGTACCTTCACCGTATAGAAGTTAGATTTTGCCTTAAAAAACTAGAGTACTAAATTTAAAAATTGTGTAGTATAAAACTATAACCAAATATGATGGGTTTCGTAAGTACCTAACGTAACCTAACTATTAAATATGTATTAAAATACGTTTCACTTGATTCATGAAAGGAACAGTTATCTTTTAGCTTTAGATGAAACAACATATTTTATTGTAACTTTTAATTATAATTCGAATTTAATAAATGTATATGTGAACTGATGAATCCTGAATCTATTTAAACAAAACAAATGGGGCACTAAATTATGCCTTCAATAATTTTTAAATCTCTTACCATTCTATTCATGATTGCTCTGTGGTGCTGAGAATGTGTCACTTCTTCTTGTAGATCCAAACATTAATTGTGACGGTGAACTGTTCGATTTAAAGACAATTGAACTTGAGGAATGCCCTCATACTAAGTAGCAATTAGTTTATCAATTTTTAGTAGGCGCTGGTAGAACTACATCATTATAACGCTCGATTACTATGAGGCGTTTGTACAGATATTAATACATGATTTATATTATTATCACTACAAAATCGTTCAAAACATTCAGACGTAAGCGCATGATACGTCTTGGATATCCAAAAAATTTAAAAATTATTTCGAGTACAATTTAGGGTAGGTATTTTGCACCATGTAAGAAAAAAAATCTAATAATACATATTCTTTATAGATTTTGAAAAAAGTATACGAGAAATGTTGATTTCTATCCATAATAGATAATGCACTATTCCGGCGTGACGTCACTTCATGTACACTACCTACGTTTAGGTTGTGCTGTGTGTTATTTTGAAGTTATTTCAAGTTATTATCACGTTTATAGACTTCTATCCCGTATTTTATTGATTTCGCATCATGGAAGACGGTTTCGTAAAAGCAAAAAGTACTAATCTACCAAGGATAAATACGTTTAATAAATAAATAAAGTTTTACTAACTTGTATACTTACGTAATGTAATAAACATAGCAATCTTAAATATTTTTTCTTCATACCTCGATCGAAAGTACATATTTTCCGCATCAATTGTAAGGCAGAAAGTCTAACCTTTACTCCTTGGTGGGATTATACACACCAATGCGGAAAGTTCGGGCGGTAGTAAAGCAAAAACAACCAATTAACTGTTGTTAAAATGTCGTTTCCATAGCAACCCTATTACATTTTAGCTAATAGTCGCGAACAGATGTCATTTGTAATAAATAAAATTATCGACCAATTTTTCAGACAATAGGTATATTAACAAAAAATATAATTAATACATTAACGTTTCAATCCGGATTTGGATCTTCTTCAGAACTGATCTAAAAAATATAAAAAATAATTAATATTTAAATTCTAATTATCTTTTTATAAAATCTTTCAAAATTATTAATAATTTTGAAAGATTCCACATCATATAGCGGGCAGTTCACAAGGAGGTGCTCTACTGTCAGTTGCTCATTACATATCACACATTCCGGAGGAAGAAAGTGATCCATTAGGAAGCCATGGGTAAGTTGGGTATGTCCTATTCTTAACCGTGTTATTATTATTTCTTCTCTTCTTGTCAGTTTTACTGGGAATTTCCATCGTTCTGTACATTCCTTAGTTTATTGCCTTCAGTTGGGTCCCATATGTGGTCTTCCACTTATTTTTTATTATTTTTGTGGTGTAAATCTTTAGATCGCTGGAGGTGATTTCATTTTCATATGCTGCTCTATTGGACATCGCAGCGTCTTTTGCTTCTTTGTCCACTATTTCATTGCCCGTTATTTGTATGTGGGATGGAATCCAAACAAAAGTTGCTATTTTGTTGTATTCTTGTAGTTCGTATAGGTACTGATGAATTTCAACAATGTGGGGATTGATAGGGAAAGACGTGTTTATAGATTGGAGTGCACTAATTGAATCGAAGTATAGGACTGCACTATTTTTTCCTTCAGGCAACGACATATTATAATGATTCAAGAAGTATTTTATAGCACATAATTCAGCTGTAAATATGCAGTTTTCAGAGTTAAGTTTATACTTTTTTGTGCAGTAGTCAGATAGAAATGCACAACCAACTTGAGAGTCTTTTTTCGAACCATCTGTGTAGACTTTAATAGAGTTTTGGAACCTATTATTTATATCAGTTAGATGTTTTTTGACGTGATAACGTCTTATAAATTGATGAATCACCAATCTTATAAATTGATAAAACACCGGCTGCATGTTCGAAAAAGTGTAACGTAACGTTCCTAACGCGTAACGTTCCGCCTGACCCTGTGCGTGCTTTTTGCTAATTTCTCGCTCAATTTAAATCAGATCGGTTTGAAACCAGTCTTAAACGAAAGAGGAGAACATTTTACATAGATTTCGTATAACAGAATTTGCCTAAACAGTTTTTTTATACAAATTTATATAGAAAAATATTTTATACAAATTTATATAGAAAAATAGCTGTATAAATGCAATGTTGTGTAATGCATGGCGCGACGCGGTCGGTTGTCTTTGTTTGCCGTACATGGAAATTAGAAGCAAACGTATGTCTTGTCTTAACATGAAAACAGCTGCATTTCTAATGTTTAATTCAATTTTTTGACATTAGTATATTGTGAAATGCAAAGCCTTCTAAGTTAAGTATTGGAATAACTAATTATTATTAGAACATAATACTTTGTAAGTTGCAAACGTCACTTTTGACATTTCTTATCATTCCGACACCAAGGATAAGCGGATTGAAACCAAATTTTGGGAGGTTTAGGTTATGTATTACGGAATACGTTATCACGTAAAACTATCGTCCGTAAACCGACTTTACAGACAACCAATTTTTTAAATATTATAGGGTTTGTATCTTGTTTCTTTATTATGTTAAGTGATAAGTCCATTTTGATTTTTAGTGGTCTCCAGGGTGGAGATGACATTTTATCACATCCCTTAGCTTTGCAGATTCTTTTTTTCGTATTAGTTATTAGTTTGTAAACTCTATTGGGGAATGGTTTAGCTATTTTTTCGTTATTGGCGTATTTCGTTTGGAACCTTGGGTTCACTATTAAATCATGGTTCATATGTCGGTGTTTGGATGATATTGAATAATAATAATTTAAGGCTCATTTTTCTCTTCTAAGATCTGGTGGTATTTGTTCTGACATGTTATAGAGGCTATAATCCACAGTTCACCTGATAGCATAAAATAATATGCATTCAGTGTCACGTAACACTTTAACATTTTCGATCGCTACGCTATCGGTTGAATTTTTGGGTGAACGTCAAAATATTCAACCAAAAAGGAGCAAGGCGTATAGTGCAGTATATATTTATTCGTCAAGTAACTATCCTAGCTGACATTTTGCTTGGTGAATTGAAAGTAAATTTTATTCGAAGGAAAAAATTTGTTCCAAGGTTAGTAACTGCCAATTTTAATAGTGTTCGGTAAATACGGGCCTTAAACAAAGCATTTTTTTATATACGACGTATTATATCGTGAAATGCATATTATGATGTGAAAAATGTGTCTCCACCGCCTTGCAAGCATGGGGGAGAAGATCGAGGATGGTAAAAATTTGGACAACTGTATAACACCTCACACTCGTTGGTCTGTCGATGGATCAGAAAACGCGCAGCGAATGGAGCCTTGTATTTTCACTCATTTCATCTGTTGTCAGCATAGGTATCGAAAAGCGGTCCAAGGAAAAAGAGCGACGAATTTTCATTATTGACAAATATAAAATTGTCGGCATTTTGGTCTTGTATTTTTCATCAGTTCTGATATGTGCACTTTTTGTTTATTTATGTTTTTACATAAAAAAAGAAATTGAAAATCGAAAAAAAAAAACAACAAAAGTAGATGTGTCATTTCCCTGCTGCAAAGGTATTAGTACGAGAGCCCACGACCAAAATTTTTGTCTCATAGCAATACGACGAAAACCGCATCAAATTGATAGATTCGATTATCCTGAACCCGAAAATCGCATTATCAGAAATTTTCCGTGTATCGTCAGACCTAACCAAATTTTCAAAAATGTCAATAAATTTTACCAAACTGTATCATAGCAATCCGTCTGATTTTCAGAATGTAGTTGAATGATAGCTCTAAGATATGGAAAACACGTTTTTCAGACGCCACTAGCGTAGCGTGTACCCGGGAGACCACTTAAAAAAATTAGAAATGAGACAAAAAAAAAGTATCATAGCAAAACGTCTGAAAATCCTTTTCACGAGTGAATTTGGGTCAGTTTATGCGAAAGAATCATTTTTCAGAAGAAAATGTGAGCACATTAAATTTTAAGACCGTTTTGAAAACGTTAAGAAATTTTACCGATCGGTAACATAGCAATTCGTCTGAAAATTGTTAGACGTGATAAAATAAGTTGTCCAGATATAGAAAAAATTTATATCAGACAAATTCAGTGTAGCACCTTACTAATCAGACAACTTTTCGATAATCCGAACATTTACATTACATTTACATTCTACATAGTAAATTTTCGGCAAAATTATGGGTTGTCCCTGGTTTTAATTGTATAACGGTAATTTTCCAGTTCTAATTTTTTCATCGACAATTCTTATATCCCCATTCATCACCTTCATTTCACCCCATTTGTTTATTTCGCAATTTTTTGCACACACACAAGGCGACATCGGAAATGTCTGAAAACAGTATTTTAGCAATCCCGGAAGCCATACAAAAAGTTTAAAAAAAAATTGAACCGGGTTGCTATAATACAGTTCGGCTAAATTTTTTGACATTTTCAAAAATGCGCTCAGGCCATATGCTACGCGCAAAATGTCTGAAAACAAACATTTTCGTCATAAAATGACAAAATCTATGTACATTTTCAATATCAGACGTAATACGATAATACTGTCTGCCTATTTTTTTTGACATAGCAGAAATGGCCTCCCACGCAGTTGCTACACTTCTGACCGTTACCCCTCACCTAGTAGGGTTCAGGATCATCTAATCTAACGACTTCATACGGTTTTGGCCGTAAAACGATGATACATGGTTTTGGTCGTGGGCCTCGTACTATATGCGATTTTGTAAAATGGTTTCAGATTGCAGAGTTGAATACATAACGGCATAAATACGAGAGCAATAATTTGATAAAATTTAGTTGGAAGTGTTGGAACGCGACAGCACATTATCATTTAGTGTTTGGTAATTAATTCTGTACAATATTTTAGAAGTTTCATGATTAGAAGTTCGAGTAAGTTATTAACAAGTTTAGAGTTCACTTTATACATAAGAAGCAACTTTAATTAATAACAGGCGGTCTTCTGACTTATACGATATTATGTGCCAGTTTGTGCCTTACAACTCTATATGGTAAGTAGAGGTAAGTGTTTATGGCCTAGAACAGTTTTGTCATACTGCGGACGTAACATTTTATAGTAACGTGTGTTATTTCGTTCTGAATTATAAATAGTTCCTACAATCAGAAACTAGGGTTGAGAAGCATGTCGAATCTCTACTGCATCTGGTGAGTCCGAAGCACTCATAATGGGTGAATTTTCGGTCTAGTGGCAGCTAAAAATTCTGCTATGGTGTAAATTAGTTTTTTTTACGGATTAATCATCCTGTCCACACTGTTGGTCTTTAAAATTTTGAGCATACGTTCGTTTTTTAACGTAGAAACTCATTAAGACAAATTAGGACGTTCTCAAAAAGTGCCTTTGTTTAACGATGATATGGCCCTGGAGAAGAAATACAGTGGTCACCGTTCTCCAGAATTGTCTCCCAATTATTTTTCTTATTAGGGTTTTATGAAAACAAAAGTATTTTGATGGTGAACTGGAATATATTGACCAACTTCAAATAACAATAATGAAAATAATGTTTATTGGTAATATTTCTGAAAAGTCGTAATTCCTATTTTCCTTTTTTTTACCCACGACGGAACGGAGCACGTATATGCGTTTAGCCTGAGAGATTGTTTGTTTGTTTGTTAGCTTGTTCGTTTGTTTGTGCACTTGAAAGTCGCCATTTATTACCCACGACGGAACGGAGCAGGTATATGAGTTTAGCCTGAGAGACTGTAAGTGTGTTTGTTTGTGCACTCGAATGTTGGCATTTATCTGGAAAACGGTTTGATTAATTCAGATGCGGTTTTCTGTAAAGGGTTTGTATTTCATCTGTGATGGTTCTTAGATAGATATTACGATGCTAACGCCCCAGGGGGCGATGCACTGCACAAAAAAATAATCTCAAAAACCATAACAAACGTGCTACGCACGAACAGATCTGACAAGCGTCCGTGACTACTGCTATTTACAGCATTACACGAACATTTAAGGGGGGGTAGGGTCTAAAAAATTTATTGCATTTTCTTATAGCAATACCTAAGTACATTTAAAGAATGTTGTGTCAAGATTTCAAATCAATCTGAGCAAAACTCTCAGTCATAGACCTTTAAGTCTCCCCTCCTATAATACTGCGGAGCGGCAAGAGCTCGGCGCTTGGTGAGTCAGCGTCGAGTGTATAAACGCAATTTATGTAAGTTTTTGGTTTTTAAACGCAGTACCCCCTAGAATAAGACGTAAACTTGAAAAAAAAGCCGAAGACAACGAAGTTTCTGCAAGGAATGTACATTATCCAGCTGTTAAAAAAAAATTTTTTTCCTTCGTTTTTTAGAGTTCAAACTTGAATTGCGATTTCCTCGAAACCACGTTTCAAAAGTCCGTGTACTTCGTCATTTCAAAACTACTACACCGATTCTTTTCAAATTTTGTACACATTTTCTACATATAAAATACCAGACCCCAACGTTTTTTTTGTTACATTAAGAGGGTTTTACAGCTATAAAATGGCGGATTTTTTCGTAAAAAAACGCAATTTTGACTAGAAACAACCACCCAAAGTTTAAAAATGAAAAAAAAATAAATAAAAAAGAACGTTGGTGTCTATGAAAACATCTGTTTTAACTAAATTGTTCTGATTTTTTGATTTCAAAAAATTCTACGCTTAGATATAGTGTACACCGCAAATCATCTTTTCTAAAAGGCGTCCTCGAAAATGCTTTGTCACCGGCTTATTTCTCAATATTTTTCTACAAAAAAATTACAAAATGTTATTCGAATGATGCTTTGTAAAATGTAAAACATTTAAATATATCCACTTCAACGATATCTCTAAAAAAATTCGTAAAAAAAGTGTTTTTTTCCACCCGTTAGACCCTACCCCCCCTTAAAAAACCATAACAAAACTGCTACGTACGAACAGATCTAACAAGCGTCCGTGACTACTGCTTTTTACAGCATTATAGGCCCCACTCACGATCAAACTTCATGCCACAGTTCAGTGTTCAGTGAAGTTGGAGCGATTAATCGAAAGACTGACTGGTACCACACACAGTTCATGCAAACTGCTCATTTTTTTAAATTTTTTGTGTGCAGTTTGGTTCAGTTGTTGGCATACACTCGTCGAGTATAGATACATAAGATATATTATATTATATACACACTATAATATTATACTATAGAGTATAGTTCATTAATAAGAACTAAATGAGTAATTTAAATGGTGAGGATTGGCTGTTCATAGCTATGGGATTGTATTCAAAACAGAGAAATAAGAAAAAAAAGAAGAATATGGGTGAAAAATTGGTTAGAAATGCGTGATTCAAGAAGTCATGTTTATTTGATTAATGAATTACACCTTAACCGCTTAATTGGAATAATTATTTACGAATGGATGAATTAACTTACAATTATTTACTGGAATTAGTTACCCTATTTATTAAGAACCAGGACACAAATATGCGAAAATCTATTTCTGCACAAGAAAGGCAGCAATATTGAGATTTTTGGCTTCTGGTTGTACAAAACACAGAACTCCAAAAACTGAACTGAAAAAAACCCACACACACAGCAGTTTACTTGAACACTGAACACTGAAGTCGTTCAAAAATCAAGATGCATTTGATGAGTTCATGCTTGACTTCAGTGTTGGTTTCAGTGTTTATTTGTCCCATACACTATCATGCTTCACTGAACTATAAGTTTGAACACTGAACTGTTGCATAAAGTGTGATCGTGAGTGGGGCCTATTACACGCACATTTAAAAAACCATAACAAAAGTGCTATGCACGAACAGATCTAACAAGCGTCCGTTAGTAGTGGTTTTTACAGCAATACATTTAGACATTTATTAAAACACAATTATGAGCACTCTCGCACATAATGCGATTCGACAACTAGAAGAATATTAGATATGGTTACACTGCGTACGCTGGTTAGGCTAGACAATCAGAACACACTTCTACAAAATCTCTAAAAAGTAAATAAAATAAAATAAAACAAAATTAAAAATTTTGAAAAAACCCACGACGAATGTAAATGTTGTAGAAAAAGAATTAAACAAAATTCTAAAATCCCCCGACTTATCGCAGGTAAGTACCAAAGAAAATCCGTCGGGGGTTGCCATTTGCTGCCCTGAAATGATCTAAAAATACTGCAGTATTAGAGGGCTGGTTGAAATCACGTTTGGTACGTAACTAACTGTAGTCTAATTTATATTCTTCTATTCTTAATTCAGGGCAGCGAATGGCAGCCCCCGGTTACTTACCTGCGATAAGTCGGGGGATTTTAGAATTTTATTATATCTTTTTCTACTACAACATTTACATTCGTCGTGGGTTTTCTCAAAATTTTTAATTTTGTTTTTATGGAAAACGGTTTGATCAATTGAGATGCGGTTTTCTGTAAAGGGTTTGTAATTCATCTGCGATGGTTCTTAGATAGATATTACGATGGTAACGCCCCACGGGGGCGCTGCACTGCACAAAAAATTAATCGCAAAAATCATAACAAACGTTCTACGCATGAACAAATCTACCAAGCGTTCGTTATTAGTGCTTTTATACAGTAACCTTTTGTGCCAACTTCCAGAACCTCTGATACTTGGAGGAGACTTTAATGCACACAGCCCGTCATGGGGAAACACTCAAACGAATAATAAAGGGAAAGTAATAGAAGATAAAAGATAATAACATTTGCTTACTGAATAACGGACTTCCGACCCATATTAATGCTGCTAACGGCAACTCTTCCGTCATAGATCTCTCTTTTGCGTCTTCAAGCATTACTCCAAACCTTACCTGGAATACTCACCCAGACCTCAACAATAGCGATCACTTCCCAATAATAATATTCATGCCAGAAAACGAACGATCAGAAGCAAAAACTCACCCGAACTTTAAAAGAGCAGACTGGGACGCTTCATAACCTTTCTTAACTTCAATGACAACATTCAAGACCCAATCAGTAGGATTGACTATTTCTATAACATAATAAATAGCGCCAAAAACGAATCAATTCCTGAAACCAAAATCACTAATAAAAAACGTGTTCCATGGTGGAACACAGACATTCAAGAGGCCATAAAAGTCAGGAAAAAAGCTCTTAGAAAATTTTACAGCACGAAAACTCTAGAAGATAAAATAGATTATAAAAAAGCTCGCGCAAAGGCTAGATTTCTTACAAAAAAGTCCAAAAAAGAAAGTTGGCAAGCCTTTGTCTCAGGCATAAACTATTCAACCCCTGACAGAGAAATCTGGAAAAATATCAACAAAATAAATAACAAAAAATACAAATATATATCAGCACTTCAATCAAATGGCCAAATATATACAGGGAACAATGAGATGGCCGACATTTTTCAATCCTTCTTCGAAAACATATCAAAAGATCTTCCCTCTGTTATAAATCCCAGACGCACCGAGTCTCCTGCTGACTTCTCATATGGAAATTCTTCCAGCCAGATTTTAGACAACTACAATACAGATTTTTCAATGTTCGAACTAAAATCCGCAATAAACAAAATAAAAAAAAACACGCCAGGTCCTGACGACCTATACCCAGAACTCCTAAAAAACATTCCGACAGCAAAACTCGGATTCCTCCTAAAAACATTAAATATGCTCTGGCAAGAAAACTTATTGCCGGACAGGTGGAAGGAATCACTTATAATCGCAATTCCAAAACCAAACAAAAACTCATTGAATCCAAATAACTATCGGCCCATCTCTCTAACCAGCGTACTAAGTAAATCTTTCGAAAGAATGGTTACAAATAGATTAGATTCGGTATTGGAAAATAATAAACTCTTGAATAATAAACAATTCGGCTTCAGAAAAATGCGATCAATTATGGACATCCACTCGGAACTCAACATAGAAATAAACAACGCGTTCGTAAATAAACAATACATGCTAACCGTTTTCTTTGACATTCACAAAGCCTATGACAGAGTGAGAAAAGATAAAATACTCGACCAATTATACAACTGGGGCTTTAGAGGCAACCTACCTAAATTCATATACAACTTCTTGACAGATCGATGCACTCAAACTAAAATCAATAATCAATTGTCAAATAAGGGCTCCTTTGACAACGGTATTCCTCAGGGTTCGGTAATAAGCCCAACACTTTTTAATATAGCAGTTGACTCAATCAAAGACATATTCAAACCTCCTATTCAACACTGCATGTACGCCGATGACCTCATAATTTACATCAGAACGTCAGACATAAAATACGCTCAGAAAAAGATTCAGGAAGCAATAAACGACCTGCAAGTTTGGGCAACTACCAACGGACTCCAATTCTCCCCAGACAAAACCGAATGCATAAACTTTAACAGAATAACAAAGGATCATCTCAATCCAAAACTGCTGCTAAATAACCATCCTCTGAAATTTTCAAACGAAAAAAAAGTGTTAGGCATGGTATATGACAAAAATCTAACCTGGAAAAAGCACATAATAAATCTGAAAACGTCCTGTATGTCAAAAATTAACCTGATTAAAACGATAAGCAAACAGAACTGGGGGGGCAGACAGAAACTCGATCCTAAAAATTTACATAAGTAAAATTCTTTCTGTACTTGACTTCGGAAGTTAGTTCTACCAGGATGCCTCAGAATCAACCTTAAGAAAATTAGACCCGATTCACCATCTTGGCCTAAGAGGCTAAGATTAATATCTGGCGCTTTTCGTTCTAGCCCTGTAATAAGCCTGTGCGTCGAAGCTGGCGAACCCCCTTTAAAGTTCAGAAGAAGACAAACTTGCGCAAATTATTACCTAAAAATGCTTTCAAATAAGGACCATCCATCAAGAAACAAAATCAAATCCCCACAATACAGAACGAAATACTTATGCCTCAAACAACAAAAAATCCCATCATTCTTTAAGTTTGTTGAAAGCTTCGAAAAATCAACACTGATAATGGAAACGGAACACCTCGATTCTCCTTTCTGGATATACACTCAATCTCAGTTCATCGAAACCCTTCACAATCTTCCGAAAGATAGTACTCACCCATCCATATTCCAACATCTCTTCAAAGAAATAATCAGCCAATATCCAGAACGTACAATCATGTACACAGACGGCTCTAAAATTGGAAACAAAACAGGCTGCGCCATATATTCAAATAAATCTGCAAGTAAATTCCGCCTCCCAAGTGAGTTCAGCGTGTACTCTGCCGAGCTTTTTGCCATCTTGTCAGCTGTGGAAGAAATACTCATCTTAACAAATGCATAATCTGTACCAATTCACGAAGCGCGATTCTTGCATTAAAAATCATGCAAACCAACAATCCCCTAATAGTCAAAATCTTAAACAATTTGCAGAGCCTCAAAATGAATGGCACTGAAGTAATCCTTTTTTGGATTCCTGGCCACTGCGGTATTCCTGGCAACGAAAGAGTGGATGAAGCGGCCCACGAGGCCATTCTACTGCTTACTCCTTTCGACATCGTCAAAATTCCATACAACGACATGAAAAACGATTTCAAGAACCAAATCAAACGTAAATGGGATGAAGTATGGGAAAACACCAGTGACAACAAGCTAAAAATAATTAAAAAAGACACAAATAAGTGGCTCACATCCTTCCAACAGATCAGAAAGCTTGAAACTGTCCTTGCAAGACTCAGAATTGGACACACTTCCCACACCCACTCATATTTACTAGAGAAAAAAGAACCTCCAATCTGCAGTACAAGCAACCTTCCACTCACAGTCAAACATATCCTAGAAGCATGCATTGAATTCCAAAACGAAAGAAAAATATATAAGTTACCACCGAATTTAGAAAACATCCTTGGTGATGACCCCATCACCATTAGCAAACTGTTTCGTTTTCTGGAACATACGGACCTGAAAAAGAAAATCTAAATCAGTTTTAATTAATAAATAATAATAAAATCGAATAATTAATGTATAATTAACAAAAATAAATAAAAATATCTAACAAACAAATAAAATAGATAAATAATACTTACCGTCATTTAAACATAAAACTCCGCGCCAAAGCATCTGTAGATAGGTGCAGCAAATCTTCCGGCTCATTCTCAACCACAATCATCGCATCAAATATCTTCATCATTGCCAGCTACATCCGAATTCTCCGAATATACTCCATTATCATCATCAAACATCATAATCAAGATCATCTTACAACTACAGAATTCATCACCATCCAAGTGTTTTACAACGTAACCAAATAATATAACGCATATGGCCACGCTGCTGCGCGTTTACTAAATTAAAAAAAAAATACACTTTATTATTAAAAACACAATTATGAGTACTCTTGCACATAACGTGATTCGACAGCTAGGCTATCAGATTTAGACACGGTGTACATCAGATTCAGAACCCACTTTTACAAAATCTCTTAAAAGTTTAAAATAAATACGAATGTAAATGTAATAGAAAAAGAATTAATTAAAATTTTAAAATCGCCAACTTATCGCAGGTAAGTAACTAATGAAAATCCGTCGGGCGCTGCCATTCGCTGTCCTCAGCTAATACTAAATCTAAAATCTAAAATACTGCAATTTTAGAGTATGTGGCTGATTGAAATCATGTTTGGTACGTAAATAACTGTAGTCTAATTTATATTCATAATTCAGGGCAGCGAATGGCAGCCCCCCACGGATTTTCGTTAGTTACTTACCTGCGTTAAGTCGGGGTATTTTAGAATTTTATTTAATTCTTTTTCTATTACAACATTTATAGTACTAACACACTATCGAACTTGGTACGGTCCGATAACGGACATGGTACGGCGGATCAAGTTCGCTGGTTGCAACAGACGACCGAATCTGTCAGTCTCCTTGTGTACACAGGTACGTAATCATGCCTCCGATTAAGCGCGCGAAAATTGCGATTGTTCTAGCGGCAACGTTAGTGCCGCCACAAACAACAAGGAAGAAAAGAAAGGAGTGGGCAAAATTCTATTTGAAAGATCGCGATGAATTTAGTCATATGAAGTTAATAAAATCGCTTGATAGCGAAGATCATATTTTGAATAATACTCCCGAAGAATTTCTAGAGCGTTGTTACGCGCTTCTCTGTTACAATATAACTTATCTGATAGATCCCACAAACATGGGAAATCTTTTTATAATACCCATACTTCACCAACAACTTCGCGTTCTGTCAAAATTTCTGTCATGTTGCACAACCAGGGCCGTATTTAGGGGAGGGCAACCGGGGCTACAGCCCCGGGGCCACCACAAAAGAGGGACCCCCACAATAGAGACTTTGGAAAAAAAATTCAAATTTACTGAGCATTGAAAGTGATTTATTTCGGGAACTGGATTTCAGCTCGGAAAGTTCTGTTCGTTAATGCTAAAATTTAATTTTTAGATAATTCTTGTTTCTGATTAATAAACAATGAGAAAGATTTAATAAATACTTGCAATATTATATACGAAATCAATCTGAAGAAATCCAATTGCAGTATAATTATTTCACTGAAATAGTGAAAGCATAATAATATTAAACGAATATTATCGTCATAATATTTTTTTAGAAGGCTTATATATAAGAAAAATTTAAATGTCACTGTCGGGACTTGAACCCGAAACAACCAATTTCGCGTTGGCTGAGTTGCATTACTCTACAGTGCCCACGACAGTTAATTCATGATTTCTCTTATATATAACACAATGCACCGCAGAATCCACTACCTGCGAGAGCTAATAATTTTAATAACAACACTACAAGAGTGTTGACTTTCTCTAATTAGCCGGACATGCTGATGTAACTAATAAACAATGAGAAAGATTTAATAAATACTTGCAATATTATATACGAAATCAATCTGAAGAAATCCAATTGCAGTATAATTATTTCACTGAAATAGTGAAAGCATAATAATATTAAACGAATATTATCGTCATAATATTTTTTTTAGAAGGCTTATATATAAGAAAAATTTAATGTTTCTGATTATATTTATATGTTTGTTAAATAATAAAAGAATCTATACTTGGTTTCACAATAAATTATTTATTGGAAAAATCGACTGAAAAGAATTGTCCATTTTATTTGGAAAATAATTTGGGGCCAGGGGGCCTCTACTCCTTTGTTGCCCCGAGGTCTCCAGACCTCTAAATCCGGCATTGTGCACAACGTTTTGAATTATAATGACGTCGTTATACGGTTATATGTATCAAGTCCGTCGTACTGCTATACACACGCACGGATATTGTACCGGACCGGACCAAGTACGATGTGCATCTCATCGAACCGGGCGGACACGCAGACTACTGTCCAGACGAGCAGATTTAGTACGGAGCGCACCATATCCGCTGTCCGCTTCGTACCAAGTTCGATCGTGTGTTAGTACTTTTACATTCGTCGTGGTTTTTTTCAAAATTTTTAATTTTGTTTTTTATTTAATAACTTATTTGCAAAGTATGTTGCATTTTATGTTATGCATTAATGATTTCCATAACTATTCAATAACGAAAATCCTGTTTTATGTATGTATGTTTATGTTATGGTATATGTATTGGACAAATCCAGTTACTATTGTAACAAGCTGGAATATGACTTACTGATTTCTGGGAAGCATAAGTGCCGATTGAGCAATCACATTTGGCCATTTAGCTCACGCAATTCGCGGCGCGTGGACAATTGGTCACAGGTTTTTGGGAAGCTACGTAGTTACTGTGTTACTCCTGCTTAGGGTTGCCAGGCGTCTGGACTTTTACGGTCGTGTCCGGTCAAATATTTGCGTGTCCGGCCTGTCCGGCTTTTGGTCTGTGTACTTTTAATTATAGACTTTTCGAAATGTTTGAAGGTGTTATTTTTTAATAAAGATCTTTTTGTTGTTATCCAAAAGAATGGATATAATGTTTTTGATTAGGTCAACGAAAACTTTTAGTTTTTTGTATTTTGTTAAAATATGAGAGCTATATTTGTTTGTTGTTAGTTTTTTGTATTTTGTTAAATGAGAGCTATATTTGTTTGTTTGTTTGTTGTTGTTGTTTTTTTTTTTTTTTTTTTTAATTTGTCTATTAATAGTCTACAGAAGACAACATTTTTCAAATAAATAAAATTATCGACCAATTTTTTCAGACTGTACAAAAAATTATAAAATTACAATATAATATTATAATAATATATATATATATATATATATATATATATATATATATATATATATATATATATATATATATATATATATATATAATATTATAATAAAATTATAAATGACGTTTCGGTCCAAATTTGGACCGAAACGTCATCTATTGAATTAAATTTTATGATTTTTTGTCAATATAGTCTGAAAAAATTGGTCGATAATTTTATTTATTTGAAGAGTTCGACTCAGACATTAATCTAACATTTTAATATTTTTCACTTCATCAATATCATAAGTATAAATACAAATGATAATAGATAGGTAGGACTGTTTGCTGAATGTTGTTAATTTATAACAAAACTGTGACACTATTAAAAAATAATTAATAAACAACTTTATTGCGAACCTAACACGGTGTTTTTATTATAAATGCAATGTCCGGCTTTAAAAAGTATTGTTTGGCTTTTAAAAAAGATATGTCCGGCTTTTAGGGCAAAATGTCCGGCCTAATACAGCGGATGTTGTATTTTAGAGCCTGGTAACCCTACTTCTGCTTCTTCCCCTCTCAGAACTCAATCATGTTCGATAAGTTGTTTTGTAATGTATATTTATAATATGGTCCTCTACCCTGTCCATTTATGTAGATTAAATTTATAGTAAGGATACAATATAATGAGTATTTTTTTCGGTGAACCCATCCCTGAACGCCATCCCGTCGAACTTTGAAAAGCTAACCTACGCCTTCGGCTCTGGTTAATAAAAATAACTAGTGTAACAGTTACACTATGAATAATTGCCGGTAAATATAAATAATTACCATTTATCAATAATTTCAAACATAATTAATAAGAAAAATCGCGGGATTGTGGACAAAAAATTTGATTTATTTAGTGTACGACGTTTCGTCTATAGATATAGACTTTTTCAAGTACATACAGAAAATTCCAAACAATAATTATGAAAATAAACATTAATTACTAACCATAGCAATTAACATAAGTTAAGGTACATAAGACAAAAACATGGACACAATATCTAATATATATTTTCAACATAGTTTGGTCGCTGTAAAAAATCGGTTTGGTGTTTGGGTAATCATTTACTTTGGAATAATCATTTCCATTTTGAAGAATAATTTTAAAAGAGTAGATACGGTTTACATTTGAACGTCAAACAACAATCACACGTTTTCTTAAAGAAATTAAACAGAATTCTTCCTTACGCTACTTATCACATCACTGTAAATAAAATACACTGCATTTTTACAATTTTCATTATAAAATAAAATATCATTTAAGGTAGTGACGGTATAGTCAGAGTGCCCGTCGGCAAAAATTTTATCGAAGAATCTCGTTAGAGATTCTTTTCTGTGCTAAATGCCGACGTATCTCTAACGTATTCTTATACATTGATTTTGCCTAGCTCCCATATAACGCCGTGTATATGAGACGAGTTTCCAAGTTTTATAGTTCTGTGACCACGTGACTTTCATAGGACCGATTTTTCGTATCACCCATATATACTTCTGTACCACAATAACAGCTTACACTGCGTGTGTGCCCGTGGACTAACGGTTACGACGTTAGACTAGTAATAACACTAATAACAGGGTCTCGGGTTCGATTCCCGCCGGCATCATTGGAATTTTTTTTTCTACTCCATTTTATTTCCACTTGATATTTATATATAATCATATTTTTATTTTTATTTTTTTTTTAATTTTAAATTTTTTTTATATTTTTAATTGTTTTTTTTATTTTTTATTTATTTTCTCAATTTTTTTCTCATATACATATTTTTATTTCTTTTTTAATTTTTAATTTTTTTTTCTTGTTTTTTGAAAAATACACTTTCGTCAAATTTTTTATTAAAAAATAACAAAATATATGATTGAAGTTAGATTTAAATAATTTAATTTATTAAAAAACATATTCATCATAAAAAGTCCAACAAAAATTAAAAAGAGGAAAGTTTTCAAAGTGAAACTTCTTTTTCAATGCAAAATAAGTATTTTACAAATGATATGAAAAAATTTTTGTATTTTTAATGGTTGGTCTTGTTCATTGATTTTTATCATGCCTTCAAAATTGGCCTTCATGGAATCTATGGCCTCTTAATTCTAAAAATGCACATATGTTTATTTTTTGGAGAAAAAATAAAAATAATGTCTCGCACTTTGGAAAAAGACGTGAAATCTTAAAAAAAAACTTCGGAGAAGTAAAAACTTCGTTCTGTGCTAAATTCAAAAACTTGAGACGACTGAATCTCAGAATTATAACTTAAAAAAAAAAGAATTTCGAGGCAGACAAGAAATTGAAATCAAGCTCGAAATTCTGTGCCTAAGACGTCGAAAAAAAAAGAATTTTGAGGCAGACAATTAATTGAAATCCAACTTCGAAATTCTGTGCTTATAAAAGCTACAAGAGCAACAGCAAAAAAAAGTGCACAGACGGCGTTTTTTTAGTGGTAACTAAAGGAGTTATGCGAACACCGTCTTTGCATTTTTTTGCTGTTGCTCTTGTAGCTTTTATAAGCACAGAATTTCGAAGTTGGATTTCAATTAATTGTCTGCCTCAAAATTCTTTTTTTTTCGACGTCTTAGGCACAGAATTTCGAGCTTGATTTCAATTTCTTGTTTGCCTCGAAATTCTTTTTTTTTTAAGTTATAATTCTGAGATTCAGTCGTCTCAAGTTTTTGAATTTAGCACAGAACGAAGTTTTTACTTCTCCGAAGTTTTTTTTTATTGATACATACACAAACTTTGTATATGGCTTCATTAGGCCTAGTCTGACACCTATTTCCTCTATGACTTTTCTTGATTTTGGGGCGTTTTCCCTCTAAAGTTTCCGAAAGATGTCGTTTTGACGACATGTAAAAATTTATAGATACTGTTTGTTTTTTTAACTGGATAGCTTAAAAACTACAACCAAAACGCTAAAATAATGTTCTCTGACAAATAACATGAACCATTTAAAATGTCTGACACTTCTAATATGTCGAACATATTCGAGGTGTCAGACATTTTTCGAATAAAAAAAATTAATTTACCAATGTTATATTAACAAAAAACCGAAAAATTACCCCTTCAACCTAAAAAAGTAATGTAAAAATGTCTACTTTCAGATGGTGTATTTACATTTGTTAATGTAAAATTGAATTCCCCTTTTATGAATGATTTTAACTGTACATTTTCATAATATATAACTGCCAAATTTGAACAATATTGTTCAAATTTGGCAGTTCTTGGCAGTCTTGGTTTTGGTCTTGTTTATTCGGACTTGGTCTTGGTCATGCTGGTGTAAGTATGGTATTGGCTTGGTAAGCAATAATGAATAAATTACAAATTAAAATAAAATGTGTAATTATCCGTTCTTCTTTATCCAAATCTTCTTAATTCATCTTTATACATTCTTCATTATCCGTCTTTATCCATTCTCTTTACCCTTTATCTAGTCTTCTTTATCCATTTTTATTTATTCCTCTTTATCCATTCTTCTTAATCCGTTTTTATCCATTCTCTTTACCCATCTTCATCCATTCTTCTTTATCCATCTTTATCAATTCTTCTTTAAACATATTTATTAATTAATAAGAAAAATCGCAGGATTGTGGACAAAAAGTTAGATTTATTAGTGTACAACGTTTCGTCTATAGATTTGGACTTTTTCAAGTACAATATGAAAATTCAAAATAATAATTATGAAAATAAACATTTATTACTAACAAATAAATAAAATTATCGACCAATTTTTTTCAGACTGTATATTAACAAAAAATTATAATTAATTACTAACCATAGCAATTAACGTAAGTTAAGGTACATAAGACAACAACATGGCAACAAGTTTATGTATAAATTTTAAACAATAACAAATAATAAATAAAAATTCGAAAGTTAGTTCATAACAAAGTTGTACTGACTACTGTAATGATATTTAAAAATTATAAGTATTGCATAATGGCAAATTGTCTTTTTATATAAGTGATAAAAATGTAAAAATAGTTTTTAGTTTCAAACAACAGAATAAAATTTATGTTAAAAGTGAACGGTCGAAATTATTATTGTCAAAAAATAAAAAGAACCTGTCTTTGGAAACACAACAGAATTTTGGCGACGAGGATTTATGGAAAGCGTAGTTGTTTAGTGTATAAAAGAAGATGCTGGGAACATTAGATTCATTTGTGCCAGGAGATGATTTTACAGAATACGCAGAAAGATTGCAGCAATTTTTCATATTAAATAATGTCGAGGATCCGAAAAAAGTCGCGTCACTATTAACGTTCATTGGTCAAGAAACATATTCTGTTTTGAAGAAGTTAGTCTATCCAGATAAACCAACACAAAAAACCTTCACAGAATTGATAACAATTCTAGAAAAACATTTTTCGCCAGAAATAAATGAAATTCCAGAACGATACAAGTTTCATAAGAAAGATCAAAAGGACGGTCAGTCAATTTCGGATTACATAATTGAATTAAAGTCAAGAGCACAATCGTGTAAATTCGGTGCGTTTTTAAATGAAGCACTGAGAGATCGCTTTGTCTTTGGGGTAAAAAATAGTCATTTAAGGTCAATGTTGCTTAAAGAAAAAGGTTTAACATTTGAAAATGCTTGTTTGATAGCAAGAAACTGGGAAATGGCTGAAAAGGAGTCTAAAGAAAAATCGTTACAACAAAATGTCGTCAGTAAACAAAGTCATAACAGTCAACAGAATAGAAGAATGTACTATGGTCAAAGCAGTTCAAGAGATGGTCAAAATGGTTCAAGAGAACTCTGCAAAAGATGTGGAATGAGGTATCATGATGCGCAGTTATGTCCAGCAAAAAATTGGAATTGTCATACATGTGGGAAAAGAGGTCATACGTCTAAAGTTTGTTATTCGTCTAGAAGTCAAGAACAGCCAGTCAGAGGTCATAATAATTCCCGTTCAGGAATTAAGGAATTGTCAACAGAAATGGAAGAACTCAATATGGAAATGAAAATGGTTAAGGTCAAGTCAGAAAAGTCAATGGAATGGGAAGATCCAGTAATTGTCAAGGTTATTGTTGAAGGTCATGAGCTGAATATGGAGGTCGATTCCGGAGCCTGCGCAACAGTCATCGATAAAGAACTTTACCGTAAAATTTTTTCTAGTGTTCAACTTTTGGACGCTAAAACCAAACTCCTATCGATCACAGGCGAGAAGATCACAACGGAGGGCAAGATAGTCGTGAACGTGCAGCTGAATCCAGGAGACCAGCAGTACAGGTTGGAATTATTCGTAATTAGCAGCGACAAACAAATCAAGCCATTAATGGGTCGGGCCTGGTTAGACACATTGTACCCAAATTGGAGGAAAGTATTAACTTTTAATAATGTAAGCGAAAATTCTGTCACTAACGATTATAGTCGAATAATAGAAATAATTTCAAAAAAATTTCCAAATGTCATTAATGAGAGTCCAAATAAGTCAATTAAAGGATTCAAAGCTGAAATTGTCTTAAAAAGTGAGGCCAAGCCAATTTTTCACAAAGCGTACTCAGTACCATTCAAAATGCGGGATAAAGTCAGTTCAGAAATAGATAGATTAATTAACTTGGGCATATTAAAGGGGGTTCAATTTAGTGAATGGGCTAGTCCTGTAGTCGTGGTTCCAAAGTCTAATGGTTCAATCAGGTTATGCGTGGACTGTAAGGTCACCATAAATCGATATATTCAAACACAACACTACCCTTTGCCACGTATTGATGAAGTCTTAGCCAGTCTTGCAAATTGTCAAGTATATTGTACGTTAGATCTGTCCGGGGCGTATCAACAACTTGAGTTATCTGAAGGTTCACAAAAATATTTAACTATAAATACGCATCGTGGGCTATTTAGATTTACTAAGTTAACATTCGGAATTGCTAGCGCACCCTCTATATTTCAAAGTGTCATGGATCAGATCTTAGTAGGAATTGATAATACATTTTGTTATCTTGATGATATTATAATTGCGGAAAGTACTTTAGAAAAGTGTAAAAATAAATTAGATATTGTCTTAGAAAGATTAAATAATCATAACGTTGTTATAAATATCAATAAATGTAAATTTTTTGAACAGTCAGTAAATTTCCTAGGTCATACCATCACAAAAGAAGGCATTTGTCCACAACAACAAAAAGTAGAAGCCGTTATTAATGCGCGTACTCCTAAAAATATTACCGAATTGCAAGCCTATTTAGGTCTTTTAAATTATTACAATCGTTTTTTGCCAAATTTGTCCAGTGAGTTGAGAGACTTGTATAATCTATTGCGTAAGGATGTTGATTTTAATTGGACACACGAATGTCAGGAAACTTTTGTTAGAAGTAAAAAATTATTGCTAAATAATCAATTACTCGAAATATACGATCCAAACAAACCAATTGTAGTCTCAGCGGACGCAAGTCCTTATGGCGTCGGAGCAATTTTATCACATATAGTGGATGGTAAAGAAAAACCCGTACTTTTTGCCTCAAGCACTTTGACACAGGCTGAGCAAAAATACTCACAAATTCATAGGGAAGCACTAGCTGTGGTGTTTGCCGTCAAACAGTTTCATAAATATATATACCTATGGTCATAATTTTACTCTATGCTCTGATTCGCAAGCTCTTAAAGAAATTTTTAGTCCCAAAAAAGGAACCTCAGTTATAGCAGCATCGCGTCTTCAACGTTGGGCTGTAATATTGTCTATGTACGAATACACATTCCAATACAGACCTGCAAAGGAAATGGTACACGTAGATGCCTTATCCAGACTTCCATTAGATAAAGAAACCGACATTGAATTAGATTCGATAAATATTTTCCAGATAAATGCAGAATTACCTATTAAAACCAAAAATATATCTGACGGTATTGCAAAGGATAAGATTTTGAGTGAAGTTTTAAAATATGTAACTGGGGGTTGGCCTTATATCACAAAATTAAATGATAATTTAAAATATTATTATAAATTAAGACATAGTATTAGTTCTCAAGATAATTGCTTATTCTTTGGTGACAGAATTATAATACCAAATACTTGTAAAATCCAGGTTTTAAATTTATTACATAATAATCATGAGGGAATAATTAGAAAGAAAATGTCTGCCAGAGGTATAATGTGGTGGAAAAATATGAACACGGACATTGAAAACTATGTTAAAGCTTGTACTATTTGTGATCAAACGCAAAACGTTAAAAAAGAAATTGTAAATTCACAGTGGCCATTATCTAATCGACCATTTGATCGTGTACATATAGATTTATTTTATTTTCAAAATCAAACCTTCTTAATTATTGTCGATTCGTACAGTAAATTTATCGATGTTAAATTACTAAAAAAATCCAATGTAGAATCTGTTATTGAAGAGTTGCAATATTTATTTACATATTTTGGTTTACCCAATCAAATCGTATCGGATAATGGTCCACCTTTTAATTCTTGGCTATTTAAAAAATTCGGAGAAGCTAATAATATACAGATTACTAAGAGTCCACCCTATCATCCTCAATCAAACGGTCTTGCAGAGAGAGGAGTGCAAACAATAAAAAATTATTTAAAAAAATATTTATTGGATGAAAAATATAAAAAATTATCTATTAAAAGTAAGTTAAACAAAATGTTGTTGGCTTATAACAATACTCCGTCAACAGTAACTTGTCAGTCACCTGCTGACAGACTTTTTGCATATAAGCCAAAAACATTGTTAAGCGCCATTAATCCTAAATCAAATAAAATAACAGAAAAAAATGAAATAGCTAAGAAACAAATTTCGCATGATAATTTTCAAAAGCATAATATAAATAATAAAGAAAATAATTGTACTTATTTCAAAAAAGGAGAAAAAGTCTTGTATAGGAATCATTTCAAAAATTATATAAAATGGGTACCCGCTGTTATTATGACACAACTTAGCAAATACTTGTATTCAATTAAAATAGACAATACGGTAAGAACAGTGCATTATAATCAGTTGAGATACCCAAATTTAAAAGACAAATTTCCTCCCTTTTTGAAAATGCCTGAAAAAATAAGTCTAGCAAATAAACGTAAAAGAAGTTTAGAGCAAACTGATGAACCGTTTATTCTAAGACGTTCTGTACGTAAAAGGAAAGCACCAGTGAGGCTAGCTTATCCATTTACAAAATAAGATTTAAATTGTATATAATATAATGTATTATAAACTTGTATAAATTTAAAGTAGGTATAAAATGTTTGAATTGTAATTTAGTTTAAAATTATTTAAAACCGGGAAAGTGTAATGATATTTAAAAATTATAAGTATTGCATAATGGCAAATTGTCTTTTTATATAAGTGATAAAAATGTAAAAATAGTTTTTAGTTTCAAACAACAGAATAAAATTTATGTTAAAAGTGAACGGTCGAAATTATTATTGTCAAAAAATAAAAAGAACCTGTCTTTGGAAACACAACAACTACCTGCTTAAATTTTGAGCGTCTGTTCTATATTTTTTTTAATTTATTATTTGTTATTGTTTGAAATTTATACATAAACTTGTTGCCATGTTTTTGTCTTATGTTAATTGCTATGGTTAGTAATTAATGTTTATTTTCATAATTACTGTTTTGAATTTTCATATTGTAGGTACTTGAAAAAGTCTAAATCTATAGACGAAACGTTGCACACTAATAAATCCAACTTTTTGTCCACATTCCTACCTCCGATTTTTCTTATTAATTATTATGTCCATGGATACGATATCTAATATGTAGGGATATTTATTAATTCTTCTTTATCTATCTTTATCAATTCTTATTTATCAATCTTTATTAATTCTTCTTTATCTATCTTTATCAGTTCTTCTTTATCCATCTTTATCCACATTAATTTATTCTTCTTAAACCGTCTTTAAATTTTTTGTTGTCTACCATTCTTCTGTATCCCTTTGTCTATTTTTATCTGTATCTATCTATTACACTTTTGTTATTAAAATTTATTTTGTTAAAATTTCATTTTCGTATCACTTGTGCATACAGTCCACTCTATAAGCGAAGTCAGCACCTGTTGACGTTGCAAAGCAAGAGATGCTGACTTGGCGCCCCAATAATTACTTTTCAAGTTTCTGGGTTGCTTCTTCTCTCGGTAACATTTAATACATTCAGGTAAATGCATTGCTCAATTGAGTTCCGTTTCGCAAGTTGGAATTTGTACCGCGTCCCGACACCGCTGAGCTGCCGCGAGCAATAACCTTTACAGTCCGAGAGATACCAACGTTTTCGACAAGGAATTATCGATCGACTAGTTTTTTTATATTGTCTTTTCATATTGAAGTTAGGTGGGATGAGGTATGTCTGGTACCTAGGAGCGGTTGCGTTTACCTGTGCGCATTCCTTCTGTACGGATAAGGATAATAATGCATTTTGAAATCATTTTAAGACAATTTTTTCTTTTTCTTTTCAGCAATATAAATTTATAGTTGCGATACAATTTTGTTCTTGCTAACATCGCGCCAGATACAATGCTAATAATAGGTAATTAAAAAAACATTAATTTTCAAACCATTTTAGTATAGCTGAAATTTTAATATGATATAGTCCTATAGAGAGAGAGACAGAGTATGTATTTATAAACCTTACAGTTTTGCACCCGGGACGGGCCGCTAGTTTTGTATATATCTAAATAGTAGGAACATAGGTACATGATACAGGTGTATGAACATAATGTTATGTACTGTGCCGGCATACGAACTATGTACATACGTATATAATATATTGTAGGTATATATATCATGAATATTGCATACGAAGTTCAGGTCACGGTCAGGTCAAGTCTCTCTTGCACAGTGGGTATAATAGTCGACGCGGACGTGCGTCGAGTTGCTATTCTACATTTATTAGTCCTGGACTTTTGGCTCAGAACAACCCATCGCCTCGCGAACGAATAAGAGTTATAAATGTAGTAGGTACTACCATATCAACTATAGTCGTTTTTTATAAGTGTGAGGACCCAGATCTCGTTACTTTGATTACTGTTTTGTTGTAATTATGTGCGTTGTATCTCAGTGATTTTAAAAATTGTCACTCCTTTGTAACTGAGATTTTGCACTGCCCCTGTGCTATATGACACATATAGGTCGGTATAGAGATAGACTATAGACATTCGTTAGAAAAAAAATTAACTTTGACGTTTGTTAGTATCAGCATTTTTTCAAACTTTTTCTAGAAAGGGTTGAGTTAAGACAGTCTTCCAAGGTGTTCCCATCGGAATTTTGTTCTGCCTTTTTAAAAGGTATATGTAATAATTGAAATTTTGGCGAAATCTCCGCCTTGCTAAAATTAGTTAACTGTTAAAGTTTACATTCCTACAGCGCAATTTAGGGTCGTACTGCTACCCCTTCGCGACTGAGTTATTAATGTAGAGACGCCTGAAAAATTAGATTTGCTGTTTGTGTCAATCAGCTTTATTATAAATTTTGCGCTAAGGGATGATAAAGGCATTCTGCCAGGGTGTTGCGGTTGGAATTTTGGGTTGTCGTTTTGACTTAGCTCAGAAAAGGTCTAGTTGAAATATTGAAATTCTTTCAAAATTTCACCTTTGTTAAAATTAATTTTAATTTACACCAGTGCTGTGCATGTTAGAAGAATCCTGCCACCCCTTAGTGATTGAGCTAAGATATGACACATTTTGGTATAATATAGACACTCACTAGACAAAAAATTAGCTTTGCTGCTCTCAGCTTTGTTTGAAAAATGTTTGACAGCTTTAGAGGTTGATTACTCCTAAAAACGATTGGAGTTGGTAACGCAAAATGTAATTTTTGTTGTTTGCGCTGATTAAACTATATAATGAAATACGTCACTTCCATGCCTAAATCAGCTTCCAAAAAATCAGTAGACTTACAAATTTTCCTCTTAGTTCCTCACACTAAAAAACAACCGACAATACGTACCGTTTCTACTTGCAGAACTCTTTAAATTATTGTCCAGTGGGAGTATATAAGGCGCTAAATATTGCCCAAAAAGTTTACAAAACTTTTGTAGTGTACACCCCTGTACACAAATTGTAATAAATTATTACATAAGTTAGAATAGTTTTTTGTTTCTTTTATGTAAATACTTTTTGTTAAAAATACTTTTTATTTTAAAATAATTAATTCAATAAAAAGTTCTTGGAACAGCAGCATGCAAATATTATTAATTATTCTGCACCCAAGATACTACAGTGGCGACGAGATAAATAAAATTTACCCTCGCTTATTATTAAGAAAATGCCTGATCCAGCGGTTCCTCAACAATTACCAGAACATAATGTGGCAAGTTTTGGCCATTTACGGGAATTTGATCCGACAACATGTAACTGGACTATCTACAGCGCAAGACTGAAGAATTATTTTGAAGCAAACAACATTACTGACAAAGGGAAGAAACGCTCTATATTACTAAATATTTGTAATGAGGAAGCTTATCAATTAATTCACAGTCTGTGCATACCGAAAGCACCAGAAGATGTTGCTTACGACGACCTTATAAAACATTTTGATAAACATTTTCGTCCAGCAACAGCAGTTTTTGCGGCGAGATACAAATTTTATAATGCCGTCAAAGATAAAAATGAATCCATAACAAACTGGTTAGCAAGACTACAGGGACTAGCAAGTCACTGCCAATTCACCGACGAGTTGTCCATAATTTTGCGTGACAAATTCATAATGGGGATCGGTCCAGGACCCATTATGGACCGATTGTTTGAAGAAAATGTGAAGGAACTGACTCTTGATAAGGCAGTTCAGATGGCAACAAACAAGGAGTCTTCAAGCCAAAATTATAAGTTGGATGTACCGGGAGTGAAGACGGAGCCAGCGGAAGTCAATTATCAACGGTCAAGAAACAGACGGAGAAATAGGCAGTCAGCTCAAAGTCAGTCAAAAGTATGCCGGGTCTGCGGATGGACAAATCATACAGCAGATCAATGTCGATTCCGTGATTCGTATTGCAGCTTTTGTGGTAAGAAAGGACATTTAATTAAAGTATGTCGGAATAAGGCTAAAACTGATAAAGAAGATAAAACTAAATCAAATAATTACTTAGAATCTAAAACCGAGACATTATATAACATTAACTGTAATACTGACGCAATTAAAAAGATATTAGTTGTCAATGGTTCAGAAATTTGTTTTGAAGTAGACACAGGATCTAGTATTACGGCTATTTCGGAAAAATTTTACAAAGATCATTTTAAAAATAATGTTCTAAAAACATGTAAAAAAGAGTTAAAAACGTATACCGGTCACACAATCATACCTATTGGAGTAATTGATGCCTATGTAACGTACAAAAATCAAAATTATAAATTGGAAATTTATGTTATTAAGAATGGTAGTTCTCCATTATTAGGCAGGGACTGGTTGTCTGTTTTAAACATTGGTCTATCTGAGAACGTTAATAATATAATTGATAAATCACTTGATACAGATATCACTGCGTTATGTAATGAGTACAAAGAGGTATTTTTGCCAAATTTAGGTTTATTTAATGGCGGTAAAATTAGTTTAAAATTAAAAGACGAATCAGTGACACCAAAATTTTTTAAATCTCGTCCAGTTCCATTTGCTATTAAAACGAAAATAGAAAAAGAATTGGATAAACTCGTGGATAATGGGGTGTTGACCGCAGTAAATTACAGCCAGTGGGCCAGTCCAATTGTTCCAGTCTTAAAAAAAGATGGAACAATTCGGATATGCGGTGATTATAAAGTGTCTATAAACTCTCATATTGAGATAGACCAATACCCCATACCACGTATAGAAGAGATTTTCAGTAAATTAAATGGCGGGAAACAATTCACTAAATTGGACTTATCTAACGCATATCAGCAAGTAGAATTAGATAACGATTCAAAGGAATTAGTCACTATAAATACGCATAAGGGTCTTTTTAGGTACAATAGGCTTCCCTTTGGAGTTGCATCTGCACCTGCTAAATTTCAATTTATAATGGACAATGTTCTGCAGGGTATAGATGGCGTTTGTTGTTTTCTAGATGACGTCTTAATTACCGGGAAAACTAGACAATTGCATCTTCAAGCATTAGAATCTGTTTTAGAACGTTTTAAAAATTTCAATTTAAAAATTGCAGTCGATAAATGTAATTTCTTTCAAGATAGTATAACTTATTTGGGACACGTTATAAATTCAGAAGGTCTAAGTACCTCCCAGAGAAAATCGAAGCAATCAGGAACGCTCCCTATCAAAAAAATGTTACAGAATTAAAATCATTTTTGGGGTTAATTAATTATTATCATAAATTTATACCCAATGCAACAAATTTATTACACCCACTGTATGATCTCTTAAAAAATAATACTCAATGGATTTGGTCAAAAACGTGTGAAACTCATTATAATAAAATCAAAGATATTATGTCGTCCTTACAAGTATTGGTACATTACGATCCTGCGAAAAAGATCACTTTGAGTTGTGATGCTTCATCATACGGTTTAGGCTGTGTATTAAGTCATAATATTTCGCCTGGTGTTGATAGGCCTATAGCTTATGCCTCTAGAACCTTGACACCAAGCGAGAAAAATTATTCACAGATAGATCGTGAGGCTTGTGCTATAATATTCGCTGTCACAAAATTTTACCAATATCTTTATGGCAAAAGATTCACACTTATCACTGATCATCGACCACTGGTGTCAATTTTGGGCCCCAAGAAAGGCATCCCTCAATTGGCCACCAGTAGATTACAAAGATGGGCACTTATTTTGTCAAGTTTTCAATTTGATATTCAGTATACAAAATCTAAAAATAACAATTCTGATTTCTTTTCCCGTTTGCCGATTGAGTCAAATAGTACGGAAGAACTAAAATCTAAATTCGAAAATTTTGGTTATTTAAATTACATTGAACAAAATGAACACGTTGTTTTAAATGTCGATGATATTAAGAATGAATGTAAAATTGATCCAATTTTAATAAAAGTTATAAATTACGTCAAAAATGGCTGGCCGGAAAATTGTAAAGAATTCAAACAATTCTTCAATATAAGAAAAGATTTAAATTTAGAAAATGATTGTTTAATGTATGGCTACAGGGTTGTAATTCCAAAAAAGTTTCAATCTTATGTTTTAAATGAGTTACATAAATCCCATTTAGGGATAGTAAAAACCAAATCATTGGCGAGATCTTACGTCTGGTGGCCTAGTATGTCAAAAGACATTGAAATTTTTATTAAAAATTGTAATTCGTGTTTGCTAGCACAAGATTCGCCTCCAAAATCAATATTAAGGTCATGGGATTGGCCAACAAAGCCGTTCCAACGACTTCATATTGATTTCATGGGTCCGTATTTTAATAAATATTATTTTATAGTGCTTGATGCACATACAAAATGGCCCGAAGTATTCCAATTAAGTAACATTACGTCTTTAGCGACTATAAATATTTTGCGAAGTCTTTTTGCTAGATTTGGAATCCCAGAAACCAAATGCTCAGATAATGGTACACAATTTTGTTCTGTCGAATTTCAAATTTTTTTAAAGTTTAATGGTGTTAAGCATATTACTACCGCTACGTATCATCCAGCCTCTAATGGAGCAGCTGAAAATACCGTGCGTACTGTTAAAAATGCTATACAAAAAGCCGTCTTTCAAAACAAACACGAAGATCATAACGCTATAATAAATCGATTTTTATTAGATTATCGTAATTCTCAACATTTGACAACAGGCAAAAGTCCTGCAATGTTAGTGTTTGGGCGTCAACTTAGAACTAAATTAGATTTAATTAAACCGACAATAAATGATACAAATAATAAAAATAATTCAGTTGAATCTCATGTAAAACGTAAACAAGAATATCAAAAAGAATATTATAATGGCACGAGAGATATTTCTTTTTCAGAGGGAGACAAGGTATTAGCTAAAAATTATAAAAAAAATAAAGAATTTTGGACTAAAGCTTTTATTAAAAAGAAAATTGGTTCTCGAAACTACATAGTTTTCATGCCTGCTTTAAATATATTTTGTAAAAGACATGTTAATCAATTGAAAGCCGATAATTCACATAATATAAACATTTCTGATATTCCAGTTTACGTTAAAGATTCTGAAAGTAAAACCGATAATGACAATCAACCTGTAAATGCAAATGAAAATGAAATAATAAACACAAATAATAATAGTGTTGAATTGCAACGACCAAAACGAAATACAAAACCTCCTGAAAGATTAGTTTATACATGATTCCAAATTTATAAGGGGAGAAATGTAGTGTACACCCCTGTACACAAATTGTAATAAATTATTACATAAGTTAGAATAGTTTTTTGTTTCTTTTATGTAAATACTTTTTGTTAAAAATACTTTTTATTTTAAAATAATTAATTCAATAAAAGTTCTTGGAACAGCAGCATGCTAATATTATTAATTATTCTGCACTCAAGATACTACAACTTTCTTGTAAAATAGAATAATAAACCGTTATGAAAAGTATACCGTTATTATAATATTATAATATAATAAACAACGCTATAGCATATATCTCTTCTGCGCATGCGCCGATTTTCCCCAAAAACAGTAGGGCTCTTTATATTTGCATATCAAACATCCTCCCAAAATTTGGCTTCAATCCGCTCATCCTTGGTGTTGGAATGGTAAAAACTCTCAAAAATGACAGCATTTGTCAAAGTATTATGTTCTAATAGTAATTAGTTATTAAAATCGTTAACTCAGGCGTTGCGTTTCACAAAACATTATCAAAAATTGATAAACTTTATAAGAAATACCTAGTATCCGTTTCTATTTTAACTTTTAAGACAAGACAATCTTCTAATTTTCATATCACACTGTGCAACAGATAAAGACAACCGAAAGGAGTTTGCCATCAGTTAGATAAAATTGAATTTATACGGCTTATTTTCTATATAAAACTGTTTGGGCAAATTCTGTTATACAAAATTTGTGTAAAATTTTCTCCTCTTTGGTTTAAGAGCCATCTGATTGAAATTGAGCGAGTTATAAGCGAAAAATTTCGTTTTTCTTAAATTGCTACGCTCTTCAACAATTGGGAGAAAAAATTTGGAGACGAATTTAACAAAAAAGGTTTTTTAAAATCGGTTAAGACCGATAAAAAAGTGGGACGTAAAGATTCATATTTTAAGATTCATATTATAATATAGTAATATACTAATGGTAAAAATTACTTGTGAAACTTTGAAGACAATTTTTTTTTTTAAATATGAGTTAAGGAAGTGTAAGAAATTTTATTTGTATCTAGCATGGGTATGATTTAAATGAACATATAATATGTACGATGATTTTTTTACACAAAGCTTTTTCCGCCTTTTTCAATAACATGGCAATAAAATTCAAACTAATTTTATTTTAGACATATTTATTAATTAATTATATAAACACTTGAACAAAAAATAAACAAAAAACAAATTCTTATAATAATAAGCACATTTAAAATTTAGGATAATCTAATATGTAAAAATCCCGACAAAAACATAAATGTGAAAAAGGTGCGCTCGGTACCTAGAAAGAACAGCTTAGCCGAAAATTGAATTGAGATCTAAATGGATGTAAAAGTTTTATTTGGAAAGTTTTTTCACACAGGCCATTTATTTATATTAAAAACTTGCCAAATAAAAGCGTGGCATCCATTTAGATCTCAATTCTTTTTTCGGCGAATTTGTTCTTTCTAGGTACCGAGCTTGACTGCCTTTTTCATATATCAGTACTTTTAGTAAAGTTACATCCCACCATAAACATAAATGTTTTCATCAAAACTGTATTTTCTTACCATAAAAAATAACTGAAATGTAGAAATTATGCCTAGTTGCTTGCGTTCATTTAGTAATCTGTATCTTGTTTTGTGTACCTTTTCTGTACGTTAAAAACGCAATCACCAATGTTGAGACTAAAATTAGTTCAATAGCTAATTTTATATACCATTTCAATGTTTTTGTCTGAATTTCTTCGTCACTAGAGCTCTCCTCGCTTGAGTTACATCAAGAACAGTTGACAATTATCTCATACAAGGTATACCCGACAAACAAAAACCAGCAAAAATATGTATAATAATAGGCATTATATGAGTGAAAAATTACAAAAAAAGTCCCCGTTCCAGGGATCGTATTTTTCAACGCTATACCTGTGCTTAACGTGTCAATATAAACAATTTATGCAGTTGGTATTAATTCATAAACCGTAATTTAATCAAAGCGATTTATAAAAATACCCATCACAAACTGAACATGGTGCCAAAATAGTATTATGATGAGTAGACGCTTTTCCTTGAGAAGCGTCGTGTTTTTTTAAAACAGTAAAGGAACTTATTTTTTGTTTTTTCAGTTGATCATCGATCCATTTTTGAAGCTCTTGAACTGCCTTATCAAGCTCTGATTTAACATCACGTAATGATATGTAAAACTTCTTTTCAAAAAAATCATTAAAACCTTCCCTCTGGTCCATATTATATAGTTCCATCATTTCATAGACATTTTTTTGGCAATAATTTATAAGAAATTCTAATAGTACAATCACTGGGTGATGGTTCGGAAATGCTTTTTTTATTTGATTAAACAAATGTCCCTTAACTCTATCTAGTAACTTTATTACAACATCGTGTATGTTACGTTTCAAAGACTCGTCATAGCGGTTCAATATAAAAACTATAATAGTATCTATTTGTGAACTATCATTAGTATCAATATTTTCAAGCCCAAGTCCGGGCAAGAATTGGTTGAGTACATATTGCTGTCCTCGATTAAATGTTGCTTGCGGAATCGTAGTATCAGCAGCTGGTATACTGTTGAATATTTCTTGACGTCCTTGTTTTCCTAGTGATTGAAATTCAATAGGATCAATTCTATACGCTCCGTTTATTACAACTTGCCCATCTCTCGATATAGTAAACCGAGCCTTGTTCTTATTAAAATCTTTATTTCCGCGGACTAAACTGCCAAAAAACTTATCCGGATCGTTAATTTTTTGAAGACCTTTGATGGTTTCGGCGTTTCCTTCTTGAACGCCGTGTAATCGCCGCGATTCCAATTGCGCTTTACGGAACATTTTTCTGTAATATTTAAAATTAAGAGTTTTTATTTAAGTAATAGATCTGTAAAAGATTCTTTCTCCGTCTTAAATTTTGATCGAATTGAGTTAAAGACTTCGAATAAAATCGGGGTAAAATATTTTTTGAAGATTTTGTTTTGGAAAATTCAAAAATGACGCCAGGGGTACCTACTATTAACTCAAAATTTTTGAATAGCAAGAGATCATGTACTTCATTTGAAAAGTATTTCAATACTCTACACATAGTGCATGGCATAGTGGCGCATTCGTTTGCAAATTTCGTATGGTTCGTAATTTTTTTTTTAAATGTCCAGGAGGCTCTCCTGATTATAACAGTGTAACATGACACTCAATATCTGTTGCCGTTATTGTTTAAACAACGAAAAACTGAAAATATTGCAAAATAAGTTTTTTTGCAATAAATAATTTGTTTATATATTTTTCAGACTATTTTGAATCGAAAAAGTCCTTACACTCATTATCGTATCTTCAACCGGTGAATTTTTATGAATTTTTAAAAATTAAAAATCGTTGTAAATCGTGATTTTCTTGAATTAAATAGTACACCTGAAAAAAAAAATACCGTGATTTCTATTTTTTTATTAAATATTTAAACTTTAATAAAAAAAATGGCGTAATCAGATTTCAAATATTTTATTAATTATTATGTTTATTATTCATAATAACAATATGCTCTTTACGCGCATGCACTTTAAGGATAGTAGTATTGTCATCTCACTCCCAGTCCTATGTATGACATTAGTAAGAGAGAGGCAGATGGTACGCTTCGACAAATTATTGCTGGTTTTTAGCGCAAAATCGACTAAAATATTTTTTTTTACAATTTACTATTACAATCTAATAATTTTTCTCAGCATTTTTGTAATTTGTGATTTTTATTCACTATTTACATTCTTATAATAACTATTTTATCTCTTATAGTTAACAAAACCTTTTGCCTATTTAAAAAAATCATTTTCAGGTGCCCACCGAAAAACAAAACTTTCTAAAACTATTTTTCAGTTAGATAAAAAAAAACAAACATACCTGCCTCTCTCTTACTAATGTCATACATAGGACTGGGAGTGAGATGACAATACTACTATCCTTAAAGTGCATGCGCGTAAAGAGCATATTGTTATTATGAATAATAAACATAATAATTAATAAAATATTTGAAATCTGATTACGCCATTTTTTTTATTAAAGTTTAAATATTTAATAAAAAAATAGAAATCACGGTATTTTTTTTTCAGGTGTACTATTTTTTAATTCAAGAAAATCACGATTTACAACGATTTTTAATTTTTAAAAATTCATAAAAATTCACCGGTTGAAGATACGATAATGAGTGTAAGGACTTTTTCGATTCAAAATAGTCTGAAAAATATATAAAAAAATTATTTATTGCAAAAAAACTTATTTTGCAATATTTTCAATTTTTCGTTGTTTAAACAATAACGGCAACAGATATTGAGTGTCATGTTACACTGTTATAATCAGGAGAGCCTCCTGGACATTTAAAAAAAAAAAATTTACGAACCAAACGAATTTTGCAAACGAATGCGCCACTATGCCCTGCTCTAACACTAGTTTAAAAATTTTTAAATCGAATTATCCTTTCTCTGGTTATGAATAGATTCAAAACAGGCGAGCATTTTCAAGAGACAAAAAATTGAAAAAAGTCCAACCAAGTCTATCACAATAATTACATAACAAACTTCCAATATGCAAATTAACCGGGTAAAACATTTAAAGTTTTAGTATATCTATTAATAGTGAAATGAAAATAAAAATAATTTTATCCGACTACTTTTCACACTGCAAGTTTTTTTTTTGTTACTTTGATAGGTGATTGATTTTTGTAAAAATTATTTAGAACTAGAGAATGGATAATCAATTTTCAATTTTTTAAGCAAAGAATTATCTTTCAAATGAGACGCAATTGAACCTCCCTTGTCATTTAAAAATTTTGAGTTGATAGTGCTCCTGGTGCCATCAAATTTTCAAAACTTTCTTGTAAAATAAAATAATAAACAGCTATGAAAAGTATACCATTATTATATTAAAAACAACTTTATAGCATATATCTCTTTTGCGCATGCGCCGATATTTTCAAAACAACTTACAAAACTTTTTTGTAAAAATAGAATAATAAACCGTTATGAAAGGTACACCATTATTATATAAAAAACAACGTTGTAACATATATCTTTTCTGCGCAATCATCGATATCTCCAAAAACGTTTTTTTTTTACAAAATTTTATTGTAAAATAGAATAATAAGCCGTTACGAAAAGTATACTATTATTATATAAATAACAACGTTATAGCATACATCTCTTTTGCGCATGCGCTGATTTTGCCCAAAAATAATATTGCTCTTCATATTAGTATATTAAACAACCTCCCAAAATTTGGTATCAATCCGCTCGTCCGTTTGAGATAGTCAAACAGACTAACAGACGCACACTTTTTCTAAAAATATGTTTTTATGAGTTCGGGGGGCCTTAAAATGAAAAAATATTGTAAAATTTTGAAAACTAAATTTTGATGTAAATTAGTATTATTCACTTGTGGTGTTCGAATGGTAAAAGAATTTACATTTAATTAGTAATACCTTTGTCGGTTACTCTTCAGGCTCTTTTCGTAGTCCTTGAGAACAGAGTTTTGCGTTTCTGTGATAACGGAATTGGCTGTTTTCATGTTACAAGCGGCGTGAGTAAAGAACAATACCGATGAAGCAAATTGGAAAACTTCCAGTGTGGTAATTTCATCCTCGTTAGTGTAGCGTTCATACATTTGATAACCAGCGTTCAGAACACCGACACCATTTATGAACATATTGGATGTTGCTGTGATATTGTAAAAAACCTTTGCAGCCTAAAATAAACAAGTTAATTATTAAAACCCACTTGTGATGATTTTTAAACATTTTAAGTTTAATTTAAACTAGGCCTCCATTCAGACTCCAAATATATGAATGAAATTTTGTAATCTTATTTGATAATATATCTGCAGTAAATACTTAGTCTTAAAGTGATTAAAAAAAATTCCAGGCAATTGGGCAAGACCATTCCAACTTTAAAATGTTGATATTTGGTTTAGTATAATAATGAAAATAAAATTTTTGATATCGCGTGAGGTGACGCCGGTAATGGCTAGTATTCAATATGATATTTGCTATTCATTGTCATGGTTACCTATCTAATATGTTCCATGTCATATAAAAACTAATCAAAGCATGCTTAACTAGTTTATTTCTGACAGATCTACAAAACAAAAGAACAGCTGATTTTTTTTATTTTCAAAATATTTCCGTAACTATAATTAGTTCAGGAAAAAAAATTAACAAAACTTTCTTGAAAAAATAAATAGAATAATAAGCCGTTATGAAAAGTATACCATTATTATATAAAAAATACCGTTATAGCATATATCTCTTCTACGCATGCGGAAATTTTCCCCAAAAACAATAGGGCTCTTCATATTTGCATACCAAACATCCTGCCAAAATTTGGTTTCAAAACGTTCATCCGTTTGACTAATTGTATCGTGCTCACAGACAATCAGACTAATAAACTAACAGACAAACAGACGCACAGAGTTTTTCCAAAAATTTGTTTTTTTGGATTCGGGGGACGTCAAAACGAAAAGATATTGTAAAATTTTGAAAAGTGATTTTTGACCTAAACTAGTACCATTCTTGTGGGTTGGAATGGTAATATATAAAAATTAAATTAACGTAACCTCTCATAATCGCGCATTCTTAGCTTAATACCGGTAAAACACCGACCTATCCGCACGTGCATAGTCTTACCGGCGATTACTAATAAAAATCACTGTTGCTTAGAAGTCGCTAACACCAACTAACAAGTTACCTGAAAGTAACCAATAAGCTCATCTCTACTCTACTCTAAAGAAGCCATAATTACAAGAAATATGCAACGTAACTAACTGATTAAGTCATCCGCCGCGATAGTGGAAGTTTCGGGTTTGAGTCCCGACAGTGACTCTATTGGAAAATACATTTTTCTTAGACAGAGTGAGTCATTTTAATCTTCGGATGAGATTATCTTTTCAGGTTAAGGTAAAATCCGAAGATTAAAATGACTCACCCCTATAGCATTGTAACTGCAACAATGACTGTGTGCTTCATACGACACAATAGCGAACACTTGTGCAATAAAATTAATAATAACATTATTTAACCTTTACACCTCGTAATTGGCATATTAACGAAAACGTAAAATAAACACGTAGCGCATGAACTGTGGGAGTTTTAATGTCAATAATTAAAAAGAAATGCTTGTTTTACTATCAGATTAAAAAACAGTAAACAAACGATATATTCAGAACTTTTCTATTTATTGGATAAAATAGAAAATTTTGGAATAGTAATTACAATTAAAATGTTTTACCTGGCCTACGGTAGTACCGCTTTCAGCTGATTGTGTCAATAATTTTGTAGCGCCCCCTGAAACAGCAGCCACAGCTCCACCAATAATACCAAACCAACAGCCTCGTGATTCCGAATTTTCTAAACCAATACTCTAAAAAATAAACAAAAAAAAAAAAAAATGTGAATCCAGTTAGTACTCTCATAGTGTGCCTAAACATACAGTTTGTATGTGTGTGTATAAATATGTGTATACAGGTCCAAAGTTAAGTTGGCACCGTTGCTAACTTTGTCAATATTGGAGCTACGACTTCGGTTATATGGATATGTTTCTAATATTTTTACGTATTTTGGATGTTAAAAAACATTTATACCGAGAAAAAGTTGAAAATTAAGATCAATAAACGGGTTTTTCTCGTAAAAAGATAACATACTAGAGAAAATAGGTATTTATCAGCATGTAGGGCAAGGAAACCTACAATTTGGTATATATTGGATGCTTATTTTCGACAAACAGTGTACATATCGTGCACTGCGAATATCGGAAATCGAAACTAGTAGTAAAGCGGTCACTATGCACTTCGAGGTCGTTCGGGGTTTGATGGGGGATGGGGGGGGGGTCATTTTTGAATGTACTGACGAGTCATCTTATTGGTGCTATACAATAATCCAATATAGCGTTTAAAATGTCTTAATAATTCTCTACCTTTCATGTCCTCTTCACTTTTTCCATAAGACTATTACTTTCTTATTTATTGCGAGAGAAATTTGAAAACTAAGCGTAATGGCTAACAACTATAAGGTCCTTCTGTGGGACTGTTATTTTATCATAATAGAAGGGTTCTTACACTTCTGTGACGTAAAGAACGATGCCAGTGGGAGCTTAGTGCTTCTGATAGGATTATCTATGCTGGTAAAGCCGAAAGGTAGATGTCAGACAAAACGGAGCCCAGTTTGTTCCAATAGTGAAGGCGTTAAGCTATCCTTACTGAAGTACTAGGAAAGGCACGGGACGTAAATGTTTGGTCACTAACGAAGCCCGTAGAGAACCTAAATGTCCTCTAAGTATATACCTACTCAACCCTGATTGCAGTAAGAGGTGCTACTGCGGTGAACCTATTTTCCTCATTAAATGTGGGAATAATAGACAACTATTAACAAGCAAAAAAAAAAGAATAAAAACAAAACAGTACTGACTCAAAGACCTCCAAACTCTCGAAAATTACTATCGACCAAAACCAGTCTGGATCACAACCAGACCACACTGAAACTTGTCTCCAGAGTCGACGAGCTAATCATAAGATCGGCTAAGAGCTTCACCAGAGGAGAGATTTATGTCTGACCTTAAAAAACAAAAAATACTCGACTCGGTGAAAAAGACGAGGTCACAGTGTAACTTCTGAAACTATTAAGGCTGCTAACAAAAGGCCTGTAACCCCTATCAAAGGCAATCTTTCACGTTCTGACGACCCAACTCCCTCATCGTCTGGGAATTGGAACTGATGCGGCAGGTCAGAGTTATAAAAATAACCGTAGTGACACATTCCGAGAAGAAACTGTTAACGGAGGAAGCGAACAATCTTCGTTCGATGATAATGTCGCAAATTGTGAAATCTAAGGGCGTATTCCCCAAAGGTAAAAGTTTTAACGAACCAGCTGGTGGATTTGTCTTTTCGTATAAGGATGTGACGACAGTAAATACCGTAGCTTCCATGAACTATTTATGTTTGTATTTTTATCTAAAGTTTTTTTATAACCCGTGGCTAATTATACTAATTAGTGTAGAAGCCAAAAACCAGTATATTAAAAAAAATATATATACCTAAAATACAACGCTATAATGACCTATAACTTTTTAAATATTCTGCTTCCTTTTAAAAATTACTTTCGGCTTGCCCGCAACTTCGTCTGCGTGGTATATTTGATCCGTTAAATTCTTTTATAAAAACCCACCCTCACCCTGTGTGGGTATTTTGTTAAAAAGACAGTGGAACATGTATTTCTTTATTTTCTAATAAGAATATTTTTTCGCGCCTAACGTTATTAGCTTAAATAATTTCAGAGATACAACGTATCCTTTATGAAGGTTTTCACTCCTTTGAGATACGATTTCGATAATATCCATTTCCATCATTGCAAATTCCATCGATATGCCGACGATACTCAAAGTTTTTCATTTCGTGTATTTGACAGCTCTAAAGCTTTCGACATTATAAATAGTGAGCATCTAGGTATATACAATTACTCTACAAACCATGCCTTATGTTTGAACTCTAACAAATCTACAGTTACCCTATATTGCCAATACTTTTGTTCAAAGAGCAATGAGCAATTCTCGATTATATTTAAATATTAATAGATATTCCATAATATCTGCTGTGAATAGTGCCAAAAATGTGAGTGTCACTTTTGATACGCAAATGAAATTTTATCAGCATATCTTAAATAAAATTAGATTTGTATTTAGTAGAATCAAGATATATATTATAGAAAGTTGAAATTCGTCGTAAAAGCGAGCCCTACCGACGCTTTTTATATTTGGGTTGCATGACATAACATCCCTTTTGTTTGCACCAATTTTCAATTCACATCTCAACTTTTTGAACGACTCTCGTATTTTACGTTGATTCTGAAATGAAAATCATATGGATGAAGTGTCCTGGAGGAACCGTAGATCGTTTCTTTGAATTTTTCTACAGAAATAAAAGAAACACCGGCTGAAAATAAAGTTTCGCTTAGGCAATAAATTCAAAGCTCATTGCATTATTCTCGTCTATAATTTCTCGCTTTTGTTTCTTTTAAAGTCTTCAATCAGGTGGCTAAATTTCTCAATTCCGTATAATCTGAGTTAACTATAAGTTTAGATTGTAAAATAATTGGTAGAAGTTTTGTTCCAAAATATGTACAAATAAACCTCCTTCAATTGTAAAATAATATTAATTATCAATGAATATTTGAACTAGAAACAGACATCAAAAAAGCGACATAATGAGTGGGACGAAGAAGTCCGATTGTCGCATAAGAGGCCATGAGATAGAATAGTGCGCTATACTTTAGTTTAATACATAGATATATATAATAATAGATAGCGGATGCCTATCCTTGAGCATTGTGCGGAGTGGTTCCAATTAGATGCCATTTTGAATGTGGAAAACGCCGTAAAAAGCGCGCGAGATACATAAAGATTAAAAATTCTATAATATTATGATGTTAATGGGAAAAACAATAAAACTCGCAGTAAACAGTTATATTTCGTTCCAACACCTATTTTTATATTGAAACGTTTCAAAAATTACAAAACTGAGCATAAATATAATGTTAAAGCTTAGAACATACATTGTCAATTTGGCATCAAGGTTGACAAGCATCGTATATCATGACGTCACATAAGACCGCTAACATGGCCGATTGTTTAAACTGTCGAGTTTTGAATCTGAAATTTAATATTTTTTTCTTATGATAATATTATATTTTTAAACGATTATCAATTTTTTTCTGCATTATTGTTGAATAAATAGTCTATTAAAAATATTAAAAAAACACATCCATTATGACCTATTGGTAAATCGTGAAAAATTTGTTCATTCCACTGTCGGTTTTGTTATACGCAGTGTATTGGTTTTGAACTGCATTTTTTTCACAAATAAATAATTTTAAAATATTAATTTCCATGAAAATAAAGTGGAAGCTACATAAAGTAGTATTATTTATGTTCAGTTTTGTAATTTTTGAAACGTTACAGTATAAAAATAGGTTTTGGAGCAAAAAATCACTGTATACTGTGAGTTTTGTTGTTTTTCTCAATAAAATCATATTATAAAATAATTAATGTTTTTGAATCTCGCACAATTTTTACGGCGTTTTCCTCATCAAAAATGGCTTCTAAAAGGGACAGGAGGTGCTAGTGTATCCGCAATTTATTAAATATATATATCTATGGTTTAATACCAAAACTGTGAGACAAGTGTCTTTTGAGAACATACGGTTGGCGTTGCCCGTGGCCGACGAGGACAGGCAGATTGGGCTAGCTAGTTGGATTTGTGGACGTATTTTTGGAGCTGTATGGTTCTAGTTTTCGTTTGCGGATAGGGCATTCTTCCTAGTATCCCGTTTAAAAAGAGTTTTGAATCTAATCCGATTTTAGTTTGAAATTCAGAAAAGCTATCTACGATTCTTGTAGGAGCACTCAACCATAAGATTTTTCTTTAAAATTAACCGCAAAATACGAGGTTCATTCAAAAAGTTGAGATGTAAATTGAAAATTGTTGCAAACAAAAAGGATGTTATGCCATGCAACCCAAATATAAAAAGCGTCGTTAGGGGTCGCTTTTACGACGAATTTCAACTTCTTATAATATATTTGTGTGCGGGCTATACTTTTAGAAGGAGTTAATTGATTTTAACGAAATTTGGATCACACATTGAAATCCATCACCTTTTTAAAATGGGTCCAATCGGGTCCCTTTAAGGGTAATTTTAGGGGTTGACAATTTTTTTTGGCCCAAAAATATCGAAAAAAATTTAATAATCGTTTCAAAATTGAAATTTAATGCACTATTAAAGATGAAAATGTGCTACTAAAATTTTATTAAAATCCGCCTGACAGGACTGGATTTTATGAAAATGTTAGATCGTATAGATTAGTGAAGGGTGAATTTAATTTGGTAAATTGATGGTAACATTTAAATGAAGAAAAAGTATTATTTTAAGGGATGTATTAAGGGGTTTCTTATTTTGTCCAAAAACAAAAGTGTTAACTTCACATAATAAAGCCACACTGCCTGTATTAGCAAATACACTATATTGTCGGCAGGGTTTCGCACTGCGACCCGAGTTTTTTTTTTTAATGAAAAGTACGTATGTTGAATTCTTCAGACCTGCCATGTTTTAACGTTTCATGTGATATAAACATTTTCACAATTAGGAGCTGAATTTCCAAGAACCCTTTCTTAAAGCGTGTCTAGGTCATGAAAGGAACCTACTGTCCAAATTTTAAGTTTCTAGCTTCAGTTGTTTTGGCCTGTAGGCTGACAAATGTAATAATATTGTAATAATTTCTGTGTTGGCCCGTCTTAAGTTTGTCATTGCGCGGAGGAATACGTACTACCAGAGAGCTTTTATTAAAGTAATAGTATCATGAAATAAAAAAAACTTGTACAAAAATTCACAAAATATAAATTAATGTTGTCGTAATATTATAATCCTGCCTTATTTTTCATGTCGTGTAGGACCTACATCGAAATCGTGTAAATGTAAAGTTTATATCTAACAAAAAATCTAACAAAATCTAACAAAAAGGAAATATCACTTGGTGTTCCACAAGGAAGTAATTTAGGCCCTCTCTTATTCTTATGCTATATAAACGATTTACCTGACTGTATCAATCTGGGAAAAATAATAATGTACGCTGACGACATAACTGTGCTAATAGCAGCTTCTACAGTTGAAGAGCTAAATAACGCAGGTAATCAGATAGTTGAACAGTTCGCCGAATATTGCCAGCGAAACCAGTTGATTATAAATCTTCAAAAGACTCATTGCATTAGGTTTAAAATAAAAAATAATTTAATGAAAGGTGACATTACTATTGGCCATATGAATAATAACATTAAACGCCAAAGCTCTGTAAAATTTTTGGGGGTAATTCTTGATGAAAACCTGAGATGGGTAGCACATGTTAGCAATGTGTGTAAAAAATTAAACTTTTACTATTATCGACTGAAACAGATGAAAAATATTTTTGACCAAAAAATGTTGCTGACATTCTATTATGCGTATATTGCGTCCACAATCAATTATGCTATTATTATCTGGGGAATGTCGAAAGATAAAGACCGAATATTTATCATCCAAAAGAAAATAATACGGTTAATTTTTAACTTGAAACGTAGAGAAACTTGTCGACACATCTTTAAGAACAATTATATTCCAACCTATTACGCAATTTATGCAATAGATTTGCTTACTTACATACACAAAATAGCTGCAGCCGATAACAAAAATAGAAACAATAGTGCTTATAATACGCGCCCAAAGAATTACAGCATAAAGCATAACACGACTTTCTTTGAAAAGAGTGCCACCTATCTTGGTTATAAAATGTATAATAATGTCCCAAAATCAATAAGAGATTCCAAAGATTTTGATAAAAAGCTGAAACAATACATAATTAATATAGTTCCATATTCTATAAACGACTTGCTATCGGATTAATAATTATTTTAACATGTTCTGTGTACTGACGTTTTGTATCCATTTTATATAATGGCGCAACAAATAAACATTTATTTATTTATTTATTTATTTATTTATAATAGAAATATAATACGCCTGTACCTGATCATGTTGACTACGATCCATTAATGTAGCGCCGGCTCTAGCGACCGAATATGCACCAGTAACTGCTCCAGTGGCGACTGCTGCCCCCATTACAACTGGGGCTATGGTCACTGCTGATACCATGCCAGCTACCAAACCGGTTCCCATTACCAAAGTTGCGCCTATTGAAGCTCCAGTACTAACCATATCTGCTACGTCCAGTGCCTCTGATGCTAAACTGTTTGCCGGAGACATGAATGTTTCCAAAATTACTTCGGTCTAAAAGATTTTCATCAAACTATAGTTTATATTTCATTTGAAAAGCTGTAATACTAAACTGATCGTCTAAACGACATTTTTTTGGGTCTAGAGAAGAAACGTTTAGAGATAGGTTTTCTCCCCAGTTTTCACCTCCACAGAATGTGAACTTTGATAATTTCTTGACCACCCATCTCTTCGATTTTAACAAAGAATACCCAAGTCAAATTTTCATGTTTCTAACTTAAGCAGTTACGAAAAAAAACTATTTTATATACCCTCTTCACCCCCTTATAACGATTGAACATATACATATTTAATTTTTCAGTTCATTTTCACTTTGACGATTTGTGAAATATGAACATTTTGTCTAAAAACTCTGGTGGCACGTCTGTGCACCCGCGACATATCACCCGGCGACATTTTACCCGAAGATATTTCAACGGGAGACAATACACCCGGTGACAATACACCTTTAAACCAAATCGCCTGCGACAATAATTAGCTTATATGAATGCATTTAAAGAAGTATTTTCCGGGGTGCATATTAGTGGCTCCTTATTTCACTACTGAACGATAAAGCGGTATGCGAATTGTTTCGCAGTGAAACAGCAACGGGGAAAGGGGAAGTTTTTAAAAAAACAATTTCGGGGCGAACGATAAAGGGGTATGAGAATTGTTTCGAAGTGAAACGGGAAGGGTGACAGTGGGGGTTTTAAAAAAAACTATTCCGGGGTGAACGACAAAGGGGTATGCGAATTGTTTCGAAGTGAAACGGGAAGTGTGAAAGTGGGGGTTTAAAAAAAAAACTATTCCGGGGTGAACGATAAAGGGGTATGCGAATTGTTTCGAAGTGAAACGGGAAGGGTGAAAGTGGGGGTTTTAAAACAAAACTATTCCGGGGTGAACGATAAAGGGGTATGCGAATTGTTTCGAAGTGAAACGGGAAGGGTGAAAGTGGGGGTTTTAAAACAAGATTATTCCGGGGTGAACGATAAAGGGGTATGCGAATTGTTTCGAAGTGAAACGGGAAGGGTGAAAGTGGGGGTTTTAAAACAAAACTATTCCGGGGTGAACGATAAAGGGGTATGCGAATTGTTTCGAAGTGAAACGGGAAGGGTGAAAGTGGGGGTTTTAAAATAAAACTATTCCGAGGTGAACGATAAAGGGGTATGCGAATTGTTTCGAAGTGAAACGGGAAGGGTGAAAGTAGGGGTTTTAAAAATGACTATTCCAGGGTGAACGATAAAGGGGTATGCGAATTGTTTCGAAGTGAAACGGAAAGGGTGAAAGTGGGGGTTTAAAAAAAAAACTATTCCGGGGTGAACGATAAAGGGGTATGCGAATTGTTTCGAAGTGAAACGGGAAGGGTGAAAGTGGGGGTTTTAAAACAAAACTATTCCGGGGTGAACGATAAAGGGGTATGCGAATTGTTTCGCAGTGAAACGGAAAGGGGGAAAAGGGGAGTTTTTAAAAAACAATTGCGGGGTGAACGATAAAGGGGTATGCGAATTGTTTCGCAGTGAAACGGAAAGGGGGAAAGGGGGAGTTTTTAAAAGACAATTCCGGGGTGAACGATAAAAGGGTATACAAATTGTTTCGCAGTGAAACGGGAAATTTTGTAATAAACATGTTTTTTTCTATTTCAATATTTCCATTTTTTCAAATGCTTGAAATTTTTTATTATTACGGATTTATTATAATTTTTGATTGTGGGTGTAATGTCGTGGGTAAGTTGACGTGCGGGTGTATTGTCGCAGGTGAACTGGTTTGTGGGTGGAATGTCGCGGGTGAAATGTCGTTGGGTGATATGTTACGTAACCAAAAACTCTATAGCCCCTTTGATCTTCTTAAAGGTTCAATTAAGAAGAATCCTTTATTAGATAGATATTTTTCTTCGCGTACCCACAAAGGAAGAGAAAGTCAAAAACAATACAGTGAACCAGCACCGGGAGAGATCTGTGTCAAAGGATGGAGTTAATCTTTTTTAAATTTTGTTATTTTTTTTAATTTTCGTGCAATTGTTGTTTTTTCTTTTGATAATAATAACCTAATTTTTTATCTAAGAGGTATATTTTCTATGTAAAGAAATACAAGCTTTATTGTATCTGCAATCTTCATAACATCAACCGAACGATAACAATTAAAGCGTGATCTCTTAAGCAGGGTTCACTGTATATAGGCTGACCAGTAATTGTTCGTATTCCTCTGAGGAGAAGAAACAAATTTGGAATGATTTAACCTCTATCATTTGGGGGTCGGAAGTGCGTCATTATCTAGAAAATCTACTTTGCTTTTCTTTTTACAAAAATCCGTATTTTGCGAGTTAGAAATTAAAAAAATATTCTCAGTTTTTGGCCTGAATTTTCTCATGATCTGATAGCTTACTAGTGGGCCAACCTTCCTAAAGCTAAAAACCACGAAATTTACTGTTAGATTTTATGTTGTATGTTAAAACGTACAATAAATAAAAAAAATAAAATAAAAATTCTGCACAGAAGTGTCATTATTATAAAAAAATGACGCATTTCCGACCTCCAAGTAAAATAATTCCAAATTAGTCATAGTTTTGTCTCCCGAGAGGAATACTAGCAATTACCGGTCATCCTTATATAGATTAAATATTATTAAATAAATTGAAAATGAGTCTAAAATTGCAAATTTAAAAATATGAACACCGTGACGTTAGAAATTATAATTCCTATATATATGTTACGGTCAATGTCTGGAATCCGGGCAATGTCGACAATGCCCGAGCCACATCGGACAATGTCCGAAATCGGACAAGGTTAAAAAAATATATTTTTTATAAACATGAAACGCTGACATTTGATTGTATCGTTATCATGATAAGTTATCATTAACGCTTTATGGAATTTTTATCACTGATATCAACTATTGAAGAATATATTTTTCAGCTTTTTATTACAATTATTATTGATGATTGAAAACACGTAAAATTTATTATATTTTGTAAGCAGTTGAATGAAACACAATTGAAACTCACTGAAAATCGACTGACTATTACGAGCATTCTAAAAAGAATGACAGCGCTAGTACTTACCAACGTCTTATAAATTCGAATTTTGTAATAAATGGAAGGTTTTTGTATTTAAGTAATAAGAAGATTATGAGTAGATCAGCTTAAGAGAGCAATAAACATATTTTCATTTATTAAAATAAATAAAATGTGTGAAAATAAATTATCCGTAGTTTTGATTTTTATTTTTATTGCTGGAATAAATGTAAGTTCTGAAATTTAATGCATTGAGATATATTGTTTATTGCTCATATTATCATATAAATAATAAATAAATTATACGTATTTTCAATCATCAATAATTGTAATAGAAAGCTGAAAAATATATTCTTCAATAGTTGATATCAATTCCATAAAGCGTTAATGATAACTTATCATGTAATCCAGTCAACGAAGCAAAAATAAAAATAGTTGGCAAAACCAAAAGTGCACATCCCGCAAGTTTTCCACTGTATGATAAAAAAATAACAATTAAAAAATATTTTTAATAAATTTAAAAAGATTTAAAAATTTAAAGAAATAAATAATTAAAAATTGAAAAAATATTTTTTTTTAAGTTTGCAAAAATAAAAAAAATTAAGAACTATACATAATATAATATATAATTAATATCAAGTGGAATAAAATAAAACAAAATAAAAAGAAAAAAAAAGAAAAAAGTCAATGATACCGTAAGGAATCGAACCCAGGACCTTGCCCTTGGGAATCCAACGGCATAACCATTACGCCACGGCTGCCTAATACGTCTAATGGTGTTATCACGGTATACAAGTGTAGCACTTGTTTTATGGATTACACTATATTTTCACAGCGATTATTATATTGTTTTTAAACTATATTAGCTGTCAAAAATAATAAAAAATAAAACTGTTTATAAAAATTAAACTACTGAACACATTTTAGTGAATTTAAATAGGGTTCTGGTCTGATAGTAAACAAAGTGAATAAAATATAACCCAAGGCAATCCGACCAAAATTGCGATCTGTAGAGTCGTGACGTACGTACGTACATACGTACGTACGTACATACGTACAGACCAACCGACAACTGCTGTTTGTGATTTTCAATTACAATTTTAATAGTATTTATGAACTCAAATTGATTTAAAAATGGTTCTATTTTATAGATTAGAATCTCCTCTTTTCAAAAAGCTTCAATTTGAATGGATTTCGTGTGAAATTAACTTAAATATAACTTCTTATATGAACGAAAGTCAGCTCTGACGCACAAAGCGATAATAAAGCACATACCGCTAGTTTAGCGGTATGTGCAACAATAAATTGTGTAGTCAGGGTTATTATTTTAAATGATAGGGGTGATACCCAGGTATAACATATTAAAAGTCCTCAGCGGGGGGCACTTGCTTTGGCGGGAGGGGAGCAAATAGGTCCCATTTTTTGCTTCTTCGTGATTCTCTAAAAAACCATGCGTTTTAGAATAGAGAACCTTTTATAAAAAATAAAGCTGATTAAATTTTCTACAAAATTCCGTATAATTTTTTTTTAGATTTATTAATAAGGGAGATACGGGACCCGTTAAGAAATAGATTGGACGGAGACAAAGTTGCAAAGCTATTGTTTATTAAATATAATTTGCTACTTCTGGAGTCAATTAATTTGATTTAATTTGCTAACTGTTATAAAAATGTGATTATTTTTATTTGTGACACCTATATTTATTATTTTTTAATTGAAATTAAAGAGGCTAACTGCTTAATGTTTGTAGTGTTTGTACTATATTATTTTATTGCCTGCCCTTAACACATCTTTCTTCTGCCACCATCTCCGACTCCGATTCCGGTTCCGACTCCGAAAAACCAAATTTAAAAACTCCGACTCCGACTTCGGTTCTGATAAAACCACCTCCGTAACATCCCTAACTTCAACATGAACCAAAAGATAAGTAATGGTATATTGGATTGAATGTAAGGAAGAATCTTCATCTATAATTATAGCTCAACGGAATAATAAACATTAATTTTCTAAGGCAATAATACTTTATTTTCAGTTTGTATCACATTTATATCCCTTGCATTTGTCATAAATATACAATTAATATATCATTTTGTAAGAAATTTAATAAGCTTCATTACGTTTTAAGGTTTTTTTCCTACGACGCTTAGTTTTTGAAATATTTAGGAAAAACTAAAATATGATACATACCCCCCCACCCCGCCTAAAGCAAGCGGCCCCTGGCTGGGGACTTTTGGTATGTTATACCTGGGGGTCAACCCTATTATAAAAAATATTAATCCAGACTACACAATTTTTTGCATTTATTTGCCAATTTCGGGTCTTCGTTAACTGAACTAATGATAAAGATGCAATCAAATGTCAGCGTTTCATGTTTACAAAAATCTTTTTTTTGAACCTTGTCCGATTTCGGACATTGCCCGATGTGGCTCGGGCATTGTCGACATTAACCGGTCAATGTCGACATTGCCCAGATTCCGGACATTGATCGTAACATATATACATTATACATATATACGTGTATAAGGCACATAATTTTAATTCTACATTATCGTTTTCACAAAAATAGGAAGACTCCAGTGTCTTATTATTTTTGTGTTATATAAAACAATATTTGAACATAGGTACTAACTTTTTGAAGTTCTTCATTTATGATAATTCCACTATATTTTCCATTGGAAGGTGCAATAAGTCGGCATTTAGGTAATTTGTTATTTTCTTTGTAGTTGTTCCAAGTGTTATATACTCTACCGCTATCGTCAATAAATATACGACAATTTTCTTTCTTCGATTTAACACATTTTCTAATTCGGAAAACAGGTACCGGACAATTTCCTTTTTCCAGTTCACATACTATAAATATTGTCGAAATAGCAATCAAACCAGGATCTTCGTTATTGGTGCCTTAAAAGTATAAAGCTTTTTTGTACAGAAAGAAAAAAAATTAACTGTTTACTCGTACATATAACATAACAATGAAAGGAACGAAAACATTTGCCATTCTATTCGATAAATTAACAATTTACAAACTTTCTTGTAAGCTGCAAACATAGAAGTTTCATATTTAAAAACTCCTACTTAACACAGATTAAGATTATTATCGCGTCAAACTACTGTTTCGAATATCTTCCACCAACCTCAAACAAAAATGCTTGTTTTGGCAGTCTAGGTCGCAAACTATATCTGTGGAAAAATCAGTTGGAAGTTATTTATATACCAATGGAAAACATAGATGTGGAAAAGGGATCCAAGTTCAATATTCAATATAAAAAGAATTGAGATCTAAAAAGGTGCAAAGTTTTTACTTGTCAAGTTTTCGTGTTTTATATTATGATTTATCCCTACACTTTTTTATATCGTTTATATATTAATTAACTTCATTCTGTTATAAAATAAGTAGATAATACTAATTAATTTTTATATTTTTTAGATTATTTCTGAAATCTGAAGAAGATCCAAATCCGGATCGAAACGTCATCTTTTGTAATATTTATTTATAATTTTATTTTTTCATGTCAATATATAGTCTGAAAAAAATTGGTCCACAATTTTATTTATTTGATTAATCTAAGGAGTATTAATAAATAAACCAAATTTCATGTTTATGTTAAATAGATTTTCAGTTATTATAAGGGGTCAAAAGTGGCTCCAAATGGTTCGTGTAATATAACGTACGGCTGCTGCTTAATTTTTTCTTTGTTGAACTTGGCTTGACACGCTGTCATCTGAATTACAAAATTGGGCACCTTTTTAGTGTAATCACCAAAAATAAATGACTAAAAATCATTGAAACTTCAAACCCTTTTAAAAAGTTTATGATGAATTTTGCGCTAAAATTCCTTTGGGAATTTTCATCACCAATCGAGGTAAACACAAAAATTTGGCCCAAACCGGGCGTGTCTCCTAATCGGAACTTTATCCCCAGCATTTACTAGATTTTTTTATATTTTTCAAAAATCAAATTAATATTTTCCTAAATATACATTTTGAAAATGTTATTTAATAAAGTATGTCTGTAAAGTATCCTTCACAACACTACACTGATAGGTAATTTGCTTTATGATACAATTTTTTAAACACGCAAACCAGGTAAGTATTAGGCAATGAAAACCAAGTTTTTTTTTAAACAAGTCTTTATCGCTTCATAAGTTCATAATAATAATTATTAAACATACCATGTCTAAGAATAACGCCGAATAAATCCGTAATATGTTTCTTTTTATCCCGTACTTCTTTACTATCGTTCTCAGATGGTTCAAAATCAGATTCGATGCTTTCACCTCTCTCACATGTTTGCGGTGGGCCAAACAATGCAAAACTAATATAATGCTGCAATAATATCCTCTCATCTGGATAATTCACATTATAACCAAAGTAATCTTCGTCTCCTAGCAGCTCATAATAATTCTGCTGAATCTCTTTAGGCGTCTGTTTGGGTGTTTCAGGTGTGATATTATTATTATCAGACATCTCTTTTTTTGCTATTTTTTATTATTCTCAATAGATATACCTATAATACATTTATTTCAGATCAGACAGAAAATATAGACGTTGGATGAATACTTTCTTGCAGAGCTGAATTAGTGATCCTGAGTGATTTTCAGATTTTGTTGCCGTGATCTAAAAATAAACAAATATAGGTAAATATTTAATTCACGATTTTGAATTTGAGCACTTAAGTATTATGATTTATCACCAAATTTACGATCAATTCCGCAGACAACCAATTAAATTTATAAAAATTTAAACGCTTTTAAATAAAGGGAACACAAAGATTAGAATGTTTTTGTCAATTTCATTTTCTAATTTTTGTTTTTTTTGGATATTCGATGAGACATTTCTGTTTTATTCAAATCTTTGATTAACGTCTGATTAGAACTTTTCAATAAATTAAATTATCGACCAATTTTTCAAACAAATATATTTACAAAAAATATAAAAATTAATACAATAACGTTTCGGTCCGGATTTGGATCTTCTTCAGAACTGATCTAAAAAATATAAAAATTAATTAATAATTAGTTTCTAATTGGTTTTTGAAAAAAATTCGCTTTCAGTTTTTAATTATCAAATATTGAAAAAATAATAACAAACAATTTTTAATATGTTAGTCATGGATATGATTGTAGATAGGTACCTAAAAAGAAAGAAAAAATTCATTAAAAACAAAAATTATTTTAAAACATCATTATATAATATATTACTTAAATTTTCCGTATCTTATTGAGCATTGAGAGAATTTTTATTTGCTTATACCTATATGTAACATTTCCGAAATATTTCTTTTAAAGAAATTTGTTTCATTATCTAAAATTTTTATACTATCCCAATTAATATTGTGGTCGTGTTCAAATTTGTGTTTAGTTATAATGTTCTGTTTAACATAATGTTGTGCATAAAATTAATTGTGAAAATTGTGAAAAGAACAATATTGGACAAACTAAAAGAGCTCTTAAAATAAGAACAAAAGGGCACCAAAATAACCATAAATAAACAGAACGTTATAACTAAACACAAATTTGAACACGACCACAAAATTAATTGGGATAGTATAAAAATTTTAGATAATGAAACAAATTTCTTTAAAAGAAATATTTCGGAAATGTTACATATAGGTATAAGCAAATAAAAATTCTCTCAATGCTCAATAAGATACGGAAAATTTAAGTAATATATTGTTGGGTTCCTCCTTTAGGTGCTCCAATTTAAAGGGTTTTTTCTTCTGACACCAGGGCAGATCTTTATTTAGTGGATCTCCGTGACACTTTTATTTTAACGTTATTATTAATTTATTAATTTATTTAATTTCACTAATTGTTTCTTCGTTAACTTTTAAGGTATTTTGAAGAATACAATAAATAATTTCAATTTAATTAATTTATTTTAACAATAACGGAGAGTTACAATGATTTACAACAATGTATTAACTAATTAGTAACAGTTTACAGTACTAAGTATAATTATTGCCGACTATCGCAACGTCAGTTGCGACTCGTGTAAAATCACTTGCAAGACTTCTGCTGGGGTGGTTGATGGCCAGCTATTTATACTAAATCTTATCTAAATTCTTATCATAATTAAGTAATGGGGTGAAAGTCTATTATTGCTAATTACGTTAATGTTCTGGTCATACAACAATATATTATATAATGTTATTTCAAAATAATTTTTGTTTTTAATGAATTTTTTCATTCTTTTTAGGTACCTACTTACAATCATATCTATGACTAACTTATTAAAAATTGTCTGTTATTAGTGTATTTGCCATAAGGCACTTACACTATTGGCGTCGGTCGGATGGCGGGACCTAGGGGTCGGACCAAAATTTCTCGACGTTTCATAGCCTCCTAAGAAGTTTGGCACCATTTTTGGAAATGTTTATATATATATGTATATATATATATATATATTTATATATATATATATATGTACGGGCTATAACTTTCGAAGGAGTTAATTGATTTTATTGAAATTTGGACCACATGTTGAAATCCATCACCGCACGAAGCCTATTTAAAATGGGCCCAATCGGGCCGTGTTAAGGGTGGTATTTAGGGGTTGAAAACAGTTTTCGGGCCCAAAAATACCGAAAAATTTCTCCGAATCGTTTCAAAATTGAAATTTAACCCTTTAGTAATTATTAAAATGTGCTGCTAAAATTTTAATAAAATCGGCCCGACAGGACTGGACTTACAAATTTTATGAAAACGCAAGTTTACTGATATGGATGTACATAGGTACTGAAGGGTGTATATAATTTGGTACAGATGTTGAATTGATATTAATATTGAAATTAAGTAAAAAAATGTTGTTTTAAGGGGTATTTTTTTTTTATTTTGCCTTAAAACAAAGCTAAGTTCATATAATAGAGCCACACTGCCTATAAAAGCAAATACACTATATTGTCGGCAGGGTTTCGCACTGCGACCCGAGTTTTTATTTTTTCAATATTTGAAAATTAAAAACTTAAAGCAAATTTTTTTCAAAAACCAATTAGAAGCTAATTATTAATTAATTTTTGTATTTGTTAGATCAGTTCTGAAGAATGTCCAAATCCGGACCGAAACGTTAATGTATTAATTTTTATATTTTTGACGTGATAACGTCTTATAAATTGATGAATCACCAATATTATGATGAATCACCAATATTATAAATTGATAAAACACCGGCTACATGTACGAAAAAGTGTAACGTAACGTTCCTAACGTTCCTAACGCGTAACGCATAACGCATAACGCGTAGCGTTCCGCCTGACCCTGTGCGTGCTTTTTGCTAATTTCTCGCTCAATTTAAATCAGATCGGTTTGAAACCAGTCTTAAACGAAAGAGGAGAACATTTTACATAGATTTCGTATAACAGAATTTGCCTAAACAGTTTTTTTATACAAATTTATATAGAAAAATATTTTATACAAATTTATATAGAAAAATATTTTATACAAATTTATATAGAAAAATAGCTGTATAAATGCATTGTTGTCTATTGCATGGCGCGCGCGCGACACGGTCGGTCGTCTTTGTTTGCCGTACATGGAAATTAGAAAATAACGTATGTCTTGTCTTAACATGAAAACGGCTGCATTTCTAATGTTTATTTTTTGACATTAGTATTTTGTGATTTGCAAAGCCTTCTAAGTTAACTATTGGAATAACTAATTATTATTAGAACATAATACTTTGTAAGTTGCAAACGTCACTTTTGACATTTCTTATCATTCCGACACCAAGGATAAGCGGATTGAAACCAAATTTTCGGAGGTTTAGGTTATGTATTACGGAATACGTTATCACGTAAAACTATCGTCCGTAAACCGACTTTACAGACAACCAATTTTTTTGTTAATATATTTGTCTGATAAATTGGTCGATAATTTTATTTATTTTTGTTTTATATTGTTTTCGGTTTTCATCTATAATATTATAATATTTGATATTTTTTTTGTATTTAATTCATGTATTATATTTTTGAAAAGGGCTGTGATACGTCGAATTCTTGAAATGAAATTTTTTAAGGCGTGTTAGGGGGTAAATTGGCGTGGAGCAGACGAAAAGTGAAACGCTTCCCCTTCTCTTAATTCAACCGGCAGTTGACAGGAAAGAGTGGGAGAATCGTTTCTTCTCTGTCTGTAATAGCGTCGTACGCACTCTACCTGCATACGGCAACAGATTCCACATAACCATTTTTACCCACGACGGAATGCAGCAGGTATATGCGTTTAGCCTGAGAGGTTGTTTGTTAGTGTGTTTGTGCGTTTGTGTGTTTGTGCACTTAAATGTCGCCATTTATCTGGAAAACGGTTTGATCAATTCAGATGCGGTTTTCTGTAAACGATTTGTAATTCATCTGCGATGGTTCTTAGATAGATATTACGATAGTAACGCCCCAGGGGGCGCTGCACTGCACAAAAAATTAATCGCAAAAACCATACCAAACGTGCTACGCACGAACAGATCTAACGAGCGTCCGTAGTGAATTTTATAGCGATACACGAACATTTAAAAAACCATAACAAAAGTGCTACGCATGAACAGATCTAATAAGCGTCCGTTAGTAGTGCTTTTTACAGCAATACACTTGCACGTTTATTAAGAACACAATTATAAGCACTCTCGCACATAACGCGATTCGACGGCTAGGCCATCAGATATAGCTACACTACTTACGCTAGTTCAGCTAGACCACCTGAACACGCTTTTAGTAAATCTATAAAAAGTTTAAAATAAAAAAGAAAAACAAAATTAAAAATTTTGTAAGAACCCACGACGTCCGACGAAATTAAATGTTGTAATAGAAAAAGAATTAAATAAAATTCTAAAATCCCCCGATAAGTAAGCAAGGAAAATCCGTCGGTAGCTGCCATTCGCTGCCCGGAATTAAGAATAGAAGAATTTAAATTAGACTATAGCTAATTACGTATCAAACGTGATTTCAATCAGCCACATGCTCTAAAATTGCAGGATTTTAGATCATTTCAGGGCAACATTTAATTTCGTCTTGGGTTCTTTCAAAATTTCTGATTTTGTTTTTTTTTTTTTATTTTTCTAATCCTGAAATAATAAAATCGTCAACAAAATGCTAGAGCCTAAGAAGTTTCACTTCTACCAACCGAGTCTCACGCATACTTTTTTTATAATCATTTATCTGTTGAATTAGTTGTGAAGTTATTAATAAATATTTGTTGCACCGATATTAATCTATTAATATTATAATTTATGATACATAGTCACTCAACCGATAAGACAAGAGAAAAATTTAATTGCAATATTAGTAGATAATATAATTGAAAATTCTTTCATGATTTGCGCATAATGTCACAAGGTTTATTGGTTTAATAGTGTACAAATGTTACACAATGCTAGCACTATAGATTACGCAAAAAAAAATCATTTATCTACAGTTTCCCGAGGGTTGTTCAAGCACGGGGGTCGTTTTTAAATTTAAAGTACTTTGCAGCTGAGCAAAATTGAAAAACTGCACCACAATGTTACACAATGTGAGCAGAATATGCATGAGATTCCAAATTGTTTTAAATTTTTATTTCGAAATATAGTTTAGCTCCTGGTCATATCGTAATGGTTGCAAATAATAAAAAAGAAATGTAGAAAATACGCGCTATTTTCGAATTTTCAAAACGCAGCGTGACGTCAGAGTATACGAGTATATCAAGGGGAATATTTAAATACACACCAAATTAGGTGCTACGCACACTAAGAATGTCACATTCCGCACACCAAAATAGATGCTGTCCATACCAAAACGATTATTTTCCACACCAAAAACGGTTATTTTCCACACCCAAAACGGTTATTTTCCACACCCAAAACGGTTATTTTCCACACCCAAAACGGTTATTTTCGTCATACTGGACGACAATATCTAATATATGAATTATATGACTCACCTAATATCGACACATGGCTGGTATAACGAGAGCAACCAATTCCTTATCTTTTGAAGACTAAACAAATCACTTATCTAACGATTTATGATAAACTATTTCCAGCGTTCTTTATTCTTACATCCACTGTACCTTGAAACTAACTTTATAAAAAAGGATTGAAAACCCCTGCAAAGGGCATTAATAGTTTGTCCTTCGACAATTCAGCATCGCGCTAGCTATTAGTCAAATTTAACTCATAAGTTCAAAATACAAAAACTTATAAAATATTGTTATGAAACCAGCACAAAGTCTAATAATAAATAAAAATATATTAAATAAAAGAAAATAAATATATCTAATTATAATATCTACATTAATATTATAAATATTAGTTATAAAATAAAAGAGTATATAAAAACTTCAAATCAAATTTTATTACGTTCCGACTCAACACTTTCGAGCTGCCCGAAACGTAATTTATGTATATTTTTTTATCTTTTATTTATTTATGAACGATAAAGGGGTTATGCAAATTATTTCGCAGTGAAACAGGATGGGGGAAAAGGGGAGTTTATAAAAAACAATTCCGGGGTGAACGATAAAGGGGTATGCGAATTGTTTCGCAGTGAAACGGGCAAGGGTGAAAGGGGGAGTTTTTAAAAAAACAATTCCAGGGTGAACGAAAAAGGGGCATGCGAATTGTTTCGCAGTGAAACGGAAAGGGAGAGTTCCAAAAATAACAAATTTTGAGATGAATAATTTGTTTGATACAGAATTTCTTATTCCGTAATTAGTTAATTGTTTGAATACAATTGCGTTTTCTAAAAAATGTATATTTTAGTTGTATCAGTCTTAAAGTGAAAAAATATAAAGTAAAAACAAAAATCACTCTGGTACCAGGAATCGAACCCGATCCTCCTGGGCGAAAGCCAGGTATGCTAGCCATTAGACCATACGGGTTGTTTCAAGAGGCTTCGTATTGTGTTTATACTACGAAATTACACAAGTGATAATCTTTTGTTTGGCGTGCAAAGTATCCGTTTTAGGTGTGCAAAACAACCGTTTTGGTGTGGGCAGCATCTATTTTGGTGTGGATTCTATCTAATTTGGTGTGAGATTAAATTCTTGCCATATATCAATAACAGTTTCCATGGCGACTGTGTCGTCTCACAGTAAGATTATGTCAGTATTTAAACAAAACAACAAATAAACTTCATTTTGAACATTGACAATTTGACATCAAGGTTGACATGCATCATATATCATGACGTCACATAAGTCCGCCAACATGGCCGATTGTTTAAACAGTCTATTTTTGAATGTGAAATTTAATATTTTTTTTTCTTATGATAATACCTATTACATTTTTAAATGACTATCAATTTTTTTCCATATTATGGTTGACTAAATAATCTATTAAAAATTAAAATAAAATATTTTTAACAAAAAAATTGACCCGACTTCAAAAAAGGCACTAAAAAGTAAAAAATAATTGCGTATTGAAATGTTTTGGAGTCGGTGTAGTTCTCGGAATAGATTTCATTTTGGCTGACACCAACTCCAAAACATTTCAATACGCAATTATTTTTTACTTTTTAGTGCCTTTTTTGAATTCGGTTCAATTTTTTTGTTAAAAATATTTTATTTTTCTCTTTTTAGTGTTAATCTAACACTAAAAATCGGTGAACATACATAAAAAACATTATGCTTGCCTTTGAAATTTGAGAGTTTCCCTCGATTTCTCCGGGATCCACCACAGATCCTGACTTGGTTTCGATGGGACCACCTCGGAAGTGCACTCTTTCGAATAAAAAAAAAATTGAAAATCGGTCCATAATTGACCGAGAAATCGGTGAACATACATAAAAAAAAAATATATACAGACGAACACAGAACCTCCTCCTTTTTGTTGAAGTCGGTTAAAAAATACATGCATATGACCTATTGAAAGACCTAAAAAACATTACCTAAAAACATTGTAACATACACTTCAAAACTCGCAAATTCAGCCGATGGTAAAAGCAGTAGAAACGTTAACTGCGTTAAAAATATTGCTGAGCGCGAATTAAAGGTAAGTACAACATACCGGGGATGATGCAAAAGTCCCGGAACGGTTGAATATCTCGCATACTACGCATCATATAAGAAAAAAAAAAATACGTGTCAAATATTTTTCGCAAAACTATTTTTTGATACCACACATGACTCCCCACCCCCACCCGGTTGGTGGGGGGAGGGGAAAATTTAAAATTTTAAATAGGAACCCCTATTTTTTATTGCAGATTTGGATTCTACGGGAAAAATTACATACAATTGATGTAATTTTTCCCGTGGGTTTTAGGGGTTGAAAAATATTTTTGGGCCCGAAAATACCGAAAAATTTCTCCGAATCGTTTCAAAATTGAAATTTAACCCTTTAGTAATGATTAAAATGTGCTACCAAAATTTTATTAAAATCGGCCCGACAGGACCAGACTTAAAAATTTTATGAAAACGTTAGTTTGTAGATATGGATTTATTTAGTGAAGGGTGAATTTAATTTGTTGTATTGATAGTAATATTAAAATAAAAAAAATTACATACAATTGATGTAATTTTTCCCGTAGAATCTGAATCTGCAATAAAAAATAGGGGTTCCTATTTAAAATTTTAAAGTTGCCCCTCCCCCCACCAACTGGGTGGGGGGTGGGGAGTCATGTGTGGTATCAAAAAATAGTTTTGCGAAAAATATTTGACACGTATTTTTTTTTTTTGATATGATGCGTAGTATGCGAGATATTCAACCGTTCCGGGACTTTTGCCTCACCCGGTATAAGTCAATCAAGTGAATTTACAGAAATTGCATCCAAAGACAAGGTAAATAACAGATAATAATAAAAAAAAGATTAATAAGAAATTTTAAACTCAATAATATTTATGGAGACTGAAGGTCAAAAAAGGGTAAGAAATATTAAGAGCCCAATAATAATATAGAATAAAAGAAAATTTAGATATTTCAGTAGCATGCATAGGAAATGCAAATTTTAACAAAATAGTAACAATAGAAAAATAAAATATTAATAAAAATCCAAAATTTCCAACTTGGCCCCCGGATTTGTTTACAATTTTAATGCAATTTGGAAATGAGCACAATAATTGAAATAAACGACAGTACAATGCAGTACAATGTGAGTGCGAGCACAATTATTGATTTATAAAAAAAAAGTCGAGGACGATGCTCCGCACCATGAATAATTTTTATTTCAACATTTAATATTATACAATGAGAAATATTTACAATACTATTTTATCTTTTGTAATGGATGCAATCATGCAAACCACACAATTATCATATAAGTTACTTAAACACTCCTTTATTCTTTCTGTGTTTTTCAAGTAGCCGTGGTGCAAAACGTGTGAAACAATGGATGCAAAAATGCAATCCTTGCAGTCTTCATCAATAACACGTCTGATGTTATAGTTATGCAAATGGTTTATCTACATTACAACGGGGCTGTCCAAAGGGTCGAAAAAACAATGTTTTCCAGCGGAATTCTCTTTACTTAGGCGTCATAAGTAATTTATCAAAAATTCGTAAAGCCAACTGAACAGCTACCGAAGGCAAAGATCACAAAAATCGGTTTTTCTCAAATATCTCGTAAATTATCGGTGTTACGCTAATTTTGGTAATTATAAAATTTGTGTATGAGATAAATCTGCATAAAATGATCTTTTACAAAATTTGAGTAAAGCTAATGATTTTTGAAAATATAGGGCTGAGAAAACACGGGCATTGCGATGAATTCGTTTCCGCACCATCTTTGAGGTTTTTTTACATGTGTTATAATTTTGTTGATTTTTGTTCGTCTTCGCTGACTTCTTCTTCTTCGTTTCCATCTATCTCTTCTATTTCTATTTTTTCAATATTTTCATCTTCAACAATAATGATTTCAACGGAAAATAACGAAATGAGTCCGGTTTCATCATCAACGATTGTATCTTCAAACATCTTCAAACCCCGAAAAGAACGGCAATCCTATTTTTCTATATCCACAGTTGACGCCACAACCTTTTGTGCAATTGCAGAAAATATAATTGAGAAGTTCGTCTGGTGTAGGAGGAATCAGAGTAGTAGTTGCTGTGGGTCTAAATTTTTCCCAGCCAAATTTGAACCTAGTGATATAACCTAAATAGATAGTTGAGTAGCTGCTACTTTAGGTGGAAGTGACGACAATGGCGCAGGCTTATTTAGTCTAGTTCATTTTGTAAAACTAAATTATCTATAATTATCAATTGAAGTCTCTATTTTTGGAGCTCTGTACATAGCTATAATAAACAACGTTCGACTATTCATTAGCAAATTTTTAAATGTGTTTATTTTTTCTTTTTGAAATATCGTAAGGGACTAGTGATTTTGCAACCAGTAACGGCATGTAAAATCTACAATCTGCGTACTTCTAGGTTATCCAGTTGGGTTTTTGAATCATTTTTTTTTACATAAATTAAAAATCACATACTTACCTACTTGTATTATGTTTTTTTTCACTTCATAATTAAGAAGTTATATTTAATTAAAAAAAAATAATTCTTAAACTAAGATCCGAATACGCACAAAAACTTGTGTGACATCGTAATTTGTTATGGTCCTTGTTAGCCATTATGACTTTGATAGTGTGTTATTACACACACTATCAAAGTAATAATACATACAAAATGACGTCACAAATACTCCTGGAGCGTTTTATAGTCACGTGATATTTTATCATCTATGATTTTTAAAATGTAATTCCGTTTTGATATTCAATATTATTTATGACGAATTAAATTAAGAAACCAGATATTTTTTAATTCAAAAGCCCAATTGCACAAATAATACAGGGAATAGAGACATTTCACTGTGGAAAAATTATGAGAAAGCTGGATTTTGCATGAACCTTCTTTTCGTGGTTCTAAACAATATACCAAAAGTTCTCACGGATACATGTGCTGCTGTTACGCGGGATGAGAGATCATAAAAAACGGGTTTTCGCAAAAATCTCGTTAACGGTGACTTTTTTGAAAAAAAATAGTGGTCATCAAATTTGTAGCTTAGAAAATTGCCCATAAAAAACATATCATTACTTTTTTTCGTAAGACTAACAGTTATCGATAAAATTTGATTTAAAACGTTGTAACAATTATCGTCATCATTACTACATAGTAGAAAATAAAGTCGCCGTTTCCCTCTGTTTGTTTCTCCGCGGACTTCTTCTAAAGCACGCAACGAATTTTGAAACGGTTTTCACTAATAGAAAGATGGATTAACGAGGAAGGTTTTGTATATAATTTGTAAATATTTTGTACGAAATATGGCTTAACTATGACGGTATTTTGCCATCATTACATAGTATTAAAACCAAGTTGCCGTTTGCCTCTGTCTGCTTTCCGCTTACTGCTTCTAAACCACGCAACGGTTTTCAACGCGATTTTCATTTATAGAAAGAGGGATAAACGAGGAAGGTTTGTATACAGGGTGTCCCATTAAGAATGGGACATAGAACAACCGCAGATTCTCCAATTCAAAATAAAGCGATTAAGCGAAATATGCTTAGATAAAATGTTACTCGCTCTACCAGTGGCGTACGGCAGGAGTAAGTAATGCTTGTACCCCTTCTAAATGTTACGCCGCTGTCTAAATTTTAATTTTGACTATAATTTTAGTTTTTTTGATATTTTCTAAGTCAATAATGTACACTTGTTAGTTTGTTGTAAAGTCATTGGTTTTCGAGATATTCGCAGTTAAAGATAAAGAGATATGTACTTTTTATTTGTATTATTATTAATAATATTCATTTTTACAATTTTGTCTTAAAAAAACTGCGAATATCTCGAAAACCAATGACTTTACAACAAACTAACAAGTGTACATTATTGACTTAGAAAATATCAAAAAAATTAAAATTATAGTCAAAATTAAAATTTAGACAGCGGCGTAACATTTAGAAAGGGTACAAGCATTACTTACTCCTGCCGTACGCCACTGGTAGAGCGTACTGAACTAATTTTTTTATTGTTAGGTGCATTTTATGATATTTAACAAGTGTGCCGATTTGAGTAAAATTATACGGTGTATTAAAAAAATTATGGACATTAATAATTTTTCAGTTTTCAACTTCAACACCCCGTATTTCGGAAACGAGTAACATTTTATCTAAGCATATTTCGCTTAATCGTTTTATTTTGAATTGGAGAATCTGCGGTTGTTCTATGTCCCATTCTTAATGGGACACCCTGTATATATATAATTGTAAATATTTTGTACAAAATATGACTGAACTACTACGGTGTTTTGTCAAAAATCACTATCACTACGTCTATATAATATATCGTTATATAAAAATCAACTGCCGACCGATTTGAATATTTTTTCTTATTTTGGTTTAGTTAAAAAAAAATGATAAAAATCCAAAGAAACAGTAAAAAATCGAAGAAATCTAAATTTTTTGTATATGTTCATGATAGGTTGAATAAGATTTTTGGGGAAATAAAAACTGGAAAAGTGACTTGGAATATGGTGGAGCCGAAGGCTTCTCAACTGTTGTCGCTGCCAAGCGGGGCGTTGCCCCGTGAGGCAAGACCGTAATATGGTAATTTTAGACTTACGAAAAAAAAGTAATACTATATTTTTGTAGGTAATTTTCTAAGCTACACATTTGATATCCACTATTTTTGCTATAAAAGTCACCGTTAACGAGATTTCCGCGAAAATCTGTTTTTTGTAACTTTTGACCCGCGTAACATTTTTAGCGGCACGTATCGGTGGGGACTTTTGGGATATTATTCAGAACCACAAAAGAAAGGTTCATGCAAAAATTCAGCTTTCCCCTAATTTTTTCGAAGTTTGATTTATTTTTTGTCTTTATTTCCTGGACAAAAAAGGCTGTGGCATCAATTATGGATGCAGAAAAAAAGAGAAAGCCAACCACATTTCGTAATTTGAGATGATTGTTGTTGAAGATGAAAATTTGGAAGTAGTGGAAATAGAAGAAATAGACGGAGAAGAAGATGAAGAAGTCAGCGAAGACGAACAATAATAATCAACAAAATTATAACATACCTAACTTGTAACTTGCCTACTACAAAAGTAGTGCGGAAAGAAATGCAGCACAATGCAATGCCCAAGTTTTCTATATATATATTTTCAAAACTATTGTTTCTACGTAAATTTTGTACCGGACATTTTTATTTAGATCTCAGATTTTTTTTATAATATCTAAATTTAACGTAAAACCGATAATTTACGGAATATTTGAGAAAACCTGATTTTCGTGACCTTTGACCTCCTGTGACTTTTGTAACCGTCCAGTTGACTTGAATGTGTTTTAAGAAAATATTGGTGATGCCAAAGTAAATAGAATCCCGCTGGAAAATTTTCAGCTGATTTTTTCTAGAGGTTAATGTATAAAGTGACTGGGCTATTAAGAATATAAATTTTATGATAAATTGTTTAGATACAAGTTAAAGATACCTCTGAAATTTTCAAATTTTATTTTTGTTTTAATAATTGGAAAACTTTAAAAATTTCGACAATAATATTTTTTTATTAGAAAAACTACTAAGAAGCATAGCGTATTATTTTATCTCTACAATTTGAAACATCCTATTGATTGAAATAATTATATTATCTAAGGGGTGCACATATTTTAATTGATTCCACGAAAAACTTTCAAATCTCTAATTTTGACAAAATCATCCTAGTAATAATCGCGTGTAGGACTTTGTTAGAGAGAAACGACATCCTCAAAATTATATACAGTGTAAACTCTTTATAACGAAACTCAAGGGACCGAGCATTTTTTATCGTTATAGAGAGTTACCGTTATATGGAGTGAAGAAAGAAAAACAACCAAATTAACAATAATCTTCAATGTACTGTATAATCTCTTTATAACGAATTTTAAGGGACCGAACATTTTTTTCGTTATAAAGAATTTTCGTTATATGGAGGGAAGAAAGAAAAATAACCAATTTTCACAAAATTAATATTCCAAACACATATGTAACCTATAGTTTAGCGTCATCAAGTGCTTGTTGAATAGATGGTGATGGTTCAGAATGGTCCTCTTTATGTCTGTAAACATTTTCTGACGCCTAAATATGAACATATTTCTTCGTAATAGAGAATGGCTGTTGCGTTATAAAGAGGGTATTAATGTATAGGTTTTAAGGTAAACCAACTAAATCGTAAAAATTTCGACGTTATAGGGAGTTTTTCGTTATAACGAAGGACGTTATAAAGAGTTTACAATGTATTATCTTTGATACCTAACAGCAATCTTTAGCAATAATAATCCCTAGCGATAATCGCCAGCGATAATAATCCCTAGTGCTACCGCAGTTGTAATGTTGCGGGTTCGAAAGCAATCCTTAACGTTATTAGCCCAACAACGGTTTGGGGGCGTGTTGGGTCCTTGCTCTGCCGGCTGGTGTTCTACTTAATAAACTCAAAAGAACAATTTTTGGTAACTCAAATGAATGATTTATTCTAATTAATAAGATTTATTACTAATCAATGCAATCGCCCTACCTTAGAATACTGGACTGCTACGTCCTGGTCAACTCACCCACATACATCAAACAGTAACGCTGTCACAATCGTACAGTTCTAAATACTGACTCTCTTTATGCAAGTCAACTCTATCATTACATTATCGCGTCGGTTGTTTTAATCAGCAATCCAGTAGTCCTCAATAGGTGAGGCGATTTGACTCGTTACAGCTAACTGATAGTAATTTTCACCTGTGTCCTTACGAATTAATTATCTATTATAAAATTCTAGTGTCATTTTAATCTTCGACAGTACCATTCTTTCACTATACTATCAAATTATCAGGTTACCTTTAATTTCTTCAAGTACTGCGTACAAATCAAATTCCCTCTCTGCTGTTTCAAAGAAATCAAGTTCCTTAAACGAGGTTTTCAACCTCGGTTGTTTGTTGAACATTTTGAATAACACGTTCACATAATCTGATATAAGGTAAAGGGCCCGGCTAGTGACACTTTAAGAGTGACAGCTGAGGTTATACTACGATAACTAACATAAAATTCCATTTGAATAAATACTATTTTATATCATAAACAAGTTCAGAATTTCTATATAAGGTCATATGCGCTTAATAATTAATTGAATCGAAATAATAATTTAATTTTAATGTTTTAAAAATGATTTTTGAAGACCCAGTTGTTGACACACAAAACTTGTGCTGTAGTTTCTGATACTGAGATTGGCCAAGTTTCTGACACTCATTTGTTAGGTTATGTATTATTATTAGGTTATGTGTTATTAAGCTTAAATAAACTAAAATCATTAATTAAAAAAGAAAAAAAAAATTATTATAAACAAAAAATTGTTTTGTTTTTGTAACACATAAATAATTTAAATAGTTGTAATTTTGTGATAGGAAATCCATGTTTTTTCATGTAAAATAATAATCCATTCGACAAGGTATTGTTCATTCTCTTATCCTAATACACATTCCGGTCCAGGTTTATCAATCTTTGGTGATAATAAGTGCACGGCTTTTATAAATCAAAGTCGTTCTTGGGATATTAAACTTTAAGACAATTGTTTTTACAGGCATATCTGCCTTAACTTCTCTTTCTTTGAACTCCTTGTAAGAGAAAACAAAAGTATGAAATATTTGTATCACCAATAAAAATTATATGTACTGCAACTAAAAGTATGAATTATTACAGTAATAATCATAACAATACCAACAAAGGTATGATTTTTTTAAACAATTATTTTCTTACGCGAAACTTTTAGTTTTAAACGATAAATATGATTTTTTGTTTATTGAAATAAATATCAAATGTTAATTTATCACTGTGATTATAGAAAATAGTATAAGATAATAAACAATCATTATAAATATAATTTTAATATTTTACGGAGACGTCAACTAACAAATAACCTCCTTGGTAATAGCTTAGAATTTAAGTGTCAATAACTGTGGCATACCTATAAAATTGGGCCTAGCTATTGACACTCGCATTTTAATAATAAAATGTTATTTAATAGGATATTTTAATATTTTAAACTAAATTATAGTTAATTATTAACCTATCCATATATTTTTTATTATATTTTTATATCTACTTACATGATGATCAGTTTTCACAGATTCAATCGTCGAACCCTCTTACCTAAATTTCTTGGACTACAACTAAAAAAAAATGGCTTCCATAGCAGTTCAGGTTTAAAGATTTTTTTTATTGAGTTATTTTTTTTTATTTTTGTTATCGGCGTTAATTACGTGCAGGATGAATTTCTTTGAATAAAAAAATATATTATAAGTTTATAACCTATTCGACATAATGTTGTTTTCTGAATTTACAATTATTTTTTGTGTCAGAAACTAGGCTAGAGTCTAAAACTGGGCCCTTTACCTTATTTGATTTCTTAACTTTCGGAGCAACATTTGAATCCTCTAGCCTTATAATCAAGTAGTGCCAACTCTTGTTCACGTTTTTGTTGTTCACATATCAACTCATGTTCGTGTTTTCGTTGTTCACATTTCATTTCCATTTTCAACATTTCTAGTTTTATTCGCATATCTAGATTTTCTCCATTTTCTTTTGCACTGAGTAAAAGTTCATCATCATCTTCCATGTATAACTTATATTTGCTCGTTTTGTTAGTTTTAAGCATTTAAATATAAACTTGTATATTCCAGTACAATTCACAGTATTACCGTAGTTAAAGGGCCGTTCTGCGTTCATAAAATACGATCGCATACAAGGGATCCAGGGGTGTCAGTTAGCTAGCGTGACAATATGTAATAAAGACTGACGGGGGGGGGGGGTCTAAGGAAACGTGACGTTCGCAGTTCATCAAACAATTCTACTTTAAATTTTTCCCGACTTATTTTTTATTTTATTTTACTGTTAATATAGGAAGTCATTCGTATCGCATATGTAAATATTAGTGATCGTTAAATATGTATATCCGCGAATACGGATCTGAATACGGATATTTGGTTTCAAGATCCGCGGATACGGATACGGTTCTTAACTTTCTTAGAGTACGCGGCGGTAAATATTGCACATCGACCTTTGGAAAGAGACTATCTGTTATGGGAAAAAGTTATTGACCTCTTTAAGAGTTAACTCTCATAACAGATTGTCTCTTTCCAAAGATCGATGTGCAATACCTCATTATAAAGATAGTTTTTTTATTACCTTTGAGTTATGTACTATTGGTATGGTACTCACTACGATTAATGTTTGCAATATAAAGGTGCCAAATACGATTTAAAAAAAAATCTGAATGGAATTTAACAGTTTTTTATTATTACCTAATCACCTATATATATAAAATTTCATTTATGAATTGAAAATTAATAAGGTAAAAGATCCGTAAAAGATCCGCAAAAAATTAACGGATACGGATCTTTCTTAACTCTCGGATATCCGCGGATACGGATACGGATATCTGGCACATCACTAGTAAATATATAAATATATTAATTTTTATATATATTGTCGTCACAAAAGCTTACAACTTGTTATATGTACCTACTCATTATTTATTTTTATTTAAATTTTATTATTGAAGCAATAATTATTTTAAAATATCAATATTTGTTTTCTATTAATTGTAATAAATCATTTACAAGGGGGGCATCTAGATTTTGTGATAAAATATTTATAGGGGGGTCGCAGAAAGTGTGACGCAGCGGGACGAAGGGAGGAAGGGGTCCAAAAGCGGACCGTTCATAAAATAAGTGACTCTAAATTTCGCCTTTTCGCCCCTAAGTAGTTCGAATGACAAATATACACCAAATATTTCAAATTTATCTTTGACGTGGAGGTACCGTCTACAAAATTTTTCAACTAATTTACCATTTTTTTATCTACTTGTCCCTACCGACTGCGCCAATAGGGTATATGCATGTAACTTATATTTAGTTCAAATTTTATTTTTTGTAATCTTTATTGCAATTGATTAAACTCTAAATAGTTTTTTTCTTTTTAATTTTTTTGCTGAATAATAAATATTAATTAAGCAAAAATGCAATAAATACGTGCGACATAAAAAATATCGAAACGAATGCCATTGGTTAGACAGCAGTATGACGACAAAGTCTATGTCAAAACGGTTGCCATAGAATAATTGTCACTTTTTTATTCCAAATTGACTATGACGTCACAGAAATTCCGCGCCAAATGGTGCGGTTGAATAATCAAAATATCTTGCCCAAAAAGAATATTAATTTTTTGATTTAATAAGAATGTTTTAATGAATGATTTCGTGTGTTTGATAACTTTTAATTAGTGATGTGCCAGATATCCGTATCCGTATCCGCGGATATCCGAGGGAGAAGAAATATCCGTATCCGTATCCGTTAGTTTTTGGTGGATCTTTTACGGATCTTTTACCTTATTAATTTTCAATTCATAGATGAAATTTTATATACAGGGTGAGTCAGACCACTCGTATCAGTCGTTTTTTTCCAAAACGGTTAGTCGTAGAGAGTTGTGTCAAAAATCTGTATTATAAAAGCCCTAATGGGGAATCGAATGGTGATATTTTTTCCTCCCGGAAAGGTCGGCTTCCCTGTTAGTTTGCTCTGGAATGTTCAGATCTCCGGAATATTAAATGGCACGATAGGTCGAAAGTGGTATTGTTGAAAAGATCTTTAAAAAATAAGCAAGTTTTGTAGGACATTTTTTTTGTGACTGCCACCCCTGTTAAGTAATATTCGTTTGAAATTATTAAATTAACATGTCAGAATAACAAACTTAATTTTAAAAGTCGACATTTAAAATCTAGTTACCTAATTAAACTATGTCACAATAAGTTTTCAATAATTGCAATTGTTTTTTTTTTGTCGGAAAATACTTCCAGGTACTCATAACATAATATCTAGAAGAGCTCCGCAGTGTTTAAAAGTAAATTAAAGACAGTTTGAACATTTGTGACATAGTTTAATTAGGTAACTAGATTTTAAATGTCGACTTTTAAAATTAAGTTTGTTATTCTGACATGTTAGTTTAATAATTTCAAACGAATATTACTTAACAGGGGTGGCAGTAACAAAAAAAAAATGTCCTACAAAACTTGCTTATTTTTTAAAGATCTTTTCAACAATACCACTTTCAACGTATCGTGTCATTTAATATTCCGGAGTTCTGAACATTCCGGAGCAAACTAACAGGGAAGCCGACCTTTCCGGGGGGAAAAAATATCACCATTCGATTCTTCATTAGGACTTTTATAATACAGATTTTTGACACAACTCTCTACGACTAACCGTTTTCGAAAAAAACGACTGATACGGGTGGTCTGACTCACCCTGTATATGTATAGGTGATTAGGTAATAATGAAAACCTGTTAATTTCCATTCAGATTATTTTTTATTTTTCAAATCGTATTTGGCACCTTTATATTGCAAAAATTTGTCATAGTGAGTACCTACCATACTAAAGTACATAACTCAAAGGTACTAAATCAACTATCTTTATAATGAGATATTGCACATCGATCTTTGGAAAGAGACAATCTGTTATAAGAGTTAACTCTTAAAGAGGTCAATAACTTTTTCTCATAACAGATAGTCTCTTTCCAAAGGTCGATGTGCAATATTTACCGCCGCGTACTCTAAGAAAGTTAAGATCCGTATCCGTATCGGCGGATCTTGAAACCAAAAATCCGTATCCGCGAATATACATTTTTAACGATCCGAAACATCACTACTTTTAATATGAAAATAATTGATTTTAAATATTTTCTACAATTGTGCATATACCCTATTGTAATAGATCTTTATAATAACCTCTTTCAAACTTATTGGTAGATTAAATAATAATATTGCTCATTAAAAACTTTCTTTATACTATTTATGACTGACTTATTCTTTTCTTCACAGCAACCTCTCCTTGCTAGATCTATAACTTCACAGTAAACTTCGTCATTCAAAATATGACGTAACAAACTGGTTGTTTCCGGAGCGTTTAAATTGCTCATTCCCGCGATGATTTTTAAAAGACTATAATTATTTAAGTAATGACAAAAAAATTGGGACAAAACATATAGAAGCTAAATCAATATTAAAAAAATTTAAAAACTTGATTTCTGTGACAAACCCTGCCAATGATAATATTATAATGCATTTGCTAAAACAGGCATTGTGGCGTCATTATATGAACTGAACAAAATAAAAAAAATAATTTCTTTAACATATTCCGTAAAATAATTTTAACTTCCTGCTATAAAAAAAACAAAATTTTTTTCAAAAAAATCTGGAAGTTATTATTTTCACCCCGATTTCCGAAAATCTTAACGTTTTAAGGTCCTAGGAAGCTATTCTGACTATTTTGGCGATGGTGTCCGTAAGGCTGTATGTGCGTGTGTGGGTGTATTTTATGTATGTAAACCTCTCTCAACGGAGTGTCCGATTAAAAGGCATTTTGCGGCATCTGACGTGAGCTTGGTGAACTTAGATTTACTGAAAGTTTGGAACGATTCGGCCCAATAAATTACAATAAAATACAAGTTTAAAATATTTTTAGAAATTTGTTATTTTGAATAATTTTCTAAACTAGTAAACCGATTAATTCCAAAATCTAATCAGCTCTTTTCCTTAAAAAACTGCGTTGATATCCGTAAACCGCATCAAAATCGGTTCATTTGTAAAATTGGTAAGAAAGTGTTTTTTTTTGGAGCTTGTAGAGCAAAAAAATACACTTCTTGTTATATTTTATATATTTTTGAGCGTGTTGAACTCGAAAATAGCGGGAAGAAGGCATGAAGAAAAGCCATAGTGAGGCTATACAAAATTGTAAGAAATTTTCTATTGATAGATTTTAGATTATAGACGTTCAACAGCTTAAGTTATTTGCGTTGCAATTATATTAAAGCATACATTTACGTAAAAAGACAATGCCTATACAACTATTATCTAATCTTAACAGTTAATTATCAAACACTTGCAATTTGCAATATAGGTATATTCAGTACCTATAAAAATTCTTTACAAATATATTTTCGATTATAAAAATTATACAATCATATAAAAATCTAAGTAGATAAGAATTATCTAAAACAGTTATAGTTTAAGCGATCACGTAAGTCTATTTTAATTTTATTATATACTTTTATTCTATACTGAGCATAGGAATAAAATCGCAATCGAACCATTAGGGTGCAAGCATATACTTCTGTCTTTTTTTACGTCGTAAGCACTGGCGTATCCAGGAGGGCAAAACAAGCACGGGGGACCCGGCTTAAGAAATTTCTAATTTGTTCCCTCCTGGGCCAAAAGCTTGGTACGTTCATGTTAACGTCATAGAAAAAAAAAGTACATCAAGTAAGAGACGCAGATATATTTTCGATACGCTTTGTTGCCTTCGCTTACCGCACACATTGAGTAGATAGAAAATGATTCATATGGGTCATTCCATGCCAAATCGACCAATAGTTGGAATCGACCCCCTCCGATTTGGATGAAATTTGGTCACAAGTTTGCTTTTATCATAAAACGAAGTTGTGCCAAAGGAAAAAATTTTAAAAATTTTTTTCGAAAAGTTATGCAAAATTCAAAATTTCACCATTTTTAGGTTTTTCAAATTTATTTTTGTAATATCTCAAAAACTATTATAGTTACAGACATGAGCCAAAGTTCATTTTAAAGGGAATACTTAGGACTATAAAAAAACATTTTTTTGGGTAAAATTTTTGAAAAATCAAAAAGTGGGTAAAATATTAAAATTTAAAAAATCGTAAAAGTCAAAGCCCGCTATGAAATTTTTGGCTCATTTTTTTTTATAGAGTACCTCTTACTAATCTTAAAATATCCTGAAATTTTTAAGAGGGTGTTTTTTTTTCTTTCTAAGATATAAATTTTTGAATTTTGGAATTTTTTTTTTTAAACTTCGGATGATGTTAAGTTAAATAATTATTTAATTTTGTTATTCTTAATAATAAAAAGTAAAATTGACGATATGATAATGAAAAAATAATTACAAAATTGAAATTGTTTTTTTATTGTTCGTAGGTATTATTTTAAATTTAAATTCTATAAATACTATATGTAAATCTTCTCTTTTTTACTTCTTTTTCCGTTGTTAATGTCTCATTCCTTTTTCTTAATCTGAAACATGTCATTTATATAGATTATTTAATAATAATTGATTATTCATTATTGAATAAAAATAAAAATGGTTATTTTTTACCTTGTTTTGATGCTTGGTTCATCATCGGTAAACTCATAAACATTAGTATTTTTTAATCTAAAATCCACTCCTTCTGTAAAGGACTATAAAGTTTTGATTCTTATCACATCTTATCATTTTTTCGCAATGTCTCATCGGAAGGGTCCAAGTGATGGTTTGGGAGGAACAGTTAAAAGATTAGCCAGTCGAGCCAACCTTCAACTAACGACTGATGACCAAATTCAGACACCCGAAGAACTTTGTAAATGGGCAAAAGAACATGTTATATAGCCACTTCGTCTCAGATGAACACATCCACATGTTGAAAAAAAATTAAATAAGAGATTTAAAAATGCTCTACCAGTAACAGGAATACGCAATTGTCATGCTGCTGGTTCTATTTCAACTGATGCGATAAGAATCAAAACTTTATCGTCATTTACAGAAGGAGTAGATTTTAGATTAAAAAATACTAATGTTTATGAGTTTACCGATGATGAACCAAGCATCAAAACAAGGTAAAAAATAACCATTTTTATTTTTATTCAATAATAATTAATAATCAATTATTATTAAATAATCTATATAACTGACATGTTTCAGATTAAGAAAAAGAAATAAGAATTTAAATTTAAAATAATACCTACGAGCAATAAAAAAACAATTTCAATTTTGTAATTATTTTTTCATTATCATATCGTCAATTTTACTTTTTATTATTAAGAATAACAAAATTAAATAATTATTTAACTTAACATCATCCGAAGTTTAAAAAAAAAAAAATTTCCAAAATTCAAAAAATTTATATCTTAGAAAGAAAAAAAAACACCCTCTTAAAAATTTCAGGATATTTTAAGATTAGTAAGAGGTACTCTGTAAAAAAAATGAGGCAAAAATTTCATAGCGGGCTTTGACTTTTAGGATTTTTTAAATTTCAATATTTTACCCACTTTTTGATTTTTCAAAAATTTTACCCAAAAAAATGTTTTTTTATAGTCCTAAGTATCCCCTTTAAAATGAACTTTGGCCCATGTCTGTAACTATAATAGTTTTCGAGATATTACAAAAATAAATTTGAAAAACCTGAAAATGGTGAAATTTTGAATTTTGCATAACTTTTCGAAAAAAAAAATTAAAAATTTTTTCCTTTGGCACAACTTCGTTTTATGATAAAAGCACACTTGTGACCAAATTTCATCCAAATCGGAGGGGGTCGATTCCAACTATTGGTCGATTTTTCATGGAATGACCCCTATAGTAAAATTATTAAATATAATGCATTTTATTTTTTGTGTTGGAGGATACTTTCTGAGTATGTTAAGTTGGCAAGGTCTGAGGGGGTGTGCGTAAGCCGCTGTATTTGCACAAATTTTAAACGCAAATATTTCGTGAATGTTGATGCTACGACAAAAAAAATGTTATAGCTCTTTATTAATAAGGCTTATATTAGTTTCACTTCTGTGGTACTGTTGAATGTGTGTTGTGTATAAAAAAAACTCCGGGTCGCAGTGCGAAACCCTGCCGACAATATAGTGTATTTGCTTTTATAAGCAGTGTGGCTCTATTATATGAACTTAACTTTGTTTTTGGACAAAATAAAAAAAATTACCCCTTAATACAACCCTTAAAACAACATTTTTTACTTAATTTCAATGCTACATATCAATTCAACATCTGTACCAAATTATATACACTCTTCAGTATGTAAATCCATATCAGAAACTTGTGTTTTCATAAAATTTGTAAGTCCGGTCCTGTCGGGCCGATTTTATTAAAATTTTAGCAGCACATTTTAATAAGTACTAAAGGGTTAAATTTCAAATTTGAAACGGTTCCGAAAATTTTTTCGGTATTTTTGGGCCCGAAAACTTTTTTCAACCCCTAAATACCACCCTTAACATGGCCCGATTGGGCCCATTTTAAATAGGCTTCGTGCGGTGATGGATTTCAACATGTGGCCCAAATTTCGTTTAAATCGATTAAGTCTGTAGAGAGTTATCGTGCTAACACATATATATATATATATATATATATATATATATATATATATATATATATATATATATATATATATATATAAATATATATATATATATACATATATAAACATACTTTTCCAAAAATGGTGCCAAAGTGTTCAGGAGGCTATGAAACGTCGAGAAATTTTGGTCCGACCCCTAGGTCCCGCCATCCGACCGACGCCAATAGTGTAAGTGCCTTATGGCAAATACACTAAAAATTTGCAACTCGATTTTTACTCTCTTCCAAATTTCAAATTGACGTGAAACTTTGCAGTCGTGTGCAGTTTTGATGACATTTTTTGGGTATGATAATACTTATAATAATATAACAAATTAAAAAAAAAATCAGCCAATTGGGCGACGGGACCTTTCCAATTTCATTTGATATAGTAAAATACACAAAATAATTTTTTTTCTAATGTCGCATGCGGTGACGCGGGTAATGGGTAGTATTAAATATGATATTTGCTATTCGTTGGCAATTTGCATGGTACCTACACAATATGTTCCACATAATGTAAAAATTAATCAATGCATGCTTAGCTAATTTTTTTCTGAGAGATCTACAGAACAGAGGAACAGCTGATTTTCTTTTATTTTCAAAATATTTCCGAAACTATTAAGTTTAGACAAAATTTTATGCAATCCTTGCTTTGAAAGCTTACGTTTACGTCGATGCGTGCGTGAACTAAAGTGTTCAATATCTGTATAACTTATATTATCGTACAGGGTGTAGTAATGAAATATTATTCAACGATGTGTAGTGTCTGCATATAATGTGGTAACGGGTTACAAAAACCACATACTGCGAGAGTTTTTTTTTTAAATGAACGTTAGCTCAATTAATACAAATAAATAAAATCGTAACTTAGTCTGTGATTGAACAGCAAAAGTTCCGGCAGTGATTCTAGCGGCAAAACTATCCTCGTGTGCAAGCGGCCTTTAGAAAATTAGGATATACCTATTGTCGCAGAAGTTGCAATTAGGCTTTTGAAAAACAAATTATCGATTTTTTATTGCATTTTAAAACTTTATTACTTATAAATAATATTTATAAACGATGCGAAAAACTTTCAAAAAACTTTTTTTAAATTTATTATAAGCAATTTAAAATAGTTCGAAAAACTAAAAGTACACATCCAGCAAATTTTCCATTGTATAATAAAAACTGAAAAAATAAAAAAAATAATTAAAATTGAAAAAAAAAATATAAATAAAAATATATGAGAAATAGATATAATATATGTATAAATAAAATATCAAGTAAAATAAAATGCAAAAAAATTTCAATGATGTCGCGGCAGAAATCAAACCCGGGACCTTGTTACTACTACTCCGACCACAGAACTGTTCAGTGTTCTGTGACTCCGACGCATTATTCACTGAGGCATAGAGCTCTTACACCGTGCCCCTGTTATCGTGGTATAGAAGTATAGCACTTGTTCTACGGAAATTTACTACATTAAATATATTGTTTTTTACCACGCTTTTTGTGTATGTCGGGCGGGACACATGAAATTTTTAACATACATGACTCAGAATTAGATGACAATACAAGAAAATACTAAAATAAGAAGAAAATAATAAAAGAAACAAAGAAATTTTAATAAATACATATAATTCATTCTTACTTTTGCAAGGCATTTAGTAATTATTGGGCTATGGCTCAGTTGGTTGGAGCGTCGTGCTAATAACGCAAAGGTCGCGGGTTTGATTCCCCATGGACATGTTATAATATTTTTATTTTTTACATGTATTTTTGTATATTTTATTAAAAAGTATAAAAATAATAATAGAAGTAAAAAGATTTTTAATATAGGTAGTACCACGTTTTTAAATCGAACTAAAAAGTAAATTTCTTTACAGACAGATTTTTAACATGAAGGATTTGAAACGAAAAACGTCGTATGCGATTATTATATTATAAGAAGTGTAGAGAGCTATCAATGAAAAAATCTATTTGAGATAAAATGAATAATGCGCCCCAAGTTTTTCGTCTCAAAATCCTACAAGTTAAAAATCTGTCTGTAAAGAAATTATTTTATACTTTTTAGTGCGATTTAAAAACGTGTTGCCTATATTAAAAATGTTTTTTGTTTCTATTATTTTTAATTATTAGCTGTCAAAAATAATAAAAATAAAATTGTTTATAAAAATTAAACTATTGAACACATTTCAATGAATATGTATTTTTTACATGAAATTCGAGCAAGCAGAAATTTGTTAACTGAGGTCACAAAGTGACACGCATCGACAGCCTCCTCACATCGGAATAGACTAGTGCACGGAAATGGCTGTAACTTTTGACTGGGCCAAGCAAATGATATGAACCCAATTGCAGATGAAAAAGTATCATTTTCTTGAAGTACTACGTGTGTTCCAAACATTTTTTAAGTAGTACTTTAACAATTATATATGTTACAATATGTAGCTGTCCATTGGAGCACTGCGTAGGTTTTCAATTATTATTTGACAAAATTCGATGAAACATAAACAATTTGTTGAAAAAAATCTTGGATAGCACACTTAAAGGGCTTATCTAAAATACGTCTTCAGGCAAAGAAATTAGAAAAATTTATTTTCGAAAATCCAGGCCTTTGAAGTTTGTCCAATTTCGAAAATAGCCGTTGTCCACTGCAGGCATCTACCTTTGATTGTCAATATTGCAACTTTAATATATGATAGTTCCACTTTATAAGTACCGTAAAATGGGGTGACTTTGACCAATTTTTAGGTTTGAACTAAAATTTCTATGTGAAAATTACAAAAATTCAGGGATAATGTTTTTTGACAATATGGGTATTAGGTAGTACTAACGTTAAGGGAAAATAGTATCTTTAGTTTGTTTACCATTATCACGAAAAAAAATAAAATGGCGTAATAGTCAACTTCACCCCAAATGGGGTTAAGTTGACCACAGCGTTAATTTTCATTCTAATTGTTTATTTTAGCTAGTTGGGGTTAGTTTGTTCACAGGAATATGAAAAGAGAACATTTTATGAAACATTTATTAAAAAAAAAACGAACATTAAAGTCTGAACAACCTAAATAATGCAAAAAAATGGAAATTTAACAGTTTACTTTAAATCAGATTAAAATTAAGCAGTTTACGTCAATAAAAATGTATAAAAATATCACTAAAACTACTTTCAAATATAAAAAACATTTTAGCGGAAATTAAAAGCCGAAAGGTCCAAATGAAACGAAAATTCCCCTTTGCGACCGGTTTTGGGTTCGCACAATTGTTTTTTTTTATATTTTTTAGAAGCCTGAGTTGCATTTATCTTTCCTTCTAAAAGCTCTTCTAAGCATTTTTCTAATGTTTCTTCACTATAATCTTTAAAAAATCGAGCACCCACTTTACGCTTATATATTCTCGGCATCGTCAAATTTAACTTTTAAATAATTAAGAACTCAATTTTACAACCACTCACATTCATTCATCAGAACAAACCGCGTTGTTAGAAAAGTACAGACACAAGACTGCAAGTTTTTGAAAGTCTCTGCAAGCTAGTCGACTTCACCCAGGCGGTCAAGTTAACCCCAAAATCGTAAAAATATTGTCAAAGTTGAATATTTAGAATACTGCGATCCAGTTATTAAAGTTATGTAAAATATGGTAATAAAGTTTTGACACAAAAGAATCACGTTATTAAAATAACGAAACATATTATTCGTAAAGTTTCTAGTTTTGCAAATATTAATGATAGTTTGGGCACTACAAATTTTCATTAACTTTCGCATATGACTTTGGCTTCGTATGTATCATGTACAGATAAGAATTAAAACATTTTGTTTACATGAAAACTTTTGACAATATATTAGCTTACTATTTAAGCAATAAAACTTCCGAATAATTATATCAATACGGAAAGTATTTAGCAATGAAACATTTTTTGAGTTTTTGGTCAAATTCACCCCAGTGGTCAAAGTCACCCCATTTTACGGTAGTCATTTTTAAGCTTAAGATATGTACAATTATTATTTTGCGCTATATATACGTTTTAATGGTTATTTCTATTCAGCTAATGTCCATATTCACCGAACATAAGTAGTTATTTATTCGGTTTATTTGTTTTTATCCTCCGAATAATTAAATAGCAATATTTCAATTCACCAAGCATAATTATATTTACTGCAGGTATAACTCTATTCTGTCTTACTTCTAGGGTATAAATTTTTATTCGCTGATAAAATAATAATGGCCGCCACATAGATCATAATACCTGACCTATAAAAGTGGAGTATTTTATCTAGTTTGTTTTTGTGAATTATGTTTATTAGCCTTTTATGAAGTATATAGTTGTAAAACATAAAATTTTGGTGGAAGTTTTGTGTACAATTGGGTTAGGATAAAACATTATCTTATGAAATTTTGTGATTTGACGTCTACACTGACGCTATTGGTAGGATTTTTGGGTGAACGTCACAATATTCAACAAAAATATCCAGGAGTATAGTACAGTGTGTATTTATTCGCCAACTTACTATTTTATGTGATAATGTGAATAATGTGATAATGTGAATTGGAAGTAAATTTTAATCTAACCGATAAATTTGTTCGAAGATTAGTAATTTCTACCTTTAATAGTGTTTGGTGAATATGGCCATAAGACGAACTTAATACTTTCGAATGAAAACACCGAAAAATATATATTATATAACTATATAATAATAACTGGTATGCGCGATACTTCCGGCTGTTTCTAAGCATGCATACCAAGATATTTTTGAAATTGACATTAAAACACGTAAAATTAAAAAAAAAGGATTCCGTGATAATGGATAATTTAAATAGGTCTGCGGGACCTTTCCGGCTAAAAAACATTGGTCGGCCGGATTTTTTCTGAATAAGTACGAAATTTTGCACAAAATTACCTAGGAAAGGTCAAAATCCACGATGACAGGGAAACATTAAAGACATTTAACAATATATAATTTATTTTAAAACATTTTCGGCTAATTAAATCCACGCCACCAAGCCCATCTTATTTCATTAAAAATTGTATTATCCTTAATCACGGAGATTTCAGGATTGCTGGCTCCTCGCCTATAATATCAGATCGAGAGTCGAATGGCAAGACACGCGTGATGTGTTTCATTCGAAAAAAACAATTCAATCAACTTGCAACGCTTTTTGAAGTTTTTTTTCTTCTATTAGAAGCGTGTATACTGTACAACTTTAATTATTGCAAAATTAGGTTTTATTTTCAAAACAAAATTTCCAAAATAATTTTATTCCTCAAATAACTTAGTTTACGTAACTATAATTTTAAAGTTTTAAAAGGATCGATTCAGTGCATCGTTATAATATTTTATTCAACACGCGTGAGTAATATACAGGGTGTCCCATTAAGAATGGGACATAGAACAACCGCAGATTCTCCAATTCAAAATAAAACGATTAAGCGAAATATGCTTAGATAAAATGTTACTCGTTTCCGAAATACGGGGTGTTGAAGTTGAAAACTGAAAAATTATTAATGTCCATAATTTTTTTAATACACCGTATAATTTTACTCAAATCGGCACACTTGTTAAATATCATAAAATGCACCTAACAATAAAAAAATTAGTTCAGTACGCTCTACCAGTGGCGTACGGCAGGAGTAAGTAATGCTTGTACCCCTTCTAAATGTTACGCAGCTGTCTAAATTTTAATTTTGACTATAATTTTAATTTTTTTGATATTTTCTAAGTTAATAATGTACACTTGTTAGTTTGTTGTAAAGTCATTGGTTTTCGAGATATTCGCAGTTTTTTTAAGACAAAATTGTAAAAATGAATATTATTAATAATAATACAAATAAAAAGTACATGTCTATCTATCTTTAACTGCGAATATCTCGAAAACCAATGACTTTACAACAAACTAACAAGTGTGCATTATTGACTTAGAAAATATAAAAAAAATTAAAATTATAGTCAAAATTAAAATTTAGACAGCGGCGTAACATTTAGAAGGGGTACAAGCATTACTTACTCCTGCCGTACGCCACTGGTAGAGCGAGTAACATTTTATCTAAGCATATTTCGCTTAATCGTTTTATTTTGAATTGGAGAATCTGCGGTTGTTCTATGTCCCATTCTTAATGGGACACCCTGTATAATTTCTGGGCCCTGCTTAATTCGGGAGAAATAATAAATTACTTCATGTTGACGCGTAGAGTGCGAATAATGAGCCGTACTGTACGATAATAAATTTTCTGGACCAATAGGAACGCAGTAGCGAGCGGAAGCGTACAATAATGAATAATAACTGCATAGTTTCTGGACCAATAGGAACGCGGTAGCGATTTGTATATATGAAAACAACATCGCAATTCAGCGAAAGTCAGGGCCATCTTGTGTGCATCGAGGGCGGTGAGTACGTCAATCAATGAAGTGATTTATTATTTTTCCCTCTTTTATTAGGGCCCCGATTACATATTACTCGTGCTAGTTGAATAAAATATTATGTGCGACCATTGATCGAAGGAGAATATTCCACTCGTGTGTTACCGCACTCGCTAAGCTCGTGCGGCAAATTTCACGCTCATGGAATCTTCTCCTTCTCTCACTAGTCGCACAATATACTATTAATTTTGATTTTAAAGAATTTGTAATGATTTTAAATTTTATTATGATTTTAAATAATATTTTATTTTTATTATTTTAGTTTATTTTAGACTATTTTCAAGATAAATCTATTTTGAATAGTATTTCATTATATTATCTTGCTTGTTTTAAATAACTTTTAATGTATTAATGTTAAGTATTTCGTAGTTGAACACTGAATGAATGCGTTTATATTTTTTGATAGGCTTTGTGACAGTGCCGGGCGTCAATTACATAATTGTCAATAAATTATAAAATAGCTACATAATACTATAAAATAATTATGAACAGGGCCGGCATTGTCACAAATTGGAGAACAGATACTCAAATCAGTACAATTATGTAATGAATTTGTGCTAACTTTCGAATTTTGCCGAAGATATATATATTATTTAGTGTTAAATTTTTTTTATAGTCAACAAATTTTTTGTTTCCTTGTTTTTTGTCTTTTGTACACATACCTTATAATAATTGACATGTAATGTTAATTGCTATGGTTATTAATTAGTATTGATTTTTACCACGTTTTTATTAAGTCGCTTTACGTGTATGTCGGGCGAAACTTTGTAATTGATTTTAAACTTACTTCCTGATGAGATAGAGACTTGTAATGTTGAACATAACTTAGAATTAGATTATAATACGAGAAAATAATAAAAGAAAATAGAAAATAATAAAAGAATCAAAAAACAATTTTAATAAACACATATAGTTCATTCTTATTTATTTACCATTGTATAAGGCATCATCGGTCATATCTCAGTTGGTTAGAGCGACCTGCTAATAATACGAAAGTCGCAGTTTCGATCCCCCCATGGGTGGCCGTGTGAACTTAGCACAGCAAAGTTGGAAAATTAAAAAAAAAATAAGTATACTTGTAGCACGCCAAATTGTACTAGCGTACTTACTAAGTTTTAGAAAATGTACCGTAAATTTAAGCTATAAAATATCCAAAATAGTTGGCAAAACCAAAAGTGCACATCCCGCAAGTTTTCCACTGTATGATAAAAAAATAACAATTAAAAAATATTTTTAATAAATTTAAAAAGATTTAAAAATTTAAAGAAATAAATAATTAAAAATTGAAAAAATATTTTTTTTTAAGTTTGCAAAAATAAAAAAAATTAAGAACTATACATAATATAATATATAATTAATATCAAGTGGAATAAAATAAAACAAAATAAAAAGAAAAAAAAAAGAAAAAAATCAATGATTTCGTAAGGAATCGAACCCAGGACCTTGCCCTTGGGGATCCAACGGCATAACCATTACGCTACGGCGGCCTTATACGTGTAGTGGTGTTATCACGGTATAGAAGTGTAGCACTTGTTTTATGGATTACACTATATTTACACAGCAATGATTATATTGTTTTTAAGCTATTAGCTGTCAAAAATAATAAAAAATAAAACTGTTTATAAAAATTAAACTACTGAACACATTTTAGTGAATTTAAATAGGGTTCTGGTCTGATAGTAAACAAAGTGAATAAAATATAACCCAAGGCAATCCGACCAAAATTGCGATCTGTAGAGTCGTGACGTACGTACGTACATACGTACGTACATACGTACGTACATACGTACGTACATACGTACGTACATACGTACGTACATACGTACAGACCAACCGACAACTGCTGTTTGTGATTTTCAATTACAATTTTAATAGTATTTATGAACTCGAATTGATTAACTTAGATATAACTTCTTATATGAACGAAAGTCAGCTCTGACGCACAAAGCGATAATAAAGCACATACCGCTAGTTTAGCGGTATGTGCAATATAAAATGCTGTGCTAAGTTCACAATTTCAATTATTCAAAACCTCGTACAAGCCAAGCACTAACTTCAATTAAGAAAATGTATTTAGAAAAAATGTAGTACATTTGCGCATGCTAACGGTACAATAAAAAAAAAATAAATAAACAAAAAAAAATCAAAATTCACAATTTTCGAAAAAAGTTAATTTATTTAGTGTTTCGTTAGCATGCGGCCTAGATAAAAAACTTTTGTTTATAAAGTTACATTGTAGAATTATTTTTACAGTAGAAGGGGAATTTCAAAAAATATTAAAATTCAAAAATTTCGAAAGAAGTCTAAATTTGCTTATTGTACCGTTGACACGCGGTCTAGATAAAGAACTTATACTATTATTTTGTAAAATGATTTTTTACTTAGAAAGTTATTTTATAAAATATTTTCTTATAAAATTATTTGTAAAATCAGTTTTTAAAGTAGTACGGGCACTTAAAGAAAATTTTCAAAATTCAAAAATATCGTAAAAAGTCAAAATTTTGTTGTTGTACTGTCGGCACGCGGTCTAAGTAAAGAACTTTTGCTTATAAAATTGTTTTGTAAAATCATATTTTAAAGTATGCTTATTGCATAATATGCCTTACGGCAGAAGTGCTAATGACCTCAGAAGTCGAAGCACGTCTTTGTTTTTTGTTTTCCTAAATTAAAAAAAAAAAAAAATATTTTAAAGTAGTACGGGCATTTAAAGAAAATTTTGAAAATTCATAAATGTCATAATTTTCTTCTTGTACCGTTGACACGCGATCTAATAGAACGAGAGCCCACGACCAAAATTTTTGTCTCATAGCAATACGACGAAAACCGCATCAAATTGATAGATTCGATTATCCTGAACCCGAAAATCGCAATATCAGAAATTTTCCGTGTATCGTCAGACCTAACCAAATTTTCAAAAATGTCAATAAATTTTACCAAACTGTATCATAGCAATCCGTCTGATTTCCAGAATGTAGTTGAATGATAGCTCTAAGATATGGAAAACACGTTTTTCAGACGCCACTAGCGTAGCGTGTACCCGGGAGACCACTTAAAAAAATTAGAAATGAGACAAAAAAAAAGTATCATAGCAAAACGTCTGAAAATCCTTTTCACGAGTGAATTTGGGTCAGTTTATGCGAAAGAATCATTTTTCAGAAGAAAATGTGAGCACATTAAATTTTAAGACCGTTTTGAAAACGTTAAGAAATTTTACCGATCGGTAACATAGCAATTCGTCTGAAAATTGTTAGACGTGATAAAATAAGTTGTCCAGATATAGAAAAAATTTATATCAGACAAATTCAGTGTAGCACCTTACTAATCAGACAACTTTTCGATAATCATTCAAAAATCGTATTGAGGCGATTGAAGTCTATGTAAGTCTATGTAAGGCGAAAAGTGGTGGGGGAAGTGGTCTGAAAAATCCGTTTCCATCCGTTCGCCCGGTTCACCCATTAATGCAATGAGTGTGAGAGAGATAGAGAGTAAAGTGAAGTATGCGGTACCATAAACGACACATCGACGTGTTTCCACCTTCATTATGGCTTTATTATTAACATTATTAAATGAATTTCGTATAAGACGTTGAATTTACTTTTACTTACAAACAGACTTTAAATTGAATAGATATGATTCATTTTTTCACATCCAATGAATCGATTATTTCGTAGATTTTTCACATTTTTATGAAATAAAAATATTATATTGACTGTTAGAATGTTGCAATAGTAACAAACGCGGCAGTAAATCAGTTAAATCCTCAATGTGTTCCGTAAATCCGTGTAACTCGAAACACTTGACTCCAGTTGTGTGAAAAAAACGCATCAGACAAAGATAGCGAGTCGATATTCATCGATATAGGTGTGTGTTTCGCGAACACATTGTTTCATACACTCTCTTATCTTTTTCTACCCAAATAGAGAGAGGAGTAGGACAGAGGTAGTGAAAGAAACGTGCTCAGATATGCTCGAATGTGCTAAAAATACCCGAATGTCCCCAAATTATCGATTATCGAGTGAAGTTTGAATTTATATGTAGTAAAAAAGGTAAAAAATTCGGAAAAGTTAGAAAATCCGTTAAATCCGTTCAGATCATGAAATCCGTTCCATTATCCGTTCAAATTTATTTCTACTCGAAAAATCCGTTTGGAACGGAAAAATCCGTTCATCTGGCAGCCCTGGTAGAGAAGCGAGGGACAGGAGCGTAACAAGTAAATAGCCGTTCTTGCTATAGGAGTGTAACAAGCGCCGGGGCGTTTGCCGGGCGACTCCGGAACGTTCTTTTCGTTTTTGGGATTATAGGCGACATCGGAAATGTCTGAAAACAGTATTTTAGCAATCCCGGAAGCCATACAAGAAGTTTAAAAAAAAATTGAACCGGGTTGCTATAATACAGTTCGGCTAAATTTTTTGACATTTTCAAAAATGCGCTCAGGCCATATGCTACGCGCAAAATGTCTGAAAACAAATATTTTCGTCATAAAATGACAAAATCTATGTACATTTTCAATATCAGACGTAATACGATAATACTGTCTGCCTATTTTTTTTGACATAGCAGAAATGGCCTCCCACGCAGTTGCTACACTTCTGACCGTTACCCCTCACCTAGTAGGGTTCAGGATCATCTAATCTAACGACTTCATACGGTTTTGGCCGTAAAACGATGATACATGGTTTTGGTCGTGGGCTCTCGTACTATAAATAAAGAACTTTTGTGTATATAATTATTTTGTAAAATCACTTTTTAAAGTTGTAGGGGCACCTAAAGCAAATTTTGAAAATTCATAAATGTCGTAAATCCAAAATTTTTTTATTGTACCGTTGGCACGCGGTCTAAATAAAGAACTTTTGCTTATAAAATTATTTTGTAAAATCATTCTTAAAAGTAGTACGGGCACCTAAAGCAAATTTTGAAAATCCATAAATGTCGTAAATGTCAAAATTTTCTTATTGTACCGTTGGCACGCGGTCTAAATAAAGAACTTTTGCTTATAAAATTATTTTGTAAAATCATATTTTAAAGGAGTACAGGCACTTAAAGAAAATTTTGAAAATTCAAAAATGTCGTAAATATCAACATTGTCTTATTGTACCGTTAGCACGCGGTCTAGATAAAGAACTTTTGCTTATAAAATTATTTTGTAAAATCATTTTTTAAAGTTGTACGGGCACCTAAAGCAAATTTTGAAAATCCATAAATGTCGTAAATGTCAAAATTTTCTTATTGTACCGTTGGCACGCGGTATGAATAAAGCACTTTTGCTTATAAAATTATTTTGTAAAATCATTTTTTAAAATAGTACGGGCATTTAAACAATTTTGAAAATTAAAAAATTTCGTAAAAAGTCAAAATTTTGTTGTTGTACTGTCGGCACGCGGTCTAAATAAAGAACTTGTGCTTATAAAATTATTTTGTAAAATCATATTTTAATGTAGTACGGGCATTTTAAGAAAATTTAGAAAATTCATAAATGTCAAAATTTTGTTGTGTTACCGTTGGCACGCGGTCTAGATAATGAAATTTTGCTTATAAAATTATTTTGTAAAATCATTATTAAAAGTAGTACGGGCAATTAAAGAAAATTTTGAAAATTCAAAAGTGTAATAATACTACTTTAAAAATGATTTTACATTATAATTTTATAAGCAAAAGTTCTTTAACAAGACCGCGTGCCAACGGTACAATAAAAAAATTTTGACATTTACGACATTTTTGAATTTTCAAAATTTTTGTCGGAAATAAAAGAAAAATTTCGTAATCCAAAATAATTATTAATTTAATTAATTTATAACGATCGTTTCGACCTAGGTCAGGTCATCTTCAGATACTAGAATGAAGAATTAATGTCATACATATGAAAGTGAATAAATTACAAAGATATAGGTAGTTCTTAAACAAGTAATGTGAAGTACTTACATGATGTAAATTCAGATTAATATGTAACATAAGAACTACATTTTATATTCATTAAAGTTGGAAAAACATGATGTGAAATGAAAAATAAAATTTAAAAATTAAGTTGTAACACAAAAAATTACATTTTGTGTTTATCAAAGTCAAATATCGATTGTGTATAAAAATCTCAGATCAGTCCGATCCGATTTAAAATGAGCGAGTTTGGGGCCAAAATCGGGCGACGTTAGGATCTAAGTTACCTGGAGACGAATCGATCAAAAAAAAGTTTTTTAAAATCGGTTAAGGCGTTTGGGCTGTACGTGTGACACAAAAAAGTGGGACGTACAGATTCACAGACGTAGGTACAGACAAAGCGAGTACATATAGGCGCTTTAGCTTATGTTATTCGCGCCTAAAAATTGATCAAAGCATGCCTAACTAGTTTATTCCTGACAGATCCATAAAACAAAAGAGCGGATTTTTTTTTATTTTCAAAATATTTCCGAAACTATAAAGTTTAGAAAAAAGATTTTTTAACAAAACTTTCTTGAAAAAATAAATAGAATAATAAGCCGTTATGAAAAGTATACCATTATTATATAAAAACACCGTTATAGCATATATTTCTTCTGCGCATGCGCCAATTTTCTCCAAAAACAATAGGGCTCTTCATATTTGCATACCAAACATCCTCCCAAAATTTGGTTTCAATCCGCTCATCCGTTTGACCTGTATCGTGTTCAGAGACAAACAGACTAACAGACGCACAGAGTTTTACCAAAAATATGTTTTTTGGATTCGAGGGACCTCAAAACGGAAAGATATTGTAGAATTTTTGAAAAGTGATTGTTGACCTAAACTAGTAGCAATTCCCCACATGTGGGTTAGTATGGTAAAATGTCTTTACAAAATAATTTTAAGAGCAAAAGTTCTTTATCTAGACCGCGTGCCAACAGTACAACAAAATTTTGACTTTTTTCGAAATTATTCAATTTTCAAAATTTTCTTTAAGTGCCCGTACTACTTTAAAAAATAATTTTACAAAATAATAGTAAAAGTTCTTTATCTAGTCCGCGTGCCAACGGTGCAACAAGCAAATTTAGACTTTTCTCGAAATTTTTGAATTTCAATATTTTTTGAAATGCCCCTTTTATTGTAAAAAAATAATTCTACAATGTAACTTTATAAACAAAAGTTTTTTACCTAGGCCGCATGCTAACGAAACACTTAAAATAAATTAACTTTTTTCGAAAATTGTAATTTTGATTTTTTTTTGTTAATTTTATTTTTTGTTGTTGTACCGTTGGCACGCGCAATTCGCAAATGTACTACATATTTTTTTTTATTACTCCTGGGGGAAAAGTGGTATCTTTACGCACGCTGTTACGGTTGAAAAGTAGCTATTTTCATTTGCATGCGGAAACTTTATTAGTCGCACTGAAATTATTGTTTGCCGCAAGCAAATTCAGAGAAAAAAACAAAATAATAACGGTGTTAATGTCAACGAAACAAACTGTCATTTGAAGCAGATTTGAGGTTAAAATTTTCGATTATGTACTTTTATTCTTGACAATTTTATCTGAATTTTCAACTTTTTAATGATTTAATTTTAATTTTTATTACTTCTAATTTCTTTTTTAATTCGTAATAAAATTTTAATTTCAATTTAATTCGTAATAAAAAATAGTATGTGCAACTCGTGCGGCATTGTCGCATTAGTTGCACAATATGCTAATCTTAGGCCTAGCTCACATGAAGAGCGTTCAACGCGCGTTAGTCTAACGCGCGTTTACAATTATTTCTATACAATTGTATATAACTGTTTATATGATAACGTGCGTTGGTGGCGCGTTGAACGCGCGTTATCATATAAACAGTTATATACATTTGTATAGAAAGTAAACGCGCGTTAGGCTAACGCGCGTTGAACGCTCTTCATGTGAGCTAGGCAGCCTAGGCCTATACATTTTATTAATTGAAGTTAGTGCTTGGCTTGTACGGGGTTTTGAAAAATTGAAATTGTGAACTTAGCACAGCATTATTTATTTTGGATTTTTTATGGCTTAAATTTACGGTACATTTTTAAAACTTAGTAGTACGCTAGTACAATTTGGCGTGCTACAAGTACACTTATTTTTTTTTTTTTTTCCAACTTTGCTGTGCTATGTTTACACGGCCCCCATGGGTCATATCATATTTTTATTTTTTTACGAAAAAATAATAAAATAAATACATTTTTTTAATATACTACGTTTTCAAACGAACTAAAAAGTATAGGTACCTAAAATATTTTTTTACTTGTAGGAATTGAAACAAAAAACGTAGGGCGCGTTATTCGTTGTATTTCATAAATAGATTATTTTTAATTGATTGCTACTCTCTATACTTCTTATATAACTGTCGCATTCGTCCCACGTTTTTCGTTTCAAATCCTACAAGTTAAAACATTATTTTATACTTTTTAGTTCGTTTTAAAAAACGTAGTACATATATTAAAAAATGTATTTATTTTATTATCATAATTATTGTTATTTATCTTTCCGTACTTGAAAAAGTCTAAATATATTGACGAAACGTCGTACAATAAATAAACTTAATATTTTTGTCCACATACCTGCGACTTTTTCTTAATATTATGGTAACAAAACTGTTCTAATTCGTGATGGAAAATATTTATTTACAATAGTAAAACTTTAAAAGAACAAATAAAAGCACCTTTCTATAACCTAGCAGAAACAAAACAACAATTCTAACTGATAAAAGAATAGGTAATGAAGAATACAAAGTCACTTTACAACTATATACACAAGATTATTTACAACACAGGAACTCATACAAAATTTATTAGCTCACTTATTTATTAACTATATAGTTCTATTTATTTCGTACACTATTATTTACACAGTTCATTTTATCTCAGCAGTTACCTCAGTTGTGTTACTGAGTGTTAATTTATTTGTCACAACTATTTGTCGATGAAGCACAATGTATCACTCTCTCTGTATCACTGTGTCGACTGTGAGCTATCCCGTGGTTTATATAGGTGCTGGATCGTTTTTTCCTTTCTTGCCTTCATTGTTGTCTGGAGTTTGGCAACCAAGCCCTTTTTGCCTACGCATATTGTTAGAACAACAATCAAGTCGATTGTTGTCTTACACAACAATATGTGTCTCATTGTTAGATTTCCCCATAACGGTCTGTGTATCCTTGTTAAAATGACGAGCCGATTGTCGTCTCATGAAATTCTTTGTTGTCCCAACGGGGAGATTGTAACAATATTGTGTGAATGGTTTTAACAATTCACTTCTATTTGTTTTGACCACTCTGTATGATTATATTATTAATTATTCTACGCTACTCTGCTATATTCACAAACGTGAACTCATGCCGAATTACACTTCATAATTAAAGTACTCGACTGTTAATTAAATCATTGGTTTTGTGTCAAAGTTAAATTTTTCACTAATTAGAGGAATGTTGTAAAGTCAACATATCTGATTAATTCCTAAAACAGAAGTTAAAAAAATTGCAAAAAACATTTAACTTCTCATGAACAAAATTTGTATACAGTGAGCGAGTAAAGTCTTGCAATGTGGAATTTTTGCGGAGACTTTGTGAGTAAAATACAAGAACACTTCAACATATCAGTTTTGATTTAAAAAAGCAAATTTTCTGATAAACTTCACTTATGGATCGTGACGATACGGATCACTTTTTAAATGTCAACTCAATTACACAATTGAACAAATGACTTCTTGAAAGAAAATTTTTAATTTTTTTTGTAAATTTTTGGCGTACCCGATAAATAAAAAAAATTCGAAATTTTTTATAATGTAGGTACACTACCTATCCCGAAAAACCAAAACAAAAAAAAAAAAAAAACAATCGCCAGAATAAACATGAATTTAACTTTTTCGCAGATGGCTGTATAAGTTTCCAGGCGTTTAAAAAGCAGCTGTTTGGAAATTTTTCCAAAATGGCTTTATGATAAAAATTAATAATTGACAATAAAAGTTCGAATAAAATGTCTTTAAAAATCGGTCAAGTGCAAAGTATTTACTTGCACAATTTGTGGTTTGTGCCAACAGCTCCCCACTTGTGTGTTTATTGTTCTATAACCAAATTTACGTTCTGTACGCCAAACGTAGAACTCGAACCCCCAACTGAACCTTGTGTTTTACCGACAGAGCTAATAATAATAATAATCTTTATTTCGTATAACTCAATATGAAGTATAAAACATGTCAATACGCCATAGAAAGTTCATAAAAAATATGTCAAATAGAATTTTTGAACTACTATTCTCTAAAATGAGTAGTTACCTAATCACGAAAAAAACCCTCAACTGAATAACAGCACTTGTTAATAAGACATTTTTACACGCCTTTCTTTACACCAGTTTCATTTTCATTCATTAATTTGAAATATAGTGTCAATTAATTTGAATATAACAATTGATCGAGTTAGAATTTTTAAAACCTGATAATTTTCATTCAATCTAGATGTAATTCTTAAATTTGATTTTTTTCTGATTTTTCTGAGCGATTTTTTGGTGATAAGGGTGGGAGACAGCAATGTTTAAGGGGTTTTCTGATGTTTAAAAAGATAAAATACATCATATAGGTACATACCTATATTGTTGATTTCGCGATTCAATAGACTTTCATTTGTTACCTTACACGATGCCAATCATTTTTTTACTATTTTCCATTTTACCTTCCGATATCACCCTCCAGAATAAAAATTCAACTTTTTATTTTTCACGTCTGTATTTGAGCTACCACACCCTATTTATGTGCCAAAATAGGTCACATTTTTACCATTGATTAAAATATTTTTTTCAATGTTTTTACGTCAATTAGTTTCAGAGAAAATTGATTGTGACAACTGACACTCATTAAAGTGATTCCATAAATGGTTCGTTTTGCACGGAACATTAAAAATATTTTTTTAATCATCGTTCAAATAATAACGACAACGAAAAAATCACCTCGCGAAAGCTGCACTTTTTCACTCAAGATACGGGTTCCAAATAAACAAAAATATCTATGATTCCATGAAAAATAAAACACCCTAAACAATGCTATAAAAAAAAATAGGTCAAGTGAAAGTTATACTTGCACAATAATTTAGTATTCGATGATATATTAGCGACTTGAGTGTTTTATAGCCAACTTTTGGTTCTGCACTTACAAAGAAATAAACAATTAACTTGTTTATGACAATTGATCGGGCTAGAATTTTTTCATCTTGATAATTTTTGTTGTATTTTTGAGGTTTTCAATATTTTTACTAAAAGGATAATTAATTCAATAAAGAACAAATAAAATAAAATAACAACAAATTATTGTGCATAATTATTTTTGGCCTGTTTAATCTTTCAAACTTAAAAAAAGATATTAAATACAACAAAGAAAAACTCCGGGTCGCAGTGCGAAACCCTGCCGACATATAGTGTATTTGCTTTTATAAGCAGTGTGGCTCTATTATATGAACTTAACTTTGTTTTTGGACAAAATAAAAAAAATTACCCCTTAATACAACCCTTAAAACATTTTTTTACTTAATTTCAATACTACATATCAATTCAACATCTGTACCAAATTATATACACTCTTCAGTATGTAAAATCCATATCAGAAACTTGTGTTTTCATAAAATTTGTAAGTCCGGTCCTGTCGGGCCGATTTTATTAAAATTTTAGCAGCACATTTTAATAATTACTAAAGGGTTAAATTTCAAATTTGAAACTGTTCCGAAAATTTTTTCGGTATTTTTGGGCCCGAAAACTTTTTTCAACCCCTAAATACCACCCTTAACATGGCCCGATTGGGCCCATTTTAAATAGGCTTCGTGCGGTGATGGATTTCAACATGTGGTCCAAATTTCGTTAAAATCAATTAACTCCTTCGAAAGTTATAGCCCGCACATATATATATATATATATAAATATATATATATATATATATATATATATATATATATATATATATATATATATATATATATATATATATATATATATACATATATATATAAACATTTCCAAAAATGGTGCCAAACTTCTTAGAAAGTTATGAAACGTCGAGAAATTTTGGTCCGACCCCTAGGTCCCGCCATCCGACCGACGCCAATAGTGTAAGTGCCTTATGGCAAATACACTAATAAGTTAATAAAACACTTTATCCAACATTTGGCTTGAACCCAACACCTCGAGACGAGTCTAAAGCTGTATCACTGAGCTATGCGTATGGAACATAATTTGATTTTATGGTAAGTACCTACCTATAGCATTTGAATTTATTTGTAAATTTGAAATTTGTGTTTACTGTTTAGTATAACACTTATTAACCATACTAGAATTTATCAATCCTGATAAAACTGATTTTTGTAACATAAAGCTGAATAGCATATTGTAGTAGAATGAACCTACATATCTAAATACGAAAATGGCAAGAAGGTTTTCTTGTTACATTAAACAAATTACATGTAGGACGGTATAATTTAGTATTTATTGAAATATTGAAAACATGATTTTACAAGTTTTTTAACTGTATATTGACTATATTTATAATTTATATTAAGTTGGCATCTAAGAAAAAAGAAGACATCGAAAATATTTATTCGAAACACACTAATTCTATTTTTTCCTTTTGTGGAGGGTACATTTTATCTCTTCAAAAACCAACAGTAATCACCCATCATACATAGATCCTGCCATCCTTGGTACCGAATTTCCATTGTCCTGATATCTTGATGGAAGCATTCACCTAGCTCGTTAGTGACAGCGCTCAAATTCTTTGGAAAAAATGATAACTGGAAATGGAGAAAGTGAATCTGTAATGACACTCGTCCATTTTAGGTTATCTTTCCGTTTTAAAGTGCATCTCTATTAAGTGAATCCAGATAAAATATACTACTTGTCAATATACAAGGGTGTAAGCCCCTTGAAAACTGGACTTATTAGCTATTAGAGCTTTATGAATATTTTTTCTATTATTAGAAAGGTATTAGCATTGTGTCAATAATGGGCTGAACCATGTACAAAATTCGTGTCGACCAGTGTAATTATTGTTCTATCTAGATACACCTAATTCTTAATGTTCATAATTTTTTCAGATTTCTTTGAGCGGTCGATTAGAAGATAAGGCAAGGGGCAGAGGTTTTTAAGCGTTTTATCTTTAAAAAATGGACAAAAAGTATACATCATTTATATTGTTGAATTTATGATTCAATAAGCTTTTAATTGATACTCCACACGATACACTTGGAAAATTTTACCATTTCATTAACTCTCAGAATCAAAATTCAACTTTTTATACTTCACGTCTATGACTAGGATACTATACTGTTTCTCTGTGTCAAACTTAAAAATTTTAAGTCAATTATTCTCAGAGACGGACGGACACCGAAGTGATTCCCTGTGTTTAGTATGCACAGAATACTAAAGAAAATTAAATTATAAAAAAATTGCAATTTGTAGATAATTAGTTCAAAATCGATATTTGGATGTAAAATTGATTGTGGAACAACCTTTGGATGTTTAAAAAAACGGTGTCAAGCTGTAATTCTGTGAAACGTAGCAATTTTATGTCCTCACTCTGAGGTTCCGCTATCCCAGCAACGCCAATGCCCAATACCTGTGTCATATTACAGACAGTACCTTTATATAGGCAAACACATCAATAATTCAATTGCAATGGAATAGATACAATATTTGATATTTTTAGCTGAAATTGTTCCTCAGAGATAAAAAAAAATGTTATACCTACATAATATATTAAAATTTCTCATCTTTTGTATCCACTTAGGTATATTATGGAGCCCAATGGCGTATCATAAACATTTATTGGGCTTGAGAACAGTCAAGCGTGTAGTAATGTCGTTGTGTGTATGGTGTAGCTACGGTTTCTCTAATACAGCCTTTATCCTTCCAGATTTTGTAAAATTTTCTACTAAGTTAGATAAATTGTAGTTCCCATATCTATTTATATTACAGGCAGTCAGTTTTTTTGTACGGCTATCTCCTCTGTATAACTACTCGAGCGATTTCGTTGTGCTAAATGGGTTGAAAATTGATTTTCAAAACAGAAATTTTTGACGACATGATATATTATGAGCAGGTTTTGGAAAAACAATTTGCATATACATATATGTATGTCTCAAAGTAAAAAAACAGTGAATAGTTTTTTAATATTTGTTTTTGCCTAAAGTCGCAACTAAATAATTACGAAAAAATCCGGAGTCTGGTGCAAAGGTGAGGGTTGCAAAGCGTTTAGAAAACAATTATTCAGAAATAACTGGGAGACGGTCAGTTTTAGGTCAAAAACAAAAAGACAAATGTAAACTTAACATTTCTTGAACACTGTTTGTAATACAATCAAGTGTTTTGTCAAAAAATCAAAATACTGATAACTTTAAAATTTCTCAAGTTAGCGAGATTGAACAAAAATAATTGTTTAACACCTTAAATTTTCGATAGATTCCTTGACGGTTTTTTCGATATAGAAGTTACTGTAACGCAGGTCAAAGACACATGTAAAACTCCAGTAGGACTGCTTATAACATCACAATTTTAAAGGTATTGATACGGGATGACAACACAATTTAAGGCGTTCTTTGCTCTCATATGTAATTATAATTGAAAATTCGATATAGAACACAATAAAGAAAGCTGTTGAAAAGGATATTACGTTTTGAGGGGTCTTTGCATAGCTTATTTTTGATGGCACGGGAGACTGGTAACACGCGTCTTGATCCCCCGACATAATATCCCCCGACAAAATATTCCCCGACATAATATCCCCCGACAAAATATCATCTTGACTAAATATCCTTTGGGCAAAATATCCCCCGACATTATAACCCCCGACGTAGTGTCCCCCGACAAAATATCATCTTGACTAAATATCCTACGGGCAAAATATCCCCCGACAGCAACTATCTATTACTATAGATGTTGAAGACAGTTGAAGAAGTGATTTCCCTTTGAAACACACTTTTTTTTAAATTCTACTGATGGGCACATGCGAAAACGACAACGGGGTATGCGAATTGTTTCGCAGTGAAACGGGAGGGGGGAAAGGGGGAGTTTCTGAAAAACAATTTCTGGGTGAACGATAACGGAGTATGCAAATTGTTTCGCAGTGAAACGGGAAGGGAGAAAGGGGGAGTTTCTAAAATAACAATTCCGAGGTGAACGATAACGGGGTATGCCACTTGTTTTGCAGTGAAACTGGAAGGGAGAAAGAGGGAGTTTCTAAAATAACAACTTCGGCGTGAACGATAACGCAGTTGCGACTTGTTTCGCAGTAAAACTGTAAGGGGGAAAGGGGGAGTTTTTAAAATAACAATTCCGGGGTGAACGATAACGTGGTATGCGAATTGTTTCGCAGTGAAACGGAAAATGGAAAAATGGGTTTCTAAAATAACAATTCCGGGGTGAACAATAACGGGGTATGCGAATTGCTTCGCAGTGAAACGGGAAGGGGGAAAGGGAGAGTTTCTAAAAAAAATCCGCCGTAAACGATAACGGGGTATGCGATATGTTTCGCAGTGAAACGGGAAGGGGGAAAAGGGGAGTTTCTAAAAAACAATTCCGTGGTGAACGATAACAGGGTATGCGATATGTATCGCAGTGAAACGGGAAGGGGGACAGGGGGAGTTACTAAAAACAATTCCGGGCTGAACTATAACGGGGTATGCGATATGTTTCGCAGAGAAACGGGAAGGGGGAGTTTCTAAAAAAACAATTCCGTGGTGAACGAAAACGGGGTATGATGTTTTTAAATATTCATGTTCATTTTAGTGCTTACGACGGTGTGGGATATTTTGTCGAAGGATATTTTGTCTGAAGGATATTTTATTAAAATAATAAAATAAAAAGAAGGCATTTGTTCAAAAACGGATGCCATTATAAATATTGGTGAAATGCAACGCCTTCTGAGTTAACAATTTGAATAATTAATTATTAGAACATAGTACTTGACAGATGCAAACGTCATTTATGACATTTTTTACCATTCCGACACCACGAATGAGCGGATTGAAACCAAATTTTGGGAGGATGTTTGGTATGCAAATATAAAGTGGCCTATGTCACGAAACTGCATTATTAGGAACCCTATAAAAAATTAAAAATGTGTTACGAGAACACATTATAGAAATGAAACTTCTAAGTGGACAAGTGAAAAAAAAAATATAAATGTGTTACGAGTGCGCATTACAGAAGTGAAACTTCTAAGTCGCCAAATGAAAAAAAAAAATTAAAATTTGTTACAGAAACGCATTACAGAAGTAAAACTTCTAAGTGGACAAATGGAAAAAAATTAAAAATGTGTTACGAGAACGCATTACAGAAGTGAAAGTAAGTGGACAAGTGGAAGAAAAATAAAAATGTTATACGAGAACGGATTACAGAAGTGAAACTTCTAAGTTGACAAATGGAGAAAAATTAAAAATGTGTTACGAGAACGCATTACAGAAGTGAAACTTCTAGGTGTTCAAGTGGATAAAAAGTTTAAAATGTGTTACGAGAACGCATTACAGAAGTGAAACTTCTAGGTGTTCAAGTGGATAAAAAGTTTAAAATGTGTTACAGAAGTGAAACTTCTATGTGTACAACATGTTTCTATTTATGTATAATGTAGGTATAGATACAAAAACTGGCAAGAAAAAAAAATTACAGATAAATTATTACTTCAGCATAAAGTAGAGTTGATCCAATAGAATGTTACGATAGAGAAAGGTTTTGGTTGGGGATCATAAATAAATAAGCTTTACCAATGTTTCGCTAGTGGCCAACGTTTCGAAAAATTTATTTTCATCTTCAGGGCCTCAAGCTGGTCGAAAGGTGGTAAATTGTTAAAACAACATACATGATCATATTATTATGCGTTAAAAAAATATAAATATGAACATCTTATTATAAAAAACTATTAAAATTATTAAATTTTTATAAAGCTTATTTATTTATGATCCTCAACCAAAACCTTCGTATAAATTATTACTATCTTATATCTACCTATATTGTTATTGTTGACTTGCAAAGCTGGAAATAGTTTCTGGGATATTTTGGAAATAATTTACTGGAAAACTGTCGCGCCTTGTAATTCTTGAATTACTTGTGTCTTCAGACAATATTTTTTTTTATATTCGATTTTATTCTACTTGATATTTATATATTATTATTCCTTTTATATATTTAGATAGGTATACATTTCTCATAAAGTAAAGAAGTATTATGCCGTGTATAAAAGGGATTCATTTTCATTGTAAATTAGAAATTTATAAAGAAAAACTACATATTCCAAATTATAATTTTTTTTTCAATTTCTTTTTTATTTTTTCAATTTGCATTATACATATAGTGGAAAACCTGCGGGATGTGCACTTTTGGTTTTGCCAACTATATTGTTTTTTTTTTTTTTTAACTATTAGCAGTCAAAAAAAATAAAAAATAAAACTCGTTATAAAAATAAAACTATTGAACACATATCAGTGAATTTAAATAGGGTTCTGGTCTGATAGTAAATAAAGTGAATAAAATATAAACCAAGGCGATCCGACCAAAATTGCGATGTGTAGAGCATACACGTTACAATTTTAGAAGTAACTAGCCGCTACCCGCGGCTACGCCCGCGATTGAGATGGAAATCGACTTTTGACATGCATATTAGGGGTTGAGGGAGGCATCGAGTAAAAAAATCTTTCAGGCAAATATTGCACATGTTTTCCCGAAAAGTTATAATTTTTGTGATAAAAATAGGTGTTCCTAAAAATGTCCAAGTCACCCTTATTCCTGTGCAGGAGTTGGGGGTGGTGATGATATTTATCTCCAAAGAATGTCCTCTTCAAACTAAACAAAAACATAAAACCCCGTCTTAACGGGTGCTTACGTCATAAAAGGAAACTACTGTCACATTTTATCGTGATCCATCTTAATCGCGGGAAAAAAATTGTTATTTAGATCAATACAAATTAATAATAAATTATGACTTTTTAGAATTTTTCTGTTCAAGTGTAATAAATTGCAAAATTGATGACATTCACGTGATCAACGCCCCGACAAACCTTGAAAATGACACCCATTTTGATTTTTAGACTATTTACCTTTTTTCACCCTCTGACGGGGTTGTTTTTAAAAAATCTCGGAACACGTGTTTATTTATTTGTTGACAGGAGTAATCCTGCGCATTTTCGAATTGATACATCTATCTTATATGATTTCTCCATGCAAATTTTGAACCCCCGTTACACCCTTTTAGGGGTTGAATTTTCAAAAATCCGTTCTTAGCGGATGCCTACGTCATAACAACTATCTGTGTGTCAAATTTTAGCCCACTCCCTCCAGTGGTTTCAATCGAATAACTTCAAAAACGGAAAGTTTCATACTAACTTTGCACCCCCTTTTTACCCCCTTAGGGGATAAATTTCCAAAAATCCTTTCTTAGTGCACCCCTAGACCTCATAAGGAACCTGTGTGCCAAATTTGGAGTCTCTAGATCCAGCGGTTTGCGCTGTTATTTCATCCCATTTTTTTCACGCTTTGTCAGCCCATTTCCCCTTTTAGGGGTTGAATTTTATAAAATCCTGAAACACGTATTTACTCATCTAGCGCCAGGAGTATTCCTGCAAAGTTTCGAATAAAATGGTCTAACTAATCTTGTTTCTCCATACAAACTTTGCACCCCCGTTTTACCCCCTTAGGGGATGAATTTCCAAAAATACTTTCTTAGTGCTCCCCTACGTTATAAAAGGAACCCCTGTACAAAATTTCAAGTTTCTAACCTTTATAGTTTAGGCCCTGCGTTGATATGTCAGTCAGTCAGCTTCTCCTTTTATATAATATAGATTGTGAACTCGAATCGATCTAAAAATGGTTCTGTTTTATAGAACAAAATCTTCTCTTTTCAAAAAAACTATAATTTGAATGGATTTCGTGCGAAATTAACCTGGCTATAACTTCTGGTATAAACGAAAGTCAGCTCTGAGGCGCAAAGCGATAATAGAGCGGTATACGCAATATATTTAAAGTATAAGTTACTTAAAAAAAAACTTCGGAGAAGTAAAAACTTCGTTCTGTGCTAAATTCAAAAACTTGAGGCGACTGGATCTCAAGATTATAACTTAAAAAAAAAAAGAATTTCGAGGCAGACAAGAAATTGAAATCAAGCTCGAAATTCTGTGTCTAAGACGTCGAAAAAAATGAATTTCGAGGCAGACAAGGAATTGAAATCCAACCTCGAAATTATGTGCTTATAAAAGCTACAAGAGCAATAGCAAAAAAAATGCAAAGACGGCGTTCGCATAACTCCTTTAGTTACCACTAAAAAAACGCCGTCTGTGCACTTTTTTTTGCTGTTTCTCTTGTAGCTTTTATAAGCACAGAATTTCAAGGTTGGATTTCAATTCCTTGACTGCCTCGAAATTCATTTTTTTCGACGTCTTAAGCACAGAATTTCGAGCTTGATTTCAATTTCTTGTCTGCCTCGAAATTCTTTTTTTTTAAGTTATAATCTTGATATCCAGTCGCCTCAAGTTTTTGAATTTAGCACAGAACGAAGTTTTTACTTCTCCGAAGTTTTTTTTTTTTAAGATTGCACGTTTTTTCCAAAGTGTGAGACATTATTTTTATTTTTCCTCCAAAATAAACATAATATGTGCATATAGATAAATGTTAAAAATGTAAATAAAAAAAAGGATTGTTTGAAAATCCAATTTCCTATTTACGATAAAAATATATATTGTTGAAACTGCGAACTAATAGGTTTTTTTTTATCGATGTAACTTACACTTACGCGTCTATAATAACGTACAGGTACAAAACTATACGATCTAAAAAAAAAAAATAATAATAACCACCGCAATTACAAAAATATGTATATTAACTTATCTAACAGACAAACCGACAGACGCACAGAATTTTTCCAAAAATATGTTTTTTGGATTCGGGGGACCTCAAAACGGAAAAAACGTAAAATTTTTGAAAAATGATTTTTGACCCAAACTAGCAGGTATGCAGTACCATTCCCCACTTGTGGGTTGGAATGGTAAAACAATTAAGAAAATAAAAAAAAATTAAAATTAAAAAAGAAATAAAAATATATGAGAAAAAATTGGGAAAATAAATTAAAAATAAAAAAAAAACATTTCAAATACCTAAATAAAATTGTCGACCAATTTTTCTCAGACCATATATTGACAAAAATTAATAAAAATACAAATCAATATAACACAATTAAAAAAAAATAAAAATTTATGAGAAATATATTATTTATACAATATAAATATCAAGTAGAATAAAAAAAAATTAAAAATAAAAAAAAAATAAAAATTAAAATATATGAGAAATATATTATATATAATATATAAATATCAAATAGAAATAAAATGGAGTAGAAAAAAAAATTTTCCAATGATGTTCAGATGTTGGCGGGAATCGAACCCAGGACCCTGCCGTTACTGGCCTTACGTCTTAACCGTTCGGCCACCGGGCGGTCATAGTATTTTGCTATTATTGTCGTATAGAAGTATATATGGGTGATACGAAAATTCGGTAATACGAAAATCACGTGGTCACAGAACTATAAAACTTGGAAACTGGCCTCATATTATAGGTACACGGCGTTATATGGGAGAGAGGCAAAATCAATGTATAAGAATCTGTTAGAGATTCGTCGGCATTTAGCACAGAAAAGAATCTCTAACGAGATTCTTCGATGAATGTCGAATGAATAATGATCAAAAATCAATGCCACTTTCGGCTTCAGGTTGTCAATGGGTCAAACTTAGTGATTGAATTTTCCCGTTATTTAATCGAGCTGAAATTTTGCACACATCTTTGGCTCTGATGACACTATAATAGAATAGCGATTTGAATCTAATGTAGAATTCTTCCCAAAATGGCGATTAACCTTTTTTTTCAATGGTTTTCTTATTTGTATGAAATGATATTTAAGACTAAAACCATTGATTAAGGTGCTATAGGAAGACTGTTAACGCGCATCAAAAGTGGCTTCATTTTGGTTCACTGGGATCTTTATCTTCCTATAATACCTTAATCAATGCTAAAACTTAAAAAATAAAGATAGATAATAAAAAAATTCATAAAACAACACAATATTATTAAAAGCCAATACTGCTAGACACTTTCCTTGGGGCCTAACTTCTGCTAGACGCTTTAACACTCGAGAAAAAAATGGCCAACCTACATTTTAGTAATATAAATTCACCTGTTTTGAGTTGTTTTTTTTTAAAGTTAACGCTGAGATGAGCATTTTTGGTTTGCACTGTAATAATTTATCAAAGTAGACTTAAATGAAAGCGTGTCCCCGTGTCAGTAACGCCACTGCATTGTCATGTACGCTGGGTACATGTACAGATCCGGTTCGGACAAGAACCGCGTGCGTGTTGAACTTCCAGAGATCTGTTTGTTCGTTTCGTGCGCATGCTGGTGGCGTCGCGGCGCTCTGCCGGCGTCCAGCAGCACGGCACGCTGTTGCATCGGTTACCCGTACCCCATCAGTTGTTACCGCTGTTGTAATATACACGCTGCATCTTAGCTCTATCCGCAACACCACGAGGTCTGCTCGTGCTAAATACCTACCGTGCATACAGTGTCTCAAATATTATTTGTTCTCAGTCTGACAATTAATTATTAGTGACAATTATCGCGAAAATTATCAAGAAATAATTCACATCTGACTATTATCTTAACTTAAAAAAATTACTGACGCTTGCTTCAATCCAATTTACTTTTGTTAATACAATAATATAATAGATCCGGAATATAAAAAAAAATATATAAAAACTATTCGACCATCGGTTTTGAAAAGTTCGTTTTTTAAACTTGTGACATAAATAAGTTTTCAGTTCTTCATTGTTACTGCTTATTCTGAACGCAGCGTAAAAAATGCGTGCCATTTGATATCGATGTGTACCAATTGTATAAAAGTGAATATTTTATTTTTGTAGTTTCGACATGAGTCAAGATAATACTGATTTCAAATAATGAACCGTTTTCAAGTGTTCACTCTGTATATTTTTTTATAACTCTTCAGAAAGTATAAGCGCCAATGTTAATTATTTTTTAATTAATTATAAACCATTTTAAAATTCTATAAACGCCGCTCGTGTAATTTTGATAATACTAACACAAAATGTTCAATAGTTTTTTCTACAATGTATTCTTGCTGATATTTTTTTCTTCATAAAAAAAAACGTCTGAATACCGTATTATTGAGAACACCGCATAAAAATACATTTTTTCAATTAATTTGTTTCAATTTTGTAATGTAATTATGATTTAGACGCAGAAATAAATCGACTAAATGAAGCTTGTTAAAAAACTGAAATGCAATAATTTCTGATTTTCAGCAATTTATATTTATTTAATCACGTTAATCGGACGCTTTTTACGATAATTTTTACAACTGTCTTCATATTAAATTGCAATTATGTATAATATAAATAACTGACACCATTAAATTTACTTAAAAATTCTTAAAATCAAAATTAAAAAATATCAATTTTAGAGTAAAAAATATTAATTTATAAAATTTAGTTTGAAATATCGTAGATAATTGTTTAGTCATAATAATAGTATTACAAATAATAATAATAATAGTAATAATAATAATAATAATAATAACAATAATAATAATAATAATAACAATAATAATAATAATAAAAAATCATAAAAGTAAAAAAAATTGTAATATTTGTAGCTAAATGTTTAACACATATTACACAAAATTATTAGTATTGTTGAGTAATTAGTACCTATCTAGTATTGTTTCATAAAATGTAGTACCTACTGCAAATAAATTAATGTGAAATAGAATGTACTGTTTGAAAAATGTAAGTATTAATTATTACCAATTAAGAAAATATAACTTTAGTCGCAATGCTAAACTTAAAAAAAATTGAACCTCTTAATACGCCCCTTAGAATAATGTATATTTTTAATTTCATTATATTCGTGTTGTGGCGATATACAATAATAATTTTGGTTTTCGCTTAAGTGCATTGGCATTGAGATGAGGCACAGGTAGACTTGTAGGTCAAAATGTATCTAGGAGCCCGGAAAATTCAAGATGGCGGACAAAATTTTAATTGTAGGTATCTAAATGTAATGGTCTGATTTTATTTACTCTCAGTTTTTACATGCATTTTAAGATGCTAACTAAGGGTTGGAAGTTCAAATTGACATTTTATATTATTAAAACGAGAAATGCGGTCAAAAATTGCAATTTTATTATCTAAAGCGAAATTAATTAATTTTTGGTTTCTACACGTATATAAATTGGTAAAAGTGGATAAAAATTTGCGTAAAAAATATTGTATGTTTTTATTTGAATGGAACAAATCCTTGGTATATTTTTTATTACACCTACATGGTTAAGTATACGAAAGTTTAAAACTCAAAGCTTTTTCCGTATTTTTTAATAATACGACATCGAAACTCAAACCGGAAGTCAATCGAATCTGACAATAAATTTGAATTTTATGCCGCCATAATGATTTTCATTGACTTTTCATTGCAAAAATACTGATTTCAACCTTTAATTCTTTTGGATTAAGAGCCTCTGAGTAAATTTTAAAATTATCGTCAGGGCTCATTCATCATTCAAAATTTGCTTTGATGCATAAGTGAACAATTTGCTGATATTCTCAAACTTTGTAATTGCACCAATAATAATTTTTAAGCGTTTTATTAATTACGTTTAGCATCCCTATTCGCGGATAAGCATAAATTTTGATAATCTTGTCAATTGGAATTCGTTTTTGCAGCAAACTTCTAATTTGAAATTATTCTGATAATTTTTTACCTTTGTGGGGCTCATAAATTAATCCACAATTTATCGATTTATAAATACCCCTGTTAGGAAGCATTTTGGGACATTATGTCTAAACAAACTGTTATACTTAGCTAAACAGCGATTAGTACAGGAAAATTAGGCTTTTCACAACAAAAAAGAAAAAAAACAGTACGAAAATGCATAATATTCACGAGTGTTAATTACCAAAAAAAAAAAAAAAAAAACACCACCTGCGGAGGCATGGTACTAGTTTTTTACGTATAATCAAATGGTTTATCGAACCAAATCAACAGTAATTTTCATAAATCACCGAAGCCTGCTATATAAGATATACCTACAGTAGTAATTTCCATAGAGAACCTAATAAAATGAATGAAATGGAGAGTATAAAGACGCTAAACAGCTGATGTCGTCAGCCTTTATAGATAACTTAATTAGCTTTTTTCCTGGGAAGATTAAAAAAGATCCGCTAGGGGCAGCACCGGTGGGGGGGGTACATATGTTTTGAATTTTCTATTGACAACAACGTTAAATATACGTCTTATTACTTATTAAAATAAATAAATATTGTGATCAAAAAAATTTTTTTTTAAATTTATCATGCCTACAAAACATTGTGCTTTTGCTAATTGTACGTCTGATAGTCGCTACAAGCAGGATGGTGTAAAATTCGTGCCTTTTATAAAACCACAAGTTGACAAGAAAAAGTGTTTGGAGTGGATTAATTTATCACGACGAGCGGACTTAACAGTTGAAAAAATAAAAAAAACATTCTTATATTTGTACGAAACACTTTATTAATCCAAATGGACCAACAACAGAAAATCCTAATCCATTGACAGCGACAGTTTCAAAGATTAATAGTCATCAAGAAAATCAATTAAATATTGATTTAACCTCTGAACTCGAAAATTATAAGTTTTTGACGTTTATTCTTTCCAGTGCTTACGGTCTTTAGAAATCTAAAAAATTATTCAATAATTTAAACCCCATAATTTCATATTTCACGCACAAATAAAGAGAAATTTTAGTTGATTATTTAACATTAATAATGATAATTTGCAGACAAATATAAAATATAACTTCATTAAATAAACAATTACTAACCTTTGAAACTGTCGCTGTCAATGGATTAGGATTTTCTGTTGTCCGCTCGTCGTGATAAATTAATCCACTCCAAACACTTTTTCTTGTCAACTTGTGGTTTTACTTTTATAAAAGGCACGAATTTTACACCATCCTGCTTGTAGCGACTATCAGACGTACAATTAGTAAAAGCACAATGCTTTGTAGGCATGATAAATTAAAATTTTTTTTTTGATGACAATATTTATTCTAATAGTAATAAGACGTACATTTAACGTTGTTGTCAATAGAAAGTTCAAAACATATGTACCCCCCTACCGGTGCTGCCCCTAGCGGATCTTTTTTTAATCTTCCCAGGAAAAAGGCTAATAGAACTGACTTTTGTTATGCATTAGAACTGTCAAAAATTCTTAAAATATATTGAAAACGAAATGAAAAACCACGAGGAGATTTTTTGCGCTGTTTAGTTCAATGACTCAAAAGATATTTTTTTTAAAAAGAGGTAATTTTGTTCAAAATTGTATCATCTATCAGATTTTTTTTCCTAAGCTCTTTCTAAACAATTGTTTTATGCGCTTTGTGATCCTCTGGAATCTTATGCACCCCCCCTTCGTAGAAGGAAAAAATTAAAGTATGTTTCTTATCTAATAAATTTTAATTAAAAAAAAAATAGTTCAAATTTTTTTTAGCTAGTGGAGCTATTGTGCTTTTGACGACTAAATTATTATTTACTAACTCTTTTAAGATAATACGATCGGTATGTGCATTTTAATGATTTGTTTAAAAAAAAGACGGATTTTGTATAAATATTTATTTATAACAGACGATCAAATTAAAGAAGTTGAAAGATGAAGAAAGTTAAATACAACTTTTGACTTTTGAGTGAAATAAAAGATAAATACGATTGCAAATTATTTATATTTATATTTGAATTATATAGAGACTGTTGAAAAGTGTTTAATATGCTTTGCTTTTCGTCAGCATATTGCAAGCGTTGTTAGATCGTCAGAGTTAAAGTTGATTTCACAGAAGGCGTTCTTTCGCAAAACACAAAATTCTTTTTAATTTACTAAATGGGAACACCTGTGGTGAATGTGAGTGTGTCAATTACACGATCTTATTATTTTTATTTATAAAATATACTATTACTAGCAGCCCTGTCCGGGTTGCCCGGATTTGTAGATTTGTCTATTAAAGATAGACACGTACACTAAAGGATGTTGCAACGTTTTTCTTGAATATATCTGTATTTACCCGCCATTGCCCAGGCATTACAGCTCCCTGTTATAATAGCATGAGGCCATTCAATAATATATTACACCACACGGGCAGAAAGTTTGAGATTCTTGCACTGCGCCGAGGGCATCATGACGTCCAGTTCAAGGCTCTCAAACCTTCTGCTCGTGTGGTGTATACTATTTTTCTTCATACCTCGGTCGAAAGTACGCTTCTTAACTATATTATTTAATTAATTACATATTAATAACATAAAAACACAGATAAATTCCAAGCAAACAGCTTTGAGGTTATACGTAAAAACACGAATCACAGCTGTTCGCGACTATTGACTGGTGGCAGTACATGATAACTATTTTCCTTTATAGTCGATCGAAAGTACGTACTTCCGGAATCCGGCTAGAAGCCTTGCAAAAATGCTGAAACATGTAATTCCTTATTTCTTGCTAAAAGCCTAAATATGAATTTTCATATTCCTAACTTGAGAAATGATGGGTTTCCCATTCAAACTTTCATCCCTCAAGAGGGTAAAATTACCCCCTTGAGGGATGATTTCTCAAAAACAGTGAAACACCATAATTCTTTATTTCTTACCAAGAGTCTAAATATAATTTTTCATATCCCTAACTTGAGAAATGATGGATTCTCCATATATATACTTTCATCCCTTATTTTATCTCCTTGAGGGATGACTTTGCAAATACGCCGAAACACGTATTGATGTAATGCTTTATTTCTTATCAAAAGCCTAAATATAAATTTTCATATCCCTACCTTGAGTTCCCATACAAATTTTCATCCCTTATTTCACCCTATTCAAGTTTTGTAACGGACAGACAGAGTTACTTTTACATTTATAATATTAGTAGGCATAGCATAGAACACAAGGATTTTGGAAATTTTATTTTAATTTGTTTGAAATATCTGTGTGTTTCATATCACCGCACGTATATATTTGAAACAAAAGCTCGATTTTAGTTGTCAAAATCATTTTTTCAACGAGGAAAATATTTTATTTTAGGGTCATTTCGTAAAAATAATGCTATACTTATAGTAAAATATCTTCTATCAAGCAAATCATTTTTAATAAAAGCTCTTGAATTTAAACCGACTAGGTATAGTTAAAAAACAATTACATTTGTCTTGAGAGCCCGTTCATACGTTAAAGGAAAGGAAAAGCAAGAGTATTGATCTATATAAAGACAAAACATACCGAGCATCTGCATGGAAAGAGATTTGTTGTATTTTTAAGCCAGATTTCGAAGAAATGGAACAATTATACAAAAGTCAAGAAGGCATAACATACCTACCTACTAAAATTCCACGATAGTAGAGAATTCGTGGGGGGAGGGTGCTGAAATGCAATTTTCTTAGTTTTTCCCAAAATATCTAAAAAAAAAAAAACTATGGGTCTAAGTAAAAAACACTTTATGTACAAAATTAAACTACTTATGTACATAAAATTTCTTACAAAAAACTGAGCCATTTTTCTGTAGGATTAACCGTCTACGAAATAAAGAGGGATGAAAAGTGAAAAATTCTTGATATATTAATTTTATATGAAGGAAAAAAAAGAGCAGATGACAATTAAGATGTTACTATGCCAAGAAAATATTAAATTCCCATATCGTAACTATAGACATTTGATGATCTAACTGCATCAAAGACAGAAAATTTCAAAGTGCCTAGCATACTATACAGAAGAAATTTTCTAGTGTTTCCATTTTTTTATCAAAAGTACTATCTTTTGATACAAAAATGGAAACACTAGAAACGAAGTGACTCTAGTAAGAGGAATGCTCAATAATTCATGAGCTAATTAACTGTATCAAAATTTTAAACTTTTCTTTAAATTGTTTTTTTATCGCTTGGACAACAGACGATACTTTGTGTGATGGAATATTTCTCGTCTCAATAAACTCCTGTGCGGTGTGAACGAGTTCTAAGATATCAGCTTGTTAATTCTTAATAATATACTTTTATGAAATGTATGTTTTGCACCCACATTCCTCTTCATTTCTGTTTAGCGGTCGTGAAATGACACATTTAACAATAACGCTGTAAACTGCGTAAAGCAAAATAAACGTAGTCGTACTACCATATATCAATAGTAAACCGTAGTCTAACTGCATGAGAATTAAACGAAGCCTGACAGTTAGAAGTGATCTTACTCAAAATATTTTGAAAATGTGTTGAAAATCAGCTATTTTATTAACCGACTTCAACAAAAAGGAGGAGGTTCTATGTTCGTCTGTATATTTTTTTTAATTTTTTTTTTATGTATGTTCACCGATTTCTCCGTCAATTATGGACCGATTTTCAAATTTTTTTTATTCGAAAGAGTGCACTTCCGAGGTAGTCCCATCGGAACCAAGTCAGGATCTGATGGTGGATCCCGGAGAAATTGAGGGAAACTCTCAAATTTCAAAGGCATGCATAATGTTTTTTTTATGTATGTTCACCGATTTTTAGCCAAAATGATCTATTCCGAGAACTACACCGACTCCAAAACATTTCAATACGCAATTATTTTTTTCTTTTTAGTGCCTTTTTTGAAGTCGGTTCAATTTTTTTGTTAAAAATATTTTTAGGAGATACGTACAATAAATGTAGTACCTATGTATCTTGTTCGTAATGAATTATGACTCGACGGACTATATATTTCGCTATATAATAGCTTGTTTCAACATATTTTTTTATAAACAATATTATCGACCAATTTTACAGACAATTATATTGACAAAAATATATAATTATAATTCAATAAATTTACGTTTCGGTCCGGATTTGGATCTTCTTCAGAATTGATCTAAAATATATAAAAATTACCTAATTAGTGATTAGTTTCTAATAGAATTAACTTTTAGTTTTTTTTTTTAATATTGATATATTAATGAGAAACTAATTATTATTATTTAATTAATATTTCAATATTACAAAAAAAAAAACTGAAACTGAATTCTATTACAAACTAATCACTAATTAATTTTTATATTTTTTAGATCAATTCTGCAGAAGATCCGGACCGAAACGTAAATTTATTGAATTATAATTATATATTTTTGTCAATATATTTGTCTGAAAAATTGGCCGATAATTTTATTTATTAAAGAGTACCTACTAATCAGACGCTAATCAAAGATTTGAATATTTTTTATAATTTAAGTAAGTACCTATATTAAAATTGACATTTGCTTAGGTAAATGTGAACTGTCCAAATTTTTGAAAATAAAGCCAAAAGTAGTTTTTTTATGGGCTGTAGACCAACAAATACCACATATATTACGACTCGTATCTGGCACTCATTATAACATACAATATCACAACTCGCTTAATATGCAAATATCTGGAATGGATATAAAATAATTGTACGTTAAAAGAGTTTATTCGCGAAATTTTTTGTAAGCATGGAACTACTTACGGCTACATAAGCCAATTATTGTGCATCTTTAACGTTCCTTGTACTGCAGTCAAGTCAAAAGCAGACTGTGCATTATAAATCAAACACAACAACTTTTAGAGCGATCGTGATTACGCCAAACCTTGTAATGGTTGCAATAAAAGTTAAAGCTAATAATACCAGGAGAGATCGTAAGAATTACAAACATCTATAAACCGCATTTTATATGTACAGGTACACCTATTTTGCTATTTCAGTTCATTAGGTAAGTGTAGGCTTAATATAATAATATAAAACACTGGCGGTTCGGCCCAGTTCGCCTGTGTATTTATCCCAAAAATACCGTGCACACTTGTCAAGCATGGACGAGCACGATCAGTACAATTTGAATCTGCAACCCGCACGATTTTGCACACTAGATCAGCACGGACCAGCAACTGATAAATGATATCAACTACATCAGGGGGTTAATCGACGCGTATTATCATAAGCATGATCTGAAAGAAATGTTTTCCAAATCGGTTCAGTCGTTCTTTATGTTTAAACAAAAAGGCTGCAGAAAAAATGAATTTTATAACATCAACTTTGTTTGTTAACTTTTTGAAGTAAAACATCTTTAAGCGCAACTTGAGAGTACTTAACTCCTATTACGATAAAACTTTAGTAAGTTGTTGTGGGCGCGTCCGCGAAGGTTTCTGGCAAAAATATTCGAAGTGTAAAAACATTGTGTTTTAAAGTTGCACTGCTATACGAAGGCTTCACTACTGTTGACGCTGCCGAGCGGGTTGCGGATCCCTGAGACAAGACTAATACGGTAGAGCCGAACGCTCCACTACTGTTTTCGCTGCCGTGTTTCATCTTAATCACTTAATCTTTATCTTAATCACGGCTAGTATATTATATAATCGAAAAGTTAAGGCTGATCGTACATAACAAATTGATATGTGACTAGTAGAAAAAAAAAACAATAAAATTATGTGGGACCATATTTATGAACAGAATGGCCTCAAATCATTCTAATCGGTTAATACATCGAGAAGTTAAGACTGGACAATCAATAAAATATTATAATTATACACGTAGAATTGATAATCTTCTTTTTTGGCGCTGGTTAAAAAGGTTAGTTAAAGTTAATATTGTGCTAATTAAATGCTAAACATATGTCTAATGTAAAAATACTGATCAGCGCAGCGGGTAGATAGTAGTAGTCAGTTTAAACTCATGTAAACCTTCGTAAAAACAACATTGAAATTAACTGTTGTCGAGTTTGTTTTTATTTTCATCAAAAAGTCATTATTTCATCCATTAGCTTTTTGCGAACGCGGTCTTTAAAACGCACGATAATTCCTCATAGTCCCAATTGAACACATAAAAAGCATACTTTGTAGTTATATATATTAGATATCGTGTCCATCGAGATAATTATAAATAAAAAAAATCGCAGGATTGTGGACAAATATTAGATTTATTAATTGTACGACGTTTCGTCTATAAAATTTAGACTTTTTCAAGTACAAGTTGAAAATTATTAAAACAATAATTATGAAAATAAACATTAATTACTAACCATAGCAATTAACAAAAGTTAAGGTACATAAGACAACCAGTGGGAGTATATGCCCAAGTAATTCAAGAATTACAAGGCGCGAAATTTTACATCATATACCCTGGTGTTTTGTTTGAAAATTGGTGTATATTTATCGTTCAGCCCGGATTTTTTTTTTAAAAACTCCACATTTGCCGCTTCCCGTTTCACTGCGAGACAATTCGCATACCCGTTTATCTTTCAACCCGGAATTGTTTTTTTAAAAACTCCACATTTGCCCCTTCCCGTTTCACTGAGAGACAATTCGTATACCCCTTTATCGTTCACCCCGGAATTACAATTCGCATACCCGTTTATCGTTAACCCCGAAATTATTTTTTTAAAAACTCCACCTCTGCCCCATCGCGTTTCACTGCGAGACAATTCGCATACCCCTTTATCAAAAAAAGCTTAGTCCGCCATATTGAATTTAGAGTAACGTCACTTTATTTTTCGAGTTATTCTCAGCAAGCCTTTTCATTTGATACCCATATTGTAGGAAAGCATAAAAAACTTAAGCCGCCATTATTAGAAGTCCGCCATATTAGATTTAGGATGACGTCACTTTATTTTTCGAGTTATTCTCAGCAAGCCCTTTCATTTGATACTTATATTGTAGGAAAGCATAATAAACTTAGTCCGCCATCTTTAGAAATCCGCCATATTGGATTTAGAGTGATGTCACTTTATTTTTCGAGGTATTTTCAGCAAGCCCTTTCATTTGATACCCATATTGTAGGAAAGCAAAATAAAATTAGTCCGCCATTTTAGAAGTCCGCCATATTGGATTTAGAGTGACGTCACTTTATTTTTCGAGTTATTCTCAGCAAGCCCTTTCATTTGATACCCATATTGTAGGAAAGCATAATAAAATTAGTCCGCCATCTTTAGAAGTCCGCCATATTGGATTTAGAGTGATGTCACTTTATTTTTCAAGTTATTCTCAGCAAGCCCTTTCATTTGATACCCATATTGTAGGAAAGCAGAATAAAATTAGTCCGCCATTTTTAGAAGTCCGCCATATTGGATTTAAAGTAACGTCACTTTATTTTTCGAGTTATTCTCAGCAAGCCCTTTCATTTGATACCCATATTGTAGGAAAGCATAATAAAATTAGTCCGCCATTTTTAGAAATCCGCCATATTGGATTTAGAGTACGTCACTTTATTTTTCGATTTATTTTCAGCAAGCCCTTTCATTTGATACCTGTATTGTAGGAAAGCATAAAAAACTTAGTCTGCCATCTTTAGAAGTACGCCATGTTGGATTCAGAGTTACGTCACTTTATTTTTCGAGTTATTCTCAGCAAGCCCTTTCATTTGATACCCATATTGTAGGAAAGCATAATAAACTTGGTCCGCCATCTTTAGAAGTCCGCCATATTGGATTTAGAGTGACCTCACTTTATTTTTCGAGTTATTTACAGCAAGCCCTTTCATTTGATACCCATATTGTAGGAAAGCATAAAAAACTTAGTCCGCCATTTTTAGAAGTCCGCCATATTGGATTTAGAGTAACGTCACTTTATTTTTCGAGTTATTCTCAGCAAGCCCTTTCTTTTGATACCCATATTGTAGGAAAGCATTATAAACTGGGTCCGCCATCTTTAGAAGTCCGCCATATTGGATTTAGAGTGACCTCACTTTATTTTTCGAGTTATTTACAGCAAGCCCTTTCATTTGATACCCATATTGTAGGAAAGCATAAAAAACTTAGTCCGCCATCTTTAGAATTTCGCCATATTGGATTTAGAGTGACCTCACTTTATTTTTCGAGTTATTTACAGCAAGCCCTTTCATTTGATACCCATATTGTAGGAAAGCATAAAAAACTTAGTCCGCCATTTTTAGAAGTCCGCCATATTGGATTTAGAGTAACGTCACTTTATTTTTCGAGTTATTCTCAGCAAGCCCTTTCATTTGATACCCATATTGTAGGAAAGCATAATAATATTAGTCCGCCATATTTAGAAGTCCGCCATATTGGATTTCAGTGACGTCACTTTATTTTTCGAGTTATTTACAGCAAGCCCTTTCATTTGATACCCATATTGTAGGAAAGCATAATAAAATTAGTCCGCCATCTTTAGAAGTCCGCCATATTGGATTTAGAGTGACGTCACTTTATGTTTCGAGTTATTTACAGCAAGCCCTTTCATTTGATACCCATATTGTAGGAAAACATAAAAAACTTAGTCCGCCATCCTTAGAAGTCTGCCATATTGGATTTAGAGTAACGTCACTTTATTTTTCGAGTTATTCTCAGCAAGCCCTTTCATTTGATACCCATATTGTAGGAAAGCATAATAAAATTAGTACGCCATTTTTAGAAGTCCGCCATATTGGATTTAGAGTGACGTCACTTTATTTTTCGAGTTATTCTCAGCAAGCCCTTTCATTTGATACCCATATTGTAGGAAAGCATAATAAAATTAGTCCGCCATATTTAGAAGTTCGCCATATTGGATTTAGAGTGACGTCACATAGCTAACCATGCATTGTTATCCAAACTTAACGTGTATACAAATTTTCATCTCAATCGGTTGAAGATATTTGCTTCAAAATTACCGAAGGCATTCTTGTCGCTCACTTAGTAATTCAGTCGCTCACTTAGTAATTTAGTCGCTCACTTATTAATTTAGTCGCACAACTGTTATTTTAATATTCAAGTTATTAAAACAGTATCTCATCACCAATTTTTTTTTTTTTATTCGATCGTTTTATAATTCCCCAATTATTATTATATAAAACAACATTATAAGAGATATATTCTTTTACGCATGCGCCGATTATCCCAAAAAACAATAGGCCACTTCATATTTGCATATCAAACATCCTCCCAAAATTTGGTTTCAATCCGCTCGTCCGTGGTGTCGGAATAGTAAGAAATGTCAAAAGTGACGTTTGCATCTGTCACAGTATTATGTTCTAATAATTAGTTATTCAAATTGTTAACCCAGAAGGCGTTGCATTTTACAAATATTCGAAACGGCATCCGTTTTTGAACAAATGCTATCTTTTAATTTCATTATTGTAATAAATAATATTATCGACCAATTTTATTTGAAGACAGAACATACGTAATTTTTAAATTGCCATGTTAAACCGTGCAACAGAGAGAGATAACCGAAAGATGTTTGCCATCGGTTATATCAGATTGAATTTATTTCTATATAAATGTGTATAAAAAAACTGATTGGGCAAATTCTGTTGTACGAAATTTATGTAAAATTTTCTCCTCTTTCGTTTAAGACAGGTTTCGAACCGATCTGATTTAAATTGAGCGAGTTATAAGCGAAAAACTTCGTTTTTTCTAAATTGCTCCCCTCTGGAGCAAATATTCAAAAATCGGGCGACGTTAGGATCTAAGTTACCCAGAGACGAATCGAACAAAAAAAAGTTTTTTAAAATCGGTTAAGGCGTTTGAGCTGTACACAATCCACAAAAAATCGTGACATACAGATTCACAGATTCACAGACAAAGCGAGTACATATAGGCGCTTTAGCTTACGCTATTCGCGCCTAAAAACATGGCAACAAGTAATGTATAAATTACTTGTTGCCATGTTTTTGTCTTATGTACCTTAACTTTTGTTAATTGCTATGGTTAGTAATTAATGTTTATTTTCATAATTATTGTTTTAATAATTTTCAACTTGTACTTGAAAAAGTCTAAATTTTATAGACGAAACGTCGTACAATTAATAAATCTAATATTTGTCCACAATCCTGCGATTTTTTTATTTGTAGTTATAGTTTTACTCGTCAATGTTTTACACGTCAAATATCAACATCAACTTAACAAATGGCATTTTGAATTCTAGATTTAAAGCTGGAAATCGTATCAAAAACCCCGCTAACTAGAGTTCTAGTATTTATTGAAACAATATCTGTCGTTATTTCGGACAAACAAATCGTTTGGTTTTTATATTCAATTAGTGGCTCGATCCGGTTTCACTAGAGTTTGTCGAATTACGTTGCAAATTTGATCTCCACGAAAAGCGCTTTTATATAAACGCGATAGCCTATGTCTATTCTGAAGGTCCATTCTAAATATTGGTGAAAACATTTTTGAAATCGGATGAATAGTTTCGGAGATTGCCTTCTATATTCAAACTTTACCTCTTTAAATAGTATAGATAAGTTAATGAACACTACGGCCTTACTGGCGTTAGTGTCCATTTTGGTCTTTTTTACCTAGTTATACCATCTAATAGGCGATCTGTAGATACCTATAACACTGTCCAGCATTACAAAACTTTTTTTTCTCATGGAAAATTTTTGGCTGATTTTTATGTATTTTGGTCTGCTGAATCCAGCTGTGACCTCAGAATTTTGATATCAGCCTCCAATAATGAGGGAGGCGGAGATTTTTTAGTTAAAAAGAATCAATAAAAACGCCATTTATATCCAATTTATTGGTTTTAAACAATGCCAAACTCAAAATACATTTTATGAACAGTGAATATTTTAAGGGCAATATATCCATTTGAAATTAATTTTCTGAATATTTTCTTTTTTTGATTTTTTTATAAGAATTATCGGGGGTCTAACTAAGTGCAGCTTCATTACCCCAATATCCCATCTGCAATCAGACCAGTTCCCCATGACATCTCATTACCTATCCCCGTCCTGAAAGTTACACTCTTTATTCGGAATCGACATTTGAAGAATCTTTACCAGAAGCTAGACAAGTTACATCCCTAGTTCTGATGAGTTATCTGCTCTACCTCACTTAATCACTCAAGCTGAATTAAGTGAACTCGTTCGTGAATCGTGACCTGGACCTTTCGTAGACAACAGCAGAACTTCTTGGATCCCGTCTGCAGCAATGAAACCTCTTAGAAGAAGGAGTAAAAGTATCCATATACAGGAAAGGAGAAGCTACATTAACATTATTTTTTTCAATGGAAGGTGAATTGGTGTATTGTCACGATATACTAGGTTTAAATGGCAGATTTTAACTTGCCATATACATCAGATGTATTTATAAATTTGTCTAAAACAAGTTTAAAGGAGTTTTACTTTTTAAGGGCAATAAATATAACAGTTCCGATAGATTATTCAGCAAATATGAAAGAGACATATGACAATCTGAAGACATTACTGATGTGTATTAAGTACGAAGACCACAAATGGAATATATTATGTTCAGATTTAATATAGTTATTGACTGGGCTGCAATCAGGATATATGGAATGCCTTTGAAAACATCTGCAACAGTTTTCTTGGAAACAATAAATCTGAGAACTACCACGAACACGTGAAAGAATTACTCTCTGCCTACTACATTATGGGATGCAACATGTCGCTAAAACTCCATTTCTCCAATCTCATTTAGATTTCTTTTCTGAAAATTTAGGAGCAGTATCAGATGAGCATGGAGAAAGATTTCACAAAGACATCACATTAATTGAAAAACGATATACCGGAGAATGGAGCCCAAACATATTAGCCGACTATTGTTGGAATTTAATACGGGAAAACCCCGGTGATTATTATAAAACAAATTAAAAAAAAGGGAAATATTCAGAAAATTAATATTAAATGGATATATTGCCCTTAAAATCACTGTTAATAAAATGTATTTTGAGGTTGGAATTGTTTAAAACCAATAAATTGGATATAATTGGAGTTTTTATTGAATTTTTTTAAAACTAAAAAATCTCCGCCTCCTTCATTACTAGAGGCTGATATCGAAATTCTGAGGTCAGAGCTGAATTCAGCAGACCAAAATATATAAAAATCAGCCAAATATTTTTCAGGGAGGATTTTATGTTGAACAGTGTAATAGTAGTGTTGTAAATGTCAAAGCGTTAAATTATTGCTAAAATCTAGCAACGACTGACGAAACTGTTATTATTTTCGCTTTAGTTAATGACTGCTTAGTCTAATCGGTATGCACATTCTGATCAGAATAAGTGTGGAAGCTTTGCGATTTTGGGAATTTGTAGATTTTAATACCTTGAATGAAATGAGAAAAAGAATGTAGAATATGATTACCATGGCCGTGGTCGTTATACTTAGCGTTGCCAACTGTTTCGAATTAATCGGGATGTCCCGATTTCAGACCTAATTGTCCCGTGCCCTAACGAAGGGATTAGCGGGACGTCATTTGATTTTTCATCATCTACCACTTTCAAACTTAAAAGATAACGCTAGCAAGAATTTTTACTTTTTACTTACTCCCGCAGTTTATTATAATGTTCTTTACCTTCAACGCGTATGGATAGATAGATAGATAGATAGATAGGTATGCACTATATTCGTGAAGCTATAAAACAACTTAATATGTCCAACAAATATTTTATTTTGTTTAGGCGTTTATTTATTTTAATGTTAATTATTTGGAATGGAATATTATTATTAAGAATTCTAGAAAAGATTATCACATTTTTTGGTTTTGATAATTTCTTTCAAGAATTCAAACGATTGAATAAAAAATGAGAGAATAATGTCAATCTATACGCTGTTTAATTAGTTGATTAGTTTCTGTTTTATTTAATATACCTAGTAGTCTAGTATCCTTAGTGTTTCGCCTCGGAATAAACGGAATAAGCTGAATATTTGTATAAACCTTTATTTTGGCCTTCTGAATGTTTTCTCAAAAGTCTCATGAGGTCACGTGTGAGCATCCTTAGATATTAAAGGTCAAAGCTCGCGAAAATCACTTTTTTTTACTATTCCAACCCACAAGTGGGGAATGGTACTAATTTAGATCAAAAAACACTTTTCAAAATTTTACAATATCTTTTCCTTTTGAGGTCCTTCGAACCCAAAAAAAACATATTTTGGAGAAACTTTGTGCGTCTGTTAGTCGGTTAGTCTGTTAGACTGTGAACACGATACAGGTCAAACGGATGAACGGATGGTAACTAAATTTTGGGAGGATATTTGATACGTAAATATGAAGAGTCCTAATTTTTTGGGGATAATCGGCGTATGCGCAAAAGAAATATAATATATTATAACGTTGTTTTTTATATAATAATGGGATACTTTTCATACCGGTTTATTATTCTATTTATTTTTACAAGAAAGTTTTGTTAATTTTTTTTTCTAAACTTGATAGTTTAAGAAATATTTTGAAAATTAAAAAAATCAGCTGTTCTTTTGTTTTGTAGATCTGTAAGAAATAAACTAGTTAATCATGCTTTGATTAATTTTTACATGACGTGAATATATTACTGAGTAAGCATGGCAACGAATAGCAAATTATATTAGATTGATAGTCTGAATAACTTCGAAAAAAGAGATCGAGTTACGCTTATTATTGCCTTCCCTCACCGCACATTGAGTAAACAGAAAAAAGCTTGGTTAGTTAATTTATGTGCAGGTATACATGCAGGAACTGGTGATTTTAAATCGTGTTGGATTGATGACGATATAATAATAATTTATGATAATGATAATGATAGTGATAATAATAATGATAATAATAATAATGCGTTTAACGTCCGTTTCTCGACTTTATGTCATAACAGACGCCATTCGCACCATTACTATTTTCCATCTATCACACTTCCCGTTATTTTCTACATTTTTAAACTTAATTAATAGAAATGGACGAATGAAGGAATTTTAGGACATTAGGATAATGTAGGCAAATTTTGAGCACAGGAGTTTGACAGGTAATTGGCCATGACCTTGAATAAGGAACTATCTTGATGTTTATCTGGAATTATTGAGGGAAACCATGGAAAACCTCAACAAGATGGCTTATACAGGAATTACCAATTGTCAGCGAGAGGTAGCAGGAAAAAGTTCCAGTCACATCTGCCCTCGCCGGGATTTGAACCCGGTACTCTCGGAATGCGAGTTTAGTGCTCTCACCACCCGCTCGGTACGATGACGATATAATGAAACAAGTAGAATTAAGGGTGTACCTAAAATGTTATTTCGAGCAAGGCAAGAGCTATGAGAGTTAGATATGCGGTTATCACACTGCATTTATGTCGTAAACGATAGTCTTACACGTTTTAATTTTAATTCGGGAAATTTGTATGTAGGTGCCAAAGTTCAATAAAGGGCAATACAAGGAATTCGTATAAAGTTAGCATAACAATTAATGTTCACTCTTTATTCTGTTATTATAGAGCCGGGTGGTGTGCGACACTGAAGTACATCTTACTAAAATTAAAATGACCGTTAGTAATAAAAACATTTATTTTTTAACAACTGTTATTTACATCAATTTAATATAATAGTGAGAGAGATTGTAAATTATAGACGCTCAACAGCTGAGATCCTCAGCGTTTAATATAGTAGTGCATAATGACCTAAACCAGTAACAAGCTTACAAAGCATAATATTATATAAACCTTCCATTACCTCAAAATTCCTTTCCTATGTTTCGTTTGTGTAGTAGTAACAGTCAAACACCTACTTAATATGTTTTTTCCAGACTAAGGAAAATCTCACCAAATTAAAAAAAAATGAAAAAGTTAAAAAGACAAAAATCTATTCTGTAAATTTTTGCTCTAAAAAATCAGAAGATCCCAAAAAACTTCATTAAAAAAAGATTGGTTGTTTGTAAAGTCGGTTTACGGACGATAGTTTTACGTGATAACGTATTCCGTAATACATAACCTAAATTTATATAATAATTCGAATCTATGATATTGCATCTTTCGCTTCAAATTTAGGTTAATTTTATTTATTTAAATTACTCACCATATAATATAATTGTTTTTTTTTAACTTTCTTTCTTTCGTATTTATTTTAAGTCTCAAAGATTAGCTGTCATAATATTTATAAAACAATTGTTTCACTGTTTATATAAAATTCCGAAACCTACTTACAATATTTAAGTATTTTCATACGTCAAAAAATTGATTTTTATAATGATAAAATTTGTAAGAAAACGATTTTTTCGAGAGATGAGACCTAGCTAAAACGATTTTTTGCCCTCCAAAATCCCTTTTCAGTAAATTTCATCCAAATCGTTAGGGCCGTTTTCGAGAAAAGCACGCACAGGGTCAGGCGGAACGTTACGAACGTTACGTTAGGAACGTTACACTTTTTCGTGCATGCAGCCGGTGTTTTATCAATTTATAAGATTGGTGATTCATCAATTTATAAGACGTTATCACGTCAAAAACAAAGTATTATTTATGTAGGTAACACAATTTTCTTCTATATTAATAGTTCGACGATGTCTTAGAATGATTATAATACAGGGTGAGTCAGACCACCCGTATCAGTCGTTTTTTTCGAAAACGGTTAGTCGTAGAGAGTTGTCTCAAAAATCTGTATTATAAAAGCCCTAATGAAGAATCGAATGGTGATATTTTTTCCCTCCGGAAAGGTCGGCTTCCCTGTTAGTTTGCTCCGGAATTTTCAGAACTCCGGAATGTTAAATGGCACGATAGGTCGAAAGTGGTATTGTTGAAAAGATCTTTAAAAAATAAGCAAGTTTTGTAGGACATTTTTTTTTTGTTACTGCCACCCCTGTTAAGTAATATTCGTTTGAAATTATTAAATTAACATGTCAGAATAACAAAAAAGTCGGCATTTAAAATCTAGTTACCTAATTAAACAATGTCACAATAAGTTTTCAATAATTGCAATTGTTTTTTTTTGTCGGAAAATACTTCCAGGTACTCATAACATATCTAGAAGAGCTCTGCAGTGTTTAGAAGTAAATTTAAGACAGTTTGAACATTTGTGACATTGTTTAATTAGGTAACTAGATTTTAAATGCCAACTTTTAAAATTAAGTTTGTTATTCTGACATGTTAATTTAATAATTTCAAACGAATATTACTTAACAGGGGTGGCAGTAACAAAAAAAAATGTCCTACAAAACTTGCTTATTTTTTAAAGATCTTTTCAACAATACCACTTTCGACCTATCGTGCCATTTAACATTCCGGAGTTCTGAACATTCCGGAGCAAACTAACAGGGAAGCCGACCTTTCCGGGGGGAAAAAATATCACCATTTGATTCTTCATTAGGGCTTTTATAATACAGATTTCTGAGACAACTCTCTATGACTAACCGTTTTCGAAAAAAACGACTGATACGGGTGGTCTGACTCACCCTGTATATACCATGTCATAGCAGCTGCGATACTGCCTTTACAATTGCAATATTGTTATTAACGTTCTAGCAGTCTGGCATTTACAAGGGTTTTCTCACCAGGGAGATAAATTAAACACGTAAGTTTAGTGCCTTACGGAGACTCAGAAATCAAATTGAATTGTGATCAATGTGCACCCTTCGGAGTTTAACACCGGCTCACAATACTCAAATTTATATTTCAGTTATATGCAGGCTTGCAGTAGACAATTTTGTTGGGGTTGCCTTGTTTAATATTATTATTATTAATTGCTAAAGTTGACGATATTCACACCAGTTACTTCTTGAATCTCATAATTAGACGAAGTCTAAGTTAATGTAAAATGTATTTGTATGCAGTTTTTAACCTTTTTCCTGAGAAGATATTTTCGTAATTTCTAATTTGCCAGAATATGCTAATAAAAAAAATATTGAACTAAATTTTTTTGCTAAAATTGTAGCTTAATAAACACGATCTGAACGTTATTCCTCTTTCGAAGATGGGTACATATAAGTCCCCAAGGAGTACCCAATTTTTTTCGAAATACTACTCATCCGATTACAAAAATTTTTTCACCAATATTTAGAATGGACCTTCAGAATTAATACCGGCTATATATTATCGCGTTTAAATAAAATCGCTTTTCGTGGAGATCAATTTTGCAACGAAAAAACGGCGACAAGCTACAAATTCGAGCGAAGCCGAACCGGGCCGCTAGTTATATTATATATGTATATTTTTTATTTTTTCAAGTATCTATTTTATTTCTTTTTCAATTTTTAATTATTTACTTCTTTAATTTTTTTAAAAATATTTTTTCAATTGTTTTTTTTTTTTTAATTTTATTATACAGTGGAAAACTTGCGGGATGCGCACTTTTGGTTTTGCCAACTATTTTCAGATTTTAGATTGTTAATAATTTATTTTGTAGGTACTAAGATTAATTATTTTCGAGGTATTTATCTACTTGTTTTACGAACACTGTACCACCCTTGAGCCGTCGTGTCAGAAAGAATTGGGTCGACTCCCACGGATCTTCTGTCGGAGTCGGATCTTTGAATCGGTTCAGAACTGAGTTACCCAATCCTATAATAATCGATGTGCATAAATAAATTGTTGATGAAAATACTAAATAATAAATGGCCTAAGACAGTTCCTTGAGGCACTTCCATATTATTTTATTCATAAAGGATATGAGCCATTCACATAACATATTTGCTCTAATTCTTAAGCTAGAAGCTTACCTTTCATAAAAATCAAATTAACACAGTCAAATGCACGTGTGAGATCAAAGAATAGACCAATTACGTAATTACCATATTTTAATTGCTTTAGCATGTAATCAATAAAAACGTATGATTCTATTTCTCTGAACATTTCAGATCTAAATCAATGCTGAAATTTGGCCAATATGTTGAACATTTCTAAAAACGCTATGATTCCGTCACGAACGATTTTCTGATAACAATCGAGAATACTGAAACCAGACATATGAATAAAAGTTATCGATTTGTTCAGGATTTCCTTTTTTAAATAACGGAATCCCAAGACCGATTTTTAAAATATTAAGAAAAATGCCGTTTTCATAGACACATTCATAAGAAAAGATAATACGTGAATATCTTATAGGAAGTCTGTGTGTCTTTGATAATTTAGTTGAATTTTTCGCTCTATTGGGGTCCTCCAAATGGGTGGAGCTTAAAAACATGGCGACGATGGGGTATCATTTCCCATAATTACTATGGTTACTATATAGTAAACAGTGCAATTGTGAATTTTTTTAAGTGCAATAAAATGATAAGTATTAGCACAATATGTAATTGGGCTGTTACAAATCACCGAAAAAGACATTTCCTTGGAGGTGAACGTATATTTAATGCCGATCATATCATAAAAATTCAATTGAAACAGAACCTTCAAGTAAGGTGAATTTTAATGCTTTCTGTTTACAAACTTCCGATTTAAAGAGTAATCCACATGAAATAAAAGTGGTAAGTGGAGATACCATATCAATGCAGTGTTAATGAACCTTGCAAACATATTAACATTACTTTATTGCAACAGGTAAGTTCCCAACCTAAAAATAGTCATTTGTCAAATGTATTTTCTATCAAAATTCTAAATGATATGTAATAATAATAACTATTCAATTAATAAATTAAGTTTTCAATATTCAGACTAAGTATAATATCAACTTACTTGGTAAAATAACTAATTATCTGCATTGAAATGACGTGGTACTATTACTACCTTTTACGAACTTTTTATTTGTGTTTGCACGAGGTGAAAACTTCGCAGGTTCCATAATAAGTAATTTATTAATTTATTCAACGCTTTTTATTATTATAATAAAAAAACCACAGTTATCAGTTCCGATTCACAGTACGATTCATAATAATGTCTCTCTGATTATTTTAGTTGTAAGCTTCGCCGCCAGATAGAGTAGTCTATATAAAGGATCCCTATATGTAGACATTTAATTTAGTGTTAAAATGTACAATTATTGTTAACAACTATACAGTGCGTTTTTTTGAAAACTTTGGACGTTTTTCTTTAAAATACAACGGGTTGAATAAAAAAAAACCGGTTAAGTGCGAGTCGGACTCGCACACGAAGGGTTCCGTACACTATGTACTTTTTAAATACTTTTGTAAAAGAAACAAGAGAGGCGCTATAACAATATGTAACCAGTGGGAGTATGCAAGTAGTTCAAGAATTTCAAGGCGTGAAATTTTAATAATTCACCCCGGCGTTTTTATATTATAAACACTTTTTTTACAAAAATTTCTTGTAGAATAAAATAATATAAAGTTTTGATAAATATACCATTATATCAAATAACAACGTTATGGCAAATATCTCTGTTGCGCATGCGCCGATTTCCCCCCAAAAAAAAAATACAAAACTTTAGAATATTAAACCATTATGAAACGTATACCATTATTATATAAAAACAATGTTATAGCACATATCTCTTCTGCGCATGCGCCGCCTTTCCCCCTAACACTTTTTACAAAACTTTCTTTTAAAATAGAATAATAAACCATTATGAAATATATACTATTATTATATAAAACAACGTTATTGCATATATTTCTTTTGCGCATGCGCCAATTTTTCCCAAAAAAATTACAAAACTTTTGTAAACATAGATAGAATAATAAACCGTAATGAAAAGTATACCGTTATTATATAAAAAACAGCATTATAGTATATATTTCTTCTACGCATGCGCCGATTTTTTTCAAAAATTTATTTTACAAAACTCCTGTAAAACAAAATAATACGCCTTTATGAAAAGTATACTATTATCTTATAAAAACAACATTATAATATATATTTCTTTTGCGCTTGCGCCGACGTCTCTCAAAAACAATAGGCCTCTTCATATTTGCATATCAAACATCCTCCCAAAATTTGGTTTCATTCCGCTCATCCATGGTGTTGGAATGGTAAATAATGTAAAAAAAATGACGTTTGCATCTGTCAAAGCAATATGTTCTAATAATTAAAATTAGTTATTCACATCGTTAACTCAGAAGGCTTTGCATTTCACAAAATACTAATGTCAAAAGACTGACTAATATTTGAAATGACATTCGTTTTTGAACAAATGCAATCTTTTTTTTTAAGACAAAACATACGCAATATTTAAATTCCCATAGTACACTATGCAACAAACGAAGACAGACGATCTCCGTGTATGCTATGGATTAGACAAAATTGAATTTATACATTATATTTCTATATAAAGCTGTACAAAAAAAAGTGTTTCGACGAATTCTGTTATACAAAATCTATGTAAAATTTTCTCCTCTTTCGTTTAAGACAGGTCTCGAAACGATGTGATTTAAATTGAGCGAATTATAAGTAAAAAACTTAGTTTGCTCCTCTTTTGGGAGTTTTGGGGGGTTTTTAATTATTTGTTGTTCTAGCGGCAATAGAAATACACACTCTGTGAAAATTTCAACTCTCTACCTATTACGGTTCTTGAGATACAGCCCGCTGACAGACAGACAGACGGACAGACAGACGGACAGATAGACGGACAGCAGAGGCTTAGTAATAGGGTCCCGTTTGAGCACCCTTCGGGTACGGAACCCTAAAAACGACCAAAAGTGGTTTGGTTTCGAGGGGGAAATTGTTTAGACAACTATAACCACCACCACCACCTCACCTCTTAGTAGGGGGAGGGGTGACTTTTGTTAATAAATGTAAACCCCCATTTTTTATAATATTTTTTGTATGTGAAAATGTACATCTTTTGTCTGAAATTTTTTTTAATTTCGCTTGTAGTTCTTTTGCAAATTGCTAACAATGATTTTTTTTTATGAACGTTTTGGTAAAAAACTACTATCCCAATAAACAATATCTGACCAAAGAAAATGTCAAAAGTTACCCTCATTCTGCTAAGAGGTGAGGGAATGGGGGTGATTTTGTTTTTAAATTGCGTATTTCAATTTTTAGGCTCGGATATTGTTTTTTGGGAAAAACACATTTTTTGTCTGAACATTTCTTCAATTCGGCTCGCAGATTTTACTAAAACTTTCATTAAAAAAATCATTATTAGCAATTTGCAAAAAAACTACAAGCTAAATTAAAAAAAAATCAGACAAAAGTTCATTTTCACATACAAAAAAAATCGATGTTAAAAATGGGAGTTCTCATTTAAAAAAACAAAAGTTACCCCCCTGCCCCTGCTAAGGGGTGACACGGTGGGGGTGGTTATTGTGTTCAAACGATTTCCCCTTCGAAACCCAACAACTTTTGTTCGAACTTTTTTTTCAACCCGTTGCTTTTAAAAATTAAACGTTCAAAGTTTTCAAAAAAACACCCGGTATAAAATTAATTTGCTCTACGATTCTACTTTTATTTTTAAAATACCTTTATAACTACTTATTTATAACTACACTTTAACTCTATTATAAGTTTTCTAAGAGAAAGACATAAACTTTTCAGTACTATAAAGTTTCTAAAGATTAAATGCAAGCGGACGACCTATTTAAAATCATGGTGGAACGATACTGTAAACGTGAGTTCACTTTAATTTTTTTCTGTTAAAAATATTTTATAATGTTCAGATATATTTTACTTTTTAATTTTCTTAGATTTATTACGCAGTTCGGGTAATAAACAGTATCGTGTGCTTAATATTATGCACACTTTTTATTAAAATCATAAGTACTAATTAATTATTTAGTCACATGAAAATATTATGAACATTTCTTCGTGTTACGAAAAAGAAATAGTTTTGTAAGAGCCTCTTTAAGGTAGTACTGTCGGTTAGAGAGTTACTGTTCAAAATTAAATGAAACTTGGCATATTGGTAGATTTTAATAAGATAATGAACCACCTAAAATTTCAAATAGCTACAGAGTGTAATGATACGACTGCTGTGTTTAACAGAACTGATTTTATTCATAAAATTTAAAACATAAAATAAAGTCTATTACATAATTTAGTTACAAGTACTTATAATACAAAGTCACATAACATTTCCCTTGTTATAAAAATAAAAGTATATTCTAGTATTTTTTTTAAATCAAAATTTTAAATTAATTTTACCCTTATTAAAATTGTAACCTATCAGGTACTTTAACGGGTCGTCCTGAACGTGTATGTTCAGGAGGACGATACTCCTCAGTACCAGGAGAAGAAATGGATTCATCAAATAACTCAGTTAAATTGAGATTTCCATCATCATCATCCGTATCTTGTACTGGACATTTAGGAATTACAGAATAGTATAATTCATTTCTTCCTCTGGCACTATTATATGTTTTATTATTTACAATAGTCATTTTATTATTATCATTATCACGGTAATGAGTATTAGCAGCTAATTTTAAAAATATTCTGTTTCTTCTTACTACTGTACCATCATTTAGTTTTACCCAATATGATCTCTTCCTTTCTTTGCCCACTATTTTTCCTTTTGTCCATATCGAGCCTTGTTTGAGTAACACTCGATTGTTTATGTGTAGATCAGGTAATGGTTTTGTTCGTCTGTTATAATAAAATTTTTGTTTACTTTGACGATTGTTAAGTACATTTTTTGTGTCTTTTAGCTGAATTACTCTAGGTTTTAATTTTTGATTAGTAATAGGTAAGATACCTTTTAAATTTCGTGACATTAATAACTGAGCTGGTGACCCTAGGTCTCCAGTACTTGTGTTTCTGAATTGCAATAATGTTAAATATAAATCTTTTTTGTCTTCTAATGATTTTTTTAATAAGTTTTTTATAGTTTGGACAGACCTTTCGACCATGCCATTTGACTGTGCGTACAATGGACTAGACGTTATATGTTGAAATTCCCAGCTTTTTGCAAAATATTTGAATTCTTTACTTGAAAACTGAGGCCCATTGTCACTTACAACAATGTTAGGAATTCCATGACGAGCAAAAATAGATTTTAATTCAGTAATAATATTGGAACTTAAAGTACATTTTCTTAAATTAGCTAATTCTATATACTTCGAAAAATAATCAATCACTAGCAGGTAAGTATCATTATTAAAATAAAATAGATCACAACCGACCTTTTCCCATGGGCGGTTCGGAATGTGATGTGGAATCATGGGCTCCCTTACATGTGATTTGCTAAATTTAGAACAAATTGTACATTTTCCTACAACATTTTTAATATCCTGACTTATATTTGGCCAATATACCGACTGTCTAGCTAATTGTGTACACCTTTCAACACCTTGGTGACTATAGTGTATACGATTTAACATATCAGTGCGTAATGAAAATGGTATAATTAAACGATTCTTCATAAAGAGAAGTCCATCTGTCTCAGTTAAATCATTTTTTATTATGAAATATTGTCTTAATTCCGGTTCAACATTTTTAATTTTATTAGGCCAACTATTTATCATATATTTTTGAACTTTTATAAGTGACCATACCTAAAAATCTTTCTAATTCTTTTTTATTACTGGGTGTTGGCATATTTCTTATCGAAATTACTTTAGATTCATCAGGCTTGATTCCATTACAAGTTATTTTATGTCCCATGAACACGAGCTCATTTAAACCAATTTTACACTTTTCTAAATTAAATTTTATATTATTTTTTCTAGCAATTTCTAAAACTTGTTTCAGTCTTTCATTATGTTCTTTCTCATTTGCCCCCCAAATTATTATATCATCTATATATGTTTGTACACCCTCAAGTTCAAAAATCTGTTTAAATCTTTTTTGAAATACCTCCGGGGCTGATTTTAGGCCGTAAGGCATTCTTAAAAATCGATATCTCCCGAACGGAGTGGCAAACGTACATAATTTAGAACTAATTTCATCCAAAGGAATGTGCCAAAACCCAGACGACGCATCTAATGTGCTGAAAATTTTTGCATTATTTAGTTTAGAGATAATTTCTTCAATTGTAGGAATTTCAAAGTGCTCTCTTTTAATTGCTTTATTTAATTCATATGGATCTAAACAAATGCGAATATCCCCATTAGGCTTTCTAACTATCACAACAGGATTGACCCAATCTGTAGGTTCATCTACTTTAGTAATTATATTAGTTTTTTCAAGCTCTTTTAATCTATTTTTGAGTTTATCGTATATAGCTAACGGAACTTTCCTACTTGGAGAAACGACTGGACTGACACTTTCATCAATTTTAATTTTGTAGCATTCTTTTAAGCAACCTACTCCTTTAAAAATATCTGCGTAATTGCGTAATATTTCATCTTTGCTAGTATCTATTGCATTGACTCTTTTTATCAAATCAAGTAATTTACAAGCCGATAGACCTAGTATTGAAGGTGATTTTGAGGTCACTACATAAAAAGTTAGTGAATAAATTTTATCATTGTACATACAATTCAAAATAATTTTACCCAAAATGACAATTTTTTGATTAGTATAAGTATACAGATTAACATCAGTTTGCTTTAAATCCTCAATTTTTAAACCCAATTTTAATAGAGAGTCATATGATATAACATTAGTCATTGCCCCCGTATCAATTTTAAATTTAATTATTTTATCATTAATTTTTAAATTAATATTCCAATCAGAATTATTATTATCAGTTGAGACAGTACCTATGAACATTTCTTCAGTACCGTTTTGAATATCATTATTAACATTATGAATGTTTTGAGACCTGCATACTTTCCTGAAATGTCCTCTCTTTTTGCAGTTGTTGCATGTGGCGAAATAAGCAGGACACTTCTTCTTCTTGTGATCACCTCCGCATTTGTAACATCCTTTCACGTACTCTTGGTTATTGTTACGCTGAAAATTTTGACTGTTTCCTGTTCTGTTTTCCGACCTTCCTGTCGATCTTGATGGTTGTGAGGAGCGAACAGCACACACTTCCGTCTTCTCGGTTAATGTTGCCTCTAACTTCTGAGATTCACTTATAGATTGTTCCATTGATCTGCATATTTGCTCAGCTTCCATTAAGCTTAATGATTCCTTTTCCAGAAGCCTTTCTCTCAGCTTTGCACTACTCACACCACATGTAATGACTGTAATAATGAGACTTTCTTTCAATTCTCCAAGGTCGCAATTTAATGCTTTACATTTCACGTCTGTAATAAATTGTTGAATTGTCTCGCCATCTTGTTGTTTCCGTGTAAACAGTTTGAATCTTTCGTACGACACGCGTTTTTGTGGAGCAAAATGTGCTTCAAATTTTTCTAATAAGATCTTGATTTTATCTTTCTCGTCATCTCTAAATGTAAACGTGTTGTAAATTCTAAATCCGTCTTCACCAATCAGTTGTAGCAATTGTGCACACTGTATACTTTCAGATTTTTTATCAATTTCTGAAGCCTTTAGATAATTTAGAAATCTTTGTTTCCAAAACTTCCAATCATCGCTTATATTATCCCCTAAATGAATAGGCGGAATCCCTCTAACAATGTCTACCATTTTAATTTTTTATCCGCAGCGCCATGTAATGATACGACTGCTGTGTTTAACAGAACTGATTTTATTCATAAAATTTAAAACATAAAATAAAGTCTATTACATAATTTAGTTACAAGTACTTATAATACAAAGTCACATAACACAGAGAACCAAAAAAAAAAAAATAATATTAAACGTTCTTTGCATTTAACATTGAACCTTATTAAATTTCACAAAAAAGTATACCGTTCAGATTTAAATGAACTTTGTGTCAACAGAAAGAAAACATTTTTTGAAATATTTCGATTGTTTAAAAATTCGGGTTCAGAGCATGTCATAAGAGTAATTAGCAAAACTGTACTTTTTATCTCGTTATTTATTATATGTGGCAACACAAGACATTTTAAAAACACACGTATAAAACTTGTAACTATAGCTTTATACACAAGTTCTAATATTTTGAGTGAAACAGAGTTACTGTCAGTATACCTCTATCTCCTTTACTTTTTACGTGGCGTAGTCAAATCGAAATACATACTACGTAAGTCAAATGTGTCTGAGCATATATTATATGATACTTGTGGTATCGAATCGGCTTTTTAAATTCTTTACTGAACAGCATGGTTCTGACTTCTGAGATCTATTAGACTATTCATTTTTAGATACGTATTTTTTTGTAGCAGCTGTAAAATAGTTGTCACTGTTAACTTGTCCTATTATATCTCTAATCGATAATGATATGATTGTATAAAAATTAACGGTATTTTTAGGCGCGATCAGCGTAAGCTAAATCACCTATACCCGGGTGATCTATTTTAATGTCTATATGGGAAGTTATTGAGACAGGGAAACATTTTCGGGAAAAAAGTTTCAGACAAAAGTTTTTTAGTTTAAAAGAGGTCTGCGCAGGGATAAGGTTGACTTGACGTTTTTTTAATAGGGACACCCTATTTTTTATCACAAAAATGATTTTTTGATAAAAAATATGCAAAATTTGTCTGAAACATTTCTTTACTCGATGCCTCCCTCAACCCCTAAAATTCATGTAAAAATCGGTTTCCCGAAGATGACAAAAATATTTGTCGGAACGTCAGCATAATAAATGCAATTACTAACATAGTATTGCTTTTGTTTTTGATTTTATGCTACAAAGAAGTTATTAATCCAAACATCATTCTGTATTTACCTACATGTTTTTCGGGATGCAGAGTACGAATCTGACTAATGAACATATTTTTAACTGATTTTTTTTTGTGGAGTTTTGAGAAAGTCCAAATAAATCGCAATACGCTAGCAAATAAGTAATAAGTCATTTGATACCATTTCTCGAATTAAAAAAAAATCTTTATTCGTAGAAATTTAAGAAGAATCGAGCGACGAGACGGTGTTCAAATTGTTTATGAAAGATTTTACAAATGGTACAGAAAAATTACATTAAATTTCGTAAGACAAATAAAAAAAGTAGACATAATATGTAAAATATATAAAACAACAAGTCAGTTACTTCTTAATCACATAGCAATTTATTTATTAGATGTATATTTGGAAAGTTATGCTTCGGAAAACACTAGACATTTTTATTGAAGCTAGGAGGATAGATTTCGAAATGTGTATTGAGTAATATGGGAATCCGGCCGTTTTTTAGATATTTGCAGGCAAAGATCGCGATCATTACATTCTACACTGCGTGCTTCCACCCGCCTTTTACTTTGAGTACCCATTGTGAGATTATCTATGAAATTTACTGTAACATCAACTGGACATTTTAATGGAAAATTTTATGGAACCAGTATATTGTATGCCTAGTATAATAATGTGTTAAGACCCCTGCACACAAAACTGGTTTTGCCGCTAGAATCACTGCTGGGACTTGTGCTGGCTGGCACGTTGGCTACGAGTATGGAAATTACGTCATTGCGAGCTCGAGCGCGAGGTTACAAGATAGATTTCAAAATTAGAACCGGGACTATTTTTTGTGTTAGTTTGTCTACTTGTTTTGAGCAAAAACCAATCCGAAAACAGTATTTTGTCATGTGGGCGACGTGAACAAACGCCCACAAACAAACAAGGCGTCATAGTGTGTGTTCTGTACAGAGACAATAAACGTCCACTTTTGTTAACATTCGAACTATCACTGCTCACGCACCAAACACGCATTGTGTGAAGCGAACATATAAAATCTATCACGAAATCAGCGCCACAACGCTCTTGAAACTTAGCAGCCAAATCTAGCAAAGTCTCGTGTGTATCGGTCTTTATTATTACGACGATATATGAGATTATGTGTAAAACGAGCGCCAGAGAGTTTCAACAGTCATAAGAGTCGTAATATCGTTACGAACGAAGTATATGTTGTATTTTTTGTACGCATCTTCTACAAAATAGATGTTTTTTACTTCATTTTCAGAATTTTTGACAGTTTGCATTTGAACGAACCTTACAATAGTAGGGTATAAAAACAACTGATATACTAATAGTGAATTACTATGGAATTGAATAAAATTATATATCGACCAATCAGAATATCACTATCAGCCGGCTCTTATGTATGGCATTCTTCAGAACACCCTGCACATTAAATATATATAATTTATCAATAAATACAAATTGTCTGAAAATTTGTCGAAAATTGTATTGAAGATAGACAAAGATTTAATTAATACCTATATTATATATTTATATTTAAAAATTTCAATGTTATCAATAAAGCACAAAAACGTACAAAAAACATTGCAATATTTGCAACATAATAGCAGTATTCATGTGGTTTGTTATCAACCATGTAATTTAGAGGGAAACAAACAACTTCTGAAGTTTACAAGAATACTGTGGAAAGGGTTTTAACTGTAATAGGTATTTGCAATCAAGTGCAGTGTGCAAAAATATCCCGTTGAATTTATAAACATATTTACAGTCGGTCTGTTAATTTCGCTGGTACATAAATGCTGTATTTCTATTTTTATATATAACGATAATTATTATCTGAATTTGTTTCAGAAATATTTAAAGTGGATGTTAAATATTTAGTCTTACACAATTTGCGTTTCTGGATCAGTTTAGTCTTTTCAATTAATATTTTTTTTAATAAATAATAAACAGTATTGCCGGATGTCTATAAAACTGCGAATAAAAATCGTATCAAAATTTTTTAAACATATTTTAATACTATTTTTTGTGCAAAAAAATAATCAGATTTTGAATAGGGAAATATTTTGAATAATATATAATAATGCTGACACAAATACAGGGTTCGTCATTATAATTTTGGGCATCAATTATTGTTAATTTTCATCAAAAAACCAATAGAAGACTAAAACCTAAAATGATCTTTTCAAGTAAAATCAACCAAGTTCGGCTCATGCTTTAAATATTTTATTTTCTTAGAAATCAAGCAAATATTCACAGATTCGAGGCATTCTTAAGATTATATACTCAAAAGGTTTAAAGCAAAATCAAACTCCGTTTATAGATTATAGAGCTTGCGTTCTTGCTTCATCCGTGTCTTAGCGCTCCTAGGTAATTAGAATGAATGCATTATGCATCCCAAATATTATTTTCAAGACGAAAACAATAGCATAAAATTATTTAAAAAATGAAAGGTGTATAGTATTTTCCAAATAATAATTGAAAATTTGGTGCCTTTATTTCAATGCTAGCACATCGCTTTATTGTTAAAGCGTCCTTGATAGAGCATCTAGCCCTTGATAGGAAATCTAATAGTAGAAGAGCCGAACCTAAATCGACCTTCACCGAGCTGATAATAGAATGAAACATATTTTATCATGAATTTAGTATATTAGAAAATATATTAAAAATGGGTTTTCCTAAAAAAATCCTGGACAGACTATTTTTAATTATTTTTTAAAAAATGATTTTTTATTAAATGTTGCAACAACAAGATAATAAGAAAATTTTGTCCTGAGTTGAAGTATAAAACGTATAGAATGTGCAGCCGTTGGGTTGTCTATTATTTACCTGGGCGAACTACTGGGTTGTCAGGTATAAACAGGTATGTCGATCAAGTTACTTTCGCAGTCGCTTGTGATGGCACCCTGAATATTAGAAAGTGCTCGGTATGTAAACTTTCTAATATTCAGGGTGCCATCACAAGCGACTGCGATGTTGGGTCCTTTATTATTACACAGTTACTTACCTCGGATCTCTCTGTCACACACTTCCATTTAATAAAATATCATTTTTTTAAAAATAATTAAAAATAGTCTGTCCAGGATTTTTTAAGCAAACCCATTTTTAATATATTTTCTTTTATACTAAATTCATGATAAAATATGTTTCATTCTATTATCAGCTCGGTGAAGGTCGATTTAGGTTCGGCTCTTAGACTATAAGTTTTTTTCTCAATAGTCATTTGGTGCCGATAAAAGAGGTTACCTGGAAAGTTTTCCGGGGGTTTTGAAAATTGGTGATTTTATAGATTTCGATGTGCTCTTTCTGAATTTCTACTTTACCAACTCGTATCTTTGCCGCTCGCGCCGCCATATTGGGAAAATGGCGCCTGAAAACAGTTTTTGACAATATCTCCTTCCCGGCTCATTTTTAGAAAAATATGAATAGAGCCATTGGAAATAACGGAAAATTTTACGGAGAAAACATGTGCAACATGTATTTTTCACATTAAATTTGAGCGAGCAGAAAGTTAATTAATGTTACAAAGTGACACGTGTCGATCGCGTTCTTACATTCGAATAGGCGTGTGGAAACGTGCACTTTATACGGAAATTGCTGTTACTTTTGACTGGGACAAACAAATGATATGTAACCAATTGCAGATGAAAAAGTATAATTTTCTTGAATTATTACGTGTGTTCCAAAATTTCTTTAAGTACTTTAATAATATTATAATATGTAGCTCTACATTGGAGCACTGCGTAGGTTTTCAATTATTTGACGAAATTCAATGAAACATAAACAATTTGTTGAAGAAAAAAATACTTTGATAGCATAGTTAAAGGGTTTGTCAAAAATAATTCTTCAGCTAAAAAAATTAGAAAAATTTATTTTCCAAATTATTTAAAAATTTTTACACGCGATTTTTCTTTATTTCATTCGACAATGTTAAGTTCGCGTTAGTTGAATAAAAAAAAAAAAACATTAAAACGTATATGTGGCACAAAATAAATAATTGTAAATTTTTGTACATATCCTAAGTTTAAAAATGACTACTTATAAAGTGTCAACATCACATTTTAAAGTTGCAATATTGACAATCAAAATTAGGTCCCCTCAGCGGAAATTGAAAACGGCTATTTTCAAAATTGGACAAACTTCAAAGGGCTGAATTTCCGAAAATATTTTTTTCTAATTTTTTTGTCGGAGAAGTTTTTTAGATAAATAAACATCAATTTTCGAAACTCCCGGAAAACTTTCCAGGTGAAACTACCAAGTGACTGTACTACAAAAGCAGATAGGTAATCCTAATTTTGGCATTTGTCAATGTCATTTGTATAATTTTATTCACTAAAATGTGATTTCTATAGTTTGGTTAACTTGATTAACGTAAAAAATGTTGCACTTTCACCACAGTTATTGCAAAACGTATCGTGTATAACTCGGGCGAAATTGGCGAATGCGACTCGTGTGATCGACTTCGTTCAGGCGGAAAACTTCACACTCAACGCAATCGAAAATTTCCCTTGTAACTTAACATACCTACTATTACCACCATATACAGGGTGAGTCAGACCACCCGTATCAGTCGTTTTTTTCGAAAACGGTTAGTCGTAGAGAGTTGTGTCAAAAATCTGTATTATAAAAGCCCTAATGAAGAATCGAATGATGATATTTTTTCCCCCCGGAAAGGTCGGCTTCCCTGTTAGTTTGCTCCGGAATGTTCAGAACTCCGGAATGTTAAATGGCACGATAGGTCGAAAGTGGTATTGTTGAAAAGATCTTTAAAAAATAAGCAAGTTTTGTAGGACATTTTTTTTTGTTACTGCCACCCCTGTTAAGTAATATTCGTTTGAAATTATTAAATTAACATGTCAATAACAAACTTAAATTTAAAAGTCGACATTTAAAATCTAGTTACCTAATTAAACAATGTCACAAATGTTCAAACTGTCTTCAATTTATTTCTAAACACTGCGGAGCTCTTCTAGATATTATGTTATCTGGAAGTATTTTCCGACAAAAAAAAAATTGATTGTCTGTAAAGTCGGTTTACGGACGATAGTTTTACGTGATAACGTATTCCGTAATACATAACCTAAATTTATAAGTATAATAATTATAATAATTCGAATCTATGATATTGCATCTTTCGCTTCAAATTTAGGTAAATTTTATTAAGTAGAATAATAAAACACTATAAAAAGTACACTATTATTATATAAAAAACAACTATGGCATGTATCTCTTTTGCGCATGCGCCGATTTTCCCCAAAAAATTTACAAAAATTTCTAGTAAAAATAGATAGAGTAAAAACCGTTTTAAAAACTATATTATTATTATTATATAAAACATCATTATAAGAGATATATTCTTTTACGCATGCGCCGAAACAATAGGCCACTTCATATTTGCATATCAAACATCCTCCCAAAATTTGGTTTCAATCCGCTTATCCTTGGTGTCGGAATGATAAGAAATGTCAAAAGTGACGTTTGCAACTGTCAAAGTATTATGTTCTAATAATAATTAGTTATTCCAATACTTAACTTAGAAGGCGTTGCATTTCACAAAATACTAATGTCAAAAAATTGAATTAAACATTAGAAATGCAGCCGTTTTCATGTTAAGACAAGACATACGTTATTTTCTAATTTCCATGTATTGCAAACAAAGACGACCGACCGCGTCGCGTCATGCATTAGACAACTCACAACATTGCATTTATACAACTATTTTTCTATATAAATTTGTATAAAAAAACTGTTTAGGCAAATTCTGTTATACGAAATCTATGTAAAATGTTTTCCTCTTTCGTTTAAGACTGGTTTCAAACCGATCTGATTTAAATTGAGCGAGAAATTAGCAAAAAGCACGCACAGGGTCAGGCGGAACGTTACGCGTTAGGAACGTTACGCGTTAGGAACGTTACGACCGTTAGGAACGTTACACTTTTTCGTGCATGCAGCCGGTGTTTTATCAATTTATAAGATTGGTGATTCATCAATTTATAAGACGTTATCACGTCAAAAAAACAATTGCAATTATTGAAAACTTATTGTGACATTGTTTAATTAGGTAACTAGATTTTAAATGTCGACTTTTAAATTTTAGTTTGTTATTGACATGTTAATTTAATAATTTCAAACGAATATTACTTAACAGGGGTGGCAGTAACAAACAAAAATGTCCTACAAACCTTGCTTATTTTTTAAAGATCTTTTCAACAATACCACTTTCGACCTATCGTGCCATTTAACATTCCGGAGTTCTGAACATTCCGGAGCAAACTAACAGGGAAGCCGACCTTTCCGGGGGGAAAAAATATCATCATTCGATTCTTCATTAGGGCTTTTATAATACAGATTTTTGACACAACTCTCTACGACTAACAGTTTTCGAAAAAAACGACTGATACGGGTGGTCTGACTCACCCTGTACTTAATACGCCTATATTGCTAGTTTTCGCAAGTGAAAGTGTTACCGCCAAGAGAGACAGCAACTGCATACTTCCATCTCACTTATTTATACTCGATTCGTTATGCGCAAATGTTGCGACTGTAGCGAGGAAGCGGGCAAGGGTATCTTCATTCTCATAATATTTGAGATTTAAATGACGGAGACAGACGTCTGCATCGTTGGGTCGTCATCCTTTCCCAGACCCCTACTAGCAATATAGGAGTAATAAGTATATGATTACCATCATATTTTCCAATGAGATCTCAAAATATTTTCATCCCAACGTGTGTTATACTGACATATATTTTATTTTGTTTCAGCTCAGAAGAAAATTGTAAAACTATATTATAATTATTGTGGTGTTTAAATTAAATGTCTGTTAAAATATTAAATATCTTTAAAAATATATACGTTCTTGAAAACTGATCATAATAACATAACGTTTTATAAAATTACTAAAAAACTTGTGAACTGAAACGTACAAAATGGCGTTGCATTATTACGGTTATCAGAGTTGTCGTCGAAATTCGGACGCGATTCATCGTGGTGGACGGAACATGACTGAACCTCATTCTGAAAGTGGTGGGAGTGTGCCCGGCCTCAGTGATCTAGGTACGTATTTATTGTTTATTAATCTATACTCATATTATAAACAACAGTGAACTGTTCCTCCATGAAGTAAACAAAATTAATTCTTTGAGAATAATGAAGGTTAAATGAATAATTATTTTGCCATTCCAACTTCACAAGAGGTGAATGGTACAAATTTAGGTATAAATTAACTGACAAATAATGTGATGAGGGATAGAGTCAAATATGCTGCCAAACTCAAGTCATTATACCATGACCTCATCTTAATCACCTCTTGTGTGACTTAGTGTAGATTGTAGGATGAAATTATGCTCAAAGCATCCTTCTCTTCCATGAGAACATTTTGCGCTGAAGAAACGAGAAAATGGTTTTAGCATTTCAGATTTGCAAAACGCAATTGATTAGCCCATCGTGCCAGCAATGTTAGTGATTCCCAGTAGGACAAGGCGATAAGAGTCAGACCAGAGGAATATGAACTTTGCAATATAGATCCGATGATACACTGCCTCCCTCCCTTGAACCCGCTTATCGAAGTATCTCAAGCATTTAGCGGTTTTTTTGCATAGGTACTTCATACTTCATTAGTCACGCAGAGTCGATCTCTCAATACGGTGAACCGTCAACACAGAAGATTTGGCGAACCGCACGTTTCTTGTTCTGCTTTTCCTACATACCTCTAATTTTACCGAAATTCATCTACCAACATTCTCAAATACTGGCTGCAGACTAAAGCTAGAGCCAATAAAATAGGAAAACAGGAAAGGCGGTACAGCTTCTGAACACTCGAAGCCTGAACTGTGTGGTCGTAGATGAGTGCGATGTTGTTGCTTTTCGTGAGTGGTTTTCTCCCGGTTCTTTTGTTCCGGCAGTCTGTTCAGCGCCAAACCTGCTAAGTCTTCAGAAAATGTATTATATCTGCGCCTTATATTTCTTGGTTTGACTTTTTGATAGATCTGCTTTTGTTAAAAATTTTCAAACATCAGTTTATCCGCAAGACACCTCGATTATCAATGAATTTTAATCTAACATTTTTGCCCGTCAGCTTTTTTTTATAATTAACGGGAGTCGGTTTGTCACCGGGAACACCGCAGCCTCTTGGGCTTATTGTGCTATCTCCCAATTTCTTATATCACTCGGTCCAGTATCCTCGTTCCTTGCGTTAGCTAGTGCAGTCCGTGGACTGGGTGATTGATATAATCTTCTGGATTCATTCTACATTGTCCATAAATTGTCTGCCTTCTACAATCCAAAGCCTCGAATTCACACTGAACATGATAAGTTGTCTCCTTATTGCACTGTCTGCACTTTAAGTCCCTGTTAAATAGTTCAATTTTTTGGAGGTGCCCTTTCAGAACACACTGTCCTGTCAGGAGGCCTACCACGAGACGAAGATTGTTCCTACTGAGTTGTAGTAGTTCTTCATTCATCTTTCAAGATGGCTCTTTAATAAAAGTCTTGCCATGTTGCTGCCCGGAAATTTGTTTCCAGTATGTCTTGTGCTGATTTTTTACCCATTCCCTTATTTGACCCCGTACTGTGCTTTTGGATACTTCCAGGTCAGTGTATGGAGTTGACGATCCTTTCTTCGCCATCTCATCAGCTAATTTTTCGTTGCCATCGATTCCGGAGTGTCCCGGCACCTACAGTAAAGTTACTTCGTTGTGTTCTGCTAGAACTCTAAATCTTATATGCATTCACAAACCAGCTTTGATGTCACTTTTGAGTTAGCAATGACCTTCAGTGATGCTCATAAGCTTAAAAACAGTTAAAAAAACGAGGTATGTGAGAGCCTTAAGAGATGTCAACAAAAACGCGTTTTAGTCAATAAAAGTTTTGCTATAATGCACATATTTTTTTGAAAGCAAGTTTTCCTTATTATTTTTTTCCACGTTTAAGGTGAGTATATTGTCAAAAAGTGTATTCTGAACCGCTTCTGATAAAAGCCAAATCTGGCAGTATGGTTATCTTGTTCGAGCAAAACAAATTAAAAGACTAAACAAATGACACGTGAAATTTGCTGTGATAGACACAAGAAAATAAAAGTAATTTTGTAGCAATACACGAACGTTATTTTGAGTCATGTCTACTGTACTGTAGCATGTCAGTTGTTGAAACAAGAACATCACGCTCCATTCATCTTTTGTTACGAGAGATTCTCATATTATGTATGTTTAGACTGCCGTTTGTTTCCGCACGCATTTGTTCTATTGTCCGCAATACTCTTATGTATTGTATGTATGCATGTATGTATATTGGTTAGTCTGTCAGTTTTGTTCTTTCAGCCCATGTTTGATGCAGATGTTGCCAACTTTCAGGAAAGAAAAATGTTGTTTATATCATACTACTTCTCTGCATAAATTATTATCAGTAAAAAATCATATTCTATATGAAATTTTTAAAAATTCTTAATTTATTTATGTGCCCAACAGTATATTATTATTATATTTAATTTTTACCAATCAAACAAATAATAGTTTTTTTTAATGTTACATCTACAGTTGAAATTTTTTTAGCGAAAAATTCTCAATTTCAACAAAACAACCAAAGTAATCAGATCTGGTTCTTTACCAGATCTGATTACTTTGGTTGTTTTGTTGAAATTGAGAATTTTTTGAAAATAAGCTTTCGTTTAAAACTTGTGTGCTTTATAAGTTACACTACCGAACTCTGTAACCAGGACACCCAGCTCGAGTCTAGCGGTGGACCGATATCTGTCACATGAACCAATATGGCGTCAGCTACTGGGTAACGCACACACGTTCATGGCTTACATGTGTGTAGTGTCTGTGAAGTTCAACAACTTTGGTAACAATAGGGAAAACAGGCGGAAAGAACCGAAGTTTTCACAGGTAGTGATATCATCGCTATCTCGCGTGCGCCAGAAAACGGTTCATCTCGAAACACAGCAAGCATAGGAAGATAGGTCTCCTAGTTACATACTTCGTGGTTACAATTTATTGTTTTAACAAGGGTATCTCTGAAAAATGACAGAATGACTTCATTTTCCTTGATTCTTCTCCTTAAATCATCAAAATTGCCTTTTAGTTCCCACAGTAAAAAACCTGACTGTACAATTGATTTATTTATGATAGAAACCGATATTTTTATATAATAATCAATGACAATAGTATACAACAGTATAAAAAGGTAAAAATCACCATGAAAATAATTTAAAATGGTATTGAAGGAGATTTATTTGGTTGAGGAACAATTTAAAATAAGCTTTACCAATGTATCGCTTGTGGCCAACGTTTCGAAAAATATATTTTCATCATCAGGGCCTATGAACATGTATAATAATCGTTACATTTAATATTATTTCGATTTCTAAATTACAGTATACACATTATAGATCAGATTAAACTATACATTATTACATACCTCAATGCAAGTTGAAATGGTAAATTGTGAAAATAATTTTAATATACATGATCAATTTATTATGAATTTCGAAATTCATAATAAATTGATCATGTATATTAAAATTATTTTCACAATTTACCATTTCAACTTGCATTGAGGTATGTAATAATGTATAGTTTAATCTGATCTATAATGTGTATACTGTAATTTAGAAATCGAAATAATATTAAATGTAACGATTATTATACATGTTCATAGGCCCTGATGATGAAAATATATTTTTCGAAACGTTGGCCACAAGCGATACATTGGTAAAGCTTATTTTAAATTGTTCCTCAACCAAATAAATCTCCTTCAATACATATTTTGGAACAAAAATTCTACTAACAATTAAAATGGTATCTAAAACCATATGAAATTACTTAATAAGAGCAAAAAATCGCTGTGGTTTACATCTGATATAACAAAAATCTTCTTGAACGTACAGATTATCTAATTTTCACAGATTTAAATTTATTATTTGTCTTACTGATAAAGACATCTAGCAGATAAAATAATTCATTAAACTTAACACAAGGTTACGACACTTTAAAATACTTCTTTAACAATTCTATATTTCGACGTTTTTAATTTCAGACGACATTTGTTTTTAGTGATTTTATATTATTAAAACTTACACCATTTTAAAACTTTTTCACACTATAGAAAAGCTAGAAGTTATTCATTTATTCATCATAAATGAATCAATTATACATGTTTCCATTTTTGTTTGAACCGAGGAAGTCTTTTTTACAGTACATTATTTGTTAGTTTGTGACTTAGTAAACCTGTGGCTACACAAAACGACTCATGATCATGGAGCAAGATTGATCGTTAAAAATTTGTTGTCTAGCACAATCGCTTACGGTTTGAAAAATATATTTTATAAATTATTTTTAAAAACGAGAAGTTTGCATAATAACTAGACGGGAGAACACGTTTCCAGAATTGTTGTCTGTCTATAGATAATTTGTCGCGGTGTTGGGATTTACGATGTGTTATAATAGCCGAATTCTATTATGTTAGTTTTAAGATATTTGTTCCCGGATTAAAGTCACCGCGTATATTAAGATTCAGCGTTCATTTTAATTATTACATCTTAAGATGTAGAACGGTTAACCGCACCTCTTCTCCAATAGGTATACTGTATGTTAAATAATTGTTTTTCTTCAAAATTAGACATCTTCAAAATGACTAAAACTAAATTCAAAAAAACATACATAACATTACTATCCGGTGACTCATCCTTATAGCCGAATGAATTATTATATCATTCCATTTGAACCTGCTAAAATGTTCAGAGTTTGTTTTCTTTCGTTTTCAGTATAAACGTAACTTTTATGTAAGTAATTGTACAAACTACCTTGAAGTTGTGTTGTGATTAGATTATTAATAATGTAACAACAGCACGTATTTTATTTTTCACAATTTAGATTTGAGAATATGTGTATCAGAATTTATTTTTACCTACGACGGAACGGAGTAGCTATATAGTCCAAGAACGATCTTCGGAAAATACCTAAAATCTCAAACGGCTAAAAATTTGAGTGATCATTCTTGGGGTTACAAGAAACTATTCTGACTATGAAAAAGTGTGCTCCGATTTGCAGTTAGGGTAGAAACTGCCCCTTCAAATTTTGTTTTCTAATTATCTCACAAACTATGAGATATATGAAAAAAGGTTTCGACAAAAAATTGTAGATTTTTATATTTGCTACAGAAAAGTGCTCCACCCTCTTATCCCTATCTACAATAGTTTACCCGTAAACTGCCCCTTAATGTGAAAAAATTGGAATACATTTGTTTTTTTTTTGGCAGATTCGGGGTTTTTGTGACATTTTAAGAAGAAAACACTCTTGGTGTTTTTTTCGAAAAATGCATATTATAGAAATTACGAAAAGACGACACCCCTTTGCACGATACTGTAGTTAGAAAGATAGTGCGTTTGTCGGAGCTTGTCCCACTGTATCATCGTCAGCAGAGCTCTCAGGGTATGGGCGTATGGCACCCCGTTTTACTATTTAAACCGTTAAGTATTTTTTTACAAAATATTTGTATAAAAATTTTTAACACTTTCAATTTCAGAATGCTTTTTTTGAAAATATTTTTTTAACTTTAAATATTCTGACGAAAAATAAGAAAATTATGCCCCTATATAATATTTTTGTCACAAGATAATAAAAATATTCTTATTTTTCCAAGAGAAGGATCCTAAATAATTATAATTATGTGGCAGCAAAATTATAATTTTTGGTTTTTCGTATTTCTTCCTAAGTATACCTATACCTAGTACCTACCTATGCATTTAATTCTTTGTCAGGACATAATAATATTGTATTTTTATTATGTAAAAAACCAAAATATATAATTCAAATTTTTTGAACTCTCAGATATGATTTTGAGTAGTCGTGGTAACGTTTTTTTAAGTCTATTTCACATTTTAAAATCATCACAGAAGTGAAAATAATGGATACGAATTCTTTTCAATAATTCACGATAATAGGTCATATGCATAAAACTCCAAATTGGTTAAAATTTTTATTTCGAAATATATTTTAGTTCTTGATCATAACGTAATGGTTATTTTATTAATCTAATCACTGAAAAAAATACAAATAATAAAAAAGAAATGTAGAAAATAAGCGCTATTTTCGAATTTTCAAAACGCATCGTGACGTCAGAGTATATATCAACAACAGTTTTCATGACGACTGTGTCGTCTCATAGTAAGATTATGTCAGTATTTAGAGAAAACAACAAATAAACTTCATTTAGAACATTGACAATTTGACATCAAGGTTGGCATGCATCGTATATCATGACGTCACATAAGCCCGCGAATATGGCCGATTGTTTAAACTGTCTATTTTTGAATGTGGAATTTAATATTTTTTTCCCTATGATAATATTACATTTTTAAATGATTATCAATTTTTTTCCGTATTATGGTTAACTAACAAATCTATTAAAAATATAAAAAAAAATCATGCAGATGACCTATTAGACTCCAGTATCGTTAGTGCAAAGGGGGTAGATACCGTCTTTTTGTAATTTCTATAATATCCATTTTTCGAAGAAAACACCAAGAGTATTTTCTTCTTAAAATATTTCAAAAAACCCGAATCGGCCAAAAAATAAATGATGTCCAATTTTTTCATATTTAGGGGCGGTTTACGGGTAAACTATTGTAGATAGGGGTAAGAGGGCAGGGCACTTTTTTGTAGCAAATATAAAAATCTACAATTTTTTGTCGAAACCTTTTTTCATATATCTCAAAGTTTGTGAGATAATTTGAAAACAAAATTTAAAGGGGCGGTTTCTACCCTAACTGCAAATCGAAGCACACTTTTTCATAGTCAGAATAGTTTCTTGTAACCCCAAGAACGATCACTTGAATTTTTAGCCGTTTGAGATTTTAGGTATTTCACGAAGAACGTTCTTGCGTTTAGGGTGAGAGATTGTTTGTGTGCGCTCTCGAATGTTGCCAAGTACCTTATTCAGATGCGGTTTTCTGTAAATGATTTGTACTTCATCTGCGATGGTTCGTTATAGATAGATGTTACAATGATAACTCGCCAGGGGGCGCTGCACTGCAAAAAAGAAAAAAAAAACGAATGTTGCCCATTTATTTTCAAAACGATCCGACTGATTCAAATGCGGTAAAGGGTTTGTAATTCATCTGCGATGGTTCTTAGATAAATGTTACGATGATTACTCGCCAGGGGGCGTTGCACTACAAAAAAAATCTGGGAAACAAAATCTCTAAAGAGTTAAAAATAAAATAAAAAACACGACGGATGTAAACATTGTAATTGAAAAAAAGGATTAGATAAAATTTTAAAACCTTCCGACTAAAAAGAGGTACGTCGGGTGCTGCCATTCGCTGCCCTGAATTAAGAATAGGAAAATACCCAGCGTGATTTCAATCAGTCACATAGGTACTTTAAAATTGCAATATTTTAGTTCATTTCAGGGCAGCGAATAGCAGCCCCCGACGGATTTTCTTTGGTTTTTTACCACCTTTTAAGTCGGGGGGTTTTAAAATTTTATTTGATCCTTTTTCAATTACAACGTTTACATCCGTCGTGGGTTCTTTCAAAATTTTTTTTTTGTTTTTTATTTTATTTTATGTTTTTGCAATGTAACTAAACTTGTTTATAGATTTCAAATATAATTGAGGTTTTTAATAAATAAAATTATCGACCAATTTTTCAGACAAATATATTAACAAAAAATATATTAATTCAATACATTTATATATTTTTTGTTAATATATTTGTCTGAAAAATTGGTCAATAAAAATTGCTGGATAATTTTATTTATTGAAGAGTTCTAATCAGACGTTAATCAAAGATTTGAATGATTGAGCTTTCGTGCCCTGTTGTTGAAATAAATAAAGAAAGAAATAAAATTAAGGTTTGTACACATTTAATGAAGTGCGTCGTCAAAATTTTAATATGAGTATATTTTCTCCGTTACTATAAAACCTTGTCACATCTTACGGTTTCTTTTCGTTTTCCCCCATCTTTATTACACGAGAAAATGGTGACCACGCCGATGCGTCGATTATTTTCTGTTATTTTTAATCATACATAAAAAATTAATAGTGAAATGGTCTTTCGCGGTACGCTATCCGGTGTTAATCAGAAATATCGTTAAAAGTGTGTTTAGCATGATGCTCCTGTTCCAAAACTGCTGACACTATTGTACTAATAGTCCGGGAGCCTGCAATCCTGAAAGCTCCGTGATTAAGGATAATATAATTTTTAATGAAAATTGAAAGTTTACACTTAAACGAAAAGACGCGCTTGGCTATTTTACGTATTTTAATGTCAATTTCAAAAATATCTTGGTATGCGTGCTTAGAAACAGCCGGAAGTATAGCGCATACCAGTTTTTATTATATAGTTATCGAAGAATCTCGCTAGAGATTCTTTTCTGTGCTAAATGCCAACGAATCTCTAGCGTATTCTTATACATTGATTTTGCCTTTCTCCCATATAACGCCGTGTATATGAAGCAAGTTTCCAAGTTTTATAGTTCTGTGACCACGTGACTTTCATAGGACCGATTTTTCGTATCACCCATATAATACTTCTGTACCACAATAACAGCTTATATTGTGAGAGTGCGCGTGGACGAGCGGTTACGACGTTAGGCTAGTAATAACAATAATAACAGGGTCTTGAGTTCGAATCCCGCCAGCATCATTGGAAAATTTTTTTTTCAATTTTTAATTTTTTTTTGTTTTTAATTGTTTTTTTAGTTTTAATTTATTTTCTCAATTTTTTTCTCATATATTTTTATTTCTTTTTTAATTTTTATTATTTTCTTGTTTTTTGAAAAATTCACTTTCGTCAAATCTTTTATTAAAAAATAACAAAATATATGATTGAAGTTAGATTTAAATAAATTAATTTATTAAAAAACATATTTATCATAAAAAGTGCAACAAAAATTAAAAAGTGCAACAAAAATTAAAAAGTGCAACAAAAATTAAAAAGTGAAAAGATTACGAAGTGAAACTTCTTTTTTTAATGCAAAATAAGTATTTTACAAATGATATGAAAAAAATTTGTATTTTTAATGGTGGGCCTTGTTCATTGATTTTTTTTTTCATGCCTTCAAAATGTGCCTTCATGGAATCTTCAAGAATATCCATATTTCAAATGAATATAAAAAAGAATCATGTATCACAGAGCATAGACTTGTTATATCTCATTTTTATTTTTAATAGACTTCACATGGGTTGTTTACAATTTGAATGTCATGGTATTCGCATGGAGGTGTGATGAGCCGATTGCACCACTAGGTGTTGCACCGCGGCAGCACTGGACTACGCGGCAAAATATAAATGCACTTTTGTAGTACTGTTTGTTAAATGAGAAGTAAAAATCAAAAGTCGATTATTGCTATTTCTATAACCGACTTTTGATTGTTATACTTCTTATTTAACAAACTACAAAAGTGCATTTATATTTGGCGTGTAATCAAGTGCTGCCACGGTATAACTTACATGTCACGCCCACAAATACATGAGAGACGCGCTCGAAACCACAGTTGCATGGAGTAAGGATCGTGTTGTTTTTTACAATACATATTCTAATTTCGGAGATTCATTGCATTTAAATACAACAGTATGAACACTTTTATTGCATTTAAATACAACAATATAAAAAATGCACATATGTTTATTTTGGAGGAAAAATAAAAATAATGTCTCACACTTTGGAAAAAGACGTGAAATCTTAAAAAAAAAACTTCGGAGAAGTAAAAACTTCGTTCTGTGCTAAATTCAAAAACTTGAGGCGACTGAATCTTAAGATTATAACTTAAAAAAAAAGAATTTCGAGGCAGACAAGAAATTGAAATCAAGCTCGAAATTCTGTGCGTAAGACGTCGAAAAAAAATGAATTTCGAGGCAGACAAGGAATTGAAATCCAACCTTGAAATTCTGTGCTTATAAAAGCTACAAGAGCAACAGCAAAAAAAGTGCACAGACGGCGTTTTTTTAGTGGTAACTAAAGGAGTTATGCGAACACCGTCTCTGCATTTTTTTTTGCTGTTGCTCTTGTAGCTTTTATAAGCACAGAATTTCAAGGTTGGATTTCAATTCCTTGTCTGCCTCGAAATTCTTTTTTTTTAAGTTATAATCTTAAGATTCAGTCGCCTCAAGTTTTTGAATTTAGCACAGAACGAAGTTTTTACTTCTCCGAAGTTTTTTTTTTAAGATATAGTATACATAATATATAGTTATATGTTATATATAAAATATATTTAAAACATTTTCGGCTAATAAAATCCACGTCGACCAAGCGCATCTTATTCGTCTAAGTGTAAACTTTCAATTTTCATTAAAAATTGTTATATCCTTAATTACGGAGCTTTCAGGATTGCTGGCTCCTCGCCTATAACAATGGATTATACACCTAACGCACACTTTTTAATGTGAATTTCAATGAGTTATCTATACTACGCTAATATACCAAACACGCCTATTGTCTAATCCTAATTGCGAGTGAAGTCGCGGGTAACGGCTAGTTATATATAAATTTAAACTGATACCCCAATCCAGTATTTTAAACTTTATAGTTTGATAGTCAAAAACTATAATATATTATGTTACCAAACAAATACACTATGGAGTTTGTATTAAAAAAACTTGAAAAGACTACTATTCTCCAAGCAAGTTTTTATATCAAAAGTTTTCTGAATGAGTACGTTATATAAAGTATGCGATACATGTTTTACAAAAAAAAATCTTACCATTATTCAAACAAATATACACATTTCTTCTCGGTACTTAAATAGCAATTTATGTCGCTATTCGGATATTTTACTATTTTGACATAGACACATTATAGTATGTACTATGTACGTACATATAGTAATGTTATATAGTATACAAGTATGGAAGAGCTCTTTTACGATCTTATCGTCTCGAGAGACAGAAGACAGATATTATGGTGCAGCATCGCGTATTGTATACAACATTGTAAGGGTTTTCATTTATTGGCGATATTAACAAATTATATTCCTATTTACGTGCACTTAGATTCATGGTATTCAAAATCGGATTTGTGTTAAGGCCACAGAAATAATTCACAGTGTCTCAATGTTGCGTCGGTCAGTTGTTTTTTTTTTTTTCAAGGATATTGAAAAGGGTTATGAGAAAATGTTGCTTAGCATTTAAGATGGGGAGACATGCAGGACGCCATTTTCAAAAATATTAAATGCTATACTCTAGTTTCGTTTTTTTTTTAAATGGAAACTCTTGCCGCGTACAACATTTTTGGTTATTATTAGGTACTCTATTCTACGACATTTGGCAGTTTACCTGCAAATCAGTAGAAGGAGAATGTGAAGTCTATTAGCCTCATTTTGTTAAGTAATACTGAAAAACTTGATAAAAAGATCTTTCTAGACTTTATACAATATTTAAAAAATAAGTATGTATTATAATAATTAATTAAGATAGGTAGGTAATATGTAAAATCTCTAATGCTTGTCAAATGTATTCCTTGGTATTTTGCACAATATGTTACCAATTTTTGAAAAAGCTTTTGTCTGTCTATTGAAGATGTCAAGTAAGTTTTGACGGAGATTAAATGGAACATAAACAACCCTGTCCTATATTTGAAAGCATCAGCTTTCAGCAAGTTGTATTTCATATTGCGAACAACACTCTTAACTCCTTATGGCCAAGTTAGATTCTATACATTGAATAAGTTTCATGTTTAGTCAATACAATGTCTAGTCGTATTTGTAAATAAACTTACCCGACGTGTAACTGAATACCAGTTTTAAATATCCAAGTCACACCCTTTATTTATATAGGTGGATGTTAAATTTATAATGCCAACAGGTCAGAGGTAGAAGTTACGTTTAGAAAACTAATATGTAAAAAATGGACCCTATATTTTACACTACACACCACAGAGTTGACACTTAGAGTCGCGTCGAGTGGAGGGTGCCTCTGCAAACTGCAGTTTATTACATGTCGTTATGTAAAGAATATTCACTTCAAGAAATGTCGGTCTCTCTCAGTTTTAGAGAACTACCGACGCCTATATGGCAATTACACGAGTGGACTGCACATAAGATGACTGTCATCCTGATCTGCAGAGCTACATCACTAAAAATTATTTTATTTAAATTTTTTAAATTGGTACTAATTTGCTTTCTAAAATTATGTTTTGGTGGAGATATAGTAAACACATGGGTATAGGAAAATACATACGTTAAAAATGGACGTTAGTACTTGAAAGTGTACTAAAGTTCCGGTATGGTAATAATAGTTTATATTATGTCTAGTGTGAATTGAATGATATTACTCACGGGTATATAGCCTTGGATTAAAAACGATCTCCAGCGAGTAGTGACACGAGTGATAATATCATTTCCCCTGCAAAGAGGTAAAGTTTGTAAGTTAGGATGTAGGAGGCGATCTCAGAAACTACTCGTCCTATTTCAAAAATGTTTTCATCAATATTCAGAATGAACCTTCAGCATGGACATAGGCTATATATTATTATGTTAAAATAAACGTGCTTTGCGTGGAGACCAGTTTGGAAATGTAAGTCGACGAAAAAACGGTGGAAAATTCTACAAATTCGGGCGAAACTGGATGGGACGGCTTGTGTACTACACTTTTACAAAATATTTGGTTTTCTCTTCATTTTTAGTATATTTTTAAAATTTTTAACAGTACATTTTTGAGCAAAATGCTCAAGTGCAAGAGACAGACAAACATTGATTTATTGTTATTACAGCAATATAGATTTTAAAATTAGAATTGGGGTTTTTCTTACTGATAGAGTATTTGGAAAGAATTCCGTGGCATAAGGATCGAAAATGAAGCAATACTGAAATTTTTTTAAACTTGCATTTAATACTAACGTTTCGATACGTTTTGTATCATCTTCAGAGTTTTCAAATGATGATACAAAACGTATCGAAACGTTAGTATTAATTAATATAAGTTTAAAACCAGTGGGAGTATATGCCCAAGTAATTCAAGAATTACAAGGCGCGAAATTTTACATCATATTCCCCGGTGTTTTGTTTGAAAATCGGTGTATATTTATCGATCAGCCCGGAATTGTTTTTTTAAAAACTCCACATTTGCCCTTTCCCGTTTCACTGCGAGACAATTCGCATACCCGTTTATCGTTCACCCCGGAATTGTTTTTTTAAAAACTCCACATTTGCCCCTTCCCGTTTCACTGCGAGACAATTCTCATACCCCTTTGTCGTTCACCCCGGAATTACAATTCGCATACCCGTTTATCGTTCACCCGGAATTATTTTTTTAAAAACTCCACCTCTGCCCCATCGTGTTTCACTGCGTGACAATTCGCATACCCCTTTATTAAAAAAAGCTTAGTCCGCCTTCTTTAGAAGTCCGCCATATTGAATTAAAAGTGACGTCACTTTATTTTTCGAGTTATTCTCAGCAAGCCCTTTCATTTGATACCCATATTGTAGGAAAGCATAATAAAATTAATCCGCCATCTTTAGAAGTCCGCCATATTGGACTTAGAGTAAATTCACTTTATTTTTCGAGTTATTTACAGCAAGCCCTTTCATTTGATACCCATATTGTAGGAAAGCATAAAAAACTTAGTCCGCCATCTTTAGAACTCCGCCATATTTGTTTGAGAGTTACGTCACTTTATTTTTCGAGTTATTCTCAGCACGCCCTTTCATTTGATACCTATATTGTAGGAAAGCATAATAAAATTAGTCCGCCATCTTTAGACGTCCGCCATATTGGATTTAGAGTGACGTCACTTTATTTTTCGAGTTATTTTCAGCAAGCCCTTTCATTTGATATCCATATTGTAGGAAATCATAAAAAACTTGTCCGCCATCTTTAGAAGTCCGCCATATTGGTTTTAGAGTGACGTCACTTTATTTTTCGAGTTATTCTCAGCAAGCCCTTTCATTTGATACCCATATTGTAGGAAAGCATAATAAAATTAGTCCGCCATCTTTAGACGTCCGCCATATTGGATTTAGAGTGACGTCACTTTATTTTTCGAGTTATTCTCAGCAAGCCCTTTCATTTGATACCCATATTGTAGGAAAGCATAATAAAATTAATCCGCCTTCTTTAGAAGTCCGCCATATTGGATTTAGAGTAAATTCACTTTATTTTTCGACTTATTTACAGCAAGCCCTTTCATTTGATACCCATATTGTAGGAAAGCATAAAAAACTTAGTCCGCCATCTTTAGAACTCCGCCATATTTGTTTTAGAGTTACGTCACTTTATTTTTCGAGTTATTCTCAGCACGCCCTTTCATTTGATACCTATATTGTAGGAAAGCATAATAAAATTAGTCCGCCATCTTTAGACGTCCGCCATATTGGATTTAGAGTGACGTCACTTTATTTTTCGAGCTATTCTCAGCAAGCCCTTTCATTTGATACCCATATTGTAGGAAAGCATAATAAAATTATCCGCCATCTTTAGAAGTCCGCCATATTGGTTTTAAAGTGACGGCACTTTATTTTTCGAGTTATTCTCAGCAAGCCCTTTCATTTGATACCCATATTGCAGGAAAGCATAATAAAATTAGTCCGCCATCTTTAGACGTCCGCCATATTGGATTTAGAGTGACGTCACTTTCTTTTTTGAGTTTTTTTCAGCAAGCCCTTTCATTTGATACCCATATTGTAGGAAAGCATAATAAACTTAGTCCGCCATCTTTAGAAGTCCGCCATATTGTATTAAGAGTGACGTCACTTTATTTTTCGAGCTATTCTCAGCAAGCCCTTTCATTTGATACCCATATTGTAGGAAAGCATAATAAAATTAGTCCGCCATCTTTAGAAGTCCGCCATATTGGATTTAGAGTGACGTCACTTTATTTTTTGAGTTATTTTCAGCAAGCCCTTTCATTTGATACCCATATTGTAGGAAAGCATAAAAAACTTAGTCCGCCATCTTTAGAAGTCCGCCATATTGGATTTAGATTGACGTCACTCTATTTATCGAGCTATTCTCAGCAAGCCCTTTCATTTGATACCCATATTGTAGGAAAGCATAATAAAATTAGTCCGCCATCTTCAGAAGTCCGCCATATTGGATTTAGAGTGACGTCACTTTATTTTTCGAGTTATTCTTAGCAAGCCCTTTCATTTGATACCCATATTGTAGGAAAGCATAATAAACTTAGTCCGCCATCTTTAGACGTCCGCCATATTAGATTTAGAGTGACGTCACTTTATTTTTCGAGCTATTCTCAGCAAGCCCTTTCATTTGATACCCATATTGTAGGAAAGCATAATAAAATTAGTCCGCCATCTTTAGAAGTCCGCCATATTGGATTTAGAGTGACGTCACTTTATTTTTCGAGTTATTTTCAGCAAGCCCTTTCATTTGATACCCATATTGTAGGAAAGCATAAAAAACTTAGTCCGCCATCTTTAGAAGTCCGCCATATTGGTTTTTGAGTGACGTCACTTTATTTTACGAGTTATTCTCAGCAAGCCCTTTCATTTGATACCCATATTGTAGGAAAGCATAATAAAATTAGTCCACCATATATAGAAGTCCGCCATATTGGATTTAGAGTGACGTCACACAGCTAACCATGCATTGTCATCCAAACTAAACGTGTATACAAATTTTCATCTCAATCGGTTGAAGATATCTGCTTCAAAATTATCGAAGGCATTCTAGTCGCTCACTTAGTAATTTAGTCGCTCACTTATTAATTTAGTCACCCAAATATTATTTTAATATCTCAAGTCATTAAAACAGGATTTCATCATCTGTCACCAAGTTTTTTTTTATTCAACCGTTTTATAATTCCCCTATTATTATTATATAAAACAACATTATAAGAGATATATTCTTTTACGCATGCGCCGATGTTCCCCAAAAACAATAGGCCAATTCATATTTGCATATCAAACATCCTCCCAAAATTTGGTTTCAATCCGCTCATCCGTGGTGTCGGAATGGTAAGAAATGTCAAAAGTGACGTTTGCATCTGTCAAAGTATTATGTTCTGATAATTAGTTATTCAAATTGTTAACTCAGAAGGCGTTGCATTTTACAAATATTGAAACGGCATCCGTTTTTGAACAAATGCTACCTTTTTATTTTATTATTGTAATAATAGTATATTGTGCGACTAGTGAGAGAAGGAGAAGATTCCATGAGCGTGAAATTTGCCGCACGAGCGCAGCGAGTGCGGTAAAACACACGCGAGTGGAATATTCTCCTTCGATCAATAGTCGCACATAATACTTTATTCAACTAGCAGGAGTAATATGTAATCGGGGCCCTGATAAAAGAGGGAAAAATAATAAATCACTTCATTGATTGACGTACCACCGTCAGTGTATACACAAGATTGCCATGATTTCGCTGAATTGCGATGCTGTTTTCATATAAGTATACAATACCGCCTACCACGTTCCTATTGGTCCAGAAGCTACTTGCAGTTTTTTTCATTATTTAGCGCTTGGGCTTGCTACTGAGTTTCTATTGGATTTAGAGTGACGTCACTTTATTTTTCGAGTTATTCTCAGCAAGCCCTTTCATTTGATACCCATATTGTAGGAAAGCATAATAAAATTAATCCGCCTTCTTTAGAAGTCCGCCATATTGGATTTAGAGTAAATTCACTTTATTTTTCGACTTATTTACAGCAAGCCCTTTCATTTGATACCCATATTGTAGGAAAGCATAAAAAACTTAGTCCGCCATCTTTAGAACTCCGCCATATTTGTTTTAGAGTTACGTCACTTTATTTTTCGAGTTATTCTCAGCACGCCCTTTCATTTGATACCTATATTGTAGGAAAGCATAATAAAATTAGTCCGCCATCTTTAGACGTCCGCCATATTGGATTTAGAGTGACGTCACTTTATTTTTCGAGCTATTCTCAGCAAGCCCTTTCATTTGATACCCATATTGTAGGAAAGCATAATAAAATTATCCGCCATCTTTAGAAGTCCGCCATATTGGTTTTAAAGTGACGGCACTTTATTTTTCGAGTTATTCTCAGCAAGCCCTTTCATTTGATACCCATATTGCAGGAAAGCATAATAAAATTAGTCCGCCATCTTTAGACGTCCGCCATATTGGATTTAGAGTGACGTCACTTTCTTTTTTGAGTTTTTTTCAGCAAGCCCTTTCATTTGATACCCATATTGTAGGAAAGCATAATAAACTTAGTCCGCCATCTTTAGAAGTCCGCCATATTGTATTAAGAGTGACGTCACTTTATTTTTCGAGCTATTCTCAGCAAGCCCTTTCATTTGATACCCATATTGTAGGAAAGCATAATAAAATTAGTCCGCCATCTTTAGAAGTCCGCCATATTGGATTTAGAGTGACGTCACTTTATTTTTTGAGTTATTTTCAGCAAGCCCTTTCATTTGATACCCATATTGTAGGAAAGCATAAAAAACTTAGTCCGCCATCTTTAGAAGTCCGCCATATTGGATTTAGATTGACGTCACTCTATTTATCGAGCTATTCTCAGCAAGCCCTTTCATTTGATACCCATATTGTAGGAAAGCATAATAAAATTAGTCCGCCATCTTCAGAAGTCCGCCATATTGGATTTAGAGTGACGTCACTTTATTTTTCGAGTTATTCTTAGCAAGCCCTTTCATTTGATACCCATATTGTAGGAAAGCATAATAAACTTAGTCCGCCATCTTTAGACGTCCGCCATATTAGATTTAGAGTGACGTCACTTTATTTTTCGAGCTATTCTCAGCAAGCCCTTTCATTTGATACCCATATTGTAGGAAAGCATAATAAAATTAGTCCGCCATCTTTAGAAGTCCGCCATATTGGATTTAGAGTGACGTCACTTTATTTTTCGAGTTATTTTCAGCAAGCCCTTTCATTTGATACCCATATTGTAGGAAAGCATAAAAAACTTAGTCCGCCATCTTTAGAAGTCCGCCATATTGGTTTTTGAGTGACGTCACTTTATTTTACGAGTTATTCTCAGCAAGCCCTTTCATTTGATACCCATATTGTAGGAAAGCATAATAAAATTAGTCCACCATATATAGAAGTCCGCCATATTGGATTTAGAGTGACGTCACACAGCTAACCATGCATTGTCATCCAAACTAAACGTGTATACAAATTTTCATCTCAATCGGTTGAAGATATCTGCTTCAAAATTATCGAAGGCATTCTAGTCGCTCACTTAGTAATTTAGTCGCTCACTTATTAATTTAGTCACCCAAATATTATTTTAATATCTCAAGTCATTAAAACAGGATTTCATCATCTGTCACCAAGTTTTTTTTTATTCAACCGTTTTATAATTCCCCTATTATTATTATATAAAACAACATTATAAGAGATATATTCTTTTACGCATGCGCCGATGTTCCCCAAAAACAATAGGCCAATTCATATTTGCATATCAAACATCCTCCCAAAATTTGGTTTCAATCCGCTCATCCGTGGTGTCGGAATGGTAAGAAATGTCAAAAGTGACGTTTGCATCTGTCAAAGTATTATGTTCTGATAATTAGTTATTCAAATTGTTAACTCAGAAGGCGTTGCATTTTACAAATATTGAAACGGCATCCGTTTTTGAACAAATGCTACCTTTTTATTTTATTATTGTAATAATAGTATATTGTGCGACTAGTGAGAGAAGGAGAAGATTCCATGAGCGTAAAACACACGCGAGTGGAATATTCTCCTTCGATCAATAGTCGCACATAATACTTTATTCAACTAGCAGGAGTAATATGTAATCGGGGCCCTGATAAAAGAGGGAAAAATAATAAATCACTTCATTGATTGACGTACCACCGTCAGTGTATACACAAGATTGCCATGATTTCGCTGAATTGCGATGCTGTTTTCATATAAGTATACAATACCGCCTACCACGTTCCTATTGGTCCAGAAGCTACTTGCAGTTTTTTTCATTATTTAGCGCTTGGGCTTGCTACTGAGTTTCTATTGGTCCAGAAAATTCATTATTACACTAGTGAAGTAATATATGATTTCTCCCACGCCAGAAAATTCATTATTACACTATAGTGAAGTAATATATTATTTCTCCCACGTTTAGCAGGGCCCCGAAATTACATATTACTCACGCGTGTTGAATAAATAATATTATCGACCAATTTTATTTTAAGACAGAACATACGCAATTTTGAAATTGCCATGTTAAACCATGCAACAGAGAGAGATAACCGAAAGATGTTTTCCATCGGTTATATCAAATTGAATTTATTTCTATATAAATGTGTATAAAAAAACTGTTTGGGCATTTTCTGTTGTACGATTCTTATGTAAAATTTTCTCCTCTTTCGTTTAAGACAGGTTTCGAACTGATCTGATTTAAATTGAGCGAGTTATAAGCGAAAAACTTCGTTTTTTCCTTATTGCTCCCCTCTGGGGTCAAAATTCAAAAATCGGCCGACGTTACGAGCTAAGTTACGCAGAGACGAATCGAACAAAAAAAAAGTTTTTTAAAATCGGTTAAGGCGTTTGGGCTGTACGCGTGACACAAAAAAACGTGACACACAGATTCACAGATTCACAGATTCACAGACAAAGCGAGTACATATAGGCGCTTTAGCTTACGCTATTCGCGCCTAAAAATTCAGTATTACTTCATTTTCGATCCTTATGCCACGGAATTTTTTCCAAATACTCTATCATTAACTTCAATGGATCACAGTTACTCTATTTATTGAATAGAGTCAAATTCACGTTTTTCTTACTTGTCGTCTGATTGTTTTGGGACAGAACCTGGGGAAGAACAGACAATACTTTTTAAAGAAAATTAACCCTTAAGGGGGTTAACTGTCATAAATTAAGGTTAAAAGTGGGTGTTCCGGAACTTTTAATGCGAAATCTTGATGACTCGAAATATTTTTAGGGCTATTATAATTAGTGGCAAATCTAAAGGAGACAGTACTTTAATATCACGAATATCAATTATATCAACGGATTTGCCTTTTCAATTTAAAAGACTACAATTTACATTAAAAACTGATTTCGGAATAACTATAAACAAAGCTCAGTGGTAAATACTTAAAATAGCTGCGGAATTCATTTAGAAAAAAACAGTTTTTCGCACGGCCAGCTGTATGTTGATTGCTTACGTGTATCGAAACCACAAATTCTTAGTTTTTGCAAAATATGGTTTATAGTTTATGGTTTATAGTTAATCAGACTGTTATAACAATTTTACACACTGATTCCACACGGAGGAAGTCACAGGTAAAAGCTAGTAATATAATACGTATTACTATTGATAAAAATGCACAGTGATTGTATGTTGGGATGCGTCATTAATTTTTTTTTATTTCATTTAATTGTCCGATCATAAAATAGTCGGTGAGATTTCCGTCTCCTTGTTTTGTACTGTAGCCAAACGCTACTGTAGAGAGTGATAGTTTTATTAATGCGGAGCTTCATAAAAATGAATGTTTTTTGTTTGTCCAAATGTGCGCAGTCGAGGCGCCACTACGCTATTCATTCCTTGTATTCATTGTATTTGTTTCAAAGAAGCCTGGTGTATTTGAGAAGAAAATGCTCATATATTTTATGTACATGTATTTTGTATATTTTGTAAGTATATGCAAATGTTACAACAAAATGAGTTTATCGGTTACACAACTGTACGATTTTACGATTTTAATGAATAATTAATAAATCGAGTGAGTAGTCTAATGGTGAGAACACTAGACTCACGTACTAGCTTTGTTCCAACCTGCTATAAATGGACAGTTTTAAAACGGTAACGGGACTGTTTGTATCGGTTTTGCGCGCATGTGTCGATTTTGCACTGTTTTGTGACGATACATAATATGTTGAAATTGATTAGAACGCTTTTGTGATCATTTTGTTATCAAAGAGAGAGATCGTTGGTATATTTATGAATGTGTTAAGATGATATCTAAATGTAGTACGTGTAATATTGTATGGAGCAATCTTATGAAAGTATTTGCTGGATACTGATTAATACTTAAATGCCAATTCCAGATTCCGGAATTTTAACCAAAGATAAGAGTTTTATAACCTTATTTTTTGAAGGGAAATTTATTATAAGGCACTTCGATATATGGAGAGGGGCGGAGTGGTGAATAAAAATGCTTGCTATGAAACGAAAAATTTGTCATGATAAATCTCAAAATTATAATTTGTTTATTAAAAGTATGGTATCGTTTTTAAGGCTGTTATATCTAAATTTGTAAGTTGTTTAAAATATAAATTATAGAAGTTTCATTTTGATCATGTGTCCCACGACAATGCATTTTTTTGTTTTTAAAATATCAGACAAATATCGCTATCGTCTTTATCATTCATATTTTTAAATTTCATTAAACTATCAAAATAAATATTTTAATTAATAACTTTGCGCAGTATTCCAGCAGAACAAACGCGGAATGAATAAAGAACCGTCGCTATTCGGGTGGCGTCGATTGTGACAAAATGTTGAGAAATGGACAATAAACAAATAATCATTATTATTATTATTATCATTATTATGTTTCTCATAATAATTTATAATACCAGTACAGTGGTACTTAGTACACACTGATAAACTGATAAAACTATCTGTAACAACTAGAGAGAATCCTTCGTAGCTGAATGTAGGCTATAAATTGAAAAAGTTCACAGAAGCGGTGTTCGGAGAATACCAGTGCGGATTTAGAGTGAACAAGATGTTTACGCTTCGAATGATCCTAGAAAAGTCCAACAAGTTCAACATAACTATTCACCAGCTCTATGTTGACTTCAGGTCTGCATATGATGGCGTACATGAACGGCACCGAGAGATGAGGGTGCCACAGAAATCAGTGAATCTAGTTAGAACAACATGCAAATAAAAATGCCAATTCAGGGGGTCAAGTAATTAGTTGTCGCCCTGTTTCACATTCTCTTTAATATCGCACTAGAATCTATCATTGAGAAACTATCTGAGGAGAGCAATCTTCAGTATAGAAAAACACCGAATTTAGCTTTTGCTCACGACATAGTGATCCTTGGAATGAGCAGAATTATCTCACTGGAAACAGCAGCCAGGTTTGTAGTATGAATCAGTAGAGATAAAAGCAAATAAACACATTATAATAAAGCATCATAGAGGAATAACAACGATTTGAAGGCCAGTTGTTATTTGGGAGGATAGCGTAGATAAAAGCTCGCTTGCCGACAGGAAATAGGTGTTGTTTCATTTTCGGTATGGTCTTACGATATTCAATAGTGATAAGGATTTTTTTTTAGGTTAACAAAACAAATTGAACCTGTAGTTATGTACGGATTTGAAACCTGGACGAATAAAACATGATAAATATAGTTTGAAAGATGAAGGTGCCCCAAGAAATGTTATGGGGCAATCTATGATAATAACGAATGGATAAGCATTAGCATTTTACCTCCCAAACCGTCAAGGTGCCGCATAAGATGTTTTGCTTCAAACGTATTTAGGATAGTTAATATTATTCTAATACTTGAGTATTACATACCTTCTTATGAAAATAATGATATAACTCGACAAGTTTAACATGGTCTTCTCCAATGGGCGTACGCATTACCAAAAAAGATATAATATATCACAGATTTCATGTAATGTAAAAAAACGTGACTTAAACTATACTAGCAAACGAACGGTCGGTTGCCGAACTATTACAGTTTAGGTTGAAAAAATCTTTACTAGGTTACAGGCAAAAGATATAGTCCGCTGCACACGAGGTTGGTTTTGTTGCTAGATTGTCTGCTGGGAGTTCAAAAACATATTTCTGGAAACAGTTTAATACAAGTAAAACCGACAGGTTGATTTAAACCAAATTTTGGGAGGATATTTGACATACAAGTATGGTTCTTGGGAAATTTTTCACAATGGTGCCCAAATAAGCGACATCTTTAGGGAGTGGTCAATGGCCATTTAGATTGTCGTAGGGAAAAATGCTTCGATGTACTAATATTCTGTATAAAGACTCAAAAATGACAACCGAGTGTAAAAAAAAGGTATTATATTGACATTATATGATTCAAATCAAACCTTGATAAAATTGTCCATGTCTTTGTAAATCGATTCCCGTGATTTTTTAAGATTTAATAGTATATTATGCAACTAGTGTGGTAAATTGTCAATTTCTCACGAGTGAATAGTCGACAAGATTGCACGCGTTGCACATACTATTTTTTATTACAAATAGGGATAAATACAAATGTCAGAATTGGGGTTATTTAGTTCGTTTTTAAGCACTTTTAAACTTTTAAATTAACATTTTTTACAATAAATAAAAATCATGATATTTAACAATAGAAACGAGCTGTCAATTGAAAAAAATTGAAAGAAAAACACCCTCAGTGTTTGAGAGTGTTTATTTGGCATCGGTTCTCATGAACTAGAAGTAAAATTTGCGTGCGCAAAACAATAATAAGCATGCGAAATTTTCTCCAAATAAAATACAAAACTTTTTTGTAAAACAGATAGAATAATAAGCCGTTATGAAAATAATACTATAAAAAAAAACGATGTTATAATATATATCTTCTACGCATGCACCGTTTTTCCCCAAAAAACATTTTACAAAACTTTCTTGTAAAATGTATACCATTATTATATAAAAAACGTTATAGCACATAATATCTCTTCTGCGCATGCGCCGATTTTCCCCAAAAATAAATTACAAAACTTTCTTGTAAAACAGATAGAATAATAAACCGTTACGAAAAGTATATTATTGTTATATAAAAAACGATATTATAATATATATCTCGTGTACATGCGCCTACTTTCCCCAAAAAAGTTTTTACAAAATTTTCTTGTAAAATAAAATAATAAACCATCATGAAAAGTATACTATTATTATATAAAAAACGTCATAGTATATATCTTTTGCGCATGTGCCGATTATCTCCAAAAAAATTTGAAAAGTAGATAGAATAATAAACCGTTATAAAAACTATATTATTATTATATGTATAAAACATTATAAGAGATACCTATACTCTTTTGCGCATGCGCCTATGTTCCCCAAAAACAATAGACCACTTCATATTTGCATATCAAACATCTTCCCAAAATTTGGTTTCAATCCGATCATCCGTAGTGTGGGAATGCTAAGAAATGTCAAAAATATAAAAAATGACGTTTTCAACTGTCAAAGTATTATGCTCTAATAATTAGTTAGTCAAATCGTTAACTTAGAAGGCGTTGCATAACGCAAAATACTAATGTCAGAAAATTGAATTACTATATTAGAAATGCAACCGTTTTCATTTTAAGACTAGACATACGCAATCTTCCAATTTCCATGTCACATGGCATGGCAAGCAAAGACGACCGACCGCGTCGCGTCATGCATTAGACAAAAGTAAATGTATACAGCTATTTTTCTATATAAATCTGTATAAAAAAATGTTTGGGCAAATTCTGTTATACGAAATCTATGTAAAATGTTCTCTTCTTTCGTTTAAGACTGGTTTCAAATCGATCTGATTTAAATTGGGCGAGAAATAAGCAAAAAACTTTTTTTTCTTAATTTTCTCCCCCCTGGGACTAAAATTCAGAAATCAGGCGACGTTAGTATTTAAGTTACCTGGAGACGAATCGAACAAAAAAAAGTTTTTTAAAATCGGTTAAGGCGTTTGAGCTGTACGCTGGATACAAAAAACTCACAGATTCACAGACAAAGCGAGTACATATAGGCGCTTCCAGCTAAAGCTTGGGTCGCGCCTAAAAAGAATGGATGATACAACTCTGTGGAGACCCGGTTATTGGATCAATAAAACTTAAGTTGATAATATCACTGTTCAACACAAAAATCCCCCCTGGAAAATTTTTGACTGATTTTTATGTATGTTTATGATTTTTATGTCTGCTGAATTCAGATCTGACCTCAGAATTTCGATATTAGCCTCCAGTAATGAGGGAGGCGGAGATTTTTTAGTTTAAAAAAAATCAATAAAAATGCCAATTCTATCCAATTTATTTGTTTTAAACAATGCCAAATTCAAAATACATTTTATTAACAGTGAATTTAAGGGCAATGTTATCCATTTGAAATTAATTTTCTGAAAATTTCTTTCCTTTGAATTTGTTCTATAATAATCACCGGGGTTTTCTCGTATTAAATTCCAACAATAGTCGGCTAACATATTTGGGCTCCATTTTCCGGTATATCGTTTTTCAATTGATGTGATGTCCTCGTGAAATTTTTCTCCATGCTCATCTGGTACTGCTTCTAAATTTTCAGGAAAGAAATCCAAATGAGAATGATGAAAATTGAGTTTTAGCGAAATGTTGCATCCCATAATGAGGTAGTTCTTTTCTTTTACGTGTTCGTGGTAGTTCTCAGATTTATTGTTTCCAAGAAAACTGTTGCAGATGTTTTCAAAGGCATCTCATATATCCTGGTTGCAGCCCAGTCAATAATCATTAAATTTGAACATAATATATTCCATTTGTGGTCTTCGTACTTAATACACATCAGGAATGTCTTCAGATTGTCATATGTCTCTTTCATATTTGCTGAATGACTTATCGGAACTGTTGGATATTCATTGATATTAAAAAGTTTTATACGAATTTATAAATAGTCATCATTGATCGGGTGTAGTAAAGTTCTGCCATTAAATCGAGTATGTATATTGTGACACTACACCAATTCACCTTCCATTGCAAAAAAATAACGTTAATGTAGCCTTTCTTTTCTTGTATATGCATACTTTTACTTCTTCTTATATGAGGTTCCATTGCTGCAGACGGGATCCAAGAAGTTCTGCTGTTGTCTACGAAAGGTCCAGGTCACGATTCACGAGCGAGTTAATTTAGCTTGAGTGATTAAGTGAGGTTTAGCAGATAACTCATCATGTAACTTGGTCCAGCTTCTGGTAAAGATTCTTCAGATATCGATTCCGAATAAAGAGTGTAACTTTCAGGAAGCTGGAGAATAGGTAATGAGATGTGATGGGCAACTGGTCCGATTGCAGATGGGATATTAAGATAATGAATGCTGCACTTAGTTATGATTTATAAAAAAAAAATCAAAAAAAGGAAATGTTTAGAAATTAATTTCAAATGGATATATTGTTCTTAAATTCACTGTTAATAAAATGTATTTTGAGTTTGGCATTGTTTAAAATCAATAAATTAGATATAAATTGCGTTTTTATTGAATTTTTCTAAAACTAAAAAATCTCCACCTCCCTCATTCTTGGAGGCTGATATCAAAATTCTGAAGTCAGAGCAGACCAAAATATATAAAAATCAACTAAAAATTTTCCAGGGATAAAAAAAAGTTTTGAAATGTTGGACAGTGTATTTAGGCTCTAAAGCTAAATCAAAAGAGAAATAGTTGTAAAGAGGAATATTGCAGCATGCCTGCGTCAATAAAAGTAGGTACGTCGATTTTTGAAAACAATGTACATTATACAGATGCATATCAAAAAGTGATGCATATGCAAATAATGGCGCCTCGGGACTGTATTAAAACACATCGATTTTTGAAAAGTATTGTAAATAAATTCAAACATGTTTAGCATATATGCAAATAATAACAAAATGGCGGCCTAAAGGTTGCACTTCCTACATCGAAATAGATCGATGTTTAAACTACGATAGATGTAAACAAGCTTTGCGCGGGTAAACTATTTAATCAATAAACAGAATACTACCCTCGTTTGAGAGATTAATTGCATTCAAATTTCTTTTCAAAATCGTGTCAAGATATAGCACTCATCAGAAAAATGCATGTTGCTGACTGATAACCTGCATGTGTAGTCATGGTATTATGGCAAACACTTGAATAAATAAATAAAAAAAAAAATATACAGACGAACACAGAACCTCCTCCTTTTTGTTGAAGTCGGTTAATAAATAGTAGGCTTTTTTGCGGCACTTTAGATAGCCCATAAATAAAGTTATAACACGGCCGCCGCAACACTCGACTTTGTTCAATGGTAACTTCCAATGTTAGAACCTATTGCGCAACGGAATAGTTACCTTTCTTCACTTTCAATAGTTGGCTTCAAAAGCTGTTAATGAAAACTAATGCTACTAAATAATAACCGCTTTGATTTATGTCCAAATTATGATTACTCCTATTTAATAATGCAATTATACAAACAGCAAATAAAAATGATCTAAATTAGTAGACAAAATACATTAGCTGTTATTCGTAACTATCATATAAACTTATATCTATGTTAGACTTTCAATGTATCTATAATATACCTACAGATCGATCTAGCTAGTTGATATATTTAGAATGAATCTATTAACGATTAGCGTTTATTTGATTTTCGATGTGACGGACGGTGAGTTGGATGTAGCTTCTAATAAAGATCGACCTTTCCCAGACTATGCGGGTGTGATGCCTGCTCAGTATTTTGTTATTATTACTGCGATCACTTCGTGTTCCAAAAAAGTATATTTTAGAATTTTCAATACTGATCATATACTGGGAAGTTAGTTGCGTGAACGTCTAGGTTTTTACTTGTAGATTCTCAATAAATGATCCACCTCACGGCTTGTTTTTTTTTTTAATTTGCGGTTTGGAGCTAATTTTACAGTACTAGGTAATTTAGCATTGAGACAAAATGAATGGCTTAGAATGAGCTGTGACTATATTGGTATTGATTTATTTAGGGTTGCTGCTGTTATATTTTATATCATAAAGTTTTGCTTTTTACTTCTCTCTTATTCATTAGATATTTTTTGTGAAATGAATGGATCAGAATAAGCAATGACTACGTTGAATTATACATTATGTATAATTCAATTACAAAAAAATATATTACTAAACTTTCCAACGCAACACAATAATATCATCGTAACTCTAGAGTCATTTGTTTTGTAAATAACAAGTCGTCTTCAAACTAATGGATTTTATGGATAACATTTACTTGAAACACAGATGGAATGTTTTATTAGTACTGCAGTTCACAAAATGTTTGTTGAATTTTGTCTTCAATATTTTATTTAAAAAATACTTCAATGTATTTTGAGTCTTTCTTTTTCTTCTTTTAGGTAGTACAGGGTTACCCATAATATTAGACTACCCTATTTGGATATTTGAATAAAACCTAAACTTTCCAGCATATTTGGAAACTATTGTAATGGGTCCAATAATAAAAATTAGAATTTTTAGCATATTTTTATACATCAAGATTACACAATGTTTTTACATTACTTTAAAAAATAAATGCAGTGTGTACATACGTACGCGCGTGGCCCTTTCATTCCGGCGCCATAAGGTTCTGCCCCGTGTCCTCTACCTACTGTAAGTGTGCAAAGTTTCAACAACTTACATAGGTTAACGAGAGACTTCTAGACAGTGTGAAAAGGCGGACATCCGGGCAGAATAATAAATTATATAATAATAGTCGCTACCTGCAGCTTCGCACGCTATTGAGATAAGACAATGTTATATAACATTTTTCCGCGGATATAATTTTTAAATCTTATATATTATTTTAAGCTTATTGAAAACTTTAGTAACCTTGCTTATGGCTTCACTTCATTACAGTCTTGTTTGGCGGGCTGCATCCCGCTCGGCAGCTACATTAACAGCGAAGCTTTCGACCCCACCGTGCCGTGTAATGTTTTAAAGTCAAGCAGGACCGTCGCCAAGCTAAAGAGGTTGAGGTGTTAAACGACGATAATGAAAAAAATCTGAAATAAAGTTTTTTTAATAGATTTTTTATGACAAAATTTTCTTTAAAATATCCAAAATCATTAGGATTTTTTATAAAGTTAAAAATTAAAAAAAAAACTTTTACATGTAGTCTTATGGAAAATATGTCAACCTAGCATGCAAACAGTACATTTTAATTTTTTGCAAATAACCAAATACTGTCAACAGTTCCTAAAACTATGTAGAGCATCGATGTCTTACGCATATTTTAATATTTTTTCCAATTTAATAAGGAGACTTTTAATCAATAAAAAAATATGAAACCTTATAGTTTGGTCAATGAGTGCTCATAAGGGGCATCTAGATGGAAAAGTCGAAAGCAGAACATTTGACTTAGGAACTTTGTTTGGACTAGTTAGGAGATAAACATACTAAAAGTCCTTGCCCCTCTGAGGTACGCCCGAAGGGGGGGAGCACAAAGAAGGTCCCGTTTTTTGTTTTTTTGCTTTCATCTCGAAAACGGTACGTCGTACGAAATTTTGTTGTAATACATAATGAAAGCTGATAAAATTCTCTACAACTTTAGCTTTCACACTTTTTATCTATCTCCAATCTTTGCCTAGCTATGAGCTCCGAAAAATGGTCGATTTTCAAAAATGTGTTAAATTCTCTGTAGCACATTGTAACAATACGAATTTGTCAAAAGCATTTCGTATCGCTCATCCACACTATTAAAAACACCCACACACTATTAAAAAATAACATAAGCTTTAACCTATTGGAGGCCCTGGGCACATTAGGATTATGGGGCCCCTATGACCTTAACAGAGCACTATTTTGTTAGAATAGACAAAGAAATAGATAAACAAGGTTCTAGATTCTAAGTCGAGGAATGTGATATAAAATGCATATATTTAAAAGGATCACGTTCCCAATTTTAACATGAAGGACAAAAAAAAATAAGTATATGAAAAACTAGTTCACTGATGATTTTTGTTTTAAACAGTTTAGGTACTTAGTATACCATTAAACTAGGGGGTCCCTATCGATCGCGGGGCCCTGGGCACGTGCCAGAGTGCCCAGTGGGAAAGAGGGCCCTGCGTGGAGGTACTCCCAGCTTATGTTATTTTTTAATAGTGTGTGGGTGTTTTTATTAGTGTGAATGAGCAATACGAAATGATTTTGACAAATTCGTATTGTTACAATGTGCTACAGAGAATTTAACACATTTTTGAAAATCGACCATTTTTCGGAGTTCATAGCTAGGCAAAGATTGGAGATAGATAAAAAGTGTGAAAGCTAAAGTTGTAGAGAATTTTATCAGCTTTCATTATGTATTCCAACAAAATTTCGTACGACGTACCGTTTTCGAGATGAAAGCAAAATACTAAAAAACGGGACCTTCTTTGTGCTCCCCCCCTTCGGGCGTACCTCGGAGGGGTAAGGACTTTTAGTATGTTTATCTCCTAACTAGTCCAAACAAAGTTCCTAAGTCAAATGTTCTGCTTTCGACTTTTCCATCTAGAATTATTCGTTGCTTAAGCTATTAGCACTTTTTCTTGACAATTTTAAGTAAATTTTCAACTTTTTAATGATTTAATTTTTGTTTTTATTACTTCTTATTTCTTTTTTTAATTATTTACTACAAAATATATGTAAAATACAGATATTTACATAAATTTATTTTTTCTTACCTAACAAAAAAACATTTATGAGATTTTTCTTAAGTGGAAAATAAATTATAATTTTTTATGTTAAACTTGATTTTCTAATTTAAAAAATTGTTTTTTGAGCTTTGACAAAGGCAAATTTTTGATGAAACGTAAGCAATAAAAAGAAAAGAATTATATATACGTGTCCGCATTCCCGTTATTCATAATTATTTTAAATAAATATTACGGACTTTAAATGGAAAATAATAATAATGTTGCGATTATCTTTTTTGTATTGAATTTCCCACATCCTTCGCTGATTAGATAACAACATAATATCGAATTATAGATTTGATAAATGTTCCCCAATGGAGACTTGTCTGAATTGTTTCAACAGAAAATTTGCGGAATAAATTCACAGCGTGTGTACTGAGTGCACGAAGCTAGATGCTGTTTAGCTGGGCAGCAACTGACATTTTATGCCTCATAAAATAACAACTCACAACGCAATCTGGCATTAATAAAGCAACCATGCTGACAGTGTATTGTGGCACGGTGATGGCGAGTCTCAATCTAGAAGAATCTCTACCAAATACAGTATCCGGCCTTCAGATGTCAAAATACATACATAACTACCATATTTTTGTGCCATATTCGCATTATCACGGACAACTCCTGTTTAGTGTTTATTTCAATGACGGAAGAGTCACTACCTACACACGTTTTGGCTCGTCAAAGAGAAAAGATTATTTTAACTACGAAAGAATTTATTGCATTAATCTTATGAAAGGATGAAAAACAAATAACGAACATCAAAAAGATATTATGTAGAAAATGAAAATCGATCTAGATTCCTGGAAAAAACGAGTAATAAAACGGGAATTTGCGACACTAGTCACTAAGTATTTATAAATCCAGTGAATTTTGTGAATGTGAATGTTTTCAATATTTCTGAATTTTACCAATAATGATTCGATCTTTTTTTGCTGAAAATCGAAAGATCGGCAGTTATAAAGAATTCTCGTTATGACGGGTCACCATTCCGAACCATCAGTGTCAGTAAAAATATCGTTGATGGTCGCACTGAAAGAGCACGTATTTTTGTGTTCGATATGCACACAACCTGCCGTTTTAACACATTGGCGGACATTGTGAGCCGGAGAAGAGAAATTTCTGACACACACAAGAAATTGCAAATTTTGATTTAGTTCTTTGTATAAGACATATATAATTTGTCAAAAATTTAAAAAAGGCTTATTTTTGAAGAAAAAAAAATGTGTCTTCAATAGCAGACCTGTCCCAGACAATAAAAAAATTTTGTCTTCTAGGGCCATGTCTGCGTATGCAGACTATATTATTTTCTTATATAACACCATAGTCACTATGGTTTTACAATTTCCTGTTTGGTACCTAATAAAATAAATTCATATATGAAACCCTTCAAAGCACGTTATACAAATAGGCTGTTTTGTGTCACAGCTTGAACATCGCCAAGAAGTCTATCCCCTTTTGCCATTCGCGGAACAGTGCCTGCATCGGAGGACATAACTTTTCCGTTTATAATTTTGCGGTAGAGGAATTTTTTCTGGCATACGTTTTTTTTCCTCTGCTTGTAGAGGTACTACGTTCCCTACCGCGGTACCGCTAAGAGAGTGTTTCGCTGCTCGTTTTACAAGTTGTCTTCCATCTTTTTTATCAGAAATGCCTAGAAGACTTTTTATTATAGTCTCTCTAAAACCAAGCAACCTCATCTTGGACTTATTTATAAAACACTAAAGTTCCCAAATTTTACAGAAAACAAATTCACAACAAGTCGATTTTTAAGGACAGTATAATGACTTCTCAATGTAAACTTATGAGGAAACTGTCTGCATATACAGACGTGCTGTTATTAACGACCATAAAAACCATTGCGCAAGTGCTAGGTCACATGTCAAAGTTTTTGTTATGGAGGGACACTTGTAAGCTAAATGAACTCAAATAAAAGGACAACATGGTTTGAGCTATATCTACTTCCATGAAAATAAAGACTGTCATTGCAGACGCGTCCATTTTTAAGCAGTCAAATATTGTCTGCAATTGCAGACGTGTCCCTAGAGAGCTGTCTGCGTATGCAGACGCGTCCGTCAATGTGTTAAAATGTGATTTTCAAGAGTTGCTACACACGTTTTGGTATTAGTATTGCAAAAAAAAAGAAGAAAACTATAAAAAGTCGGGTTGGTTTGACCCACTTAATACACGTATAGGGTGAAATTAGGATATAATAAAGTTTAGCGTAAATTACAAGCTTGTTTACAATCATCATAAAAATATGTAAAGCCAAATTATTGCTTAGACCTTACGGACCAGAGGAAACAAAATATTAAAATTCACAGCAATACTCTTCGCGTTTTGAATTCCCAATCGCTAACATTGAAATTTAAGATGACATTTTACCAAAAACCAGAAATACTTATACCTAAATTGCCGCAAATTCTCTATGTAGTATGAGGCCACACTCCTTTTTTCACGAAAAATCACCCTCATCGAAGACCCTCCGCACTGTTTTTTGTCTACGAAAAATACACTTGTCAAGTTTTGACATGAATATATCTTTATTCAGGTTAAAAAAATTACATAGAAGACGATTCCCCACTTGCGTAGATAGCTAAGTTGAAGTTCTCTTCCAATTTATCTCCAAAAAAGGTGAAGCATATAGCAGAGAATTAAGGCCGCTGCACACGAGGCTAGAAACGCTGCTAGGAGTTCTGCTAGCCGGTAGGCTGGGTACGAAGCTGGAAATGACGTCACTGCGGGCTGCCTTGCTAACTCAGAAGATAGGTTTTAAAATTAGAACAGGGGCTATTTTTCCTGCTAGATTTGTTGCTAGGTATGAGCAAGAACCAATCAGGAAGCAGTATCTTCACGTGGGCACTTGAACAAACGCCCACATGGCGTCATTCTGCCAGACAACAGACACGTTTTGCTCCGTGTTTAATGTTTATATTCGAACTGTCACTGCGCGCGCACCAGATCTATCCACAAAACACGCTTGAAAAATAGTCTCGTGTGAAGCGAGCACTTAACAGCAATCAAGAGAACCAGCGCTAGAAAACTAGTAGGCAAATCTAGCAAGGAATCTAGCAGCGTTTCTAGCCTCGTGTGCAGCGGCCTTTAGATACTTTTAAGATACCATTTAGAATGACATAAGAACGTTCCATGTGCAGAAAAACCCTGGCTTATAAAACTATCTCGAAGAAAAAAGCTAAGATTACAGAACTATATTCGAAAATGCATATTTTCAAAAATATTGGAATCACAGGTTTTTAATGTTTCAGATGAAAAATTGATTTATGTAATCTCGGGAATGGCTAGTTGTAATATGTCTAAATCAAATTACGAAATTATATTATCTTATTAGTAGTGAATGCCGGTATATTATCTCCTGGACACTTTCAAAATATTTTACTTCATAAAAGATACAACTTGCAGCTAATATGCATTATGAGAACAAACGATTTTTTTGTGTACACGTGTCTCATAATGAGAAACAGAAAATGCAATTATCCATTATATTATTTTATTGTAATTCAATCTAGTTTGAGCTCGATGTTAGTTTGATCTGTTAAAAGCTTTCTTAAGCGCTGTTCGTTAAAATACAGTAAACAGTTGGTAACATTAAACTCTGAAATGGTCTATTTGTCAAATGAAATTAACTAGGGAGTCAGTGCAAAGCAAGTATGAACGAAGGTCGTTAAAACTGATCCGTTGCATTAAGACATGACATTAATTTGTTTACAAATGGCTGCCGTTGATGTTCTGATGAATGATGAATACTGACCCCGTTTTTCTTCATAAACTAAACGATATTGGCTGCTACTGGAATTTATTACTTTGTTCGTCGTTTCACTGTCGTATTTTAATCCAATGGGTATAAGACAATTCGGTTATTTTTAAGTATAAACAAGATGCTAAAGCATCTTCCAATCTGTTTTATATAGAAATTAATAGAAATTAGAGAGTATAAAATTTTTGTATACCCAGTAGCATGGCGATGGTTTTGAAATTGGGTACGCTAATCATAGTTTGTAAAACAATTCAAACGATATGTTTATAGTATGTAAGTTTTTTTTTATTAGTTATTTAATGTAAAGGGACAGTAGCCCTTAGCAAAATACATCTCAGCATTGTGAAAATGACTGAACGTTTTTTTTTTTTCAGTATATACCTACAAATTACTATTACACTCTTTATTTATGGTTTGTATAAAAAAAAAGTAAGACCTGACTCTGAAAGTTTAGAACGTTTTAAATTCGGTAACTGTTAACTGTAAATTTTAAAATTATCAAATACCACATACCACACTGGCCACGTGAAAAGCGCGTCATCAACAGATATTTTATGCAGCGTTCGCGACTCATGTAATATTTGCGTCACGCACCGTACATATTCAGTACTCCTAGTATAAAGAATTTTTTTTTCATTAATGTCTTTCATTAATAATTCTTATTGCTTAAAATTAGGATCAGTTCGTTTTTTACTTATTCCATATTGGTTTTTTAACAATTCCTTTTTTCTAAATATAGGATTACTACGTTTGATAGCAATTTGCTGCTTATTACGATTCTTTTTTTGTTCATCTTCATTTATATTATTTTCTTGTGTCTGATTTAAAACACATTGTTGAAGACTTGATGTTTCATTATTACTATAGATTTTCTGATTCAATTTCTTTGTTTTTGTTTGCGAATTTTGCGTAATGTTTGAATTGACTTCTTTTTACTAGTTTTAGGCATTATGAAATAAGATCGATAATAAATAAATTAATATTTACTTTATATGTAGTACCTAGTGTATCTCAGGGAAATATTTCTTCAATATACAATTTAATTATTAAGTTAATGAACAATCATGTAGGTATATAGTGCAGTGTAGTTGTGTAGGTGTTTTTAGTCAATAATTGAACAAATACTGATCAGACAGTTGTTGTTTCACTGATTGGCCTGTAGTAGATGTAAATAATGAAAAATGAACCAGTTGAAATTATTCCAACACACACGGTCACAAATATCTCAAAAAGCTGTATTTTCAATCAATTCTAAGATAACAATACAATAATTAAATATTCTATTGTCACTTCTAACTGTCGATTGATTATGATGTGAAGGCACAAGCAATTCAAATTTTCATTATCGGCTGTGTTGCCAACATTAAAAATTTTGCAACAAAACGTTTAAAATACGATGTATTGGCCATCGAGCTACATACCTGGAGGAAGCATGCAATGCTTTTTCTTATGTGACTACTTAAGAAAATCCGGGGTCATGCTTTCTCTCTTGCACCGCGCCCTGATTGGCTGATTCAAGTGGTACCCGTCGCGACAACAATCAGAGCACGGAGCGAGAGAGAAAGCTTGACCCCGAATTTTAACTAGTAACGCAAATGCACCCGCTTTGCTCGCTCCAGGTATGTAAGCTCGATGGTATAGGGTTGACTAATTGACTATAGAAACACATAGAACTACATCCATGAAATGATTTATCTGTTCTTGCTTCTTTATACTCTAAGATCCAAATCATTGAACTGTCAGTCAACTAAAGGCATGTTTATGAATGTTTCTTACAAAAGCAATATGACAGCGATATTCGTAAGTCGGGCATTGTTTGGTGCTTATTGTGAAAATAAAAAAAATGCTTTAACCAGTGGGAGTATATACCCAAGTAATTCAAGAATTACAAGGCGCGAAATTTTACGTCATATACCCCGGTGTTTTGCTTGAAAATCGGTGTATATATTTAACGACACTTGGAGAATAATATAGTATAACTTAATTTACTTATTCTAAGTAAAAATAACAGTTGAAAATAATGAAACACAGAAAGGAAAATATAATTTTAATAAATTCATGGTTCTCTATGTAATATGTTATTGTGTCATGCAAAAATTAAACATAACTAACATCTTCAGAACAAAAGAATAACAGATTTGTTTTCAAAATATTTCTGAAATTATGAGTTTAGAAAAAAAAATTCATAACTTTCTTGTAAAAACAGATAGAAAAATAAACCGTTATGAAAAGTACCCAATTATTATATAAAAACAACTTTATAACATATATGTGCCGACTTTTGCTCAAAGAATTTTTTACAAAACTTTCTTTAAAATAGAATAATAAAACATTATAAAAAGTACACCATTATAATATAAAAAACAACGATGGCATGTATCTCTTTTGCGCATGCGCCGATTTTTCCCAAAAATTATACAAAACTCTTGTAAAAATAGATCGAATAATAAACTGTTATGAGAAGTATACCATTGTTATATACAAACAACTTTACTTATACCTCTTCTGCGCATGCGCCGACTTTCCCTCAAAAACATTTTACAAAACTTTCTTGTAAAGTAGAATAATAAAACATTATAAAAAGTACACCATTATTATATAAAAAACAACTATGGCTTGTATCTCTTTTGCGCATGCGCCGATTTTTCCCAAAAATTATACAAAACTCTTGTCAAAATAAATCGAATAATAAACTGTTATGAAAAGTATACCGTTGTTATATACAAACAACTTTATAACATATACCTCTTCTGCGCATGCGCCGACTTTCCCTCAAAAAACATTTTAGAAAACTTTCTTGTAAAGTAGCATAATAAAACATTATAAAAAGTACACCATTATTATATAAAAAAATTGGTTGTCTGTAAAGTCGGTTTACGGACGATAGTTTTACGTGATAACGTATTCCGCTCGAATATCATATTTAATAATACATTACTGCGCTCTCGCTTACACGCACAGGGTCAGGCGGAACGTTATGGAACGTTACACTTTTTCGTGCGTGCAGCTGGTGTTTCATCAATTTATAAGACGTATCACGTCAAAAACTTAGTCACCATCTTTAGAAGTCCGCCATATTGGATTTAGAGTGACGTCACTTTATTTCTCGAGTTATTCTCAGCAAGCCCTTTGATTTGATTACCCATATTGTAAGAAAGCATAGTAAAATTAGTCCGCCATCTTTAGAACTCCGCCATAATGGATTTAGAGTGACGTCACTTTATGTTTCGAGTTATTTTCAGCAAGCCCTTTCATTTGATACCCATATTGTAGGAAAGCATAATAAAATTAGTCCGCCATCTTTAGAAGTCCGCCATATTGGATTTAGAGTGACGTAACTTTATGTTTCGAGTTATTCTCAGCAAGCCCTTTCATTTGATACCCATATTGTAGGAAAGCATAATAAAATTAGTCCGCCATCTTTAGAAGTCCGCCATATTGGATTTAGAGTGACGTCACTTTATGTTTCGAGTTACTCTCAGCAAGCCCTTTCATTTGATACCCATATTGTAGGAAAGCATAATAAAATTAGTCCGCCATCTTTAGAAGTCCGCCATATTGGATTTAGAGTAATGTCACTTTATTTTTCGAGTTATTCTCAGCAAGCCCTTTCATTTGATACCCATATTGTAGGAAAACATAATAAAATTAGTCCGCCATCTTAAGAAGTCCGCCATATTGGATGTAGAGTGACGTCACTTTATTTTTCGAGTTATTCTCAGCAAGCCCTTTCATTTGATACCCATATTGTAGGACAGCATAATAAAATTAGTCCGCCATCTTTAGAAGTCCGCCATATTGGATTTAGAGTGACGTCACTTTATTTTTCGAGTTATTCTCAGCAAGCCCTTTCATTTGATACCCATATTGTTAGAAAGCATAATAAAATTAGTCCGCCATCTTTAGAAGTCCGCCATATTGGATTTAGAGTAATGTCACTTTATTTTTCGAGTTATTCTCAGCAAGCCCTTTCATTTGATACCCATATTGTAGGAAAACATAATAAAATTAGTCCGCCATCTTTAGAAGTCGCCATATTGGATTTAGAGTAATGTCACTTTATTTTTCGAGTTATTCTCAGCAAGCCCTTTCATTTGATACCCATATTGTAGGAAAACATAATAAAATTAGTCCGCCATCTTTAGAAGTTCGCCATATTGGATGTAGAGTGACGTCACTTTATTTTTCGAGTTATTCTCAGCAAGCCCTTTCATTTGATACCCATATTGTAGGAAAGCATAATAAAATTAGTCCGCCATCTTTAGAAGTCCGCCATATTGGATTTAGAGTGACGTCACTTTATTTTTCGAGTTATTCTCAGCAAGCCCTTTCATTTGATACCCATATTGTAGGAAAACATAATAAAATTAGTCCGCCATCTTTAGAAGTCCGCCATATTGGATGTAGAGTGACGTCACTTTATTTTTCGAGTTATTCTCAGAAAGCCCTTTCATTTGATACCCATATTGTAGGAAAGCATAATAAAATTAGTCCGCCATCTTTAGAAGTCCGCCATATTGGATTTAGCGTAATGTCACTTTATTTTTCGAGTTATTCTCAGAAAGCCCTTTCATTTGATACCCATATTGTAGGAAAGCATAATAAAATTAGTCCGCCATCTTTAGAAGTCCGCCATATTGGATTTAGAGTGACGTAATTTTATGTTTCGAGTTATTCTCAGCAAGCCCTTTCATTTGATACCCATATTGTAGGAAAGCATAATAAAATTAGTCCGCCATCTTTAGAAGTCCGCCATATTGGATTTAGAGTGACGTCACTTTATGTTTCGAGTTACTCTCAGCAAGCCCTTTCATTTGATACCCATATTGTAGGAAAGCATAATAAAATTAGTCCGCCATCTTTAGAAGTCCGCCATATTGGATTTAGAGTTATGTCACTTTATTTTTCGAGTTATTCTTAGCAAGCCCTTTCATTTGATACCCATATTGTAGGAAAACATAATAAAATTAGTCCGCCATCTTTAGAAGTCCGCCATATTGGATGTAGAGTGACGTCACTTTATTTTTCGAGTTATTCTCAGCAAGCCCTTTCATTTGATACCCATATTGTAGGAAAGCATAATAAAATTAGTCCGCCATCTTTAGAAGTACGCCATATTGGATTTAGTGACGTCACTTTATTTTTCGAGTTATTTTCAGCAAGCTCTTTCATTTGATACCCATATTGTTGGAAAGCATAATAAAATTAGTCCGCCATCTTTAGAAGTCCGCCATATTAGATTTAGAGTAATGTCACTTTATTTTTCGAGTTATTCTCAGCAAGCCCTTTCATTTGATACCCATATTGTAGGAAAACATAATAAAATTAGTCCGCCATCTTTAGAAGTCCGCCATATTGGATTTAGAGTAATGTCACTTTATTTTTCGAGTTATTCTCAGCAAGCCCTTTCATTTGATACCCATATTGTAGGAAAACATAAAAAAATTAGTCCGCCATCTTTAGAAGTCCGCCATATTGGATTTAGAGTAATGTCACTTTATTTTTCGAGTTATTCTCAGCAAGCCCTTTCATTTGATACCCATATTGTAGGAAAGCATAATAAAATTAGTCCGCCATCTTTAGAAGTCCGCCATATTGGATTTAGAGTGACGTCACTTTATGTTTCGAGTAACTTTCAGCAAGCCCTTTCATTTGATACCCATATTGTAGTAAAGCATAATAAAATTAGTCCGCCATCTTTAGAAGTCCGCCATATTGGATTTAGAGTAATGTCACTTTATTTTTCGAGTTATTCTCAGCAAGCCCTTTCATTTGATACCCATGTTGTAGGAAAACATAATTAAATTAGTCCGCCATCTTTAGAAGTCCGCCATATTGGATGTAGAGTCACGTCACTTTATTTTTCAAGTTATTCTCAGCAAGCCCTTTCATTTGATACCCATATTGTAGGAAAGCATAATAAAATTAGTCCGCCATCTTTAGAAGTCCGCCATCTTTAGAAGTCCGCCATATTGGATTTAGAGTGACGTAACTTTATGTTTCGAGTTATTCTCAGCAAGCCCTTTCATTTGATACCCATATTGTTGGAAAGCATAATAAAATTAGTCCACCATCTTTAGAAGTCCGCCATATTGGATTTAGAGTAATGTCACTTTATTTTTCGAGTTATTCTCAGCAAGCCCTTTCATTTGATACCCATATTGTAGGAAAACATAATAAAATTAGTCCGCCATCTTTAGAAGTCCGCCATATTGGATTTAGAGTGACGTCACTTTATTTTTCGAGTTATTCTCAGCAAGCCCTTTCATTTGATACCCATATTGTAGGAAAGCATAATAAAATTAGTCCGCCATCTTTAGAAGTCCGCCATATTGGATTTAGAGTGACGTCACTTTATTTTTCGAGTTATTCTCAGCAAGCCCTTTCATTTGATACCCATATTGTTGGAAAACATATTAAAATTAGTCCGCCATCTTTAGAAGTCCGCCATATTGGATTTAGAGTAATGTCACTTTATTTTTCGAGTTATTCTCAGCAAGCCCTTTCATTTGATACCCATATTGTAGGAAAACATAATAAAATTAGTCCGCCATCTTTAGAAGTCCGCCATATTGGATGTTGAGTGACGTCACTTTATTTTTCGAGTTATTCTCAGCAAGCCCTTTCATTTGATACCCATATTGTAGGAAAACATAATAAAATTAGTCCGCCATCTTTAGAAGTCCGCCATATTGGATTTATAGTGACGTCACCGATTTTCCCCAAAAAATTTACAAAAACTTCTAGTAAAAATAGATAGAGTAAAAACCGTTTTAAAAACTATATTATTATTATATAAAACAACATTATAAGAGATATATTCTTTTACGCATGCGCCGATGTTCCCCAAAAACAATAGGCCACTTCATATTTGCATATCAAACATCCTCCCAAAATTTGGTTTCAATCCGCTCTTCCTTGATGTCGGAATGATAAGAAATGTCAAAAGTGACGTTTGCATCAGCTGTCAAAGTATTAAGTTCTAATAATTAGTTATTCAAATTGTTAACTTAGAAGGCGTTGCTTTTCATAAATATTTCAAATGGCATCCGTTTTTGAACAAATGCTATCTCCTTTGTTTTATTATTGTCATAAATAAAATTATCGACCAATTTTATTTTAAGACAGAACATACGCAATAATTAAATTACCATGTTATACCGTGCAACAGAGAGAGATAACCGAAAGATGTTTGCTATCGGTTATATCAGATTGAATTTATTTCTATATAAATGTGTATAAGAAAAGTGATTGGGCGAATTCTGTTGTACGAAATTTATGTAAAATTTTCTCCTCTTTCGTTTAAGACAGGTTTCGAACCGATCTGATTTAAATTGAGCGAGTTATAAGCGAAAAACTTCGTTTTTTCTAAATTGCTCCCCTCTGGAGCAAAAATTCAAAAATCGGGCGACGTTAGGATTTAAGTTACCCGGAGACAAATCGAACAAAAAAAAGTTTTTTAAAATCGGTTAAGTCGTTTGGGCTGTACGCTGGATACAAAAAGCGTGACTCACAGATTCACAGATTCACAGATTCACAGATTCACAGACAAAGCGAGTACATATAGGCGCTTTAGCTTACGCTATTCGCGCCTAAAAATCCAAAGTGACGCGATTTACACATAGACGGAAAGCCAATGCTGATAAGTAATGATTTGTGCTTAGTATTTATAACCTAAAAATAAAATAAATTTTAGTAGTTTTTGTTTCAGGTTTATTTATTTGTCTTCTACATTTATTTATAATTTTTTTTTACTTTCGAAAATGTGAATATTATATGTGTGCAGTAGTTTTCTATTTTTGATGGTGAACTAGAGAGGTTAAAAATCTTTAATTTTCAGAATAGTATATTATGGTGAACACTAATTAGTCAAGTTCACTCTCTTATAAAGGTATGTAAACTGAAATCTTCTTCATTATTCTATAACAATGGGCGCAGATGTTTCGTCTTAAAATTTACAAAAAAAAAAGAACTACGCGTGTAATAGGTGAAATTTTACAGTCAAAGCATGTTAAATATCTTTTAGTGCTATGAACAGGCAACAATAGTTGTTAAAATAATCCCATTTTATCTGCTCCCATGGATAGCGATATGGGAAATATTGTATATTCAAATGCTTTGATCATACTAAAAAGTCTTTTAAAAAAGGTAAATTTTAAAGTTCCCCTTTGCAATTCCTTTGTTTGATATCATAGGAATGCGCAAAGTGAGGCTGGGCACGAAAATTGGTTAGGTAATTGTCTAAGACATCGATGGTTAGCTGCGATATATAATTCGAACTTAACGTTGATGTTTTTCTTTCGATACTTATTCCTAGTTTTTATTTAAAGATTTGGCCTCTAAATTACTAGATAATCATCGGATTATGTTGCTAACGCAAGTTACAACCAGTAACAAAAGATCTTCTAACAGTCATACTTTGATGCTGTATTTTTTTTTGTAGGTGGTGGTTCTAAGGCTTTGCAAGAAGTATGAAATAAGTTCATGACAAAACATTAGATACCCATATTGTAGGAAAGCATAATAAAATTAGTCCGCCATATTTAGAAGTCCGCCATATTGGATTTAGAGTGACGTCACACAGCTAACCATGCATTGTCATCCAAACTATATTATGTGTATACAAATCTTCATTTCAATCGGTTGAAGATATCTGCTTCAAAATTACCGAAGGCATTCTAGTCAGTCACTTAGTAATTCAGTCGCTCACTTATTAATTTAGTCACACAACTATTATATATTTTAATATCTCAAATTATTAAAACAGTATCTCATCATCAGTCACCAAGTTTTTTTTTTATTCGATCGTTTTATAATTCCCCTATAAAAAACAACTATGGCATGTATCACTTTTGCGCATGCGCCGATTTTTCCCAAAAATTATACAAAACTCTTGAAAAAATAGATCGAATAAAAAACCGTTATGAAAAGTATACCATTCTTATATACAAACAACTTTATAACTTATATCTCTTCTGCGCATGCGCCGACTTTCCCTCAAAAAAAAACATTTTACAAAACTGTCTTGTAAAATAGAATAAAAAACTATTATTAAAAGTACACCGCTATTATTAAAAAAAAAAACAACGACGGCATATATCTCTTGCGCATGCGCCGATTTTCCCCAAAAAATTTACAAAAATTTCTATTAAAAATAGATAGAAGAATAAACCGTTTTAAAAACTATATTATTATTATATAAAACAACATTATAAGAGATATATTCTTTTACGCATGCGCCGATGTTCCCCAAAATCAATAGGCCACTTCATATTTGCATATCAAACATCATCCCAAAATTTGGTTTCAATCCGATCATCCGTGGTGTTAGAATGGTAAAAAATGTCAAAAGTGACGTTTGCATATTCTGTCAAAGTATTACCTATGTTCTAATAATTAGTTATTCAAATTGTTAACTCAGAAGGCGTTGCTTTTCACAAATATTCGAAACGGCATCCGTTTTTGAACAAATGCTATCTTTTAATTTCATTATTGTAATAAATAATATTATCGACCAATTTTATTTGAAGACAGAACATACGCAATTTTTAAATTGCCATGTTAAACCGTGCAACAGAGAGAGATAACCGAAAGATGTTTGCCATCGGTTATATCAAATTGAATTTATTTCTATATAAATGTGTATAAAAAAACTGTTTGGGCATTTTCTGTTGTACGAAACTTATGTAAAATTTTCTCCTCTTTCGTTTAAGACAGGTTTCGAGCCGATCCGATTTAAAATGAGCGAGCTATAAGCAAAAAACTTCGTTTTTCATAAATTTCTCCCCTCTGGGGCCAAAATTCAAAAATCGGGCGACGTTAGGATCTAAGTTACCCGGAGACGAATCGATCAAAAAAAAGTTTTTTAAAATCGGTCAAGGCGTTTGGGCTGTACGCGTGACACAAAAAAGTGGGACGTACAGATTCACAGATTCACAGATTCACAGACGTACAGACAAAGCGAGTACATATAGGCGCTTTAGCTTACGCTATTCGCGCCTAAAAAATGGTCAAATTTACTGAACATAATTGTATAAATAGATTTCTTCCTAGGTGATAATATTATAAGGTTTTACAATAACGTTAAAGGCAGAAGTAATAAAACTGGTATAAATCTGCATTGCTTATACTGGGTAATTTACAAAACGAGACGAAGAATAAAAATCTGTGTTTGGGAGTGAATTGAAAAAAAAAAATCATAACAACTTCCGTTCCGATTGACCTTTGTTTTGAAGACATCAAGACACAAAGTTTCCTAAACTTATTCAATTTTTGATAAATTTTGAATATTCATGCCTATCAGAACGGGAGTTGCTTTGTATTTTTTATTTAAAATTCAATTCCAAACAAATTAGCATTTTTCATCTGTTTGTAACTTTGTATTGGAGGATAGGTTACTTAAAGTGATAATTCAGTGCGACATTTTAATCGATAATACAGGAATTACCGAACTACGATAGACACAAATAATGAATAAAAGACGCAAATTAAACAGCGTTTTAAAAAAATATTCAAATAGACAATATATGAAGTTATGAAAATAACACAGGCATGTGCTATACCAGCCGTTACATAGTCGATATATGGATAATATATTAGGATGTTTTTTTATTTATTATATTTTTTTGTCCTATTGCAGGTCCGTAGCCAGGTCCAAATCGTAGTACGGGCAAATAAGAGCGAAGGACGGGCAAGATTATATAACGGGTATCGCCGGTACGTGGCTACGGGCCTGTCCTATTGGCTAATGTTTTAGCATTGGATGTAAAATTCTCCCAAAATTTCAGCTTCCTAGATCAAACCTGTGAACGGTGCAAACATGGATAACTGGTAAATTTTTTAAAATTATTTTTGATAGCAGCATTTTATAGAGAATTAAATTTCCCACAAAGTCCTTAGTAATGAATCCGTGAATTCATTATTTTCAAAGGTACTAATGACCTGTTTTGTGGAAAATTTAATTCTCTACAAAATACTACTATGAAAAATTAAAAAAAAAATGTTTTCTAGCAGTTATCCATGTTTGAGTAAAACCGTCATTTTTTTATGTTAATTAAATGGGCCACAAACTCGGTTTGCATCCCACAGGTTTGATTTAGGAAGCTGAAATTTTGGGAGAATTTTTTAGGTTCAGTGCTAAAACATTAGCTAATGGGACCGAAAAAAAAATACAAAAAAACATCCTAATGTATTTAATTCAATGATTTAATTAATTCAAACCGCTTCCGGCAACATACGTTGAATGATCATCAACCCTGCATTATTAGGATGAACTCCATCTCTGAAACATTAGAAATGTATCTTTGGTACAGTATTTTTAAAAGCTAAATCATTAAAAATAGCGGCTATAGTAAATTGTTTTAATATTTTTAATATTAATATAATATGGTCTCCAAAATATGATGTTATTGTCTTCACCATGTATAAAGGGAAGTCATTGCAATGGGTTCGAAAATAAAAATCAACGGGGTAACTAATATTAATTAAATTAATTTTTAAGTATTACAGACCTTTCGTGTAGATTGTCATTATTTTTTTTAAATTCATTATATATATCAACTATATGCACACAGGATATTTTTGAACACAATTCTAAAATTATTGTGTTAATTGGTGTCACATCGTATTTCTTTAATGGCGGTATAGGTACATATCAGAATTTTTTTTGTCCCCATTTTCATCAAATCATTTACTGTCCATTTTAATGCTCTTTTAAAAGTTGTTGAATTTGTGCCTTTTATGACATCATTTGTCCCTATCATGATTACTAAGGTGGCATTCCTAGCATCAAAGTGCCACATCGAATTATCACTTTGGGAAAACCTTAGCCTTCTTTTTAAATTTAAAATCGTCTGTCCTCCAATACAGAGATTTATGCATATTTTATTGTTTCCACTTTTAAAATTATCCATCCCCATGTTTGTTAGCATTCTCCTTAAAATACTATCTCCCAAAAAGAAATCTATTTCTTTCAACTTCATTATGATTAACTCAGGAATACGTTTCTATAATAGAAGTGTACAAATTCTCAAATTATTATTATTATTGTTGTTTAAATTTTAAACGGTTTATTAACTCTAATAAGATATGACATTTTTGGGTAGATGGCGCGATTCGCAAGCTTAACGTCTAGCCAGAGATGTCTAGCTCAGTGGCTCTTATATTATGTAAAAAGTTCAATATGTAATCGATACTAATCACTTTTTTATTTTTAAATACGTCTCATTATTCATATCTTTTAAACTGTACAAACGAAAAGCAAAAAAAAAATAACAATTAAGGTACCGTGAAATTAGTTTAATGATTTCAATGTACCGTTAGAATAAAAAAAGTTTGATAGCCACCGCCGCAGCTAATAATTTAACCTATAATATTTTGACATTTACAGAGAACATACACTTTTATTTTTTATTTATGAAGTTACTTATGCGTAAAAATCACTATGTGAGTATTATGTGATAAAACAATTATTCGTTTTTCATTGAATATACTATATCTAATTCATTCATACTTTAATTCAAATTGATACCTGTCCCGGAAGTTTGGTTCCTAAAGAATTTCAAATGAACATCGCACGAAATATTAAATTATCTAAAATTATGCAAAATTATGCAAAAAAGGTATTTTTAACGTATTTATAGCATTGGAAATTATGTTATTTACAATTAAAAAACGAATTATTAAAGTTTAAAGCAAATTTCATATAAATTAGAAAATTATTGAGAAAGAAATGTAATTAACAAAAAAAATGGTTTTTTAAGCAAGCCAGCAGAAATTAATTTATTACGGTCAAATGCATATATTTAGCAATATTTCTTTTACGCCAGTCGGAAAGATAATTGATCGACGTACAAATTTCTTCGATAGTTTTTTTTTGTAGCTCGAATTTTATAGAAGTTACGGAGGTTTGTTTGACATATTGTGGCCAAAAGGGCACTAATTTTTTAGTTACACAAATTAAACTCTGCAAGACTCTTGCCATGGTGGGAACGCATCCGTGGCCAAAATTTGATCGAAAACAGATTTCAGTTACTCGAGATAACATACGACAAAGGAAAAATACATACAGGATTCGTGCGAATTTAATATACATCGCTTCGATGTATAATAATAATGGTCGTTTTAAATCTTATCATACCTCAATTCATGCATAAAAATTAAATTTCATATAATACGAGCGGTTGCCCGTTACTTGGTACGCGTAGTATAGCTGATATATTTTATATAAAACCCATCTCCACTTCGTTCAGATCGTTTGTTTAAAAGATCATCGAACATATGTTTCTTTATTTTTTAAGAAGAGTCTCACGTTTATAGCTTTAGCAATTTATGAGCTCATGGATTCCATCTTCTGAACACTTACTTCACAGAAGCCAAATTGAGCAGGACAAATAATATTAAAATTGTGTAAAAAGAAATTTATTCTATTGCAAAAAGCAAGTTCAAACAGTTAGGAAAAAATAAGTAGTATAAAAATAAGTCGGTAGTTAACTATGTCACATTTATCACCTTTTTTAAAAAGTGGAATAGTCTTCACTATTTTAACTGCAGACAGAATAACTTGGACGGCAGTGTATCATAAACAATGCATGAAACTAACTTTTCACTCAACCAGCAAGAATCTGGAATTTATTTATTTACGTATAACCATGCAACATCTGGGAACTGAAACTTTCGTTTGTGGGTTGAGGTTACAATAATTCATATCTTTCAATAAATTGTTCGATAATTTTATTTATAATTCATTATTCAATAATAGTATATTGTGCGACTAGTGAGAGAAGGAGAAGATTCCATGAGCGTGAAATTTGCTGCGCGAGCGTAGCGAGTGCGGTAACACGCACGCGAGTGGAATATTCTCCTTCGATCAATGGTCGCACATAATATTTTATTCAACTAGCACGAGTAATATGTAATCGGGGCCCTGATAAAAGAGGGAAAAATAATAAATCACTTCATTGATTGACGTACCCACCGCCCTCGCTGCCCACAAGATGGCCCTGATTTTCACTGAATTGCGATGCTGTTTTCATATATACAATACCGCCTACCACGTTCCTATTGGTCCAGAAGCTGCGTGCAGTTTTTTTTCATTATTTCACGCTTGGGCTTGCTACTGAGTTTCTATTGGTCCAGAAAATTCATTATTACACTGTACGGCTTATTATTAGCACTCTACGCGTCAACATGAAGTAATTTATTATTTCTCCCGAGTTTAGCAGGGCCCCGAAATTACATATTACTCACGCGTGTTGAATAAATAAAATTATCGACCAATTATTTATTATTTATTGAAGAGTTCTAATCAGACGTTAATCAAAGATTTGTATAATTCATTATATTAAACTACATTTTATAGCTCCATTGATGTTAGTAATTTTTTATTACTTCTTGCAGTTATTTATCGGGTGTGGTTTAATTATTTCACTGTTTTTTATTTCATCAACCTTAAAAACATTTTTATTTGTATTAGAATCAATCACAATCTTCAGCTTATTAATCAGTTACCTTAATAATCTTCTAGTTTCTCATTTTCAATTTTCATTCATCATTTTTTACTTTGTTTAATTATTTAATATAATTTTAAAATCAATTATAATAGTCATTACATTATAATCATTCTCACATATAAGTACATAGTTTAAATTTACTGAAGCATGTTACAACGTTCAAAACACGTTAGTATTATTTTCAATTACTTAGCTTTAATTCACTTGCTTTGTATACACCACATCCGTAAAGCACATAATTAGTACAAAGTAAAATATTTTCTATTTTTTGTACCTTTAGTATACCCAGAAATCTTTAATCAATTCTCCATTTTTAGGCTCGACCCAAGCTTTAGCTGGAAGCACCTATATGCACTCGGTTTGTCTGTGAGTCTGTGTGTCACGCTTTTTTGTGTCGCGCGTACAGCCCAAAGGCCTTAACTGATTTTAAAAAACTTTTTTTTGTTCGATTCATCTCCGCGTAACTTAGCTCGTAACGTCGGTCGATTTTTGTATTTAACTCCAGAGGGGAGTAATAAGGAAAAAATGAAGTTTTTCGCTTATAACTCGCTCAATTTAAATCAGATCGGTTCGAAACTTTATGCCCAAACAGTTTTTTTCTACAGATTTATATAGAAATAAATTCAATTTGATATAACCGATGGCAAACATTTTTCGGTTATCTCTCTCTGTTGCACGGTTTAAAATGGCAATTTAAAGATTGCGTATGTTCTGCCTTAAAATAAAATTGGTCGATAATCATATTAATATTATAAATGCGAATGTAAGTTTGTTTGTTACGCTTTCACGCAAAAACTACTTAACCGATCATCATGAAACTTTGCACATACACTCTTGAAGGTATTAGAAGTAACATAGGATACTTTTTATTAAAAAAAAAAAAAAAATTTTTACGAAAAATCATATCATTAATTAATTAATATTATAAATGCGAATGTAAGTTTGTTTGTTACGCTTTCACGCAAAAACTACTTAACCGATCATCATGAAACTTTGCACATACACTCTTGAAGGTATTAGAAGTAACATAGGATACTTTTTATTAAAAAAAAATAAAAATTTTTTACAAAAAATCATATCATATCATATTAATATTATAAATGCGAATGTTTGTTACGCTTTCACGCAAAAACTACTTAACCGATCATCATGAAATTTTGCACATACACTCTTGAAGGTATTAGAAGTAACATAGGATACTTTTTATTAAAAAAAAATAAAAATTTTTTACGAAAAATAAGAAATTTCATATTTTCATATTTTAATATTATAAATGCGAATGTAAGTTTGTTTGTTACGCTTTCACGCAAAAACTACTTAACCGATCATCATGAAACTTTGCACATACACTCTTGAAGGTATTAGAAGTAACATAGGATACTTTTTATTAAAAAAAAATAAAAATTTTTTACGAAAAATAAGAAAATTGTTTGTCAAAATATGTGCAATACCTCAACCCCTGATATGCATGTCAAAAGTCGATTTCCATCTCAATCGCGGGCGTAGCCGCGGGTAGCGGCTAGTTTTATTATAAAAATAAAATGATTGCATTTGTTCAAAAACGCGGATGGCATTTCAAATATTTGTGAAATGCAACGCCTTCTGAGTTAACAATTTGAATAACTAATTATTAGAACATAATACTTTGACAGACCATGCAAACGTCATTTTTGATATTTTTTACCATTCCGATACCACAGATGAGCGCATTGAAACTAAATTTTGGGAAGATGTTTGATATGCAAATATGAAGAGCCCTATTTTTTTGGGGATACTAAGCGCATGTGTAGAAGATATATATACTATAAGGTTGTTTTTAGGGTTCCGTACCCGAAGGGTGCTCAAACGGAACCCTATTACTAAGCCTCCGCTGTCCGTCTGTCTGTCCGTCTGTCTGTCTGTCTGTCTGTCTGTCTGTCAGCGGGCTGTATCTCAAGAACCGTAATAGGTAGAGAGTTGAAATTTTCACAGAGAGTGTATTTCTATTGCCGCTAGAACAACAAATAATTAAAAACCCCCCAAAACTCCCAAAAGAGGAGCAAACTAAGTTTTTTGCTTATAATTCGCTCAATTTAAATCAGATCGTTTCGAGACCTGTCTTAAACGACAGAGGAGAAAATTTTACATAGATTTTGTATAACAGAATTCGTCGAAACACTTTTTTTGTACAGCTTTATATAGAAATATAATGTATAAATTCAATTTTGTCTAATCCATAGCATACACGGAGATCGTCTGTCTTCGTTTGTTGCATAGTGTACTATGGGAATTTAAATATTGCGTATGTTTTGTCTTAAAAAACAAGAATGCATTTGTTCAAAAACGAATGTCATTTCAAATATTAGTCAGTCTTTTGACATTTGTATTTTGAATAATGCAACGCCTTCTGAGTTAACGATTTGAATAACTAATTTTAATTATTAGAACATATTGCTTTGACAGATGCAAACGTCATTTTTTACATTTTTTACCATTTCACCACCATGGATGAGCGGAATGAAACCAAATTTTGGGAGGATGTTTGATATGCAAATATGAAGAGGCCTATTGTTTTTGAGAGACGTCGGCGCAAGCGCAAAAGAAATATATATTATAATGTTGTTTTTATAAGATAATAGTATACTTTTCATAAAGGCGTATTATTTTGTTTTACAGGAGTTTTGTAAAATAAATTTTTGAAAAAAATCGGCGCATGCGTAGAAGAAATATATACTATAAGGCTGTTTTTTATATAATAACGGTATACTTTTCATTACGGTTTATTATTCTATCTATGTTTACGAAAGTTTTGTAATTTTTTTGGGAAAAATTGGCGCATGCGCAAAAGAAATATATGCAATAACGTTGTTTTATATAATAATAGTATATATTTCATAATGGTTTATTTTTCTATTTTAAAAGAAAGTTTTGTAAAAAGTTTTAGGGGGAAAGGCGGCGCATGCGCAGAAGAGATATGTGCTATAACATTGTTTTTATATAATAATGGTATACGTTTCATAATGGTTTAATATTCTAAAGTTTTGTATTTTTTTTGGGGGAAATCGGCGCATGCGCAACAGAGATATTTGCCATAACGTTGTTATTTGATATAACGGTATATTTATCAAAACTTTATATTATTTTATTCTACAAGAAATTTTTGTAAAAAAAGTGTTTATAATATAAAAACGCCGGGGTGAATTATGTAAAATTTCACGCCTTGAAATTCTTGAACTACTTGCATACTCCCACTGGTTACATATTGTTATAGCGCCTCTCTTGTTTCTTTTACAAAAGTATTTAAAAAGTACATAGTGTACGGAACCCTTCGTGTGCGAGTCCGACTCGCACTTGACCGGTTTTATTTATATAATAGTGGTATATTTTTCATACCGGTTTGTTATACTATCTATTTTTACGAGTTTTGTATGTATTTTTTTGGAGAAAATAGGCGCATGCGCAAATGAGATATATGCCGTCGTTGTTTTTTTTATATAATAGTGGTGTACTTTTAATAATGGTTTTTTATTCTATTTTTATAGTTTTGTAAAATGTTTTTTTTTTGAGAGAATGTCGGTGCAAGCGCAGAAGAGGTATAAAGTTGTTTGTATATAACAATGGTATACTTTTCATAACTGTTTATTATTCGATCTATTTTTACAAGAGTTTCGTATATTTTTTTGGGAAAATCGGCGCATGCGCAAAAGAGATACATGCCTTAGTTGTTTTTTATATAATAATGGTGCACTTTTTATAATGTTTTATTATTCTATTTTAAAGAAAGTCCTGTAAAAAATTTTTGAGGGAAAGTCGGCGCATATATGCTATAAAGTTGTTTTTATATAATAATTGGGTACTTTTCATGACGGTTTATTATTCTATCTGTTTTTTACAAGAAAGTTATGATTTTTTGTTTTCTAAACTCATAACTTCAGTAATATTTTGAAAATAAAAAAAATCTATTGTTCTTTTGTTCTGAAGATGTTAGTTAGGTAGTTGACAAACATTCTTTGTTTAATTTTTGCATGACGTAATAACAAATTACATAGAGAACCATGAAATTATTAAAATTATTTTTTCCTTTCTGTGTTTCAATATTTTCAACTGATTATTTTTTTCTTAGATTAAGTTAATTAATTTACATTATTAAGCTCAAAGTGTCGTTAACCAATTTTCAAACTACGCTGGGGTATATTATGTAAAATTTCGCGCCTTGTAATTCTTGTATTACTTGTGTCTTCAGACAATATTTTTTTAATAATAGGAAATTCTCAATCTACAATAAAATTCCGTTTTAAATATAAGTATTTAAAATTTGTTATTTACAGGTAATAGTTCCGGCAAAAGAATACATAATATGTTAATACGTGAAGGAAAAACTTTGTACCCCCTTTTAAGCACATTGCGCGCACTGCGGAGTTTGAGATTTGGCATAGTTAAAGTTGATATGGAGAAGGAGTGCAAAAAGATCAAACTTATGCATAATATGTGCAAGTACAAATACATTAAATTAAATAAATGAAATATTCATTTTTTACATTCATACACTGTAAAAAATGATTCATTGTTTACCTTCATACACTGTAAAAAATGAACGGAGTGAATTATGGTCGAATTTCAACAACATGCCATATTATGCTATGTTCCATTTGATTGTGTACTTTTTGTTTGACTGTGCAGATAGCGACAGCGGCGGCAGTTCATCGAGCGGCTCGGGCAGCGGCAGCACCGGAGGCAGCACGAACTCGAGCGACGACCCGACAGCAGGCTTACCGTATCCGGGCATCGCACCTGTGACCCTTCGTTACCTGACGCAGACCACGCGACCGCGCAACTGGTGTTTGGCGCTCATCTCTAACCCATATCCTTTTATTAATACATATTATAAACATGCAGTCATATTCATAGCAATAAAGGTAAGTGATTATATAAGATATTTTAATGTTTACCTGCCTCTATACTTAAACAAGGAATATCTACGTTTATTCGACCGTGTTAGATAGGCTATTTACGTTGGCATCGGCTACCTATATTGATAAACAGTCCCAGATATAAGCAGTACAACATACCAGTGTTTTCAACTCGAGGAACTATGAATTGGTAATTTTTCGTAGATTCCTTTCGTACTTATTCGATGTTCTTCTGCTTGTAAATATATTATGCACATTTTATGAAGGTGTTTAAAGTGTTTCGATTTAATTGTAAGTTATACTGCCTAAATATATGTTCAGATGTTTCCCTTTTAACGGAATTTTTTAGAGTGTGAAGTGGGAACAAAAACGTTTTTCAGAACATAATATTATGCTTTTAATCTATTCGTTTCAGAGATAAATGTTTCATATTCAAATGACTGCAGTCGCAGCTTTAATAATTACGACAATTGTAACTTTACTGAGACACGGAAAAGAAATATATTTTTGTGAAACTAATGGAGTGACACAAAAACACGACAGATATGTTTAGGCATTTTTGATTATCACATCATCTGAATTAAAGCTGTGTTGGTCAATAATTACTACAAGTAAGTACCTATAGTTAGAAAGTTAGTGACGATTTTACTTATAGTATTTCTTCAAACCTGAGTGTTTTTACATTCATTAAGGGCACTACCCTAACGTAAAAACCGCAGTCTGGCAGCTGAGACCGGGGACAATGCGTGGGTGGACCCGGTCAAAGATTTCAAACTGGAGGTGTAAATATATATTGAATCATGTTTGAAATATCCTGAGCAAAGGGTTGAACATGTCAAAATTCGAAACTTCCTCAAAGTATTTCATCAAGGTTGATTTTTCCCAATGTGACAATTTATCTGTTTAAGAATATGAAAAAATTGGTCTGGCGGTCCGTACTTGGAGAAAAGTCTGTCTGGCAGGCCGACGAAAACGCCCGAACGCGCGCTCTCGCTGCGTACGAGCCTTAAGCGCGCTCGCCTTGTTCAACTTTTCCACGGTTCTTTTACCAATTTTATCCAGTTTTTAATTGTTATCATTATAATTTATTTATAATTTATGCATATATTTATAAACAAATTTTTCCCAATTTTAACGCAGTTAAAAAATCCACATTTTATGTTGAAATAATTCCATGTTTGGATAATTCCTTCATGAATTTTTCACCGTTCAACCCTTTGCCAGACGGGGGTTGTCCCGGGTACGAAATGCCAGACTTGATTTTTTGTGTTCAAGGGCACCTGAACTTATCGCTCAGGAAATTTAAAAAATAATTCAATATTTATTAAGTGACATCTCCAGTTTGACATCTTTGACCGGGTCCACCCACGCATTGTTCCCGGTATCAGCTGCCAGACTGCGGTTTTTACGTTCAGGGTAGTGTCCTTAATGAATGTACAAAAACTCAGAATTGAGGAAATACTATAAGTAAAATCGTCACTAGCTACCTAACTAGTAGGTACCAGGCGTCTCTGAATCAACATTTTTTTATTTTGGAACCATGGTTTCATATCTTTTGCTATTACATATTTCTACAGATGACTAAAAGTACGCATACCTTTTTAATATTTAATTTACACTGAAAAGTTTTATAAGTTTTCATTTTGTAGTTTTGAGTGTATTTAAAAATTAATTTGACGCTTGAGGTGTGATATTATTTTTTACTTAAGCCAAATGTTAATAAACAATTAATGAGCATGATCAGTAGTTTGATGGGACATATTATGTAGACCGTGTTCTGGTTCTACGTCAATTAATAGTGCGACAATACGTCGCACGACAGCTCATAATAAATAATATATCAAGAAAATCATTATAAAAAAATGTACATATCGCATTACAAAAACACAGCTAATGAACAAGTGAAGAAGTGAAGTTAAAAAAAAATATAAATCAAAAGAATCTTTATAAAAAATTATACAAAAAATAAATGTATAACTATTTTATTACCGCAAAATAAAATCAACGAATTCACCAAAATATGTTAAACCTGTAGCCTAGAATTGTACCTTTTAATAAGGGCCATTTACATATAAATCTAAAAAAAATCGAGAATCGTAAAAACAGAATATTTTACGATGAATTGTCTCGCTAGAAATTGTCGTGCAACGAATTGACGGGATACACCACGTTCTTGTACTCACCCTAAAACAAAAATAATATTGTGTTTTCTAAAATTTGTTTTAATTTTAAATATGCAAACAGACATATTGAGTTAAATAATGAGGAAACGACAATTTGTCCCATACCTTTGTATACAAACATTTTACATATTAAATATACTTTCAACAGCAAGACTTGGTACCGTATTCGGATGATTAATGTTCTTTTGATAACGTATGCTCTTTATACATATAATATTATATTAACTGTTAATGTTAAATTAATTTGTTCTGTTGAATACTTCAAATTTAAACGGTATATTTCCATATCGCCAATTTAACTAGCACATCAATCAGAAAAATATCGAACAAAAATATACGTATGCATAAAATATTTTGAGAAAAAAAATTGGTTGTCTGTAAAGTCGGTTTACGGATGATAGTTTTACGTGATAACGTATTCCGTAATACATAACCTAAACCTCCCAAAATTTGGTTTCAATCCGCTTATCCTTGGTGTCGGAATGATAAGAAATGTCAAAAGTGACGTTTGCAACTGTCAAAGTATTATGTTCTAATAATAATTAGTTATTCCAATACTTAACTTAGAAGGCGTTGCATTTCACAAAATACTAATGTCAAAATATTGAATTAAACATTAGAAATGCAAGCCGTTTTCATGTTGCATTTATACAGCTATTTTTCTATATAAATTTGTATAAAAAACTGTTTAGGCAAATTCTGTTATACGAAATCTATGTAAAATGTTCTCCTCTTTCGTTTAAGACTGGTTTCAAACCGATCTGATTTAAATTGAGCGAGAAATTAGCAAAAAGCACGCACAGGGTCAGGCGGAACGTTACGCGTTACGAACGTTAGGATTTAGGAACGTTACACTTTTTCGTGCATGCAGCCGGTGTTTTATCAATTTATAAGATTGGTGATTCATCAATTTATAAGACGTTATCACGTCAAAAAATTATTTACGGAGTAGTGATGTATAAGTAAAGTGTATTGGGATTTAACGTGTAAAATCAAAAATTGGCAATTTTTTGCTCTCTTGATTTTGTAGGGTTCCGTAGTCAAATGGCAGAAAACGGAATTCTTGTAATTTCGTCGTATCCGTTCGTTCGTCTGTCTCTCATATATCACAACCTTATAACTCCGCCATCTGTCCATCGATTCGGATGAGATTGTACAGGCAGGTACCGTACAATTTTTGGAACAAAAATTTATTGAATTGAAAATAATCAGTGGTTGGTCACTTATTATTATTAGTGTATTTGCCATAAGGCACTTACACTATTGGCGTCGGTCGGATGGCGGGACCTAGGGGTCGGACCAAAATTTCTCGACGTTTCATAGCCTCCTAAACACTTTGGCACCATTTTTGGAAAAGTCTATTTATATATGTATATATATATATATATATATATATTTATATATATATGTGTGCGGGCTATAACTTTCGAAGAAGTTAATTGATTTTAACGAAATTTGGACCACATGTTGAAATCCATCACCGCACGAAGCCTATTTAAAATGGGCCCAATCGGGTCACTTTAAGGGTGGGTTTTAGGGGTTGAAAAATATTTTTGGGCCCAAAAATACTTAAAAATTTCTCCGAACCGTTTCAAAATTGAAATTTAACCTTATAGTAATGATTAAAATGCGCTACCAAAATTTTATTAAAATCGGCCCGACAGGACCGGACTTAAAAATTTTATGAAAATGTTAATTAGTAGATATGGCTTTATTTAGTGAAGGGTGAATTTAATTTGTAGTATTGATAACAATATTAAAATTAAGAAAAAAATATTATTTTAAGGGGTGTATTAAGGGGTTAAATTTTTTATTTCGTTCAAAAATAAAGTTAAGTTTATATAAGGGAGCCACACTGCCTATAATAGCAAATACACTATATTGTCGGCAGGGTTTCGCACTGCGACCCGAGTTTTTTATTCTATATGGTTAATTTTAAAATTAAGAAGGCATTTATCTTTCTCAATTTGTTAGAAAGTGGCAAGAAGTTAACAACATTGTAAACTCTTTCATTGAACATCCAGAATAATGACCTTAGTTATAACAAAAAAAATGTATACCGTGTCGTTACAAAAAAAAAACAACACGTTTTTGACGTGATAACGTCTTATAAATTGATGAATCACGTCAAAATAAAAAGATGAATGACCTAGCTGTCGACACACCTATATAAATAAAAAAAAAAAAAAGATGAAACACCGGCTGCATGCACGAAAAAGTGTAACGCCTAACGTTCCTAGCGTTCCTAACGTTCCTAGCGTTCCTAACGTTCCTAACGTTACTAAGTGAGCGACTAGAATGCCTTCGGTAATTTTGAAGCAGATATCATCAACCGATTGAGATGAAAATTTGTATACACGTTTAGTTTGAATGACAATGCATGGTTAGCTGTGTGACGTCACTCTAAATCCAATATGGCGGACTTCTAAAGATGGCGGACTAATTTTATTATGCTTTCCTACAATATGGGTATCAAATGAAAGGGCTTGCTGAGAATAACTCGAAAAATAAAGTGACGTCACTCTAAATCCAATATGGCGGACTTCTAAAGATGGCGGACTAATTTTATTATGCTTTCCTACAATATGGGTATCAAATGAAAGGACTTGATGAGAATAACTCGAAAAATAAAGTGACGTCAGTCTAAAACCAATATGGCGGACTTCTAAAGATGGTGGACTAATTTTATTATGCTTTCCTACAATATGGGTATCAAATGAAAGGGCTTGCTGAAAATAACTCGAAAAATAAAGTGACGTCACTCTAAATCCAATATGGCGGATTTCTAAAGATGGCGGACTAATTTTATTATGCTTTCCTACAATATGGGTATCAAATGAAAGGGCTTGCTGAGAATAACTCGAAAAATAAAGTGACGTCAGTCTAAAACCAATATGGCGGACTTCTAAAGATGGCGGACTAATTTTATTATTCTTTCCTACAATATGGGTATCAAATGAAAGGACTTGCTGAGAATAACTCGAAAAATAAAGTGACGTCAGTCTAAAACCAATATGGCGGACTTCTAAAGATGGCGGACTAATTTTATTATTCTTTCCTACAATATGGGTATCAAATGAAAGGACTTGCTGAGAATAACTCGAAAAATAAAGTGACGTCAGTCTAAAACCAATATGGCGGACTTCTAAAGATGGCGGCCTAAGTTTTTTATGCTTTCCTACAATATGGGTATCAAATGAAAGGGCTTGCTGAAAATAACTCGAAAAATAAAGTGACGTCACTCTAAATCCAATATGGCGAACTTGTAAAGATGGCGGACTAGTTTTATTATGCTTTCCTACAATATGGGTATCAAATGAAAGGACTTGCTGAGAATAACTCAAAAATTAAGTGACGTCAGTCTAAAACCAATATGGCGGACTTTTAAAGATGGCGGACTAAGTTTTTGACGTGATAACGTCTTATAAATTGATGAAACACCAGCCGCACGCACGAAAAAGTGTAACGTTCCGCCTGACCCTGTGCGTGCAAGCGAGAGCGCAGTAATGTATTATTAAATATGATATTCGAGCGGAATACGTTATCACGTAAAACTATCGTCCGTATAAACCGACTTTACAGACAACCAATTTTTAACCTTTTGTTTATTTGGTAGAAAAAATTGGTGGTAAACATTTATGCTCTAAAAGGAGATCATTAGTATCGACATAGAGCTGTTCTCGTATACGAGGATATAAACGATTTATTTGATATAAGAGTAAACAGGTCCAGCTGACTCATTATTCAACGAATCGAGACTAAATTTTAAACATTAAATAGGTTTGAAAGGGATTCCTCATTTTTTACTTTCACCCTTCTTCCTTAAATAAGAGTAGTTTGCTGATGAACAAAAATAGAAAATTGTAATATTCTCCGAATCTGGACTTTTCTGAAACAAATGAATGGCGGCGTAATTTTATCGGTTTATGAAATATAATGAAAGTGGTTTGAGTTGTTTTCGAGAATAAACATTTTGGTTAATGAGTAACTGACCCTTCTATAAGGGAATAGGGAGAAAATAAGAAAAAATTTCTTGAGGAATTCTTCAAAAACCTGAGATTACAATTTGATTTCTATCTGCTGAGCGGTGAGTCGGTTGAGTCTCTTTACTTTTAGATCAAGTCAAAATTTCATATTCACCCCGTAACGGGAAGAGCTATATCTAGAGATTCTAGAGCATACATACATTTTTTTCAAGAATATTTTTTTCCCGACAAATTAATAATAATCAAAAAATTAAAATTAGTATTAGTAGCTACACTGTATAAAACTTATTTTTATTATTACAAAATGGCCTATCATGTAGATCATTTAAATTTTCAATCCAATACATTTTTGCCCTAAAGAAATCAAGAGAGCAGGAAACCGTAAATTTTTGATTTTACATGTTTTTGTAGTAGATATCGTAGTATAATTTCCTGTTAAATAGTCTTAAGACATCTATATTGCTCAAATTTTAATTTCGGCATTCCATGCGTTTAATTATCTTCTTTCACGTTTTTAAAAAAGTACGCAATGTCTTCTGTTTCCTAAATACAGTTATCTTTCTCAATGTGAACATTATTTGAGTCAGCTGGGTTAACTGATCATTGACTTTTCACCTACGACGATCATAGATTCGCGCAGGTATTTTTTAATGATTTTAATTAATGATTTAATTTTAATTTTTATTACTTCTAATTTCTTTTTTTTTAATGTTTAATGTTTAATATATAATAAAGAGTATACAGACAATTATGCCTAACAACTCACAAAGATTAAAATTTACAATAAAATATTTTTTAATGATCTTAAAGGTATATTCAAAATATCAATACTATTCTCATCAACTAAATTGCACATAACATATAAAGGTGAATTTGCCATTCTTACTGTCTTAGCATTGTCTAAATAAAAAGTTGAAGTAGTTCGTGTCCTACCAACACGCGAATCAAATGGTATTTGACTTAGAAATCTGGAATCATCTATCATATTATGTAGGACTTTATATAAGTATAATATGGAATTATTATTACGCCGGCTAGCTAAGGATCTGTAATTAAATTCATCCAATAGCATACTATTGTATCAAGATTCTTGGAACTCTATTCTTTTACACCTTGATGACTGAACTCATAAAGAGAGTCGACTGTAATTATACTATCTTTTTCCCTTGTACTACTTTTTTTAATCGACGTCAACAAAACAATCGATTTTTGTGTGATGAAGTGTCAATAATCTGAAATTTTTTCTGATTCAGTTTTTGATTGTTTTACATAATATGTACCTACATTATTAATCTATTCACATTTTACAACTTTCAATACGTGTAAATCCAATATACTGGGATGTATCCCAATATAGAAATAATAATATTTAGTGTAGTTTAGTAGATTTGGAATTTACATTCAAACTTTGTTCAAACAAATTATGTATGTACCATAATTTTCCAAGCAGAAATGTTATAAAGCGCTGCGTGGTTCATGAGTTCAAATCCCTCGTGGTTTTCGAAAACCTTCCAGGAGGTTCTTGTCAAAAGCCTGTATTTCCATATAGTTTAAATCCTTTTGTTAAAATTAACGAAAAATGAATTATTTAAATATCCCTATTAGTACAGTAAATAAAACAATAAAAAAACCCAACGGATAAAATCAACAAAAGAAAGGTTTGAGTATCACAAATTGTTTATTACCGTTTGCTCTAAATGTGATAAAAAGTGTCCGCAGAAATATTATCGGGTTTCGGACAGGGAAAGAAGAAAAGTTTCAGACCCATATTTTTTCTGTTTTTCGAAAAAATATCGGAAACCACCAAAGGTAGAGCTTAGATTACTCTATACAAAATTAAGTTTCGTTAAATTTCCCATAAAATGGCCTAATAGATTTTGTTGCTACGCTCAACAGCTTCGGAGATATGATAAAGTGAATTACATTTTTCATTCCGCATTTTAGTATGACTTTTAAAATTTTGAAAATACGCGAAGTACTTTATTATGTATGAAGATTTTTTAAGAAATATTAACTTCTCACATCAGGATTATAGACATATTGAGGGACTGTCTAAATATCTCAAAAAAATTAAGAAAATTCATAGTTGTTATACGCTACAGTTTTTTTAGATATTTATTTCTGACAAAAAATGGAAACACTTATGCGAAGTTCTCTAGTAAGATGGATGTTCAATGAATATGAAATTCCCATGTAAAGATTATAGACCTTTCTAAAAGTAGGTAACCAAGTATGTAAAAAAATTAAAGACATTGTTCGCGGCCACCCTACAGAAGCACTATTTTTCAATATAGTGACTAAAAATGGATATAGGTACTTGACACGAAGTCGTGCAGTAATATTAAATATTAAATTCCCGTTGAGAAATTATAGACTTTGATAACCCACAAACATGTTTATAATAATCGGCATATGACAATTTCATATTTAATGAGCACCCTTCTAACTACAGAACTTGTGTCACGTGTTTCTATGTTTAGTCACTATCTTGAAAAAAATGCTTCTGCAGGGTGACCGCGAACAAATTTTACAAATTTTTTGACACAGTTTGTTAGGCCATGGATATAATTCTTATACGGGAATTTAAGATCTATTGAACATCCTTCTTACTAGAGAACTTCGCGTGAAGTACTTCTATTTTTTGTTAGAAATTACTATTTTAAAAAAACTTCTCTAGTGTAGACACATTGAATTTAAATTTTTTAACGCACTAGATAGCCTCTCAACCATAATGTGATAATTTTATATTTCTTGAACACTCCGCATAATAGAATACCTAGCATATTTTCAAAATTTCAAAAAAACGCTTCTATGTCTTCAAAATTATTGAGCGTAGCAACACAATATTATATTCGGCTGTTTTATTGGAAATTTAACGAGTTTTAATTTTCTATAGAGTAATGTAAGCTCTACGTTGGGTGATTTCCGACATTTTTGTGGTAAAATAAGAATTTGAAACTTTTTTTTTTCTTTCCTTTTCCGAAACCCGACAGGCTTTCTGCGCAGACTTTTTACCACATTTAGAGCAAAGGGTAATGAACAATTTGTGGCACTCAAAGCTGTGTTTTAGGATTTTACGGTTTGGGTTTTTTTTTGTTTTTTTGTTTAATTTTACTGTACTATTCAGATTAAGGGAAAGTGAAATAGAGTTGTGAGCTTAATACCTATTCAGTGAAAATATAAAGTATGGATACTCATTTTGCTCAGAATTTTTAGTATAGACAGTATTGTTTGTTAATTAAAAACAAGTGTTTTCTGAGTACAAATTTATACACAGCTGCTACAGCCCACCTAGCAGGAGAAGGAAATCTTAGAATGTCCATTTTAGACCTAAACTGAAGGGAATAAAACATGATCATCTTTCCCCTGATAAATTTCGAATTTGACATGTTTTTACTTTCCATGTCACTGAACTGGCCTTAAGGTACGAGTATGTTTTTACATTTAAATTTCTGTTAAAACGTTATGAGCAATTTAGTACCCTGTAAATAAATTTATGAAATCATGGTCGTGTTATTGATTAATATCGCGAAAACAATTGCTTTTTACTGTAGCAAACAGAAAAGATTTTTAAAATTTCGTTTTCAAAAGCTATCATGAATATAACTGTTTTCTGTCAAATTATCTGAAATAATTCACGAATATTTATTGTTAATTTTATTAGTTAAATAGTTTACTTAGGTTAATAACTACTTCAACGCAACTCAAGGTAAGTTAATAAATTTCTAATTACACATATTTATAGCGGTCGTTTTTGACGTGATAACGTCTTATAAATTGATGAATCACCAATCTTATAAATTGATAAAACACCGGCTGCATGCACGAAAAAGTGTAACGTTCCTAAATCCTAACGTTCCTAACGTTCGTAACGCGTAACGTTCCGCCTGACCCTGTGCGTGCTTTTTGCTAATTTCTCGCTCAATTTAAATCAGATCGGTTTGAAACCAGTCTTAAACGAAAGAGGAGAACATTTTACATAGATTTCGTATAACAGAATTTGCCTAAACAGTTTTTTTATACAAATTTATATAGAAAAATAGCTGTATAAATGCAATGTTGTCTAATGCATGGCGCGACGCGGTCGGTCGTCTTTGTTTGCCGTACATGGAAATTAGAAAATAACGTATGTCTTGTCTTAACATGAAAACGGCTGCATTTCTAATGTTTAATTCAATTTTTTGACATTAGTATTTTGTGAAATGCAACGCCTTCTAAGTTAAGTATTGGAATAACTAATTATTATTAGAACATAATACTTTGACAGTTGCAAACGTCACTTTTGACATTTCTTATCATTCCGACACCAAGGATAAGCTTGGGAGGTTTAGGTTATGTATTACGGAATACGTTATCACGTAAAACTATCGTCCGCAAACCGACTTTACAGACAACCAATTTTTTTTCGAAAACGGTTAATCGTAGATCTGTATCATAAAAGCCCAAATGAACAATCGAATAGTGATATTTTTTTCCCCGGAAAGGTAGGCTTCCCTATTAGTTTGCTCCCGAATGTTCAGAACTCCGGAATTTTAAATGGAACGATAGGTCGAAAGTGGTATGGTTGAAAAGATCTTGAAAAAATAAGCAAGTTTTGTAGGACATTTTTTTTTATTACTGCTCACCCTGTTAAGTAATATTCGTTTGAAATTATTAAATTAACATGTCATAATAACGAACTTAATTTTAAAAGTTGGCATTAAAAATCTAGGTCCCTATTTAAACAATAATAAATGTCACAATATTTTTTTAATAAAAGCAATTCTTTTTTTTGTCGGAAAATACTTAGAGGTACCCATAGCATATCTAGAAGAGCTCATCAGTGTTTAGAAGTAAATGGAAAAAGGTTTAAGCATTTATGGCATTGTTTAATTAGGTAACTAGATTTTAAATGCCGATTTTTAAATTTAATTTCGTCATTATGACATGTAAATTTAATAATTTCAAACGAATATTACTTAACAGGGGTGTCAGTAACAAAAAAAAAAATGTCCTACAAAACTTGCTTATTTTTTAAAGATCTTTTCAACAATACCACTTTCGACCTATCTTACCATTTAATATTCCGGAGTTCTGAACATTCTGGAGTAAACTAATAGGGAATCCGACCTTTCCGGGGAAAAATAATATCACCATTCGATTCCTCATTAGGGCTTTTATGATACAGATTTTTGACACAACTCTCTACGACTAATCGTTTACGAAAAAACGACCGCTACGGGTGGTCTGACTCACCCTGTATATTATTTTTACCCATTTTTAATTCACATTATCGATATAATATCTTTATGTGCATATTCGGTGTATGTTCTATTCTTCTAATTCTTCTTCGAGAGAAACGGATAAATTTTAAAAAGCTACAAGTATTTTTATAACGAGTAAAAGGCCCTTAAAATTGATTTTATAACAAAAAGTTGTAAAGAATAACAGTTTTGGATACATATTTTATAACATTTGTGGATATTTATTTTATCATATTCAATCTGAGATTTAAAGTTTTTAAAAAAGTTTAGCCTGGCATGAATCTCTTCATAAGTTTCAAATGGTCAGTATCTATTGACCATTAAGTTAACTTCATAGTTTTATACGATATTTTAGCAGATTTAAAAGCAGGGATCAAGTACTTAAGGTGAAATTATTTTTGATGCAAATTTTTTGTATGTACCAACTTAACAATTTTGTTCCAGTACTTTTTAGTGTCGATACACATTTTAGAATCACTAACACAAAAGTTACAGTTACTGTTATTCTATGCAGCAAAATAGGATTGTTATACTATATTATAATATATTATTAATAAACCCATTTAATAAGGCCTGAGTTCAACTATAAGCTGTTGTTCTTCCACTCAACCCAGATTTCAATACGTAAATAGTAAATTACATAGACAATTAAAATCACTGTCACGTAGCTAAACAAAAACAACTGTTTAGATATAGGTAACAATTAACATTATAAATATAAAAGTTTGAAAAATAAATTTCCTTTGCTTAGTGCTTATACACCTAGGTCTCGTAATTTTATATATTACTAGCGGACCCGGCGAACTTCGTACCGCCTAACAGTATAATATATATATATATATAGCGGCCCTGTACGTGCTTCGCTACGTATAAAGTGAAATAATAAAACAGTTTAATTGGAACATCTATCTATCTATTTTATTTATTTTAAAATATACATGGACGTATATGTGTGTATGTCGAGCACTCCGGCTGCGCCGTCGTGCCCGGTGCAAAAGAACGAATGGGGAAGGAAGAAAAAAAATTTAGGGGTGGACTACCCCTAACATTTAGGGGGATGAAAAATAGATGTTGGCGAAGTGACACCTGTAGACATCTGGCGGGGATAACTAATTAAATGACGATTGATCAGTTTTCGACCGGAGAGGAAAAATGATTAAATTACTAAAATGGCTATTAAAAAATAAGGGTTGATCGTAGAAGGGTGAAAATTGAGGATTGTATGTATTTTTGTATGTTGTATCATAAAAAAATAGAAATTAAAAATTTTGTCTAAAAAATAAAAAAAAAATTTAGGGGTGGACTACCCCTAACATTTAGGGGGATGAAAAATAGATGTTGGTCGATTCTCATAGATACCGGATAAGCACAAAAAATTTCATCAAAATCGGTCAAGCCGTTTCGGAGGAGTATGGCAACGAAAACTGTGACACGAGAATTTTATAATATTAGATGGTGTCTACAAAAATATACATTCGTTAGATATATTCAGAGATGACATTTTAACTTGAACAAAGGTATATTGGCAACATTGCATTTTCTTTCTCACTTACACATAGATCGCTCTTGCTTTCACTTAGTGTACTATTGGACAGTGCAAGAGAGAAACGCTCCACTCCCTACCCTCAAGAGAACACAAGCGGAGAAAAGAAAGCGCGTTTACCGCGTGGTTGCAATTTACTTATTGAGAATGTATGTAAAATTCACTAAACCGGGATCTTTGTGTTTTAATTATTATTATTCTCTCATTACTAGTGCAGGGAAAAGTTCAATTTACTTTGAAAATATATATTTCATAGCATTATTTTTAATTAATCCTATCATGACTTTTTGTAGGAAACATTTTTTGATTCGAGACATACCGGTTTGAAATTCCCAATCCTTGAAAGCGAGTGTACTCGCTAAGGAATAGCCGGCATACCCAACGCTTTGTTCAACAAAGTTGATGGGTATTTCCGAATTCGATTAACTCAGTATATTGACAATGATGATCGTCACTTTCCAGATATTATTTTTAAAACCAAGAAATTTTAAATTTCCATTTATGTGGAAACACGACAAAAAATAATTAAAATGATAAATATTAAACTTTTTGTTTTATTGATCTTTCAAATCATCAAGTTTCGTTGCCGCACTCTGTATAAGCGGCAACTTATGAGACGAATAAGTGAATGGGCAAAGAAACTAGTTATTATCTTTTGTATAGTTAGTGTGTGGTAGCACTTCGTTAAGCACTACGCGGCCATGGCGGTAATAATATGTAGGTACAGTGACGGACGACGGTTATCGATCAGTTAACGATGTGTGAATAAACGGAAGCGTTCAGATGAAGAATAAAATTTAGCTAATGTAAAGCAATTTACTTTATGCGCGCGTTTTACTGTTATTACGCTATGATAATAAAAGTACTACCTTTTATACAAACAGGTTGACTCTCAAGAAAGCAATTAATTTAATCATAAAATTAATAAAACAAAATGGATACATACACATTTACTCAGTTTTCGATACTTTTATAGAAATAGTAGTAGCTACTTAGTTCTTTCACCCGGACGCACACCGCGGTTCCCAAGCACAATGTAACTGAATGACATTAGTCTTGAAATTTTGGTCTATTGAAGATTTATTTGTAACTATATACCTATAGTACGTACTTAAAATTTTCTGGCTTGTTGGAAAATGGGAAACTATATTATTTAATGCTCTACAATTTTTTTTTTTTAATTTAAGAACCCCTAATCAAACGTACCGAGCACAGATAGGAAACCTATGTTATTTGTTTTACCTTATTTTGGAAAGGAAAAACAAGGAAAGAATATTCTTCCTTTTTATGTTTTATTTGTAAGCAATGTTGGCCTGTTTAGTTAGTTTGCCAAAAATGTATTTGCTCGTTTTTTTTTTTTGTTATTTATTTAAATAATTTATTTCATTTTAAATAAATTGTCATTGTCCACATGTGGTCTTCTCATTTTGGTATCATCAGATGTATTAAAATCGGAGTAGTCGTACTCGTTACTCATAAATTCTAACACGAGTACCCAGCAAAATGTATGCACATTTAAAGTACATCTTAAGTTGTTTCGAACTCATAAACTTGCAAATGATTTTATAATAGAGCAAGAGTTAGAATAGCGACAGTTAAGTGTAAATATCTGCACTTACTTGCATTTACACGTAATTGCTATTTCTTGTAGCAATTGTAGTTAAAAACATCCTCAAAGAGATAAATTTATGGATGCCTAATTTCAACTAACGTGCATTTGGCATATTGAAAAATAGAAAAAATTTTGGAGATTCGTCTATTTACGAATTATTTATATTTTATTTTAATTAATATATTTTAATCCATGCACAAAAACTTATAAAAGTATTTATTTTGCAACTAAAATCCGATTTTGAGTCGGTATGAATATGAAGCGAAACGAAGCGAGCAGTCAACTACTATCTTCAACTACTTATAACATTATTTATACCATCAAACAGACAAAAACTGTTTCTATGCGGCACCACAGATAATTCCATGCAAAGCTCTTTCGTCTACGAGGTTTCCGCTGTTTCAATCACAATTCAACTCCCGCTTTGAAACAGGCAAAAACTGTCTAATACGATCTGGCGACGCTTGAATACTGATAGTTGGTTATGCTTGTCGTTTTCACAATTCTCTTGTCATACACAATAATTATAAATACGCAAAAACATTCTGTTTATTAATGTTTCACATTTATTTCAAGAAGGTTCAAATATTGACGAAGCTGTAATATTAGACCAAGCGGCGGATATAAAGACTGGTTCCGATTTTATAGAGGGATGAATCTGTCAGAAAAGATAGTACACATAATGACTTCAATCATTTGCCAAGGCAACCTTGTGAAAGCCTGATCCTATAGCGGGGAAACGTCGCTTCCAGTATTCATCTTGATGTAGTTACTAGTCCCATAAAGTTGAAGATTCTAAATTTTATGAAGTTGCTCTCTAACTCTATGGAACTAGTAATTGTACCAAAGTTAATACCGGAAGTAGTGATTCCCCGCTGTCGGATCAGGTTCTTGCAGGATTGCCTAGGTAAATGATTGAAATCGGAACCATTTTTAGGCTTCTCTCTCTCTCTAACTATATAATTTATCTGAAAAATTATTTACAACAATGTCTAGAGCAAGTTAAGTGACTACAAAAAAGAGATTTTAAAGTGTTCTGAAAAAATCTGAAATAATTTTTAATTGACCAGTGTTTTTACAATTCGACTTATTATTGTTTTGTGTATCTTCGCATTTATTATGTAAATTTTAATGTATTGCAGCATGAGAGATGCTAATAAATCTACTCTTCAAATTATTACCTACTGCATATTAAATAATATAATATGATTTATTAGCATCTCTCATGCTGCAATACATTAAAATTTACATAATAAATACGAAGATACACAAAACAATAATAAGTCGAATTATAAAAACACTGGTCAATTAAGAATTATTTCAGATATTTTCAGAACACTTTAAAATCTCTTTCATTTCGAGACAGTTCAATAAAGGGCTGTTACAGATGTGGGTTCTAGTGATGCAGTCGCGGATTCGGATTTTTTTCACATCCATATCTACAGATGCAGATGTGAAAATAATAAGATTAAAAATATTTTTAACAATAAATGTGACTTCTGATTGGTAAATATATTATGTTCGAAAAACTTAGTAAAAGAGATTGTAATTTATTTTTATTTTTCGTCTTAAAAATCACATTTCAGAATTAGTAAAGTATATTTGAAGAATTATAAAGTTAATGATTAAAGCCTTTCAACGAAGGCGACTTCGCTAAGAATTATCAACCTTAAGGAAATCGCTTTTTATTGGCCAAGTAGTCGAAGAATTTGAGAACGCGTCAAATATCGGGTCTATCCCCGATAATTTTGTAATTTTTGTTTAAAAAACGTGCATTTTTCTCATTTTTAAGCTATCTAACCAACATATGGTCCAAAATGATGTAATGTCATATGCTGACATGTTTTTCGTTAGTCGATTGTGTTATAGAAAGTCATGTCAATTTACTAGATCCTGCGACATTTTTCTTTGTATTCGTAGCTGTCGAATGCTTGGTAAAGTTGAGAGATAATTATTTCAATTTTCATAAACAAATATATCCGTTACTCTTTACAAATTAATACGGGTAATTCTCATTTACCTACTGGCAAAAACAACTAATATAATATATAGATAATAATATTTGTAAGTGTGCTTCCTCTTTTTATGAAATGAAAAAGCGCAAATAAATGTAGATCCGATATATTATTTTATCCGACGGAACTTTACACCATTAAAATGAGTTATTGTTGTAGTGTTTTACCAAAATTAGATAATATATCATACAGCGTGTAATGGGTTTGTTCGATCAATAAATGTTGAGCGTCTATAATCTACAATCTCTCTCTTCCAATAATAAAAATATAATTTATATATGACTAGGTCTGTAAGTTTCGTTTTAATTTTGTACAAGATTTCCAGTCCGGCTTCGCCCTGGTAGATTTTAGTTTGGCAGCGTAATAATCAATAGCAACAAATCTCTCGCGTATTACTTTACCCCATTTCTTATAGTTTAGCCAGCGTTACATCAATTTGTCTCAGAAAGACAGTGCGAGACCTCTCACTTGCTTTATATTTTATACCCAGATTGTTTGTTAGTTATTCATACTGTTCATCCCCCGTTTGTCGAAGCGTTATAAGTTCTTCGGCACTTGAAAATAAACACGATTTTAAACAACGAAAGGGATTTTTTAAGAAAGGGTTATAAATGTGGTTGCTGAGGTTACTCGCCGCAAACAAACAAAATTGTCCTTATTGTAACATACACTTTCCTAATTTCATTCGTTCATTCTATGTAAAATAAAGTCGAGCAATTATTTTGTTTACATAAAATGATCAACTGAATGATTATGACTATTTGGATTTCCCTCCCGTTATTTTGTATTTTTTGTATTTTTGGTTTCTCTTCTGTTTTTGTCAGTACCTAATTATAACTTACATGTACCATTAATTGGTAATTGTTGTAACTGTATGTTTTCAATAAACAAAATAAAATAAAACTTTGGCAAACAAATGACAAATAAAAGACGGTGCAATTTATATTTTAATGATACGTGTATTTGTATAGAGTAATTCATATTTTTAACTTCCCAGCACATTGGGAAAATATTATAATGGATGCGAAAACATGTTAACAAATTTTTATATTTCGATGTCACTACACTATTTTAAAACTATTTTCGAAGAGATGTCTGTGTGTATATGCACGTACGTAAGTGCTGATTTCTTTCTAAGACGAAATCTCGAGAATGAAATATTAATTTAACTACGTTAGGGTGTCAATCGACGCGTATTAACGTAGATATTATCTTAAAGAATTTTTTTTAAAAACGGTCTAGCCGTTCATTTTTATAACCAAAAAGACTCCAAAAAAGTAGATTTTACATAATATCTGGCGAATACAAAAATTATATCGACTTCGTTAGGATGTCAATCGAAGCGTGTTAACGTAATTTTGACCCGAATGGAATTTGATCAAAATCGGTAAAGTCGGTTTTTTTTGTAAAAACGTAGATCATACACAAAATCTGGCGAATAAAAAATGATATCGAGTTTGTTAGGGTGCCAATCATTAACGTCAGTATGGTTCGAAAGAAATTTTATTAAAATCAGTTTAGCTCTTATTTTGTTTAAACAAAAAGATTGAAAAAAGTGTATTTTTTAATTTTTTGAAAATTATTTCGTGGATATAATTTGTTAAATACCACTTTACCTATATTTAATATTCAATATTGATCATACTGGGCAGTTATTCATGTATACCTCGAGGGTTGCTCTTGCAGAGTTCCAATAAACGATCCATTTCATAGGCTGTTATCATATAGAATTATATTCTGAAATTAAAAGTGTCGCCAAATAGTTGTCTTGAATATTTATTGATGATCGTTATCTAATTATTATTATCAATACATAGTCTGAGGCCTGAGCCAAAATCATTACAACATGTTGTATTGATTGATTAGCAATGCTAATGGAACGGGAAAGAGTGCTATCCTGAAGCTCGTCTTGTCTCATTCATCATCATGAGTTTGCTGTTCAATAATTATTAATGGTTATTTTTTTTTTGTTTTGCTTGTTTGTACAATTCTGAATGAACAGTATTTTGTCGAACATCCGTTCTTAGTTTATATCTGAGCAAAGTTAGACAGGGCATCTAGAAAGTAGTAATTTTGATGAAAATAATATATTATGCTTTTTTAACCAACTTCCAAAAAAGGACGTTATACAATTCAACACGTTTTTTATGTATGTTTTGAGATATCTCCTTGAGTTTTGAACCGTTTAGAAAATTTTCGGTGCCATTTTGTTCAAAGTATTCTTGAATTGGTCTCAAATGGTTTTTCTTAAAATCGGTTCATTCATTTTTATTTAGTTCAAAAGTTAGGTATTTTTTATGTGTTACCTGATATTTCCAGCATTTGTGAACCGCTTTTGATTATTACTTTTCTATTTAATATATAAAATATATATCTTCAGTGTGATCAGCAGTTTTTTTTATAAATGTCTAATTGTAAGTTTAGTAATCGAATGTCAAAAAAAGAAGCCGGTTAATATTTTATAACGTGCAAATTATGTATTTCAAATTTACTAAATAATGACATTTTGAGATCGGTACCAATTTAATTTCTTAAACTTTTTATTACATATCTTCTTTTATTAAATTGACGCTGACCTCAAACTTTCATTATTTTCCTCCTTTTAGTGGCTTTTTAAAGGAGGTCAATATTTTTTTAAACGTTTTATGTTTCTCTATGTATTGTTTTGTTTCTTCGTGGGTGCTATGAATTCAAAAATGTGACCTGTGATGATCATAATCTTTAAATATAGTAAGGTTTAATAACGCTAATTAAATTCTAGTAGTTTGTACTAAAAGCATTGCAATACATACGTTGATTACGTGAATAAATGGAGCTAGTGACACCATTATCCGGTACCTAATGCTTACTAAGACGTACTTATTGTTGATGTCAATATGGCTTTTGATACGAACTATGCCAAAGTAGAGAAAATGCTGATAACGTTAGAAGAAATAACAAGTTTTTTTCCTGATAATGTCGGATGTGAACAGTCAGTAGTTTATGTGCAACTGTAATCAATCAAAGTTTACTAGGCTTCAGAAACAAGCTACAAAATATGTGCTATTGTCGTTATGAAGTACAACCCTCTAAGCTTCCAGTGACGACTGGCTTATGTACAATCTCTCTTTACCATTGTTTTATTTAATGATTTATTTTTATAAAATTAATAATTTTACCAAAAAAAGTTTTATATTGTAAAATTTAACGCGAAAATAAAAACATGTTGGCGTGTTTATGATCGTGTATTCGCTACTAGTATCCAAATATTTTTTTCAGAGCAATTTGTTTTTAACAACATATTTTTGCACTTACAACCTCATATTATGCTTTGTTAAAAACGCTAGTTCTGCTAAGAACTTTGAATTTATTACAATAAAAACTCGGGTCGCAGTGCCAAATCCTGCCGACAATATAGTGTATTTGCTTTTATAGGCAGTGTGGCTCTACTTTATGAACTTAACTTTGTTTTTGGACAAAATAAAGAAAATTACCCAATACACCGCTTAAAACAACGCTTTTTTACTTAATTTCAATACTACATATTAATTCAACATTTGTACCAAATAATATACATTATACACCTTTCCGATTTTTTTTAAATTTTAGCAGCACATTTTAATAATTACTAAAGGCTTCAATTTCAACTTTGAAACGATTCTGAGAATTTTTTCGGTATTTTTGGCCCCAAGAAAAACTTTCAACCCCTAAAACCCACCCTTAAAGTGGCCCGATTAAGCCCATTTTAAATAGGCTTCGTGCGGTGATGATTTCTAACATTTAGACCAAATTTCGTTTAAATCGATTAAGTCTGTCGAGAGTTATCGTGTTAACACATATATTATATGCGAGTATATACATAAACATTTCCAAAAATGGTGCCAAAGTGTTTAGGGGGCTATGAAACATAAAATTAGGCATTTTTTCGAAAATTCATAGCGCCGTAATTTTTTGAGCTGGAGCGCTATTTTGAGAGACAGTAGGGATTATAATGTTCTTTATATGTGCCAAAGATGGGTGCTGCTGGATTATTAGTTTTCGCGAAATCGCGATTGATAGTTTGCAGTGCGCTTTTTTCACTTTTCTACTTTTGTCACATAAAATTCGAGAACAAAAAAATTTTTTTTCTCGAATTTTATTAGTGACAAAATGGCATTTAATAGATTTTTTTATTAATCTAACAAAAAAGTTTTTATTTTTAACAGTTGAATTTTATTATTGCTGATGAAGCATAATTAAATGGAAGAAACGTCCAATTTATTCGTACGATTTATCTAAATAAAAAATATATATATTTGTAATAGGTATATAAATATCAAGTGGAATTAAATGGAATAGAAAAAAATAAATAAAAATCAATGATTTCGGCAGGAATCGAACTCGGGACCTTGTCGCTGCTGATCTAATGGGTTTTCCACTATGCCACCGAAGCTTGACTGCTGTGCCGCCGTTATTATGGTATAGACGTATAGCACTTATTCTATGGTAATATTTACACAGTAATTATTATATCGTTTTGACGTGATAACGTCTTATAAATTGATGAATCACGTCAATATAAAAACATGAAACACCGGCTGCATGCACGAAAAAGTGTAACGTTCCTAACGTTCCGCCTGATTATTAAATATGATATTCGAGCGGAATACGTTATCACGTAAAACTATCGTGCGTAAACCGACTTTACAGACAACCAATTTTTTTTAACTATTAGCTATCAAAAAATAATAAAATAAAACTGTTTATAAAAATTAAATTACTGAACACATTTCTTTGAATTTAAATAGAGTTCTACTCTGATAGTAAACAAAGTGAATAAAATTTAAACCAAGGCGATCCGACCAAAATTGCGATCTGTAGAGCTCGGACGTACGTATGTACGTACAGACCAACTGACAACTGCTGTTTCTGATTTTCAGTTACAATTTTAGTATATATCTATAAATGGTTCTGTTTTATAGAACAAAATCTCCTCTTTTCAAAAAACTACAATTTGAGTGGATTTCGTGTAAAATTAACTTAGATATAACTTTTTGTATGAACGAAATTCAGCTCTAACGCACAAAACGATAATAGAACACATACCGCTAGTGAAGCGGTATGTTCAATAACTAAGTAAATAGTATTTATTACAAACTGTATGATACACAAAATGCAGTAATGAATTATTTATTATTGTAATGACGATGACAATAATATAATGAGCGATTTTTCAAGACAGGTGATTTAGTCGCTAATTATGTGAATTTCAGTGTTCACTGCAGTGGCCAGTGAGATGTGAGTTCAGTTTAGATCACTGGTCGCTGCTAAAATTCATCGGTACTTGGAAGTCTCTAGTTGAATGATCTGGATCGGCCCAAAGTTTTGATATACATATATAAATATTTTTCATAAGTAGGCACATTTGACAGTTAGAAATTTATTTATATCATAGCTAGATGCCCCGCCCGATGTGCCAATAACCAAGGACTTTATATATTGATTATATTTTTATCTATAATTTGATTTAAAATAAAAAAAAATCTGAAAAACCATGTATAATATTTCTGTGTGCACTTCTGCATACCTATAAATATATTGGTTGAATAACTGTTATTCATTTAGTCAAAATGGAATATGACTAGTGGGAATATACAGAAAACAGAACATAAAAGACGATTTTCAAAACGTTTACAGATAGATTGCAATATTGCAGTGCACATACAAACTGTGTGATGCAATCAGTGGAACATTTCTTCCGAATATTAATTCAGGCAAGTCAAGTAACTAAATTATGGACGCTCGATCACGCGGGTTAAAAGTTTTGCGTCGTATGAAAACCCACCAACTTTTTATTATTATGGGAATAATCAGAATTGATGGATGCTATGACCACTGTTTGTTTCTTTTTTCTAGGAATCGTGTCTTTCATCCATTGACAAACCTGGTCTATTTTGAAGATTGGAGGCAAAATTTGACTTAATATACTATAATATATTTTTAACATTCCAATTTAAAAGTTGATACACTTTTCCATACAAAACTTTGTAACATATAGGGATGACCGGAGTTCTCGATTAAAATTGGGTAAAGTCGCATTTGTACAGTTTTACATTTGTTTAAAATCTATATTAAAAACCGTTTTGACATGGTATAATAACATCTTTCATTTACGACAGGTTTGAAACTGATTTACTTAATTTAGTAGAGTCATAAGCGTTGCTTTATTTAAGTTTGCATTCTTCTGGGAGCAAAATTGTAAAATCTGGTCTCGTGGTATACATTATTAGACTTTAGAAGGAACCGGATTAAAAAAGTTTTTCAAAAGTTTATTTAGACGTTCGGCCTACGCGTGAGACAAAAAAAAAATGTAAAATACAAGCTCAGACTTACAAATAAACCTTAGATTCTTCCAGCTATATAAAAACCTCCTGTGTTCATTGATCACAATTCTGCAGAACCAAAAGTAGTAAATGTAGACATAGTACCTATCGAGGAAATAAAATAAATAAACGTTATATTGACATTGGGAAAGCTATTATTACAGTTATGTTACCTTTCAGTTTTTGAACGGGAATTGAATATTATGCTTTACACAGACTTTGTCTCATATATTGGATGCCATTCTTGACTTCATACATTCGACCAAGAAGTCTTTTGTTGCGTAATTCAAGTTTTTTTTTTGCGTCGGTATCAGGAAAACAGGAGTTCTAGTTTAAAACAAATTAAATAAAATATAAGAAGATTTTAATTTGAGATTTTAATTTGTTATTAAAAATATCAATAAAATGACAATGTTATTTTCAACATAGCCACGGTTAAAATACCAAAAACTAAATTATTTTTGTTTCCTACATTTGTTATCTACATTTTTATTAGACATACGAGTTATAGGTTAATATTATATTCAAATTTAATTTAATTTTTTTTTCATATTATGTACCGTTATGATACGAAGCATATGCCAAGATAAATTTATTACTGCGTGCAACAAAACCTTTTAGTCAGAGTGCCCGTCGGCAAAAATTTTACTGACAAATACTCTCCCCGAACTTTGTATATGGCTTCATTAGGCCTAGTCTGACACCTATTTCCTCTATGACTTTTTTTGATTTTGGGGCGTTTTCCCTCTAAGCTTTCCGAAACATGTTTTGACATGTAAAAATTTATAGGGGGGTGGCTAAATAGGGGTAAATTTAATCGAAATCGGATGGCATTGATACACACTATTATTTGTACTTAGGACAGTATAAATTTCGAATGCCATCCGATTTGAACAATTTTTAGTGTGTTTTTTTTTACTTATAGTTGAAAAAATCGAAAAAAAGGGTTTTTCGACGACTCTGAGGGGTTGTTTCTCCGAAACTGCCCATTAGCATTGGATGGACATTTTTTTCCAACGTTTGGTGGTGTCAATAAGTATGCTCACTAATTTTGAAGCGGTTGCCTTTTCACTTTTTTTTTATTCGCTAGTGCAAAAACGGCCCGCGTGTTTCGGCTGGCAAAAAAAATTTATTATATAATAAGGGTATTTCCTTCAATGCTACCGCATTTTTATCCGGTGGCCTTTCCAAAAATTTTTCGATTTTGCCCCACCCTCATATCGCCGCCCCTGTCCATTTGGGGTCACTTTGGCCGCTACCAGGAGGCTCTGTACCACTCAAAGGCCCAGAAAACCATTCGCCATCCGGTTGCCTGTCCGACACCGGATTGACGTGCCATTGCTTTGAATAAAAAAGGTTTAAAATTTTATAAAAACATTTCTACTAAAAACATATGTGTGAAAAAATGGGCCGTACTCGGTACAAAAGATTTGAAATTTCAAAAGTTTTCATTTGGCAAGTTTTCCCATACGCGTCTTTTATTTAAAATTAAACTTTGAACACTTTCCAACTGAAAACCTTTTTAGATTTCAATATTTTTCCGAGTATGACCCCCTTTTTTATACGTATTTTTTTAGTGGACTATCAACGCAACACATTTTTTATATGAAATGTTTTGATAGGATATTTATTTACCTAAATTATTAGTTCTGATATTAAATTCAATACCGAAATTTCTGAATCTTTCTAGGTCTTCTAACAATATTTTAATATATATACTTGAAAATATAACCAGTATTTTTTTCACATAATTAATCATTATCATCAGTCGTCCGTTATTTGTTCAGTATGGAAATATATATGACGAGCAGACAAGCTATAGCTGATGTACACAAATGGGACATTCCCACAGAGATAAGTGAACAAATTGCATGCATCTCTCTAACATAAATACCACAGCTTTATGTTGCATGTGTGAAAAAGGAAAGGACTGAGCTGGTAGGCTCAAAAAGTAGGACAGGAAAAAAGGATTGATTTTAAAGCTGCAGTGACAACGCTTCATGAAAATACCACATTTATCCTTTTTCAAAGTTTCAAACTTTCACTTTACTAAATTATTCACATAAGGATGTTCTTTTAGGCGAGAGATCATTTTGCTGTTCTTTTTGACTGGACCTCAAACAATATAGGTATAGAGTGAATTTTTAGAACATGAACACTCTTTTATTTCGTAAAGGAAGGGTTTTCGACAAAAAAGTTTTTTATTAGGTGAAGGCGCCTCCGAGATATCAAGTTCAACTCTACTTTATTAAATAGGAATACATATTTTTTATCGCGAATTATTGCCCTTTGGATGTAAGAAAACTCACATTATCCACTAAAATAGGAAATATGGGATGAATTGAGATTCAAACGGCGGTTCAGAATTGAATTAAATCGAAAAATGTCCGGTACAAAAATTATTTTCTTACAACAATAATCCGAGATAAAATATGGGTTCCTATTTAAAATAGTGAATGTGACCATGATAATTTAGAGACGCCAACACCTAAAAAAGTTACACAAAATATGATTTTCCCCCTTGACACTTTGCAACATTTGTTCGAAACATTTTTCGAAAACCCTTCCTCTATGAATTAAAAGGGTGTTCGGGTTTTAAAAATACTTCTGTATAAAAAACAACGTCATAGATATCTGTCTTCAACTCACGCACTGATTTTTTTTCCAAAAACAATAGAGCTCTTCAAATTTGCATATCAAACATTTTTCCAAAATTTGGTAACGATCGGTTTATTTACTGTTGGATTTTTAAAAGAAGACCGGTCTATGGAATGTAGTCCTATGACCTTATTGCAGAAGAGCGCACATGTATTTTATATTAGTAAAAGGTAATGATCCTGGAACCGCTTCTATGCAATAAGGGAGTCCAGTCGACCAAACGTGTCGCAATTGTCGTATCGCGATAATTGTACTATTGCCATAGCTGTACGACTACACAGCGACACTTGCTAACAGTACAAAAAAATCATACACCAGACAGTACATAGGTGTGCGTTCACGGACTAAGTTGAGGGGTGTTGTCTGAATATCATCAAAATGGAAAGTAAAAAGGGAAAAACAGTTAGAAGTGGCGCTAGGGAACTCATAGCGAATGTAATTAAAATGTGCGAGTTAGAGGCTCAAAATAATGCCTTAAAATTTAAAGCAATACATTGTTTGCATGCCTTGCTATGCGCCGCCTATGAATTCCGATAACTTGGGAACACATCAACGACTTCTTGCCCTTTCCCTACCGGTCTTCTTTCGCCGATCGCACAGTAAACTATAGAGTTTTTGAGTCATATACTCGGCAAAAGCAAACATAATTAAAAAGTAAAGATGATTCCAGTGTGTAAACGTGCCAGAATATACAAGAAAAGAGATGCGAAATAAGAGGCAAGCATGTTTTCTTTAGAATGTCAATGTCAGGAAGGCGTCGGGTTACTGTCAGCCGGACTAATTATAGATCTGTCTTTGAAAAACATATTTCATTCTTATTTCGACGTTTGTTTCCAATTCTACTTCGTTATAGATAGGTGTCTAGCGCCCACATTGCAAACACATTACATTATTGATATTAAAAAAGTACACTAGGGAGACAATATTTATTTGCTAGAAAAATTGACTAGCATTGAAAGACAGAATGAAGACAGTTAATTTTTCCAAATATAAATATTATTAATTGTAATTATGACAGTGAAGTGAATGATAATAAAAGAATAAACTATAGTTGTGTGAACGTTTCTTTGCAATTCAACAACGAAACGTTTACATAACTATAGTATTATTCTCTTATCAACAAACACTTCCCTGTGATAATTGCAATTAATTAGAATCAATATATGGATAAGAATATATTAACATAAATATTATTTTTACAAACTACACCTGAACGTTTTTTTATTACTGAAGTTAAGGAACGAACACCAATTTCTTTAAAATTATAAGATACTAGTAGCCCAGTCCAAATTTCGCTCAAATTTCAGATTGCCACCGTTTTTTCGTTGACTTAATTTCGTTGACAAAATTAGTCTCCATGAAAAGTGCCATTATCCAAACGCGATAGTATATAGCCTATGTCTATCATGAAGGTTTACTATAAATAGTAGTGAATTTTTCAAATAAGTGCAGTAGTTTCGAAGATTACCCTCCACATACACCCAAACGCACACTCTCTTTATAATATGAGTATACCTACATAATAAAAAAAAAATTAACTGTTAGAGAATGATTCGCGTTTGAATTTTAAAATAACGATACATACCTACATTTTTATTAGACATACGAGTTATAGGTTAATAGTATATCAAAATTTAATATAATTTTTTTTCATATTATGTACCCTTATGATACGAAGCATATGCCAAGATTAATTTATTACTGCGTGCTAAAACCTTTTAGTCAGAGCGCCCGTCGGCAAAAATTTTACTGACGAATACTCTCCCCAAACTTTGTATATGGCTTCATTAGGCCTAGTCTGACACCTATTTCCTCTATGACTTTTTTTCTGTTTGTTTTTTTAATTGGATAGCTTAAAAACTTCAACCAAAACGCTAAAATAATGTTCTCTGACAAATAACATGAACCATTTAAAATGTGACACCTCGAATATAGTCAACATATTCGAGGTGTCAGACATTTTAAATGTTTCATGTTATTTGTCAGAGAACATTATTTTAGAGTTTTGGTATGAAGTTTTTAAGCTATCCAATTAAAATAACAAACAGTATATATATATATATATATCAAATTTCATCTTTTTTGGGACTACGGACCTGTGGAAGTCTGAATACCCATTTTAAAGGGTTGGAGGGAAGAAATAAGGAAATAATGGGTTTTTTAATTTATTCGTTACTTGTATGTCAAACTCAGCCTGCATACCAAATTTCAGCTCTTAAGACAACGGAAATAGCCCGTCTGGCTACGATTCTATATAAATCTACTTCTTCCCCTATTTGAAGGAGATGAGGAGGGTAAATCACCTATTTTAAAATTTTCCCGTTAGTTGCACGTGATCCAGTCCGTATACCAAACTTCAGTTTTGTAGGATTACGGGAAGTACCCTAAAGGTTTTGATGATCATAAGTGAGTGAGTGGAAAAAATCTGTAAAATATACGTTAAAATCTAATGTAGCACGAATATAAAAATGAAACTTGGTTCATTACATAAACATGGTAACCTTGTCCTATACTGAAAATTTGATACCTGAAGTTTTATCCTAACCGAAGTTACGAGAGTTCAAAAATACGCCGAATCATTTCGAAAAAACGTATGAGCTAGGCGTAGGCAGTGCTCGAATTGGTAAATGCACTGCCATGCACCCAGATGTCACAACGATCGTTGTTTGTTAATAGAGATGATTTAAAGCTTTATTGAATGTGCCCTTATCGTCAATAGTTAGTTATTATAATACAATAATCAAGATACGGCACATAATAATTGTACATGTTGCAGTGATTCAGCATTGATTCAGCCCGTGACATTAATCAATGGCGACTACATTTTTCTAATCTATTTTTAACTCCAACTACAAACAATTTATACTAACGATTGGCTGTATTTGTGTGTAGGTTTATTATAGTCCAGTCATGTTCTCGAGCGTTTTACGTTTTTGTGAAAACTGATTTCAAATGCGTAAATTGTCTGTGAATCTGTGGTGGTCTGTAACGTTATTTTTTAGTGTTGCGACGATTAATTTTGACCTATTATTTCTGTTGGAACATTTTGTATGAATCACTCGAACGGAAATCATATTTAAATACAAATGATTATTTATTAAAGAGAAAATAAGCTTTCTCTTTCTTTTTTCAAATGTTTGTACATCGATAGTGATTTATGCACTAATAAAACAAATCATGTATTTTAAAATAAATCGTGACGTTACGACATTACAGATATTGTATGAAACATTAATTCGAGTTTTAGAAAGAAAATAATATTATTTAGTAATAATTATAACTTGTTCAGAACATTCAGTATAAGCAATACAAAACTAATTAATTTCGAATGGGTTTACAAAGAGTCTGTAATTTCAAAGATATAGATCTAAGAAAAAGCCAAATGATTCAATTGTGAATTAGGTAGGGCCACGAATTAGTAACGTCGCTCGATAATAAGTTTTGAAATCGCGATACGATTAGTAATGTAACAATTTTTAAAATTGTTTTAAATATAGAGATTATCATAATCAACCAAGGATCATATTCATCTCTTTGTTGAGATGTTTTCTTCATTATCTATACTAATATTTATTATAAAGAGGTAAATGTTTGGATGTCGGAGGTAATCTCCGAAACTATTCACACGATTTTTAAATTTTTTCATCAATAATTAGAGTGGACCGTCAAGATGGATACAGGGTATATATTATATCGTTTAAAATAAAAGTACATTTCGTGGAGACCAGTTTTGCAACGTAAGTCGACGAAGACACGGCGGCAATCTACAAATTCGGGCGAAGTCTTACCGGGTCACTAATTATAAGTAAATTGTTTTAACCGCCAAAGATACTTGTGACATTCTTGAATATAGATTTCATATTGCTCTTTCAATCGACCTAAGTGGATAAAACTGAATTTAATCTCGGGTAGTCTGAGTTTTAAATGAGGTCGCAATCTATTCATCATCATGCCTAGACTATGAAAGTTATGTTTAGCGCATGCGAGATGGACTGGAGTTGTAATCAGAAAATACACTGACAGATTTATCATCTGTTTCCATTTCAAAACATTTCACTGATCGCCGTGTTATTGGGAAAAATATGTTACCTATATGTACGAATATGTTTGTATACAGGTTGTTTCATTTTCATTTTAATTCTGTCAAAACTATTTCACGACCCGTTTGTGAAAGAGAAGTAAATATACAATTTGATAATTCGACTTTGAGATGATAATATTTATTAAAAACAGTTGAAAGTCGAAAATATTTATTTCTAGCGTGAATATTCAAAACGTTATGTGACAATTAAAATTTTATTTTATTTTTTAAATCATTTAAGAAACTGTACGTTTATGTTATTTTAATGCTAAAATAGAGTTTCTATACATATATTATATTGATTGAAACCAAATTTTGGGAGGATGTTTAATGCAAATATGAAGAGTCCTATTTTTTGGGGAAAAATGGAGCTTTTTTTTACATAACCGGACAATTTTGAACGCTATTTTTTAATTTTGAATTTATCTTTCTATGAGTATACCTAACAAAGATGTCAAGACCAGATATTGTGAAATTAAATAGTTGAACATGTATAAAAACTTTCTGTTCTAAAAACTGGTTGTAAATGGCAAATGGCCGTTAATAAAATTGCCGGGATGCTACTTTTGAACATTTTTACGTCAATTGTGAAGCTTAAATCGTCTCAGAATAAATGTGCGTGTCCTCTGTAAAAAGACTCATAAATGGGAGCCGAGTAATTAAGCTTCGTTTGATTTTAAATGTCAAGTTGAAAAATCATTTAAGTAACCAAGATATTCCATCATAGGAAATGTTTGAAAAACGAAATAAGTAATATTGTAATAATCGGTGGTGCCTGTTTTTAATAATTACTAAATATATTTCTTTAATACTAGTGGCCCAGTTTCGGTTTGCTCGAATTTGTAGATTGCCACCATTTCGTCGACTTACTTTGCAAGATTAGTCTCCATGTAAAACGTTTTTATTTTAACGCGATGTCCATCCTGAAGGTTGATTATAAATTTATCCTGAATCGATTCGTACATATCGTGTTGAAGCACTTGCCCTCATTAAAACTAAAAGAACGATGTAAGTTAGCACACTTAAATTGGTACCACAACTTTTTTAGGCGCGAATAGCGTAAGCTAAAGCGCCTATATGTACTCGCTTTGTCTGTGAATCTGTGAATCTGTGAATCTGTGAGTCACGCTTTTTGTATCCAGCGTACAGCCCAAACGCCTTAACCGATTTTAAAAAACTTTTTTTTGTTCGATTCGTCTCCGGGTAACTTAAATCCTAACGTCGCCCGATTATTGAATTTTTGTCCCAGAGGGGAGAAAATTAGGAAAAAAAAAGTTTTTTGCTTATTTCTCGCTCAATTTAAATCAGATCGGTTTGAAACCAGTCTTAAACGAAAGAGGAGAACATTTTACATATATTTCGTGTAACAGAATTTGCCCAAACAGTTTTTTTATCCCGATTTATATAGAAATAAATTCATTTTATACATAATTATATAGAAATGAATTCAATTTAATTGTTGCACGGTTTAACATGACAATTTAAAATACGAGCACCAAGGTAATTTGAAATAGAAAGGATTGATTTTTAACTTCCCGCTTAAAAAAAAAAAAAAATTTTTTTTCAATAATCGGGAAGTTATTGGTTTCACCCCGATTTTCGAAAATCGAGTTTTCGCCAGATCTCGACGTTTTGAGGTCCTAGGAAGCTATTGAAACTATTTTGGCGATGATGACCGTAGGGCCTATGTGTGTGTGTGTTGGTGTGTGTGGGTGTGTATGTATGTATGTAAACCTTTTATATCTTTTGAACGGAGTGTCCGACTGAAACGCGGTTTGCGGCATCTGACGTGATCTTGGTGAACTTAGACTTCCTGAAAATTTGAAACGATTCGGCCTAAAAATTTTTGAGAAATCTTAAAAAAACAAGTTTCAAAAATTTTTTAAAATTTGTTTTTGTAAAATATTTTCTAAACTACTGAACCGATTAATTCCAAAATCTAATCAGCTCTTCTCCTTAACAAACTGCGTCGATTTCCGTAAACCGCATCAAAATCGGTTCATTTGTTCACGAGATACCGTGAACGAAAAAACCGTAAAAAAGTGTTTTTTTAAAATGACTTTTAAAATTGTTATCAGATCGATTTTTTTGTAATAAATTACTTTCTTAGGCTAAAAAAACTGCGTCGATCACCGCAAACCAGATCAAAATTGGTTGATTTGTTCATGAGATAACGTGAACGAAAAATTAGGAAAAAAGTAATTTTTCATAATTACTCGTAAAATTCTTATCAAATCGATTTTTTTGTAATAATTTACTTTCTTAGGTTAAAAAAACTGCGTCGATCGCCGCAAATCGCATCAAAATTGGTTCATTTGTTCATGAGACATCGTGAACGAAAATTTCGTAACAAAGTGTTTTTTTTTTGAGCTCGAAGAGCTAAAAAAAAAACTTCTTGCTATATTTTATATATTTTTGAGCGTTTTGAACTAGAAAATAGCGGGAAGTTACAGGGATGGCCTGCAGGGTCAAACTTCTTTTCTAATTTTTTTTTAAGTTGGACTAAGTCTAAACCAATTCTGAAAATTTTAGGGGGGGTTGCCCGATTATTTATATAAATAAATGACTTCAAAAGTAGGCATATTTAACATTGGCTTTACGGTAAAACGGTAGATGGATGATATGTTTTCATTGATTTCTCCAAAACTAGTCGGTGGAAATTAAAAAAAAACTATTTAAATTAAAATTAAAACATTAATAAATTATTGAAAACAAAAAAACCCGTTGTGCCCGACTAATTAAAAAGATATTTAATTAAATAAATATCTTTTTAATTATAAATAAATATTAAAAAAAGGCAAGTCTTTCATTTAAAATTACCTTGGTAGTACTAAAATAAAAAGTTTGCATTTGTTCAAAAACGAATACCATTATAAATATTGGTGAAATGCAACGCCTACTGAGTTAACAATTTGAATAACTAATTTAGAACATAAAACTTTGACAGTTGCAAACGTCATTTTTGACATTTCTTACCATTCCGACACAACGGATGATCGGATTGTAACCAAATTTTGGGAGGATGTTTGATATGCAAATATAAAGTGATTTATTGTTTTTTGGGGAACATCGGCGCATGCGCAAAAGAGTATATATTTTATAATGTTGTTTTATAAAATAATAATATAGTTTTTATAACGGCTTATTATTCTGCATATTTTACTAGAAATTTTTGTAATTTTTTTTGGGGATAATCGGCGCATGCGCAAAAGATATTATATGCTATGATGTTTTTTTATATAATAATAGTAAACTTTTCATAACGGATTATTATTCTATATGTTTTACAAGAAAGTTTTGTAATTTATTTTTCGGGAAAATCGGCGCATGCGCAACATGAAAGAAGTACCTACCTTTCAATGTTGTTTTTTTTATAATTATGATATACTTACATGTCATAACAGTTTATTAGCCTGTATATTTTTACAAGATAGTCATGAAAAAATGTGTTTTTCTAAATTTGTACTTAGTTTCAGAAATATTTTGAAAATAAAAAAAATCTAATGTTAGTTTGTTCCGTAGATGTTAGTTAGGTATTTGACAAGCATTCTTTGTTTATTTTTAACATCATAACGTGATAACATATAGAAAACCATGAACACGAACAGCAAATTTTATAATATTTAGTGGTAACTATACGCGTTACTATACGCGTTAACGGAAATTTTATTTTCTTTGTTATTATATGTCAAATGTCAATATTATAATTTATTAGTTGGAAAGGCCCCATAATCTAATTGCTGCAATTTGTTCGACTAGATTAAATTAACTAAAGCTTTGAAATTTCACACACATGCAAGTCTGGTGACAATGTATATATCCAATATGGCGGATGCCCCAAGATGACGGAATACCTTTTTCTTCTCAACCATCTTGAATAAAATGATCAAATAATTTTTATAATTTAATGTCATAATAGTTAAAATTTTGAAAGACTATAAAAACAAGAAAAATAAAATACTAATAAAAAGAAAGTTTTTATTGAAATGTACCAAAAAGAAAATATAATTTTTATAATTTAGGGTCACAATTATATTATTGATTGTGACTAATAAACGATCATAGAGTTTACAGCTAACGCTTTTATATTTATAAACCTAAATTAATTATTAATAAATTATTAAAATGATTTTTTTCTTTCTGTGTTTCAATACTTTCAACTGTTATTTTTTTATTAGATTAAGTTAATTAAATTAAATTAAGTCGGGTTCATCCTGACACTTCCGCTGATAACATCATCTCTTATTTGCAAACTCGATTTCCGGATGAATCTTTCATTTGTGAACAGCTGCCTTCAAAAGGTCTAAACAAATGCTTCAAAGTTGGTGCTAATTTTAAATTAAATAACCAACTAAATTCTGAAGACACTTGGCCTTCTGGAATTATTGTCAAGCGGTTTTTTCTGCGATACAGAAACCGCCAAAATTAGCTCATCTAGCTCGATTGCCTCTACAGTTTTTACTATCTTACATATGAATATATGTTCCATCAGAGACAAAACGGAAGAACTTAATCTATTATTATCGGATACAAAATCTGATATGGTTTGCATCTCTGAAAGTTGGCTTTATCCTGCAGAAATCCAAACAATACATCTGAACAATTTTTGCCTTGCTAGTTCTTTTTGTAGAAAAGTGAATATTCATGGTGATGTTGTCATTTTTGTGCGTAATAATCTTAATTTTCAAAAGATAAATTTTATTGAGAACTTGTGTATTGAGCAAGTTTTTGAGTGCTGTGGTGTCGAGTTTTCGTTAAATTCTGTAAAGTATGTTGTACTTACGATTTATAGATCACCGCATGAATCTGTTATAGACTTTATTGATCTTTTGAATCAAGTTTTAATTAAATTTGACAAAAATAATGTTAATATCATAATTGCCGGTGATTTTAATGTTGATTTTTCAGTTGAAAGTCGTAATAAAAACTTACTGTGCGATTTTCTCAAAAGCTTTAATCTAGAAATTACTATTAACTCACCTACTCGTGTTAAAAATAATTCTGCAACTGTAATTGACAATATCGCAATTAATTTTAAGCATACTAGTGCTTACAATATACAGACTTATATTTCCGACCATTACTCTCAGATATTGCAGTTTCCTATCTATGATGTTTTAAAAAATAAATCGACTTTCATACGAAGAAGATTTTATACAGACGTAAATAAACAATACTTTTCCTATTTATTTAGTAATGAATTATGGACTGACGTCTTATCTTGTTTTGATATCGATAAGGCTTTTAATATATTTTATGAGACCTTTTTATATTATTTTAATATTGCGTTCCCTTTAAAAAAGGTTAATCTTAATGAAAGAAAACATAAAAATATGTGGATGACTAATGATCTCTTAGAATTAAAAAATAATTTAGACAATCTTTATTTCTTAAGTAAACGATATCCAATTTTTAATGATGCCTTCACGGCATTGAAAACTGAGTATAAACAAATTTTAAAATCAACAAAATCAAATTATTACAAAAATAAAATTAATAATGCAACCAATAAGGGAAAGGCTATGTGGTCCATAGTTAACTCCGAATTAAAAGGAGTATCCAATCAGGAAATTGCCCAGCATTCCATCTCTATAAACGGATCCTTAGTTTCAAACAATAAGGAAATTGCTAATGCTTTTAATTTACATTTTCTTAATGTTACCAATGTTCTTAAGCTAGCATCTGCAAATCACATTTATAATCCAATTTCTAGCATGGTTGATTCAATGTTTCTTGTGCCATTTTCTGATAACGAAACTAAAAAACTTCTTGAAAATTTAAAAAATGATTTTTCATGTGGCGTAGATGAGATACCAAACATGTTGATAAAAAACTGTAACTTTTTAATTAAACCCCTTACTCACCTTATTAATATCTCCTTTTCTAATGGTGTCTTTCCATCAGTTCTAAAATTTGCGAAAACCATCCCTGTTTTCAAGAAGGGTGATAAAACCGATATGGCAAACTATCGACCGATATCTGTGTTACCGACATTCTCTAAGATTTTTGAATGTGCTTTTTGCTTGAGAATTAATTCGTTTTTGCAAAAAAACAACATAATCTGCTCTGCTCAAAATGGCTTTTGTAAAAATAAGTGTACGGAGGATGGAATTTACGAGTTGATCCAAATCATATCCGAAAGCCTAAACAATAAGAAATATGTTTCAGCTGTTTTTTGTGATCTAAGCAAAGCTTTCGATACAGTCGACCATAAACGGTTATTAACAAAAATTCAACATATTGGGATACGTGGTAATGCATTAAACTGGATCAAATCCTATCTCAGTGATCGTAAGCAACTCGTCCGCATTGCTAGTTCAACATCTGAGCCCAAAAGTATTACAACTGGCGTTCCTCAAGGGTCCGTTTTGGGCCCAATACTTTTTATCTTATATATTAACGACCTGTCCTCTTGCGTAACTTGTGATCGTTTAGTGATGTATGCTGACGATACCTGCTTCATATCGGTTGCTAACAATCCACTCGAACTTCAAAATAAGGTTCAATCTTCTATTGATGAATTTTCTTATTGTTGCCACGATAACTCTTTATGCTTAAATCTGAGTAAAACTCAGTATATGGTTTTCCATACTCCTCAGGGAAATAGGGATATTAATCTGACCGTAGTATCTAATAACATTCCGCTAGAAAAAACACATTCCTTCAACTTCTTAGGTGTGACTATTTCTGATACCCTAAACTGGACTGAACACATTTCCAATTTAAGTTCTAAGCTAGCAAGATCTTTATTTGCGCTACGAAAAATACATCATAGTTGTTATGATCTTAATTTAGACCTGACTACTTATTACGCATATTTCTTCCAACACGTCAAATATGGAATCATGTTTTGGGGCTGTAGCACCTCCGCGATCAATAGAATTTTTTTGCTGCAGAAAAAAGCCATTAGAACTATTTTTAATCTTGGGTTTCGAGATAGTTGTAAGGAGTATTTTGTGAAACATCACATCTTAACTGTTCCTTCAATGTACATATATTTTTCTTTGTGCTATATACAAAAACATAAAAACAGATTTTCTCTTTCTTGTACTAAACATAATTATCAAACACGTCACAATAAGAAAATCATTTTACCTAAGTGTAACTTATCACTACTTTTCAATAGTCCTGAGTGTGCGGCGCTACGAATACACAACGCACTACCGGCACATTTAACTACAATGCCATATTCTAAATTTAAGTCTGAATTAAAGAAAAGATTGCAATCATGTTGTTTATACTCAGTTAACGATTTTAAATATTAATATAATACTTTTTATTCAAATTTTCTTTGTGTAATTTTAATGTACCTACTTGACGCTATAACATTCCATTGGAATTTTAAATAAAGATATATTTCTATTCTATTCTATTCTATTCTATATTATTAAGCTCAAAGTGTCGTTAAAAATATACATCAATTTTCGAACATAACGTTGGGGTATATTATGTAAAATTCGCGCCTTGTAATTCTTGAATTACTTGTGTCTTCAGACAATATTTTTTCCTTCTCGTATTTATATATCGATTCCCAACGGTATGCAATATAAATACGAGTCATACTAGATGAAGATGGATGCACATGTCTACCGGACTCGCTGGTTACAATAGTGAAAATAACCTAGGTGTTTTATGTACACGAATTTCTCTTTTTATATATTTTCGTTTGTTCAATGTAAAAAGGTGATTTATATACTTAACTAGTGGATAAAAGCTTTCTTTAATTGATAACCTTTTTTTTTATATTGTGTAACTCTTTTTATGAATAAATCTATAGCACAGACGTAGGTATACTGAGAATTTTCTTTACAATATCTATAGACCTGATTCAAAAAAGACAAAATTAAAATTCATAAACCAGACATCAAATTATTTTTAAATAACGTAGTTCGTTTACATAATACTTTAAACATAATAGTACTAACAGACGCTCGAACTTGGTTCGAAGCGGACAGCGGATCTGGTCCGCTCCGTACCAAATCTGTTCGTCTGTAGAGTAGTCTGCGTGTCCGCCCGGTTCGATGAAATGCACATCGTACTTGGTCCGGTCCGGTACAATATCCGAGCGTGTGTAGAGCAGTACGACGGACTTGATACATATAACCGTATAACGACGTCATTGTAATTCAAAACGTTGTGCACAATGCCGGATTTAGAGGTCTGGAGGCCTCGGGGCAACAAAGGAGTGGAGGCCCCCTGGCCCCAAATTATTTTCCAAATAAAATGGACAATTTTTTTCAGTCGATTTTTCCAATAAATAATTTATTGTGAAACCAAGTATAGATTCTTTTATTATTTAACAAACATATAAATATAATCAGAAACAAGAATTATCTAAAAATTAAATTTTAGCACTAACGAACAGAACTTTCCGAGCTGAAATCCAGTTCCCGAAGTAAATCACTTTCAATGCTCAGGAAATTTGAATTTTTTTTCCAAAGTCTCTATTGTGGGGGTCCCTCTTTTGTGGTGGCCCCGGGGCTGTAGCCCCGGTTGCCCTCCCCTAAATACGGCCCTGGTTGTGCAACATGACAGAAATTTTGACAGAACGCGAAGTTCTTGGTGGAGTATTGGTATTATAAAAAGATTTCTCATGTTTGTGGGATCTATCAGATAAGTTATATTGTAACAGAGAAGCGCGTAACAACGCTCTAGAAATTCTTCGGGAGTGTTATTCAAAATATAATCTTCGCTATCAAGCGATTTTATTAACTTCATATGACTAAATTCATCGCGATCTTTCAAATAGAATTTTGCCCACTCCTTTCTTTTCTTCCTTGTTGTTTGTGGCGGCATTAACGTTGCCGCTAGAACAATCGCAATTTTCGCGCGCTTAATCATAGGCATGATTACGTAACTGTGTACACAAGGAGACTGACAGATCCGGTCGTCTGTTGCAAGCAGCGGACTTGATCCGCCGTACCATGTCCGTTGTCGGACCGGACCAAGTTCGAGCGTCTGTTAGTACTATTACTTTAAACATTGTAAGTATGAAATGAAATCATGATTTTTCAGGACCATTTCGGCAAGACATCACAATTAAGAGCTGCAAATATGTTAATTTAAAAAAAGTAAAAAATAATTTACCCGAGTCAGGTATTGTTCCCGAGTAGAACTCAGCCCTAAGACCTTTTGCAAACAATCTGTTATATGAGTATTGGTAGATTCTATTCTCCTTCACGCTTGCGACGACGGAATAACAACACCTCGTCGGAAAATCTGTTTTATCTCATACACCGGCTTTCCATCTATTGTGTTATTCTATCTCATGTATTATAAACACAGGTAAATGTGTATACATACTGCCACACCATCGCGCAACAGTCCTCTGTTTTACCTTGGTCACCATAGATCTCAGTATTATTTTATGTTTCTACCCCGTCCCGGTTTCATTCAGAGGTGCGATAGATATAATTCTGCAAAATGTATTTCGTTTGCGGCCCGGCGTCTCAATTAATAGCTTTGAGAAAATTGTACCAGATTTACTTCTGAGTTAATAGTCTTGAGCGAATTCTAACAGATGTCACTACTTGTAACTAAAACAGATTTTTTGAGAAAAGACCGTAAAATATTTAATAAAACTATCCTGTAGCGTAAGTTGCACCAAGCAAGACACATTTACAAAATTTCATAAAAATCGATTCAGTGGTTTTGGAGATTAGCGCGGCAAAAATTGTGACACGTGATTTTTATATATATAGTATATACTAGCTGCTACCCGCGGCTACGCCCGCGAGTGAGATGGAAATTTATTTTTGACATGCACATTAGGGGTTGAAGGATGCATCGGGTAGAAAAATGATTCAGACAAATATCGCATATGTTTTCTCAAAAAAACATAATTTGTGATAAAAAATAGGTGTTCCTGTTAAAAATGTCAAAGTCACCCTCATCCCTGTGCAGGAGTTGGGGGTGGTATTAATCTTCAAACGATACCCCCTTAAAACTAAACAACAACAAAAAAAACCTTCTTAGCGTGTGCTTACGACATAAAATTAACATAATGTCTAAATTTCAAGTTTATATCTCAAGCGGTTTGACCTAGGCGTTGATGAATCAGTCAGTCAGGAAAAACTCTAATAAGACGTTTTCTGTATAAAAATAAATTAACTCTTTATGAACCACGTTTGTGGTATTGCCTTTTGGGGCTAATATTACCAGGTTACTGGCAGAACTTACTCTGGAACATGCGACGTAGAACTGCCTCAAGTCGATACCGGTTATGTTCAGTGACTGTCCTTGAGATTTGTTACTAGTCATGGCAAAGCACACCTTGAGAGGGAACTGTGTTTTTTTAAACTCAAATGGATATTCCGTCGGGATTAGAGGTATTCTTGGGATGAAAACTCTTTCCCCGAGAGCACAGCTGGTGATCACTGTGACTTCTACAATGTTTTTATGCAGAGCTTTTACTTGTAGTCTAGTTCCATTGCATAATTTAGGCGGAATAAGATTTCTTCGTAACATGGAAGATGCTCCGATTTTATGTGATAGCAGATCGGAAGGACCCAGAGTGTTAAGGGGGGTAGTGAATGGCGTCATCCGTTTAGATCACTGAATCAAAAGATTTATATTCACCGGCTTGTTCTCCGAAGGCCTTTAATAGAATGTCATTAATTGCGGCTGCTTTATCATTCTTCGGAGTTAAGATGGCACGTTCACATAACCATTCTATGGGCGTCTCCTTAATGTTTCTTATATCAAGATATATTCTAACAGTTAGCTCTGATAGGGAGGTAAATACTGTACCCAAATCTGAAGGGATGGTGACCTTATCTTCTAGCAAAGGGTAATTTCCATCGCCAATTTTGAGGAGTATGTCAGAAAAAAGCTCAGCGGATGTATCACCTCTTAAATGGACCCTCATTTTTATGAAGTGCCAGTTTTCGGATATGTAGCCACAGCTGTGAAGCTTTTAGACAGGATTTAAACTTGTCTGCCCGTGTATCCCTAGGTATAACGGGTAATGTTTTTAATAGTGACCCCTCCTATCAAGCAATTGTTTCCTCTTATATCTTTTAATGTTCTATTAAGAGTCTCGAGTCCGCCCTTGACATTGTGCATTCATCCCAAACTATTAGAGTAACATATTAGTAACTATTATCAGGTTTAAGAGCAGTTTCAAAGCAGAGTGAGCTGTTTTATCTTCTTCCAGCAACATAGCAGCAATATCTGAAGAAGCAACAGCCAAGGCTAACCCACGATCTTTTCGTGCATTTGCCAATAAAAGATATATAACAAACGTCTTACCTTACTAGGAGCACCTAAGAAAAATGTTTGACCCGTGCCTTTTTCTATGTTTTCTAAAATTTTCTGATAAACTGAAGATTGTTTATCGTTTAACGAATTTTACTTGTTACTTACAGTCCGTGCTAAAATATTTGGATCGTAGGTAATCTCCCGGAGGTAGTCTCTATTTTGTAAGATTGCTTCACATCTTAACGGCTGAGGTAAATCATACTACTCTAGGCATTTGCCTCCCAAAATTAGTACTGTATCTTCAAGACAAATCAAGCATTTATTGTGTACTTCATTCAAAGTTAGGTGAAAATTCGTATGCTGTAACCATAACTCCACTTCATGTCGTATATCTTCTGAAAAGCTATCCTCGTATTTTTCGCAAAGACTTAAAGCATCTGACAACTGACAAAATATCAACATAATTGCAAAAAGTTCCCGTAATCTAAACGGAGAATCACAAAGCACTGTTTCTTCTGTAGTTGCATCCTAGAGCCCTACACGCTGACTGGTATATGGAATGAATCGTGTCATTAACAGTCTTCAAGTACAAGAACGATGTAGGGCCTCGGACTTCGTGAAGTAAAAGTCGAAGATAATAGCATTCAGTGTTATTAGGATGGATGGTATATACCGTGTCTAAACCTCCCAGCCAGCCATTGACGTCATTTCCACGTTTTCTTCTCTTAAAGCTATTTTTCTATATATTTCAATATAAAGAAGAGTTTTTGCAAAACCATATGCTTTTCATAAGTCAAAAAATACAGAAAGGTTAGTTTTTGGCGGATTGTTAACCATATTTATCAATAGATTGGAATCATTTGGGTTAAAATAGACACGCTGGCCATTTTATAAATGCACAGCGAGATGGAAGACTGTTGGGAACTTCTCATGGATGCAAAAAGCCAGAATTCTCCTTCAGCCTCGGAGCTGCTAATGTATCGACCTCTTTCATACATTTTAACTTCATCATTTTCGTTTTCAAGACCAAATGTTGCCTGATCACTCCCTTTATTAACATATTTACAGATGTATTTTATTGATTTTACATAATTACAGTACTCCACGTTAATCAATTTAAAAACATTATTTCTTTAAATACAGAAAATAATTTAAATCTAATTTTTAGTAACATTGAAAATAATAACTTATATAAACAAATTATACAGTTCTACAATTTATGTCACTAATCTATACTTGACTTTACCTTACCCTTCAAAAATAGCTAGTATTTGTCATTTTTATAATTTATTTTTTTTTTAAATGTCTAACAATTACAGTATCAAATTATACATTCATTGTGAGACATAATTTTATCTGATGAAGACTTAGGTCGAAAGCGCTTATAATAAAAAATTTTTACAATTTTGGAATGGTTTTTCTTTATATTTAAAAGTTTACCTTTTACAATCTCCACGTTAATATGAGCACCGAAAGTACGTAAAAGCACAGGGTTATATGCCACTACTCAACGATTATCGAGGGTCACATTATTAATTTTAACAGTAAAACCACCATCTCCTGGAGCTCTTCGTCGATATTTTGGGTATCCATCTTCTCCTGTTTGAGTTTCTTGGATGAGAGATCGAGAAAACTTTTTACTGCAGTTCCCTGATTTCATACGGGGTGATTTATTATTTAAATTGCCGCAAGGTCCGTGGATCATATTGAACTTGATAATTACATGAAGGAGAGGATCTCCTGCCGAGTCTGGTATCTCCGCACAAATAGCACTGTCTACTTTATTTGGAGTAATACGTTGTTGTAACCACAACAAAATATGTATATGAGGTAAACGACGCTTTTGCTATTCAACTGAATATGTAAAACAACTGACTTTCCCAAAACAAATTACCCTTTGTAAGTAAAGCTATTAACACTTTAACTTTTAAGTGAAATACCCTAGCAATGATATCATGACGGTCGTGGGGATTTTGTCCAGATAAATAATAGATTGTCAATTTCTTTCCATCGAGGATTACATCAGGATGATAGATCAGGACGACCATAATAGCGAACATATGTCATGGCATCCTGAGTCGTTTCGTGAATATACCGTGGCATTAAAACGCCCTCTATGAGCGTTGGCTGGTTTCCTATCAGCGTGGATTACAACTTCAAAGTTTTTACAATTTTGAGGCACTTTTTAGAGAGTAGATTTTAAGTTCTTTATGTACGGGTTATTATGATGCAAAATCGCCTGCAGTTGTTTTACCAGGTACATCAGGAAAGTTATTGCATCTTAAACGTGTATCCCTCTCATCCTCTTCAACAAAATTAATCTGCAGGAATTGAGGATCTTGTTGAGGCAAAGGTTGCAGACTACCAATTAAGTGATACACCTGACCCTGTACTTTGAAAGTTGGCATAAATCCATCTTCTATAATGTGTTTGGCTTCAAACGAAGTCATTTGAAAGCAGCCATTGTATTTCCTAATGCGGTCAATGAAATGTATATGCTCAGGATGCAGATCCATGATAAACCTATAAAGTAGCTCAAGAAGAGACAAAAAAGTCGGAAGCTGCACTTTACCAGCGATACGACCTCTTCTTTAAACTTAAGAGCTTTACAGTATGCGCATTTATGACTCATAGTTCCCAAGGACACAGATTTATCGGTTTCATAAGTTAACTTTCCAAGTTGTGTTGCTAATGCATGCATTATTTGTTATGCTGATGACACAACTCTCCTAGTTACTGGCTCAAATGTAGGTGAAGTGTTTAAAATAAATAACTGGTTTGCCAGCAATAAATTAGTTCTTAACACAAACACAACTAATCTTCTACTATTTAAAACTAGGCAAAGTAACAAGAAAAACACCTGATTGTTTATATATTAATAATACTAAAGTTGCTTTTTTTGTCAAATTTCTGGGCATTTTTGTGGATCAACATATCAAGTTGTGCAAGCATATTAACGTGTTAGCAAAACAACTTGGAAGTTGTCTATACTCTATACGTAGGATTAGTACATTCTGCAATTACAATACCATAAAAACGATGTATTTCGGTAATTTTTACTCAAAAATGAAGTATGGGTATATTTTTGGGTGGCTGTTAATACAGATTTAATCTTCAAAGCACAAAAGAAATGCATTTGTATTCTGGCCAAATTAAATGCCAGGCAATCATGCAGATGAATCTTTAAGGCTCTTGGACTCATAACATTGCCTTCTGTATACATGTATTGTATTCGTGAAAGAACATTTCAGCATTTTCAGTAACCATCAATTGTTACCTAAGTATTACACCAGGGGAAGCAATCTGTCAGTTGAGATCAAATCTTTGCCATTGCAAACCCTGAAAGAAGTTAAAGAATGATTTGGTAAGCAGAGAATTTTATTGCATTAATAAATTTTGTAATTGTTTTTTATGGACATGCCACACATTTTTTTGTCAATGTGGTAAAATAAATCTATTCTATTCTATATCTGAGTCATAATTCATTCCAGACATAGCTTTAATCTTCCATGGAAGTGATCGCCTTTCTGATCGATTTCCTGAATTATTCTGCTCATATCTACGAACCGCTGCTCTGTGAATCTTCGGATGATTCTGTTGGTTATTAATACTTCCGTATAATTTTGTTGGTAATTAGATGCTGTTGCTCTGTGAATTTCCGGTTGATTTTGTTGTTGTTTATAAATCTGGAACGACGCTTTTTGGGATGCTTCTTAGAACTCGGTATCCTACCAGAGTTATCATATTCATAATTGGATGTAGAAGACCCATCTCCATGAGGCAAATAAACATCAAAATGTCCCTGAGATAGATCTTGCATAGAGCTAAAACGCAGTCTCTTGACGGGGTTCCATTTTTCACCAAATTTTCCATATAGCTTTCCATTGTGATAGACCTCGAAATTTGTCAAAAATATTTGTCCAGCTGCCACTAATTCGCATAAGCCTCCATAAGTATGCAATCGCGACATATCAGTGAAATAGTCGGTAGAACTGCCATAATTATTTCCATCACTATCATGTGACATGATAGAGAAATTTTCCCAGTGACTCACCACGTGAGCCACTATCTCTTCACGTACCTGTTGAGCCATGACTTGAGTGTCATATAAAACAAAGGATATTGCCCTGAATAGGCATGCTCCATCTCCAATAATTGGAACGACAGTGTGGGGCGCCATTTCCCCATTTATGTTCAATATTTCAACATTCATATTATTTTTTTAATTTATTAGAATGCTGAATATGGTATCAATTTAAAGCACTTTGAACTAAATTTTATGTTTACAGAAAATTCCGCACGACAATAAACAAAAAGCACTATTATCTGTATTATCAATATTAAGCCTCTGAATAGAACCTACTCGATCCAAATCTGAGAAAATAATGAAACATACCTATCTATCACATAGCACTTTTGGTACCTGCACGGTATAGGTACAGTAAGACTGAATTTCATAGACATATATTTACGTATAATGGATATCTATAGAGGTTAATTTAAGTTGCTTAATTTTTCATTTTATAAATAAGAAAAATAAATGAAATGATAATTTATTAATGCTTAATTCAATATTTCTTACTTTGACGGTTAATGAAGAGTACGTACTATGTTGAATTCAATATCTCTCACTTTAACGATTTTTGAAATATGGCAATTTAATCAGAAACCTTTACAACTCCTTTTGACCTCATTAGTGGTTGAATTAAAAAAAAAAAAAAAACGCTGAAACATGGGTTTGTTTTAATTTTTCATTAAGAGTGTGTATGCTTAATTGAATGTCTGTCATTTTGATGATTTTTGAAATATGGCCATTTTATCAAAAACCCTTAAACGTTCTTTTGACCCCATTAGGGGTTGAATTAAATAAAAAACACTGAAATAAGGGTTTGTTTATTTTTCATGAAGAGTGCGTATGTTGAATTCAATGTCTCTCATTTTAACGATTTTTGAGATGTGGCCATTTTATCAGAAAGCTTTACACCCTGTTTTCATCCTTTTAGGCTGCGAATTTCAAAAAATTCCTTCTTAGCGGGTACTTACGTCATAAAAGGAACATGCTGTCCAAATTTCAAGTTTATAGCTCAAGCGGTTTGACCTGGGCGTTGATGAATTAGTCAGTCAGGACAAACTCTTTTATATATACAGGTGTGTCATAAATACCGGGGCGGGCAATTATTTCGAATACTTTTAAAATATAATATATAATGAAGAGTACCTACGTACTATGTTGATTTCAATATCTCTCACTTTAACGATTTTTGAAATATGGCAATTTAATCAGAAACCTTTACAACTCCTTTTGACCCCATTAGTGGTTAAATTAAAAAAAAAACACTGAAATAAGGGTTTGTTTATTTTTCATGAATTCAGAATTCGAAAAAATATTTCAAACAAAAGTGTCTTATTTTTCAACGTAGAATACAAATCTGTAATAAAAATTGGGGGTACCCATTTAAAACTCAAAAGTTACCCCCGCCTCCAGGAGGGGGAGGGGGGTCAAATTTAATGTCGCTGCAATAGATCTTTTAAAAATACTGGACACGTATTTTTTTGTTTTTTAACGTGCAGTAGGGGCCCATTCGGAAATTTTAAATAGGAACCATACTTTTTTATTTCATATTCGGATTCTACGGAAAATTTTACATACGAATATATCTTAGTATTTTTTTAACTCTCAAGTTCTTTGTAGAGCCTCTAAGAAAGACCTAAAAAAATAGTCCCTGTACAATAAATATCTAAATTTGAATTGATCGACTTACTTTTACCTAAAATATTTGTTTTGAGGAGAAATTTCACTCATCGATACTTCATAGGTCTCTAAAGCTCGATTTTGAACCGTATGGCCCATTTTAGTGCCTTTAAAAAGGTCTAAAAGGATTCAGAGTTGAATAAATCTTAATTTGAATTCGGTTACTTAATATTATCTTAAATAGTTTTTTTGGGATGAAACTTTACAAAGTTCTAAATTGGACCCTATGAAGTACTAATTTGTAAAATATTAACTTATTTAGTACCTACTCACTTTTGTACTGCACAGTGATCCTACATTTGAATATTTAAAATAATAATCAAACCAAAACACAATTTTAACACACATTAAACTTTCCACGTAGTCAATTTAGCCTTACTTATAGGTATACATTACACTTATACACAGTACTAATATTACAATAATGAAAATTAGAGTCAAGATAGGCAAAAAACTTTACGTAGAAACGATATTACACAATGTATAAATGTGTACTGGCTGCGCGCGCGCCAGTTTACTGCTAGCCAAGCGCAACACGTCCGTCTTTCAAAAATGCATGCAAATGGCGACAGATGATGACTTGTAAAATAAAATCGGTTATAGCATGGAATAACGTAAAACGGGGCACGTCTGTGTTGCGTTGTACAACTATGTACTTTATTATAGTTAATAATGAAACTTGCTCACTACTACTGCAACTAATGGGTATGTTGCCAGTTAATAGTCCGTTCTGAGTTTGTTGTGAAGAAGTTTATAGATATGTTAAAGAGATAAAGTCAGGAACACAAACGAACTTTACATGGCTTTTGGCCACATAAAGGTAGATTCAAGATAGTGTAATCAATAAAGGTATCTCAACTTGCCTGCTGCGGACATCAAAGGAGTATTAGTCCGAGAACCAATCGTCGGATTTCCTATGTATCGCCTTTCGAATATACACGGTGTCCCATTTTAAAGTAGCCACTCTTATATCTACGTTATTTTTGCAGATAGAAAAAAATTTTCCAAATAAAAGTTGCTCAATTTAGAAGAGGAAATAATATGCACACATGAACATCCCGATAGATGGCGCCACTTCGGAGATACGCATATCAAAATTGTTTTCTTAAATGGAAACCTTTATTTTTATTAGCCCATTCGATGGCGGAGAAAAAAATGCTATGTTTGAACCGTTTTTCGATTTGCGCTGTTTTTATCGTAGTAATAATCGTTTTTACCGCTGGCATTAGCATTACCCAAGACATACCAGGGGGAGGTGGCACGGTCTGATTTATGTCTCAAAGTGTTGAGTGTGTGTGTGTTTCATAAAGCAATGAAAATTGACACTTGGGGCTATTTAACATATTTGTTTTTTTTTCTATCTTCAAAAATAACGAAGATATGAGTGGCTACTTTAAAATGGGACATCCCTGTATAGACAAATCTATGTGTTGCCAATTTTTATTTTTATTCTATCGTAAACTAACAAAATAGAACTACTTCATGATTATACTCGTATGAATTAGTCTACTAAGAGCTAGTGAACCATCTGAGTAACCCGTTTCCCACAAAGCTAGAAAATTTTTAAATGATGTTTTATTATCTGTCATTTAAGAAAATACCGTTCTGGCAGGCATCTCGCGGTTGCGTCATCATCCCTTAAATTTTTGAAAATGTCAAAAAAAATTTGTTTTTAATCTACTCCCACAAGGCTACAATTTTAATATGTTGTAATTTACATATGTTTAAGTGTAAAAAAATATCACAACCTATTTTGAGGGTTGCAAGTATGTGCCAGACAAAAGTAAAGTTATCATCGGGATAGTAATTCGTAACCTGTTCCCACAAGGCTAAAATTTTGAGGGCATGTTCTTTAAATTGTTTAAAAAATATATGTAAAAAGCCAGAACATTCTAGCGGTTGCGGGTGTCTGCCAGACAAGTATATAATAGTCATGACTCTCGAAGGAAGTGCGAGCGCAACAGACTTATACGAGTTCCAATGTTAGAAAGAGAGAATACATCTATTGTACTGCAGACTGGAGAGGAATTCCAACGTTATTTTAACGGAAAAAGTGAGCGCGCATAAGGATCTGAGGCGTGTATGTAATAGACTGTATAAAAAAATCGACTATTTTTTTTAAATGGACCACCGAAATATTATTCTAAATGACGGAAAAAAGGCTCTCAAAGTTTCAGCTCTTAATATTAATATTAAGAGGTGCCTCATCGCGATTTTCTATTTCCCATTAAATAACAGAAAACAAAAATCTTTTTAGCTTTAGTGTTTTATAATATGTCAACGGATAAAACTAATACAAATTTTTGTCGGAAATTGAATGCTCTATGAAAACGGGTCTCTTATTATTTTATGATAAATCTACTCTTTCAAAAGTTATTTGCGGTTAAATTTTAATTTCATGAATTTTCTATTTTTAAAATTATCGTAAAATTTTGTAGTTTTTTTTTTGAAAAAATCGCTATTATTTGGACATGGAAATATCAATTTTTTCCATTGAAAATCATTCATAAAGAAAATCATATACCAATTCACTTAAAAATTTAAATTATTTATTTAATAGCAATTTTTTCAAAAAAAGTCCTACAAAATTTTACAATAATTTTAAAAGTAGAAAATTCATAAAATTCAATTTTAACCGCGAATAACTTTTGAAAGATTAGATTTATCATAAAATAATAAGAGACCCTTTTTTTCAATTTCCGACAAAAAATTGTAGGTGTTAGATTTATCGAAAAGCAAATCCGTTGACATATTATAAAACTCCAAAGTTAAAAAGATTTGTTTTCTATATGTAATTTAAATGGGAAATAGAAAATCGCGATAAGCACATCTTAAAATTAATATTAAGAGTATACGTCCCTGAAGAGGTAAAAACATCAATAATTTTTAACAGAAAGTTCAGCCTTTTTTCCGTCATTTAGAATAATATTTTAGTGGTCCATTTAAAAAAAAATACTCGATTTTTTTATACAGTCAGACATATACGCCTCAGCCCCTCATGCGCGCTCACTTTTTCCGTTAAAATAACGTTGGAATCCCTCTCCAGTCTAAATGTACTAAATGTACTTCTTGAGACCGACATTTTGATGTTAATTTTTTTCTGTGTCGATGACATATAGAAGTCATTAAAAAAATAATCAATGGTTACGCCAGTATACGTACGTCCCATTTGATTTGGTAGATAGGATTTTAACATGAGGTTATAATACATATTGTTTTGTTAATTTATTAAAAAAATACAAAACAATATGTATTATTTGAAACAATAAATTATAAATGCACTTTAATGTAATAAGAAAAATTCGCAGATATGTGGACAAAATATATAAAATAAAATTATTTTAGTACCACGTTTTGTCTATATATTTAGTACAGTATTTGGAAAAGTCTAAATATTTAGTCGAAACGTCGTATATAAAACAAATGTATCCTATATTTTTGTGTACATATCTGGGCATTTTTTTATTATTACGATGGACATGATATCTAATATTAATTTTCAGTTTAAATGTGGCTCCCTATTAATTGTCTGTCCCAATACTAACTTGCACAGACAAATTTCTTGACTATTCAATACATAGAAAATTTGACGGTAGCCTCTCCAATTATATTATGTAAGCCACAGACAAAGTGGTCAATACTAGCCTCAGCACTGAAGGCGGCTGCCGAAACTCAATTCCATTGAATTTATATTCGATGTGCTCTACAGTCTAACGCACATTATTGATTGTAAAAGCAAATGGCAATAAAGAGTAATGTAACTCTATTTGTAAATACACCTTTTAGGCCATACCCTAAAAAACAGGGAAATAAGGAACTAATACGTTCACGGGTTATTATTGCAGGAATCGGTCAATGGGTTATTTAAGAAGAAAAACCCGCGGAGTGCTAATAAATTAGAAGATGGAAATTGAAAATGCACCCTTTTCAGTTTTTTCAATATGTCTGGCAAACGTAGCAAAATTTCGATATACCTACTTTATATGAAAATTTTTGTAGAAAATTGAATTTCCCATCAAAGTGACTTATTTAAAAAAAATACACAAAAAATTTTTGACCTAGCATTTTAATGGAAATTGTTTCAACATTTTTGGCATAAAAAATGTTTTAAATTTTTTTAAATAAGTCATTTCGATGAGAAATTTAATTCTCCACAAAAAGTTTCATATAAAGTATAAAGAAATTTTGCTTAGTTTGCGAGATATATTGAAAAAAAAAACTGAAAAGGGTGCATTTTCACCTGTATGTCCAATTTCCACACTCTAATTTAATGACTCTACGCGGGTTTTTTTTCGTAAATGACCCATTGACCGATTTCTGCAATAAAAACCCGTGAACAAATAACATGAACCATTTAAAATGTCTGACACCTCGAATATGTCGAACATATTCGAGGTGCCAGACATTTTAAATGGTTCATGCTATTTGTCAGAGAACATTATATTTTAGCGTTTTGGTTGAAGTTTTTAAGCTATCTAATTAAAAAAACAAACAGTATCTATGAATTTTTACATGTCGTCAAAACAACATCTTTCGGAAAATTTAGAGGGAAAACGCTCCAAAATCAAGAAAATTCATAGAGGAAATAGGTGTCAGACCAGACCTAATGAAGCCATATACAAAGTTTGGGAAGCAGCGACCTTCTGTGGTTTATTGACATGCAGCCGATTTTCATAAAATACGATATTTCAATTTTTAATTATTAGGTATATATTGAATCAATATTCATGTTCTTTGTGGACTCCTCATGCTTTGATTCCTAGCCTATAATGTCCCTATGAGCTCCTTAATCCACTATTTTCAATGACAAGTAATAATCTCGTTATTTGGTGAAAGCTGATATGAACAATCACACGAATTCCATTCTGAAACCACGTGTAAAATTGAACATTGTGAGTGGAATCTCCTTGCTTTCGCTCTCTGAACAACAATTAACGACATTCCAGACATACTTTCTAGCTCAACAGACAAGCGGCTAATTTCTGTACATCTTTTAAAGACAATTGACTACCATATCAGATTACACAGTTTCTCGAACGTCCTATTCAGTTATATATATATACTATATATATAGATTTGAAACGCTTGTTTATCACTTTAGGTTCGTAAATATTACGTCTGGTCAGTTTTATGGAAAGAGCTTTTTTAGAATGACAACCATTATCTTCGACATTCAATTGTTTTCTTAAATTTTTTCCCATGTCGTTACAATAGTAAATGTGTCCGCTAGTTTTCAGTAAGTGTTTTATTATCCCAATATACGCTCAAATTTCATAGTAACAATTAGTGTCTAAAATTAATATTACCTAGAATTTGAATTGTTTGCATTGAGTTTATAGATAGTTTAAAGATGTACGAGACGTCTCTAAAAGTCTTGCTTATTTTCTATGAGTACAAATGATTTGTTATAATGATATTTAAACTAGCGATGTTAAAGACGTCTGCTTTGCATCCGTGACTGAGGAGAAATCGTATCATTTTTGACATATGCATTGTCTCACGATTCACCCCTCTCTCCGATTTTTTTTGCCAGCCGCTCCCCAATTGTACGAAATCATTTTCAGCATTAACATAATTATTTTTTTTATTACCGGAGAGTACGTGGTACACTGGTACATGTTTGTGTATTCTCTAATAAATGAAAAAAAATATCTGGTAACGGACACGGATAAAGGCTAGTAATAAATATTATGATATTTGCCATTGGTTTGCATGGTTACATAATATAGTTTCACACGTAAAAATTAACCAAAGCATTTTCTTTCTATAGCTTTGCGTTTAAAGAAAAGTCTACTTTTTCATAAATAGAAATAACAAAGCTATAGAAAGAAAATAAATTTTTAATTTTTTTTTCATATTGTTCCACCACTTTGAAAAAATTGGGCATTTTCTGAAAAATTTGTTGACTGACAAAAAAACGTGGTCAAAAAAATTATTTTCATTTCATTTTTTTTTTTTAATTTTAACTTTAACCTTGAATAACTTATGACGGAGTGAATTTATCAAAAAATCATAAGAAACCTTTTTTTTGAGCGTTCAATTCCCTACAAACATATCTATTGCTCATTGCTGTAGGTATGTTTTAAATTAAATAATTAAATGTAAAAAGTGAAAAAAACCCATGTTATTTAAGGGGGAAATGTATCATGATTTCGGCACGGTTTAATACCAAAATTAAGCGCTTCTTTGATAATCATTTTTTTAGGGCAAAAAATAAAAATTTGGGGCGGAACCGTAAAAAAAAAAAACAAATTGGGAAATAACGGACACCCTAATTGTACATATCTCTTCTATGCGCTGATTTTTCTTGAAAACAATATAGCCCAGTAATATTTTACACTAAAAATCGCCAATCTCGCAAACTAACGTGTAGTTCTGATTTTTTGATATATATTGTTAGGACCACTACCAGTAGCGTATATCCAAGTTTGCAGCTTCGAAAGACCTGTGCTAACTTTGCAGCACTCAAAAACTGCGAAATTTTCGCACTTTTTTTGGTATTGTCAATATAGGTCTTAAACTATGCATTTTTTTATAAAATATTTTTTATACGTTTTTAAGTAGACTAAAATTGCTACAATCTGAGACAAGAACCAGCTCTGTAGGTTCAATACTTACCGAGATGCAGCTTTCCAAAAATTAACCAGTTTTTTCAGCAAAGTGAAATTTTAAGATTTGGTCAATTTTTGACCCCGATATCGGGGAAAATACTCATTTTAAGGGAAATATCATGGGAACATATATTGTAGCAAATGTAATTAGCTTTAATTTAAGCAGAGAACGACGTCTGTAGGCCATATAGTTTACTTACAAATTTTAAAAATCCAAAAAAAGAGAAAACTGCATTTTCGCAAATTTAAATTTAGTAGAAGAGAGCGGAGAAAAAGACAGAGACTTTGTTTTTAACTATGCAGTCTTTGACAAAATACCGTCGTATTTCAGCCATTTTGAAAAAATATTTACAAATTGTATACAGAAACATTCCTCGTGTATTGATCTTTCTATTAGCGAAAACCATTTCAAAATCCGGTGCGTGGTTTAGAAGAAATGAGCGGTGAAAAAGACAAAGACAGTCTGAGACTCTGATTTTAACTATGTAGGCTTTGCTAAAATTCCGTCGTAGTTCAGTTATTTTGTAAAAAATATTTATAAATTTTATACAGAAACCTTCCTCGTTTTATGCTCTTTCTACTACCGAAAACCATTTTTAGGTCCGGCGCATGGTTTAGAAGAAGTGAGCGGAGAAAAAGACAAAGACAGACAGAGACTGTTTTTAACTATGCAGTCTTTGACAAAACACCGTCGGTGTTCTTCTAAACTATGCGTCGGATCGTAAAATGGCTTTCGGTAATAGAAAGAGCGATAAGCATGGAAGGTTTCTGTATATAATTTGTAAATAGTTTTTACAAAATGCCTGAACTACGACAGTGTTTTAGCTCAGACTGCATAGTTAAAAATAGAGCTTCTGTCTGTCTTTGTCTTTTTCTCAGCTCACTGCTTCTAAGCCATGCGCCGGATGTAAAAATGGTTTTCGGTTGTAGAATAAGCAATAAACGAGGAAGGTTTCTGTATATAATTTATAAATATTTTTTACAAAATACCTGAACTACGACGGAATTTTAGCAAAGACTACATAGTTATAATCAGAGTCTCAGACTGTCTTTGTCTTTTTCACCGCTCATTTCTTCTAAACCACGCACCGGATTTTGAAATGGTTTTCGCTAATAGAAAGATCAATATACGAGGAAGGTTTCTGTATACAATTTGTAAATATTTTTTCAAAATGGCTGAAATACGACGGTATTTTGTCAAAGACTGCACAGTTAAAAACAAAGTCTCTGTCTTTTTCTCCGCTCTCTTCTACTAAACCACGCACCGAATTTTGAAATTGTTTTCAGTAATAAAAAGAGCGATAAACGAGGAAGGTTTATGAATATATTTGTAAATATTTTTTACAAAATGGCTGAAATACGACGGTATTTTGTCAAAAACTGCATAATTTTTTTATGATATTATCAATTATGTTTTTTTTTTTATTATATTACTCGCTTATGCTACTATGTTACTCAATTTGGTTACTCAACCACATTAAAATCACTGAATGGATTTACATAACGATTACTAGGTATTAAATTTAAATTTGCGAAAATGCAGTTTTCTCTTTTTTTGGATTTTTAAAATTTGTGAGTAAACTATATGGCCTACAGACGTCGTTCTCTGCTTAAATTAAAACTAATTACATTTGCTACAATATATTATGTTCCTATGATATTTCCCTTAAAATGAGTATTTTCCCCAAAATCAAAAATTGACCAAATCTAAAAATTTCACTTTGTTGAAAAAACTGGTTAATTTTTGGAAAGCTGTATCTCGGTAAGTATTGAACCTACAGAGCTGGTTCTTGTCTCAGATTGTAGCAATTTTAGTCTACTTAAAAACGTATAAAAAATATTTTATAAAAAAATGCATAGTTTAAGACCTATATTGAGAATACCAAAAAAAGTGCGAAAATTTCGCAGTTTTTTGAGTGCTGCAAAGTTAGCACAGGTCTTTCGAAGCTGCAAACTTGGATATACGCTACTGGTAGTGGTCCTAACAATATATTAAAAAATCAGAACTACACGTTAGTTTGCGAGTTTAATGTTAGATATGACTGGCTTAATAAGGCATTTCAACATTTAAACATCCTATAAAAATTTGGTTTCGATCCGCTTGGTCGGTTGACTTGTATCGTGCTCATAGACTAACTTATAAACTGACTTTTTCCTGAAATATTTTGTGAACTCTGAGGACGCTAAAACAAAAAAATGGAAAATTTTGAAATGCTAGTTTTGACAAAAAATAGTGCCAATCCTCAAAATAGGTGTTTTTTTTGTGTGATCTCAGTTTAGATTTATATTGGTGTTTACAATTTTCACATTTAAATATCGTTAATCCTCACTCTTTATCTTTTTAAGTGTTTTTAGTACTAATTATGTATAAATTTTAAGTGACTTGAATTATTAAGTAAGGCAGTAGTCATAAAATGTTTTAATAATTATAATTAATCAACGTGTTGTGCTATTTGGAATATGACCTGCATTTTTAATACAAAGAAAACTTTGTTTACAGTAGAACATAATATGATAATTGAGTTTAAACATTCTGTGATGAATAATAATGGCTGACTTGATGAGATGTTGAAGCAACGCATTGGCTATATTTATCTTGATGTATACATCAACTAGCTATTGGCGTAATTTATTGCACTCAACCAAGTCCAATCAGCTGTAAAACTGATCATTAATTTGTGGTCATGCAGCGGACTGTTTAAGTTTCAGTTCCTCTGAGAGCTCCGCGATTTCGCTAATTAATTCATTGAGCTTCTATCGATTTTCATTTTGTATTTTACTTCTGAAATAATGGAGATGGGATACTTTCACTTTGTTATTTTGAAAAGAAATACAGTTCATTCAGTATTGTCAAATTAATTATGAACGCAGGTTTTTACCTATTCATGAGCGAAGAAAGTATTTTCAATAGTAGATGCCCTGTGAAGTGGATATCTGACTTCATTGAATTGGCTTAGCACTGACCCGATTTGATGCAGTATGCGATATTGTGTATACAGTTTGGATTGTTCTGTGCGTTTTCGAATTTGATATTGCGAAATATTGAATAGTGCAGTGTAAAAGTGTGCCTAAATGCCTGCTTCTATCCTAAAAGACACAATTTGATTAATTTTGCACGTCTGATGTAGGTACTACAATATTTTGCAATAATTTTTACCCAATCAAGGAAGAGTACTGTGTTTATCTGTGTACCTATATACCGGGCATGTCTGTATATGTGTATATCCAAATGTTAGGTTCTAGAGCTGGAACGGATAGACCGATTAGAACAATTTTGATCCTCTGAGTGTCCTAGGATATATGTGATCATGAATATTCCAATATGGCGGTCACATACCGTCGTATTTTTCAAGGTGAAAAACAATTAGAAAGTCTGTTTACTGGTATTAGGTTAAAAGTCTGTTGAACAGATTTCAAAAATATCTTGGTTAAATAAATAAAGCTTCATTGCATAATTATTGATCAAAAACTGACATGCTTAAAAATATTAAAAAATTCGACTGCGTCTAACACAAAAGTACAAAAAAGCTTTCAGTATCAAAAGTAATCGAGTAAAAGGATACTAAAACTGTAACAACTTTTTACATGGCTATGTTTCATATTGGAAGCTTCTTATGTACATTTGTGCTAGGCGCAGTCGGTTTTCTTTGTTCTTTATTAATAATTTTTTTAATTAGTTAGATATGTTTGTATGTTGCTCAAGACCAAGTCACTGAAAGTTTAACTTCAGTTTGGTGAAAGATTAATTAGTTTTTGATATATAAAAAGAGTATTGAAATTATCTTCATAGTAAGTATGGAACAACTACATGCAAGATCGGCTTGCACTTTACCAATTTTTTGCTTTAGTTTTTAGGCGCGAATAGCGTAAGCTAAAGCGCATATATGTACTCGCTTTGTCTGTGAATCTGTGAATCTGTATGTCACGCTTTTTTGTGGATTGTGTACAGCTCAAACGCCTTAACCGATTTTAAAAAAACTTTTTTTTGTTCGATTCGTCTCCGGGTAACTTACATCCTAACGTCGCCCGATTTTTGAATTTTTGCTCCAGAGGGGAGCAATTAAGAAAAAACGAAGTTTTTCGCTTATAACTCGCTTAATTTAAATCAGATCGGTTCGAAACCTGTCTTAAACGAAAGAGGAAAAAATTTTACATAAATTTCGTACAACAGAATTTGCCCAATCAGTTTTTTTATATACATTTATATAGAAATAAATTCAATCTGATATAACCGATAACAAACATCTTTCGGTTATCTCTCTCTGTTGCACGGTATAACATGGTAATTTAATTATTGCGTATGTTTTGTCTTAAAATAAAATTGGTCGATAGTTTTATTTATTACAATGATAAAACAAAAAGATAGTTGGCAAAACCAAAAGTGCACATCCCGCAAGTTTTCCACTGTATGATAAAAAAAAAACAAATTGAAAAAATATTCTTAAAAAATTTAAAATTAAGATTTAAAAATTTAAAGAAATAAATAATTAAAAATTGAAAAAATATTTTTTTAAGTTCGAAAAAATAAAAAAAAAATAAGAACTATACATAATATAATATGTAATTAATATCAAGTGGAATAAAGTGGAATAGAAAAAAAAATAAAAATGAATTATTGAGTAAGGATTCGAACCCAGGACCTTTCCCTTGGGGATCTAACGGCATAACCATTGCGCTACGAAGTCTGTTATGCGTTATGATGTTATTACGGTATAGAAGTGTAGCACTTGTTTTATAGATTTACACTATATTTACACAGGAACTATTGCACATACCGCTAAATTAGCGGTATGTGCTTTATTATCGCTTTGTGCGTCAGAGCTGACTTTCGTTCATATAAGAAGTTATATCTAAGTTAATTTCACACGTATGTACGGATGTACGTATGTACGGATGTACGTATGTACGTCACGACTCTACAGATCGCAATTTTGGTCGGATTGCCTTGGGTTATATTTTATTCACTTTGTTTAGTATCAGACCAGAACCCTATTTAAATTCACATAAATGTGTTCAGTAGTTTAATGTTTATAAACAGTTTTATTTTATTATTTTTGACAGCTAATAGTTAAATAAAAAACCTTAAAAAACAAAAAAAATACCTATTACTGTTATTGTAATGTAGTGTATTACGTAGAATAACTGCTCCACTTCTATACCACAATAACAACGCAAGTTGGGATATCGGAATGGTCGAGCGGTTAAACGCGTAGTCCAGTAATAGCAAGGTGCCGAGTTCGATTCCCACTGACACAAGTAATATTTTTTTTTCTATTCCATTTTATTTTTATTTTTTTTCTATTTTTTTAATTGTTTTTTTTTTTAAATCTATTTTCTCAATTTTTTTTCATTATAATATGTACAGTGGAAAACTTGCGGGATGTGCACTTTTGGTTTTGCCAACTATTATATTGTTTTCAAACTATTAGCTGTCAAAAATAATAATATAAAACTGTTTATAAAAATTAAACTACTGAACACATTTTAGTGAATTTAAATAGGGTTCTGGTCTGATAGTAAACAAAGTGAATAAAATATAACCCAAGGCAATCCGACCAAAATTGCGATCTGTAGAGTCGTGACGTACATACGTACATACGTACAGACCAACCGACAACTGCTGTTTGAGATTTTCAATTACAATTTTAATAGTGTTTATGAACACCAATTGATTTAAAAATGGTTCTGTTTTATAGATCAGAATCTCCTCTTTTCAAAAAGCTTCAATTTGAATGCATTTCGTGTGAAATTAACTTAGATATTACTTCTTATATGAACGAAAGTAAGCTCTGATGCACAAAGCGATAATAAAGCACATACCGTTAATTTAGCGGTATGTGCAATAGCATTTGTTCAGAAACGGATGCCATTTGAAATATTTGTGAAATGCAACGCCTTCTGAGTTAACAATTTGAATAATTAATTATTGGAACATAATACTTTGACAGATGCAAACGTCACTTTTGACATTTCTTACCATTCTGACACCGCGGATGAGCGGATTGAAACGAAATTTTGGGAGGATGTTTGATATGCAAATATGAAGTGGCTTGCTGAGAATAACTCGAAAAATAAAGTGACGTCAGTCTAAATCTAATATGGCGGACTTCTAATAATGGCGGACTAAGTTTTTTATGCTTTCCTACAATATGGGTATCAAATGAAAGGGCTTGCTGAGAATAACTCGAAAAATAAAGTGACGTCACTCTAAAACCAATATGGCGGACTTCTAAAGATGGCGGACTAATTTTATTATGCTTTCCTACAATATGGATATCAAATGAAAGGGCTTGTTGTAAATAACTAGAAAAATAAAGTGACGTCACTCTAAATCCAATATGGCGGACTTCTAAAGATGGCGGACTAATTTTATTATGCTTTCCTACAATATGGGTATCAAATGAAAGGGCTTGCTGAAAATAACTCGAAAAATAAAGTGACGTCACTCTAAATCCAATATGGCGGACTTCTAAAGATGGCGGACTAATTTTATTATGCTTTCCTACAATATGGGTATCAAATTAAAGGGCTTGCTGTAAATAACTCAAAAAATAAAGTGACGTCACTTTAAATACAATATGGCGGACTTCTAAAGATGGCGGACTGATTTTATGCTTTCCTACAATATGGGTATTAAATGAAAGGGCTTGCTAAAAATCACTCGAAAAATAAAGTGACTTCATTCTAAATCCAATATGGCGGACTTCTAAAGATGGCGGACTAAGTTTATTATGCTTTCCTACAATATGGGTATCAAATGAAAGGGCTTGCTGAGAATAACTCGAAAAATAAAGTGACGTCAGTCTAAATCTAATATGGCGGACTAAGTTTTTTATGCTTTCCTACAATATAGGTATCAAATGAAAGGGCTTGCTGAGAATAACTTGAAAATAAAGTGACGTCACTCTAAATCCAATATGGCGGACTTCTAAAGATGGCGGACTTCTAAAGATGGCGGACTAATTTTATTATGCTTTCCTACAATATGGGTATCAAATGAAAGGGCTTGCTGAGAATAACTCGAAAAATAAAGTGACATCACTCTAAAACCAATATGGCGAACTTCTAAAGATGGCGGATTAAGTTTTTTATTCTTTCTTACAATATGGGTATCAAATGAAAGGGCTTGCTGTAAATAACTCGAAAAATAAAGTGACGTCACTCTAAATCCAATATGGCGGACTTCTAAAGATGGCGGACTAATTTTATTATGCTTTCCTACAATATGGGTATCATATGAAAGGGCTTGCTGAAAATCACTCGAAAAATAAAGTGACGTCATTCTAAATCCAATATGGCGGACTTCTAAAGATGGCGGACTAATTTTATTATGCTTTCCTACAATATGGGTATCAAATGAAAGGGCTTGCTGAAAATAACTCGAAAAATAAAGTGAAGTCACTCTAAATTCAATATGGCGGACTTTTAAAGAAGGCGGACTAAGCTTTTTTTGATAAATGGGTATGCGAATTGTCTCGCAGTGAAACGCGATGGGGCAGAGGTGGAATTTTTAAAAAAATAATTCCGGGGTGAACGATAAACGGGTATGCGAATTGTAATTCCGGGGTGAACGATAAAAGGATATGCGAATTGTCTCGCACTGAAACGGGAAGGGGCAAATGTGGAGTTTTAAAAAAAACAAATCCGGGCTGAACGTTAAATATACACCGATTTTCAAACAAAACACCGGGGTATATGATGTAAAATTTCGCGCCTTGTAATTCTTGAATTACTTGGGCATATACTCCCACTGGTTATATTTATTTATTTTATGACCATTCGCTGTTAGTATATCTGGGCCTGGAATTAATTGATAATATAAATTTATTAAATTTTTAATGTTGATAAAAATATAACGTATCTAGTATATTATATTCTGCGATATATTTTTATTCCTTTCACAAAAGATTGTAAAAATCACTTTGTACGAAGCGCAATTTCTTAACTAGAGTTGACGACAAATCTGTAGTTAATAAGCGAGCTCCAAGCATGTTTACGGCGCAGTGAGTTGTAATGTAATGTAATTGAGATTATAACAGGCTCACGTATAGCGAGAGTATCTAATAGTGGATAATAGTGATGTCTCTTCGTCGCTAACAACAACCATTAGATCTGAGACCGGACCCAAACAACTTACTCAATTTAACCAATTACAAACCTTATGTATCCAGTCTCGAGACGACACGATGGGGCGCCGCCGCCGCCGCGCCGCCACCGTCTTCATAACTTACTGTGTTAGCTATACAATCAGTGCAAATTTACTTCATTCCAAACAGTTGTACCGTGGTAAAACAGACTGGTTGAAAATGACATCGGAAAACTACGGGAGATGATTCATTATTTCATGAAAAAAATAGGTCCTATAGACGGAGGTCCGGAAATGCTTTGTTATGGAGTTACAACCCTATGAAAATAAAGTTTTTTTATTTGTGTCACCTCCGTCATGATAAATGGTAAAAAATTTACTAAGTTGACTTTGTGTTCTTATTTATATGGCAAATTCATTACATTTTTCTTGTAATTTTTTTTATAATTTTTAAGAGGATACACATTATTATAGAGAAAATTTTAACAACTTAAAATTATAATTACAATTTGCTCAATAATTAGGGCCGTCGGTCGTCTTAAAAAATATATATTGTAATAATCGCCTTTAAAATAAAAATTCTAAGTTATTTTAGAAAACTTTCTACCATAAACTTCATTGAAGAGGTGGCACATAAGAAATTTTTTTAATTTTTTAGAGTAGTAACTATATCAAAGCGCTTATGGGCTTCCATAAAACTTTTTTTCTTAAAATCAACTAATGAAGTACTTTCCAAAGTTTGTGTGTGTTTTTTTTTAAACACCTTAAGAAAGTATCCGTGCGATCGCGAGTCGTACACAAACTGCTTTATTTTTTTTTTTAATTTTATTGAATGACAATATTTAAATTTAAAACAATTCTTGTCTTATAGTCAGTTATATAAGCTTTGTCTATGTATGTTTACAATTTAATGGTCTTAAAATATCCTTGTTAATAATACCTAATTCAACCAATTTAAAAATTCTAATTCCAACGTAAATATTAGGCTGGTTACTTAACTCCTCAGTTGTACTTTTAACTCAATTAATTTAAAGGAGTCTGATACAGATTTTACATTTTGAATAATTATCACGGCAGGATTAAACATTTTCCAAAACTTTTGATTATGTAACCAGAAAGTATGCAGTCAAACGCTATTTCTAAAGTAACTGTTGTGATTATATATCTCTAATCCTGCTGTAAATGCTTTTCGTGTCAAAGCACATACCAACGTCTCTCTCTAAATAATCTTCGACCTTTAGATGACGAAAAGGTAAGAGTACGATAACTTGCTATGCAAAATATCCACTGGAAATTCACAATTATTGTTTTATATAACATATAATAGCGTTATTGGTCGTTTTAAGTGCGGAAAATAAATTTTTATAAATTAATTTGAAAAAATTAAATATGGTATAGTAAGTATATTATTTACTATAGCGATCGCTATCTTGTCTTATATAGTGATAAGAAAAGAGAAAGTTATATATACCTGTACCTATGATAAACAAAGATAGAAATATCAATTGGTTGGAATGAAATACAATTGAACGTTCGGGGCAGAGTCGTATTTGGAAATTTTAATTTATAAAACGAATTTTAAATTTAAAACTCACATTTTCATGAAGATTGAAAACCACCGCTTTTTTGATAAAGGGGTATGCGAATTGTCTCGCAGTGAAACGGGAAGGGGCAAATGTGGAGTTTTTAAAAAAACAATTCCGGGGTGAACGATAAACGGGTATGCGAATTGTAATTCTGGGGTGAACGATAAAGGGGTATGCGAATTGTCTCGCAGTGAAACGGGAAGGGGCAAATGTTGAGTTTTTAAAAAAACAATTCCGGGGTGAACGATAAACGGGTATGCGAATCTAAATACGACCCTGCTTCCATAACACAATCGAAAGCTGCATTCAAAGTGATATAGTTATACAATAATTCTACACCAGTTGCTATGACGTGTATTTGTGATTTTTGATTGGTTAGATTCAAAAAATGACAGTGAAAGACGAAAAGTAGTTCCATTTTTTTCAGGGATTTTTGAGGAAATTTGTGAATAATCCGCAAAGTTTTTTTTTTTGAACGTCAAAATTTAGCGTTTTCTATGACTTAAAAAAAAAATTTCAAAATTTGGGTGCATAGTGTTATCGTACTGGACCCGACGAAAATATTAAAAACGTCTAAGCACCAAAATTTAAACGAAAATTGAAAATTGTACGTTAACTACAATTTGGTGTGCAGTATTTTCGACAAAGACTACAGTAGGATTGTTTCTGCACGGCTCCAATGGTTTTTAGTAAAGCGCTCTTCTCTTAGTGGCCTTTACCATTTAAACAATCAACATTAATTGGGCAAACAGTTTCCATCTAAGAAAATTAAACCCTAAATAATAATTTAAAGAACAACTAAAAACGATATATATTTTATGTAATCATAGTATGACTTAAATGTTGCGTATCTCAGTAAATTAGTTATGTATTACATTTTCGTTTGAAATCTCCTTTTAAATAGATTATTTTTCTTTCGACCGGTGCTTTTCGTTGGTTTTATCATTTATCCCAAGATTCGTTCTTCGTTTGTTTCCACGTCTATGGATATAGTACTTATAAGCTCAAACAGATACAGCCAATTAGTAGGTATTTAGATCACGATAGTTTTGTTTTATAAGTGTATTTGCCATAAGGCCCTTACACTATTGGCATCGGTGGGATGGCGGGACCTAGGAATCGAACCAAAATTTCTCGACGTTTCATAGCCTCCTGAACACTCTGGCACCATTTTTGAAAATAATAATACGTATATATTAAATATACAGTATGGTTTTTAAAAACCGAACACCCTTTTATTTCTTAGAGGAAGGGTTTTCGAAAAAAAAGTTTCGGACAAAAGTTACAGGGAATCAAGGGGGAAGAACAGTGGTGTAGTTTCGTTTGGTGGAGGTGTCTCCAAAATATCAAGGCCACCTACACTTTCTTAAATACGACTCTGTATTTTTTATCTAGGATTATTGTTCTTTGGGTCAAAGAGACCAACTCTTGTACCAAACATTTTTGGATTTGATTCCGTCGTGAACCGCTGTTTGATTCTCAATTCATCCCGTTTCCTATTTCAGTGGATTATGCGAGTCGGAAAAACCCCTAAAAAAGTTTTTCCGACTCACACAATCCACAAAAATAGGAAACGGGATGAATTGAGAATCAAACAGCGGTTCACGATGGCATCAAACCCAAAAAAAAAAATAAATAAATAAAAAAAAACACAGCGGTTCACGATGGCATCAAATCCCAAAATGTTTGGTACAAGAGTTGATCTCTTTGACCCAAAAAAATACAGGGTCGTATTTAAGAAAGTGTAGGTGACTTTGATATTTTGGAGACACCTCCACCAAACGAAAAAAAACCTACACCACTGTTCTTCTCCCTTGATTCCCTGTAACTTTTGTCCGAAACTTTTTTTTTGAAAACCCTTCCTCTAAGAAATAAAAGGGTGTTCGGTTTTTAAAAAACCATACTGTTTATGCGTGGACACGATAACTCTCGACAGACTGAATCGATTTAAACAAATTTGGTCCACATGTTGGGACCCTCCATCGCAAGAAGCCTATTTAAAATGGGCTTGATCGGGCCATTTTAAGGGTGGTATTTAGGGGTTGAAAAAAGTTTTTGGGCCCAAAAATACCGACAAAATTCTTTGAACCCTTTAAAATTTCAAATTTTGACCCTTAGTTAATTATTAAAATGTGCTTCTAAAATTTTAATAAAATCGGCCCGACAGGACCGGACTTACAAATTTTATGAAAACGCTAGTTTGTGGGTATGGATTTGCATACTGAAGGATGTATTTAATTTGGTACTGATGTTGGATTGATATTAGTACTGAAATTAAGTAAAAAAATATTATTTTAAGGGATATTTTCTTTTATTTGTCCAAAAACAAACCTAAGCTTACGTATTAAAGCCACATTGCTTTTGTTAGCAAATACACTATATTGTCGGCAGGGTTTGGCACTGCGACCCGGAGTTTGAATTATTATGTATTTTTAACCACCCATCACAGAAGAGCATACTACGACCGAGCAGAGAACACGAGCACGCTGACCATAAAATACGGAAATACCACACTTGTCGACACACATACCTGTGAGCAGCCAAGAAGGACACTTCGCCCGCTACCACATCGTCTTTGATAATGTCTACCGCAGTTGTAGACGAAACGTCAGGTAGAAATACCAGTGGACCACGGCATACAAGCCTGGAAACCAAGAAGATTTGAACCTTATTATAGACTATTCTTCTAAGAACAAAATATAGTATCTGATGTTGTGTAAAAGTGGTGATGTTAGTATCTATAATTCAGAATTGCCTAGAATTACGTCGTAAAATTAAAAGTTGAAGTTAATTGTCTAAACATAGTGTTACGTTATTATTTTTCTTGTGGGGGTTGGTTGGGTTTTTAAATAAACAGGTTCGAGCGTTAAAGTTTTAACACGTATAATTTAATATATAAAACTCAAATGACAAATTATAACAATACACAAAATATATAATGGAAATAAACAATAGGTTCAAATGGCTAATTTACTTTCATCGGTCAACAGAGTACTTTTAATTAAATACTCCCATCAGTGCAAATAACGATATTATTTGTACGGTCACATTCAATTTTACATAATAATAAAGTTAATGAGTCTAGCGGTCTGAAGAATCCTAAACTCGGGCGGGACTCTAATTATATTTAACTCGAATCTCTAGGTCATTCCTACGTTGTGTTTTTTTATTAGGTCATTATTTATATCCTCGGCACGGTCATTGAATTTAATACGGTCGTTGCGGTCGTGGGTCGATTTACGCTAAGGTCTGGAACAGACGAAATCCCGATCATGATCCAGAACCCTCGCGATGGTCAAGCAGTGTGCTATTAGAAGACACCGGGAAACTTATCGGAGCAGACGACAACACGATCGTACTTCAATAGTTTCCAGATCTTCGGCAAGCGAGCTGAGAATGAATCCACAAAATGCTGGAATAGACGGAACACGATCGTAAACCAGCACTTAAAGGGCTATTCAAAGCTTTCCCCGTTAGACTAGATAGGCCATACTAGAATAGACGGAACACGATCGTAAACTAGCAAGCCACTGAGCCAACAGGGTGGTCACTGAAAGACAAATTTGTATGCGCACTGTTGCTTGACACCAATAAATGTCGAACCGCAGTAGGTACGACCGCTAATCATTTTTAATAAAAATATTAATTAAAAAGGAAATTAATGAGTAGCCATCTATTGGCGGACAACATAATATTAATTACAAAAATATAAGTTCAATTAGACGCGGCGCTAATACGTACTTAATACCGGTCTCTGCTTAATCATAAACGCGTCTGAACACAATTTCGTGTACCTATTACTGTACACGAATATAAAGCAAACTAGATTTTACCGTGATATTAATATTATTAAATTAATATCGTTACACTCCTCCGGCCCGTGTAAAAATACGCGATTATAAGGTCATAGTTATGTGCACCAATGGTCATAAACTTAAATGTAAAACAAAAATTGTACTTAGGGCAATCATTTGATCAATTTTCAATATTATTCACTATCGTTCATATGACTAAATATCAAAAATACAAAACAAAATATTTCACTTCAACGTTTCAAATAAACGTAAATAATCACAGTTCAATGTCCTTAATACTACTATCAACGTTCAAACATTTATCTTATCTCTAAATATGGTCCAAATTATTAATAGTTACAAAAGGTCTGCATTAATAATTTTCAAATACGGGCAAAATAATGAAAGTTCAAAACTTCTGTATTCATCAATACAGTCAAATTTCAAAAAGGTCAATATTGTATTCTAATATCATAAACACGGTCAAAAATCATTAAACTGAATATTGTGTAATATGATATATTTAATACGGTCAAAAATCATTAACATGAATATTGTGCTATGATATATTTAATACGGTCAAAAATCATTAATATGAATATTGTATTAGAATATATCCAACACGGGCAAAGTTAAAAAAAATTAATACTATGTCGTGATTTATTTAATACGGTCAAAAATCATTAATATGAATATTGTATTAAAATATATCAAACATAGTTGAAATTCAACATTTCAATAATCTACAACAAAAAAAAGGTATCGTGATATTTCAAAATGCGGTCAATGTTCTAAATGTTAATATTGCATTAGGAAATAATCACTATTTATCAAAAAAAAACAAAAGTTCACATACCAAACACTTTAGCTTACTCAGCACAAAACCTTAGTCCACTACTTTACACACACTGGGGACAACGCGTCCCATACGGATTTGTCCGTTGGCGGCCTTCGTGAAACGAATCACGCGTCCATCGGGCAGTACGGTCTTCCTCCTACATCGTCTTCTCAAGGCTGGAGTCCAGGTGGGCAGCGGCGGCACATACGGTCGCGACGTCGGTGGCGTTGACACTGGCGTTATAGCTGGTTTTAAAGGTGCTGGAGGTTTTATTGGTGGTGGTGGTGTCGATTTGGCGGCTGGCGTTATAGTCGCCGGTGGCCTCAGTAAAGCCTCTGGAACCGGCGGCGGGATCACACGTCGACGCCTCTTAGGGGGTGAGAGGGTCAATTGGATCAACCTCCACGGTAGCAGCTCCAGGGGTGAACGATCCTCTATTCCTCGCGTTGGCGGCGTTTCGGGGAAGCGTTCCTGCGGTGGTTTGTTGAAGGAGTTGATAGAAGGGCACGGCGATAGTGTCGGCGGCGAATTGGGTGTGCGCTGTTCATCTTCGAAGGTCGGTACGTCGTCGATATCTAGGAAGTCCATTTTCAACTGAATGAGACTGCTGTTATCGCCGGTCTTTTTATAGTCGATGTTACATAAATAATTTTGATCTTAGATTACGCAATTGCGTAATTCATTTTAGTTATTCGTTTAATTAGTTAAACGTTTTTAAATCACTAATATGCCATATTCCAATGCTTTTACCGTCCATTTTTGCTAGCTCATAAATTATCGGCGAAATTTTCCTCTTGATGGAAAACGGGCCCTCGTACCGGGGAGCTAATTTGGCGGCATATCCCTGCGTAGCATTGGATAGTGCGTATTTCCTTTTCAGAACTCGGTCTCCTATATTGTACTCATTTGTCCGGCGGCGCAAATTATATCGGACGGCGCTGTCTTGATGAGCCTTTTGCAAGCGATCTTTTACTTCAGTGAAAAGATGTATCAGTTCCGAGACGTGGTCGTTTGTTGTATCGGGAGCGACGTTTTGATATTCACTGGCGTGAATTTTTAGTTCGCGCCCATAATTCAGATAAGCAGGGGTGTAGTTGGTGACATCGCTTCGCGCAGTTCGCAACGCAAAGCCAAGCTCGGCTATGTTAGCGTCCCACTCGTTGTGTTTGTCGGTCACATATGCGCGTAGCATATTGTTTATAGTCAAGTTCGTGCGCTCGGTAGGATTCGCTTGCGAATGTCGACGGGCATTTAATAACGCCTTTACCCCAAATTTTGCTAATAATTCGCGTACATTTTTCCCGGTAAATTCGGCTCCATTATCAGAGATTAGAAACTCGGGAACACCATATATCATAAAAACTGAGTCGTTCAAGTGTTGAGCGACTAATTTTGACGTGGCGGCCCGAAGCGGGAATAACAAGACAAATTTTGTATGCGTGTCCTGAACAACCAGTAGGTATCTACGACCCCTTTTCGATCGAGGAAAAGGGCCCATCAGGTCAGCACTGATCGTTCTCCAGGGCACATCTGCGGTCCGGTCTTGTCCCATTAATCCTTGGGGCGCTTTATTATCAGGTTTTGTTCGTTGACATACACTGCAGTCATGTACGTATCGTGCTACGTCAACGATCATTTTCGGCCAATAATAACTTTGTTTTATTCGGTCGTATGTTTTGGCGACACCTAAGTGTCCGGCGGTCGGTTCATCGTGAAACTGTTTGAGTATTTCGGGTCGTAATTTATTGGGCACCACTAATTTCCATTCATACGCAGGATTTGGAAAGTGCTGTCGGTCGGTGATTTTTTTATAAATCTTGTTGTCGTGAATTTTCCATCGTGGATAATCATCAGGGTTGGCTTCAATATTTTCGGTCATTTTATTATACCAGCGGTCATGTAATTGTTCCGGAAAAGTGATAACATCAATCGGTACAGTATCGTTCAGAGGTTCACACAACGCTCTAGATAACGCATCAGGTCCGGCATTGTCTTTTCTTTTTCTGTACCTTTTGTTCCTCAAATTTTCTTTGGGCGTGATGGTCGTTACGGTCGTTACATGGTCAGTGTTCGGAGAAAATGTCCAAGTTCCTCTACTCATATCGGGCACTATCTGCATAGCGATCCAAAAATCAATGCCGAGAATTAAATCTTGCGGTAATTCGGGCACTAATAGGACAGTAATACGGCGTGTTCGGTCAGATACGGTCATTAACACACTCATTTCTTCTTCAACAGAGTACGTGGTTCCATCAGCGGTCTGAATTTTTTTGTTTACTGAAGGTCGAGGGCGGTATCCCCGTTCAGCGAGTAGCAATCTTCCTCTCGGTCCGGTCATCGTTCGGCTAGCTCCTGAATCTAATAATCCGGGTAACTCTCTTCCTCCAATGGTCACAAATAAATACGGTCGGGCATCTCCTCGCATTTTTGAAATCACGTTCTGTTCAGCGGTCGGTGCAGATTGTTTTAAGGTCGGTCTAGAGGAATTCAGGCGACGTTTACGACCTGTTAACGTGCCTGTCGGTCGTTTCCCTGTGTCTGTCGACAGCGAGGACAATTTGTCGTCATAGTTCCGTTCATTCCACACGTATTGCAGAATTGGTGATTCGGCGGGTTAGGGCAGTTTCTGTATGCATGTCCTTGTTTGCGACAGTTCCAACACTTGTAGCGGAATGCCGGTTTATTGTTCGCAGTGTTTACTTCATAAACAGGACTAGTTCGTGACTTTTGGATCACCCGTATATTATCATTTTGTGTTCCGGTCATGTTGGATACTTTTGATAAATCGGGCTCCAACAGTTGGTTCGGGGGGCACGATTGACGGCGTGCTCTCAGTCGTCCTCGTTCAAGTCGAGAAACTAAGTTTTCAAGTTCGTCAATGGTTCGGGGTTCGTTCACGCTTATTTGTTCCTGATAATCGGGAAGACAATTAAGTTCAATTGTCTGCATTTGTTCACTATATGCAGGCGGACGCTCCATACGTTTGTATAGACTAAACATTTTTGCGACATAAACAGAAAATGGTTCAGTAGGTCCCTGTTTTCGTTTATTAATTTCTATTTTTAATAAATGGTCATAGTCTGGATCTCTAAAAGATTTGCGTAACGTTTGCACTAGCTCATCCCATGTACGTAATTTATCTCGAGCATAGCGGTAGACTTGCAAGGCTGAGCCTCCAAACAGTCCGGAAGCTGAGTGCAACAAGTCGGTTGTTGTTATACTGTTGTCACGGCGTCGGTCTTCTACATCCTCCAAAAACGTTTCTAAACTATTTCGATCGTCCCCGGTAAACTTTATTCCCCATTTGTACACGGGAATAGCTTTATAGGAACGGACAGCGGGCGTTAGGTCTAAGTTCAATGCACGCAAGCGTGCTGAAAAATCATTAGGTCGGTCAGCAATGTCAATATTTTGTTCAACATTTGGGTCGGGTCGGATTGGCTCAGGCGGTGTTAACGTTGCCTGTGTGGATTCATCAATCTGCTCTTCTTCCATTTTGAACCCGTGTACGGTCGGTATTGTTACAACAATAGGTCAATCGGATCTTTGTTTTATAAGAATCCTGGTCACTGGTACCAGTTGTTACGTTATTATTTTTCTTGTGGGGGTTGGTTGGGTTTTTAAATAAACAGGTTCGAGCGTTAAAGTTTTAACACGTATAATTTAATATATAAAACTCAAATGACAAATTATAACAATACACAAAATATATAATGGAAATAAACAATAGGTTCAAATGGCTAATTTACTTTCATCGGTCAACAGAGTACTTTTAATTAAATACTCCCATCAGTGCAAATAACGATATTATTTGTACGGTCACATTCAATTTTACATAATAATAAAGTTAATGAGTCTAGCGGTCTGAAGAATCCTAAACTCGGGCGGGACTCTAATTATATTTAACTCGAATCTCTAGGTCATTCCTACGTTGTGTTTTTTTATTAGGTCATTATTTATATCCTCGGCACGGTCATTGAATTTAATACGGTCGTTGCGGTCGTGGGTCGATTTACGCTAAGGTCTGGAACAGACGAAATCCCGATCATGATCCAGAACCCTCGCGATGGTCAAGCAGTGTGCTATTAGAAGACACCGGGAAACTTATCGGAGCAGACGACAACACGATCGTACTTCAATAGTTTCCAGATCTTCGGCAAGCGAGCTGAGAATGAATCCACAAAATGCTGGAATAGACGGAACACGATCGTAAACCAGCACTTAAAGGGCTATTCAAAGCTTTCCCCGTTAGACTAGATAGGCCATACTAGAATAGACGGAACACGATCGTAAACTAGCAAGCCACTGAGCCAACAGGGTGGTCACTGAAAGACAAATTTTTATGCGCACTGTTGCTTGACACCAATAAATGTCGAACCGCAGTAGGTACGACCGCTAATCATTTTTAATAAAAATATTAATTAAAAAGGAAATTAATGAGTAGCCATCTATTGGCGGACAACATAATATTAATTACAAAAATATAAGTTCAATTAGACGCGGCGCTAATACGTACTTAATACCGGTCTCTGCTTAATCATAAACGCGTCTGAACACAATTTCGTGTACCTATTACTGTACACGAATATAAAGCAAACTAGATTTTACCGTGATATTAATATTATTAAATTAATATCGTTACAATAGTCTTTTCATGATTTTAAATAGAATTACACTAATGACTAGGTATAATTATCTCCACATTTAGAGACTTTGTTTTTAAAACTGACCACATTGTTTGTGCTCCAACCTCTCTGCGAAATGTAATATCATCGTCAAATTCATGCGCAGTAGTTAAAACGCATTACAATTAGGATATGAACGATTGTCGAACCCTCTTTTAAGCATTCCAACCGATTTTATGATAATTTGGTGGCGGTTTAGAAACTATTATATAAACAAAACAAACAAAACATGTGCTTTCTTTTGAGTCGGTTTTTACTGTATTGTGCGAAATTATTAATTTAATGTAGTATCTAGTTTATTTTTTTTATTTTGATAGTTAAATTAAATTAAAAATATGAATGACTGAGGCGATGGAGATATTTTTTCTAATATTAAAAGAAATGAAAGCCGTTATCTTAGGTTACAATCCTGCAATCTGGGATTAGTATTTAAGTTTGACAATGGACATTTTGATACACAATATAGATGCGGATTATCTCAGATCTCTCTCTCTCTCTCTCTCTTACTGTTTGATCACAAAACGGTCACAAAAGTGTTCCAACCAATGTCAACGTATGCACCGTTACAAAAAAAAAAAACAGTACAAAGTCGATGGGACGCATGCACACAAAACCGATATAAAGAGTTTCGTTACAGTTTCAGAACTGCCGTTCATAGCAAGATGGAACGTATCTATTATACTCGTAATTCGATACTCAGTTAGTAATAAGAAATAGGTAAGTATATATGTATGTAGGTATATAATTTCCTAATGAATGCCCTCGTCGACCTAGGAAGCTGAAACTTTGTACACTTAGTATAGGACATGAGATAGAGATCTAACGCAGTCGGCTTTTCGATTTTCATCCCGGAATTAGAAACAGCAGGGTTTTTTGAAAAAAAAAACTTCGATATGAAGGTTCCGTTATGCTAGGAAGCTGGAGCTTTGTACACTAAGTTATAGTATAAGGTGCATAATGTAATGGAGCTCATTTTTTTTTCTTCCATGGTCTCGAAAAAATCATGTTAACACGACAGTCTGATTCAAAGGCCAGCACGCAGACCAACAGCACACTGAACTGTTTTCTACTTTACTGTTATTTCTTTTTTATACACATATTAATCTATCCTATTCCGATATTACGTCATCGTTCTCTTATAAATTGGGATTTCTTGGAAATATAAAGATAGATGTTGTTAGTACAGGCAGACAAAAGGGCATTATTTAATAGCATTAATACAGCGCGCTCACGAAACGGTTTTTATCTGAGAGAGTTTTTTTTATTTTATCTTGTATTTTAAGTCGTTTTGATAAAAACGAAATTCCCCCGGGGTTGTTTTTTTTTTTAGTTTGGTACTAAACATAATGTACTCAATATATAACATGTATTAAGACAAACAATAAACGAGACTTCAATTTGTTAAGGTTTACTTTGATAAATGATTAAAAATATAGTAAGTCTACTGATTCACAAACAGATTAATATTATGATGGCACTTCACATGGCTATTTGTGTTAGCTATTGGGTGTTTGTTGTATTTGGCAAAATATATGACATTCAAAATTTGTACTTGCATACAGTCGGATGGGGAAGACAGTAGTTTAATAAAACTATGCGTGAATAGTACGAGAATGTTAATTAGTATTGTTCTTATATTGCATAGTGGTGCAGACAGTGTTCATTTTTGTTTTCATTTAGTTTATTCTTCTATCGCGTCATTAAAGTCTTTTGATTTATAGGTATTGTAAAGTTTTTCTTACCTAATAGCTAAATAGTTCTAAAAATATTTATGAAACAACAGACTGAACTTTCGTCAGAATGTCACCGTGTTTTCGTAACGGGTCATAAAGCTAGGGCGCTGCATCGGTTTTATTACTCTACTGTTAAATGCAGTTTTATATTGATTCTTAACCAAACTTTTGCGACTGCATGTAAACGTTCAATGTATTTCAGACATTTTAGAGAAAATAACTATTAAACCTTGAAGTAATTTTCGTAAGGCTGTAAATTGTTGTCTACCAATCCTACTAACCACTGGGAACAACATTTTAAATTTCTATGAAATTCTTATTTCGCTATTCTGCCTTTCAAGGCATTAGTTTAAGAATGTTTTACTAAAATTAACGAATTAACAGCTTATATTTCTTAATTAGTACAAAAATATCATTACAGGCATTTTAGATTTAGATTCATAGTAGTCAAATAGAAGATCTAATTCGTGGACTATATATATTTCTTTTTTGGCAATGAACTCTTAAAAGGGTTAGAAATAAGGAATATGGTATTAAAAAGTTCTTACGTATTTACCCTTTTTTGCGAGAAATTATCCCTGGAGCGGACCCGTTTTGAATTATCTTCATAAAATTAGCAGCATAACTCAAATTCTTCGAATTTTGCTTGCCCATTCATTGTCTTTTTTGTGATAAACTAACCTAAGAGATGTATAATAATTGAATGAGACGAACTGTGCAAAAATGTGTTTGGTTCCACTTTTTAGATAAATCTGATTGAAATTCGAGCTTCAGCCAAGGAAAAAATAGCTTGATTTTTAACTAAAGAACAGCATTTGTTAACTATTGCGTTTTTAAGCGATTGTGTTTTTTGTGCTAATATTAAAATAATTTACCTTTATGAATAGTGAACATATAGTTCCAATAGATATTATTGATTTATGTCAATAAAATTCCAGCCAACTGGGTAACGAAACCAATCCAACTTTGAAAACAACGACATTTGATATAGTATAATAAAGAAAATAAATTTCTATTATCGCGTGTGGTGACACGGGTAACGGCTATTATTAGATATTATGATATTTGTTGTTTTCTTGGTTACATACATAATACCTATGTTAGGTAAAAATTAACCAAAGCATGCTTAAATAATTTCTTTATGACAGATCTACAGAACAAAAAAACTGTTTATTTTTATTTTCAAAATATTTCCGAAACTAAAGTTACAAAAAAAATTAGAAAATTTTCATCAGAAAAAAAATACAATATCTAATTATAAACCGTTATGAAAAGTATACCATTATTATATAAATAACAGCGTTATAGCATAATATATCTCTTTTCTAAATGCACCGAGTTTCCCCCAAAACAATAGGGCTCATTATATTTGCATATCAAACATTTCTCCTAAAGGTTTCAATCCGTTCATCAATATGACAAGTACCGTGTTCGCCGACAAACGGACTAACAGACGCACAGACTTTTTCCAAAAATATGTTTTTTTTTGGTTCGAGTGTCGTCAAATCGAAAAAATATTGTATATTTTGAAAAGTAAATTTTGATTTAAATTAGTATCATTATCCTCTTATCAGGCTATTGATTATGTCCTAAAAATCAGGGCAATAAGGAAGTAAGACGTTCACGGAATGGTTAATGGGTTACTAAATAAGAAAAGACCGCGGAGTGCTATTAAATTCGAGGATAAATTGAAGATAGGGGTGAAAATGCACCCTTTTCATTTTTTTAAATATATCTCATAAAGAAGCAAAATTTCAATATACTATATTTGCAACTTTTTGTAGAGAATTGAATTTCCCATCCAAATGGTTTATTTAAATAATTTTGAAACATTCTTTCGACTCAGCATGTTTAAAGAAATTGTTTCAAGATTTTTGGCATACATTTTTTTTTAAATTTTTAGATAAGCCATTTCGATGGGAAATTCATTTCTCTACAATAAGTTTCATATAAAGTATATCAAAATTTTGCTTCGTTCGCGAGATATAAGGAAAAAACTTGAAAGGGTACAATTTCACCCCTCTTTCAAATTTCTACCCTCTAATTTAATAGCACTCCGTGGTTTTTCCTTCTTAATTGACCCATTGACCGATTCCTGAAATAAAACCCCGTGAACATTTTAGTTTCTTTCTATATCACATAATCAATAGCCTATATTATGTTGGAATGGTAATAACATGAATATCAAAAAAAAAAAAACGAAATACCTATCTCGAAATAAAACGTTATGAATGAGTGAGACTTAAGTGCTTAAAGTGTGTGTATTAAAAGTAACCAATTAGAGAGAAACCATAAAAAGAAAACGTGGAAAACTATTGTGTGGATTCAGCTTAAACTGATTCGTATAACGACTACAGAACAATGTACATTGTGCATCTACCCAAATACTATAAAATTTAGCGTGGCATCAGAATTTCATTTAATAAAAAGATTCCGGAACAAGAATTCATGCTACATAGTTCCATTGAAGCAGAAATGCTTTGATAAAACCATCAGAATAACTGTTCAAGTCTATTTTATTTTTCTTTCTGTCGCATGACAAATGGCGTTGAACAAATAATCAGTGTTGCAGAAGAAAGAATACCAAGTTGTTTCTGGCTTAAATAGTGTTTTTGTAGTCGATGTTAACTGGTATAAAAATACGATCAATTTTGCCATTGATAATATTGATCTTAAAATTAGCATACTAACCGATTTATAATAACATTTTTTGCTACAATGTAATTCCACAGATACGACTGAATAGTATAGTTAGCTAAAGTTTTAAGTGAATTTGGATCATACTTAATGTACACAGATGCTTTATGTTTAAGTTGTCGAGCATTTATAAATTACAATTATTGTACATAGCTGATACCTGCTCGTTTCGCTGGACGTAACATAATTAAATTATCAAACTTAGACTTGAAACTTCGTAGGCGAATTTAAATAAATTTAGGTACAGTATTTTATTATTCATAATCTTTAGAAAATGGGGCAGTTAGTGAGTGAATCTGTGATTACATAGATTTCCGCGTCATCCATGAGGTACTGTGTAGTATGACGCGTTCCCATTTTTTTGGAATAGTTACTCTTTCTCGACGTAGATACCCACTAATAACGGATTTTATGCAAATCCTCTCCAAAACGGATTTTTCACCTACTATCCCATAATATACTAATATTTTCAGAGAAAGAAAGGAAGAGAGAGAGAGAGTGAGAGTATGTGATGCTAGGTGAAAAATCCGTTTTGCATACAATCTGTTTTTAGTGAGTGTCTTCGTCGAGAAAGGAGTAACTATGCCAAATTTCATATCTATAGGACGTATAGTTTTGGAAATCTGGTGATAAGTCAGTGAATGGTATTTAGCTTAGAATATGTATAGATCAGGGGTGGGCAAATCTTTTGATCGTCGGGCCACATTGCGGATGAAAATTTGACAGCGGGCCAAACAATTTCTTTTTCTAATTTTAAGTAGGTACCTATAGTTTTTTTGAAACAACAATTTCAAGTTTTTAAACACTATTTCCTATTTTTCTAAAATTCTTTTTATGCGCCAATTTATATTGGCAAACAGTAATATTTTTGCTTTTAATAATCGTTTATAAAATGCTTTGCGGGCCAGACACGGCCCGCGGGCCGCCATTTGCCTAGGCCTGGTATAGGTAATATTATCCGTAAATCTTCGTCTTTTATATTTGAAACGTTTTTATAATTTTCTAGCACTTTTAGCCTCATTTAGTCATTTTTAGTCTTTAAAGTAAATAATATTTTAGCCAGTAATATCAAAATTTACAGTGACCATTCAGTCATCCGTGATATGCGATTCAGTAATAATGATTAAAAAAATTACAATTTAGTAAAATTATTATGCAAAATATCATAGCGCACAGAGTGCGCCGATCAAGTTCTTGCAAAGCACTGTACTATATTTACACGAACCATTTCGAGGGTTCAAAAATCATGATTTTGGGCATTCATTGACTGACTGACAGATCACAATAAAATATGTTATTTTGATCGGCTCTACGTCCTCCAATTCCAAGTAAAATTTTCAAGCCTGAAATCGTCTGGTTGAAGGCTCGCGATTGGAGCTGGGGTTTCGGGTTGAGTGGAAGAGCAGCCTAGCTGAACTCCGCCCCTAATAAAGGCATTTATTATTATTATTATTATTATTATTATTATTATAAGTTTACTGATATGCATTTACATACTGAAGGGTGTATATAATTTGGTACAGATGTTGAATTAATATGTAATATTGAAATTAAGTAAAAAATGTTGTTTTAAAGGGTGTATTAAGGGGTTATTTTTTATTTTCTCCAAAAACAAAGTTAAGTTCATACAATAGAGCCACATTGCCTATAAAAGCAAATACACTATATAGTCGACATGATTTGGCACTGCGGCCCGAGTTTTTATACATGATAGTTTCACTCAGGTTTATTGTGGATAATTGGAGTTTTTAGACGGTCGACAACTTAAATCATTTGCTTAGAGCATTCAATTAGCTAATATGTGGACTGCTTGTTGGTCTGGTCTCTACCCTTTGACCTTTCCGGGATTCGATGTTCCGCTCCCACGCCGGCATAGCTCATCGGGTCACTGAGACACGCAAGCCCTCCCACCGCGACAAGGTCCTGCAGTCCATAGGGAGGGGGTGTGTGTGTATTAATGTATGTAGTGTAGTATGTATGTACGCATGCTGTGTATATGTTTGGTATATTTGTGTATATTATGTATATTTGTGTTTTTTATTTGACCACTAATCACTAAACACTTTCAAACAAATAACACTTTATAATGTAGGTATTTCATCACAAAAATTTTGTTTTCGTCATTAATCCTTGTGTATCGTGTCCGAATCGCAACTTTACAACAAACCGCCTTTCCGATAGACATTCGTAACTTTCCGTCGTAATTTTGATAGGCCTGAATCCTTTTTCTTCTTTACGGTTTTCTGCCCCGGCTCCGAAGTGTCCGTCTTCTGCCTTTTAGGAGCTGGCTCTATATTTTCAATGGCCTGTTTATCGTGGCTGTTCCGCGCCTTTTCTTTGTCCCGAAGACGTTTCGCGTCCATTGCTCTTTGCCTGATTTCTATTTTTGCGTTTCTATTCTGGACGGCTCCCTCATGAAGCATCTTCTGCCGTTCTTCCAGACGTCGTCGAGTGTCCTGCTCTGTTGAATTGCAGCTAGCGATCTTCGTCAATGGCATGGGAAGCAATGCGGCGGACTGCTTTTTTCCTTGCACGATTCGGCGCTGAATATCCTTATTCAACTTTTGTCGTAAATTATCATTCGGGTTTCCATTTGCCAACACTTCTTTCTTTTCGGCAGGTACAGGTATCCGCGAAGCCTGTTTCTTCTCGTTTCCTAAATTGTTTTTTTGCCGTCTTTCTTCTTCCAATTGTCGAACGCATTCCGCTGTGTGCAACCACATCATCCGATCTCTTTCGGCGTAAATATCCTTGGCCACATTGTCTTGGGGTTGTCCAGTTTCCATTTTTTCTTCCTGCGGTTGATTGTTGTTCCGCTGAACCTTTTCGCTCGTCGTGCAGCGTATTCTTCGCGGGTCACCTTCAAGCAGGGGTTGATTTATCTCCGTTTTCCTCTGTCGATCCTCTTTCGCCTCTTCGGCATTTGTTTTGGCCATCAATTGTAGCATTCTTTGCCATTTTAATTCATACGTGACCTCTATTTTTTCTGCTCCCAGACAATCAAGGAAATCTTTTTTTGTAAACGATCTTACGATATTATAATTTCCTAAACATTGCTGAACCTCCAAAGCTTCAGCATCCAACGTGGTAACTCGTCGCATTGGTCCAAATACTGATTCTTCGAAACTTGCCATTTTTAAATTCAAAAAATAAAACACTACAATCGAACACAAATGAAAAACACGCACAGACACTAGATATTAACACAGTGAGCAAATTTAATGAAACACACAATCACTATTTTATCACAAATAAGAAACACGCACAATCACAATTTTATCACAAATAAGAAACACGCACAATCACTATTTTATCACAAATAAAAAACACGCACAATCACTATTTTTTCACAAATAAGAAAAACGCACAATCACTATTTTGTCACAAACGAGTAAACCTGTTAGTTTGAAAAGCACACAATCACTATATTAACACAAGTAAGTCAATTGAAAAGTAACACAGACGCATTCACTATTTTATCACAAATAAGAAAACCCGTGAATTATAAAAAAACACACACGATCACAATTTTATCACAAATAAGTATAAACCTGTCAATTAGCGACACGCACAAAGGCTATTTTATCACAATTAACTAACAGCGAAATTCACAGTATGAAAATCACAAATGAAACGAATAATTTGGCTTATAGATCAAAGAAAATAATAGAAATTATATTCTAATCCACTTACCAAAACGATGTTCACAGCACGAAATTCACAACTGTAATGAAAATTTTGAAAGAAAGTAGGTACCTATAATATAAATCCAATCCGCTTACCTGTTTTTTCGATAAATTTCTCAGAAAAGGTAATTTACAGGTCAATTTGCCTTATCATTCAAAAAATTAATGACCGGGTCTAGGTAATTAGTACTTTGTAAAGTACAGTTTTGCCAAAATAAAATTAGATCTACAAGAATTTTTGTAAATTTAAATATGTTTATACTATTTTCATATAGAAAACGTTTATTTAAAGTTAGAGTCAGAAATTTGCAAACAAGCAAAAACATCCACATTATCGAAGTTTACTTTCATACAAACCTTTTCCTGACAATTACGAACACAATAAAAAAATGTTTAAAACGGTCGAATCATTTTTGAGATTTTTCGAGACTAACGCAGGAGAAGGTTTGTATGAAAGTAAACTTCGATAATGTGGATGTTTTTGCTTGTTTGCAAATTTCTGACTCTAACTTTAAATAAACGTTTTCTATATGAAAATAGTATAAACATATTTAAATTTACAAAAATTCTTGTAGATCTAATTTTATTTTGGCAAAACTGTACTTTACAAAGTACTAATTACCTAGACCCGGTCATTAATTTTTTGAATGATAAGGCAAATTGACCTGTAAATTACCTTTTCTGAGAAATTTATCGAAAAAACAGGTAAGCGGATTGGATTTATATTATAGGTACCTACTTTCTTTCAAAATTTTCATTACAGTTGTGAATTTCGTGCTGTGAACATCGTTTTGGTAAGTGGATTAGAATATAATTTCTATTATTTTCTTTGATCTATAAGCCAAATTATTCGTTTCATTTGTGATTTTCATACTGTGAATTTCGCTGTTAGTTAATTGTGATAAAATAGCCTTTGTGCGTGTCGCTAATTGACAGGTTTATACTTATTTGTGATAAAATTGTGATCGTGTGTGTTTTTTTATAATTCACGGGTTTTCTTATTTGTGATAAAATAGTGAATGCGTCTGTGTTACTTTTCAATTGACTTACTTGTGTTAATATAGTGATTGTGTGCTTTTCAAACTAACAGGTTTACTCGTTTGTGACAAAATAGTGATTGTGCGTTTTTCTTATTTGTGAAAAAATAGTGATTGTGCGTGTTTTTTATTTGTGATAAAATAGTGATTGTGCGTGTTTCTTATTTGTGATAAAATTGTGATTGTGCGTGTTTCTTATTTGTGATAAAATAGTGATTGTGTGTTTCATTAAATTTGCTCACTGTGTTAATATCTAGTGTCTGTGCGTGTTTTTCATTTGTGTTCGATTGTAGTGTTTTATTTTTTGAATTTAAAAATGGCAAGTTTCGAAGAATCAGTATTTGGACCAATGCGACGAGTTACCACGTTGGATGCTGAAGCTTTGGAGGTTCAGCAATGTTTAGGAAATTATAATATCGTAAGATCGTTTACAAAAAAAGATTTCCTTGATTGTCTGGGAGCAGAAAAAATAGAGGTCACGTATGAATTAAAATGGCAAAGAATGCTACAATTGATGGCCAAAACAAATGCCGAAGAGGCGAAAGAGGATCGACAGAGGAAAACGGAGATAAATCAACCCCTGCTTGAAGGTGACCCGCGAAGAATACGCTGCACGACGAGCGAAAAGGTTCAGCGGAACAACAATCAACCGCAGGAAGAAAAAATGGAAACTGGACAACCCCAAGACAATGTGGCCAAGGATATTTACGCCGAAAGAGATCGGATGATGTGGTTGCACACAGCGGAATGCGTTCGACAATTGGAAGAAGAAAGACGGCAAAAAAACAATTTAGGAAACGAGAAGAAACAGGCTTCGCGGATACCTGTACCTGCCGAAAAGAAAGAAGTGTTGGCAAATGGAAACCCGAATGATAATTTACGACAAAAGTTGAATAAGGATATTCAGCGCCGAATCGTGCAAGGAAAAAAGCAGTCCGCCGCATTGCTTCCCATGCCATTGACGAAGATCGCTAGCTGCAATTCAACAGAGCAGGACACTCGACGACGTCTGGAAGAACGGCAGAAGATGCTTCATGAGGGAGCCGTCCAGAATAGAAACGCAAAAATAGAAATCAGGCAAAGAGCAATGGACGCGAAACGTCTTCGGGACGAAGAAAAGGCGCGGAACAGCCACGATAAACAGGCCATTGAAAATATAGAGCCAGCTCCTAAAAGGCAGAAGACGGACACTTCGGAGCCGGGGCAGAAAACCGTAAAGAAGAAAAAGGATTCAGGCCTATCAAAATTACGACGGAAAGTTACGAATGTCTATCGGAAAGGCGGTTTGTTGTAAAGTTGCGATTCGGACACGATACACAAGGATTAATGACGAAAACAAAATTTTTGTGATGAAATACCTACATTATAAAGTGTTATTTGTTTGAAAGTGTTTAGTGATTAGTGGTCAAATAAAAAACACAAATATACATAATATACACAAATATACCAAACATATACACAGCATGCGTACATACATACTACACTACATACATTAATACACACACACCCCCTCCCTATGGACTGCAGGACCTTGTCGCGGTGGGAGGGCTTGCGTGTCTCAGTGACCCGATGAGCTATGCCGGCGTGGGAGCGGAACATCGAATCCCGGAAAGGTCAAAGGGTAGAGACCAGACCAACAAGCAGTCCACATATTAGCTAATTGAATGCTCTAAGCAAATGATTTAAGTTGTCGACCGTCTAAAAACTCCAATTATCCACAATAAACCTGAGTGAAACTATCATGTATAAAAACTCGGGCCGCAGTGCCAAATCATGTCGACTATATAGTGTATTTACTTTTATAGGCAATGTGGCTCTATTGTATGAACTTAACTTTGTTTTTGGAGAAAATAAAAAATAACCCCTTAATACACCCTTTAAAACAACATTTTTTACTTAATTTCAATATTACATATTAATTCAACATCTGTACCAAATTATATACACCCTTCAGTATGTAAATGCATATCAGTAAACTTATAATAATAATAATATTAATAATAATAATAATAAATGCCTTTATTAGGGGCGGAGTTCAGCTAGGCTGCTCTTCCACTCAATAAGGGCGGAAGTTAGAGGCTGGAGCAGAGGTTGAGTGTTAGAGGTTAGATTTAGAGGCTGAAAGTTAGGGATTGAGAGCTGGAAGCTGACGGTTAGGAACTGGATGGGACTAGGCTACTCGCGGTCGTTTGCTAGCAAGCTCGTGTGTGACGTCAGTGGTGGGGGTAATACATGGAATTTTGCTTGGAGTTGAAGATTGCAGACCGAACAAACTAACCTATTTCATAATTCACAAGCGTCTAGCCGAGTCTGGAAGGAGTGCATCAACCGGTCGTCTGAAGACTACTTGTGTCAAGACGGTGCTGGGATATGGTGTGTGATATAAATTCAAATTACTAATTAGTAATGATTTATGATATACTATTTATACAATGCAGTGTGGTGTATGTATAAATAATATAATGTGTGTAAATATATTAAGAAAAAATATGTGAACAAAAATATATCAGATTTATTTATTGTACAACGTTTCGTGTATAAATTTAGATGGATAAATATATAACAATAATTATAAAAATCAAAATTAAATACTATTTTAAAAATTAATGTTGGTTTTTATTTAGTACAATAAATAAATCTAATATATTTTTGTCCACATACCTGCGATTTTTTTTAATATTATCACGATTAGATACGATATCTAATATAAATTATCTAGATAATTTATGTTATGTCTAGATAATTTTATTTAAATAGAATAAGTAAGAATATAACTCTACAAAAAATAAATGTAAAAAAGGGCCTCGGTCGATACAAAGAACAAGTGGTTTTGCCTAAGAAAAAAGAAGGGAGATCTAAGAAGGTGGCAAGTTTTTATAAATGACTTGTGTATGTAAACTTGCCATGTGAAAATTTGCCACATTCCTTAATCTCACTTGTTCTTTGTACCCAACTTGGGATTTTTTGCATTTATATTTTTGATGGGATTATACTTACCTGATAATATGCACTGTATCTATATTATATTCCAATGACTGTATCAGTGCTAGTGGCCATAGATGCCGAAACACCTTCTTTCTAAATAAAAAAAGAGAAACAAACGACAATAGTGTTATGAGCAGAATGCACAGCAATTTTGTTAATCGCACACTAATTTCGTTTAAGCATTGCTTGCTTTACTGCAAAATCCTCTGAAGTTTCTGGTAATAAAAATGATTAAAAAAAAAGATTTTTTAACATGGTTTTCCATATCGATATTTTATTTATAGAACACTTGTTAATTCATATTACTGTATGATTTGAAATTTGAATTTTTCTTGAACTGTACTGATTTGCGATGATAAAATTTGTGTAATGTTAATGAAGTTAAAGTCAAGAAATTATTTTATGTTGTAAGGAATAACCAAGTTGTCCTTCGATCTTTGACTTCCAATAAACTTTTTAATAATATTTTATCGACATCGCTCTTTTTGCAGTCGTTAGAGTCAACAGGGGGAAATATTTATTCTTCTTTGGTTAGCACAAGAAATATGATATTTTTGTTGATTCTGTGTATGTATATAAGGAAATTTTAGTAGACAGTGGATATTAGATTACTCAGACTGCGGAAAAGTTAGTTCTTTTTTACGAAGTTAAAGGTTCTCTCCGTTTCACATACTTGCCATGCATCAAAAAGCACCTGTGTTGTTTTTAATTTATTGGTACAGTAATACTCCGAAGTTATGCGATAGGTAAGACTGATAAATACCGCGTATGTCGAATTCGCGTAGGTCGAGATACATCTTTGCATTAAGTGCATATAATTTTTTTAAATAGGACCAATGACTAATGTGAACATTAAGGCGTATAGAAGTAAAATATGTGATAAAAATAGAAATTATTCATCAAATCTGATAAGTTCGTCTGACGAGACAATGTTCACCTCTTTTTGCAGCGAATGTCTTCATAACACGCTTAAAATTTTTTATTCCGTGGTTTCTAGGTGAAACGTGCTCTTTGTTGGAGTACCTATGTATTTTTTTAACATTTCAGATTCTTTTTAATTGAACTAAGTCTTTCTGTCAAGTTTCTAACTGATTAGAAAGCGCAACTCCGAGTTCGCGTAAGTCGGAGTTTTATTGTATCTATCTTCAGGCGCGATGTTCGAATAGTTATAATCGTAAATTTAGGTGAAGGCACAAAATTTCACATTCCAAAAATATAATTTTATCTTAAAGTTTTTTTTTTTTCAAAATTATTTTTCGAATTTTTACTGAAAGCATCTCGAAAACTGATTCCTCTGTTTATTTCCAAGACTAGTAAATAGAATCAAAATTTTGAAAAAAAAGAATATAATGATACTAAGTGGTATACCTACGTCATACGTATACTTTACAAGAAATAATTTGTTTCCAATAGGTGAATTTTTGAAAAGGAATGGTAAAAAATGTGGTTTATTTATTTTTAGGGTTCCGTATATCCGATGAAAAAACGAAACTCTTGTAGGATCACTCTCCTGTCTGTCTGTTTATCTGTCTGTCACAGGTTATTTTTTTATCTCAAAGTTGTTTTTTTTTTCAAAATTTTAAGTATTTTTCGAATTTTTACTGAAAGCATCTCGAAAACTGATTCCTCTGTTTATTTTCAAGACTAGTAAATAGAATCAAAATTTTGAAAAAAAAAGAATATAATGATACTAAGTGGTATACCTACGTCATACGTATACTTTACAAGAAATAATTTGTTTCCAATAGGTGAATTTTTGAAAAGGAATGGTAAAAATGTGGTTTATTTATTTTTAGGGTTCCGTATATCCGATGAAAAAACGAAACTCTTGTAGGATCACTCTCCTGTCTGTCTGTTTATTTGTCTGTCACAGGTTATTTTCTCTCTCTATTAAAACTATCTGTCTCCTCAACCTTTTGATTCCATTTTTTTGCGTCCTAGACATTGTTACTGATATTTAAAACCGAATCTGCGGTCTTGTCGCCCTCTCAAGACTGCCGGTGCCTTTTTGGCAATGAGGCAAATACAGTCCTGCAGGCTAGCGGGAAAAGTGTTTTTCTCTAAGCATATTGTTTGGCGGCAAATGGTAAGCGATCGCGACGCGCGGCCTACTGCGAATTGCTCGCATTATGTACTACGCGACTACAACAGAGAATATGTTTTGGCTGTTTGCCAGTTGGAGTTGGCACGGTGACCACATAAGTGCACGGTATTCCCAATTATGCCATGTTTTATCGACTGGTTTATTGTAGCCTCGCTATCTATATAGTCTACATTGCTGGACAGAAATTGGAAGTTTGTTATAGTCGAACAATAGCAATGAAAAAACAGTGAAGGTATTAAAATAATAAAATGACACACTTTCTTGGGTTCATAAATTTTTAACTCCAAAACTTTTGAAGAAAATTTAAGTTTTTATTATTACAATTGGCAGTAATTTCGATATAAAACGTTTGATAATTTTACAATGCTTCTTCTACTTGAGGTCTCCGAAATATAAAACACTTGTTTTTGCAAAAGTCTGTTCATCTATCTATCAGCACAATATTCACCAAACTGCACAGTAGACCGATTCCAATTTTTTATATTATATTTGATACATAAATAGGAAGAGAAAATGACTCATGCACAGACGAGATATGCGCCATAACTTAAGTTTTCATAATGATTTATTATTCCAGATCATTGTATAGTCATTTTAAAAATTATAATTTATTATCCACTTGTTATTTTTGCTGATCTAATATCTCCCATGGATTTTTCAACTTGTGTTTAATAGACTAAGCGATAGTTCTAGAAAAGGCGATTTTTTAGATGTTAAAATCAAATGAAATAACATTTCGCAAACTGAATTTTGAATGGGGCATTTTAATTTTGAATTTTATGATTAATAGTTTGTATTTTATCGTCCAATTACCGTTCGGAAACTAGCCGCGAAAGAACGAGGGTGATTCCTCACTGGAAGTAGTTTTTCTCGGAAAATAGGATGACTGATTAAGATTTCAAAGTGAAAACTGATTTTCGGATTTAGCGAAGCCTTAGTCTAACAGAACTTGTTTGTAGAATGTTATAAGATTTGCTTCTGGCAAAACGCAAAACTCAAAAGATGCTTTGGAAAAATTATAACTGATATAACAGACAAAAATGATCTTATTGCTTTCTATCACTCATCCTTCCTCCCCCTAATTATGTTTTTGCAAAATATATTTTCAATGCATAAACGCTCAAAGTTGACTGCTTTTTAATTATAAGTATATTTATACAGATAAATAAACAGGCAAACAATGATGAAAACTGAAAATTTGCTCTAGGAATCTTTAAAACTAGAATTTTAGATTAAGTTGCGATTTTTTTATTTATTTATAGTAATTGTACGTAACTTTGCAAAATTTTATTTTCAAAAAAGTCCTTATGGCATTTTGAAGACATTAGGGGTGAATTGAGTTGAAGTGTAATGTCTTACTGGCACTACAAGATTGAAACCGCTAGGCGAACATTTAGATCCGACTAAATGATCTAGTTTATTTATTTTATTTAATACTAAATTTGACGGTATTAAAATTATAAAATGTCTCAATAACTTTTTTGGCAAATAAAATTTTGCAAAGTGAAAAATTCTAGGCTTGCCTAGGCTCCACTACCCACTCAGGTCTTCGATTTTGCGACATTACAAAAGCACTTCTTTTGTAATGTCGCACAAATTTTCATGTTGCCTCAAATGCCTACCCAAAAATGTTTGATAGCTTTTGAATTATTTAGGTACGGCTACTTTTGTATGATTTGTGAGCGATACTGTACTTTTATAAGAAAATTGTTTGCTAAGCCTACTAGACCAATGCTATTGCTTGTTACTCTGCACAGTAAGAACTACATAAAACACGAATGTGTTATGGCTCTGTTTGCTTTGCAATTAATACTGCTCGAACAAGTTTTATATGCAAAACTACGATAGTGGAAGTTCCTTCTCAAGTTTGTTGAGTTGACAAAGAAAATTAAATGTACTTTACAAGAAAAGAGACCACTGTTTAATTATTATTAGTCATTCGAATTTATGCATTTATATATTTTTTGTGAAATTGATTGTTTTCAGAAAAGTAACACACCTACGTAATAATCAAAGAAAATATGAAAAAAGAAAACACTGTTCACTTTTCTATATAAAATATTTTATTTGCTAATACATTGCGATCATTTAAATATCATATTTTTATACCACTGTAAATTAGTTAATGAGCTACAGAAAGCTTTAATCTTCTTAATGCACCTCTTAAAAGACCTTAATTTTTACTACTTTCAATTAGGAATAAAAATTCTTATTTTCCAATATGATAAATAAAATTTTAACACAGTTAAAGCGTTCTATAAGATAAAAAAGGTACCAGAATTTTTGAAGTTATACTTCCTTTGGCGCGTTATGAAAAATAATGAGAGTTAATTTTTACGATATCTAAAAGAGAAAAAGGAAAACACAAGGGCGAAGTTGCCGCTTTTCACCATGTTTTCGTCTTTGGGTCGCGCATTAACATTACTATGTGTAAAATTCAGGCCGATTTCTCATTTTGTTAAGACGTTAGAAGCCTTTGACTGACTGACGAATGGACAACGTTGCTACAACATTAGACACAACATTGGGTAGGTATACGGACACCAAACTAGGTTTAAATGACGGCAAAAAGTATAGCTTCTAGCGCGCGTACATAAGTAGATGTACATTGTACCAATGTACATGCATCCACTTTATTTTAACTGTATTACAGAACGCCTGTATTATGATGTACTCTTATTCAATAAATCTTTTATCTTGCCTACCTTTTAAAAACACATTTTGACTTCTTTTTAATTCTTTTAGAATTACGAATCTTTTAATAATAATAAACCGGCTTTATTTCATAGAGTATGTGTATGAAACATGTCAAATTTGAAATACATTAAGTAGAATTATACATTTAAAACATCTTAAAACATTTAAAAATCTTTAATAAAATCATTCACTCTATATGGAGTCTTGTCAATAAGAACTTTTGTAAGTTCTTTTTTAAATTTTGGTGTCGGTAGTTCTCTTATTTTTTTTAAGTGATAGTAGAATGTGTGGATTTATATTCTATCTAAAATCTTTGATTAACGTCTGAATAGAACTCTTCAAATATTATTTCTATCTATAGAATATGCTAGTAAAGTTTATATTTATTTATTAATTTTATATAGTTTTTTCATTCAGTAAACATGGTGGATTAAAAAAACACGTTCCCAATTTATGTTTTACAACGTAAATAGATCTGGTACTATATAACTTTAATTGAACTTCTACAGTTTCATGTTCAAGTTTGTAATAAAAACTCTGTTATAGACCAATGATTTTTATTGATCTAATATACGTCATATGGAAAATTTTATAAAAAGAGAACACAATCTTGAAAATTATTGAAGCCATTTAATTACCGTAACAACTTTCCAACAGAATTGTGTTCTGTATATATACATGTGTGTGTTCTTTATGGTCCAAGTTCTGACCGTAAAAAGTCTACTGCACAACAATACTAAAATTTTATTATTGAGTGTAGCAGATAATTTAAAGAAAAACATCAAATCGGTAGTAGGCCAATGTAAGTTGTCGGTATCTCGTATCGGTTGAACATGATTTGACGAAATATGTGTAGAATATAATAAAATATTTATTTTCTACTTTGTACAAGTAGGCACATAGAAAATTGTCAACATAAAAAATCACAAAAAATCTTTAAAAGTATTATAGTGACAGAGCGTGTCTTTTAGTTTATTTTTGAAAGTGTCCAACACCATTGGAAATTTTACTAATTTAGGTCAAAATTCACTTTTCAAAATTTAACAATATTTTTTCGTTTTGAGATCCCCCGAATGTTTATCTGTGAACACGATACAGGTCAAACGGAGGAGCGGATAGAAACCAAATTTTGCGAAGATATTTGATATGCAAATATGACCCGCGCATATAACGTTGTTTTTTTATATAATAATGGTATACTCTTCATGACGGTTTATATTATTCTATCTATTTTCACAAGAAAGTTTTATATACATATTTTCTTTCTGAACTTTATAATGTCAAAAATATTTTGAAAAGTAAAAAAAAAAAGTTCTGTAGATTTGTGTCAGTTAGTTAACAACCATGCTTTGGTTAATTTTTACATGACGTGATAACAGATTATATATATGTAGATAACCATGAAAAAGAATATCAATACGTAATACTAGCCGTTACCCGCGTCACCACACGCGTTAGCAGAAATTTTATTTTCTTTATTATAATTTCTTTAAAGTTGGAATGGTCCCGTTGCCCAATGGGCGGAATGTTTTATTTTCAACGGTATTTTATTGTTATATAGAGAAATATCAATTATTCAATAAATAAAATTATCGACCAATTTTTCAGACAATATATTAACAAAAAATATAATTAATACATTAACGTTTCGATCCGGATTTGGATCTTCTTCAAAACGGATCTAAAAAATATAAAAAATAATTAATAATTAATTTCTAATTCGCTTTATGTAAAATTCTTTCGAAATAATTAATTAGTATCAAAATATTGAAAAAATAATAACAAACAATTTTTTATTAAGTAGGATTTAACGAACTAAATTAAAATTATTTAAGTGAAATTTTAATTTAGTTCGTCAAATCCTACTTGCTAATTCTTATCCTCTCAAATTTATAAATAAATTTATCAAAATTAGAATTAATTAATTAACAAAAAGTCATAATTTACAAAACAATGTTAATAATGTTGATTGTCCTTTTATAGTAATTCCTTTTTTCGAAAATATTTCACTAAAATTTAATTCATTTCTTAAAAAATTAAATATAAAAACAGTTTTTAATATTAAAAATAAACTTGATAAAATTATTAAAAAGGGAAAAGATAAAATTAATAAATTACAAAAGCATAATGTTATATATAAAATTAATTGTGAAAATTGTAATCAGAATTATATTGGTCAAACAAAAAGAGCTCTTAAAACAAGAATAAGAGAACATCAAAATAATCATAAATTAATCCCTGACAAACATAATGTAATAACTAAACACAAATTAGAACTTGAGCACAAAATTAATTGGGATAATATAAAAATTTTAGATAATGAAACTATTTTTTTTTAACCACTTAATGCTTTTGAACGAACACTGCTCGCGCGCGGCGCGTGTATCGCAACGCGACAACCCGAGCAGTGCTCGCCAGTTTCGACTTGTTAGAGTTTTATGCGATAAACAAACGAACGGTGCTCGCCAGTTGCTACTTGACGGGCTAGAGACACTACGCATATCGTTTCCTCTGTTTTACCTTATTGAAAAACATTATAAAATATTTTGTAAGTATTATATTTCCAAAATTAATTAAAAAAAAATGCATTTTTTACGAACTTATAGTGATTTATATCTATTTTTATTCATTTATTTCGATTTTTTTTATTTACGCTCGTAGAGATTATATGTATATAAATAGTTTACTCTATTTTAACTTATTTTTAAATCATGTAAACTGTATAAATAAAAAATAAAATAACCTGCAGTTTTTATTTCAATTTTTGATAAAAAAACCCGAGCATTAAGTGGTTAAAGAAATATTTCGGAACTGTTACATATAAAATCAAATAAAAATTCTCTCAATTAATGCTCAATTAGATACGGAAAATTTAAGTAATATATATAATATTATTTTGAAATAATATTTTGTTTTTAATAAATTTTCTTTCTTTTTAGATTTCACAATTATTTCCATGACTACTTAATAAAAAATTGTTTGTTATTATTTTTTCAATATTTTGATACTAATTAATTATTTTGAAAGAATTTTACATAAAGCGAATTAGAAATTAATTATTAATTATTTTTTATATTTTTTAGAACCGTTCTGAAGAAGATCCAAATCCGGATCGAAACGTTAATGTATTAATTATATTTTTTGTTAATATATTGTCTGAAAAATTGGTCGATAATTTTATTTATTGAAGAGTCTAATCAGACGTTAATCAAAGATTTGAATATCAATTATTTTTAATTATTGTTTTATATTTTGCAAATTTGACGACATGTAAAAAATTTATAGATACTGTTTGTTTTTTTAATTGGATAGCTTAAAAACTTCAACCAAAACGCTAAAATAATGTTCTCTGACAAATAACATGAACCATTTAAAATGTCTGACACCTTGAATATGTCGAAAAAACGAATATACAAAAATTTATCAATAACCAGCTAATTATCTCAGTATCGATCACCACCCGTGACTGAGTGATTGAATCACTGAATCTCACAAGACAGAGCTTTCTAGAGTCGTGACTCGTGAGTCATAATAACATACAACAATCACTAGAATTAATGAATCTCGCTCCAAAAAATGGATTATGCGCACTAAACGGACAGTCGACTATAAACACGAAGTTTGAGACATTCAAAATCAGAAAAGCAATAATTTTATATTGTTTTTGTTTTAAATTTTTTTTGGTTAACAAATAACATATTAAATATTTTATTTATTTATTTAATTTATTAATGACTTATGACGTCATAAAAATTATTTTTCAAAATTAAATTTAAAAAATCATTTTTTTACTATTTTCACGTAAAAGACCCTGTTTCACTGTCAGAATATTTATTTGTTGTATTCTACATTTCATTTAAAAAACAAAGATTTAAAAAAAATTGTTATTAATAAATTTTTTGTTAGTCATGATATTGACAACTTTGACGCGTCAGACTGGAAAATAGGAAAGCTATCCCCATCAGACAATATGAAAAGTTGATTTTGCAGTGTTCAAATATAAGATACTGAGATAATTAGCTGGTTATTGATAAATTTTTGTATAGTCGTTTTTTCGACATATTCGAGGTGTCAGACATTTTAAATGGTTTATGTTATTTGTCAGAGAACATTATTTTAGCGTTTTGGTTGAAGTTTTTAAGCTACCCAATTAAAAAAACAAACAGTATCTATAAATTGAAGGAGATTTGTTTGGTTGAGGAACAAGTTTGAAATAAGCTTTACCAGAGTATAAAACTTATTTCAAACTTGTTCCTCAACCAAACAAATCTCCTTCAATACATATTTTTGGAACAAAACTTCTACTAACAATTAATATCTATAAATTTTTTACATGTCGTCAAAACGACATGTTTCGGAAAATTTAGAAGGAAAACGCCCCAAAATCAAAAAAAGTCATAAAGGAAATAGGTGTCAGACTAGGCCTACTGAAGCCATATACAAAGTTTGGGGAGAGTATTTGTCAGTAAAATTTTTGCCGACGGGCACTCTGACTAAAATATTAATTCTACATTCACATAAAGGATTAAAAAAACTTTAAATTGAACGAAATCAGACTATTTTTAACATTGTATTTAAGAAACAAATTTTTTGTTACCAAAATGATCAAAAATAATTTTGGAATTATTTAAAGATTTAGAAAAATGTATGTACAATACTTCTATGATTTGGTAATTGGTGTAGACGTTGAATTAATAATTTAATGTGAGAAAGTTTCTGTTAGTTTAAGAATTTAAAGAATATTTTTAAATTTTGTTCTTAAAAAAAGTTAACTTCACATATAGCAATACGTTCAAATACCAAAATGCATATTCGAAATTACACTATTTTATTAACTGAGTTTGACTGTAACTACTACTTTTTATTTGAATATCACTTTCTTTTCAAATTAACTAAACTATTCTGTCAGAAATGAAACTTCAACCTTACATTTGGATTAATATTTATCACTGTACTAGAATAATGGCGAATATCATATTTTCAAGGAATAAAAAAAATTTAGTTTTCTGTCAATTTGGAATCACATTACTAATTCTGTTTAAACAATCTAGTATTTAAATGAAATTAAGATATCAGATGATGAGAATTATGTTACTTTATAGACGTACTTACTATAAAGGTAAAATTTTCCAGTAGATTCTACAATCGGTACACTTATGAATTTATATCATTAACATCAGCGGTACCAACCTAATATATCAACGTAAAGGTATAAAACCGTTTTAACTGGCAAGGCTTCTCCCCAACTTCTTCATCATCCGGCTATACATTATATAGAAACAACCCTTGCATCTACCGTTGACTCATATACATAATAGACTATTCAATTCAATATCACCTGCTTCTTTAAAACCGTTTTTCCGTTTTTTTTTTTTTAAGTGAATACTTCTTTAAAAATGGGGGTACACTCGTTTCCCTATGTAACGAAATTTGTTTCAGAATTTGTCACGAAATTGTATTATTATAGTAACCCTATATAAACAATGATTAATTATTAGTAAGCATTGGTAGCTTTGGTAGCTCAGTGCTGGCATGCTATACGGCCGGCATGGGTTCGATTACAGTCAGATGCGCGCAACAATTTGTTTTTTATATATATTTTTTTATAATTATATATTTTTATATTTAAATATAACATTTTCGACTAATTTATCAGAATAATACTTGAGCTAAAAAAAAACAATATTTGCAGTAAATCTGCAAAAATTTTGTTGTCTGTTTGTGTTTTCTTATTTATTATTTGCAGGAAACCTGCGAAAAAGTTGAAAATGTGTTACGACAACACATTACAGAAGTTTATGGTTTTAGAAGATTTCCTTATTTAAAATACAATGATTTTTTGCTGGAAACTTCATTTTGAAGCTACACTTACGAAACCTTATGATCATTGATGGCATTCATAGTTGATGGCAATCTAAGTCTTGATGGTGAAAGGTAGGTCGATAGTCAATACATAACTTTAAGAAGATAACCCTAAAGCAAAACGTTAATCACTTGGTTAAACTTGATTTTTCTGAGAGCTCATATAAAAAAAATAAACAAATTATCTTTCAAAAATCCCCATACAGTTCATCATAGCTTTGAAACACTACACGTTTTTTCTAAAATTAATAACTTTTCTATTTGACACCAAAATCATCATTTCCCTTTCTTATTATTTATATATAAATATTTAAGAAAGAAAATGTTTCATAGAGTTAGTAATTTAAAGAGATTAAAATTTTCCAGGACACTGACGCTATCACTCTAAAGTTTCGTTGTGTCATGGATAGTTTTTTTGTCAGAACTGCATTAGTGCACAACTATGAGTGGTGACAGAATAGAATAGACACGCTTTTGAAACAGAACTCTCTTATTAGAACCTAATGTATTTAGATGGTAATTACATCAGAATCATTTACATTAATTCAGATGGATCTGTACAGGGTGCTTTTGGTTACTTATTTTCATTTTAATGGGCGACAGAGTACAGGTCAAAAAAGAGGATTAGTGTAACCCTAGCAAAAAATGTGCGATAATATGGTGGGACTTCCTCATAAAGTAGCCATCATGTCTAACTAATGCAATATTATAATACTGAATTAGTGAATTATTTTCCTCCCTTATCATACAATATTTACTGAAATGTTTCAACACCAATTGTCTTTTTTGACATAGTCTATCACCGATTCCAATAACATAAGTAGATCGAAAATATTGTGTAAAATTGATTAGGATGGACAGTCGTCACTCGAAACTGAATATATTTGTCAATGAATGCGATCAAGTCAACGGTGGTTTGTCATGGCGTTAGGACTGTTGGTATCGAAAGTAAGAATGATAGGGTTTGTCCTTTGCCAACAATGCTTCAAAGTTTCCGCATCCACTCCATCGAGTGGAAGGCTCCATAGCCGCCGCCGTCGAAACACCGAACAGTTGAGTGATGGAGGTGGATTAAAATTAATAGAACCGCACATCTGTGCGTCCCTTCCTTCCTCGTTTCCTTCCTTCCTTCATCCTCCTCATCATCCACGCATACCTCTATACAGTATAACATACACAGATATCTCTACTGAGTGCAGACACTTAACCACAGCACAACTCCTGCCTGTTCTATCAAACCGTCACTTGTTTGTATTGTTGTACAATAGTTGTATTGGCTCACTGGTTCGCGAAACAGCGGTGGTGTTCTGATAGATGCTGAAAGCATGTCGACCAAATCAATACTATTATAGACGTTTGTGTCCTTAATCTTCATTTACATGCAAATATACTTTGAATAATCGCTGTTTGATACGAGATAAAGTACCGCGATTGCTAAGAAGTACATTTTCCTCATGGCACCACATTTATTCAAATTAAATGTACTGTTCTATTTTTACGAAATGTAACATATTATTAATAGGCAAGCAGTTTTTTTGTGCGGCTAGCTCTTCCTAAACTACTGGACCATTTCGACGATCAAGGTGTCGTTTGAAAGGGTTTGATGTACAGATGTGTAATATGGTGCCGGCTTAGCGATAAGTGGATTAAAAATCGATATTAAACCTAATAAAATAGATGATATTATATGAGCAGGCTTTCGAAAAACAATTTTTATTAGATATGTCAAAATAATTACAGTTCAATTTTAATTATTATCTATAAACAGTTAATTATTTGTTTTGAAAGGAAAAAAGAGGAATAACATAATATTTTCAGTAAGTAATTTTAAGTAATAATTAAGTATACTGTATAGGTATGCTATTTTTTATATTTAAAATTTTTGACGTGATAACGTCTTATAAATTGATGAATCACCAATCTTATAAATTGATAAAACACCGGCTGCATGCACGAAAAAGTGTAACGTTCCTAACGTAACGTTCCTAACGTAACGTTCCTAACGTTCGTAGCGCGTAACGTTCCTAACGTTCGTAACGCGTAACGTTCCTAACGTTCGTAACGCGTAACGTTCCTAACGTTCGTAACGCGTAACGCGTAACGTTCCGCCTGACCCTGTGCGTGCTTTTCTCGAAAACGGCCCTAACGATTTGGATGAAATTTACTGAAAAGGGATTTTGGGGGGCAAAAAATCGTTTTAGCTAGGTCTCATCTCTCGAAAAAATCGTTTTCTTACAAATTTTATCATTATAAAAATCAATTTTTTGACGTATGAAAATACTTAAATATTGTAAGTAGGTTTTGAAATTTTATATACTTAAACAATAAAACAATAATTGTTTTCTAAATATTATGACAGTTAATCTTTGAGACTTAAATAAATACGGAAGAAAGAAAGTTAATAAAAAAAATTATTTTTATAGGTGGTGAGTAATTTAATAAATAAAATTAACCTAAATTTGAAGCGAAAGATGCAATATCATAGATTCGAATTATTATTATTATTATATGTAGAATTTAGGTTATGTATTACGGAATACGTTATCACGTAAAACTATCGTCCGTAAACCGACTTTACAGACAACCAATTTTTTTTATAGTGTTTTCACATACCAACGTTTTTGCCAAACACATATACTTGAAAACTTACACATGAGAGCAGAAACGGCTGTCGATGGGGGAAATTGTGAATTTTTTGCTTCATATAAATAAAAAATGATCAAAAAGTTTCGACAGGAAACTTTTGGATATGGTTATGGATATTCGCAGATAAATTGTAAACTGTTAAATCATCAATATACTTTCCGTTCAATGCGCGGAGGGTTCATTTATAACATAAGATAATTTTATTGTACCCCTGAACAAGTGCAATAATTAATTTGTCAACTCATAAAAATGTTATATAAAATAATTAATATAATATAATTTTATTTATTAAAGAGTAATCAGACGTTAATCAAAGATTTGAATAATATAATTAATATAATAGTAATGTAAACACTGTTGTAGCCTATCTTAGAACGTCATTTTCCGAATAGAAATTCATAGCGCACGGAGTGCACCAGCCAAGTTGCTGTACTTTACACGAACCATTTCAAACCCTTTTCGATCTCCAAGGCTAATTAGGTCACAACTGATTTTTTCCAGGGGAGTTAAGATTTCCATATAGAAACAGTAGTCTAAAATGAATACGCCTAGGTGGAATAGTTTTTAAGATACGAGTAATCAAAAATCACGATTTTGTGCATTCACTGACTAGTCTGATTGATCGACTGACTTATACAGCATTATAAAATAAGTTATTTGGCTAGTTCTGCGTCTAAGCAACATTTTCAAAAGTGAAATATTATTATGGTTGAAGACTAGATGTTGGAGCTGGGATTGAAGGCGAGTAGCTGGGCGAGAGTAGGCAGCTCGCGGTGGTCTGCTATCAATATTATCTGTGACATCAATGATGGGGGTAAAAACATGGAATTTTGCTTGGAGTTAGAGGTTACAGATCGACCAATATAATCTTAATCATATTTTTCAAGTCTTTAGTTGGGTCTGGCAGGAGATTCGATTTTAAATGCAACTCGACAAGACTACTCACGTCTAGTTGGTGCTGGGATAGGATGTGTGATATTATAATGAATTATCGTATATAAATACAATATAATGACGTATTTTGTCTAGGTAATATGTAAGTAGAATAACCTAGAAAATAATTTTATAAAAAATACAGAAATCCCACGAAAAACATAAATGTGAAAATAGGGCCATGTTCGATACAAAGAGTGGCTTTGTCGAAAAAAAGACGTGAGGTCTAAGAAGGTGCCAAGTTTTCCTGTGGCAGTTTATATAAATAACTCCTGTATGTAAATTTTCCAATTGAAAACTTGCGCAAGCTTCTTAGATCTCATTTATTTATGAATGTATCTATATAAATAAAATTTTCAAAAACCATAACTAATAATAATTGAGTGATAATAGCAGTGCTTCTCTAAATCAAAATTAGGGGTAGGTACCTACTACTAAGCGAATTATCAGCAGTGTAAAGAAGATTTCTATTATGGAAAGGTCTTATTAGTTTCAGTAATTACTAATTATTAGAGTTACTTAACTTTTTTGAAAAAAAAGTTAGATACTACTTAAAAAATGAATAACTACATTTTAATATATTGTTGAAATATCTTGAACACATCCCTAGCACTGGTTCCCCAAGTTGGGCAGGAAATTCTTTGTATTATAATAATGCATTTAAAGGTAATTGTATTAAATTTTGAGGAATAAAATAAAAATTAAATTAAAAACAATGGAACAATGTTTTTTTCAAGACAGTTAATGTGAATATTTAGTTCTAGTGACTTCTACAGAATATATAATATAGATTTTGAACTACGCTACTGATATCAGATAACGGAACGCGGAACTATCGTAAGAGTACATGCAGTTTTTACCTTTTCGGTGGCTACTTTAAAATTTATACATGAATAGAATTTTAGATGCCATAGTTCATCCCGAAGGAAAATTGTTTTAATGATTTTAGTTGTTTGATTTAATAATTTAAAACACGTTTATAATTCAATTTCTATTTTTAATAGTACGCAGTAATCTTTATTCGTAACCAGAAGGAGTTGCTCGTTGAATGATTGCCCATTGTTATGATAGCATAACAAAACAAATTGTTATTCCTGGGCAACGTCAGACAGATACGGCCAGTACGAAATAATACGTAACAAAAACCTGGCGAACAGAAAATCACGTGTCATCGTATCTCATTCACGATTGGCAGCACTACAATCCTCTTCATTCCATACACTGAACGAGTATGCATGCACAGTATATATGTATTATCCAATGCCGACATCTTCGCAACCGCCGACCTCCACCAGAATTATTTTGTCAAATATGTGTTCTAAATTAAATACTTAAAATAATAAACAAATTTATTTAAATATAGATCAACACTATGTCGGTTAAAACAGCTTCGTAAATATTCATTATTTTTTTTATCAAATTTGAAAGACAAAAATAGTTTTTGTGAGTTATCCTTAAAATATAGACATATGCTGTTGCAGAATTTTTTTTAGAACTTTTCAATAGGAACAATTCAGCTATACATTGTTTTCGTGTAACTTTAACTATTCACGCAGCGGACGCCGTGGAAGCTCTCAAGAGGCACGACTTTATCCGACTTAGTTGACAAATATTATAATTTTAGCGAATTTGTACATAATATATAACCTATGTTAGTCGGGAGTAATGTACTTTTCAAATGTTGAAATTTTTTTTCAAATAGGTGCAGTGGTTCCTGATATTACTCTCTGCGTACACACAAACTCATATATAATTTTATAATTTTAGTATAGGTAGGGATAATAGTTCGTATTGTAACAAAACTGTTCTATTTCGTGGTGGAAATTATTTATTTACAGTAATAACAACGTTAAATCTACAGTTACCTCGGTCCTGCTGTACCAACTGGACAATTTATATCACAGCTATTTGTAACCCACTGTACGTACCACTCACGGTTAACACGGTATCTGTGACTCGACTCACCGTGCTCGTCGTATTTATAGGCGCTCGGTAGGTTTTCCAGCGTTTTCTAGAATCTTCTGGTCCTTTCTCTACCTGTATTTATTGTTGTTACCAGTTTGACATTGGGCTTCCGGCCGCCACAAAAACCCTTATATCATTGTTGTCTTCTAGGAATCTTGAGCATTCGACAGAAAGCATAGGCGTCTTAACGTGAGGCGCGCAGCAGTATGTTGATTGACAAAGTGATTATATACAGAATTATATTTTTTTTCATAGGCGATAAGTAATAGCAGGGTTGTAACTAAATTTTATTGATATTTATTGTTTTTGTAATTTAAGAGAAATACCGTTATTGTAGAAATTTCTCGAATTAAGTAAAACTGAATCGATAAAGTTATTCTATATTTAAAATTTAGCAGCTGATTATTTTAAAATGAAATAAGATAAAAATTCATTTATTGTAATGTTATTTACAAAAATACTTCCATTTACGACTTGTAGTAATTTTTTAACATAAAAAATCACGTGTAGAATTGCTATGTGTTTGTATATTTAGTAAACTAATACGGCTCTGTAAATTGAAACTTGAATACAATTTCTGTGACTGTTTGAATAATTAGATAAATATAAGAAATATTACGCGGATTTTGTCATTATAAAGAATTTTTATGAAAATATTTTTGAGAGAGAAAAGAGAAAAACGCGGAAAATTGGTAAACATGAGCTTTCTTTAGAATGAACAACTGAACTGTATATTGAGTTAACAAATTTTGCATAAAACTCTGCAAAGTTTAAATTATGTTATTCCAGTAATTCAGTCTCTTCTAAAGTGTAAGTAAACCATCTGTACAGCGCTCGCTTAACACGAATTATCAAACGATATCTTTGATATTGCGATTGCTAATCAGTGAGACCGTGGACATCGGGTTTAACGTTATTATCCAAAACAAAATTAGTTGTCGGACATATATATTTAAAATTGGAATATTTTTCAGTAAACAAGTTCACCTGAACCCTTGAAACATGACATTGTATATTGCACATTTTGTTATCGAGAGAAAAATATATGGTGAAGGTGCAGTGATTAATGACTGCGCTTCCACCACATATGTTCATATATTTTTAATAGACTTTAAAAAGCAAAGCTAAAAACAAATAAAATAAACGGATTTCAAAAACTTGTACGATAAAAACAATGCACAAAGGATAACATAATTTTGTCCTTAGTATTACAACGTGTTACATTGCTACATTTTATTTAAGTAAACGAAAATAAACAATCATGACTAAGAGAAATAATGTAGCCGATTTTTAACCAAATATAGGTAGAAAGGTGATTGTAAAACTGGGTGGTAATATTATTATATTTTTAAAAATTATAATAAATTGGGTCCAGTGCGATAATTCGATGTGCCCAAATTTTGACATTTTTTTAAATCATAGAACACGCTACATTTAGCGTTCTAAAAAAAACTTTGCGGATTATTCACATTCCTCAAATATACATAAAAAATGGAACTTCTTTTCGTCTTTTTGGTTCTAACCAATTAGAAATCACATATACTTACACGTCATAGCAATTGGAGTAGAATTACTGTAAATATTATCACACTTTGTATACACGACCTCGTAATTGTTTCTTCAAAAACTCCTCCCAAACGGCCTCCTCTTTTCATTGCGCAAAAAAAACGCCATGGCATACGCGGCCCCATAATTGTTGTTTATAACTTCCTCAAACGCCTTCCCCTTTTTACTGCGCAAAAAAAAACGAATTTATAAAAATCATTTTTCCGCACTTCAAATGACTAATAAGACTGTTATATTATGTTATATAAAATAATAATTGTGTATTTCCAGTTGATATTTGCACATCGAGCTATCGCTATAAATTCTGTAAAATCTAACTTTGTAATATAGTAAAGCCGATTGTATTTAAATTTTACGAATACAATATTTAAAATTGTTTCAAAAAGCTAAATTAAATTTGGAAAAAATCTTTTAATAATATTTTGAGTTAGTTCAATTTATTTTTTCAATCTCTAAGCACGCCCTTTACATTGTTCTGATTAAAACCATTTGGATTATATTCCGAATCGTAATATAACATACTGTGGTGTATTATATTTTACTTAAAATCGATTACGTTTTTTAAAACGCACACATATCTGGCTAAAAATGTTCAAATTATTCGCTTAAAAATTAGGGACTCGGCAAAAAAAGAACTTGTTGTTTATACATGAAAATCGGTCTTACATAGGCTTTATATGTCAAGAAAATACATACGTATCCTAGCCTTTTATACGTCGAAAAAAGGTAAAGCGAATCCATTAGAATATTTGGGACCTGAACGCCAGAGACTTTTATTTTCATAATTATGTTAATTGCGAAAATGTAGAATTATAAGTAAGACTGTTGTTTATTATGATCAAAACCCTTAACTACTGATGCTCAGTTTTATGACCCTATTCCTTAAACAAAGTCTCTAGACTTTGCAAACAAAAATTTAAAGTATTTCAATAAAACAAAATGTTACTCGCCAGGAGAAGAATACAATTTTTAATGAATTTTGTTCCTGACAAACAAATTAGGCTGTAGCCATTTTTAAACTAGACATAAAATCTTTGGTCACAAAAAATATATATACTACCAACAAAATTAAGTAAAAATAAAGTCAAATTATGTTCATGAGCCCATAAATTAAAAAAAATGCAGTGTTCATGAACTAAGAGTCTTGCTAGGAAAGAACAAAAGCCGCCAGCATCTAAAAAACTTTAGTTGCTTGTTATAGATGGCAGACTTAAAATTCATTTCATGTTTCAATTGTCAATATATACCTATTTGTATAGCTCTTTCGCGTCACGTCACGCATGTTTGAGTCAACATGTCTTGTTGACCCCTGCCTACAGTGGTTTCAGTTTCCCTTGACCAATAACGTCGTCAGTAAATATTGTGAAGTTATTCTGCAAGAAGTTGTTATCTAAATCAACTAATTAGAGTTGGGAATGTTGTAATACTTACGTTAGGTAGCAGTGCAATATACGTATGTTTTGGCTAGAGAACTTTGGGAATTGGCATCGGAAAACTTGTGGAATGTTCGTATTGGATAGAACTGCGCTTTCACAAGCCCTCACATTCTATAAATGTGTTGTGTAGAAATTAAGCTATAAGTAACAATTGTTGGCTCTATTATACACAAAAGTTAGTTTGATGCCCATTTGATTTGGTTTATTTATTTTATAATTTATTTAAGGCATTGTCAATTATTATTTTGAAAGAAAAAAAAATTTTATAAGAGGTAGAGTTGAAAAACAGCACTGTTCTTTCTGAACTCATTTATCCCATTAATTTCTGTGATCAATAAATTCATTATTGTTTTACTGATTACTCTATATACTCTTAGCGACTGAACTACTGTTGCACAGACGCACATCTAAAATAAATTACTTTATAATAATATATAATTTAATTGTGTAGGACTTTGTGCAAGTTTACAAACGTAAAAAATTTTATATAAAATAAAACTTGTCTTCTTTTGCATTGCTTGGAGGAGCTTTTGAAAAATTTTATGTCCAACATAAAGTGGCGAGTTTTCATGGAAGGTTGTGCGATGTTTGAAATAAAAAAAGGTATATTTTTTAATTAATGTTGTCTTTCTGCAGAAGTTTTTAGAAAAAGGTGTTTTTGATGCATGTGAGACAACAGCTCATATGCATATATTCCAAAGTAGATTATTTTGGATGGTTCTGGGGCCTCCATAAAAGAGTTCCCTCCCGCGAACTGAAATCAAGGCTTTTTTACCCCCTCCACTTTTATAGATTTGTGTATAATTCCCCGAATTTTAAGGTTAGACATATCAAGTTTGGACTCAAATTAATCAGGGGTCTGAGACGAGTTCAACGATGGTATTCAAGTAGGGGGGGGTGGTAGCAACCCTTAACATTTCCACCCCTTCCGAATTTTGAATCAGTTTTTTTTGGACTCAAATGAAGCAGGAAGCACGATGTTCATCGGTGGTGGTGATTCAATCGACTGATGCTTTTTATTGTTGACAGCGGTTGTTATCTGAAAAGAGCGAGGGATCAGAGAGAGAGAGGGAGGGAGGAGAGAGAAAGACAGAGGGAGGGAGGAGAGAGAAAGAGAGAGAGGGAGGGAGGAGAGAGAGAATGGAGGGAACATATGCTTGGTAAATCTAGTCAATTTAATTTATTTAATAAAATCATAATTTAATTAATTAATTTAATATAGCAGCGAGCTGAGGATCCGAACTCAGTTCGTTGTGGTTCTCAGTTGTAGTGCAGCGCCTTTAACCGCTCGACCACGAATCGTATTGCGGGAGAGCCTCTTAAAAGTGCATTTGTTTTTAATCTCATCATAATGTGCACATTCTTAACATGTTTGTCTCGCTGGCATTTTTTAGTTTTTTTTTTTTTTATCCCCGTAATATTTATTTGTTTTTCACGTTTGAGCTATTTTTGTTTATTTTGTTGAATTTAATTTATTTAATAAAATCATTTAATTAATTTAATTTAATATATCGGCGAGCTGTGGATCCGAACTCGGATCGTTGCGGTCTTAGTTGCAGCGCAGCGCCTTTAACCGCTCGACCACGAATCGTATTGCGAGAGAGTCTCTTAAAAGTGTATTTGTTTTTAATCTCATCATAATGTGCAAATTCTTAACATTTTTGTCTTGCTGACATTTTCAGTTTTTTGTCCCCGTCATATTTATTAGTTTTTTTCACGTTTGAGCTATTTTTGTTATTTGTTGAATTTATTTTCTCTTTATTATTTTTCCTCAATTTTAGTTTCGAAGGAGGTTTGCTCATTCATCCCCATGGTGACCAGCCGGGTTGGGGATTTACCTGTTTTTTTTTTTTTTTTTGTTTTTGTGTTTTTTTATATCCATTGAGTTCAGTCCATTGTCCTCATCATTGCCTCGGTCATCAACTTTTAATCATTTCAGAAATTTTATTTTTAGTCAATTGTTTCTTTCACTCTCTTCTCCAACTTCTTTATTTGCCATAAACAATGTTCCTAGGGAATAAGCTCGTCGTCTACCTATACACCTTTCTAAATTTGTAAATATCAATGCAGGTTTTTTTTGTTTTTCTTGAATCTTGATTTTTTTTTGTCATTCCATCTTTTTCGCTTTATTATCATTTCTTTCCCACGTGACCTGCCTTTCTTTGCTCTTAAAGAATTGATAGTAGTTTTTTTCCTAGTCTCCAAAACTTTTTTTGAAGATCTTCTGTTATATATTTGTATCGTTAAGGTTTCTCTCGCTCTGCAATATTTACAATTTTTACGCCATGTATTTAGTCCAACCAGAATTGCTCTATTTGATTTACTTTGATTTTGCTAGTCTGCGTACGTAATCTATTTCCTCAATTTTTACAGTGCACCCTCAGATGGTTATTGATTATCTCATAGACAGTGTTTTTCGAGTTGAAAATAGTTTTCTCTTTTTCGTAACTTTCCACTCCACGTATTCTTATGTTTTTTTCCTCCTTTTTTTCCCTCTCCCAATTGCCTTTAATGACTTCTTGCTCTTTATCCTCTTTATTTTTCTCTTCTAACGCAGAAATTTTCTGTTTGTAATTTTTATTCTTTTTCATTCACTTATAAACTTAGGTCATCTATTTTTGGTTCTACTCTCTTGATTGCTTCCAATACCTGCTCCATGTTGTTATTACTTTGTATATTATTATTACGTATCACTTTCTGTATGCCCTTTTTAATAATTTTTCTGATTAACCTATAATGTTATTTGATATCACTGTCTTTTACAATCGTATTATAAAAAACGATCTTTTCTCTCTTTTATTTTTATGTTATATCACTATATTTATGACAGTTAGCTGATACTTTTAGTAATTTTTTTCTTTTTTTGTAAATTTAATAATATTTTAAATTTTCGGCATGAATTTTATTTAGTACTTTATAAAAACTTACTAACTTTCGTGAATATTACACTTTATTATTATTACCAAGCTTGCAACCACTTTATTTGACAATTTACAGGACTGTAAAATAACAAGTTCTATATTTTCCAACGTCAGCCATTGTTTTGGAATTTTTCCTTGTACTAGTATTTCATTAAATAGTCTTGGCAAGAGTGGTACTAGTGTTTCGATTCCATGTTTTATTTATTCATTCTTAATTTTATCACTACCGGGGCATTTCTCTTTCTTTAAGTTTTTTATCGTTAGTCCTGTTTCATGCTTCAGTATTAATTGTATATCCTCTGTTTTATCGCTAAAGAAGTCTTTTTTAGTTTGATCTTTGCTTTTGTACAGATTTCTATAGAAATTGGCAGCCTCCGCCAAAATTTCGTCTCTTTTTCTTTTTTTGGTTATTAGTATTTGTTATTAACAACGGTATCCATATCCTGCCTTGAATTCGTCCCCCTTCGGCCTTTTTAACAGCAGTATTTTGTGTCACAATATTATCTTCTACCAGTTTTTTTTTTTTTATTATTTTTACGTTGATCACTTCTGATTTCTTTTATCATTACCTTACATAATTCTGCATATTCAACCTTGTTGAGGGAACAATCGTCCTTATGAGGTTTTAATAATTCTCTTTTGTCTATTAGTTTCAGTGTTTCTTCCGACAATTTTGTATAATTTTTATTTTGCTTTGTTATTCCGGTTTCTTCTACTGCTTTGTGAATGCAAAACTCGATTTGGTTATATAATTCTTACACTTCTGTTTTTTTCTCCTTCTATTTAAATTCAAATTGATTACCTATACATCCAATACATTTTTTTGTTTTTTTTTTGTTAACTAGGAAAATATAATCTATTTGATTTTTGTTATTCCATTTGGTACTAGCCAAGTCCATTTCATTGATGCCTGTTTTTTTTAAAAAGTGTGTTTCCTATTATCATCTGATGTGACACAGCGAAGCCAATTAATTTTATTCCTCCAAAGTTTCTTTCACCATAATGAAAATTTCCCATAACTGCCTCTTCTCATCCTTCTCGCTTTCCTACTTGTCCGTTAAAATCACCCATAACTATTTTTTTGTATAGAGTTCCTCACTTAGTGTTTCATAGAATTGGTCTATTTCTTCCTCAGTATATGATGATGTTGAAGTGTATACTTGTATAAATGATGCAGTATTTTTTTCGTTTATTTTTATCTTTAACGTCGCTATTCTGTCTGTTATTCCTTTAAATTAATCAATTTTATTTGTTAAATGTCGGTTTTACCATGAATCCTACTCCATTTCGACCTTTTGTTTTTCCAAAATGGTAGAATATTAAGCCGTTTCTTCTTTCACTCAAGTGTTCCCAGTTTCTTCTCACGTCTGCTAGTCCTAATATATCCCACTTAACTTGTTTTAATGCGTTTTCCAGTTCAATTAATCTATCATTATCTAATAGTATTCTAACATTTAATATGCATATTCTTAACTTTTTTCTTATCCTGTTGACATTTTTATTTTTGTTCCCGTCATATTTATTAGTTTTTTTCACGTTTGAGCTATTTTCGTTATATTTATTTTGTTTTTATTATTTTCCTTCAATTTTAGTTTCGCACTGCTTCGAGGAGGGTTTGGTCATTTATCCCCACGATGACCAGCCGGGTCAGGGATTTACCTATTTTTTTTTGTTTTTTTTGTGTTTTTTTTTTTATATCCATTGAGTTCAGTCGATTGTCATCATCAATGCCCCACTCGTCAACTTTTAATCTTTTTTCAGAAATTTTATTTTTTAGTCAAGATTTCTATAGAAATTGGTAGCCTCCGCCAAAATTTCATATCTTTCTTCTTTTTTTTTGGTTATTAGTATTTGTTATTAACAACGGTATCCATACCCTGCCTTGAATTCGTACCCTTTCGACCTTTTAACAGCAGTATTTTGTGTCATAATATCTTCTACCAGTTTTTTTTTTTTATTATTTTTACGTTGATCACCTCTGATTTCTTTTATCATTACCTTACATAATTCTGCGTATTCAACCTTGTTGAGGGAACAATCGTCCTTATGAGGTTTTTATAGTTCTCTTTTGTCTATTAGTTTCAGTGTTTCTTCCGACAATTTTATATAATTTTTATTTTGCTTTGTTATTCCGGTTTCTTCTACTGCTTTGTGAATACAAAACTCAATTTGGTTATATAATTCTTGCACTTCTGTTTTTTTTTTCTTCTATATATTTTTTTAAGTTTTTATTCATAATTATCTGCTATTTCTTTGTTCAATGAGTTAAAGTTTTTATTGAATTTATCATTTCTGTACAATTTATTCGAATTAATTAATAGTGTCGCTCTCAACAATCTGCGGTCAGAGTTAAATTTAAATTGATTACCTATACATCCAATACATTTTTTTGTTTTTTTTTTTGTTAACTAGGAAAATATAATCTATTTGATTTTTGTTATTCCATTTGGTACTAGCCAAGTCCATTTCATTGATGCCTATTTTTTTTTTTTTTTTAAAAAGTGTGTTTCCTTTTGTCATCTGATGCGACACAGCGAAGAAGTCAATTAATTTTTGTTCTCACAAAGTTTCTTTTACCATAATGAAAATTTCACATATCCGCCTCTTCTCATCCTTCTCGCTTTCCTACTTATCCGTTAAAATCACCCATAACTATTTTTAGTATAGAGTTCCTCACTTAGTGTTTCATAGAATTGGTCTATTTCTTCCTCAGTATATGATGATGTTGGAGCGTATACTTGTATAAATGATACAGTATTTTTTTCGTTTATTTTTATCTTTAACGTCGCTATTCTGTCTGTTATTCCTTTAAATTCATCAATTTTATTTGTTAAATGTCGGTTTTACCATGAATCCTACTCCATTTCGACCTTTTATTTTTCCAAAATGGTAGAATATTACGCCGTTTCTTCTTTCACTCAAGTGTTCCCAGTTTCTTCTCACGTCTGCTAGTCCTAATATATCCCAATTAACTTGTTTTAATGCGTTTTCCAGTTCAATTAATCTATCATTATCTAATAGTATTCTAACATTTAATGTGCATATTCTTAACTTTTTTCTTGTCCTGTTGACATTTTTATTTTTGTTCCCGTCATATTTATTAGTTTTTTTTCACGTTTGAGCTATTTTCGTTATATTTTGTCGGATTTATTTTGTCTTTATTATTTTCCTTCAATTTTAGTTTCGCACTGCTTCGAGGAGGGTTTGGTCATTTATCTACACAATGACCAGCCGGGTCAGGGATTTATCTATTTTTTTTGTTTTTTTGTGTTTTTTTTATATCCATTGAGTTCAGTCGATTGTCATCATCAATGCCTCACTCGTCAACTTTTAATCTTTTTTCAGAAATTTTATTTTTTAGTCAAGATTTCTATAGAAATTAGTAGCCTCCGCCAAAATTTCATATCTTTTTTCTTTTCTTTTTTTTTTTTTGGTTATTAGTATTTGTTATTAACAACGGTATTCATGTCCTGCCTTGAATTCGTTCCCTTTCGGCCTTTTTAACAGCATTATTTTATGTCACAATATCTTCTACCAGTTTTTTTTAATTATTTTTACATTGATCACTTCTGATTTCTTCTATCATTACCTTACATAATTCAGCGTATTCAACCTTGTTGAGGGAATAATCATCCTTATGAGGTTTTAATAATTATCTTTTTGTCTATTAGTTCCAGTGTTTTTTTCGACAATTTTGTATAATTTTTATTTTGTTTTGTTGTTCCGGTTTCTTGTACTGCTTTGCGAATACAAAACTCGATTTGATTGTATAATTCTAACACTTCTGTTTTTTCTTTACAATCATTTTCTTTTATATATTTTTTAAGTTTTTATTCATAATTATCTGCTATTTCTTTGTTCAATGAGTTAAAGTTTTTATTGAATTTATCATTTCTGTACAATTTATTCGAATTAATTAATAGTGTCGCTCTCAACAATCTGCGGTCTGAGTTAAATTTAAATTGATTACCTATACATCCAATACATTTTTTTTTGTTTTTTTTTTTGTTAACTAGGAAATAATCTATTTGATTTTTGTTATTTCATTTGGTACTAGCCAAGTCCATTTCTTTGATGCTTGTTTTTTTAAAAAGTGTGTTTCCTATTATCATCTGATAGGACACAGCGAAGCCAATTAATTTTATTCCTCCAAAGTTTCTTTTACCATAATGAAAATTTCCCATAACTGCCTCATCTCATCCTACTTGTCCGTTAAAATCACCCATAACTATTTTTTGTATAGAGTTTTGATCATTCAGTTCCTCACTTAGTGTTTCATAGAATTGGTCTATTTTTTCCTCAGTATATGATGATGTTGAAGTGTATACTTGTATAAATGATGCAGTATTTTTTTCGTTTATTTTTATCTTTAACGTCGCTATTCTGTCTGTTATTCCTTTAAATTCATCAATTTTATTTGTTAAATGTTGGTTTACCATGAATCCTACTCCATTTCGACCTTTTGTTTTTCCAAAATGGTAGAATATTAAGCCGTTTCTTCTTTCACTCAAGTGTTCCCAGTTTCTTCTCACGTCTGCTAGTCCTAATATATCCCACTTAACTTGTTTTAAAGCGTTTTCCAGTTCAATTAATCTATCATTATCTAATAGTATTCTAACATTTAATGTGCATATTCTTAGCCTTTTTTTGTCTTGTTGTCATTTTTATTTTTTTTATCCCCGTCATATTCATTAGTTTTTTCACGTTTGTGCTATTTTTGTTATATTTTGTTGAATTTATTTTGTCTTTATTATTTTCCTTCAATTATAGTTTCACACTGTTTCAAGGAGGGTTTGGTCATTTATCCCATGGTGACCAGTGGAGTTGGGGATTTACCTGTTTTTTTTTTTTTTTTGTGTTTTATATATCCATTGTTGAGCTATTTTCATTATCTTTTATTGAATTTATTTTGTCTTTATTATTTTCCTTCAATTTTAGTTTCGTACTGTTTCGAGGAGGGTTTAATCATTTATCCCACGGTGACCAGTGGAGTTGGGGATTTACCTGTTTTTTTTTTTGTTTTTTTGTGTTTTTTATATCCATTGAGTTCAGTCAATTGTCCTCATCATTGCCTTGATCATCAACTTTTATTCGTTTCAGAAATTTTATTTTTAGTCAATTGCTTCTTTAACTTTCTTCTCCAATTCTTTATTTGCCATAAACGACGTTCCTAGGGAATTTACTCGTCGTCTACCTTTTTACCTTTCTAAATTTGTAAATATCAATGCAGTTTTGTTTTTTTTTCTTGAATCTTGATTTTTTTGTCAGTTTTGTTTTGTCTAGCTCTTCCTCAGAACCTTCTAATCGTTTTCTTTTTTTGTCTCTGATTCCATTTCTGCTTTATCTTTTTTTTGCTTTATTATCATTTCATTCCCATTAACATAGATTTCATCATGTTTAAAGAATGCCACATAACCTGCCTTTCTCTGCTCTCCCAATTATCATTAATAACCTCTTGCTCTTTATTTTTCTCTTCTAGCACAGAAATTTTTCTACTTTTTCATTCACTCGTAAACTTAGGTTATCTATTTTTTTGATTCTACTCTGTTGTTTGCTCCCAATATCTACTCCACGCTGTTATTACTTTTTATATTATTATTGTATAAAACACTCTGTTTATCTTTTTAATAATTTGTCTGATTATCCTATAATGTTATTTGATATCACTGTCTTTTTACCATCGTATTATAAAAACGATCTTTTCTCTCCTTTATTTTTTATGTTATATCACTAGTTCATGACAGCTAGCTAATACTTTTAGTAGTTTTATTATTAACGGTGGAGGATTTATACGTGTCAGCATATATGACTATATTATATATGTGACACATTGCAGATTGCACTTTTATCATTATATTGTAATCTGAGAATATCCGGTGATAAGAAAACGGACTGACTCTGATGACAATGAATTAGAGATGAAAATACATTCATGTAATAAACGACTTTGAATCAACAACTAAACTGGGGAGTGCAAATCTCCATTTTGGTTAATTAGTATTAATTTTTTTGTAAAACAATGTAATAATTAATAAATGAAACAATAACTCCATGAAACTCACCTTAAAATAAAATCTCTTTTTTCTTTTATTTACTAGCTTTTTTAGTCTGACTTTGCCTGGGGGGTAGATTTTGGGTTGAAATAATCAAGAGCAACAAATCTCTTCGGGGGGAAATTGGCTTTTAAACAGTTAAATAATTTTTCAAATCAGTTCAGTAGTTCCGGTGCTAATGACCTTATCACTGAACCCCTATTAAAATTAAAAAAAAGAAAAAAATCATAAAAAAACAGTTAGACCACACACGCACACACACACACACACACACACACACACACACACACACACACACACACACCCACACACACCACATGCACAGCACACGTTGACACCAATTTAACATATATAACACAATTAATGTGGATGGATGGTCTTAAAACCGGCGTTTGTAAACTACTCAAAGTAGTGATTATGCTCAGTACCAGCTACATTGGACTTTGGATCCCACTCTGACGTCTGGGTGGAAAGGGGGGTGGTTTCCTGTTTGATTGGAGGTGACTGAAACGTCACAGTGACGTCAGAGTCCAATGTAGAGGTCATCTCAAGGTCAGCGGGTCCAGTACTGAGCATAATCACTACTTTGAGTAGTTTACAAACGCCGGTTTTAAGACCATCCATTCACATTATTTGTGTTATATATGTTAAATTGGTGTCAACGTGTGCTGTGCATGTGGTGTGTGTGTGTGTGTGTGGGTGTGTGTGTGTGTGTGTGTGTGTGTGTGTGTGTGTGTGTGTGTGTGTGTGTGTGTGTGTGTGTGTGTGTGTGTGTGTGTGTGTGTGTGCGTGTGTGGTCTAACTGTTTTTTTATGATTTTTTTCTTTTTTTTAATTTTAATAGGGGTTCAGTGATAAGGTCATTAGCACCGGAACTACTGAACTGATTTGAAAAATTATTTAACTGTTTAAAAGCCAATTTCCCCCCGAAGAGATTTGTTGCTCTTGATTATTTCAACCCAAAATCTACCCCCCAGGCAAAGTCAGACTAAAAAAGCTAGTAAATAAAAGAAAAAAGAGATTTTATTTTAAGGTGAGTTTCATGGAGTTATTGTTTCATTTATTAATTATTACATTGTTTTACAAAAAAATTAATACTAATTAACCAAAATGGAGATTTGCACTCCCCAGTTTAGTTGTTGATTCAAAGTCGTTTATTACATGAATGTATTTTCATCTCTAATTCATTGTCATCAGAGTCAGTCCGTTTTCTTATCACCGGATATTCTCAGATTACAATATAATGATAAAAGTGCAATCTGCAATGTGTCACATATATAATATAGTCATATATGCTGACACGTATAAATCCTCCACCGTTAATAATAAAACTACTAAAAGTATTAGCTAGCTGTCATGAACTAGTGATATAACATAAAAAATAAAGGAGAGAAAAGATCGTTTTTATAATACGATGGTAAAAAGACAGTGATATCAAATAACATTATAGGATAATCAGACAAATTATTAAAAAGATAAACAGAGTGTTTTATACAATAATAATATAAAAAGTAATAACAGCGTGGAGTAGATATTGGGAGCAAACAACAGAGTAGAATCAAAAAAATAGATAACCTAAGTTTACGAGTGAATGAAAAAGTAGAAAAATTTCTGTGCTAGAAGAGAAAAATAAAGAGCAAGAGGTTATTAATGATAATTGGGAGAGCAGAGAAAGGCAGGTTATGTGGCATTCTTTAAACATGATGAAATCTATGTTAATGGGAATGAAATGATAATAAAGCAAAAAAAAGATAAAGCAGAAATGGAATCAGAGACAAAAAAAGAAAACGATTAGAAGGTTCTGAGGAAGAGCTAGACAAAACAAAACTGACAAAAAAATCAAGATTCAAGAAAAAAAAACAAAACTGCATTGATATTTACAAATTTAGAAAGGTAAAAAGGTAGACGACGAGTAAATTCCCTAGGAACGTCGTTTATGGCAAATAAAGAATTGGAGAAGAGAGTTAAAGAAGCAATTGACTAAAAATAAAATTTCTGAAACGAATAAAAGTTGATGATCAAGGCAATGATGAGGACAATTGACTGAACTCAATGGATATAAAAAACACAAAAAAACAAAAAAAAAACAGGTAAATCCCCAACTCCACTGGTCACCGTGGGATAAATGATTAAACCCTCCTCGAAACAGTACGAAACTAAAATTGAAGGAAAATAATAAAGACAAAATAAATTCAATAAAAGATAATGAAAATAGCTCAACAATGGATATATAAAACACAAAAAAAAAAAAAAACAGGTAAATCCCCAACTCCACTGGTCACCATGGGATAAATGACCAAACCCTCCTTGAAACAGTGTGAAACTATAATTGAAGGAAAATAATAAAGACAAAATAAATTCAACAAAATATAACAAAAATAGCACAAACGTGAAAAAACTAATGAATATGACGGGGATAAAAAAAATAAAAATGACAACAAGACAAAAAAAGGCTAAGAATATGCACATTAAATGTTAGAATACTATTAGATAATGATAGATTAATTGAACTGGAAAACGCTTTAAAACAAGTTAAGTGGGATATATTAGGACTAGCAGACGTGAGAAGAAACTGGGAACACTTGAGTGAAAGAAGAAACGGCTTAATATTCTACCATTTTGGAAAAACAAAAGGTCGAAATGGAGTAGGATTCATGGTAAACCAACATTTAACAAATAAAATTGATGAATTTAAAGGAATAACAGACAGAATAGCGACGTTAAAGATAAAAATAAACGAAAAAAATACTGCATCATTTATACAAGTATACACTTCAACATCATCATATACTGAGGAAAAAATAGACCAATTCTATGAAACACTAAGTGAGGAACTGAATGATCAAAACTCTATACAAAAAATAGTTATGGGTGATTTTAACGGACAAGTAGGATGAGATGAGGCAGTTATGGGAAATTTTCATTATGGTAAAAGAAACTTTGGAGGAATAAAATTAATTGGCTTCGCTGTGTCCTATCAGATGATAATAGGAAACACACTTTTTAAAAAAACAAGCATCAAAGAAATGGACTTGGCTAGTACCAAATGAAATAACAAAAATCAAATAGATTATTTCCTAGTTAACAAAAAAAAAAACAAAAAAAAATGTATTGGATGTATAGGTAATCAATTTAAATTTAACTCAGACCGCAGATTGTTGAGAGCGACACTATTAATTAATTCGAATAAATTGTACAGAAATGATAAATTCAATAAAAACTTTAACTCATTGAACAAAGAAATAGCAGATAATTATGAATAAAAACTTAAAAAATATATAAAAGAAAATGATTGTAAAGAAAAAACAGAAGTGTTAGAATTATACAATCAAATCGAGTTTTGTATTCGCAAAGCAGTACAAGAAACCGGAACAACAAAACAAAATAAAAATTATACAAAATTGTCGAAAAAAACACTGGAACTAATAGACAAAAAGATAATTATTAAAACCTCATAAGGATGATTATTCCCTCAACAAGGTTGAATACGCTGAATTATGTAAGGTAATGATAGAAGAAATCAGAAGTGATCAATGTAAAAATAATTTAAAAAAACTGGTAGAAGATATTGTGACATAAAATAATGCTGTTAAAAAGGCCGAAAGGGAACGAATTCAAGGCAGGACATGAATACCGTTGTTAATAACAAATACTAATAACCAAAAAAAAAAAAAGAAAAGAAAAAAGATATGAAATTTTGGCGGAGGCTACTAATTTCTATAGAAATCTTGACTAAAAAAATAAAATTTCTGAAAAAAGATTAAAAGTTGACGAGTGAGGCATTGATGATGACAATCGACTGAACTCAATGGATATAAAAAAAACACAAAAAAACAAAAAAAATAGATAAATCCCTGACCCGGCTGGTCATTGTGTAGATAAATGACCAAACCCTCCTCGAAGCAGTGCGAAACTAAAATTGAAGGAAAATAATAAAGACAAAATAAATCCGACAAAATATAACGAAAATAGCTCAAACGTGAAAAAAAACTAATAAATATGACGGGAACAAAAATAAAAATGTCAACAGGACAAGAAAAAAGTTAAGAATATGCACATTAAATGTTAGAATACTATTAGATAATGATGATTAATTGAACTGGAAAACGCATTAAAACAAGTTAATTGGGATATATTAGGACTAGCAGACGTGAGAAGAAACTGGGAACACTTGAGTGAAAGAAGAAACGGCGTAATATTCTACCATTTTGGAAAAATAAAAGGTCGAAATGGAGTAGGATTCATGGTAAAACCGACATTTAACAAATAAAATTGATGAATTTAAAGGAATAACAGACAGAATAGCGACGTTAAAGATAAAAATAAACGAAAAAAATACTGTATCATTTATACAAGTATACGCTCCAACATCATCATATACTGAGGAAGAAATAGACCAATTCTATGAAACACTAAGTGAGGAACTCTATACTAAAAATAGTTATGGGTGATTTTAACGGATAAGTAGGAAAGCGAGAAGGATGAGAAGAGGCGGATATGTGAAATTTTCATTATGGTAAAAGAAACTTTGTGAGAACAAAAATTAATTGACTTCTTCGCTGTGTCGCATCAGATGACAAAAGGAAACACACTTTTTAAAAAAAAAAAAAAATAGGCATCAATGAAATGGACTTGGCTAGTACCAAATGGAATAACAAAAATCAAATAGATTATATTTTCCTAGTTAACAAAAAAAAAACAAAAAAATGTATTGGATGTATAGGTAATCAATTTAAATTTAACTCTGACCGCAGATTGTTGAGAGCGACACTATTAATTAATTCGAATAAATTGTACAGAAATGATAAATTCAATAAAAACTTTAACTCATTGAACAAAGAAATAGCAGATAATTATGAATAAAAACTTAAAAAAATATATAGAAGAAAAAAAAAACAGAAGTGCAAGAATTATATAACCAAATTGAGTTTTGTATTCACAAAGCAGTAGAAGAAACCGGAATAACAAAGCAAAATAAAAATTATATAAAATTGTCGGAAGAAACACTGAAACTAATAGACAAAAGAGAACTATAAAAACCTCATAAGGACGATTGTTCCCTCAACAAGGTTGAATACGCAGAATTATGTAAGGTAATGATAAAAGAAATCAGAGGTGATCAACGTAAAAATAATAAAAAAAAAAAACTGGTAGAAGATATTATGACACAAAATACTGCTGTTAAAAGGTCGAAAGGGTACGAATTCAAGGCAGGGTATGGATACCGTTGTTAATAACAAATACTAATAACCAAAAAAAAAGAAGAAAGATATGAAATTTTGGCGGAGGCTACCAATTTCTATAGAAATCTTGACTAAAAAATAAAATTTCTGAAAAAAGATTAAAAGTTGACGAGTGGGGCATTGATGATGACAATCGACTGAACTCAATGGATATAAAAAAAAAAACACAAAAAAAACAAAAGAAAATAGGTAAATCCCTGACCCGGCTGGTCATCGTGGGGATAAATGACCAAACCCTCCTCGAAGCAGTGCGAAACTAAAATTGAAGGAAAATAATAAAAACAAAATAAATATAACGAAAATAGCTCAAACGTGAAAAAAACTAATAAATATGACGGGAACAAAAATAAAAATGTCAACAGGATAAGAAAAAAGTTAAGAATATGCATATTAAATGTTAGAATACTATTAGATAATGATAGATTAATTGAACTGGAAAACGCATTAAAACAAGTTAAGTGGGATATATTAGGACTAGCAGACGTGAGAAGAAACTGGGAACACTTGAGTGAAAGAAGAAACGGCTTAATATTCTACCATTTTGGAAAAACAAAAGGTCGAAATGGAGTAGGATTCATGGTAAAACCGACATTTAACAAATAAAATTGATTAATTTAAAGGAATAACAGACAGAATAGCGACGTTAAAGATAAAAATAAACGAAAAAAATACTGCATCATTTATACAAGTATACACTTCAACATCATCATATACTGAGGAAGAAATAGACCAATTCTATGAAACACTAAGTGAGGAACTCTATACAAAAAAATAGTTATGGGTGATTTTAACGGACAAGTAGGAAAGCGAGAAGGATGAGAAGAGGCAGTTATGGGAAATTTTCATTATGGTGAAAGAAACTTTGGAGGAATAAAATTAATTGGCTTCGCTGTGTCACATCAGATGATAATAGGAAACACACTTTTTAAAAAAAACAGGCATCAATGAAATGGACTTGGCTAGTACCAAATGGAATAACAAAAATCAAATAGATTATATTTTCCTAGTTAACAAAAAAAAAACAAAAAAATGTATTGGATGTATAGGTAATCAATTTGAATTTAAATAGAAGGAGAAAAAAACAGAAGTGTAAGAATTATATAACCAAATCGAGTTTTGCATTCACAAAGCAGTAGAAGAAACCGGAATAACAAAGCAAAATAAAAATTATACAAAATTGTCGGAAGAAACACTGAAACTAATAGACAAAAGAGAATTATTAAAACCTCATAAGGACGATTGTTCCCTCAACAAGGTTGAATATGCAGAATTATGTAAGGTAATGATAAAAGAAATCAGAAGTGATCAACGTAAAAATAATAAAAAAAAAAAAACTGGTAGAAGATAATATTGTGACACAAAATACTGCTGTTAAAAAGGCCGAAGGGGGACGAATTCAAGGCAGGATATGGATACCGTTGTTAATAACAAATACTAATAACCAAAAAAAGAAAAAGAGACGAAATTTTGGCGGAGGCTGCCAATTTCTATAGAAATCTGTACAAAAGCAAAGATCAAACTAAAAAAGACTTCTTTAGCGATAAAACAGAGGATATACAATTAATACTGAAGCATGAAACAGGACTAACGATAAAAAACTTAAAGAAAGAGAAATGCCCCGGTAGTGATAAAATTAAGAATGAATAAATAAAACATGGAATCGAAACACTAGTACCACTCTTGCCAAGACTATTTAATGAAATACTAGTACAAGGAAAAATTCCAAAACAATGGCTGACGTTGGAAAATATAGAACTTGTTATTTTACAGTCCTGTAAATTGTCAAATAAAGTGGTTGCAAGCTTGGTAATAATAATAAAGTGTAATATTCACGAAAGTTAGTAAGTTTTTATAAAGTACTAAATAAAATTCATGCCGAAAATTTAAAATATTATTAAATTTACAAAAAAAGAAAAAAATTACTAAAAGTGTCAGCTAACTGTCATAAATATAGTGATATAACATAAAAATAAAAGAGAGAAAAGATCGTTTTTTATAATACGATTGTAAAAGACAGTGATATCAAATAACATTATAGGTTAATCAGAAAAATTATTAAAAAGGGCATACAGAAAGTGATACGTAATAATAATATACAAAGTAATAACAACATGGAGCAGGTATTGGAAGCAATCAAGAGAGTAGAACCAAAAATAGATGACCTAAGTTTATAAGTGAATGAAAAAGAATAAAAATTACAAACAGAAAATTTCTGCGTTAGAAGAGAAAAATAAAGAGGATAAAGAGCAAGAAGTCATTAAAGGCAATTGGGAGAGGGAAAAAAAGGAGGAAAAAAACATAAGAATACGTGGAGTGGAAAGTTACGAAAAAGAGAAAACTATTTTCAACTCGAAAAACACTGTCTATGAGATAATCAATAACCATCTGAGGGTGCACTGTAAAAATTGAGGAAATAGATTACGTACGCAGACTAGCAAAATCAAAGTAAATCAAATAGAGCAATTCTGGTTGGACTAAATACATGGCGTAAAAATTGTAAATATTGCAGAGCGAGAGAAACCTTAACGATACAAATATATAACAGAAGATCTTCAAAAAAAGTTTTGGAGACTAGGAAAAAAACTACTATCAATTCTTTAAGAGCAAAGAAAGGCAGGTCACGTGGGAAAGAAATGATAATAAAGCGAAAAAGATGGAATGACAAAAAAAAATCAAGATTCAAGAAAAACAAAAAAAACCTGCATTGATATTTACAAATTTAGAAAGGTGTATAGGTAGACGACGAGCTTATTCCCTAGGAACATTGTTTATGGCAAATAAAGAAGTTGGAGAAGAGAGTGAAAGAAACAATTGACTAAAAATAAAATTTCTGAAATGATTAAAAGTTGATGACCGAGGCAATGATGAGGACAATGGACTGAACTCAATGGATATAAAAAAACACAAAAACAAAAAAAAAAAAAAAAAAACAGGTAAATCCCCAACCCGGCTGGTCACCATGGGGATGAATGAGCAAACCTCCTTCGAAACTAAAATTGAGGAAAAATAATAAAGAGAAAATAAATTCAACAAATAACAAAAATAGCTCAAACGTGAAAAAAACTAATAAATATGACGGGGACAAAAAACTGAAAATGTCAGCAAGACAAAAATGTTAAGAATTTGCACATTATGATGAGATTAAAAACAAATACACTTTTAAGAGACTCTCTCGCAATACGATTCGTGGTCGAGCGGTTAAAGGCGCTGCGCTGCAACTAAGACCGCAACGATCCGAGTTCGGATCCACAGCTCGCCGATATATTAAATTAAATTAATTAAATGATTTTATTAAATAAATTAAATTCAACAAAATAAACAAAAATAGCTCAAACGTGAAAAACAAATAAATATTACGGGGATAAAAAAAAAAAAAAACTAAAAAATGCCAGCGAGACAAACATGTTAAGAATGTGCACATTATGATGAGATTAAAAACAAATGCACTTTTAAGAGGCTCTCCCGCAATACGATTCGTGGTCGAGCGGTTAAAGGCGCTGCACTACAACTGAGAACCACAACGAACTGAGTTCGGATCCTCAGCTCGCTGCTATATTAAATTAATTAATTAAATTATGATTTTATTAAATAAATTAAATTGACTAGATTTACCAAGCATATGTTCCCTCCATTCTCTCTCTCCTCCCTCCCTCTCTCTCTTTCTCTCTCCTCCCTCCCTCTGTCTTTCTCTCTCCTCCCTCCCTCTCTCTCTCTGATCCCTCGCTCTTTTCAGATAACAACCGCTGTCAACAATAAAAAGCATCAGTCGATTGAATCACCACCACCGATGAACATCGTGCTTCCTGCTTCATTTGAGTCCAAAAAAAACTGATTCAAAATTCGGAAGGGGTGGAAATGTTAAGGGTTGCTACCACCCCCCCCTACTTGAATACCATCGTTGAACTCGTCTCAGACCCCTGATTAATTTGAGTCCAAACTTGATATGTCTAACCTTAAAATTCGGGGAATTATACACAAATCTATAAAAGTGGAGGGGGTAAAAAAGCCTTGATTTCAGTTCGCGGGAGGGAACTCTTTTATGGAGGCCCCAGAACCATCCAAAATAATCTACTTTCCAAAAACTGCTAAAATCTTCTCGGGTTTAAATATTATTTTGCAGGTTTCTCTCTGTTTCAAGTTGTATATATCATTCTGAGTATTAATTTTTGTAGAATCAATATCCCGTCTGCTTCAGTGGTGTGACCCCATACTAAGATTATTTATTTTATTGAAGAATATACATATGTGTGCATAGTAATATAAGGAAAACAAATTTAGCTAGAACGACGCAACCATTCCAACACCAAAAATACTCACATTTGGGGTAATACAGTAAACAACATATTAAAAAATTAAATAAAGAGTTTCAGTGACCAATTTTTAACAATTTTATGGAAACACGTATTTAGAGGTTTTATAGAAGATATTTTGAACAACACTAAAGTCGTTGAGTTAGAATGATCCCGTGTCAAACTCTACCTCTAAAAAAGTTATAATACGTATGTTTTGACTGAAGAACTTTGGCAATCGGTATCGGTAAATTTGTAGAATGTTCGTATTAGATGGAACTGAGTTTTCACAAACCCTCATATTATCTAAATGTGTTTTGTAGAAATTAAGCTATAAGTAACAGTTGTTGGCTCTATCATACACAAAAAGTTAGTTTTATGCCCATTTGATTTGGTTTATTTATTTTATAATTTATATAGGCATTGCCAACAATTATTTTGAGAGAACGAGAGAGAGAGAGAGAAATAAATACGTGTTGAATTTCATTTAAATTCTGATAACGGTTGCTTATTTTACTAGCCTAACAGTATTGTCTCCAATTTCAAACTTTTGTAAATATGTAAGATACGTGTTTTTATTTGTTTGATCTGAAAGCGTAATTTGATGTCAGTATTCCTCAGATTTGCAACTCCAGTTATTCATTCTAAATGATTTCACATCAGTCGCTCTTTTAATATAAAAATTCGAGAAAAATTAGCAAGAATATTCCAAGAATACTTGCTTGGTAACCAACAGAATTATATGGATCTAGTACATAAATATTTTCAATTTATTAACAATAAATTTAAAATACCAGTAAGCCTTAAAAATGCGCTTTGGTGACGATATTTTATGTTCCTTAATATATATATGCATATGTATATACATTTTTTCATCTTTGTGTCAAACATGCTTTTGTCAAAAAGTGCACAATCAGTTTGATTATTTGCCCCACTATAGAAGTTATTATTTTCTTTTAATTCATGACATTTTGAATGAAAGTATTTATTACTAAATATATTCTGTTCTCACAGTTCCTTAAATGATTATTAAAGATACATAATGGACGGTTTTTCTTGTCTTCTATTAATTTAAATTCAGTGGTCCCGAAAACTCAGTTATAAACTCATTACCGAGCCGGCCGACCTTTTCTTCTTCTGCATTTAAATTAGAACAATTAAAATTCCTAGAAATACTTTATAACTCACATGATACCTATAATAGATAGTATCTATATGTAGTGTACCGCGATACATATAGGTGAATGCATATTGTATAATATGCGAAACAATACCGCCACAGAAAATGCGCGACTAAAAATACTTTCTTTTATATTATGACTCGTTGACTAATGAAAAACCTCTCCGGCACAGCAGCTGAGACTGCCGAAGAAGAAAACAATAGTGTTCGGTGCTTTGTGCCGGGGGGAAAGAGTAGGTGAGAGGGGGAAAATTTTCTGTTGCGTGTTAAGTGGTAGCTGTGTGTAAAATAAGACAACTGACTAAATAAATATAAATACCGAAAGAAACCATGAGTAGTGCGATGACAATGACACAAAAATGTTTTTACGTGGTTGTACTTTTTTTATTCAAATTTTCTTTTAAATTACAACATATTCAGATGCAATAATGTAAAAATATTACATTTTAGGTAATATTTCTAACAGTTACTTTTTAAAGAAAAATATAAATATATTAATCGTTAACGGGGTATAGATATAATATAAACAATTATAAATTTACTTTATCTTTCTCTGAAAGAACTAACGCATTATTTGTGTGTTCACCATATTTAATGTGCCTACAATATTGAGAGACAATGCCGAACGTACGTCGTACAGCCTCGAGCTACTTTTTGTTATTACACAAGACTGAAAAAAGTTTCTTCAACTGAAATCATGTCGTCTCGTTGTAACAAACATCTAAAATAAATTTTCTTTTTAGACAAAAAAAACTTTCTGCACTGAGTTTTAACTTGAATTTTTACTATGTTATTAGAATGATCGTTTTGTACGCATTTTTTTTAACGTAGAGTAAAAGTATTAAGTCAGGCGTTCGCTAAACTGATACGAAATGGTATGACAAGTTATTTCCCATGTCATGTCGGATCAGGTAACATTTGGCCTGCGATCGATGATCAGTGTAAAAAGAATGTGCTGTTAGCTCGGATATCGAAACAGAATTACAAATACTACACTCAACACGTTCATTTATCTTCGACATTATACATAGGTATAGGTATTATGTGTTACTAAATATTTTACCATTCCAACCCACAAGTGGGGGAATGGTACTAGTTTAGGTCAAAAATCACTTTTCAAAAGTTTTACAATATCTTTCCGTTTTGACTTTTGAGGTCCCCTGAATCCAAAAAACATATTTTTGGATAATCTCTGTGCTTCTGTTTGTCTGTGAACACGATACAGGTCAAACGGATGAGCGGATCGAAACCAAATTTTGGGAGGATGTTTGTTATGCAAATATGAAGAGCCCTATTGTTTTTGGGGAAAATCGGCGCATGCGCAGAAGAGATATTTGCTATAACGGTGTTTTTTATATAATAATGGTATACTTTTAATAACGGCTTATTATTTTATTTATTTTTCAAGAAAGTTTCGTTAAAAATTTTTTTTTCTAAACTTTATAGTTGCGGAAATATTTTGAAAATAAAAAAAATAAGCCGCTCTTTTGTTTTATGGATCTGTCAGAAATAAACAAGTTCGGCTTGTTTTGATTAATATTTACATGACGTGGAACATATTATGTAGGTAACCATGGTAACGATTAGCAAATATCATATTGAATACTAGCCATTACCCGCGTCACCTCACGCGATATTTGAAGTTGTAATGGTCCCGTCACCCAATTGGCTGGAATTTTTTTTAATATACTGGTTTTTGGCTTCTACACAGGTATGCATAATTAGCCACGTCTACTAAATATTTGAGATTGGGAAAACTGTAAATTTTATAACTTTTTGTGACATCTCAAAATTTTGTTCAGTGACTAACAATTAAATTTTAAACCATTTTTCTTTTATCATTCCAACATCACAAGTGGGAAATGGTGCTAATTTAAGTCAATCGAATGAACGGATCGAAACTAAATTTTGACGAGATGTTTGGCGCATGTAAATATGAAGAGCTCTATTATTTTTGGGAAAAATCGGAGCATGAGCAAAAAATATGTGCACCATGACTTTGTTTTTATTATTCTATTTATTTTTATAAAAAGCTTTGTAAAAATTTTCTTTCTAAACTTTGTAGTTTCGGAAATATTTCAAAAATAGAAAAAATCAGATGTCTTTTGTTCTGTAAATCTGTCAGAAAGAAATTGGTTAAGCATATTTTGGTTAATTTTTACATGACGTGAAATATATTATGGAGATAAATATAACCATGGAAGCGAATAGCAAATATCGTAATATTATACTCGATGTAATCCGCGTCGCCTCACGTGATAACATAAATTTTGTGTTCTTTATTATACTCTATTAAATGTCAATATTTTTTTTAAGTTGAAATAGTCCTGTCGCCCAATTGGCTGGAACTTTTTTTATATATTTACAATTAACACTCTCTCTTCAAAATCAATCCAGACCAGGGTTGCAAATAAGGCATTATACTTTATTAATAATAATAATGCATTACTTTGAGATTATAAGTATATTTTATTCAATTTGATAATCCGTAGATTACACAATGGCTTATTCTTTAATAATAATAATCCCAAAATTTAAATAACATATGTACAAAAATAATAATTTTAAAATTTGCATAGCGGATTATTTTGGAAAATTGATAATACCGAAATTTGAATTATTGATTAGATTAAAATTATAATCCTAAAGTTTGTATTACGCATTATTGAAAAATAAAAGTCCTATTTTAGTGGATTATTGTCTGAAAAAAAAAATAATTTAGATAATCTTAAAAAAATAATAATAATGCGTTATTTTTGCAATCCTTGTCTAAACATTTAAAATTACCCTCGTAATTAAAAATAATAATATATGTTTACTTTTTATTATCCAGAAACGATTAGCGAAATTAAATTCATGAAAATTTCATATTTTAAAGCTTATTATTATGATGCCCACCTTTTGTGTGACACTAATGTTTGCATACACAAGACTTTTTTAAATGTGATATTTTTTTAACGAATCTTAATTAGTTACTGCTTGAAAGCCCTCATGATTGGTACTCTTCAATTCGACCTTGCTAATATAAATGTAAAAAATAATAGTATAGAGTTACAGTGTTCTTATATTTATAGAGAAATTAATATGGTGAAACGTATTTACATTCAGCCCTTACAAACTTTACTTCGCAAATTGTACTATTTAAATGTTTGCAAATTCTCTGTGGTTAGTTGAAGACTCGGATGATAAATTACAAAGTGCACATACCTATGTATTTTGCGCTCTTTACTTTGTAACAATAGAGCTGTGTTGAACGGTGAACTTTCCTTTTCAGTGTCCAAAGAGTTTGTGGTCTCATAAACTTAAAATGTTCCGTAGTTTACTGTCTGATGATACAATCAATAAAAGGGCGATATAGCCTTTGATCGAACAAAATAGCCACATTCGATAGTATCAAATCAAATAAAACGAAGCTTAGATGTCATAGCTGTAAGGTTTCGTGGTCGATTATGAAGATACTATACTATAAATTCAAAATTTAAGAAGTTAGTCATACACTTATAGTTAATAAGTGACATATAGTTTTTATGCATCAGGGTGCACGGCACTTTTGACCCCAGTGTAACTTTCAACTATGTGGATAAAGTACGAAGTTTGAATTTTTAGTGATCAAGGGGACATACTATAACTGGCTATGTTCCAATATAGCTAATAATTATACCTTGTAGTTTACGAATTATTGCTAGTCAAAGTTCTTTAATTTTGTCACTGACACACTAACCTATCATCAAAATTCTAAGATACTTCTAACTGTCGCACAAACTTGAAATTTAGAATTTTAGTTAGCGTTTATCCTATAAAGGAAGGAAAAAATGAAAAATCTCAAAATTTCATTATTAGAAAAATCAATAGAGACAGGGTGTGGGCTCTAAGAAAATCAGTAACTGACGGACAAGTATATTACCCAAGAAAAAAAGGAGGATGCTGGATGACCTATAAAAAAAGATCCTATCAAAAACTTAAAATTTAAATGCAGTTATATTCCGCTACAAAAAGTTGTGAGATGTCATGTAAAATAATGTCAGTTATGTTAGTTCTATGGAAGCACCCGTCCAACAACTTTGTTATAAATTATTACCCAATCAATTGCCTATCAACATTTATAGTGACCGTATCAATATAAGACATCTTTATTTGTATAATATTTATAATGACTTGGCAATTGCACGGCACCATAATTACGACATAATAATCTACTATTTCGATTACAAAGTAAATCTAAACAGTGCACTTAAGAATAAAGTATTTTAATTTGTAAAATATGGTGCCGTGTATTTGCTAAGTAATTATAATTATTATAGAAATGTCTAATATTGATACGGTCACTATAAATGTTGATTTGAAATTGATTAGGTAACAATTTATAACAAAGATGTTGGACAGGTGCTTCCATACACATGTAAACTGTATTTAGGTATGTCATACCCCACCACAGTCTCGCCGGGTTCAGAAAAACTGTAATCTAAAAATATCGCTTGCTGACAGCATCTAAAGGTAACATTTAAATTCTAGATATTATATTCAAGAAACTCATGATCAGCGAAAACTCTCTATTGTAGTGCGTCTTCGTAATAAGGTATTGAATTTATGTATCACCAGAAAAGGACAAGTGTCTACTTATATATCAAATACATGACATGTTTGACCTTTTCGACCGTCCTTTTCTGTATCAACACTTTTCGTTTCGAGCACACCCTTTCGACAGACAAATAACTTGACAGAAATTGTATGTTCTGTAGCCGATGTCTTTAATATTATTTTATAAACGTGCAAAATAAAAGAGTGGTAATAAAATATGCTACTGATTTATTATTTTGCAGCTATAGAGTCTTAAAAACTTTAAAATTATTCAGACCATGAAAGAAAACTCATGTTATAAAAATTTAATATGTAATTTTAGTAGGCGATGAAAGCCTTCAAGTTTTTAAAGAATTTAACAAAGTATTCATTTACATTCACTTTGTCGAAGCAGTGTTTTAATTAAGTTGGCAAATTCTTTAATTGCATCCAACAAACTTTGTTAAGATAAAAGTTATTTCATTAACTAAAAAACTTACTAAAAATCTGATAATTATATTATTATTAATTAAAAAAAATTTAATGAATTCGGTTTCTCCTGTTTGTATACACGAAACATTATTTGCACTAAACACGCACTGATATTAAATTTGAAAGCATCACAGATATTGATCACACACCTAGTTAAAATTTAAACAATGACTGGAATTTAAAATCTTACATTATTTAATTGCTGCAATAAGTATGATGACTAATTTTGGGAAACTATTTTATTATTAGAGGTTAAGCTTGTTCCTCTGTTTCTATTTCTGGGGAGAAAATCTATAATCCCGCTCAACATTAGGTTCGGTATCGTGTCCTATATTATAAGTCTCTCAACTTTCTAGGTCAAAAAAGACCTCCTGTAGAGCCTAGAAAGACAGACAGATAAACAGACAGACCGACGGATGGACATACATACATTGGGAAATTATATATTATGTAGATTAATTTATCTCTTCTAGTACTGCTTTTAAATGGTTTTCAACTTCCCAGTACATTTGAAAGTTATTGTAATGAGTCCGAAAATTAAAATGATTTCGTCATCTTATGACGCCCGCCATATTGAATTTATGCATTGTCACCCGAGTTATGCACGTGTGAAAAATTTCGAAGCTCTAGCTTAGTTAAGTCTAGTCTCAAAAAAATGTCTAAAATGACGCTAGCATCTGTCAAAATATCATGCTCCAATGATTAAGTTATTCAAATCAGAAAGCGTTGTATTACACAAAATATTAATGTCAAAAAATGTGATTAGGTACTACATTTGAAATAGCATCTGTTTTTATTTTAACACAGAACATACTGTAACGAAACTGTTCTAGTTCGTGGTGGAAAATGTTTATTTAACAATTTTAAAACTTTAACAGAACAAACAAACAAACTAAAAAGCACTTCTCTATAACGTAACAGAAACAAAACAACAGTTCTAACTAATAAAATAATAAGTAATGAAGAATTCAAAGTCATTATACAACTATATACACAAGATTATTTACAACACAGGAGCACACCAAAATTTATTTAGCACACTGTTTATTTATTAACTATATACAGTTCTGTTTATTAGTGTATTTGCCATAAGGCACTTACACTATTGGCGTCGGTCGGATGGCGGGACCTAGGGGTCGGACCAAAATTTCTCGACGTTTCATAACTTTCTAAGAAGTTTGGCACCATTTTTGGAAAAGTATGTTTATATATGTATATATATATATATATATTTATATATTTATATATATATATATATATGTGTGCGGGCTATAACTTTCGAAGGAGTTAATTGATTTTAACGAAATTTGGACCACATGTTGAAATCCATCACCGCACGAAGCCTATTTAAAATGGGCCCAATCGGGCCACTTTAAGGGTGGGTTTTAGGGGTTGAAAAATATTTTTGGGCCCAAAAAAGCCTAAAAATTTCTCCGAATCATTTCAAAATTGAAATTTAACCCTTTAGTAATGATTAAAATGTGCTACCAAAATTTTATTAAAATCGGCCCGACAGGACCGGACTTAAAAATTTTATGAAAACGTTATAGTTTGTAGACATGGATTTATTTAGTGAAGGGTGAATTTAATTTGTTGTATTGATAACAATATTAAAATTAAGAAAAAATATTATTTTAAGAGGTGTATTAAGGAGTTAATTTTTTTATTTTGTTCAAAAATAAAGTTAAGTTTATATAAGGGAGCCACACTGCCTATAATAGCAAATACACTATATTGTCGGCAGGGTTTCGCACTGCGACCCGAGTTTTTTTTGTACACTATTATTTACACAGATCATGTATTTTATTTACAGGAGATTATTTATAAGTTAAACTATTTATTTCAGCAGTTACCTCAGCAATGACTGTTAATTTATCTTGAATTTCTCGATTGTTCACTCGATGAGGGACACTGTATGACTGTCCCTGTGTGACTGTATCTCCATTAAGCTATCCCGTGGTTTATATAGGCGCTGGATAGTTCTTTTCTTTATTGCTTTCATTGTTGCCTGGAATTTAACAACAAAGTCCTTTTCACCTACGCATATTGTTGGAACAACAATCAAGCCGATTGTTGTCTCCCACAACAATCGGTGTGTCTTTGTTAGAATGACGAGTCGATTATTGTTTCAAGAACTTCTTTGTCGTCTCAACGGGGAGTTTGTAACAATACTTAATCTTAAAATTTCCATATCACACTGTGCAACAGACAAAAGATAACCGATCGAAGTACGCGATGTTTATTAGACAAAATTGAATTTATACAATACTTATTTTCTTTTATAACACAATAGCTTAATCGCTTAAAATATAAATAAAAATTAATAAATTTTTTTGGAATCTTTATAATTTACTTATTATTTAATATCACTATTTCAGTCATTATTTGTTACTGTCGTCATGCCTATTCAAGCTTTTTTGAGGTTAGTTTAAAGTAATTGAGTATAATTTTTTGTTATCAGCGATCTCCAGTTTATTAATACCTATGCATTTAGATAGAATGGCATGAACGAATCCCGTCGGGCGGAGAAGTTAGGAGCGAAAGCCTGCATAACATATTAATTGTGAAGCAGAGATGATACCACAGATTTCATACCTGGCTGCACTTCAATCGGATGTTGAATAGCAGGCAAGACTGTCTGTGTCTGTGTCAGTTTCTGTGTAAATATAGAGAGGATCGCTCAGAACTATCTTGTCTATCACACACGATGTGTTGAACAGCTCACAAACTTATACTGTCGGATGTTGTTGAACAAAGAATAATAATAATTACTTACTATTATTATTATCGTAGTTTGTGTGTATCCTGTAGTAATTTGGAGTAAGGCTATCGTGAACTTGTTAAATGATTAATTTTTAGGCTGATTGTTAAATTTTTGAAGATGTTTTAGAGTTGATTGTTAATTTTCTTACGAAAACCAGTTTTATGTACGACCAGCTTTTAGCCGCCACTTTGTTTACGTTAGTGTCGCTTTTGGTAGAAATCTTACTCACCTGCGTGGAGTGATGACGTCATGAAAACACTTTTTAAACTAGTGAATTATGTTGTATTAAAAAAAATGCAGTCAGTTGGGCGACTTAGAAACTTAGAAAATATTAACATTTGACTGTATTATAATAAATTAAAAAAAAATTCTGTTCACGCGAGCGGTGACGCGGATAACGGCTATTATTAAATATTACGCAAATCTTTGATTGACGTCTGATTATATTTTTCAATAAAAACAATTTTAGCCTAATTTTCATACAATAACTAAATTAACTAATAATCCATTTGACGTTTTGAATCTAAAAGTCAATTAGATTATTAATTACATAATTTAATTATTGTCTGAAAATTAGTCGAAATTTGTATTTATTAAATATTATGATTTTACTATTCGTTTGCATGGTTACCTCTACATAATATGTTATCACGTTATGAAAAAATTAACCAAAGCATGCTTGTTAGCTACCAAATTGATTTCTTTTTATCAAGATCTACAGAACAAAAGAACAGCCGTTTTTTTTTTATTTCCGAAATTATAAAGTTTAGAAAAAATAAATTTCCAAAACTTTCTTGTAAAAATAAATAGAATAAAAAACCGTTTTAAAAAGAATAACATCATTATATAAAACATAACGTTTCAGCATATATCTCATCTGCACATGCGCCGATTTTTTCAAAAAAATAGGGTTTTTGATATTTGGATATCAGGCACCCCCCCAAATTTGGTTTCAATCCGGGCATCCTTTTGAATTGTATCGTGTACCTATACAGACGCAAAGAGTTTTTTCAAAAATGTTTGTTGTATTCGGGTGACCCCAAAGCGAAAAAATACTGTACAATTTTGATAAGTGATTTTTTACCTAAATTAGTACTATTCTCCACTTATGGTGTTGGAATAGTAAAAAGCGTGTTAAAAAATGGAGACACGTTCTCCCACCACCAGCACCGGAACTTCCACCATATGTAATTTTTTTTACCCTTCTAACTCCACAAGTGGTGGATGGTACTATTTTATGTCAAAATTACATTTTTAAATTTTAAATTCTTGTAATACTATTACTGCCAAAATATTAGAATAAAAAAAAACACAAAGCATTTATACGTTTTTCCCAAAAAATAAAGATTTATATATCAAACATCTCACCAAAACTCAAATTCGATCCGCCCAGCTGTTTGACCTATATCGTGTTGATCTTAATTATGTGAAATATTATGAAATCATTAAAAGTGAATTTTCACCTAAGTTAAAGGCCGCTGCACGTGAGGCTGGTTTTTCTGCTAGAATCACTGCTAGAACTTGTGCTGACTGCTGAGCTGGCTATTGCGCTGGCTCTGGGAATGGAAATGACGTCACTGTGATCTCGCGTGTGAGATCAAAAGATGGATTTAAAAATTAGAACCGGGGATATTTTCCGTACTAGTTTGTCTGCTTGTTTTGAACAAGAACCAATCAGGAAACAGTATCTTGCCCTGTGGACGGCATGGACAAACGCCTACAAACAAACACGGTGTCATATCGTGTATTTTATTCAGAGACAATAAACGTCGACTTTTGTTAGCATTCAAACTATCACTGTGCGTGCACCAAGCCCATCTAATAAGTAAGCTTCAATACATGCATCGTGTGGAGCGAACACATAAAAGCCATAACCGAAACCAGCGCTACATCACAGTTGAAATATAGCAGCCAAATCTAGAAAGGTTTCTATAGCGGCAAAACCAGCCTCGTATGCAGAGACCTTTAAAACCATTTTTGACATATTATCTCGATGTTCTGAGATGAAAATTGATTGATAACAATTGAAATAAGTGTGAATGGTCTTTAATATATATATGTGTTTTTAAAAGTTGGAAGTTCCTTATACAATTTTAATTAAAATGATTTTTGAATACGAACATTTACGTACGCAATTACACGGTGTGATTTTCCAGTGTTGACTTCACAGATTAGAAATATTTTTCCAGTTATTTTTAATTTTGACGTTTTAATACGTGGTGTGCTTATCCCGACTTTTGTTTGCCCACCGAATTATCACGTTCTTGTGACTAATTTTGATTGAACCCGGAAATATATTGTAAATAAAAAAAAGTAAAAAACGAGACAAAAGTGTAAATGAAGCTTCATACTATATGAATAAAACTTTCTAAAATTTTTATATGCTGGTAATGGTACATTGTCACCCTCGGGACTTCAGGGAATCTTTCTACGTCTATTTCATAAAACTCAATTAATTAAACAGTTCGTGACTCGTGAGACATTTGGATACAAATATATATAAACTAATATATAGGGTGTTCCATTGAGGATTTTTTTTATTAAAAAAAAACAGAATGTTTACATTAAAAGTATCTTAACTTTTTCATTATATAAAAAAGTTAAAGGTTTGCCACTTACGTTTTAAAAAGAATATTATGTAAATAATCACCTCTTGATGCTCTACAGATGGTGACTCTCTTGTAAACATTTTCGATGACTTTTTCCCACAAATTGGGCTGAATCTTTTCTGTGGATTATTGCTGTAGACTTGTGATTTAATATAGCCCCAGAGAAAGAAGTCCAAAGGCGTTAAATCACATGTTCTTAGTGACCATGCAACAGCACCATTTTTTGAGATAATTTGTCCAGGAAATTTTTGGCTCAATAAATCCACTACTAGAGCTGTTGTAGTACCATCCTGTTGAAACCACATGTCAGGCAGATCAATATTCAAAAATTCACGCCACAAAAATAAAAAAAAACAATTAAAAAAAACATTTTTTTTATTATTTACATAGCCGTTGAGATGAAAATGTGGTTCATTGCTGAAGATGATTTTTCTTGGAAAATTTCGTACTACACGATGACATTTTAACAAATGGCAAACCTTCCTCTCTCCAAATGTAAAAACAGAATGTGGCTGAATTGACAGCTGTCAAAAAAAATCCCTAATGGAACACCCATTGTAAAGCTGAACAGTTTGTTTGTTTGGTTGAACGCGCTAATCTCAGGAACTACTGGTTTGAATTGAAAAAAAAATGTTGGATATCCCATTTATCAAGGAAGGCTATAGGCTATATAATATCACGCTATGACCAATAGAAGCGGAGCATGAATGAAAAATTTTGCAAAATGTAACTCAAAATTTATCCGCCCCATAAAAACTTTTGAACGACAACTCCGATCATCATGAAATTTGGACACAATATTCATCTCTGAAAACTAAGATGATTGCGTGTACTCATGTCCCTCTCCCCATTCGTTTTTTTGCACCCGGGTGAAACCGGTCGGGACCACTAGTAAACAATAAACATACAGTATAACCTCTTTATAACGAATCTCAAGGGACCGAGCATTTTTTTCGTTATAAAGAGTTTTAGTTATATAGAGGGAAGAAAGAAAAATAACCAAATTTCACCTAATTAATTTATTCAAAACACATATAGTCTGTTAACTTTGGCTGACGTTTTTTTACTATGTCAATATTTGTTTTGTATTTATTATCTTATGCATGTCTTGGAAAGTGGTGGAATCATCTTCATTAAACAATAGGAATTTTTCGATAAGTTTGGCGGCATCAAGTGCTTGTTGAATAGTTGGTGATGGTTCAGAATCGTCCTCTTTACGTCTGTAAATATATGCTGATGCCTAAATATGAACATATTTCTTCGTAATAGAGAATGGCTGTTGCGCTATAAAGAGGGTATTAATGTACGGGTTTTAAGGTAAACCAACCAAATTGTAAAAAAAATCTACTTTATAGGGAGTTTTTCGTTATAACGAAGGACGTTATAAAGAGGTTACACTGTACTTACCTATTTAGAGTGCCAACAACTCAGTCCTCTTTGTGCTTCGTCGTAGCAGGATAATAGTATATATTATTTATCATATAATATAAAAATAATGTTTATTTTGTTACATTTTTAAGTGAGAGGAATCAATAACCAAATGTCACGGTTACAAATTATTGACCGTCGCTTTTCTAATAAGCTGCTCGAAAACCTACCAAAAATTAAAATAATCTTAGATACGTTTTGTTTTTTTAAATAACGATCATATTTATAATTAGTAATAAAGAATAGAACGAAGTCATAACACTGAACTCATTTAGAAAATAAATACATAGCTATTATTGTCTTTTCTTTCCATAGAACAAAATATAGTAGGTAAGTAGGAATTTAGTATTCTGTTTAGAAAACGACCGAATTTATAAAAGCTTATTATATAAAATGCCAATAAAATGCTATTTTTGTCTCGTGGTGAAAGCAACTGTAGGCTATAAAACTTGATATCTGACATCAAGTTCACCTGAAATGCCAATATGAATTTATAAAAGGAAAGCTTGACTTGAATCTATGGTTGCGTCAACATCAGACAACAAAAAGATGGGTAAATATGTAAAGAGACGTCAATGAAAGGATTTACAGTCACAAAATCATTCTTAATTGACATAAATTGCTGAAAAATAATGACATCAAAATTGAATGTGTGCCTGAAAAACAAGAACAAACGTAAAGAATTTTTAAACAAAGAATACCAGACACGCAGTCAAGTCTAGTATTTTTGTTTGTGTCACACAAAATCAGTGGTGGCGTGCAGAATATTTCAAAATTGAAATGCACAATACACATGCTTTTGTAATTTAAATTTCGGTAATATAATTAATACGACTGAATGTACAAACTAAATAATTGTTGCAATGTTTTTACAGTCCTAACCCCTAATAAATTTATATTTATTTGTAAATATTTCACTAGTTTAAGTCATTTAGAAAGAAATATAATAAGCCAGGCTCAAATTCATCTTTAAAAGCAATTCTTTTTGCCAATTGTTTGATCGAATAATCGTGTTTCAATTCATGACAAAAAGTGAAGGTGTAGCAGAGAAAAACGTTTTTGGATTATATGGATTATATTTTATTGAAGAAGCCTTCACAATTTTGGGGAGTACCATCGATTCCTCTCCTGAACCTAACAAGAAGTTCGTTCCAAGCAGCCAGCAAACGGTTTCGAAACCGTCACCCGCATGCGCAATAGGTAAAACGAAGCTGTTAGTGGCGATTTTAGAACAGGTTTTAGCTAGTGCGAATGCGATGACGGTTTCGAAACCGTTTGCTGGTTGCTTGGAAGTTGGAACGAACCTAAGATTAAACCTGAATCTGAATTTTCAAATGATAATGAGATCCAAAATGTATCAAGTTTAAAAATATGTGTGACTAAACAGAACGACTTAAATTATTAAACATCTCTTTTTATCCGACTGCGGCGAAGCAAAAAGAAAGGGTTATGAGTTTAGCAGTCTATGTATGTTTGTATTTATGGATGTTCCACCGTAGCGCCTAAACTATTCATCCGATTTTGATAAATAAGCTGTGAATCGATTCGTTAGTATGGCCCGGGTAACATAGGCTACATTTATTTTTGAATGTTTGTCCCAGGGGTGAGCAAATTGAAAACAAATAAAAAATATATCTGCAACATATTATTTAATACCTTTAACTACTGACGCCCAGTTTTATGGCCCTATTCCTGAAACGAAGTCTTCTAGAAATGTTATTCTAGAAATGAATTTTGTTACTAACAAACAAATTGGGCTATAGTCATTTTTAAACTAGACATAAAATCTTTGGTCAAGAAAGATATATCTATTACCATTAAAACTAAGTAAAAATAAATTCAAATTATATTCATAAGCCCATAAATTAAAAAAAAAAATAAGTTCAAAAACTAAAACCCGACTACTAAAAAGTCTGAAACAAGAAAATATTATCATCTGAGGATATACGTGGTCACTCATATGCCACCTACCCAAACAAATATTACATTTTTACAGTAGTAAGCGATCATAAGCTGTAGGGCAAAGCCCATCACGCTGTACATCTAGAGGGGCCCCATATATATGAGATGGCATACGACCACGGCTATCCTCAGATGAAAATATTTTCTTGTTTCATATTTTTCAGAAGTTGGGTTTTAGTTTTTGAACTTAGTTTTTTTTTTCTTCCGTCACTGGTCACAATGTGATTCATGAGTGAATAAATCCCCATCCCCTTGCCATTGTCCGGCTTCTGTGAGTGGACACAGACTGTGTGGAAACACTTAATGAGCCATGTGTATTTGGATTTAATTGTACTTACACATGAGTTTGAGCCCAAATGTCCAGTGCCCGTGTCATTCGGTGACAACTTCGGCGAAACAACACTCGAATTTATCATTTCATTCTTTCTTTGTTTCTACAGACCTTTTGTTTCTTTCAGGATTCAATTCAATGTCATTTGTTTTTATATACGTATATATTATATAAGAATACATTTGTACAAACCAAATAACAAATGGTAGGTATATATAGTATAATATTATATACAATTTTATTTCATTTTTAACGTGTAAAAGTTTTATGAAAAATGTTTATTGCTACAAGTGTTCATTAGTTGTTTTAAACGAAAAAAAAGACAACTTGGACCACATTGTAGAATCTTTCGACGAAATAGTGTATTTGATATCAATTGCAATGTACATTGCGATATTTAAATGTAAATATTATTATGTGAGTTAATATTTGTTATTGTGAACAATAAAAAAATATTTGGACTCTTATTGCATTCATTAGAAAGTTACATTTGTCTCTATTTCAATTTAGCAATATTTATTGAAAGAGTTTTGGTGGGTGTCGTGTCGGTACAAACTAAAAATTTAGTTTAATGGTCACCGTTTATTGTGGACGATCAATGATTCAATTGAATTATAATATAACTATTAAAACAGATTTTCAATATGTACCGATACACTTGTAAAACCTTACCATACTTCATAAAATATCAAAATAATATTTGTCTTTATATTCAGAAATTAAAAACATACAAAGTCTTTCCATAAAATGTGAAAATAAAGTACGTTTTATTATTAAAGGTTCAATGGTCAAAAAACTTCCCCAGTTAGTTGACTTCTGTTTCTTTCCACGGTAAAAGTACGCGTGGGTAATGAAGCATTTTCGGTCGAATAACACTTGACAGGCAGTGAATTTTCTAACCCTTGTTATATCTACTACATGCATGGTTGGAACAGGTGATCCTTCCGTCAAAGTCAACGCCATAGCGAGACGTAGTGGAGCATCACCTTTATACATTCTATGTAACTTGTAATATGTATAATATGTAGTTCGTTCCAAACAGTATTATGCTAGGCTGCAGAAAAGATTGTCAAAAAAATGACAATTACCTTAATTACAGTTTCCATACACCAGGAGCAATCTAATGTCGTATTCAAACTCCCTGATGTGATCTAGAATATTAGATTGTACTCATACAAAAACAAATGATTATTTTACATAAAAAAAGAGGGTTTTTCAAGCTAAATTTTTATCAAAATGCGTAGAAAAATATTATTTCGAAGCTAAATACATGTATATGTTACTGTCTATACCCGACTCCGGTCAATGACCGAAATAAATGCGCAAAACTAGTTTTGACCAACGAATATTTCCCAAACTCGAAATCTTACATTTAAACGAGTATTGAGTGTTATAAAATGAGCAAAACTAGTTCTGTCCATTTCTGAACGGACAGTACTAGTTCTGCTTGTTTCTTTCAATCAACGTTGCTTTTCAGTTTATTTAGACACTAAAAAAAGTACTAAAAATTAAAAATAAAAAGTACGTTAAAAAATAAAACCTCTTTCAAAAAAGGGTCACAAAAATGCGTAAAATAACAGTTTTGTGGTCGGCATCAATGTAATTAGTAAATTACTATCATATTTTATGTACTTATACCTAGATATACTCAATTAGTGCCGACCTCAAAACTGTTATTTTACGCTTTGTAGTGACCCCAATTTTCAAGAAGTTCAATTTAAAAAAAGTTTTTTATTTTAAATTTTTAGTATTTTTTTAGTGTCTAAAGAAACCGAAAAGCAACCTTGCTTGAATGAAACAAGCAGAACTAGTACCGTTCGTTCAGAAATGGACAGAACTAGTTTCGACCAATTGAAAATGCGCAAAACAAGTTTTGCTCATTTTATAACTCTCAATACCCGTTAAAATGTTAGATTTTAGGTTTGGGAAACATTCCTTGGTGAAAACTAGTTTTGCGCATTTATTTCGGCTATTGACCGGTTCGGGTATAGACCGTAACATATACACAGTTTAAGAAAAATATGGTTTTAAATGGATCAATTATTTTTCGAGGAGAATCGATTTGAAACTCTACTATGTTTTTCATATGGAGAAATACTTACATATGTTCACAATTGAAGGTAATTGTCAAATAACATTTTTTGAAAATCCTTTCTGCAACCCAGCATTAGTATTACAAAGATGTAGCGGTCCAATCCGGCTTCGGTCTTGTAGATTGCATATTAAAGATAGACATTATACATATTATGCTGCACTAGACTTTCTTATACAGTGATAGTGGTATTTTATTACTTTATTAATTAATAAAGTTATCACTAAATAAATGAAAAATTATAAAGAGGTTCTGTGTCAAAAATTTTGCTCTTTATTCGTAGCAATTACTGTTAAGACCGCTGCACAAGAGACTGGTTTTGTCGCTAGAATCACTGCTGGAACTTGTGCTTGCTGGTGTGCGGGTGACGAGGATGGATATAACGTCACTACGGGCTAACGTGAGAGATCACAATATGGATTTGAAAATATTATTATTTACTATTATTATTTTTTTGCTTGTGTGTCTACTTGTTTTGAGCAGGAACCAATCAGGAAACAGTGTTTTGTCACGTGAGCGACATGAACAAACGCCCGCAAACAAACATGGCGTTATAGCGTGTGTTCTGTTCAGAGACAATAAATGTTCACTTTTGTTAACATTCTATCACTGCGCGCAAATCCATCTACAAAGCAAGCTTCAATTATGCATCCTGTAAAGCGAACACATAAAAGCTATCAGGAAATTTAGCGCTTGATAACTAGCACTCAAATCTAGCAGTGATTTAAGCGGCAATGTCAACTTCGTGTGCAACGGCCTTTATCTGTTAAATGAAAACGTTTCGGCAGGACTGGCTGGATCCAATAATAATGTGTAACACAGACACTAGGCAAAGCTCTATAACGAGACCGTTTCGATGACTCTAGGGCCTCATTAGTAAAGTTCTCTGTGTATAGGCTCCGGCATTGTTGGATGGGACCGAGATAAGATAAAACGGTTCAGTCAATGGTGGTTCTTGCCAACCGCTCCGTCTCACTTTCACACATGCAGGCGCAATGCGTTCACGCGCTACTAAACAGTGATGTATTGATGTATGATTTCACGTCAGCAACAGGACTGGACTAAAAAATGTGAGACTTGAGCTCTGCTTATAACAATCTGTTAGACAAAATTAATCACATTCCGAAAAGTAAAACATTTGAGTAGAACAGAATTACAGTTAACAAAAGTTAGTAACTATTTTTCCAGAACTTTGAACAAGCTCTTACAAAAGTTTTTAAAATTTAGATGTTCGTAATTTTTCTGAAACGACGAAACGTTAAAGAACTGTATTATGTATACAAATTGATGTTCATAGAACAGAAAGACTTTTTTTCACATTTTTTATGAAATAACTGTTTTCATGCATGTATTTGTATAAGGTGATTCATTAACAATGGGAAATCCAAAAGCTGAAGGTACAACACGTCAATGGCGATCATTGGCCAAATACTCGAAAACTAAAAGTTTTAAAAATACAATGTGATAAAAGTTAAACTTATAATTCGTTTTTTGTCCTGCTTTTAAAAATACTTAGGTTGGGAACCTTAAAAAAATTGGTGAAGTTATATTTTTTAGACAGTTTTTGCATTGCTCATAGAGAGAGCACCACTTACGACGAATTTCATCGACATTTACAGTTGATAACTTTTTATCCAGTATATCTAACATGACATTTGATTCAAAACATGAAAGAGCAATGGTTTTTCCATTAGGTAATTATGTATTCTTATTTCATTTTAGTATCTCGACCCGTTTTCAAGAAAAATCTATTTAACGAACACTATGCTTTGATGATACGAAAAATTAAAAGCGAAATAAACCAAATTTTATGTTAGACATACAAAGCAAAACGTTTGAATATAAGCGGTGCCGTCTTTGAGCAACGTGGAAATTGCAACACGTATCTTGTTAGTCGCCTAAAAAATATACCCTACAAATTTTTAAGTCCCTACCTAACAACAAGAATATTAGGAGCACTGTGGTTTGAACCTAATAAAAAATAGAGAATAGTTACTTCTTACCACAACAAGTTTATTAGTGGATGTACATTTCGAGAGCTATGCTCTCATCTTCAGCAATACACTAAACTAGTGTATTGCTGAAGATGAGAGCATAGCTCTCGAAATGTACATCCACTAATAAACTTGTTGTGGTAAGAAGTAACTATTCTCTATTTTTCATTCCCTACCTAACGTAAAAGACCCAGTTATTGACAATGACCCAGTTTCTGACACTCTCAACTTTATTTTGTATTAAAAAAAAACTTATCTCGAATATTTCAGAGACAATTGACTTTTTATTGCTACTTTATTATGCAAAAATTGTTAAAAAATGTGGTCCCTTTTTCGGAATTCGTTGAAAATAAAATTGGAAGCTACCTAAAATATCAAAAATGTGTGCGCTGTGCGGCTGGAGACGGCGCAACGATTAGACACTTATGCGAAGTTATGTCTCCGTATCAATTAATCAACATCTTAAAGTCTTCTGTATATAGTAACTAGTGTTAATTCAATAGAATGTCACGATGAAGGAAGGTTTAGTTGAGGATCAAGAAATAAGCTTTGCCAATGTTACGCTACTGGCCACTAGCGTAACAGTGGTAAAGTTTGTTTCTTGATCCTCAAATAAACCTTCCTTCATCGCAACATCTTAAACTTTACAATTTGTAACTCAAAAGGTTCGTAATTCTTCTCTTCCTAAACGGTTTGACCGATTATGATGACAATTTTTTTTGTACTTATGGAGTCACCTGGATGGTTCTTAGCTATAGTTAAACCCGGTAGGTGGCACTGTAATCGAGATCCAATTTTTTTTTATTTTCTGGTCAATTTTTATTTTTTTTTATTTCTCACATAAAAAACATATGCATAATCCCAAATTCTCAGCGTCCCAGCTCCGCTTAATATTTTTTAATTCAATAGTTTTTTATGTTCATGACTTATTAACTGACCGTTTGCCTTTACTAGATTCGCTATAATTCTATAAAAAAAAATTGGTTGTCTGTAAAGTCGGTTTACGGACGATAGTTTTACGTGATAACGTATTCCGTAATACATAACCTAAATTTATATAATAATTCGAATCTATGATATTGCATCTTTCTCTTCAAATTTAGGTAAATTTTATTAAGTAGAATAATAAAACACTATAAAAAGTACACTATTATTATATAAAAAACAACTATGGCATGTATCTCTTTTGCGCATGCGCCGATTTTCCCCAAAAAATTTACAAAAATTTCTAGTAAAAATAGATAGAGTAAAAACCGTTTTAAAAACTATATTATTATTATATAAAACATCATTATAAGAGATATATTCTTTTACGCATGCGCCGATGTTCCCCAAAAACAATAGGCCACTTCATATTTGCATATCAAACATCCTCCCAAAATTTGGTTTCAATCCGCTTATCCTTGGTGTCGGAATGATAAGAAATGTCAAAAGTGACGTTTGATACTGTCAAACTATTATGTTCTAATAATAATTAGTTATTCCAACAGTTAACTTAGAAGGCGTTGCATTTCAGAAAATACTAATGTCAAAAAATTGAATTAAACATTAGAAATGCAGCCGTTTTCATGTTAAGACAAGACATACCTTATTTTCTAATTTCCATGTACGGCAAACAAAGACGACCGACCGCGTCGCGCGCGCGCCATGCATTAGACAACATTGCATTTATACGGCTATTTTTCTATATAAAGGGTATAGCCGGATAGATATGGCGAGTTGGCCCCCAAATGGCAACCTATATCGAAACTTATGTTTTAATATCTACTTGATGTACGAACTCTTTTTATATATGTGTTACCCCCGCACTCCCCTTTGACCTTGAGTTATAGAAAAAAACCAGCCTACCTACGGCTATCGTTCAAAGAGACATATCTCGAAAACTAATTGAGCTAAAGAGGTAAAACCAACGCGAGCATTTAGGTAACCTTTAAGAGCACATTTTATATTTTTTTTGGATTTTTGCGAATATTTACACACAATATTAAAAAATAAATAAAAATATAATTTTCAATTTTTCAGTGTTCTCTGTGACTTACAATCACTGAAATAATATATATTGTGGCACTTGATATGCACTACTACACATACAAATTGCGTTAGAAAAAAGTTGGTGCAACACTTCGAAAAAAATTTTTTTTGACGCGCATCACATCATATAAGGATACAAACTTGACATAGTACACACATATATAAATATTTTATTAATTAAAATTATTGTTAGAATGGATTGAATGAAAATATAAACAATTTTCAGGAAAATATTGATTTCATACGGCGCGGTGCCGGGAATTATACGAGCGACATCGAGTTCGAACTTAACGTACTTAAGAGTTAAGACTTTATTTATTTACACCACCATAGCATCATTTTCTGTCGGAAGTAGCTATTATTTATTATTTTTAGCTATTATTAGTGTATTTGCCATAAGGCACTTACACTATTGGCGTCGGTCGGATGGCGGGACCTAGGGGTCGGACCAAAATTTCTCGACGTTTCATAAGTTTCTAAGAAGTTTGGCACCATTTTTGGAAATGTTTATATATATATGTATATATATATATATATATTTATATATATATATATATATATATATATATATATATATGTGTGACCACGATAACTCTCGACAGACTTAATCGATTTAAACGAAATTTGGTCCACATGTTGGAATCCATCATCGCAAGAAGCCTATTTAAAATGGGCCCGATCGGGCCATTTTAAGGGGGGTATTTAGGGGTTGAAAAATGTTTTTGGGCCCAAAAACACGGAAAAAAATCTCAGAATCGTTTCAAATTTGAAATTTAACCCTTTAGTAATTATTGAAATGTGCTGCTAAAATTTTAATAAAATCGGCTCGACAGGACCGCACTTACAAATTTTATGAAAACGCAAGTTTACTGATATGGATTTACATACTGAAGGGTGAATATAATTTGGTACAGATGTTGAATTGGTATGTAGTATTGAAATTAAGTAAAAAAATGTTGTTCTAAGGGGTGTATTAAGGGGTAATTTTTTTTATTTTGTCCAAAAACCAAGTTAAGTTCATACAATAGAGCCACACTGCCTATAAAAGCAAATACACTATATTGTCGGCAGGGTTTCGCACTGCGACCCGAGTTTTTTTTTATTTTGTTATCTATAATAATGTCAGATAATATGTGTAAAAAATAAGGCTCTTCGTAAGGTTACTGGTTATAAAAAAGTTATCAAAACTGACAAAGACGCTAATTTGTTTAATTAATTTAATGAAATTATGACGTGGTGGTGTAAACACATAAACAGTCTTAACTCTTAAGCACGTAAATAACAAGCAGTGCAATAACAAGTACGAACTCGCTGTCGCTCGTATAATTCCCGGCACCGCGCCGTATGAAATCAATATTTTCCTGAAAATTGTTTATATTTTCATTCAATCCATTCTAACAATAATTTTAATTAATAAAATATTTATATATGTGTGTACTATGTCAAGTTTGTATCCTTATATGATGTGATGCGCGTCAAAAAAATTTTTTTTCGAAGTGTTGCACCAACTTTTTTCTAACGCAATTTGTATGTGTAGTAGTGCATATCAAGTGCCACAATATATATTATTTCAGTGATTGTAAGTCACAGAGAACACTGAAAAATTGAAAATTATATTTTTATTTATTTTTTAATATTGTGTGTAATTATTCGCAAAAATCCAAAAAAAATATAAAATGTGCTCTTAAAGGTTACCTAAATGCTCGCGTTGGTTTTACCTCTTTAGCTCAATTAGTTTTCGAGATATGTCTCTTTGAACGATAGTCGTAGGTTGGCTGGTTTTTGGTCTATAACTCAAGGTCAAAGGGGAGTGCGGGGGTAACACATATATAAAAAGAGTTCGTACATCAAGTAGATATTAAAACATAAGTTTCGATATAGGTTGCCATTTGGGGGCCAACTCGCCATATCTATCCGGCTATACCCTTTGTAAAAAAACTGTTTAGGCAAATTCTGTTATACGAAATCTATGTAAAATGTTCTCCTCTTTCGTTTAAGACTGGTTTCAAACCGATCTGATTTAAATTGAGCGAGAAATTAGCAAAAAGCACGCACAGGGTCAGGCGGAACGTTACGCGTTAGGAACGTTAGGAACGTTACGTTACACTTTTTCGTGCATGCAGTCGGTGTTTTATCAATTTATAATATTGGTGATTCATCAATTTATAAGACGTTATCACGTCTAAAAGTTCGATGCAGCAGAATATGTATATGTTTAATAGGTAATAATCTACAAATTCGGGCGAAGCCGGACCCAACCACTGGTACTATATGAGGAGGAACACCGTAACACGCATGTGTGTTCGAGATCTTTCATAGAACATTCGATCGCTTTTTCTGTGACATCAGGACTCATGTTAACTAAGCGTCCAAGGTTTAATAATTGTTCTAATAAAATTTTCACGCAAATTTTATGAATATACTTTTCATAAAATGTGTGTGATACGAATTAAAAAAAATATTTTAACATTTACCTATGTCCTGTTATGTTAGCAGCGTTAAATATAAAAATGTTAAATGCAGTCTACAAAATTAACATAGTAACTTATAATCAGCTCCTTTGTGGTTGTAAAATTGTTGAAGATTAGTCGCTTTTAAAAAAGTGAGACAATTTCTAGAGAAACGGCTTGAAATATTCTTGGAAAACGTAATGAGGCGGCTGAGGTAATACGCGGAATCAAGGGAATACAAATAAATGGTTTGAATAATTTATATAGACGCTACGTTGCGAACATGGAGTCAGTACGTAGATGAGAGATTCTCAAATGCTTTAGTTATTTTTTGAGTTACACGAAAATAGTATTAAAGAGTATTTATTTTTCAGATTTTAAGTTTTCGCCTAAAACTCGATTAAACATACGACTAGAAATTAAACTTTTTTTTCATCTAAGTATACCTATATTATATTATAAAGGAAAAAGTTTTATGAGCTTATGAGTTTCTTCGTCGGAGTAAAATAGGGCGAACGAGCAAAGCGAGTGGATAATGTAGAAATAAATTTCGAGCGAAGCCAGTGAGCCATGTATTAATCAATCATAAATTCCAGCGTACAATCAAGTGTGTAATGTATTAATAAATTACGTTTTGCTTACTGGAGTCAAATGGTGCTAAATCATAACTAGTAAAGACCCTTGTAACTTCTGAACGATAGATCGTATAAATTTTGTTCTGATTCTATTCGATTCAGCACAAAAAATATATAGAATTCGATATCCATCTTGCCTAGATAGCTGAGTTGAAATTCTTTCAAAAAAAGGTGAAGTGTATAGCAGAGAGTCGGATACTTTTTAAGTATCATTTAGAATGACAACAAAGTTTTGTGTGAAAAAAAAACCTAACTTACAATTATTTATAAGAAAAAAGCTAAAGCTACTGGACTATATAGTGCAATTATTTCTCACTACACAGTGGCTTCATCAAATAGACTTTAAATTAATTTCAGATGAAGATCTTTGTCTGACAAAGTCAGTTTGTTGTGAAAAACAATATCTTGTTATTATCATTACAGATCATTAAAAATTGTTGGACTATAACAGTTTATAAAGACAATGACGTGACAAAATGGACTTAATGAAAGTTTGTTTTGAACGTTATATTTAGGTTAAAGCAGAAAAATGAAGTTAATTTAGAACAGTAGGTGGGCTGCATTTAATTTAGTCTCAGTGAATTAGTTTTATTACGGAAATGTAGAATATGCCGACGTCTCGTGAAACTCTTAATGTGCTTTATCATCATCTTAAATGTAGGTCTAGATTTGGTCTTTATATAAAAATGCGTCCCCTTTGTTATGACCACATTTAATCAAAGAGCTATGTTACCATTTTGGAAATTCTTCTTCGTTTAAAATGTTACTAATGATATAGATCTAGTACCTTACCAAAAAAACATAAAAATCAAGAGCCCTCAAGGGTCAGAAGACCCACTTCCCAGTTTGGTGAATATTGGATATTTGTATTTAATAATAATAACACAACAAAGTGTGTATTTTAATCATTAAAAAGATTAATTTATTTTTATCACTGGAAAAATTAAATTCGATAAATCTCTTTCAAGAAATCCTAAATAAAGTTCACGTTTTTGGAGCCATTTTATTATACAAAAAAGCGGTATTATTTATGTTTTAAGCAAAAAAAAGACCTAAACCGATTTTGATTAAATTTCGTTTGGATTGTTTTGACGTTAATGAATCTCGATTGACACCTTAACGAAGTTTTTTATTGGCCAAATTTTGTGTAAAATCTACTTTTTTGTAAAATTTATGTTTAAACAAAGACAAATAAAAAAGAAAACGGCTCTACCAATTTTGCTAAAATATTTCTAGATCATACTTGCGTTAGAGCTCTTTGATTGAGATCGTAATGAAGTTGATATAATTTCTTATTTGCAATTTTTCGTGTAGAATTTACTTTCCTGCAGTCTCTTTGTTTAAACAAAGGAAACGGTTGGGCCTACTTTGAAAATATTCTAGTTTAATTTTGTACCTAAAATATTTTTTGCTAGAACCCATAGTTTTTGAGATATTTAGGAAAAATTGAGAACAACGATATTTTGATGCATCCCCTACACCCCTCGCTCCGCGTACCCCCACCCACGAAAACTTTTTCTGTATTGTTCAGGACACTCCCCTTCGCAATCGGTGAATTTTAAAACTACAGGATTTCTTTCTTCTGATGTTTTTTGTTTGGACTATTTCTCCTATAATGTAGTTGAAAAGGGGTATTTTTACAGATTTTATAATTCTGTATGTACTAACGGTCTTTGAAATATGACATTTGCAGGATACATTTCATCTCTAACGTAGGCATCCAAAAAAAAGAGAATTTCAAAATATTACTTCTAAAAGGGTGAAAAGGCAGTTAATGTATTTTTAGATTTAATCATTCTTTCCGGACTGTTGGTTCATATAAAGTTCGTTCCAAGCAGCCTGCAAACGGTTCCGAAACCGCCACCCGCATGCACACAAGGTAAAACGAAGTTGTTAGTGGCGATTTTAGAACACGTTTTACCTATTGCGCATGTGGGTGACGGTTTCGGAACCGTTTGCTGGCTACTTCGAACGAACCTATAGAAAATTTGGAAGATACATTTATTTTATAAGGCAAAATTTTTAATTCTGGTAAATTAAACAAAGCTGGTAATGTTTATTTAAGTCAACGAGAAGGAAATCCATTCCTGAAACAATTCTATTCATATTTGTCAAAGTTTTCCGTTATCCCATGCTATATTATGAATGCTGAAGTGAACAATTCGTCTGTTAGTTAGTGCTCATTAAGCCTATTGAATAGATTTCCTTTCTTTCATGACTTTCTAAGTTTAGTATACAAAGGTATTGTATTTGGCCTTCGTTTGGTCACAACGTATACATAACTTTGACCGCATGATTAGTCATTGACTTGATGCAAACATTTATCAATATTTTTATTTTGGTGCCAGGGTTTTGGTAATTAAACTTGATATTTATCATGATGCATTTTACGTTCCCAAGAACCTTTTTTTATTTCACTCCCGAATCGTCGAGGTGCCGCAGAAGAAATTTCACTAAAAAAATTCAAAAATTATCTCGGTAGTGACTTTATTTACTTTATGCTATTCTATGTAATATTATTTATTTATTTATCTACTATAAAAGCAACGCAATAGATTCCATAACACGTGAAAAAAAAAATAAATAAAAAGATGGTTGGTATAAAAGCTTCTTTGATAATAACCGTATTATGTGTAACTTGTAAGAGACGTAATACTCACCCCCGGTTAGTACTTACACAGAAAGTACAGTAGACCCAATATTATTATTTCTGTTTCAAATGAAAGAATATAGGAAACCTATACGTAATTTATTATCAAATTAAAAAAAATAATATTATCAGAAATTTTCTTATTTGCATCGTATAATCGAGGGAAAATTTAGCGTACAAAATGTATTAATAAGCAGTGTATTCTTTTTAACATAAAAAAATCTTCGATACTATTTTTCAAATTTGGGAGTAAATGCACAGCCTGTATAATTTTTCAAATTTCCAGTATATTATTAGTGTTTTTATTAGTTCCATCTGCACTCTAGAAAATTTTATACCTCAAATTTTATTATAATTGAAAAATAGTCGATTTTTGAGTTGTGTAAAAAAATATATCTAGAATTTTATGAAAAATGTCTAAAAGCAATTGTATTTAAAACATGGAGCCTAAAAATGGGATTAGACTTAAAAAGAATACCTCGTAGAGTTGTTCTGTTATGCGTGTATTTACACTTCGTTTTGTGTAAAAACGAAGTGTAAAGACAAGCATAACAGAACACAAGAGAAGATGTAGACTGGGACACATCGAAAAATCTGCAATAGCCGAGCATACGTTGACTCTAGACAAGCATAAGATCCTTTTTGAAGATACCAAAGTTATAGACAGAACATCGAGTTACTACTCACGCGTATACAGAGAGGCCATAGAAATACACAAACACACAAATAATTTCAACCGCAAAGATGAAAGTTTGAATCTTAGTAAAACCTGGTCACCAGCACTGTGCAATACCAACTCACTGAATGGAACGACCAATCACAGAAGAGCATACTACGACTGAGTAGAGAACACGAGCACGCTGACCATAAAAGACGGAAGTAACACACTTGACACTTACCTGTGAGCAGCCTAAAAGGACACTTCGCCCTCTATCACATCGCCTTTGATAATGTCTACGGCAGTTGTAGACGAAACGTCAGGTAGAAATACCAATGGACCACGGCATACAAGCCCGGAAACCAAGAAAATTTGGATCAACACCGGCCGTGAAAGCCTACACACTTGGATATTATATTGTCACAGGAGCTACATACGTATACAAAATCTCAGCTCAAGCGGATAACGGGAAGTGGGTCAAATTTAGCTTGCAAGATTTGATTTCAGACAGACACCGGGATAGGTGAAACTAAATAAAAGCTTGTAAAAAGCAGTACCGTTATGGAGTACTGACATATTTCATTTCATACGATACTACACTCGCCCGGGTGAAAAACAATTACCCTCAAATTTTAATTCCCTAAAAGCATGTGTACAAAAATATATTTTATGTTGTTCTGCCTACAAAAGGTTAGTACTGTCACACAAGGTTTATATAGCTATGCCAAATTACAAGTTAATAACTACTTAGTTACTGAGAAAATCGACTACGATGTACAGGCAGAAAGCAAGGTTTCACCATAAGGTTTCTGTTTTTTACCATTTTGGCACAGAACCCTAAAAACGTTTTTTGTCAAAAATCGCTATAGCATATTATTAGCCTTGGTTAAAATCAATGGTACATACCCATTTAAATGTTGTTTTTAGGTAGTAATTCTCAATTTGGAATCTGAGAGCTACGGATTATGAACAACACTCCAACAATCTCCGCTATTGTCAACTCCACTTAAAACCATTATCATAAATTAAACACCTTATTTTGTAACTATCATAAGTACATGGTAAATATAGAACAAATCTTTGATTAACGTCTGATAAGAACTCTTCAATAAATGAAATTATCGACCAATTTTTCAGACAATATATTAACAAAAAATATAATTAATATATTAATTAATGTATTAATTATATTTTTTTGTTAATAGGTATATTGTCTGAAAAATTGGTCGATAATTTTATTTATTGAAAAATATAGAACAATATTAATTTGTTAAACATCTTTAGTGGTCAACTTTTCGGCATATAGAAAGCATTTCCCAATTAATATAGTTTAATTAATTAATTAATTATTCAAATAATAGTATATTGTGCGACTAGTGAGAGAAGGAGAAGATTCCATGAGCGTAAAACACACGCGAGTGGAATATTCTCCTTCGATCAATAGTCGCACATAATACTTTATTCAACTAGCAGGAGTAATATGTAATCGGGGCCCTGATAACAGAGGGAAAAATAATAAATCACTTCATTGATTGACGTACCACCGTCAGTGTATACACAAGATTGCCATGATTTCGCTGAATTGCGATGCTGTTTTCATATAAGTATACAATACCTCCTACCACGTTCCTATTGGTCCAGAAGCTACTTGCAGTTTTTTTCATTATTTAGCGCTTGGGCTTGCTACTGAGTTTCTATTGGTCCAGAAAATTCATTATTACACTAGTGAAGTAATATATGATTTCTCCCACGCCAGAAAATTCATTATTACACTATAGTGAAGTAATATATTATTTCTCCCACGTTTAGCAGGGCCCCGAAATTACATATTACTCACGCGTGTTGAATAAATAAAATTGTCGACCAAAAAAAAAAAAAGATTTTAATTAATTATTATTGCCCTGTATCCGTACTGCTGCTTTTTAAAAGTTTATTTGGCTTGCACATTATATTATCAATACTTTCCGAATCTGTATCATGTATAGGTACTGTATACGATTCAACGAAAGGACCGTTATTGTTGTTTTATTATTGTTTTGAACATATTTTACATATTATGTATATTTTTATGAAAGCTATTTTTCTGGATGTTTATTGAATAATGAAAAATTCTACTCTAACATTTTGTTATTTGTCCATTCTGTTTATATCAGCCGATATCATTACATTTTATGATAGCAATTGTGCTGATCGCAGAAGGCTGTCTCCCAACGATAGCAAGGGTACAGGGATTGGGGGCTCCACTGTACGTCGTTACAGCAGATCCCCCTTTGTGTACACGCATTGAATATTGTCATCGACATGTACAATTTATCCAGATTTGAATAACAAAGTAGGTCATTATTATTCCACTCTATCAGTTTAATATGAAAGTAGGTATACAATAATATAATATTGATTGTGCGTTCTATAATATCAACAGACATGGATTTGCAACCAGACCATATATGCGTTGTGCGCTCAAATTTGAATGTTCAACGCTTCGCTAAGAATCATTATTACTTCTGTCTAGAAAACAAAACAGAAACCCCACTGGCGTATTCGAGAGTAACGAAATTACAAAATACAATAAAATTAATTAATTAAGGAAAGATGATAATCAAACGCTGAAAGTGTTTAAATGCTACCATTGACTTGCTAAGACAAAAGCGAAAATAGAAAACTATACAAGATGTAACAGAATAACTAAAATAAATCCATAGACTCGGAAAATTTATTGATCCATATTATAATTTTATAATATTATTTTTCAGAGGATAAATAGATCAATAAAGATATATGCTGTTAAGCTATATTTTTAATCGCAACGTTTCGTTTTATATATTAAAACTTCCTCAGGCTCTACAAAAAATACATAATATAAATTAAAATACAATAAATACATATATAATAAATTACATTAATAAAAATGATAAATACCTTAAAGAATAGGCATTGGTAATATTATGTATTTCATTTATAATATGTAATTTTTTAATAATTTATTATGGAGACATTTAGTTAAATTAAATTTAAAATAAAATGACAAATGGTAGTTATTTATTGGCATTTATTTCATAGCATACTAATAACGCCATCTCTTGTTATTAGTATATAAATTACCTAGGAGTTTTATGCTTTTTTAGTAAAATTATAATTTTATTTATTGAATTAGTTTTGTTTGTCTATATACCAACATACATAGCAAAAACGGCGCATATATTATTGACGTCGGTCGTACGGCGCGGTCTAATTGTCTCATACCGTAATATCTGGATATTTTACCTCATTTTGAACAACTTTTTACGCAAACATATTTGTTGGTCGAAATATATTTTTTTGGTGTCATCTTTGCTCAATTCGAAATTATACTGCTACGAAGTATTATTAAATGAAGACTATTAATTTTACGTCGATAAAAATTGAGGCGAATTTGAGAAACAGAAATAGTCTGTGTAGTTAAATAAGCATTTGCTGCAAAAATCATGTAGATATCTGTATACATAATCAACCATCTTGCACCCGCATCTATATACCAACTGTAAATGGGTAGGTAGAGGTACTAATCGATAGTGTATCCAATTACACAAAAAATGTTCAGCCGTTTTCAGGTTATGTTAACTCAAAAAAAAAAAAAACAATCATCCTAGACGCTTGTGTTCTCGTCTATAGGTATACCTAAAATATAAAAAAAAGTCCGCACCAAAAAAGGCTATTGAAGGTTATTAATGTATTTGCCATAAGGCACGTCTTACACTATTGGCGTCGATCGGATGGCGGGACCTAGTGGTTTCACACTATTTTTGAAAATATTTATATATTATGTATGCGTGTGTGTATGTGGATACGATAACTGTCGATTTAAATGAAATTTGGTCCATATGTTGGAAAACATTATCACAAGAAGTCTATTTGAAATGGACCTGATCGGGCTATTTTAAAGGTAGTATTTAGGGGTTAAAAAATTTTTGAGACCAAAAACACCGAAACAATTTTTAGAATCGTTTGAAGTTTAACCTTTAGTATAGATTAAAATATGCTAAATATTAAATAGAAAACCACTTATCTGTTTAGACATTATAATTGGTCATATGTCATAAAATTCAAATCTGAATTCACGTCTGAATAGAACTCTTCAAATAAATAAAATAATCGACAATTTTTTTCTCAGACCATATATTGACAAAAATTATAAAAAATATAAATCAAAGTAAAAAATTGGGCGACTATTTTATTTATTTGAAGAGTTCTATTCAGACGTAAATCAAAGATTTGGATTAAAATATGCTGCCATAATTTAAACAAAATCGATCCGACAGGATCAGACTTCCAAATTTTAAGTAAACATTAGTTTGCGGATATGAAATAATGATTTTTCTGATGAAAGGGTGTACTTGATTTGGCGCAGATGTTGAATTAACATTAATATTGCAATGTAAAAAAATATTATTTTAAGGGATATAGTAATGTAAGGGATTATTTTTTTGACCAAAACAAACATAATAATAATAAACTGCTTGTGTTAGCATATATACACTATATTGTCGGCAGGGTTTGGCACTGAAACCGGAGTTTTTTCATATTATGTCGTTGCTATTTTTGTTATTTGTTAGTTTTGAAGACTCTCTAGGGCCTAAGCTGAAACTTAAACGACGAATTCGTTTCTGAATAATACGGATTTCCGAAACTTACTCCTGCAGATGCAATAGTTCAGATTTGAATATGCAGAGTCTTAATATATATTTACAAGTGTTACGACATTGCAGCTTAATTATAAATGTCACGGGAAAGTGGACAGGTGGTACTAATAATAACACCTCTTTGCGATCGTTGTATGACGTTTCGCTGCGTTATTGCAGCATCTTCGGATACTAAACATGTTTCATTTATTAATATAGTACATTAGGTTTTTAACAAATTTTACAATTTGTGTACGTTAATAGCTGATGTTAACATCAAACACAAATTATAAAATTTGTTAAAAAAATTAATGTAGGTACTATATAAATAAAAAAAACATTTTTTGTCCACTTTCCTGTGACATTTATAATTATATTTAATAATGGACAAGACATCAGATATATTGCAGTTTAAAAATCATTTAGGTAATTTAAAATAATACTTAGTCAGTTTTGCACATACATAGTCAATTTGGTTAGACTATTTAAGTTTATTGTCAATAGAATTAACAAGTTTGCAATGCTTTTCAGCAGTGACTATCTTTTGATTACCGTTAATGTCAATTAGAAAGTTTTCACTTGTCGAAAATACTAATAACGATAATGTCACATTTGATAATAAAAATAACTTTTAAAATTATGAAAACATTATTTCGATATCTCTAAATTCAACGGAGATATTAATTTTCTGTATGTGGAGTCGCTAGCGAAACTGATCAACGCTTAGTCGGTCATTATGACGCTACGCGGCACATGTCATATTAGTAGTTATAACAACTAAAGAGTAAAAATATAGTAAGTCATGAACTTAAGATATGGATATGACAAACTTTAAAATTGACATTACATTAATTGGTACAATGTCTATTGCCTTCATGACTAAGTTTTGTGATACGTCTATGTAATGCTTGCGGTTTCAGTTAAATTTGTTGACCTGTACAGTGTACATGTACTCGTCAATGTGGGTTTGAAATGAAAATAATTTGTGATCATTTTTAAAAGATCTATATTAATTTACCTTTCACGTAGAACATAAATATTTTGTAACTCTTCTGGCATCTTCTATATAAACAGATTTACACAATTTCACTTAATTCCAAATATTGTAGAGAAGACGGCAAATTGTAAACTGCCTTGGGCTATATCGATTGTGTGTCTGTAGCTGTACAGTGAGGGACAATTCAGTGAATATTTTCGCACACATTATCAAAATGAGCGCCTAAAGGTAGGTTTATTTATTCCAGTAAAAATATCATCAGATATATTGTGTACCTATTAAAAACGTTCAGCTCGTAGTATAATAGTGAGAATTCATTAGACATTTAGAGCAATACTTTAATAAATGAATATTTTACAAATATGTATGAACATGTAATTCTACTCCAGGGAAACGTGTTAATTTGGGATTTAAATCCTCATACGATAAATAAGTTCACAATATTCCTAATCTAAGAATTTGTGATATCGCTTTAACCACGAATGTTATTTTGTATTCCGTTATCAGTTGTTCCGTGGTGTACATCAGCATCCTCCCCGTCTCCCTTCTCTGCACGTTTCAGGTCGAAATAACTCACCATTCGTGCGGTGCGATCCCCGGCACGCATCCCTCCATTTCTACCAGCGCTCTCCTGCTGTAGGACTGCGAGCTCAACAAGTGCCGTGCGTTCTGCTAGACAGGCATGCACAGCAGGAATACAACGTAATGAGACGCCTTGTTATGTATGGTCTATAACTAATATTTTTATAGCTCTATAACTGTACGTACACTTATATCAGGGTATTTTCACTTGAGGAAGGAAACTGTGTCATCGCCTGATAAATTTCTGTTATCACTGGGGATTTCATTGAATTGTGTTACATTTTTACATCGATTCATATGTAATCATGATTATTGAACGACTATTGGGTTGCAAAAAGCCTTGTTAGAAAATCTGATTTGACAATGGCCTTAGATTGTGACCATGCTATTTCTTAAAAGAAAAGCGCATAGTAGAATTTTCAAACAATCCTGCTCGAAAAACAGTTTATCAGTTGAAATGATTTTTTTTGTGTGTACATGTATTTAACATCATTTTTTGTTTTATTTAATTTTCTTTTCAAAACAACTTATTTCTATGCATTTTGTTTTTGTGTGAATGTAATCTAATGTTTCGAATTTACACATAACAGAGTATTTCCCTACATCAAACTTGAAAATTCTCTAATCTGGTTCGATAATGAAATCAGAGAATTAATGACACAGTTTTTTATTTTTAATACGTAGGTACTTTGAAGACGCGTTATTTTAAAATAAATTTTTTTTTTTTTTAATTTTTCATACGAGTAATAGTTTATATATAAATATTAAAATGGTGTTTGAAACAATGGAACTTTCGAAAGATAATGGAAATGCGAATAAATAATACCTACCGACCTGCCGTTTGAAGCTTGTTTTCTTCATTGTCTGCGCAAAAAGCAACGAATCGAAAAGGTGCCTCGAAGTGAGTTAATAATAATTGAAAAAGTTCGTCGTTTTTCTTTTTCTTTTCTACACAACGTTTTAAACACGGTGAAAAATGCAAATCTTTTAGAGTGAATCGAATTGTTATTTTTTCAATATTCAATTTGACACAGGACCATGATTTGTTTTCATTATTCTTTATGTACAAAATTACTTGTTTTGTTGAAGAGTTAATTTATTATTCAGAAATGGCTTCATATTGCATAAATCACACAGAAATAGATTGCATATGGTAACATAGGATTTATACTCACAAGATGTATAAAAAAGAAGACGTATCTAACCTTTTTATAATAATTTAACTCATTTAATGAAATTTCTGGAGCATCTTTATATACCTATATTGTACTTCACAAACTGTGTATCTTAATTAAAATCTCTAAACTTTTTTGAAACTGAACAGATGTTTTTAATAAGTTTTTAATAAACATTAACCGACGTTTTACTCTAGTCCATCTATTCTTAACTTGGGGATCACGATCCCTAGTGGTGTCCAGTTCAGGAATATGTGAGATCGCAATGTGTTTAAAATATCCTTTTTGTTAGAGTATTTTCAGATTAAAAATGACTCAATCACACATATAACTGTCATTGATGATTCGTCATTTATTACAAAGACAAGTAGTTAATAGATGATTCTTTTTTTCACGGTTCGTAAGCATGTGAACACGCTCATAGGAGTTTACAGATCATATAAAAATAAAAAAAATTCTCATAAATTAGGATACTGAAAAAATGACAAATCGTCGCCGTGTTAACCGGCCAATGTGAAAATTTGATAAACGCCAAATTAACATATTGTAGTGAGGTGGTCGGAACGTTTTTTGACTTAACTTTTTAGCTATTTAGTTGGTTGCACACTAAAAAGGTTGAGAATCGATTCTCTACTCTATATTTTCATAACCTAGTTTTTACGAACATGAATATCTATATCCATACTAATATTATAAAGAAAGAGAGCAAATTCTATGAGTTTGTATGTATGTGGAGGGTAATCTCCAGAACCACTGCACCTATTTGAAAAATTTGTTCATCGTTTGAAAGGCACATTACTCCTGACCAACCTACGCTATATATTATGTGCAAATTAGCTAAAGTTATGATGATATTCGTCAAATAAGTCGGAAAAAGTCGTGCCTCTTGAGAGCTACCACGGCGTCCGCTGCAGGAATATTTAAAGTTACACAAAAATAATGTACCTATGGCTAAATTGTTCTTCCTGAAAAGTTCTGAAAAAAAGTCCGCGATAGCATATATTTATCTTCTAAGGATAACTCATGAAAACCATTTTTATCTTTCAAATTTGATAATAAATAACTATTTACGGAGCTGTTTTAACCGATATAGTGTTAATCTATATTTAAATAAATTTGTTTATTATTTTAAGTATTTAATTTAGAACATTATTTGACAAAATAATTTCGGTAGCAGTAGGCGGTGCCGGGGATGTCAGCGTGGAAGAGACTCAGGTATGCGAAGAGGGAACCTAACAAAATAAATGGTGTATTACGAGCAGGCCCTGAAAAAGCAATGTATATTATAAACGTCAAAATAATTATGATTCACGGTGTAAATCACCAATTTGGACTGTAAATTATTTGGTTTGAAAGGAAAAAAGAGGATAATATATTTTTAGTGAGTAGTTTTAAGTAATATTTCAGTTTTTTATATTTCTAATTTTTTTATAGTGTTTTTACATATTAATAAGTTCAATAATATTAGTTCAGTCGACGGAATATTTTGTTTCGAATTACATTTTTGCCTAAAGTTGCAGCTTGATAATTGAGAAACACGGCTTAAATTTTTCCCCCTCGCGTTAAAATAAAAGCGCTTTTCGTGCAGACCAATTTTGCAACGTAAGTCGCCGAATAAACGATAGCAATCTACAAATTCGGGCGAAGCCGTACCGGGCTACTAGTATTTTATAAAAACAGTTGCCGGAAAAATGCTTATGGCAAATATAACTGTGTTTTATTATTTCAGTTATTTCGATCCAATCTGATCATCTATCAGAAAATTAAAATTTGAAATAGGAGATGAGCTACCTGCCAATTTTTTTTTTCATTAACAAAATACATAGGTATACATAAATGTTATAATTAATTTATTATTAAAAGTTGTAACACCACGTCTTAAAAAGCCACGCCGCCACTGGTGTACCCTGGTGGTCATGTACGGAGTCAGAAGCAAGATGGCAGCGGACCATGTATACTCGAAAGTAGTGTTCTTGTGATAAAACTTAAAATTAATAAATATATTGAAATAATTCATATTCATGTCATAAACTTACGTTAATAAGTATAATAAATTAGATAATATTCATGTACAAATTTACGTTTAATAAATATGTTAAATTAAATGATAATAATTGTTACAAATTATAATAGTTTGTTACAAAGTCCGTTTGGCCTTTTTTATGAAAAACCCTTTATGTGAATTGCTCTAAGACGAAGAGTGTTCAGGAAATATTAAATTTCTACATTGGTAAGATAAACCTATGGATTGACTATTTAATTGGGTCGAAAAAAATAAGGAAAATCCAAAGGGGCTACCCTAGAGGAGCAATTTGATAAAATGTTACATTATGGCTAAAACTGAAGACAAATTGATGTGAAGAACTCTATAGCTAACAAATATATTTGAAAACTATTTAATAAAAATCAGAGGAGTAGGATCAGGATATCAGTCAAAACTTCATGCTTACTCGCGAAGTTTCGGCTTTAATTAAGCCTTCCTCAGGCGTTCTGAAAATACATCACAACGTGGTACACATTAGTATAAATCTTAAAACACCAATTAAAATAAAATAAAATAAATTATTTCGTACCATAAACTATCGTTTTAACATAGTCAACCATGTAAACCTTGTCATGATCCATCAATAAGCATGAAGTTTTGACTGATTTCCTGATCCTACTCCTCTGATTTTTATTAAATAATTACATCATCGAGGATCTTAAATAGTATCACAATATTTGAAAACTATTACATTTTTATGCACACGTGTTACTTATTCGTGGATTATGCAACTGAGTTGAAAAATTTAAAAAGTTTGGTAGCGGTCATCTTAAAGAAGCATTTCATTCAAAATGGTCTGATACTTGTCTCTAAAGTTGGTGCTCCAAAAAGATTAAATTTCCATATAAACATTATTAATATATTTCTCTGCTATCTAATTCAGGCAAAAATTTTGAAAACCATCCGTCTAGAAAAAATTTTTCGTGGACGTATTTTTTGACAATTACTTACTGCCTAAAACTATATTTTGAAACTCTGGTAAGAACTTCTTAATACTGCGACAATCATAATAAACGTTAGAAAGATTACTAAAATCTTATTAAGGACTCTCTATAGCAAACATAAATGATAAATTCAAAGCATTAAAACTAGAACCGTTCATAATACTTGATAATGAGACATGCATCTGTGCATAACTCAGCGTTTTGCATATTTAATATAAAAGTTGCATGGCTATAGTACGTAGTTTCCATTTAATCAAATATACATATTATATCTTGATATTCCAGCATACCATCTGGAAACACAATTTGTAATTTCGAAATTTACATAAAGTGAAACAATTATTTTAACCGAAACAAAATTATAATGCATCGAAACATCTTCGATATAATATTATGTTGTTATCTTACTTCACATTAATATTATTTTGTTCGAAAACATACAAAGAAATGCTTATTGAAGAGTAGAGTTCTTTTATGTTCTGAAAGCTATTTTCTTTTACGGTCTAAACTTTTAAATATTTGAAGTTGAGTTTAATTCCGTTACTCTCTGTAACCGTAACTATTATCGTTACTGCCCGTTAACGTAATTTTTAAATAGCTCTGTGAAAATTATATTATAGGTCAACTAATTGTTCCTATTCCTTTTATCTTCTGATTGATTGATAACAGGGTCAGTCAATAGTGCGACCTTATTTGATAGTGCGAATAATTTTATAAAAGACGAAAAAAAATATTAGGTATAATAAACGTTCTTGTCAGTCATCGCATGTCTCAAAATTATTCTCAATTTATTCCAAGAGTATTCGCTTACCCTTTATCCCTGATCCGAGTTTCTTGTTTTAGATACAACGCCTAGTACTTATATTAACTACAAGCGGTTCCGCCCGTTTTCACCCGGGTGCAAAAGAACAAATGGGTGGCGGGACATGAGTACGCACGTTCATCTTAGTTTACCGAGATGAATGTTGTCTCCAAATTTCATGATGATCGGAGTTACCGTTCAAAAGTTTTTGCCGGATGGACAAATTTTGACTTACATTTTTCATTGATGTTCCGCTCCTATTGGTCGTAGCGTGATATTACATAGCCTACAGCCTTCGTCGATAAATGGACTATCCAACAAAAAAAGTTTTCAATTCGAACCAGTAGTTTCTGAGATTAGCGCGTTCAACCAAACAAATAAACTCATCAGCTTTATAGATTATAATATTTTATTAATTATTTATAAAATTCTAGTTCAATTTTTCACTAAACATCGCAGTTTTTTACTAACAATTATTTTTAACTTCTCGCTATTTAATTGAACATTTTCAAAAAAGGCAAGTTATTGATTTGAATTCAATTTTCTAAAATTGAATTTTCATCTGATCTCGAATTTTTGGGATTCTAGAGAGCTATTCTGATTATTTTTATAGATGGTCGTCGGTATGTGTGTGCGTATTTATATGTGTTTCTTTAGAACAAATTCACCGATTGAAATCGGCTTTGTGACATTCGAAAGGGTTTATTGAGACTTAGATCTCATTAGATTTTGGAGTCAATCGGTTGAGTAGTTTCAATGTTATTTAAAAAATAAAAACTAGTATAGGTATTTATGAAACAGACACGAGACACGAACGACTTCCGATAAGGATGATAGTAGGCTAGAACTGTCATAATAATACTAATATAAATATTAAAAATAACATTTTTCCACTTTGTTGTCGCATATCTCCTAATATACCTACTATTTTTTTTAAAAACAACATTCTTTAATGTAGAAAAATTTATCTCAACGAAGAGATGAAAATGATCCTTGGTTGATTATGATATTGTTTGGATGAAGAAATTCTTCGTAGCATAGGATCAGAAAAAAAGCAATACTATGTTAGAAATTGCATTTATTATAGCATAATAATTAATGCAATTTCTAACATAGTATTGCTTTTTTTCCTGATCCTATGCTATGAAGAGTTTCTTCATCCAAACATCATTCTTGACTTAACACATAGGTATAGCAGGAAGTTTTAGGGTTGATCCACAGGTCGACCGTTTTCCAACATTTTTTTTTAAACTTCCAAAGTTTTAGACTGCTATTAGAAATCCGATATTTCACAGGCGAATGATGTTGAAGTGCAAAACATCAAACAATTTAAAAGAAAACTACAAATTTTAAAACGATAAAATGTTTAAATATTGTTATTTTAAATGCAACTTCATGTATATTATAATTTTAATTTTAAATTGGTCAACGCTTTGAAACTATCCGAAAAGAATTAACATTTCTCAAACTTTCTGTTGGTAATAATTGATTAATATTATTGTACAATATAATAGATTTCACATGATTATGCTCTATATAATAACGCGTTTCATTTTCTATGTGAGTTATAATTAATACAAAAAACGTGTATATATAAATAGAAATATTTAAAACTTCTTGAATATCATAACGCACGGTGTGCGCAGACCAAGTTCTCGCAAAGCGCTGTGCTATATTTACACGAACAATTTCGACCTCCCTCTATTTCCAAGGCTAATTCTGTACAGAACTGAATTTTCTCAGAGGAGTTAAGGTTACCATAAAGATGCTGTATTTCAAATTTCATATGTCTGGGTGGGATAGTTTCCAAGATACGAGATGGCGATTTTGGGCATTCGTTGATTGGCTGACTCACTTATAGATCACCATAAGGAAAGTCTTTTCAGCTTCAGGCAAAATTTTTAAGTCAAAAATCCTATGGTTGAACGCTAGAATTTGGAGCTAATGCTGAAGGTTAGGAGTTGAAGTTAAGAGTTGAAGCTAGGGATTGAAAGTCCGCGGTTGAAGGCTAGAGGTTAGAAGACTGAAGGTTAGGGATCGGGTGTGACTAAGCCGTCGTTTGCTAGCAAGGTTAGGTGTAATATCAGTGGGGAGATAAAAACGTGGACTTTCAGGTTTAAAAATTTTACTTAGAGTTGAAGGATGCAGGCTGGCCAAAACAACCTACTTTTTAAGCTTATAAAATTGCCTACGAAAAACATAGTATTACTTTTTTTCGTAAGACTAACAGTTTTCGATAAAATTTGATGTAACAATTATCGTCATCATTACATAGTACCTATACCTATAAAATAAAGTCGCCGTTTTTCTCTGTCTGTTTCTCCGCGGAATTCTTCTAAACCACGCAACGGGTTTTGAAACCGTTTTCACTAATAGAAAGAGCGATAAACGAGGAAGGTTTGTATATAATATAATTTGTAAATATTTTGTACAAAATATGGCTGCACTATAACGGTGTTTCGTCAAAAATAACTATTACTACGTCTGTATAATATATAGGTATATAAAAATCAACTGCCGATCGATTTCAATATTTTTTTTTATTTTGTTGGCCTCAATACAGGGGTGGTTTAGTAAAAAAAAATTAATACAAATCCAAAGGAACAGACGAAAAATCGAAGAAATCTAAATTTTTTGTATAAGTTCATGATAGTCCGAATAACATTTTTGGGAAAAAATAAACTGGAAAAGTAATCTGGAAAATGGTGGAGCCGAAGGCTTCACTACTGTTGTTGCTGCCGAGCGGGGCGTAATATGGCAATTTTAGTCTTACGGAAAAAAGTAATACTATATTTTTGTAGGAAATTTTCTAAGTTACAACCACTAAGTTACAACTACTATTTTTGCAATAAAAGTCACCGTTAACGAGATTTTCTCGAAAACCAGTTTTTTGTAAGTTTTGACCTGCGTAACATTTGTAGCGGCATATGTATCGGTGGGGACTTTTGAGATATTCTTTAGAACCACAAAAGGAAGGTTCATGCAAAAATTCAGCTTTCCTCTAATTTTTCCGAAGTTTGACTTATTTTTTATCTTTATGCCCTGGACTATATAAGATGTGTAGAAAGTAACTATTAATGAAAAAATCTATTTATGAGACAAAATGAATAATTCGCCGCACGTTTTTCGTTTCAAATCAAAGTTGAAAACGTGGTAGGTACCTATGTTACAATTTTTTTTATTTCTTGTATTTTTATCTACATTTGTGTTTATGGTGGGATTGATATTTCATCTTGTTTGATTTTTTCAGTCGTCCTGTGATGGTGCAGCTATAAATTATTATAATATTGATGTTATGGGTCATTGATGCAGTATCTAATGTCACAGCAACCCTCTTGGCCATTCACACGTTACAAGCGTTGTTGCTCTCTTTGTCTTACCTTAGAGCTTTGTTTTGTTTTGTTTTCATGTCGCCTACTGTGTTCCTTTGATCTGTTAATTAACTTATTTTCGAGGAAAAAATGTTTTCTTTGTTGTACAGTGACTACAAAGGAAACTAATGGGAAGCATTTTCATGTAAGCATTTCTGCAACGACATATTTTTATGTGCCGTCAAAAAGCTATTTCGCAGATTCTGCCACTGAAACTCCACTAGATTATTTTTGAAATCTACATGCTGATGAAACATTGAAATTTGATATTCGTTAATAGAGTATCTGTATATCAACATGTAGAAATAACCTATACTGAAATAATGTCATGCAACATAGGTTGATATATTGCCGCATCATTATAAAATTTGAACTCTGGTGTTTGAACAGGTCAGGCTGGACCTACATTGGACTCGTATTTTTCCCGAACCGATGTCGGTCGACATTGGAAGAAAAGTAAACATCAAGATTATAATATAGGTGCCCTCATTGGAAAGGAAATCGGGCTTCCCATTCCAATAATGGCACCTACATTATAATCTTCTTGTTTGCTTTTCTTCCAATATCGACCGACATCGGTTTGGGAAAAATACGGATCAAATGTAGATACTGCCACAAAGCCAGCCAGGCGTTTTATTTTTTGAATCGGATATGCGCGATTTGGCAACTGCATCGCAACTTCGACGCGAAATAACGATTACACAGTTACTCGAAATTTTTCATTCGATCGCGCAATTTGGCAATAGCGATCGATGCGTTTATTTCGAATTTGGCGTAGACTCATTGCAATTCACGGCATGGAGTCGCTCAAACCTGTGAATAAGTGTGCTACATATGTGTTTTTGATAATCGCATATTCGTGATACATCAGTTGTGTATATCAATGAATAGTGTGCGACCTTGCGTTGCAGGTAGCTGCATCTGACAACCTACAAGCGACTTGCACGCAAAAGTCGTAATACAAAAATTAGCAGGTGTGCACGCAGTCACTAGTTTACAATTATTCGTACATGGTTTGATTTTAAAGTCTGATCACAACGATGGCTTATTTTTTTTTTATTTAGGGAAATGAGGGCTTCGGCAGCAAGGCCATTATAATATAATAAATGTATGGTCACTATATATAATGTAGAACACTGTTTAATTACTGATAGGATGGCTTATATTACACAAAAAGCGTCAACTAGGCCTCCGATTTGTCTCCAACTAAAGAAATTTGCAAACACAATTGAAATAAATGATACCACAAAGTAGCATAACGCGTAAAATTTTTGTTAAAAAAAAATAGAAAAAAACAAGTCGGGGGTCAAGTTGACGAAGCCTTTCTGAATTAGCTTTAAGCCTGAACGTATTTCAAAATCTGTTAAACCTGCACGCTTGTAATTGTATTTATCTATTTCTAGCGTTATTCATTTTTTTAAAATATTTTAATAGTTGTTAATTGAAAACCACATGTTTGCACCTAGAACATAAATGTGAAAAAACTGCTTCGCTGAAAAAAGAGTTGAGGTCTAAAAAGTTATCACTTGGTAAATTTTTATGTTTTATATTATAAATAAACGATTCGTGTGTGAAAACTTGCCAACTAAAAATTTAGCATCCGTTCTGATCTGAATTCTTTTTTCGGCGAAGCTGTTACTTCTAGAAAAACGAACTTGGCCCCTTTTTTCACATTTATATTTTTGATGAGATATTGTGTCTACATATATATATAACTTCATTAGCGTATGGCCGGCATTTGTTTTCATTCCAATGTGAACGCCATTCTGTTCAACGTAAACATTTCGCACGTGTTGCGCGCGTCTGTAGTATGCTGCATACGTATACACAGCCTCTGATATATGTAATAATAATAATAATAATATACACAATATGTCTGTGCCACATTATTAAAACATCCGGTATATATTATTGTCTGTCGACAAACCGCTCACCGGATTTTTTTTTGAGTAAGGTATATGCTACAGTTCTTGTTAATAGGTAGGTATGTCAAATGTCATGATATTTGATTTCCAACCAATTGGGTGACGGGACCATTTCAACTTCAACAATATTATTATTTACATTTTTTTATAGTATAACAAAGAAAATTAACGTTCAGAGACACGGCTAACGGCTTGTATTAAATATTATAATATTAGCTATTCGTTTGCATGGTTACCTACATATTATGTTTCACGTCATGTAAAAATTAACCAAAGCATGCTTAACTAATTATTTTTTGGCAGATCTACAAAACAAAAGAATAGCTGATTTTTTTATTTTCAAAATATTTCCGTGACTATAAAGTTTAGAAAAAAATATTTTTTACAAAACTTTCTTGTAAAGTATAATAATAAAACGTTATGAAAAGTATACCATTTTTATATAAAAAACGTTATAGCATATATCTCTTTTGCGCATGCGCCGATTTTCTCAAAAACAATAGAACTCTTCATACTTGCATATCAAGCATCCTCCCAAAATTTGGTTTCAATCAGCTCATCCGTTTGACCTGAATCGTGTACAGAGTTTTTTTCCAAAAATATGTTTAGATTTGGGTGACCTCAAAACGAAAAAGTTTTGAAAAGTGAATTTTGAATTTAATTAGTATAATTCCGTACTTAATATGGAATGGAAAAATAATTATAAAATTTCAAATAAATTAGCATAGTTTTAGAATCAATTATTAGATCAAGAATTATATAATAAAATCAAGCAGAATAAACATTGGTCAATATTTTGTTGTCTGTAGGATCAAACCTAATATTGATAACAGCACTAATATATATACCAATATATCAAGCTGAAGAGTTTGTTTGTTTGGTTGAACGCGCTAATCTCAAGAACTACTGGTTCGAATTGATTTTTTTTGTTGGTTAGTCCATTTATCGAGGAAGGCTATATATAAAGCTGAAGAGTTTGTTTGTTTGTTTGGTTGAACGCGCTAATCTCGGCCAATAGGAGCGGAGCATCAATGAAAAATGTTGCAAAATATAACTCAAAATTTGTTCGTCCGACAAAAACTTTTGAACGGTAACTCCGATCATCATGAAATTTGGACACAATATTCATCTCGGTAAACTAAGATGAACGTGCGTACTCATGTCCCTCCCCCTATTCGTTTTTTGAAACCGGGCGGGACCGCTAGTCTATTATATGTGTTATGGTTAGTCCAATGGGCCAGAGTTTCCCAAATTTTTTTGACCGCGACCCGGTGCGAGGTTATAACATTTTTCGCGACTCATCTTATGGAAAAAAAATTTATTACAAGACAAATTATTTTTTAATAAGGTTATTTGTTTGCTTATTTAATACACAAAAATTGCAAAATAATTACCTATATATGAAAAATATATGTAATTTGTATTTTTTTAGTTTTTACAATTTTTTTTTCGCGACCCAACAAAATTTTTCTACGAGCCAGAGCCACGTCGCGACCCACATTTTGGGAAACTCTGCAGAAAACGTATGATAGGATTACCGAAAAGGAGAGCTTTGGGTAATAACTTTCGCGGAAAAATTAAATTAGCAATAGAGCTAATAATGCTACATAATAGATGTTTCAAAAACGTCAGTCAACACCAAGGTTAAAACAGCTCGCGATTGAAGTGGCGCATTTTATAGATTGGTTTCGCACTATGGCTGCCATTCAGAATTCATATAATAGAGATCGGTGGATAGTAGCAACAAAGGCAAATATCCATTTACGGCTCGTCGGTGTTGCACTGCGCCGTATTTTACTGAACAGCCTATTGACTCTTTTGTTGTTAACGTGTTTTTTAACGTAGTTGCATTTGCGCTTAAACTATTTAAAGCATTATATTGCCACTTTACTTATTCGTTATATAAATTTTTATGTCATTTACAGATGCTTCATATTACATTGTTGTCTGTTGGCTAAGGTAACACGCGTCTTGATCCCCCGACATAATGTCCCCCGACAAAATATCATCTTCACTAAATATCCTACGGGCAAAATATCCCCCGACATAATAACCCCCGACGTAATGACCATGAATAAATATTTTGGTGAATTGAGAACCCCATGAAACTGTCTATTGCTCTAGGACAGTTGAAGAAGTCATTTCCAAACATCTGATTTGCAAGGTAGATATAATTTAGTCAAATTTTACTGAATGGACGGTTTCGATTATGGCGAATTTTGAAACGCCAGCAACTATCTATTACTATAGGACAAGTGAAGAAGTGATTTCCCTTTGAAACACATTTTTTTTAAAAAGCAATAACGGGGTCGTGTCGATGCTAAGTAGTATTTGGTAAAATTCTACTGAATAGGCACATGCGAAAGCGATAACGGGGTATGCGAGTTGTTTCGCAGTGAAACGGGAAGGGGGAAAGAGGGAGTTTCTAAAATAACAGTTCCGGGGTTAACGATAACGGGGTATGCGAATTGTTTCGCAGTGGAACGGGAAGGGGGAAAGGGGGAGTTTCTAAAATAACAATTCCGGGGTGAACGATAACGGGGTATGCGAATTGTTTCGAATTGAAACGTGAAGGGGGAAAGGATGAGTTTCTAAAATAACAATTCCGGGGTGAACGATAACGGGGTATGCGAATTGTTTCGCAGTGAAACAGGAAGGGGGAAAGAGGGAGTTTCTAAAATAACACGTCCGGGGTGAACGATAACGGGGTATGCGAATTGTTTACAGTGGAACAGGAAGGGGGAAAGAAGGAGTTTCTAAAATAACAATTCCGAGGTGAACGATAACGGGGTATGCGAACTGTTTCGCAGTGAAACAGGAAAGGGGAAAGGAGGAGTTTCTAAAAAAAACAATTCCGGGGTGAACAATAACGGGGTATGCGAATTGTTTCGCAGTGAAACGGGAAGAGGGAAAGGGGGAGTTTATAAAAAAATATTTCCGGGGTATGATGTTTTTAAATATTCATGTCCATTTTAGTGAATACGACGGTATGGGATATTTTGTCGAAGGATATTTTATCGGGGATATTTCGTCGGGGTTTATTTCTTCGTAGGATATTTTGTCGCGGATATTCTGTCGGGGTATCTTTTGTCGGGTGGTGTAAGGTCGCGTAATCGTTGGTTAATACTTTTCAAAATTTCTCGTAAATATATAAATGAGTTTATGAGACTTATTCTACTACTACTAATTTTTAAACTTTTCAGAATATCCGTAATTACCTGTCTATTCAAATCAATTTTTCAACAAATTGTAATTTTTTAACAGAAGTTTAAGGTTTTATTGGAATACGTGCGTGAATATGAAGAGTTCGATGCTCTGAATGAAATGATACAAAATTCAAAATGTGATCGCAATCGTCGGGGTCGCCATATTAGAAAAAGAGCGTAAAAACAATTTATATGAAATATTTCGCTTCGAGTGCCTCATAGGCAAAAAAATACTTTTTTCAAAATAAATTAGTATAAAGTTTTCTACAAAACATGTCATTTATTTTTCCTCTAAACTAAATAGTTTCGATGCAGCACTTGAAGGAGAAATTGTGATTTTTGGCAATTTGCCAGTAATTCAATCTTCACTAAATTTTACAAGCTTATTTGAAACATTTTGACATAATAATTCTGAAATTTTTAGCTTTCTAAATTTAATACTTTTAATTCTAAAATATAGTTTTCCCTTAAACGGAAAATAATGACAATAATGAGTAAGTATTTGTGTTGGGAAATATATGTACTTATTTTGAAAATTTATGCACAATTTCGCAAATATCCAATAAATATTTTCAACACAGATAACGATCTTTCACTTCAAATTTTAATCGATTATCCAGTTTTCTTGCCCAACCTTAGCGAATGGATAGTTTTGCAAAATTATTGATTTAAAACAGTCTTTACAAATATATTTCGATTTAACCACAATAGTTAGATAATTACCTCAATTCATTGGTAGTAAGCTTCCAATTTTGAGAAATCGTTCATATATAATGTATTTATCTAGTTGGCATATTGTATTTCCTTTTGATTATGTTATTAAATTATATCTGTCTGCCGGCCTCTTTTCTGTCTATCTGCATGTATAGTATACAGTCCGTTAATCTGTTCGTGTTATCTATCTATATAATATTCTTCAGTTAATAATTCATTCGTCTTTTTGTTCATCCAATACAACAGTCACGGCTGTCTCTAGTTACGACATCTCGGATAAATGTCATGTGAAATGAATTAAGTACAAACACTATAGGGGCTTTAAAATGCATTCGTATTTTAGAAGCTCTTAAACATATGCGAAATAGGTATAGTGTAGAGTATAGATTGTAGAGTGATAAATGTTCAGTTCCAGTAAAGTAATGTTAAGTCTAACATAACCTATATAAATATATATAAACATAACCTATATGAATTCACAACACAGCGCACACCTGCATCAAGCTTCCGAAATTTAATTAAAATCGATCGAACTGTTCGAACGATATTAAAGGGAGGCAGAGAAGAGTGGATGTTGCATGTAGGGCCTATCTTCAATATAATATGTGGTGTAGATATAACATGTGTGTATATACAATAACTGAAGAGGAGATTAGCTAAGAACTTCTTATAATGATGTACACATCGCTGTTGTGGAGATAGGCTCACATCCTTCAGTTCAGTAGGCACTAGGGGTGAACATTTGTAAATCAATTTTTTTTAACTGAAATCTGATATGAGTATTATGACTGAAGGTTACCTACTTGCATATGCAATGAAAAATTATGTACTACATTGGTATCCATGGACTTCAATATAAAACACGTCCCTTAAGTTGACGAAAATTGACATAAATAATTGCCAAAAACACAAATATTTTTGCTGAATAACTTTCCTTGTTACGTTATGCTCCGCCAAGATGATATCAAGTTGGCCGAACATCTAGTAATACAAATTCTATGAAATTAACTTGTGGATTACGTAATAGTTAATTGAAATTTACTTGCTAAATAATTGCGGCAACTGTATTTTTTTGTCACACAATTTTTTAGCTACGCGATTATCGGCCGACAAGAGTTCAAGTAAACGGAAGATGTATTTAAAAATACATTGAATTGCATTTTAGATTACGTGAGAATCAATCGCTAAATATTTGCATTGACTGCGATATTTTTGCCAAACAACTCTTTTTGTTGTCCGATTTTTCAAAAAAAAACGGAGGTCCAGTTAGCAGGACACCTAATAAAAACGAACGGAATTTAAATTGTTACTGTATGAAAATTTGTCGCTAATTAGTGTGGCAGTTGCATTTCTTTTATACCACACAGCTTTTTTTGTAGCTTAATTTTACACCAGTTGAATTTTGATTCCTTGATTCCCAGAATCAAAATTCAACTTTTTACACTTCACATCTGTATTTGGGTCACCATACTCTATCGAAGTGCCAAATTCCAAATTTTTAGTTTCAGAAAAAATCGACTGTAACAGTCGGACCGACACCGCAGAGTATTCCGTTTTGCAGGAAAGACTAAAAATGACGTGTATTGAAAGAATTTTTTTTAATCGATTTAATGGTTCTCGAGTTTTGATGTAGGTAACTAGATACACAAACATCTTGTTTATTACATAAACTGGTATCCATATACTTCTATTTTTACCCGACTACGAAGAAGCAAAGGTATATGTATGTGGGCAATTATGTATATGTTACGGCTAAAACCCGAAGTGCAGCTACAACTAGTTTTAGCCGGTTAGAACTAGGTGAAGCCACTTACTCTTGGTTAAATCTAGTATTAGCCGTAAGTCCAACCAAACCCTAGTGGCTAATACTAGGTCTAGCCGATATCATGCCGGCTAAAACTAGATCCAGCCACACCTATTACTAGTAATCCAGTAAATAAGCCGGGAAATACTATACAATCTGGAAAAGTGGTGGAATAGCTCCGATTTCAAAAATTCTTTTTTTCCTTGATTCCTTAGACCCTCAGGAACATTCAACACCACTAACCTCCGCCTCACTCCAAAAATTGGAAAAAGTAGGGTGGTTTTAACCCTCTCAAAAGCACACTCCAGTGAAACAGTGGACAAAATTTTGAAAAAAAAAATATTTTCGAGGTCGCTGATTACGAATTCGAGGTCTGTAATCAAGTAAGGGTAGTTCCAATCTCCTCAAAACCACCCCCAGTCGTCACTGTAATGAAAAAAACAGTAAAAAATAATATTTTGTCTTAAAAATCGTCTCTCGGGGGTTTTCGAGGTCGCTGATTACGAATTCGAGGTCTGTAATCAAGTAAGGGTAGCTCCAACCCTTCAAAACCACTCTTATAAAGTATAATTATGTAATTGAAGCTCCTTATATGTATACTGCAATTTTTTCAAAATAAATAACTGAAAAAACAATTATAAAAGTCATTATTTTTCATTACAATATTTTTTTCATTACTGTCACGACTGGGGGTCGTTTTGATAGGTTGGAACTACCCTCACTTGATTACAGACCTCGAATTCGTATATTGTTAGCTGTTGCGATAACCCCAAAATAATTTAAATAAAAATTTAGTTCAAAAACTAAAACCCGACTACTGAAAATTATGAAACAAGAAAATATTCTCATCTGAGGATAGCCGGGGTCGTATGCCACCTACATTAACAAAACAATACATTGTAACAACAGTAATAAGCTTTAGGGCAAACTGCATCACTATACATCTAGAGGGCGCCATATGACCATATATATGATATGATATGGTATAGTATATACTTTGACGAATTGCATCCTCCCCAAGCCACTCCTAAGAAAGTGGATTATTGATCATAAATCCACTTTTTTAGGAGTGGCTTGGTCAAAAATTTCTGCCGCTGGTATTTCCCGAAAATTTGGCTCTAGCAGAAACTGAAAACAAAGCGGAAGATTTTTTTTTACTTTTAACTCCTTTGTAACCCCTTTTGAAATTTTTTATCTTAAAATGGGTCCAGATTCCGTCTATATATCATAGAAGAAAAAATGCTCTAAATTACTTAAATAGCTTATGTACCAAGCGGCAGAAGGTTGGGACGACATGCTTTTTTTACGCGTCAGCTTCTGACTATATAGCCAGAATATGGTTTTCCTGTAATCTTTATTAGCTTCTTTATGTGCATTAATTAAATGAATAAATACTGTGCAAAATTTACAATAATTATACTATAAATTTCAAAAACGAATGAAAATTCCATTGTTTCCTGTAATCTTACCAGCCTTTTTACGAATCGGTTTTTTTTTCAACGAAATGTAGGTATATTGTAGCATTTTGGTCAGCCTCTTAGCAAAAGCAGTATACGGCATGCTGGGATAATGTAAAAAGAGTACACAAACCGTAATCTATGAAAAGCATGGCTCAGAATACCTGTTTGATCTCTTTACGAAACGAGCACAATACATACAGGCTGTAACCAACAAACAATCCTTAATCGAACAACTGATATTTTCGTTAAAGTTTATATTACAACTATTGTAGTCAATAATATAAAAATAAAAGAGACTGAGGTGAGTAAATTTCTGGGCATATTTTTACAAAACAATTTAAAATGGGATCAGCACATCTGTAATTTATGTAAAAGCTTGTCAAAGTTTGTGTACGTGATGAAAAGGGCCAATGTTTTAGCGAGTCCAGACATAGTAAAAACAATTTATTATGGCCATGTCTATCCTGTGTTAAGGTATGGTATTGCAGCTTGGGGTCATAATGCCTCTTTTGTGAGTGTTTTCATCAAGCAAAAGAGTATAGTACGCGCAATGTTCAAACTGAAAAGAAACCAATCTTGTAGGGCTATTTTTCTCGAAAAAAAAATCATGACAGTTCCATGCATTTATATCTTTTGCTTGTTGCTTTACGCTCACAAAAATATGGCAAACTATGCCTTGGCAGAGGATGGACATGGTCATAATACTCGAAGAAAAAAATCTATTAAAATTCCCCTAGCGACGAAAGACGTTTTTAAGTATTGCCCAGAAAATTACGCAGCTTATGTATACAATAGACTACCTGAAAGGTGTAAAAATAATACATATTCCATTTTTAAAAGGAATGTAAAAACATTTTTATTAGAACGGGTCTTTTACAGCGTAGATGAATTTTTATGTTGCCAATAATTTTATTCTGTAATATTTTATATCGTGTAATTTATACGTTGTAATTTATAATGTTTAATATTTTGTTGACGTGTCAAACAGATTTTGTATATCTCGACTGACAAAATATATATCTATTCTATCTATCTATTGTTTTCTCCGGACTTATCCTATATAGACAAATTGTGAATAAATAAGTTATTATTATTATTATCCGAATCATAACACTTGGGTTTTTGAAACGATTTTAACCTAAAATCTGAACATACGAATGCCATTTGCTTTCGAAATATTTTGGGCTTTTAATCTGACTTTTATATTAAATCTAGATTTAAGATTATAGATTTGTAAAATTCAATAAAAGTAATCCTTCTTTGACTGACTTTTTTAATATGTTCTTGTGAATCCGTATGAAAAAATTGACTACATTCTGTAAAAATCAAAACAATAAAATGAATTGTTATTTAGTCTGCAAGAAATTGTATTGCTGTAAAGAATAATTTATTTATATGATCGTCTGGGTAGCAATAAGCATTGTCATTAGGCGCGTATCGAATATTTACAATCCATTCGTTATATCTAAATGATTCGCAGTTTTTCAACATTTGTTTTCACAATTTTTTGTTGTGAATTTTGTTAGTGAAAATTTTTCGTGCCAGTATAACATATTTGTGTTCTGATTAGGTATACCTACTAAAGATAGATAGATATACATTTTTTTGCGGAGTTAGTATAAAATAGAATCAAATTTTAAAGGGTAATCTGGGACTACTCAGTGCAGTTAATTATATTATTTAACGGACACGGAACTCAACATATTATAAAATAGATACAAAACGGTTCCATGATAATTGATCCTCCGACAATAAATCCCCGACAAAATATACCCGACAAAATATCCCCGGACAAAATATCCCCGGACAAAATATCCCCGGACAAAATATTTCCGGACTTATTGCCCCCGTGACAAAACATCCCCGACAATTGATACCAAATAAACATTAATTTACAAATAAAATCAAATATTATGAAGCTTCCCATTTTGTATTTTAAGTAACTCAAATGGATGTTTGTAAGTTGCTGTTCTGTTGATTTCTCGTCACGCGCAGTCAGTCGCTCACTTAGTAATACAGTAACCCAAATTGATTATTTTTGTCACCCAAAATTGTAATTTACAGTCACTCGTTTAAATAGTACGCACCCCGTCATCGTTGACCCCGGAATTGTTATTTTAAAAACTCCATATTTGCCCCTTCTCGTTTCACTTCGAGACAATTCGCATACCCGTTTATCGTTCTCCCCGGAATTGTTTTTTAAAAACTCCACATTTGCCCCTTCCCGTTTCACTGCGAGACAATTCGCATACCCGTCTATCGTTCTCCTCGGAATTGTTTTCTTAAAAACTCCACATTTGCCCCTTCCCGTTTCACTGCGAGACAATTCGCATACCCGTTTATCGTTCTCCTCGGAATTGTTTTTTTAAAAACACCACATTTGCCCCTTCCCGTTTCACTGCGAGACAATTCGCATACCCGTTTATCGTTCTTCTCGGAATTGTTTTTTTAAAAACTCCACATTTGCCCCTTCCCGTTTCACTTCGAGACAATTCGCATACCCGTTTATCGTTCTCCCCGGAATTGTTTTTTAAAAACTCCACATTTGCCCCTTCCCGTTTCACTGCAAGACAATTCGCATACCCGTTTATCGTTCTCCTCGGAATTGTTTTTTTAAAAACTCCACATTTGCCCCTTCCCGTTTCACTGCGAGACAATTCGCATACCCGTCTATCGTTCTCCTCGGAATTGTTTTTTTAAAAACTCCACATTTGCCCCTTCCCGTTTCACTGCGAGACAATTCGCATACCCGTCTATCGTTCTCCTCGGAATTGTTTTTTTTAAAACTCCACATTTGCCCCTTCCTGTTTCACTGCGAGACAATTCGCATACCCGTTTATCGTTCTCCTCGGAATTGTTTTTTTTAAAACTCCACATTTGCCCCTTCCCGTTTCACTGCGAGACAATTCGCATACCCGTTTATCGTTCTTCTCGGAATTGTTTTTTTAAAAACTCCACATTTGCCCCTTCCCGTTTCACTGCGAGACAATTCGCATACCCCTTTATCGTTTTCCCCGGAATTGTTTTTTAAAAACTCCACATTTGCCCCTTCCCGTTTCACTGCGAGACAATTCGCATACCCCTTTATCGTTCTCCCCGGAATTGTTTTTTAAAAACTCCACATTTGCCCCTTCCCGTTTCACTGCGAGACAATTCGCATACCCGTTTATCGTTCTCCTCGGAATTGTTTTTTTAAAAACTCCACATTTGCCCCTTCCCGTTTCACTTCGAGACAATTCGCATACCCGTTTATCGTTCTCCCCGGAATTGTTTTTTTAAAAACTCCACATTTGCCCCTTCCCGTTTCACTGCGAGACAATTCGCATACCCGTCTATCGTTCTCCTCGGAATTGTTTTTTTAAAAACTCCACATTTGCCCCTTCCCGTTAACTGCGAGACAATTCGCATACCCGTTTGTCGTTCTCCTCGGAATTGTTTTTTTAAAAACTCCACATTTGCCCCTTCCTGTTTCACTGCAAGACAATTCGCATACCGGTTTATCGTTCTCCCCGGAATTGTTTTTTTAAAAACTCCACATTTGCCCCTTACCGTTTCGCATACGAGGATAAATTGTCGGGGATCTTTTGTCACGAGGGTATTTTGTCCGGGGATATTTTTTTTGCTAATATTTTGTCCAGGTATATTTTGTCGGGAATATTTTGTCGGGGATTTTTTGTCGGAGGATCAAGAAGCCTGATACGATACAAAACGTCATATATACAAAAAACACAATTATGGTGACTTCAAATAATTTAGATCATAAGGAACAGATTCTAAAAAGTAATGCTTTAGATTTCTTTTATATTGAAATTCATTACTTACGTTTTTAACCACTTCGGGTAATTTTGCATAATATATTATTTTATATCCTATAGTAGGGACCCCAATAGGGGATTTTGGGATTTACTCGAGCGCGGCAGATTAACATAAAGGGGGATACCTTACACCCTGTTGAGTACCTTCACCACTTGTTATTTTTGAATGTTGGGCGACAATATTCAGCATATTTAAGTCGAATATTAATCTAAGAGTTTTATTTTGAATCTTAAAAACTCTGTTTCGATCTATTGCTGTTCCCCAAATAATCATAGCGTATTTTATGGTACTTGCAATAAAACCATCATAGTAAATCAGTAAAGTTTTTCGGTCATATACATTTTTTAGCTGCCTTGGCTGATAATAATGAAAGTTAAGCTTCTTTCAAACATTCTTGACCTGTAAAATTCACTTCATGTTTTCATCTAAAATGACACTTAAAAATTTTGCGGACAAGTTAAAATTTATTTGAGCTTTTATTGCAACTCCCTTTTAATAATACAGATCATACATAACCAGTTATTATATTACTAGTTTGCCTGACTGTTCAATAAATAACGGTAAATTGAGCTTTTGTAATTTTGTTGACATTATATTACCATAAAAAATCAATTTTCCAAAAATTATTTATCTGTATTCCCATTTGCAAAAAGACCTGTTTTCTTTTGCATTCCCATTCTTTGTAAATACACTAGCAGTCCGGTCCGAATTCGCTCGGATTTGTAAGAGTGCCTATTAAAGATTGGCTTATTATGCTGCAACGAACTTTCTTATAGTTTATAGTTAAATTAAATTTTCATAAAGAAAAAATGTCCCATTTACAGGGGAGGCCCGTTCGCGCATGTATTTTCGTGTAAAGCCAAACCGCTGCTTTACAGACGTAGGTCCGCTTCTCCTACTTACTATATAATAGGGGGTCGCTCAATTATAACGTAAGCAAACGTCTGGTGATTTTAGATCCCCCATCAGAATGAGAGTACTTAAGATTTTTTTTTAAATTTTAATAAAACACAAAATTAGAATTGAAAAATAAATTAGCCGTTATGAAAATTATACCATCATTATATAAAAAAACATTGTTATAGCATATTATATATCTTCTGCGCATGCGCCGATTTTCCCCAAAAACAACAGGGCTCTTCATATTTGTATTATGCATACCAAACATCCTTCAAAAATTTGGTTTCAATCCGCTCATCTGTTTGACCTGTATCGTGCTTACAGACAGACAATCAGACTAACAGACGCACAGAGTTTTTCCAAAAAAATATTTTTTGGATACGGGGGACCTCTGAAAGTTTTGAAAAGTGATTTTTGACCTAAACTAGTACCATTCCCCACTTGTGGGCTGGAATGGTAAAAACGTAAAATTAAAATTTGGTTTCGAATCGTAAAATCTTTGCACGTACGGAAGGATGAACTTACGAATCTAACACTCATTTTTTCGATACCTCAAAGTCTTTTTTTTAGAAATTCTTTACGTCTATGGTCGCTTTTTTTAAATTTTGTAGAAATGGTAGCTCGAAAGTAAAATTGACATTTTACGGCAGATAATAATTTTTATGTGACAATTTGAAAATTATAAAAACTTTTATGAGAAGCAGTACTACCCTCTCTATAAAATAGCTGCTTACATGCCTGTGTAGTGTGGTACAGACGTCATGTAAAGTGACACATTACGCTCTACTGCGGTAAAGTGAAGCGAAAGTATGCCACCATGCGAAATCAATTGTAAATATATATCAGCTACTAGAAATATATTAATCTAAACAATAAAAGAAAATAGAAAAAATCATGTGGTTTTGAAATTTGGCAGAGATGTGGGGGTAGTGTCTTGAAGAACGTACTAACAGCTCCTGAGCGCAGGGGGTGCGCGGGAGGGTGCGTTAAATTATTGCTTTTCTTAGTTTTCCCTAAATATTACAAAAACTATAGATTTTAATAAAAAACACTTTTTGTACAAAAGTAAAGTGCAAAAAATTTCCTACAAAAAATTAATTCAAGTATTAATAGTCAAGAAAAAAACACACAAGTATTTTTTTCAAGATAGTACTTTAGCTGACAATATTTACTTTGTCGCGCGCACTAATTATCAAATTGAGATCAAGTTAGTAGGCAATTAATTTAGAGATCTACATCTGTTTCTATACAAATTCGTAGTCCTAAAGCTTTTATGTTCGAAAATTTGAACTAGCTTCCCGTGTATCTCATATAAATATTACATAATACACAACACAGATGAACTTGTATACAACGCTATATAGCTACTATATAAACGTGCAAAAAGGTACAGAATGGCTATAACACACACACATATATATTATATAATATTCTGTATTAAGCATAGGTATATGTACACATAATATACAACATACATATTACATATCTCACATGCCGTGAATTCAAAAAGAAAATACATTATTTATTATAAAAACATGAAAGGTTAAAAACACACTTTAATGTGGCCTTTGTGTTGTCACGTGAGTTCCTTTTCAATATCGCTAGAAACGCTCCTGACGGGATTGTAGGCTCATACTTTCAAAACTGGGTTAGCAGATAAATATTTATTCTTATAATTTGTGAACGCATTATGTGCAAATTGAGTTCAAATAGAAAATAATCATGGCTTGTTTGTTTACAGCAAAGGCCTTCACACTGACAAATTTCAACATTTGTCTTTTAAAGGAAAATGAAACGTTGACTCTTAGAGAATGTTTTATCTTAATTCTGTAAACAAAAATAAGAACATGTTTCTATTGGAAATATGAATGTGTATGTTTAGATTTTTCCAGGTTTCAATTTCGTTTGTAACGCTATTTAATGCTAAATCTATCTTGATCAAAGTGTTAGTCATGTTCTCTTCAAATGTATAGAATTATTGATTTATTCCCTTGTTTGTGAATCGAGTACCGATAAATATGTCCTCTTTGTATTTTTTGGGAAACTTATTCTTCAAAAGAAGAAAACTTCTGCGTAAAGTGAAAGAAAAACTTAATGTCTTGATATTACAATGTCTCACTTTTAACATTATTTTTTCTTGAATGAGTGACTCGCCTTTTGCTCACAAATTTTTTTATGTTGTGTCTGATTTACTTAGGAAACAACAAAACTTTATGGTGCTAAGTTACAGCTCAAATTAAATAACTGCCATTTTAAGATCTTCACAAATATGCCAAGAATATGGTTTAAGTACCTAAATCTAAATCTATACCCATTATAACCGTGGTCCGAGGTTTTTAATTTCTAATTGAACTCCTTCATTATTAATTTGTTCATATCATAATAGTACTATTTTTTCCTAAAAATATCCAAAATGATGGTCTGAAATAATTACAAGAACATCATGAAGGCCTCAACAAATTAAAAATAGTATACCTACTATTTTTCTTCATACCTTGGTCGTAAGCAGGCTTATTAGATACATTATTAATAAATTACTTATTAATTACATAAAAACACAGATAAATTCCAAGCAAGCAGCTTTTAGGTTATACGTAAAAACACGAATGACAGCTGATCGCGACTATTAGCTAAAATGTAATAGGGTTGCTATGGAAACGACATTTAAACAATAGTTGATGGTTATTTTTGCTTTACTACCCCCTGAACGTACGAACTGCCGCATTGGTGCGTGTAATCCCACCAGGGAGTAAATGTTAGAATTTTTGCCTTACAATTGATGCGGAGAGTATGCACTTTCGATCGAGGTATGAAGAAAAAATATAATCTATATATATAAAAGGAGAAGCTGACTGACTGACTGACTGACATATCAACGCAGGGCCTAAACTATAAGGGTTAGAAACTTGAAATTTTGTACAGGGGTTCCTTTTATAACGTAGGGGAGCACTAAGAAAGGATTTTCGGAAATTCATCCCCTAAGGGGGTAAAACGGGGGTGCAAAGTTTGTATGGAGAAACAAGATTAGTTAGACCATTTTATTCGAAACTTTGCATGAATACTCCTGGCGCTAAATGAGTAAATACGTGTTTCAGGATTTTTCAAAATTCAACCCCTAAAAGGGGAAATGGGGTGACAAAACGTGAAAAAAATGGGATGAAATAACAACGCAAACCGCTGGATCTAGAGACTCCAAATTTGGCACACAGGTTCCTTATTAGGTAAGAAATGATTTTTGGAAATTTACCCCCTAAGGAGGTAAAAAGGGGGTGCAAAGTTAGTATGAAACTTTCCGTTTTTGAAGTTATTCGATTGAAATTCAATATTAAGGTGTTTCATTGAAAGTCATGAACCAAATGTAAAATATTTTTACCTACATTATCGGATTCGAACCTGTCGAAACTCTTCTATCTAGCGGGCCGTGCCCGCACGGATGTGCCGCGGTCGACAAGTGGGCAACCCGAATGCAGAAAATATCTAACTTAAATTTAAAATTTAAAACCTCCCCGACAGTCAGTTCGTCATTCGCCCTTTCATTTCAGTGGTGGACCAATTTTCACCAAACATAGCTAAGAACACTCCCGACTAATACACTTTTCAAGCAAAAAAAACTAAATCTAAATCGGTTTATCCGTGCGGGAGCCACAATGACACAGAAAGTCTCAGAATCACATACACACATACACACATGTCTAACTTATAACACCCCGTCGTGTTTTCGTCGGGGGTTGAAAACAGAGGCATCTAAATATATAAAAGATAACCGTGACTGACTGACTGACTGATCTATCAACGCACAGCTAAAACCACTGGACGGATTGGGCTGAAATTCGGCACACAGATAGTTACTGCGACGTAGGTATCCCTTAAGAACGGATTTTTGAAAATTCAACCCCTAAAAGAGTGTAACGGGGTTTCAAAATTTGCATGGAGAAATCATATTAGATGTATCAATTCGAAAATGCGCAGGATTACTCCTGTCAACAAATAAATAAACACGTGTTTCATGTTTTTTCAAAAACAACCCGTTCAGAGGGTGAGAAGAGATAAATACTCTAAAAATCAACATGGGCGTCATTTCCAAGGTTTATCGGGACGTTTATCACGTAAATGCCATCAATTTTGAAATTGAAAGAATTGAATTGAATCCGTGTTTCGTCTCAATCGCGTGCGAAGCCGCGGGTAACGGCTATCTATCTAAATATATAAAGAGAAACCGTGACTGACTGACTGACTGATCTATCAACGCACAGCTCAAACCACTGGACGGATTGAGCTGAAATTTGGCACACAGATAGTCATTATGATTTATGACATAGGCATCCGCTAAGAACAGATTTTTGAAAATTCAGCCACTTAAAAGGTGTAACAGAAATCATATACATGCGTCAATTCGAAAATGCGCAGGATTGCTCCTGTCAACAAATAAATCAACGTGTCTTTCATGCTTTATCAGAAGCGAGGTAAATAGTCTACAAATCAACATGGGTGTCATTTTCAAGGTTTGTCAGAACATTGATCACGTGAACGTCATTAATTTTGAAATTTATTAGGGGAGTCTACGTCGAGAAGGAAATAATGGGAATGCATCCGTGTTTCGTCTCAATCGTGTGCGAAGCCACGGGTAACGGCTAGTAATATATAATATTAGGAGGCAAGATAAATTGATATCTTGGACCAATCTGACTTCAAGAGTTTAAAGTAAACTTTGGAACAGAATAATGTGTTCAGTGAAAATGTAAAGTGTGTGTATTAAACCGAATTTAAAGCTCTACATCATTAATTGTATTCGCAATGTTTTTGATAGCGATGGATGTTTCTGAGATATTATTATTTTAATTAAAAACACGTGTTTTCTGAGTACATCTCTGCACGCAGCGGCCAAAGGTCACTTAGCAGGAGGGGAAAAAGTTAGTAGGTATGTTTAGTCCAGACCTAAACTGAAGGGATTAAAATGATTTCCAGCTTATGCCTTATTGTTTTCGAATTGAATTCCCTAACTATTGGGCTGACATGACTTGTTTGTTTTTATAATTTTCAACAACAGCGTTGCTTAGTATTGTTAATCTTATGCTAATTGTTTAATACTTTGCTCTTGCGAGTAGTCTTAGTAAATAACTTAGCTCTTGGTTAAATTGAAATAAAAAACAATGTAGCAGAAAATTATCAAATTCTAATTTTGTTAATAATCATTTAATTTAATGTAGGTTTTTTAAGTGATAGTATTCCTTTAATTTATAAAATAAATACAGGTTCGACTTCAGTGTCAAACATGATCTGATAATATTAGTAAATTTTCATAAAAGTAAAGCTACACAGGTGTATTTTTTTATTTTTTGTTTGTTGAAGTAAAGCTTTTTAGGCCAGGCGGCAGGTAAAACGTATTAGAAAATCTATCTGCCCACATTTGTTTATTCTTTAAATCTGTTAGTATTTCTTCGAAGTGAAACTTTATGTAGCAAAAGGCACAAAAGAACAGTTTCCTAAGATCACTTATTTTCTCTTTGGTATACGACAAAAATAATAGATTAAAAAATTTAAGTTTCTAATATTTTCTATTAAAAAGTATTCTGTATTTTTTTTTTCTAGAATCCATATTTTCGGAGATTGACCAATCATACCAAACCGTAGCTTCATATTTTAAATTTTATTTAAAGTCTATTTGAATTTGACTTTTGTTTGTTGTAACTGTTTGCAAAATTTACAATCAATTTGGCAACTCTGCAGCTAATTACTAATTAAACAAGTGTTTCACAGGCGGACCATCTTTCAATAATAATTAATTAGAACTTGTATATTTACGTTAGCCCATTCGTTCGTTTGTACACCGAGTCCCCAACAATTAATGGGATCATCGCACGTTAATAAACGCTATCGGAATTCTGAGAATATTGATTTGTTGCCAAACTACAATGTGTTCTCTAATTACTATGTATTAGGCATAGAATACCTATATCTGCAGGTGCTATTGTTTGTGTTGACTGCATACTTCGTTTTGCAACGTTTTTTTTTAATTGGTATAGAAGATCCTCGCAAGTGTATGAAAAAACTTAAAATTTTATTTTTTGCTTAATAATTTCTACTACGATTGCTTATATAACTTCCATTTTTTTAAAGATATTAGTATGGAATAAAATGCTTTAGAGCGTACTTTTCTTTATAAAAATTTACGTTTTCAATTTAAAATTCGATAAATAGAGTAAAATAAAATCAGCAGTTGAAAAAGTCATAACGTTTTGACTACAGGTTTCCAAGGCGACACCGCGAAGTAATTTAACAGCTTTAAGATTGAAATTGTTTGTTTTTTTGTTCTTAAATAGGGGGTTCTCTAGACTTTTGTAAAAATATGTAGCTGGCAAAGAAAGCAGAGGAGATGAAGGATGAGATTTTTAGTTTCATACTAAAAGAACCACTTTCGACAATTTCTGCAAAACCTCCATTGTTAAAATATTTTTCATTTAAATGCCACTTTTATATCTCATTCGCTTAGGCTAAAACAGATTGGGTTCATTTCAAATGTTCAAAATACCTCCTGCTTAATTTAGAGAACAGTACCTATTCAAGTCTCTTCAGTTTAACGCCAGATAAATATGGAAAATTTTGATATTAGAATCTCAAATATGTGATTTTATACAAAGCCTTCTTACGAAATGGTTCACATTAATATAGAATCAAAGTTAAATACAAACATGTAATAATTTGCTATCTATTTGCCGGGTGCAGAGTATAGAGTGAAGACAACTGAATCGATCGCACCGTGAGCTGTGGACTAAATGAGCAATAAATCATGCAACGGTTATAGAGTATGATTTCATGTAGCCGTCAGATGTCATTCTCATCGAGCTCCCTGCCACATCGCTTAAGAAGCTTCGTGGTTTAAAACAATAATAACAGTGCAGCTGAATCTCCATTTATCGCCCGCTAGCGGCGCTAGGAGTTTTCATGGAAGTAAATGTCGAATAATATATATATTTTTATTACATTTTTCTAAACAATATTACTATATTGAATAGTTTTACCATTCCAACCCACCAGTGGGGAATGGTACTAGTTTAGGTCAAAAATCAGTTTTCAAAAATTTTACAATATCTTTCCGTTTTGAGGTCCCCTGAATCCAAAAAACATATTTTCGGAAAATCTCTGTGTGTCTGTTAGTTTATTTGTCTGTGAACACGACACAGGTCAAACGGATGAGCGGATCGAAATCAAATTTTAGGAGGATGTTTGGTATGCAAATATGAAGAGCCCTATTGTTTTTGGGGAAAATCGGGGCGTGCGCAGAAGAGATATTTGCTATAACGGTGTTTTTTATATAATAATGGTATACTTTTCATAACGGCTTATTATTTTATTTATTTTTTCAAGAAAGTTTCGTTAAAAATTTTTTTTCTAAACTTTATAGTTTAGGAAATATTTTGAAAATAAAAATAATAAGCCGCTCTTTTGTTTTATGGATCTGTCAGAAATAAACAAGTTCGGCACGTTTTGATTAATATTTACATGACGTGGAACATATTATGTAGGTAACCATGGCAACGATTAGCAAATATCATATTGTATACTAGCCATTACCCGCGTCACCTCACGCGATATAAGATATTGTATTTTCTTTATTTTAATCAAATGTCAACATTTTTGAAGTTGAAATGGTCCCGTCGCCCAATTAGGCTTTTGAAAAAAAAATAATTATCGATTTTTTTATTGTATTTTAAAACTTTGTTATAAATAATATTGATAATCGATGCGAAAAACTTTCAAAAAACTTTTTTTAAATTAATTATAAGCAATTTAAAATTGATAAAATATTAAAAAAATCACGTGACTGCAAACGCACTAAAATTGTTTTTGACAGTTGTGACGTCATAATGGTAAAATGTATATACGCAGTATACTATCAATGGCTTCTACATGTGTATTGACTAAAACATTATGACGTCACGTCATTATGTTCGGGAAATGTCGGCGCGTTCTCGGAACTGGGTACAAAAATTTATTTTTAATTTGATATAACTTTTGAATTATAACGAAAATAAAAAAAAGAAAAATAGTTTTATTATAAAACTTATATACAATCTTTTCATTTATGACAAAAAAAAATTTCATTCAAAAGCCCAATTGGCTGGAATTTTTTTTCAGTGGAGCAGCATAAAAACTATATCTCCTTAACTGGGTATACAAATTTCGATAATTAAAGGTTTTGTTTAAATATTATTACAGTTCTTTGAAAAACGCTCATTTGACACAATGTTATAAGAGCATGTGAAATTGCGAACGTTAGGCGGTGCTGCTGTCACGCACCCAGCCAATACCTCTGTATGGGACAGACTGTAGGTCATGTGTGACGATGACTGGTACACGAAAATCGCAATTTCTGGTGTGCAGGCAACAAACATAATAAATTAAAATGTTGACGTAACTTTGTTTACATGACCTTGTTACCTATGATTATACTACAGTAATAAATCTGCAGATGTGCGCAACAGGAGTGATATTTTGAAGAACTGAGGCAAAATAAAACCGTTTTCAAGGTTTTTTTGTCAAGTAAAAAACATAACCCTCCTTCTGGGACAGTCGAGTGACATAATTTTTTAAGAAAATGTATTACTTTATTGCTTTATGACTATAGTTATGTTAAAGAATAATTCATCCTACTTCTGAATTAACGAATTTAATTATAGCCCACATCTGAATAATTGATATATGTATATTTATCCCTAATTTATTTCTCTTGTCAGAATGGAAATAAATTGAAATAAACAATCTCGACTTTGTACAACTTTATTTACAATATTTACAATTTCATTTAACTCTCAACTTACATTTCCAACTCCAATCTTCAACTTCAACCTCAACCATCAACTTACTTCAACTAACTATATCCAACTTTCTCAAACATCACTTACTTACTTACTGACTGACTATCAATATCCTTAAAAAATCATCTTCATTCATTCAATCCTTTCTCGCACACGCACCCACGATGACCAATCACATTCAAAAACCCTTCAACTGTCATTCTCTCTCAACCAATCATACCAAAACACATTGCAATTGTCACTCATTCATACATAATTCTTAGAACTTTTTTTTAAATTGCTTTATCGTGACAAATTTAAAGCAGTTAATCATTTTAAGGGTTAAACTGTTAATTTGAAGTTCTTGAATTTTGTCAACATGTGGCCGATTCTATTTTACGAATTCTACGAAATAACTATACAGTCATAAAGCAATAAAGTAATACATTTTTTAAAAATTATAACAGTTATTTCTTAGAATTCAGAAAAATAAACAAAATAGAATCGAGTCCCGTGTTAACAAAATTTAAGAATTTGAAATTGACAGTTTAACTTCTAAAAACTGCTTTATTTTTACGAAAGGACTAAGTTTAAATTTTGAAATAATTCGGAGAAACTTTTCGAAATTTTTGGGCCTAAAAACACTTTTAAACCTCTTAATACTATCCTGAAAATGGTCCGATTGGACCTATTTTTCTTAAACTCCGTGCGGCGATAGGCTCTAATGTGTATGGTAAATATCGTTAAAATCAATTAACTCTTTCGAAAGTTATTGCCCGCACACAAATATGTACAAAAATAAATATATAAATATTCTACGTGTACTATTATATTTATTTTCACATCAAGGCGATCAGTTGCTGATAAAAATCACTTCAACCGGTTTTCAAATTCAGGGCTTAGTTTCATGATAGGCCGCCAGGTCTTTGTTGCCTATAAGGATAACTCCTGAGTACGAAGTCAGATGTAAACTTTAACATCTATGTCATCTATAATATAAAAATGAATCGCAAAATGTGTTGGTAAGCGCATAACTCAACAACGCCTGGACCAATTTGGCCAAATCTTTTTTTAAAATGTTCGTTGAAGTTCAAGGATGGTTTTTACGGCGAGAAAAATTAGAATTATTGCTGGAAAAACCCTAAAAATAGCCCTTTTCTTTTTCCCATACAAATGATTTCTAACTAAAACGTAGTCAATTTGAGCTTTATTGCTATGGTATAAAGTAGGTATTATTAAAGACACGAATTTTTTTTTAAATTCGTATCCATGGTTTTAAAATATAAACAGCCTTATGTATGATTTGAAAAAATTCTGTCAAAAATTAAAAAAACATTTATATATACTTTTAACATTTTTCATCATGCTACGGTCAGACGCGCGCCACGCAGCCTGGCAAGCAGCCCGGCAAGCGGCCCGGCATGCAAGCCCGGCGCGAGCGGCGGGCCAAGCAAGCTATTCACACGCACTGGGGCACGCCAGTTAGTGCTAGCAAAGTAAACATGGCGGGAAATGTAGAACTTGATTGCTTGACCAGTCCGACATATTTGTTGTATTTGTAATCTATTGTTATGTAATCGTCCGCACAAATTAAGTTAATTCAGGTCGTCCTTTTGCCACAAAGTCATACGCAATACTGCCCGATACGTGCGTGTAAACAGGTACACGAGCGCAAGCACATTCAACATTCAATTCACTTTGAACTTTGTCGAAAAACCGACACTTTCCCGGTTGGCGGCAAGCACGTGCACGAACAGGCAAGCAAGCCGTTTACACGCTTGTGCTCGTGTTCGTGCCCGTTGAATGTTGCTTTGAACGCGAGCGTGTAAACGCACCATAAAATAATTTTCAAGTGATTTTATAACCTCAAAAGTACTCAACACGTGACACGAGCTTCCAATAACAACGGATTTTGTGTTGTAAGTATACTTTTTTTTATTCATATCGAAAATGTTGTTGATCTTATAAAAATTGGTCGATAATTTATTTATTGAAGAGTACTAATCAGACGTTAATCAAAGATTCAAATATCCCCATTCGTTCTTTTGCACCGGGCACGACGGCGCAGCCGGAGTGTTCGACATACACACATATACGTCCATGTATATTTTAAAATAAATAAAATAGATAGATAGATGTTCCAATTATATAGATATATATATATATAATACTGTTAGGCGGTACGAAGTTCGTCGGGTCCGCTATATATAATAAAATTCTTGTGTCACAGTTTTCGTTGCCATACTCCTCCGAAACGGCTTGACCGATTTTGATGAAATTTTTTGTGCTTATCCGGTATCTATGAGAATCGGCCAACATCTATTTTTCATCCCCCTAAATGTTAGGGGTAGTCCACCCCTAAATTTTTTTTCTTCCTTCCCCATTCGTTCTTTTGCACCCGGGTGAAACCGGGCGGGACCGCTAGTTACTTATATTAGGAATTCCATTATTTCCAGTACTCAAAACGACAGCATAAAAATAAGTTCCAAATCCAAAATATCGTGTCAGTGGGTATCACTGTGTGGAGCCGTAGACTGCAGAGAGTGCAGACTCCCATCCGGTTCGTACTCGTAGTACAGGAACACGGGATGCAAGACGCACGGCACGGCCACGCTCAACAGGCTGGAGAGGGCAGTCGGCGGGATGTGCGCTGTGCGGGGGGGTCTATTGATCCGCGCGTTACCTGGCTATATATAGAGCAAGCTTCATACATTCATACATATGATATGTTGACTAGGCACGTACGTCAACTGTGTACATGTGTGTGTGTCTGTGGTGTGCAAACTGCGGTGGAGTAATCCATGTGCTCTTGTTCTCGTACCGTTGACTACCAACCATGGTCCTCTATACCTTGCTGCAAATATTTCACTGAGTTGACGTTGTGACGAGCTACGATGAGAAGTCGTGCATAAAAATGATTCCTTTAAGTTTTCCATATACGTCACTTTTTTGAAGAATTTATACCAAAACTTAACAGTGATGATTAGACTACGTTGATTGTTTTGTTTTACCATTCCGACACCATTAGTGGGGAATGGTAGTAATTTAGGTCAAAATTTACTTTTCATAATTTTACAATATTTTTTCGTTTTGAGGTCTCTCCAATCCAACAAATATATTGAAAAGTCTGTGTGTCTGTCTATTTGTCTCTTTGTCTCTGAGCACTATACAGGTCAAGCGGATGAGCAGATTGAAATCAAATTTTGGGAGGATGTTTGATATGTAGGTAAATGTTAAGAGCCCTATTTTTTGTGGGAAATCGGCGCATGCACTGAGGACACATATGGTATATCGTTGTGTTTTTATTAATAATATGATATAATATTCATAACGGTATATTATTCTATTTATGTTTTCAAGAAAGTTTTGTAAAAAAAATGTTTTTACTATACTTTATAGTTTTGGAAATATTTTGAAAATAAAAAAAAATCGGTTGTCCTTTTGTTCTGTAGATCTGTTAGTTCAGTAGCATATACTTTGATTAATTTTTAGAGGACGTGATAACATATTATATAGGTAGATAACCATGCAAACGAATAGCAAATATCATAATACTTAATACTAGCCGTTACCCGGGCCACCGCACGTCTTATTAGAAATTCTATTTTCTATAATATAACATGTCAGTCAATATTTTTGAAGTTCGGATGGTTCCGTCGCCCAATTGGCTCAATTGGCTGGAATTTTTCGTATATGTGATAAATTGTACACTATTATTTTATTGAATAATTGTGCTGTATATGAAAAAAATAATATAAAAACTTTTCGAAAAACGCTTTTATAAATGTACATAGATACTAAAAAGATTAAAATAACTTTTGTCTGAGTTCTTGAAATTTTAAGAAAATACAGCGTCTACCGCTAAAAGCGTCGATGGACACCAATCTTAAGTACCTATATATAGGTATAATATGTTTATGTGTTTCTAATTTCCAATTGGCTTAGTCTATTTCTTAAAATTATTGTTTTTAATACCTATCTATTATACATTTATAATAGTGTTTTTATAGTATTTTCTTCGACTTTTTTTAAAATTTCTGTAAGGTCACATAGCATATTGTATTTTAGTTGATAAGTTCTTTCATTTGATATCCATATTAAGGTGATTGTGAAGATAAAATAATCCGCCATGTTGGGGCGTCCGTCTATTAAATTTATATTATCACAGAGCGTTTGTCCCACTGTCTCCTGACTTACGCATTTGAACAAAGTTACACAGTTTCAGCTTACTAAGGACTATAGTGGAAATGTTGATTACAAGGTTTGTCGTGGACAACAGTGAAAGTATATTGTAAAAATTTACAAAACATCTGACAGAAACGACTATTCCAGTCTATGTTTTAAAAATGGTAGTTTAAAAATAATAATTTTAACCCCGTATAGACCGAAAAACAAGGATCCAAAATGCAATACAACAGCAATTTTATAGCTAGGATTGATGTATCTGGGATCTGAATAAACAAGTTGTCACGGCGTCAGGCGCCATCTTGATAAACGCTGAAACGTTATCACTTTTTATTTTTGTTTTAGCGTATACCCTTGAAATATCACCATACATTGAAAATTGGATACTTTTCACCGCAACAACTTTTAAAGGTATTGATTTTACGAGAAAATGTTTCAGATAAAGAGATAGATCTTTTAGTTTTCTACAAAAAAAAGACTTCACAAGCTTTGTGCTCATACCTTTAACAATTATTGTTATACTGAATACAGTCTTCTTCATAACATTCTATGAAGGTATAAAGGATGTATTTTTTTGCTGTGAAAAAACTTTAATGTATTTAATTATGAAAAAAATATAAATACGCTTAACCATTTTAAATTTAAATACCTTGAAGCTTGCATAGAAAACAAAAATTGTAATACCTATCTAATATATAAAATTCTCGTGTCACAGTTTTCGTTGCCATACTCCTCCGAAACGGCTTGACCGATTTTGATGAAATTTTTTGTGCTTATCCGGTATCTATGAGAATCGACCAACATCTATTTTTCATCCCCCTAAATTTTTTTTTTTATTTTTTAGACAAAATTTTTAATTTCTATTTTTTTATGATACAACATACAAAAATACATAGAATCCTCAATTTTCACCCTTCTACGATCAACCCTTATTTTTTAATAGCCATTTTAGTAATTTAATCATTTTTCCTCTCCGGTCGAAAACTGATCAATCGTCATTTAATTAGTTATCCCCGCCAGATGTCTACAGGTGTCACTTCGCCAACATCTATTTTTCATCCCCCTAAATATTAGGGGTAGTCCACCCCTAAATTTTTTTTCTTCCTTCCCCATTCGTTCTTTTGCACCGGGCACGACGGCGCAGCCGGAGTGCTCGACATACACACATATACGTCCATGTATATTTTAAAATAAATAAAATAGATAGATAGATGTTCCAATTAAATTGTTTTATTATTTCACTTTATACGTAGCGAAGCACGTACAGGGCCGCTATATATATATATATATATATATATATATATATATATATATATATATATATATATATATATATATATATATTATAATGGCTAGCTCTTTCCATCGGCGCGGGGCGTGGGTCAGAAACTGACGTGGCAGGCACTTACCTTTAGAGATGTTATCGAAACCAAGGTCACCCAACTACTAAGCGGTAGGGAAAGTGAAAGATGTTCAAAATGGGCGCCAGATCTATTTTGAACCTTAGCTTGAGTTAATGCAGGGTCGATCACTCCTGTAAATAAATCTTAAGGGTCCTGCCAGCAAAAATAACAACTCTAACGTAATAATCAAAAATTTAATAAAATAATTAATAATGTTAACAAGGGTGATTAGCATATAAACTTTTGGCAAAATGCCCAAATCAGTACGCTACTGATTATTGTAGCGACGATATAAATGTTTAATTTCGTACCGAGAAGCGGTGATCAGTAGTTTCCACTTGAAATACCAGGTGGCACACAATAACAATGGAGCTGACACTCAAGACGGAATTGTCACGCTTTGAACGGTGGCCAACTTAAGGCCGCGTCGGTGGTCGTACACCCCAAAACCTTCAGTTATTCACGAAAGTAATAAGTTACAGACAGACAAGGAATACTAGCATAAGATGAAAACGTTGATGTTACTTTTCAAAAAAATGAATTGATACAACAATGATTAGAATGTTATTTAGAAATGTGATTAAACGGCGAGTGAAGCAAAATACTTTCTTGGTTATCACAAAATGATATCGGAAAATATACACAGGCCTCACTTGCCAAAGAATTTGAAAATGCACTAAATTTAGTATCGGTTTCAGAAGGCCGTACTTCAAAGCTACTTCTTTGTCTGTCACTGGTGTGACGGAGAGAAATATGAGAAGGTACGCCACTGCAATTAATAATTACTTTTTATCTTTTAAGACGACACGTGACACTTCCGGACTGACCATCCCTCGTTAAATTAACTTTAGCAACGCAATAATAATAATAAACTATCCACTAAAAATCAATAATTCAAATCGCCCACGAATGAGGTTCAAAGTCTAACAAGTGATCCGTCAAAATTACACACAAAACCGGCAACGTATACGTACCGCAACACTACTAGCGACGATCGGGCGAATCTCATTCGTAGGCTAAAAGCGCATATAAACAATACAAAATACCATGGTACTCGATAATATACATTCTACAACACATTAAAATAGGACAAATATATTGCCGAAATAATTTCAATATAAATCTTTTGTTTTCGTTTTTTTTTTTTTTATATTCTCGACAATCAAGTAAACGAAGATTCGGACGTTACAAAAGGTCAACAATATTAACCACAAGTGGCACAATAATTTTTAACACGTGGCTAACTTCATTTAGCCCTATGTTAACAACAGACAAATTCAATGTGAATTGAATTTTATTTGAACAGAGCTATTAGTTCATACTATCATAATCATTAAAAATAGTTCTGCCGGAAGGGCCGAGAAACACTGTTAATATGAAATTCAGTTAGGTTTAGCACGCCACTGATGAATTGACATAACACAATATTAAGCTTTAATTCAACCTGAAGGGCTGTCGAAACACTGTAATTGTTAAATTCAGTTAAGTTTAGCACGCCACTGATGAATTGACATAACGCAATCTTAAGCTTTAACATCAAACGCAGTATCTGTATGATAGAAACTATGATCCAACGCAGTCTAAGCACAAATTCAAGAAACAAAATAACAAAATAATTATTTCAGACCGTGAGAATTATTTGATCAACAATTCGCATAAAGTTAGATGGCATCCAAAAAACAACGTAATGACTGGTGCTGGCGCGCGCAGACTTATTTCACAATTACGACGTACGTCGACAAGAAACGTGCATTTTATTAAAAGTTGAATTTAAGATGCGACGTACGTTTGGTAAAGAATTTGTAAAATTCAAACGCAAATTATGATTTGACATTGAACAGTTACGTAATAAAGCATTTAGCGTTCTCACACTACCTGTGGGATGCAGTGAAGGTATTCCAGGACTCGTAGCCCCTTTTCGAAACAGCTGAACAGGATTCAGCTCGCTGAAGTGATCGACCCAGCAATGCTCCAAGCCTCGGTACGTGGTTCTTGTCAATGGTCGTAGAATCACAGCGTGTGTTATGCTGAACGAACGCCACGTGCTAATCAAATACAGCTCCAGACACAATAATAATGCGCAATTCACTAACAGCTTTTCCAACAGAAAAATAACCGGATGGCTCTAACTTTATAGCCACCGTACTCGGTAACTTCGAAAACCAACCCCGAAACTCAAACAATACACAACGCAATACAATACGATACTTTCACAGCGCTTGCCGGCCGACGAATCCCCATCTCGCTATTCAAAAAATCCTTACTAGTCGACATTCAACCTAACCGGACGCAACATGTTTTATAACCTTAGCCAAACTCGATCGGTTAAAGGGGTCCACACACACTCAAAATTTTGTTGTTGACTTTTTACTGCCATTTTACATTGTAAGTTCACGGAAGTGGTCGCTACGCTTAGGGGTCGTCCGGACCTCGTTCTTACGACTGGCACTAACCCGTTATACACCCCCCTTTCCTCCAAAAGAAAAGGACGCAGACCTTTTCTTATCTAGCATTCGTACAAAACCACAAGTCGAAAACCGAATTACAAGAGTGGCACAAGACGAATATCTAAGTGTGGCTGACATGAGAGCGCAGAGATGGGCGGTTAGTCAAACAAAGCAAACCCCGAGTTATCGGACTCGATGCGGTCATTATCAGCTTCTGAATCTTCTTCGGCCGTAGCGGAAGAGTCTTCCTGTTCTTCATCAATATGTTCCGGGTCATTTTCGCCTCGATACGGTTTAATGTCTTTAACGTGCCAACGGCCTACCTTACGACCATCTTCAGTAGTTAACTCGTAGATTAATGGGGAGATCACCTGGGAGACAACGCATAATACGAACCGAGGAGCCAATTTAGAAGAGAATCCATGAGCGCCGCTAGATAAAATGTAATGTCGCTTCCAGACACGCTCACCAACCTTAAAGATGACTGCCGGCCGCTTTCCTTTGTTGTATGCTACAGCGTGCTTTTCATAGGCCATTGATAAATGTCTCTGCACTTCATGGTAAACAGCGGGAAGATCACGCATTTCCTTGGCATATAAATCATTGGACCAATCCAACTCCAACAAGTCCTTGTCCTGTAGTTCACCGTAAAAATGTCCATTACGGGGTACAAATCTTCCAAAATTTACAAAAGTCGGAACAAAGCCAGTAGACTCGTGAACGGCAGTGCGAATAGCGTAAGCAATTTTCGGCACGACTAAATTCCACTCATGATGGGTAGAGTCAGACAAATAGGAGCGAATTGCTGTTCCCACAGTGCGATTAACTCGCTCCACAAAGTTAGCTTGGGCATGGTACTTAGCCGTGAACCAAATCTTCACACCATATTCGTCAGCAAGATTATGTATTACCTTAGCGGTAAATTCGGTACCGTTGTCACACAAAAGCACTTGAGGTGCACCATAAACCAAAAAAACGTCATTCTCCAGGTATTCAGCAATGGCGGGGGCATTAGCTGATTTAAGGGGCTTCAAAAGAACATATTTAGAAAACCAATCCACAACGACTAATAAAAAACGAAATCCTTCCTTGGTTTTCGGCAAGGGTCCAACTATATCGCAACCGATAAGTTGCCATGGGAATTTAACTCTCTTGGGCTGTCCCATGAATCCGGTCCGACCACCTTGATCGGCCTTCTGGGCGGCACAAACACGGCAACGCCCAACAAAACGACATACATCACGTCTCATCCTAGGCCAATAATATTCTTCGCTAATCCGGTGAAGTGTCTTAGCCACACCGAGATGACCAGCAGTGGGAGGTGAATGGCACGATTCCAAAATTTCACGACGAGCTCCTTTCGGTACCAGTGCTTTCCACTCGTTTAAGTTAGGACCTTGATGGATCGAAAGAGGCAGCCGTTTGTATATGCGACCATTTGTCACACTCCAGTTGTGAAAATTCTGTGGTTGATCAAGAATCCGAGTAGCCAAGTTTTGGTACCACTGATCCGCGTTGCAAAGTTCCAGGTCCAATTCTATCGCGGCTATTTCGAGAGGTGATCGTGACAGAGCATCGGGGACGACATGAAGAGCACCTTTCCGGTGTTCAAACTCGACATCATATTGTTGTATTTTCAACGCCCAGCGGGCAAGACGACCAGAAGGATCCTTCAAATTTTTAAGCCACAAAAGGGAATGATGATCCGTCAAGATCTTAAAGTGTGAACCTTCCACGTACGGGCGAAACTTATCGATACCAAAAAGGACAGCAAGGCATTCTTTCTCCGTTGTGGAATACTTGCGCTCACAAGACGTAAGAGTTCGGCTGGCATACGCTATAGGAACATCTAGTCCATCATCAGAGACTTGGGTTAGAACACAACCAAGGCCCAACTCGGAGGCGTCGCATTGAATGGTGAAGGGTTTACCAAAGTTAGGACTACTTAAGACAGGTGCCGACACAAGAGCTTGCTTGATAGCATGAAAGCTTCGGTCTGCCTGGTCAGTCCACAGAATGCCTTGGCCCTTTCGACGCTTTTTAATAAGTTCTGATATAGGTGCGGTTAAGGTGGAAAAATGAGGGATAAACCGGCGATACCACGAACATAACCCGACGAATCGTTTCACCTCCGTGGTAGTAGTTGGTCGTGCATAATTGAGCATGGCTGTGACCTTGTCGGGATCAGTGCGCAAACCAAGCTTATCTACAATAAATCCTAAAAATTTTAGGGAAGGCAAGCAAAACTCGCACTTGGCTAAATTAATGGTCAGGTTAGCCGTTTGAAAACGTCTGCGAACTTCATTCAAAATCTCAATATGTTTCTCGAAAGTTGGGGTAGCAATAATAACATCATCTAAATAAACAAAAACGAAAGGTTCTAGTTCAGGTCCTAATACACGATCCATCAAACGCTGTTGCGTCTGAGGAGCATTACGCAGCCCAAAAGGCATGACATTAAATTCAAACAATCCTCGCCCCGGTACACTGAAGGCTGTTTTTTCGCGAGAACCTGGGGACAGAGGAATCTGCCAAAAAGCGGACTTCAAATCAATACTCGTCAAGAAACGAGCGCCAGACAGCATGCTAAGTATATGGTCGACACGAGGTAATGGGTACGCATCGGGTTTGGTCACCGCATTAAGTTTGCGCCCGTCGAAGCAGAAGCGTAACTCACCGTTGGCCTTTTTCACTAACAAAACCGGAGATGACCACGGACTGAACGAAGGTTTGACCACATTCAGAGACAGCATCTTGTCAAGTTCCTTATTCAGGTGTGCCATCATATATGGTGATAATGGGTATTGCCGTTGTTTTATGGGCGCGGCCTCACCCGTATCGATGACATGTTCAGTACATGAGGTACGACCCAACTTCTCTCCTTCTTGCCAGGACAATCCACTAAAAGAATTCATAAGTAACGTTAACTCCTGCTGCTGATCAGCAGTTAATTCCGATCGATCGCAGATAGCTTGTACTAAATTTACATTATAGGCATGCTCCAACAGTTCGGCATTATTCAACGAAAATGACTTATTACGAAAGTCAACAACGAAATCAAAATCATTAATAAAATCCATACCTAAAATCAACGTAGTTTTTACAGAGGGGACCACCAAAACATCTAAAAGTTTAACATCGCCATTAACGACAATAGGCAGCAGGACCGATCCAGTAACGGATTGGGTAGCACCATCGGCAGTGGTGATAGCAATATTAACGGGTCGGATCTCCAACGAAAGCAAATCAACAAGAGGTAATCCGAATTTACCTAGAATAGTACGGTTAGCACCAGTGTCCAAGAGGGCAATGACTTCACGATCAAATATGTTAACCGTGACATAGGGCCGATTATCTCCAGGACGGGACGCGAGAACAGGAGTAACAGTGGGTTCAGTTACGGGCAAAGGGGACGAAGACTTACAAAATTCATGGACCGTTCTCAGCCAAGTTTTCCATTTCAGCATATCAAATTTTGGTTTTGTAGGAGTCATAACACGGCTGCGAAAGGATCGACTCCTTATAACCTTGCGCCCGTGGCGTTTTCCGACTGAGAGACCGTAGAATCACGCTGAGTGCGGGGACACGAGGGCCGCAAGTGCTCACGACTACCGCAACCAAAACAAAATCGCATTCTATCACTAGTACATTGACGGTACAAGTGTCCGGGCTGCTGACAATTCCAACACAAAAATACTGCAGAAGCGACGGCACTCTGAACAGCAGGACGTGAAATCTTCTTCACAGCGACGTCAGCCGGACGATACGCATAATTGGCTTCAACCAGCGGGACGGAATCAGAACGGGGTTTCGCATTTCGTATAGCTAAATGTCTATTCTCTTCAAGAGTCTTACAGCTTTGTTTGAGTTCCTTTATAGAATTAATTTTCGTGAGACCGATATGTTCCAAAAGGTACGGCGATAAATTTCGTAGCATGATCTTCAGCTGTTTAGACTCCGGCACGGGCTCGGACAATCTCGAAAAAAGATTTTGCATGCAGGCTACATATTGGTTGGTTCGTTCATCCGGTCCTTGTAGGCGATGTATTATTTCTTGCCACAAATCTTCTTCATATCCAAAAGGCTGAAATTCAGCTTTTAGCTGAGCCGCCAAGTCGTCCCATGACGTAAAGGTATTTCTAGACGCGCGGAACCAACACAGAGCCGTTCCAGTAAACAATTCCACAGCCGCATTAAACAAAGCTGATTTCTTCGCTTGACGAGCAATACGAAGTTCCTCAATTCTCTCCAAAAATTCACTTACGGATTGGGTACCGTCGAAGGTCACACCCCACTTATGTACAAAAGCTGAATTCGGCACAAAAGAACAGTTAGTATTCAAACAATTATCAGAATCATTAGAAGCGTTAGAAGCCTCGGCATTATTATTCCGGGGAGATGACGTAACCGGAGAGGACAGGTCGACCCTAGAAACAGGACTAAAATTCAAACAACGAACATTTAGTTCCTCATCAAGACTGAAAATATGCTCTAATAACTCATCAACTTGAAATGCTGACTCCGCCGGAGCACGGTTCTTGAGTCGACGGGCACGACTCAGCACGTGCAGGATTCGATGGTCAAGAACGGAATAAGCCATACTTAAAGAATGGTCCGAAAAATCATTTACTAGCTCTCGTAATTCGGTAAATTTATTTTGACAAATACTCAGTTCATTTTCGAAATTCAACTCAACGTCCGGAAAATCTAAATCAACATTTTCCGACAGGAGGGAGGACAATGCATTCTGTAACAGAGTCAAATTCATGTGCTCAACACCATGAACATGTCTCAACCGTAATTCATATAATAACTCGTCTCGCTTGAGTCCTATAGCTGCCATTTTCGCAAAAAAATTTTTACACCAAAAAAACTGAAAAACAAAACTACTAGACTGTTGTCAGCACGAAAGGCCCCACGTTGACAGGCGCCAATTTATAATGGCTAGCTCTTTCCATCGGCGCGGGGCGTGGGTCAGAAACTGACGTGGCAGGCACTTACCTTTAGAGATGTTATCGAAACCAAGGTCACCCAACTACTAAGCGGTAGGGAAAGTGAAAGATGTTCAAAATGGGCGCCAGATCTATTTTGAACCTTAGCTTGAGTTAATGCAGGGTCGATCACTCCTGTAAATAAATCTTAAGGGTCCTGCCAGCAAAAATAACAACTCTAACGTAATAATCAAAAATTTAATAAAATAATTAATAATGTTAACAAGGGTGATTAGCATATAAACTTTTGGCAAAATGCCCAAATCAGTACGCTACTGATTATTGTAGCGACGATATAAATGTTTAATTTCGTACCGAGAAGCGGTGATCAGTAGTTTCCACTTGAAATACCAGGTGGCACACAATAACAATGGAGCTGACACTCAAGACGGAATTGTCACGCTTTGAACGGTGGCCAACTTAAGGCCGCGTCGGTGGTCGTACACCCCAAAACCTTCAGTTATTCACGAAAGTAATAAGTTACAGACAGACAAGGAATACTAGCATAAGATGAAAACGTTGATGTTACTTTTCAAAAAAATGAATTGATACAACAATGATTAGAATGTTATTTAGAAATGTGATTAAACGGCGAGTGAAGCAAAATACTTTCTTGGTTATCACAAAATGATATCGGAAAATATACACAGGCCTCACTTGCCAAAGAATTTGAAAATGCACTAAATTTAGTATCGGTTTCAGAAGGCCGTACTTCAAAGCTACTTCTTTGTCTGTCACTGGTGTGACGGAGAGAAATATGAGAAGGTACGCCACTGCAATTAATAATTACTTTTTATCTTTTAAGACGACACGTGACACTTCCGGACTGACCATCCCTCGTTAAATTAACTTTAGCAACGCAATAATAATAATAAACTATCCACTAAAAATCAATAATTCAAATCGCCCACGAATGAGGTTCAAAGTCTAACAAGTGATCCGTCAAAATTACACACAAAACCGGCAACGTATACGTACCGCAACACTACTAGCGACGATCGGGCGAATCTCATTCGTAGGCTAAAAGCGCATATAAACAATACAAAATACCATGGTACTCGATAATATACATTCTACAACACATTAAAATAGGACAAATATATTGCCGAAATAATTTCAATATAAATCTTTTGTTTTCGTTTTTTTTTTTTTTATATTCTCGACAATCAAGTAAACGAAGATTCGGACGTTACAAAAGGTCAACAATATTAACCACAAGTGGCACAATAATTTTTAACACGTGGCTAACTTCATTTAGCCCTATGTTAACAACAGACAAATTCAATGTGAATTGAATTTTATTTGAACAGAGCTATTAGTTCATACTATCATAATCATTAAAAATAGTTCTGCCGGAAGGGCCGAGAAACACTGTTAATATGAAATTCAGTTAGGTTTAGCACGCCACTGATGAATTGACATAACACAATATTAAGCTTTAATTCAACCTGAAGGGCTGTCGAAACACTGTAATTGTTAAATTCAGTTAAGTTTAGCACGCCACTGATGAATTGACATAACGCAATCTTAAGCTTTAACATCAAACGCAGTATCTGTATGATAGAAACTATGATCCAACGCAGTCTAAGCACAAATTCAAGAAACAAAATAACAAAATAATTATTTCAGACCGTGAGAATTATTTGATCAACAATTCGCATAAAGTTAGATGGCATCCAAAAAACAACGTAATGACTGGTGCTGGCGCGCGCAGACTTATTTCACAATTACGACGTACGTCGACAAGAAACGTGCATTTTATTAAAAGTTGAATTTAAGATGCGACGTACGTTTGGTAAAGAATTTGTAAAATTCAAACGCAAATTATGATTTGACATTGAACAGTTACGTAATAAAGCATTTAGCGTTCTCACACTACCTGTGGGATGCAGTGAAGGTATTCCAGGACTCGTAGCCCCTTTTCGAAACAGCTGAACAGGATTCAGCTCGCTGAAGTGATCGACCCAGCAATGCTCCAAGCCTCGGTACGTGGTTCTTGTCAATGGTCGTAGAATCACAGCGTGTGTTATGCTGAACGAACGCCACGTGCTAATCAAATACAGCTCCAGACACAATAATAATGCGCAATTCACTAACAGCTTTTCCAACAGAAAAATAACCGGATGGCTCTAACTTTATAGCCACCGTACTCGGTAACTTCGAAAACCAACCCCGAAACTCAAACAATACACAACGCAATACAATACGATACTTTCACAGCGCTTGCCGGCCGACGAATCCCCATCTCGCTATTCAAAAAATCCTTACTAGTCGACATTCAACCTAACCGGACGCAACATGTTTTATAACCTTAGCCAAACTCGATCGGTTAAAGGGGTCCACACACACTCAAAATTTTGTTGTTGACTTTTTACTGCCATTTTACATTGTAAGTTCACGGAAGTGGTCGCTACGCTTAGGGGTCGTCCGGACCTCGTTCTTACGACTGGCACTAACCCGTTATAATATATATATTATACTGTTAGGCGGTACGAAGTTCGCCGGGTCCGCTAGTATACTTATATATTTCTAATTATACTTATAGTATTTTTATAGCTTTTTTTAATTAATTTTAGCGGACTGTCAACACGTCGTACTAATATTTTCATACAACCGCTAAACCGTTTTAAATGTTTCGTTTTAATTACTTTTTTATATAAAAGAAATATCAGCACCTGATATGCTGCGCTATATAAAATACTAGCTGTTCTACTCATTTTCGTGCGGGTGGAGTTAATAATGCAAACTTTTGAGTCATATTTATTACATAAAGTACGAGCATGTCTAGTACAAACATATAAATACGACAAACTCTAGAACAGGCCTGGGCGAATGGCGACCCGCAGCACAATTTTGTCCGGCCTACGAAGCATTTTATAAATTTTAGAAAAATAGTAAAGAAATAGCAAGGGCCAGAACAGACGAAAAAAGGACCTAAGGAGCTTTTTTTTTGCTCTCCGAATAGGGAAATAGTATGTGAGGAACTTTTTTTTTTGCTTTGCAAATTTTTGACCCGCGGTCAAATATTCATCAGCTATGTGGCCCGTGGTCTAATTTTCATCAGCTATGTGGCCCGGCGATAAAAAGATTTGCCCGCCCCTGCTCTAGAACCAGTGAACTAATTTGAAAAGTTCTTTCATTTATAAGTCTGCACCTTGACCGAATATTATGCACGACAAAATAGTATAGGTTGGGCAGTGAGCGAAAATACCAAAATAAATCCGAGCGCAACCGAACTAGTTCTAAATGTAATGGAAGAATCGTTGTGTGTTTTTAATGTCAAGCATCTAATGACGCGTTTGGTTGGGAGTTAAACTCTACAATTGGTGGGACACTTTTATGGGACAAAATTTTATGGAATGAAGTGTTATGGGAGGACGTTACGTTTGTGCCCGTTGGATTAACGATCACTTTAGATGGAGGTGACATCTAGATAACAGGGTGAAATTTAATTTCTAGTATTTCGTTAGATGACAAATATAAATTTAGTTACAAGGTGAAATTTAGTTACAGGGCGACATTTAGTTACTAGAATTTAAATTTATGTTTCACATTTGCCAGGTGTCCCACAACAGCTCCCGTTTTTTAAAGACGAGTATTTCCTCCAAATCAATGGTTCTAGTTGCGGTTTCAGAGATACACGCGTGCCTTTAAGAAAGTTTCAAGTTCGCTCTCACTTCTTTGAACACAAATATCGACAATTTATCGAACACGTATCTCTTTGATTTTGAAAGTCAACACTTATCTCAAATATCGTTTTTCTAATTCAAGTTCAATAGCTAAGTTTTCAAATTCCTAGTGATGCGGTTTCGGCTGTGCCTTTATGATTCAAAAAAACCTATCACCTGGGAGTTTTTAGAAGAGTATTATGCTCGACTTTCACATTGTCTGCTTATAACGGTTTTATAGATACGCGCGTATCTTTCAATAAAGTTTTCAACCGTGTTTACCCCTTATTATTGAAAAACATTAGTAAAATATCTATAAAGATTACAATTCCAGATCTTTTGGTCATTTTAAAATCGAGATAAAAGTCAAATTTGAAAAAAATCGGGAATACTATCTGATTGAACACTCTGTACGCAGACATGGAGATATATAATATTATTTGTCTTTGTTCGATACGGTCGTTAATAATAATTGGGTACTAATTCTGTGGCCTTTACATTTATACATTTATATTTAATTATTTTTTTCCGTACCTAATCTGTAATCTACATTGCGAAATAAAGTGTAGAAAGAAACATTGAAAACGGATATTGAAAATATCTCTTTAAAATTAATATCAGTGAACGGGAAGAATAATATACCTACATTGTAAAAGACTATGCACAAAATAAATGAACGAATCAACTGGTTGAGAAGAACTTAGGTTCAAACTTCAAATAGTAGGATAGTCATTTTATTTTAAAATTTTGCAATTAAACAGTTCTTACAAACATAAAGATTGGTATAGGTACATAATCATATAGTATTAATTGATCTAAAATTTTCTATTTTGGAACATTCAAAATTGAGAACAAAATATTTGACTAAAATATCATTATTAACAAAAATATATATTTTTCGACTTATTAATTGTAACATATCGTATCTTTTCCAAGTTGAATTCAACCAACTCACTAGAGACAGCGGTGAGTGGGTAAAACGCGGTACGGGGGACAAAAGGGAAGCTGTGCCGGTATAACATTAAACATACATTGAGTAGAGCTGTACAGGTAGACTGTTGAGTGGGGGAAATGTAGGCGAAGGGACTGAGAGAACGTGATACAGAATGCCATATAAAACGCAGTTTGCTCAAAAACTTTACTGAGCACAAATTGAGAATGGGTGGGAAAATATAAGTAAATACGAATGTCGACTACGATAGCGCTACGTGCTTCAACCGATTGACTAGGCTTGCGAAAACAGTTCTAAAGATAAACACTTTTCCTTTGATGTGGAGACATTTTCCCGAGAAATATGTCAGACATGTCCGAGGAGCAATCTAGTTCCGCTGTTTCAATGATACCTTTTCGTTGAAGGACTGAGGATCGATCTCGTTCCACAGTTCTAAAATTTAAACGGAAAGGAATCTGTTTTATACTATAAAACACTGAGCTTCCCCGAACATGCCAGTCGCTAAATATAGTACATAATACATATTATGGCACTCTCATCGGGAACGGATAACGGCGAGTATGAGTACTATGGCCATTGTTGTTTTAATTAATATTTCAGTATTTTTATATTTCTATTTTTTAAGTTTCATAGTACAATAATATTCTGTTTCTGCTTAAAATCGTAGCTTCAATTTTTTTCGGGAGGGGGGAGTGAACAAATCTGTAGGGAGTCACAAATAGTCCAGAAAACAGTATTTTAGAAAAAAAATTGGTTGTCTGTAAAGTCGGTTTACGGACGATAGTTTTACGTGATAACGTATTCCGTAATACATAACCTAAATTCTACATATAATAATTATAATAATTCGAATCTATGATATTGCATCTTTCGCTTCAAATTTAGGTTAATTTTATTTATTAAATTACTCACCACCTATAAAAATAATTTTTTTTATTAACTTTCTTTCTTCCGTATTTATTTAAGTCTCAAAGATTAACTGTCATAATATTTAGAAAACAATTGTTTTATTGTTTAAGTATATAAAATTCCAAAATCTACTTACAATATTTAAGTATTTTCATACGTCAAAAAATTGATTTTTATAATGATAAAATTTGTAAGAAAACGATTTTTTCGAGAGATGAGACCTAGCTAAAACGATTTTTTGCCCCCAAAAATCCCTTTTCAGTAAATTTCATCCAAATCGTTAGGGCCGTTTTCGAGAAAAGCACGCACAGAGTCAGGCGGAACGTTACGCGTTACGCGTTACGAACGTTAGGAACGTTACGTTACACTTTTTCGTGCATGCAGCCGGTGTTTTATCAATTTATAATATTGGTGATTCATCAATTTATAAGACGTTATCACGTCAAAAAAACTGGGGAACGGTTAGTTTTAGGACAAACATAATATACATTATCAATCTGAAAGCCGATTAAAATTAAAACAATATTACATATTTAATATGTTCTTTACAGTCTTTTAAATTGAAAGTATATATTTTATAAACCAAAAATTCCCTAAATTAAGCGTTTTGCGGCAAATCGATATTTTAAAAAATTTAGAAGTTGAAAATTATGCTTTTTCGGAAACACGCGTACCTTCTATTAGACACCGAATTTAAAAATTCATAGCAAATATGTTCTTCTGTGTATACAATGAGTTGAAATCATTAATTATTATTATTGATTTATTAACTATCGACTCAAAGTTGCTGTACCGGTATCTGATGATTGCTTATTTTCACCATCTAATGGATGACTGTTAGATGTGAATTTTTTGGTGCAAAAATCATAATTGTTAGGGTCAGGCTTGCATTTTGTTTAAGTCATCACAAAGAAAAGATCAAGCTATTAAAGCCGTCATATAACATATTGTTTTGGAAAAAAGCTGCATTAATAAATTTGCTCGATTTTAGTAGTAACTCTTAACATGTAACAACACAACACATCACGGCAGTATGAGAATTTCAATATTGGTTTTTTAATTACATGCGTATATGAAGCATGAATGCAGTCAGAATTCAACGTAAGGGTGCTGAGAGAGCATAAATATAGACTGAATTCAAATTTCGTTCGAATAATAAATGTGTAACGCCGCCGCCATACTGTGTTGGTTTGTTAGAGCAATTTAAATGAAGAATTTGAGATAAGTAAAATAAGTACCTACATGATTGAAGGTAAATGCACGAATGGGATGAGCTATTCCGCAGAAAACTAAATATAGAAGATTATTTTGGACACATGTTAAAAAACAAGAATAAATTTGGAAAATAACTAGAATTCGTTTAGTTTAATATGGGACACGGTGCTGTTTAATCGAGACAGTAGATAATATGTACATGGCGGATGACGAATTGTATGATAGTTGTGCTGATTTTATTAAGTTATGGTCAAGAGATCATGGCCGTGTCCATTGTACTTTCAGTAACCTCTTTCGACATGTCTAGATGCTATTGAGAATTCAGTGTTTGATAAATTTGAAATCGTTCTAGCGTAAATATTTGTTTCTCAACTCTATCATTTTTTTGAAAAAAATTGCCAACATTTTTGTTCAATTTTTCATTTATTTTTATGCTTTTCAAATTTTTTGCGCAGAATTTTGGGCCTAAATTCTTCGAAATGTCCCGATTGGCCGATTAATAGAAATTCATCTGTATATATAGTAGAAATATGGAATAGCGACTATAATCAGTCGCAATGGAATCAATCAACAGAATATTCTAGTTTGTACTGGCTGTATTTGCACAACGCGCCTGTAAGCACAGATGTGCTTTATGTACGCACCTTACATACCTACAATACAATACAACACAACACAATACTGTTGTCTTACGTAGGGCTGTTGTAGCTCTACCTGTGGTAGATGTTGTAGCATGAGATGGGGACTGTGGCTTGTTCTCCTGTTTCTCACTTTTACTTAAATACATATATCTGAAGATCTTCGCAAGATATTAATTACAACTGCGATCTCTATTTATCGTTGCAAGATACGATCCTATAGTCGGTCTTGAAATTCTTCGATTTTTACTGGATAAAACATGTATTTTTTTTGTTTTTTCAATACATTTTTTTTTAATAAATTAAATAACTTTTTGATGGAAAAAACAAAGAAAGGAAAAATGCGTTTTTCTGGTAAATGTCTCAATTGACTAAAGATAGTTTATTATGGAGATTTAAGTAACTATTAGTTATGACTAGAAATTATAACAAACGCATGAAACTTTAGGTGTAAGTTTTAACCGATTCAAAAAACAGAGGTCAGTAATTCAACTCCAACAGATGTTTGATGCTTTTTATATAGTTAAGTAATCAAATAATAAAGAAAGAAGTTGGTTAATAAAGTGAAAACTATACGTATTGACAAATATATAGCTATATAATTAATTTAAAAGACTCCGACCACTTGTCAAGAATTAACGTGCACGACCAGCACAGCACAGAGCAAAAAACCCTGTTCGTGAAGGTACCCATATTCTTTAACGGAGTAGTGTACATCAAACCAGCAACATTTCTGTCTAGCCTTGCTGGGCCAATCTAATGTGCTAGTGTTGTGTCGTTTGCATGAATTAATTTTCATTGATAAAACTACTTGAAAACTGCAAGCTGCGTACCGTACATTACGAAACTGCACTAAAATTTGCTGGTTTGTTCCTGTTTACGCTGGTCTAGTGTGCGACATCGTGCAGGTTGCAGGTTTATGCTATACTGATTACGCACGTTTATGCTTGACAAGTCTGCGCGGTCTTCAAAAGTGAATATACAATTTAAGAAAAATGAAACTGCTTTAAAAAAGTCACAAAAAGTGAAAAGTAAAAGTTAAAACAAATGAACCTTCCTTGAACAATACCAGAAAAAAAAGTGTAATTTAAAAGTCGGCGTCAATAATATTTAGATACTAAAATTTAAAATTATTAAATTGGCGTCGATTCCAAATTTTATTATCTATATCTAAATCTAATTATTTTTCTCTTTTTGGTAGCTTTTTTGAAGGAGTCATTGAAAATATTGCAACCGAGCTTAAATATAATTATTACTATGAAAAGGAAAGATTTTGCAAAGAATTTTACAATCACAAACACCCAAAACTACAGGTTTGTCAACGTCATAGGTACAATGGATACTTGCGAAGCAAGTTGAAACTATAACCGCGTCTTAAACCAATAGGCGTTTACAGTTGGGTCGAGCACACGGAGTTCATTATAATTATTATTATTATTTTACATATAGTGAAGACAATCAAAAGACCGGGCACGTGTACTAAAAAGTAAACAAAAAGTAAACGAAGAACGTCCGACTTACAGATCCATGAACAAGACAGAGAATTAAATTCGTACAGGGCCAAATGCGTTATTTGCTTCTTAATGTTTGAAATGCCTTGTTGCCAGCAGTATTTTCAGCTAACAGAAAAATCTCAACTGTAAACTTATACTGATTCATCAACTGTATTTTATATTTTCATGTTCTGATTAAAATTATTTCTAAACTTACTTGGTAAAAGCTAACAAACATTATTTCAATTTAAAAAAAATGTTATGAACAACACGTATGTTTAAATATCAAACCGTTACACAAACCTGTCAGCGTTTGTTATTTCACAGAGATTCGATATCAGATATCAAACAATCAACAGGCCTTATCGTCCTGCAACGCGAACTTGACTTCCATTTCATTGAAGTAGTACCTCTTATAGAAATTTTAGAAATTTATTATATCGTCGTTGGTTCTGTAATACCTCTTATGTGCAAAATAGAAAAATTTGCAGGAAAGGCCAAAAAGTGGTTATTTCAGCAATGGATGGTAAGAACTAGCAATTTCAGAGGTATATTACTAATTCATACTTATCTTCACTATATACGTGTTTAATTAAGACGAAGTATTTTCTTAAAAAATATTTAACGTTGATTTTGGATTTATTGGTTACTGTAAAATTAATTTGGAGGTATTACTAGTGTATATAAAAAACGTAAAATCTGCCAACTATGCACATAAGAGCTATTACAGAACTAACGACGATATATTAAAATGGAATTTAGAGGAACATATTGCAAATTTTTGTTGTATTTGTGCTTTCGACTGTACAATCATTATCAGAAAAATGTCGGTTTCTTATTTAATCAACATTATAATAGAATTAGTTGAAAGTAAAGTTATTCATCACATTTTAAATTTTAAAGAAAAAACTATTTAATTTAATTTATGTAGTTAAAATATTTTTAGTTTGAAGTATTTTTTTTAATTTATAATTTATTATAATTTAAGATGTAGTGAACAACTTTACTTTTGACTTATTGATTTATTCCCTTAGAATGTTGATTAATTAAGAAACTGAAATGTATCTGATTGGGTTTGGACTTGTTTTTCTTATAAATTTCATTTTTATATTCCATTACATGATTTGATACTCATAGAAATTATTTTATATCCTGATTTATTAATGTGAATGGACTACACTCTCATAACACAGTTTCAGTTTTTCACTCATATTAAAAAAGTTTTTGAACATGAACAATGAACATATCATTATTGTATACCATTTCACTGGTGGAAACTGTTTAAAACAAAATCCGAACACATTGAATTAGTATTTTAAAAATGCCTTTGTTTGAAATTACAATAATTTCAGAATATTTTCGGTTAATATTTATGTTAAATTTTTAAATATAACAGAAAATTATTATTACACGTAGTTATCACGAATTTAGGTGATAACTAGTCACTGAGTGGTGGTAATTTATATTGTCAATGGCTATTTTGTGCTTCCACAATAATATTTTAGTAACTCCACAATAGGAAAGGGAGGAAGGGGCTAGTTGTAACATTCAAATTTTAAAGCAAAACGATTATATTGCAAAATCTAACCACAGCATTATAGTATAAAGTATTTTGGTAGATAGTTTAACAATTCAAGTATCGTGTCCCCTCGAAAAAATATTTGAAATATTTTTATATTTTCAGCAATGATCCTTTTTCTATGCAAACATTCGTACTATTTGCCACAAGTTTAGAGCAAGTTATAACAAGATGAAAATTAATGCAAGACAATATTAATTGACACTAAAAGCTTCAGTGATATGATATAATGTTAGTTAATGAATCTCAGCTAGACTGTCATCGGTTAACACAGAAATGTATTGGTTGTCGGGCCTAGGATAAAAAAAGGATATTTTCACTATAGCTGAAATAGATCATTCGTTGGTTAATTTTGAGTTCAGAATAGGCCTTTTTATACGAGGAAAGCTCTCCCATAGCGACAGAAGAAGGCCACTTCTGATGTGGTAGTAAAATATTTTTACATTAAAAATGGGTCACCAACCAAACGCAAAATCAAACAAAAAGTGAAAATCTTTAATTTCCCATGAGAGTTAAAGAGATTTTTATAATTTTATCATGTCCGTCCGTTCGTGTGTCACGGCCTTATACACCATCTTTCCATCAATTCGGATGAAATTTTACAGGCAGGTAGGTATCTCGTGCAAACCGCCATACAATTGTAATGAAATTACAAAAAAAAGAAAAATAGTTAAGAAGTGGCTGTCCATACACGAACTGAGGGTAGAAATTTTTTGTTTTCGCTCACCTCTTTCCATGGTATATTGTTAGATAGGCCTTGAAGAATTAAAAAAAATCCTTAAGTGACATTTTTTCTTAGATGAATATTTTCCCCTAAAATCATTAATATTTTCAAGGACGGCTGGCAAGGGGAAGCTTTTGTGAATTGGCATAAAAAAATTCATATCATTCATTAATAAAAAAAAATCAGCCAATTGGGCGACGGGACATTCCAACTTTAAAAATATTGACATTTGATATGGTATGATAAAGAAAATAAAATTTCTGATACCGCGTGAGGTGACGCGGGTAATGGCTAGTATTAAATTTGATATTTGCTATTCGTTGGCACGGTTACCTACATAATATGTTTCACGTCATGTACAAATGCTTAACTATTTTATTTTTGACAGATCTACAGAACAAAAGAATCGCTATTTTTTATTTTCAAGATTTTTCCGAAACTATAAAGCTTAGAAAAAAATTATAACAAAACTTTGTTGAAAAATAAATAGAATAACAAACCATTATGATAATATTAGGAGCACTATTCTTTAAACCATTATGAAATGTTTACCAATATTATATAAAAAACGTTATAGCCACAGAATAGCATATATCTCTTTTGCGCATGCGGCGATTTTTCCCAAGAACTATAGGGCTGTTCATATTTGAATATCAAATATCCTCCCAAAGTGTTGTTTCAATCCGTTTATCCGTTTGACCCGTATCGTCTTCACAAACTGACAGACCAACATACGTACAGACTTCGTTTGTTGCATACTTGTACTATGGGAATTTAAAGATAGCGTATGTTCTGTCTTAAAATAAAAAGATTGCATTTGTTCAAAAACGCAGAGATATGTGCTATAACATTGTTTTTATATAATAATGGTATATTTTTCATAATGGTTTATTATTCTAAAGTTTTGTATTTTTTTTTTTCGGAAATCGGCGCATGCGGAACAGAGATATTTGCCATAACGTTGTTATTTGATATACCTATTGGTATATTTATCAAAACTTTATATTTTTTTATTCTACAAGAAATTTTTGTAAAAAAAGTGTTTATAATATAAAAACGCCGAGGTGAATTATGTAAAATTTCACGCCTTGAAATTCTTGAACTATTTGTATACTCCCACTGGTTAAATAATATTATAGCGCCTCTCTTGTTTCTTTTACAAAACTATTTAAAAAGTGCATATAGTGTACGGAACCCTTCGTGTGCGAGTCCGACTCACACTTGACCGGTTTTTTATATAATAATGGTATATATATATATTTTTTCAAGAAAGTTTTGTTAAAAAAAATTTTCTAAGCTTTGTAATTTTGGAAACATTTTGAAAATAAAAAAATTAGCTGTTCTTTTGTTCTGTACATGACATGGAACATATTACGTAGGTAATCATGCCATCGAATAACAAATATATATTTAATATCGGCCAGTACCCGCGTCACCTCACGAGATATCATAAATTTTGTTTTCTATATTATAATATGTCAAATATCAAGACTTTTGAAGTTGGAATGGTCCCGTCGCTTAATTGGCGGGTATTAAATAGCTTGCTATTAAAAGTGAAGTATAAAAAATGTTAAAAATAAAGTGAATTTTGTTATTTTATATGCAAAAAATGCCGTATATCTCGTGCGTAATGATATTACGACTTGTGTGACTGTTAAAACTCACTGGCACTCTTTTTAAGCAAAATTCGTATTATTATATTAGACTACTACACTTACCGGCAAAAAAACGTAACACCTAAAATGATGACCAGTTTAAAATTGCAATAACTTTTGAACGTATTGCTCGATTTGAATGAGTTTTTTTTTTATTTGAAAGGTCTATGCTTTGTCAATATTTCTGTACGTGCACTGCCCATTTTGGCGCTCTTCCATTTCGGCTCTAAAGAATAACGCTAATGCGCGTTTTCTTCATACACTTTGAAGCTTGCTGTGGGGTAACTTTGGTGTTAAAAGCAATAGAAACATGAATAAAAAAAAGCTCAAAACAGACGAGGCTACAAGTTCCTTTTGTTCAAAATTAATTTCTTTTGTCGGTGTACCCCACAGCAAGCTTCAAAGTGTATGAAGAAAACGCGCATTAGCGTTATTCTTTACAGCCGAAATGGAAGAGCGCCAAAATGGGCAGAGTACGTACAGAAACATTGACAAAGCATAGACCTTTCAAATAAAAAAAAAAAGGTTTGCACTCTGGGAGTGCCGGGAGAAGTGAAAACTTGAATATTAACGTCTGACGAATTTTCGATCAAAATGGTTTGTATCATAGATTGCATTTTTATGTAGGTACGATATTTCAACTCTAGATGTCTAATGTTGTATAAATTAGAGAGTTTTCTCGCTCACCCAGTTCTTACTTTACCTGACGCCTGACGCGAGTTTAACATTTTTTACCCATTACAAAAAAAGTGTACAACGCCGCTAAAGAAGTTTTCACTTCAAAAACTCATTCAAATCGAGCAATACGTTAAAAAAAATATTGCAATTTGAAACTGGTCATCATTTTATCTGTTGCGTTTTTTTTGCCGGTCAGTGTAGTGCTGGGTTGCAGAGATTATTATCAAAAATTTTGATTTTACAATGACCTTCGTAAAATAATATATTATTCAGCAGCAGTCTAATTTTGCTGTCAAACTTCCTATCACACAAAAATTGTCTAATGATATTTTATCTACATAAAAACAGGTCGGTTTTCAAACAAAATTTTGATCGATGCAGAAAAAAATTTGAAAGTAGAAATTGTACAAAAACTATGTTAAAAGTATACACAGTTTAAAAAATATCATTATATTCGATCAATAATTTAATAGCGAATATTCTAGAAAGACAACCACCTTACGTATTATATGAATGTATGTATGCTACAACTTCACATAGTTGAAAATTCAACATATCTGGCCATTTTCAAACGTCATTGAATTTTCTATCTCATTTTCTTTTTTAAATGGTGTAATTTAAAATCACAACATAATTATAATGGTTCTCTTTGCTTTTGAGAATGTAATTTCACGCAAGTGAATCTAAAATTCTACACGATCGACTTATAATTACATTTATAAAATCAATAACGTCTCCAAATCCCATCACTTCCACCACTGATGTTGACTTACATGTCAATTCATATTTCAGAAGAAAAAAAACAACGCTACTTCTTAAAAGTATCGGTATGGAGAACTATTCACTGTGCTCACCGAAAGTGCTAATAATTCGTCTATCCTATTGGGTTCCTTCAAATGGGTGGAGCTTTAAAAACAAAGGGTATCATTTCCCATAGTTAGTATGGTTACTATATTAATAAACAGTGCAATTGTGATTTTTTTTAAGGAAGTACCCTCGATAAATGAATTAACAAACAGAAAATTACGAAAATTTACAAATATGTCAAAACCTTTTCAAAAATGACTCAGTAAAATTTTTGTGATTTTTGGTTGACTTTGAAAAAAAATATTGATAATTTTATTTTGCTGCACTTAACATGGAGTCTTATGGAAATCTGTGATTTTGACGCACTCCATCATTTATTACGTTGGAATTGACAAACAGATTTTGATAAAATTTTCAGGAAATATAAACGAATATTCTATGAACATTTTTCTTTTTCCAAAACGTATAAAGCTTGCTTATGTTAATAGAAATAACTAAAACAAAGCCGAGCTTTTTAGCAATTCATAAACATGGCTACACCGCAATATTATAGTTTGTGGCGCGTCATTCAAACGAAACTGCAGCAGTTTTGATATCGTAAAAACATACATAAATTGAGTAAATGCTAAAAGCATAGTATTCCAAAAAAATAATAGTATATTATTATATCCAAAATGACAGGAAAAAAGAAAAGCATTTTCATAAATTAATGCGAATTTGACACCGCGTGCTGACTTATGCTGCGTACATAAGCACTTGTAACTATGGCAAGGCATGCGGTATTGCCAAATTATATTCTACGTTATTCAAGTAGAAGACTGAAATTCTGTGACTTACTGCGTACCGAGGGTACTTCCTTAAGTGCAATAAAATGATAAGTATCAGCACAATATGTAATTGGGATGATACGAATCACCGAAAAAGAAATTTCCTTTAAGGGAAGCGTATATTTAATGCCGGCCATATCATAAAATTTGGCAAAAATTCAACTGACACAGAACCTTCAAGCAAGTTGAATTTTAGTACTTTATGTCTAAAAACTTCCGATTTAAAGAGTAATCCACATGAAATAAAAATGGTAAATGGAGATTTTATATCAATGTAGTGTTGATGAACGTTGCAAACACATTATTGAAACATTACTTTATTGCAACAGGTAAGGTCCCAACCTAAAAATAGTCATCTGTCAAAATGTATTTTTAACTTTATTTTTTTTTTTCTATCAAAAAACCTAATGTTATTTAATAGGTAATAATAACTATTCAATTAGTAAATTAAGTTTTCAATATTAAAACTAAGTATAATATCTACTTACTTGGTAAAATAACAAATTATCTGCATTGAAATGACGTGGTACATTACAACCTTTTACTAATTTTTTATTTGTGTTTGAACGAGATGAAAACTTCACAGGTTCCATAATAAGTAATTTATTAATTTATTCAACGCTTTTTATTATTATAATAAAAAATTTCACAAATTTATCAGTACCGATTCATAATCATGTTCTCTGATTATAGTTGTAAGTTTCGTCGCCAGATAGAGTAGTCCATATAAAGGATCCCTATTAGATACAAAAATATTTATAACTAGCGGCCCGGTTCGACTTCGCCCGAATTTGTAGCTTGACGCCGTTTTTTGGTCTCCACGAAAAGCGCTTTTATTTAAACGCGATAATATATAGTAGCCTGTATCAATTCTGAAGGTCCATTCTAAATATTGGTGAAAAAAATTTTGAAATCGGATGAGTAGTTTCGGACATTGCCTCCTATATCCAAACTTACAAACTTTACCTCTTTATAATATTACAGCGGTCCGTCCCGGCTTAACCTGGGTGCGATAGATATAATTCTGCAAAATGTATTTCGATTGCGTCCCGGCGTGTGAACTAATAGCTTTGAGTAAGTTCTAACAGATGTCGCTATTTGGTACTAAAACAGTTTTAGGTCGTTTGCTTCTGAGCTTACTGTGTGAGAGAGACAGGATATCGGCTTCCTACCCCGTGGTGTTTGTTGGGTGAGAGGTGACACATGTAGACGTTTGGCGGGGATAACTGATCGATAGATAATTGATAAGTTATCGACCACATTATAATAATCGGACTTTCTGTTTTCACTTGGCTTTAGGGTTATAAGTATTTTTTAAAAAATAAAAAAAAAATTCTGAGGAGGGCCACCCTTATCACCTAGGGATATAAAAATAGCCTATGACCTATTCTCAGATCTACCAAGTATACACAAAAAAATTCATAAAAATCGGTCAAGCCGTTTGGGAGGAGTTCGGTAACAAACACTGTGACAAAATCATATAGAAGATAAAGAATAGGGGTTGGTGGTGAAAACTTAGGGTAGTAACTATTTTTTAATGCCAATCATAAAAAAATTGTCCAAAAATAAAAAAAAAATCTGGGGAGGGCCACCTTTATCAGCTAGGGGTATAAAAAAGGCCTATGACCTATTCTCAGACCTACCAAGTATACACAAAAATTTTCACAAACACTGTGACACGAGATTTTTATATACCTATATAGATAATATTAAGTTTCCATAGTTACATCATTGCAACTTTTTGTCAGACGAAATAAACTCTAAAGAAGTTGCACTTCAAAAATTGAAATCGCCACGTTTACAAGTGTTATTGTATACGAAAGGAAATTTCACACAGGCACACTCACGCACACTTTTCATTCGGAAAACTACTTTTCTTTACGTTTAAAAGTAGTGCATCTAAATTTGATTTTATCTTTTATTTTTCGATCCTATCACTAAAGGTTCTTCCATTTCCTTCGAGATGTGGAAGTAAAATCATTATTCTCTGCAAGATATCTTGTATATGTTTTAGTTTGATCTGCTTGTCAGTCATTGTCCATTTCCTGATATGAGATGAAAGACGCTGTTGTTGTAAACATATACAGGGTATTTCATAAACATGTGTGTACAACATCAACGGCTCAATATGGCGTCCATTTTGCTCCATGCACAGCTGGGCACGGTTGTTTATTGATGTCCGAACCCTGTGAAATATCCCAGGCATATCTTGAACATGTGCGCAAGCGGCCATCACCCTGCCCAGCAGTTCTTCAGCGTTGGGAATGGGTGTCTCATACACCAAATTTTTAACATGGTCCCAGAGGAAAAAGTCAAGTGCGGTGAGGTCCGGAGGCCTTGCGGGCCAATGTACAGGGCCTCCGCGCCCAATCCAACGGTTGCGAAAGACTTCGTTCAAATACTGCGTCGCTTCCAGAGAAAAATGTGCCGGAGCCCCGTCGTGCTGAAATCACATACCTCTCCGAATGTTAAGTGGAACATCCTCCAAAAACTCGGGAAGAATTTGTTCTAAGAATTGAACATAAATGCGTCCATTCAAGCGTGGTGGAAGCAGGTACGGCCCAATAATGTTCTCTCCCACAATGCCGGCCCAAACATTTACAGAGAACTGGTGTTGATCTCGTCTGAGCGCGATTGCATGGGGATTTTCATCATCCCAAATGTGACTATTACGGCTATTGAAAAAACCATCCCGCGTAAAACAAGCCTCATCCGTAAATAATACGTATCGGCCGAAGTCAGGTTGCCTCAAATTCTGCTGCAACCACCAACGGGAGAATCGTAGTCGATGAGGGTAATCTTCCGGGCCCATAGCTTGTACCTTCTGCAGGTGGGACGGGTAAAGTTGTTGGTCATGAAGAACACGCCAAACAGTGGGCGCTGCAGCCCCCATGGCGTAAGCAATAGCACGAACACTGGTATACGAGTTTTCCTCCACACGTTGCAGCACCTCTTCCTCAAACTCTACGCTGCGCACTGAAAATGGTTGACCAGAACCCCCTTGACGTTTTAAGCTGCCACTTTCGCAAAGCCGAAGATGAATCCTGCTAAAGATGCCACAATCAGGATGGCGACGTGCTGGAAATCTCGCGGCATACAACCGTTCGGCTTGTCTTCCATTCCCCTCAGCTTTTCCGTAAATAAAATGCATGTCGGCAAGTTCGGCATAAGAAAATTGGGCCATGTCGATAACAAATTAATTCACTATACTTAATTGTTAATGCAACTGACATCTTGTCAATTATTGTTTCAAGGCGCTCTTGAATGAAATACGCTACTTAACAAAATACAAACTCCGTTGATGTGTAAAAGAAACCAAAAATCTTTGATTTCCTTTAGAGCCAAAATGATACATTTTCGGACAGGGGTTTATTGACCAAAATTGCTTATTTTGATGCCTTCTATAACCTCTATAAATTTGGCGCAATGTTTATTAAACACCCTGTATAACAAACACAAAGCAACTTTTTTGACGATTGTTTACTATTGACAATAAAGTATATATCTCGCAAAAAATGTGACATAAAAGTTCAGCAGCTCCACTTAGTTTAACGGATTTCTGTTGAGTATTCACTGAAATGAAATTGAATTTAGGAGACCAATTCAACTGGTTGTACTAAAATTCTAAAACGTGTGACCTAAATTTTTTAATTAACACTAACTACAAACATAAATGTACTAAAATTCTAAAGTGTTGACCTAAATCTTTTAATTAACACTTACTACAAACACAACAGTTTACTCTTTCAGAGCTAGGTGAAACATTATTTACATGTACTCAGTACTAACGCAAACGTGATAAGCATTTTGTTTAGTAACGTCCATTTATTTGTATTTATACACAATCACATTCAGCATTCAGTAGTATTCTCACGTTAGTAGGTTACTATTTTTTCAATCTCACGTTCGTTCATTCACTTACGTACGTTTACTTGCACTAGTATTTTTACAGTCAATATAAACCAACGTTTTCTTAGAATTTCTCACAAACAAGCAAAAAAAAATATTCTCGCGCGACCCTTCTATCTCTAGCTTTACTAGTGAAATTTTAAATTTAATACAATGAAAAAAAAATAGGTGCAGTACTGATTAAAAGTTTTAAGCTATTTCGTGTGCTAGGCGGGAAAATAATTAAATGTTTTTGGTTATTTTTCACTGATTTTCTGACGTTCAAAAACCTGCTGATTGATTGTCTGTTTGGAACAAATATATTCAATGAAATGTGACATACTTCCCGTAGTCTAATCGAACTGAAATTTTGCACACAGCTTTGGTTCTAATGACAACACAATGTAGTATATCTAATATCGTTCTAAATTAAATGTGACGGACGTCATAATTTGGTAAATTACCTTTTTTTTCACAATCCTTCTGACATGGGTATCAAATGAAAAGTTTTTTTTTCACGACCCTCTATAAAATAGCTGCTTTTGATGCCTGTATAGTGGTACTAAAACGACTCATCTCAGTGTGCAGAGTAAAACAAAAGAAATGCGATTTTACTAATACAACAGCTGTACTTTCTCTATTTTTAAATCCACATGAACAGCCAAGACAGCAAAATAGGTATATAATTGTCTTTGTAAACATAATCCAAATAGATTGTAATATTTGCCGGACCTGAACAGTCAATTTTACATAACTAAATACTTGTTATGAAGTGAAAATCAGCTATTTCATAAGAGATACGTACAAAAACATAGTATATATCTCGATTGTAATGCTTTTATGACACACGTGACTACTATAACTCGCTAATTGTTCGTTTTAACATAATGTCAAACCTAGTATTTACAATAATGCATTACAATCTAGATACATAAACTGCTATTTAACTATTGACAAGATAGTACCTACATAAAAAATTAATACCAAAAAAATACAAACTGTGCAAAGAAGTAGAAAACGATTTTTTTTTCAGTGGTGATAAGCTTATTAGAATAATTTTCAATGTTTATAAAAAGAAAACTAATGGAAGCTCATAAAATATTACTGTTTTTCTACTTGCAGATATTGAAAACTATTCTGATCACTGAAAAAAAAATTTACTACTTTTACCATTCCAAGTGGGCAAATGTTTAAAAAATAGTCGAACATAATATATCGCCTGTTTTTTAAACATTTGCCTGATGATGACAACATACTTGTCGAAACATGTAAACTTTTTTAAATAAAAATTAATATTATCTTGTGTTCGGATTATTTACAATATATTTATATGTACAAATAAAATTGTCCACCAATTTTTTCAGACTATATATATTGACAAAAATAAAATTATCAATCAATATGTTGTGTTCTATGTCCGTTAAATGATTTACTTGAAATTTAAAGGGTAATCTAGGACTACTTAGTGCAGTTAATTATTTATTCCACCAACGTTTCGATCGATATTTGATCTTTTTCAAGGTTCTAAAAAGTCAATTGCACTTTGTCATCAAATTTTTGCAGTTAAAAAATTTGATGACAAAGTGCAATTGACTTTTTAGAACCTTGAACAAGATCAAATATCGTTCGAACGTTGGTGGAATAAATAATTAACTGCACTAAGTAGTCCTAGATTACGCTTTGAATTTCAATATTATCAATCAATATTTAGACGTTTATCAAAGATTTGTATTTAAATGTATATCCTGATACAGACAAGCTTTGTTTCACGGTGCTGGGTTCGAGTCCCATGTTGGGTGAAAGTGTATTTATATTTTCTTTTTTTTATTTCTGCTTTATTACATATAATTAAAAATAACAAAATATTTTCAGAATTTAACTAATTTAGTGCGATCAGCTGTTATTTAAATGTACTTATATTTATTTATAACTGCAGACCAAAATTTGACTATAGAACACTCAAGTGGAGGACTGACGTCACGGAACATTAATTGTCAAGTATAGCTTGCACATGGCCTATTTTTTCAATTGGTAATCAAACTTGTTAACATAAACGTGTCACTTCGTACACGAATTATTTTTTATTCTCCACGTTCATTCACCACGATCATGAAAACTCTAAACCAACCATGCCCGCTCATGTAGGTATCTTTTTTCAATTGCTGTCACAGACATATTTTATGCTCATTTAGTAACCCATCGTGTCACAGATATATACTACGCACAATTGGCAATATACACTTTGTACGTATAGTGTTAAGAAAAATTATTACTATTTATTCATGTATAAAACTTGATATGGAAAGTGCTCGCTTTGATTCTAATCCAAGATGCTCAAAGAACCGGCCTTAGCGAGTCTGATGCTCTGAGCAAGATTTTTTTCTTATTTTTTTGTAGTTTTGCATTGTATCAGAGTCCTTTCCGGGGTCAGTTGTAAAATTGTGAAAAATTCGAATAGTTTTTAGCAAAAAATAGTTAGTCGACAAAGATATTAGAAATAGCTAGTTAATACTTTAAGTAGAGTTGTACTAAATCATGTTATAGGTCGATTTATTAAATAGGATTATTTCACGCTAATGAAATGAAACAAAATGTCAAAGTTTTTTTCGCGTGCTGTATTTTTTTTTATTATTAAATACATTTCCATGCAAAAAATGTGAAAGACGGGTTGCGTTTAAAGTTGTATGGTTTGAAGTTTTAAATTTTAATATATTCCTATATAATATATAATATTGTATTTAATTGAATTGTCAATCTGCTAGTCTGACAGTCTTCAGCTACGACAAACAAACGGTGAATGAAGTGAAAGTTGTTTTTGCGGCGCCAGCTGACGTGACGGGACGACCGAAGGATTATATAACAGTTAGGTTTTTCAAACTGAAACTTTTTATTTCCCAATGTTAGGAGATACTTTTTGTGACAGTTGTTTACGTTTTTGTGTCACCTCGAGTTTATTAAATAGTTTTTGTAGATCGAGTTTAATATTCGTTTCAACTATTTTATTTAGGTCACAGTTACCTTAATACTAGAGATTTTATATTACGTAAAAACGAACTTGAGAGTAACTTAAATTCCACTAGCAACATTTAATTAATAAGTGCAGCTGTGTTAAAAAAATAACGATAGATACATTTTTATTTTCGTATAATGATTACCTAAATGATATCAGATAACTTTGAGATTGATGAATGAAACCTTTTGCTTTTACAGACACAAAAAATTATGTATGTTAATGTAACGAAACTGACAAAATTGTTCTTTGTTAATGATAAAAAATATATTTATTTACAAAAAACAATAAAATAAAATGAATAACGGAAAACAAATGAATTATAAGCAACGAGAATACCACACTATTTACAAAGTAGGTATATTTATGTACAACGAGAATTTATATCACAGGAACACACCAAAATTTATATAGCACACTTATTTATTACTTATTTACGCAGTTCTCTATTTATCTCATAGATGACTTCCATATTTATTTAGCGTCTATTTATTTTCACGCAGCACTGTTCACTGTTAACAGACTTAACAAACAGGAGGGCTCCTGTTTGTTCCCGCCCCACTTATATATTCTTCGGTCGCATTATAAATATGGAGCATTCTCGAACATTCTCAAAGCATCGGCATTTTTCTACGCGGTTCCGACAACAATGTACGTATTGTAGCTTACGCGGTGTTCCGACAACAATGTGTGCATTGTTGTCTACGCGATTCCGACAACAATGTGCGTATTGTTGCGGTTCCGACAACGATGTGCATATTGTTGTCACCCTCAGTGGCGTTTCGTTATATTAATTTCTATATCGTTTGGTTACCTGTATATTATACTCTGCTTACGCAGTTACCTTATTAATAATGAAATATATAAGGCAATGCTACTTTTTGTATCGAACACGCGCGATTTAGCAACTGCATTGCTAGTTAGCTATATCGTTCGATGGCGCAATTTGGCAGCCGCGTCATAGAGATTTAACCGAACTTTCGTTCGATTTAGCGATCAATCGTTTATTGCCATTCTATAACACGACAAGTGAGGATTGGTACTAATTTAGATCAAAATTCATTTTTCAAAATTTTACAAAAAAATTTATTTTGAGATCTCCTGAATCCAAAAAAATATATTCCTGGGAAATGTCTGTGCGTCTGTTAGTCTGTGAACACGATACAGGTCAAACAGATGAGCGGATTGATACCAAATTTTGAGAGTATATTTTGTACGCAAATATGAAGAGTCTTATAGTTTTAGGGAGAATTGGTGGATGCGAAGAAGAGAGATATGCTATAACGTTGTTTTTTTATATAATGATGGTATACTTTCCATAACGGACTATTATTCTATTTATTTTTACAAAACAGTTTTGCAAAAATTTTATTTTTTCAAACTTTATGGTTCTGGATATATTATTTTGAAAATAAAAAAGCTGTTCTTTTGTTCTGTAGATCTATGAAAAAGAAATTAGTTAGGGAGCTCACAAGCATGTTATGGGTAATTTTTATATGACGTGATAACATATTATGTGGTAACCATGCATATCATAAGATTTTATACTACCCGTTACCCGTGTCATCGCATGCGTTAACAGAAATTTTCTTTTTTTTATATGTTAAATGTAAATATTTTTAAACTTGGAATGGCCCCGTCGCCCAATTGGCGTCTGTTAGTCTGTTTGTCTGTGAGCACGATACAGGTCAAACGGATGAGCGGATTGAAACCAAATTTTGGGAAGATATTTGGCATGAAAATATGAAGAGCCTTATTGTTTTTGTAGAAAATCGGCGCATGCGCAGAAGAGATATATGCTATAACGGTGTTTTTTGTATAATAATGGTATACTTTTCATAACGGCTGATTATTCTATTTATTTTTTTAAGAAAGTTTTGTTAAAAAACAAGTTTTCTAAACTTTATAGTTTCGGAAATATTTTGAAAATAAAAAAATATCAGCTTTTGTTTTGTAGATCTATCACAAATAAACTAGTTAAGCATGCTTTGATTAATTTTTACATGGCGTGGAACATATTATTGCAAGGAATGGCAACGAATAGCAAATATCATATTGAATACTAGCCATTACTCGCGTCACATCACGCAATATCAGAAACTTTATTTTCTGTATTATACTATATCAAATTTCAACATTTTGAAGTTGGAATGGTCCTGTCGCCCAATTGGCTGGAATTTTTCTTTCTCATTTGAAACCGTAAAATTTAATTAAAATTAACATTTTACTTACACTAAAATAAAAACATTTATTAAAAAATAATTAAAACACATGCTTATTTTAGAACACAGCAATAAGTAGAAAATTTTAAAGAGAGATGCATTTACTGTATCTATTTTTCATTCATCGAGTGGTGTTTAAATGTTACAGTAGATATAGAAATGTATTTTCACTTGCCTTGTAATGTAAGCGTGTTTTTTTGTTTTTTTAAATTGTAATATGTTCGAATTAGACCCCCAGAAGGACCCTAGGACTCCCTGGAACCATAGCCTTCACTCCCTTAATTTTAGCGTATCATTTGGCTTGAAAATAAAATAATATTCCAGCCGCTGTATAGAAATATCAAAGTTAAGACATTAACATTGTAATATTGGCGATCTTGTTTAATATTGCAATAGTCTGTCAGCTGAAAACAAACCGAGATACGAATTACAACAAGTCGTTCTGTGATAGCGGTAATGAGTGGGAGAGAGACGAGATATACGACGTATGTGATAAAATAGGATGGAGACAGTTGTATGTTGTATTTTTTTAGATTTTTTTCGCAACGGTCAGTCGTGAGCGAGCTAATGAACACGACGCATCGGGGGATAGGAATTGTTGATAACAATCAATTTAGAGACGATTTATTTGAACTGCGAAAGAGATTATTTATTTTTCGGGACTTTGGCTTGTATTTCTGGAGCATTGATAAGAGCTGAAATGTTCCTTTTGGCGTTATTCGATTTGTCATCCTTTCATCTTTAATCCTAAACCGATCCCGAGTTTAAAAACTCTCCTGTTTTCCTGGAAACTTTGGCTTTCGTACTTCTTGATTGTTGCTGATTGTTGATGAGGATATAGCTTTCCGTGAGATCCCAAAATAAACCTGGAATAGGAATGTTTGACGCTTAGGAATTTAAATATCCGTGCTTTATTGTCCAATACACCCTTTTAGGAGTTTCTCTGTTGTTTCTGGTTGGAAAAATCTGGAATTTCTGGATTTAAGCGAATTTCTCCCGACAAACTTATTTGTTTCGTGCTTAGCCGTCTTGGATGGGATTTTTACGTTAGTTTTTGACGGGATTATTTTTTTTGAGAGTTTTTACAGTCTGTTCCTGTGGAACTAAAGTTTTGAAATTCTGGAACAAGCATTTCCATACCGAATGATTTTTTTTCGACTTTGCGATTTACAATTTAGTATCGGATTATAATACCAGTCAATTTCATTGAAGTTTTTTATTACTGCTAACTCACAAATGTTCCCGAGGGATACCTTGAAGTTAACAACTGAACTGAAGTTAACAAATTGAGCTAATGTTCCCTATCTAATGAAAGTTATCTAACAAAGCAAAGTTCAATTCCGGAATGACAGTTATTGTCTGAGTTTTGGGTTATGTCGGAACGTCCGATATTGGTCTCGCCTCCCGTATCGAATTTTGATGGGAATACAAAACCTTATGTCGTGAATTCTTTATCGTATGGCAAATCGCTGTCAAATTAAGTTTCGTATTTGATTTTTTTGTTTCGGCTACATATTCCCGTGACGTCAGCGGACAATTATACCAGGTGTCCTATCAAATAGGTGGATTATTTCACCATAAATATTTTTACGGTATCGATTGGACGTGAATTTGTGTTGTCTGGAGGCTATACCCCGTGACGTCACAGGACGCCTATAGCGGGTGTTCTATTACAGTAGTAGAGAATAGTAACACAGTTTATTGCGCTTTTGCACGACTAAAATTTTATTGCATTTTAGTTTTCGAATAATTATTCGTTTTTGTGTTCGGCGAATATTTCCGTTAGTTACATTTATGTGTGATTGTTTCGTCTCTCGGAAATATTTTATCTAATTAAATTTTCGAACCTTTTTCAGGTTTAGGTTCGAGAATATTTTGTCTGATTTTAGTGTCAATTATTTTTGTTTGGGGATTACGAATCATTTAAGATTTCGCTATATTTTCAGTAGTCAAGGACCATTCAAAGCCTCCTAGTCTGGACTATCTAGGCGTGGCTTTTCACGATTCGAGTCCTGGCGCCTGGTAATCTAGTCGGTGAATCCGTGAAATTATTTGCCAACGTGAGTGGACTTGACTTACTATTGGTTGTTAAAATTTTGTGTTGTCCTTTGTGTCTTGTGGTAGGTGGTTGGGTTTTTTAGCATCCTTTTACGGATGTTGATTTTGTATTTTTTCATGTTCTTCTTAGTTTTATCCATGACCCCGCATCCGAATTGAAGCTAGCCGTGCTCCGAGGTAATTCAATTATCGCCGATATAGTTTACTTAGGTGAAGCTAACTAGTGGCCCGGTTACCAACACCTTAACCATTTTCTGTCAATTTCGGCCATACCCCAGGTAAATACTATAAATTGGCGCCCAACGTGGGGCCTTATTTTATTGACTTTTGTTCTTTTATGTTCATTTTCGTTTTGGGACCTGTTTTCAGTGCCTTTTGGTTTTCGTTGCGTTTGCGGTTTAGCTGCCCGTATTTTTTTCGATTTCTTATTGGAATCCAAGTTTGTTTTAAATATCGGAAGGAACCATAAATTTGGGGCTTGTGGCCTCTCGCTTCCGATTCCGGTTAACTATTGTCGTGTTTCAATCATTTCTATTCAAAAAAAAAAAAAAATTGCTTAAAAATGTCTGCCGTCGGTCTCAAGCGAGATGAACTCGAGTATGAATTACGATTACGTCATATTCAAGGGGTTGATCACATGACTTTAAATTTATTGCAGGATACAGTATCGTCGTTATTGTCGGAAAATGCCGATTTAGATTTTCCTGATGTCGCTTTAAATTTGGATAACGAGTTAGACATTTGCCAGAGTAAACTCGTCGAATTACAAGCTTTAGTTTTAAAGTTTTCTGATTTTCCGCAGAGTGTCGCTTATTTAGTGTTAGACCACCGCATTTTACATTTGTTAAGTCGATCTCGTCGTCTTGTCAGTCGTGCGTCGGACGATTTGTTGCCGCGTGTTAACAAGCTTATAGAACAAACTTTAGAGTTGGACGAACAATTCAACATGCGTGCTCTAAATCATCGTGTTGAAGCTATCTCGGATTCCTCAACTCCCGTGTTACCTTACGTACCTGGTCATAGAGCTGATGCCTCTAATATCACTACCGCTAGTGGTTCTCAGCCAGCAAATAACCCTAACTTGCCTGTTACACTTCCTGTCTACAAATGGGGCATTAGCTTCGATGGCAAACAACCTGTCAACGAGTTTCTGACGCGTGTGGAAGAATTACGTGTTGGCAGGCATTGTTCTAAGGAAACTTTATTTCATTCAGCCATCGATCTCTTTGTCGACGACGCTTTAGTATGGTATCGTATGGTTTTATCTGATGGCATTAGCGACTGGGATTCCCTCACCGCCGCATTAAGAAGACACTTTTTAGGTTCTGATTTCGACCATGAATTAAGCCTAAAAATTTACGCTCGCGTTCAGAGGCCTGATGAAAAGGTCACGTTGTTTTTGGCGTCTCTGCAACGAATGATGAGTCAGTTGACGACACCCCTTACCGACGCTGAGAAAATCCGAATCATTAAGCGAAATTTATTACCTTTTTATGGTCCGCATGTAGTTCATTCACATTTCTATACCGTATCTGAATTAAACGAATTCCTCGTTGCCTTGGAACCAGCTATCTTGAAGATCCAGCTAACTTCTAATCAATGCAGTGAAGTTAAATCCGTCGTAACACCTACTAGTACTATCGCAGCTGGAATAAAATGTTGGAACTGTCTCAAACCAGGCCACGTATATGCGAAGTGTAATGAGCCTCGAGTACGCTTTTGCTATCGTTGTGGAAATCGTGAGCATTTCGCGAATTCCTGCCCGAAGACAGTATCGAAGCCTTCAGCCCTGTCGGGAAACGTAAACGACGCGAAATAGTGAGGAGTCGATATTTCCGTCAACGGCTGCCGACTCCGTCTCCTAACCTTGATCGTGAATCTTGGGAAAAATGGCTTGGTGTAGTTTCTGATTTTTGTAAATCTCCCGCTAATCCTGTTGTAGAATCTAAAGTCAACCCGGTTCTAGCGTCTCACCCTGGGGATAACCGACCTTACATCACGATCAATTTATACGATAGAGAAGTCCTAGCCCTTCTGGATACTGGTGCCAACCGTACCGTTTTAGGAAAATTCGGACTACCGTTCATCGAATTATTGTCTCTGAAGGTTAGTCCCGTACATATGAACGTTACTACTGCTGATGGTGTTTTTCAATCTGTCTCCGGTTCAGTGCTTCTGCCGATTGTCGTCAATGGAGATGTTAAGCTGTTGGATGTTTTAGTCGTTCCTTCTTTGCAGGCTACGCTCATTTTGGGAATGGACTTCATGCATGATTTTAATTTTATGGTAGATTTTCGTAACAACTTCTATTCTTATAATACCGGTCTGAATTCTGATGTCGCTTTTCAAATCAATACTGTTCATGCCATTCGCGAACGTTCCGAGTTAACTACCGATCAGCAGCTTCATCTGTCTTCTATAATCGAATCTTTTCGTTGTCTGTCATGGCAAGAGGGTAATAAACTCGGTCGTACTCATTGGACCGAGCACGTCATTGACACTGGCGATGCGAATCCAATGAAACAACGGCAATACCCGCTGTCACCTTATATGATGACTCACCTGAATAAAGAATTAGACCAGATGTTAGCCTTGAATGTGGTTCGACCCTCAGTCAGCCCTTGGTCCTCGCCGGTCTTGCTCGTGAGGAAGGCCAATGGAGAACTTCGCTTTTGCTTTGATGGGCGTCGACTTAATGCTGTCACGAAACCTGACGCATATCCCTTACCTCGCATAGACCATATTCTGAGTATGTTATCGGGGGCCAAATTTCTTTCGAGTATTGATTTGAAGTCTGCATTTTGGCAGATCCCTCTCTCGTCGGACTCTCGTGAGAAAACCGCATTTAGTGTTCCAGGAAGGGGACTGTTCGAGTTTGAAGTGATGCCGTTTGGCCTCCGTAACGCCCCGCAGACACAGCAACGTCTAATGGACCGTGTATTGGGACCGAAGTTAGAACCGTTCGTTTTCGTTTATCTGGATGACATCATTGTCGCTACCCCTACGTTTGAAAAGCATGGTGCCGTGTTGCAAGAAGTTTTGTCTCGCTTCAGGGAAGCAAATTTAACTATAAACTTATCGAAGTGTGAATTCTGTCGTCCGTCCCTTAAATTTCTCGGATTTGTAGTTGACAAACTTGGTTTGCGTACCGACCCTGATAAGATTTCAGCTATGCTAAACTACCCTCGACCTAATACCACTACCGAAGTTAAAAGGTTCGTCGGGCTATGTTCTTGGTACCGTCGGTTCATCCCTCATTTTTCTTCCTTGACCGCTCCCATTACCGAGCTTATCAAGAAACGTGCTAAAGGTCAGAAGATTTGTTGGAGTGAGGAAGCAAATCGAGCCTTTGTGTCCATAAAAAGTGCCTTAGTTTCGGCTCCTGTACTTGCAAGCCCTGACTTCAAGCGTCCCTTTACCATCCAATGCGACGCATCGGACCTTGGACTCGGATGTGTTCTTACGCAGCCCAACGATGAACAGATTGACGTACCTGTTGCATTTGCAAGTCGCACTCTCAATGCTCACGAACGAAAGTACTCCACTACTGAGAAGGAGTGCCTCGCTGTTTTGTTTGGTCTTGAAAAGTTTCGCCCTTTTGTCGAAGGCACTCACTTCAAAGTGCTGACTGATCACCATTCCTTGTTGTGGCTACAGAATTTGAAAGACCCTTCTGGTCGTTTGGCCCGTTGGGCTGTAAAAATTCAGCAGTATGATGTCGAATTTGAACATCGGAAGGGTTCTATGCATATCGTTCCGGACGCACTCTCCCGTTCTCCCGTGGAAATCTCTAACCTTACTTTTAGTGATGAGGTCTGCAATGCTGATCCGTGGTATCAAAGAATGGTTCGTTCTGTGTTACAACATCCTAACGAATATAATCGTTGGCGCGTCATAGATGGCCGTTTATACAAGCGTCTCGCTCTTGCTATGGAACAAGGACCAAACCGAGACGAATGGAAAATGGCTGTTCCCAAGCGTGCTCGACTCACTCTGATGGAAAAATATCATTCTGCCCCTACCTCTGGCCATTTTGGCATTGCAAAAACCCTATACCGTCTATCGGAACAACACTATTGGCCCAAAATGAAGGCCGATATTAGCAAATTTATCTCTCGTTGTCGTGTCTGTGCCGCTCAAAAAGTTTCGAATACCGCCCGTCCCGGATTTATGGGACAACCTAAGCAAATAAAGTTTCCTTGGCAGCTGGTCGGCTGTGATATTCTTGGACCCTTGCCAAAAACTAAGGAGGGCTATCGTTTTGTTTTAGTAGTCGTGGATTGGTTTACCAAGTTTTCCTTGTTGAAGCCGCTAAAGCGGGCGGATGCCAGTTCGATCGCCTCATACCTTGAAAATGAAGTGTTTCTTATGTTTGGTGCCCCCCAGATTCTGCTGACCGAGAATGGTACTGAGTTTACCGCCAAACACATTCAGCGACTGTTGGACAACTACGGCATTAAACACTGGTTCGTCGCCAAATATCATGCTCAGGCCAACTTCGTAGAGCGGGTAAATCGCACAATTGGAACAGCTCTCCGATCTTATTTGTCAGATGTGACTCACCATGAGTGGGATAAAGTCCTTCCGCACATAGGTTTCGCGTTGCGAACGGCTGTTCACGATTCTACTGGGTTTGTACCTACCTTCCTCAATTTTGGGCGATTTGTACCTATCAATGGGAGCTATTATGGTGACTTGGGTGATCGGGATCCTATCGAACTCGACTGGTCCAGTGAGTTTTATGCACGACAACTGCAGGAGCATCCTGCCATCTACCAGCAAGTGCGGACGCATCTGGCTGAAGCATATGAGCGCCAGGCTGTTGGTTACAATCTAGGCAAGCGGCCAGCTGTACAGTTCGCGGTAGGTGAACGTGTATGGAAAAGACACTATGTCTTGTCCAGTGGCGCACACGGATTCACATCCAAACTAGCTCCTCGATTCATTCCTTGTCGTATCACCAGGATGGTTTCCCCCCTCATTTATGAGCTAGAACATGAGGATGGTCGTCCTGTTGGCAGATGGCACGTTAAGGACCTGAAACCCTATGTTGAGGATAGCGCGTCAGAAGTTTCCAGTGAGGACGAGGCAGTTGAGTCAGGCAATGAGGTAGTGGACGAGCAGCATAACGTTTCGGATCATGGTGCTGATTCACCGGACTTTGCTAGCGACGACTCTGTTTGGGATCTGTTCGATTGAACCTTGTATCGTGTGGCTACCTTTTTCGTTTAATTCATACCGTGTTACGTGTCGGTTCGGTCTCGTTACCGTAGTGCTTGGTCAGAGAAGAAAAGGTCTTCGTCCTTTTCTTTTGGAGGAAGAAGGGGTGTGTAATATGTTCGAATTAGACCCCCAGAAGGACCCTAGGACTCCCTGGAACCATAGCCTTCACTCCCTTAATTTTAGCGTATCATTTGGCTTGAAAATAAAATAATATTCCAGCCGCTGTATAGAAATATCAAAGTTAAGACATTAACATTGTAATATTGGCGATCTTGTTTAATATTGCAATAGTCTGTCAGCTGAAAACAAACCGAGATACGAATTACAACAAGTCGTTCTGTGATAGCGGTAATGAGTGGGAGAGAGACGAGATATACGACGTATGTGATAAAATAGGATGGAGACAGTTGTATGTTGTATTTTTTTAGATTTTTTTCGCAACGGTCAGTCGTGAGCGAGCTAATGAACACGACGCATCGGGGGATAGGAATTGTTGATAACAATCAATTTAGAGACGATTTATTTGAACTGCGAAAGAGATTATTTATTTTTCGGGACTTTGGCTTGTATTTCTGGAGCATTGATAAGAGCTGAAATGTTCCTTTTGGCGTTATTCGATTTGTCATCCTTTCATCTTTAATCCTAAACCGATCCCGAGTTTAAAAACTCTCCTGTTTTCCTGGAAACTTTGGCTTTCGTACTTCTTGATTGTTGCTGATTGTTGATGAGGATATAGCTTTCCGTGAGATCCCAAAATAAACCTGGAATAGGAATGTTTGACGCTTAGGAATTTAAATATCCGTGCTTTATTGTCCAATACACCCTTTTAGGAGTTTCTCTGTTGTTTCTGGTTGGAAAAATCTGGAATTTCTGGATTTAAGCGAATTTCTCCCGACAAACTTATTTGTTTCGTGCTTAGCCGTCTTGGATGGGATTTTTACGTTAGTTTTTGACGGGATTATTTTTTTTGAGAGTTTTTACAGTCTGTTCCTGTGGAACTAAAGTTTTGAAATTCTGGAACAAGCATTTCCATACCGAATGATTTTTTTTCGACTTTGCGATTTACAATTTAGTATCGGATTATAATACCAGTCAATTTCATTGAAGTTTTTTATTACTGCTAACTCACAAATGTTCCCGAGGGATACCTTGAAGTTAACAACTGAACTGAAGTTAACAAATTGAGCTAATGTTCCCTATCTAATGAAAGTTATCTAACAAAGCAAAGTTCAATTCCGGAATGACAGTTATTGTCTGAGTTTTGGGTTATGTCGGAACGTCCGATATTGGTCTCGCCTCCCGTATCGAATTTTGATGGGAATACAAAACCTTATGTCGTGAATTCTTTATCGTATGGCAAATCGCTGTCAAATTAAGTTTCGTATTTGATTTTTTTGTTTCGGCTACATATTCCCGTGACGTCAGCGGACAATTATACCAGGTGTCCTATCAAATAGGTGGATTATTTCACCATAAATATTTTTACGGTATCGATTGGACGTGAATTTGTGTTGTCTGGAGGCTATACCCCGTGACGTCACAGGACGCCTATAGCGGGTGTTCTATTACAGTAGTAGAGAATAGTAACACAGTTTATTGCGCTTTTGCACGACTAAAATTTTATTGCATTTTAGTTTTCGAATAATTATTCGTTTTTGTGTTCGGCGAATATTTCCGTTAGTTACATTTATGTGTGATTGTTTCGTCTCTCGGAAATATTTTATCTAATTAAATTTTCGAACCTTTTTCAGGTTTAGGTTCGAGAATATTTTGTCTGATTTTAGTGTCAATTATTTTTGTTTGGGGATTACGAATCATTTAAGATTTCGCTATATTTTCAGTAGTCAAGGACCATTCAAAGCCTCCTAGTCTGGACTATCTAGGCGTGGCTTTTCACGATTCGAGTCCTGGCGCCTGGTAATCTAGTCGGTGAATCCGTGAAATTATTTGCCAACGTGAGTGGACTTGACTTACTATTGGTTGTTAAAATTTTGTGTTGTCCTTTGTGTCTTGTGGTAGGTGGTTGGGTTTTTTAGCATCCTTTTACGGATGTTGATTTTGTATTTTTTCATGTTCTTCTTAGTTTTATCCATGACCCCGCATCCGAATTGAAGCTAGCCGTGCTCCGAGGTAATTCAATTATCGCCGATATAGTTTACTTAGGTGAAGCTAACTAGTGGCCCGGTTACCAACACCTTAACCATTTTCTGTCAATTTCGGCCATACCCCAGGTAAATACTATAAAATATATTATTATTTTAAAATTTTTAGTTAGTAACCACTTAGAAACAACTGCAGACACGTTTATTCACCATAAACACCGTCACTTCCACCATCTGATAATATTTATTTCCATTATTTTAAACTTGTTGCATAAATATTATTACAGTCAAAATACTGAAACTATACACCAGGGGCGAGCAAATCTTTTGATCGTCGGGCCACACGGAAATATTTTGAAAATAGTTGGCAAAACCTTGCACATCCCGCAAGTTTTCCACTGTATGATAAAAAAATAACAATTAAAAAATATTTTTAATAAATTTAAAAAGATTTAAAATTTAAAGAAATAAATAATTAAAAATTGAAAAAATATTTTTTTTTTAAGTTTGCAAAAAAAAAAATTAAGAACTATACATAATATAATATATAATTAATATCAAGTGGAATAAAATAAAACAAAATAAAAAAAAAAAGAAAAAAATCAATGATTTCGTAAGGAATCGAACCCAGGACTTGCCCTTGGGGATCCAACGGCATAACCATTACGCCACGGCGGCCTAATACGTGTAGTGGTGTTATCACGGTATAGAAGTGTAGCACTTGTTTTATGGATTACACTATATTTACACAGCAATTATTATATTGTTTTTAAACTATTAGCTGTCAAAAATAATAAAAAATAAAACTGTTTATAAAAATTAAACTACTGAACACATTTTAGTGAATTTAAATAGGGTTCTGGTCTGATAGTAAACAAAGAGAATAAAATGTAACCCAAGGCAATCCGACCAAAATTGCGATCTGTAGAGTCGTGACGTACGTACGTACATACGTACGTACGTACATACGTACAGACTAACCGACAACTGCTGTTTGTGATTTTCAATTACAATTTTAATAGTATTTATGAACTCGAATTGATTTAAAAATGGTTCTATTTTATAGATTAGAATCTACTCTTTTCAAAAAGCTTCAATTTGAATGGATTTCGTGTGAAATTAACTTAGATATAACTTCTTATATGAACGAAAGTCAGCTCTGACGCACAAAGCGATAATAAAACACATACCGCTAGTTTAGCGGTATGTGCAATAAAAAAAATCAGTCGCTCTTTTGTTTTGTGGATCTGTCAGAAATAGACTAGTTCGGCATGCTTTGATTAATTTTTACATGACGTGGAACATATTATGTAGGTAACCATGGCGACGAATAGCAAATATTATATTGAATACTAGCCATTACCCGCGTCACCTCACACGATATTAGAAATTTCATTTTCTTTATTATAATCAAATGTCAACATTTTTGAAGTTGGAATGGTCCCGTCGCCCAATTGGCTGGAATTTTTTTTACATACACACAAAGTGCATAGTCAGTTACATGCAAAGTTAATATAAGTATGTTAAAATGGTACCAGATGTCTGCTTGGAGTGATAAACCGGGTGTCTTTGGTAAAATTTCATCAAATTGACAATGCCTTGTATAAAAAGAAGTAAAACCTCAAAAAAGAAATGCTTCATTGGGAACTCAAAAAAAGGTTATTAATAATAATATACATTTTTCTGAAAATGTTTCAATATATCGCTATTATTTATAAATGTTATTTCATTCAAAATAAAAATCAAGCTACGTTTTACCGATAATATGTGTTTGTCTAAATAATGCTTTTTTGCTCTAACTTTTGTTAAACTTCCCATACCTATTCAATTTTTTTTTAAAATCGAAATCAAACTGGGCAATTATTTTGAGCTGTCTTAGAAATATTTTTTACTCTATTTATATAAATGCAAAAAGTCCTGTATTTCTGAATGCTATTTATATAAATGCAAAAAGTCCTGTATTTCTGAATGTTTATATTAGAGTAGTTGTCAGAAAAAAATAAAGTCATCAGGTATGGATTAAAACAAAATTTTCAGTTCCTTCTGTGATCAGTTGCGCTTTTACTTTGCTTTGGATAAAAGGATATTATATTTATTTTCGATTTCAACATTCGGGTAATAAATAAATCTGTATAAGATATAAAACCTCGCTGCCATGTTAACTCTTCTGACGTTTATTTGGTGCGTAATATTCCTAACAATGCAAGCCACGTAAGTCGTCTGAATCTGTGTAAACATGAGTTCTAAGCCAAGCACGCAAATTCAATAATACTTTACTTCGTCGACAGTTCAGATGTTCGGTACTCCAAGATACTTTAAGAAGAAAAGGTATAATATTTAGAATATTGACGCTATCACTCACTGATTTACAGATGCCACTCTTAAAATATAAGGAACTCATGATATGGCCTTATTTTTTTATTTATTTATTAACTCGAAGGTTACATGAGTCTAGTACCAATGTATATTTGTGACTAGATATTTTTAATATTAAACAGAAGCTTCATATCTAGGAGACTAGCAATGGGCCATGACAACCATTTTTGAATACTTTAACCATTTGCATTGGTAGAAAACTGTTTAAAAGGATACACAGACCACGGACTGCATGCATCCCGCTATAGGTGTACGTGCGGTTCGTCAGTAAACGCGAAAATGGGCTGTTGACAGGTGAATACGCGACAAATTTAATGAAGGTGACTGACTCCGCATTGATAAAAACGTGTATAAAGTATTGCGAACAAATGCATTGAATATATTAAGTTTGTTTAGATCAGGCCTGGGCAAATGGCAGCCCGCGAAGCATTTAATAATGATTATTAAAAGCAAAAATATTAGTTTGCCAATATAAATTACCGCATAAAAAGAATTTTAGAAAAATAGTAACTAATAGTGTTTAAAAACTTGAAATTGTTGTTTCAAAAAAGCTATATTTAAAATTAAAATAAGAAATTGTTTGGCCCGCGGTCAAATATTCATCCGCAATGTGGCCCGACGATCAAAAGATTTGCCCACTCCTGGTTTAGATCTACCTAAATAAACGAAACATCGAATCCGCCTAGCGAACGAAAATTTGGAACCAATTTTACGTGTGGCGATAAGTAATTTGGAACTAAATATCAAAATAAATGTCATGCTTCGAATTAAAAATTATAATGTCATTAAATTCTTTTTAATAACTTACAAGTGTAGCCACTGTTCGCTACATTGCTAAGAAACACCCATTGTTACATCGCTATATTAGAAAAATTTATTTCTCAAACAATGTCACCATCGAGACACTATCGCGGCGGACTGAGTTACATTACTCCACAGTGACACAGCAAGATCAATTCATCATTCTAATATATAGCAATTTGTTTATTTCACATCATGATGTGAAATAAACAGTTACAAATTGCTATATATTCAGTCAAAGTAGTCAAAATTTCCTCTCCCGAGAGGAATACGAGCAATTACCGGTCACCCGCATAAACGAAATATCATTTACTGACTGACTGACTCATCACGAAATCTCCAAAACTATACGCCCGATTGACTTGAAGTTTGGGACAGTTACGTACTCATTTCTCGATGTAGACACCAACTAAGAACAGATTTTATGCAAATCCTATCCAAAACGAATTTTTCACCTACCATATATAAATTACAGTAAGGTAAAAGTGTACAATTATCGCTGGTTTTAGTAATATTATTGTATTATGGCACAGCTGAGCTATCGAATTTTTATTATTGTTGTTTTCTAAATGCAAGCCAAAACGACTGTTATTATATGTACCTACGTTTGTATTATATATCTATGTGAATGAGAATTTCTTTTCATTCGTGAACCACATGACAAACCCAAATATAGTGCTATATCGTGTTTTTGAAAAGCCCTTTTCCCGATTTCTGTGTCACCTTGGCTATGTAAACTGTGCAGCTATTCATGGGAACACGAGCCATCTGTCATTGCGGGTTCGTTGCGGAACTCACCTCTCTACAAAGAGAATTTATATAGTACCGTTTGATGCTATATGATGCAATGATGACTCATTATTAGAGATGCCAATATTGTTACGTTTGGGTTCTTAATGGAGAGTCGATAACAAAAAAGCTTTAGTTTAAAGCTGGTTTTCAATCCAAGCATACTACGATAAAATTAGTACATAAACGCTTTTACAGTTCACAAGTAATTCAAGAATTACATTCATATTATAATGTGCACTTGTGGTGGAAAATTAACATAGGATGCAAATAGGGTGATTTAGAATTAAGGTGTTGAATAAAACAAAGATCTTGTCCCCTGTCTTTTGGTACAGTTTACTATACGTTCAAATAGTAGAACAAAATATTTATAAAGTCGGTTAAGAATTTCCTTTAAGACATGAGTGAATAAAGCTGAGAAATTTTCATTTTAATTTCATTAATATAGGAATGAGTCTTACAATGATTTAATTGACTTTCGAAAATCTTATATAAAGTTAATATTGGTCCCGAAATAGAACCTTGAGGTACATCACACATGAAATTTTATTTGTTGAAGAATTTGTATTGTTATAGAATAACTGGTTTATGTCTATTGGTGAGATAACTTCAATATCAAACAAAAACAAAATATTGAAGTTTTGTAAATCTATTTGCACTACGCGAGACATTTATCATAAGTTTGAAGAAAATTGTCTATAAAGCTTGATGCCGTCCTAAAAATTTTAATGCGTCACTTGTAATGTCATATTGTTAAAAAACTCGTTTATTTGGCTACCTACAACACTTTTTTTCCAACAAGGTTGATAGATTAGCCAAAACACTTATATAGGTCGAAGGTCATTTATTCTTATATACAGATTTGATCTGCGCCACTTTCCACAACATAGAAAATTCAAAATAAGCAATCGCGTAATCGAAATTGAGAGATTTTCTGTATATTTTTTTCTGTACCACCCACCCTACTTGAAGTTTTCTAAATTTTTTTTACAAAACTATGTTATTATACTCTTAATGTAATACTACGGTTCATAAATACTAGGTAGTGACTTAACACTATGTACGGTTTGGTTAATGGAGCGGCAAAAACCGTGCCACTTTGTGAAGTAAATGTGTTAGTTTTTACTAGCTAGTGAAAGCGAGCAGTACTGTAAGTTGAAATATACAAGATGTGAAATTATGTTATTTAAATATTCTTTTACATTTCCTTGCCAGTAGTTAAAATGTATGTTGTATCAAAGAAAAGTATGCACTGTGTCATTAATGAAATATGAACGATGTACAATGAAATTCGCTGTTAATGACATCATCATGTCAAAATTAATTACAACAAATAATTATGTTTTTCCAATATAGGTATAATTACACCATACACTGAGTGAGAAACATATAGGGTTATATTACGTTGGCGCAGTCGAAAACTGTATTTACTCATCAGAAAATCGCTTAAAAATAATACATGGGTGAAATATGTTTGGCACAACTGTATAATCTATATTCTATACTTATACTAGCGGACCCGGCGAACTTCGTACCGCCTAACAGTATAATATATATATATATATAGCGAAAATAAATAAAATAAATAAATAAAATAAAATAAATAAAATAGATAGATAGATGTTCCAATTAAATTGTTTTATTATTTCACTTTATACGTAGCGAAGCACGTACAGGGCGTACGTGCTTCGCTACGTATAAAGTGAAATAATAAAACAATTTAATTGGAACATCTATCTATCTATTTTATTTATTTTAAAATATACATGGACGTATATGTGTGTATGTCGAGCACTCCGGCTGCGCCGTCGTGCCCGGTGCAAAAGAACGAATGGGGAAGGAAGAAAAAAAATTTAGGGGTGGACTACCCCTAACATTTAGGGGGATGAAAAATAGATGTTGGTCGATTCTCATAGATACCGGATAAGCACAAAAAATGTCATCAAAATCGGTCAAGCCGTTTCGGAGGAGTATGGCAACGAAAACTGTGACACGAGAATTTTATATATTAGATTATAAATGCGAAAGTAAGGCTACCCTATGGGTATGAAGTGGTGGCTGTAATATTCCATAAAGTTACGCTTTCACATCCACACCGCTGGGCCGATTGTGATGAAATTTAATATGAAGATAGTTTAAACTCTGGGGAAGGACATAAACTACTTTTTTTTAAATTAACCTCTAAAGAGGTTAAATGCCTTCTCATAAATTAAGGTTAAAAGTGGGTGTTTCGGTATTTTTAATGCGAAATCTTGATACACCCAAATTAATATTAAATAGTACACGTTTACAAATTTCTCATCGGGGTCGAAATATTATTAGGGTCATTATAATTGGTGGTAAACATAAAGAAGACAGTGTTTTAATACCACGAATACCAATTAATGCAGCGGATTTGCTTTTTCAATTTAAAATTTTACAATTTCCATTCATAACTGCTTTCGGAATGACTATGAACAAAACCCAGGGGAAAACATTTAAGGTAGCTAGAATTCATTTAGAAAAACCATGTTTTTCGCACGGTCAGCTGTATGTGGCTTGCTCACGTATATCGAATCCACAAAATCTATGTTTTTGCAAAAGATGGGAAAACAAAAAAACATCGTTTATAGGGCCGTCTGAAATTAGAGTCTTGCTTCATTTCATGGAATTTTTAAGGAATTATATCAAGTGTAAGCACTGATTCCACGTGAACGAAGTCGCGCGTAAAAGCTAGTCTTCTATGTTTTGAATAATAATTTATTCTATTTCATTATAGTGCCAGCGATATTTAAATACATAATGATGTGGAATGTGGATGACATTTATTAATATAAATACAATTAGGCGGACATTAAATGCATTGTTATCAATATTATTCATTATGAGCATCATTGACATCGTGCATAGTCAATTTGATATTGTGATGTATCAACAATTGGTACAAAGTATAATTAGATTAAATGAAATCTATCATAACCGAAATACATGGGAATTGAAATGTACGAGGTCTGGTATTGAAATGAGATGAATTTCATTAATAATACTTTATTAGTTAAATCTGTGCAAAAGTATGCCCTGATGACTTTACTATAGTCTCCTCCCAATGTAATACACATAAGCCATATTTTCTGCTAGGTTTGCAAACACGGTAGAAGTCTTCTACTATGGTCCTTTTCTTCGTTTTCTTCATTCAAGAGACTGCGATAGAAACTTTTCAACACTAGTAGGTTTGCGTAAATATGATTATTTGGGAGGGATTCAATGTGAAGGCAAAGAAGCACCAATTTGCTTTCATTTCGATAACACAAAAACAAAAATAAGTAATCATAATATCTACTTTAACACCTACCTTGCTTCTAAGATACTGAAACTTATCTCTAGGAAGAACTTTTGTAAATATATCAGCATATTGCTCTTTAGTACCAACATACCTATTTCAATTCTATTATTTTTTCTGTGAACTTTTCTTTAACAAAATTATACTTCACGTCTTTATGTCTGCAGCGCTTATGGTAGTTCACGTGTTTAATCAGGCAAATTGCACTTTGATTATTCATATTTAAGCACACTATCTTGATTATATTCACCAGTGTACTTCAACAACCTTCTAATCCAAATTGCTTTTATTGTTTTATAGCAGATTGAGCCTGTGCCCATAACCTGATAAAATAAATGAAAATGAATTTTAACTTTTAACAAAAACGTTTTATTTAAGAGATTAAAATTGAAACATTTTAACACATTTAGCCAATTAACGTTGATTGATAAAAAGTACATTGTATTTATATGAAATTTTCTTTGAGTGAACGAGTCATTAATATTATAATAGGTACTAAGAATTATTGATAGTATTGTACGTATGAACTAAGACTGTTATTGGATAGGGAACTTCAAACTATGAACATTTTCATTAATACTACGTGTCCTTTTTATTAAGAATCAATACACTAAAAGGTTTTAAGTAAAGGAAGTATTACATCCGTATTACACATTCACGTAAATCTCAGATCATATACCTTAATATTGCTTAAAATACGTAAAAATAAGGGCAGGAGCTCACTATATGAACGATTATGTTTGAAAAAGTGATACCGTTGTTCTTATACACATAAACTCCATACGTTTTGTGTTCGCGCCTTACAGATTTTCAGATCACAAGGACCAAAATAATGTTGAATTCGATAAAATTACCTGAAAAATCACGCTTCTGGTCATGTTTTCAATATTATTAATATGTTACATATTTTAATTCTCAAAATTGCAGTTGGTACTTCTGAAAAGCGGTATATTTTTTCCTTCTAGCTTTAGCAGGTATATAAATCCAACCAAAGAGAGACCAGTATATAATGTATATACTATATCTTAAAAAAAAAACTTCGGAGAAGTAAAAACTTCGTTCTGTGCTAAATTCAAAAACTTGAGCCGACTGAATCTCAGAATTATAACTAAAAAAAAAAAGAATTTCGAGGCAGACAAGAAATTGAAATCAAGCTCGAAATTCTGTGCCTAAGACGTCGAAAAAAAAATGGATTTCGAGGCAGACAAGGAATTGAAATCCAACTTCGAAATTCTGTGCTTATAAAAGCTACAAGAGCAACAGCAAAAAAAATGCAAAGACGGTGTTCGCATAACTCCTTCAGTTACCACTAAAAAAACGCCGTCTGTGCACTTTTTTTTGCTGTTGCTCTTGTAGCTTTTATAAGCACAGAATTTCGAAGTTGGATTTCAATTCCTTGTCTGCCTCGAAATCCATTTTTTTTTCGACGTCTTAGGCACAGAATTTCGAGCTTGATTTCAATTTCTTGTCTGCCTCGAAATTCTTTTTTTTTTTAGTTATAATTCTGAGATTCAGTCGGCTCAAGTTTTTGAATTTAGCACAGAACGAAGTTTTTACTTCTCCGAAGTTTTTTTTTTAAGATTTCACGTCTTTTTCCAAAGTGTGAGACATTATTTTTATTTTTTCTCCAAAAAATAAACATATGTGCATTTTTAGAATTAAGAGGCCACAGATTCCATGAAGGCCAATTTTGAAGGCATGAAAAAAAAAATCAATGAACAAGGCCAACCATTAAAAATACAAAATTTTTTTCATATCATTTGTAAAATACTTATTTTGCATTAAAAAAAGAAGTTTCACTTTGAAAACTTTCCACTTTTTAATTTTTGTTGCACTTTATATGATAAATATGTTTTTTAATAAATTAAATTATTTAAATCTAACTTCAATCATATATTTTGTTATTTTTTAATAAAAAATTTGACGAAAGTGTATTTTTCAAAAAACAAGAAAATAAAAAATTAAAAATTAAAAAAGAAATAAAAATATGTAGGTATATGAGAAAAAAATTGAGAAAATAAATTAAAAATAAAAAAAACAATTAAAAATGTAAAAAAAATTAAAAATTAAAAAAAATATATATATGATTATATACTTATAAATATCAAGTGGAAATAAAATGGAGTAGAAAAAAAAAACTTTTCCAATGATGCTGCTGGGAATCGAACCCGAGACCCTGTTATTAGTGTTATTACTAGTCTAACGTCGTAACCACTCGTCCACAGGCAGCCTCGCAGTATAAGCTGTTATTGTGGTACAGAAGTATATATGGGTGATACGAAAAATCGGTCCTATGAAAGTCACGTGGTCACAGAACTATAAAACTTGGAAACTCGTCTCATATACACGGCGTTATATGGGAGCTAGGCAAAATCAATGTATAAGAATACGTTAGAGATACGTCGGCATTTAGCACAGAAAAGAATCTCTAACGAGATTCTTCGATAATATTATGTAGTACCTATACTAAAAGTTGAGATTGAAACTTTCTTTCCTCCAATTGAAATTTAAAAGGTGTTTCTTAAACACAAAATTATTTATGCGTCTCTAAAGCTTTCTTCGCATCTGAGAAAATCAACTGAAGATGATTTAAAGATATATGTCTTTCACGACGTAGTTTGTTTTTCATTGCTGTTTTTTTAAATTTCGTTTTCGTTCCTTGGATGTTTATTTTTTGCTTTTAACAATGTTGCATTAATTTACTTTGTACCACTATTAATTTTTAATTATTCAACTGTGAAGTAGTTATACAGGTGATTAAAAAAATGTTGATAACGATCTTAAAATATCATAAGAAAAAAAAATACGTCTGTTGATCACCTAAAATCGTCATAAGTTTCAATATTATTATGTGCAAAGTACCTCAACGCATTGAGATCATTAAGTATTTCAAATAGATTTGAGTCTAAGTAGACAATTAAAAAAAAAACTTTTATAATTATTATATAATAATGACAAATTATCGACCAATTTTTCAGAAAAAATTGGTCGATACATTTATTAATTGAAGAGTAATTAGACGTTAATCAGAATAAAAATAATGTTATTCACATAACAGGTGTGTTTGGTATCGTTCCCCAGTTTAAAATTGTTGACACTTTTGATACTATTGAGTTTGTTGTACAAAAGTGTAACCATCGATTAATTATATACCTAACGTATACTTTTCAGTGTTATCTACATTACATTAATATACGAAACACCTATTGCTGTTCTCAGTTCTGCAAAGAGTACACTAGGACTAGAAGACTAGTTCACTATTTGTTAAATAAATATATACATTTTACGTACCTACTATATCTGGTTTGACATTTTTATCATATTATTTTACCATTGCGATATATTATTTTTTTAAATATATACGCGAAATACCAGTCATTTGCCCATTCATCACGAAATCTCAGAATTTATAAAGCCTATATAAACTTGAAATTTTGACAGTAGGATCCTTTTGTGACTTAAGCACACACTAAGAAAAGATTTTCAGGGCCAATTTTCCTTAGCCAAATGGCAAAAAATAGAACTCTTATAATCGTCATGTCCAACCTTCTGTTCGTCCGTCTGTCTGTCTGTCTACCCGTATGTCACAGTCTTATAACTCCGCTATCTTTCCATCAATTCGGATGAAATTTTACTGATAGGCGTCTTATTTGAACCGCCATACAACTGCGTAATGGAATATCAAAAAAATAATTTACATAGAATTGAGGGAAGAACATTTTATTTTCGCGCACCCCATTGCATGGGGTAATGTTGGACAGGTCTTAAAAAAATGCAAGTGACAAGTGATTTTTTTCTTAGGAGAATATTTCCCGAGATATAAGCTCCTAAAGAAGTTAATAATGTGCTCACCCCTCCTCTTTTCAACCATGTGACTAATAAATAAAAAAAAAAATCAAGGGAGTAGCATTTTATAAATACTTTCAACGAAAACTATTTGAACAAGATGTGTAAGTAAGTTGTAGGAGTTCCGCCGATTTTTCAGAAACTCGAAATTTCACTTGAGTATATTCTATGTTATAGCCGAAGAGATGAATGCTTATAAATTATCTAAATTTGAATCCCAAAGGATGAATAAGGAGATGGAAATCCTCATGGAGTTAAGTAAATTGTGAATATTTATCTCATTAAAAATTAGATAAAGATAATGCATATTATCTTGCAATTATTTCCCTTGCTTAATTATATATTTCTGTACATTTCAATACAGTGTAATCTGACAAAATCTTGATGAATACATTTTTAAAACCACTCAAATAATTTGTATATAAACACGAATTCTAATAAATAACGTATGAGCTTGTCAAACCATAATTATTGCAAACTATAACGTCACAAGTTACACTGACACACTGACACCTCACATAAGGGATCTACCGTTATCCGACAAGTTTAAACTTAAACCCTTGTGTAATACAAATTAGTGTATCTAGAGTTACTCTGTTTCATTTGAATTTGAACTCATAACCCTTGTATCAGAACATATTTTGGTATTAATTCACTGTAAAGGTTTGTTTACAGTTCATCAGTTTATAAAAGTAAAATTGATAGACTGCGTGAAAAAATTTCTTGAATGTTTTTAAAGTAATTTTTAAATAGTTTTGTAATTCATCTGCAGTTATATCCAAAACAGCGCTACCTAAGCGACGCGCGACGGTTGGTTAGTTTTGAATTAGCTTCGTAAAGGATATTGATTTACCTGAAACATGTATCGGAAAACAAGCAGATTAAAAAGCGAAAATATCACAGTAATGCTGTGGTAGGGGTAATATTTTTGTTTTCCGTGTACATGTGAAAGCAGCCTAATAGTAGAATTTGTATCTAGTGTCGTAATGGGTTTTATTACTGCGCGAAATGTGACATTATGTTTAAAACGAAGACTAGCGACACGAACCGTAATGTATGGTATTTTTGCACATACTTCTTATTAAATAGCTGCTTCTAACCCCATTTTCAAAATATCTGAGATATTGTTTTTTATCAAACGTCACTTCTACTAGTAGATTAAAAAAGAGGTGTTTTGATTCGTGAACATATGACAGACAGAATGCTCCTTACGCATTTTATAGATATTAATATTGCAAATTTACGTATATGTACAGAAATAAAAACAACAAAATTAAATATTTAATTTAAATAATAAGATGTAGAGAAAGACAATATAATTAAATTAAAATTTTTATATTTATTAATAATAAACACAGGATCTGAGTGCATGATATAAGAAGAGTAGATAATATGGACATAATAAAGAAATGAATATTCTCTCACTGCTTCTATAAAAAGTACCTTACTACGCGTGTTTACAAAACGACGGAACAAACGGTTAATGTAATAAAAAGCGACATAAATAATTGCAACAAAAGCACATAAAGTCGCAAAATTGTGTATTACCACGTATTTACATTACTTCTGAGTTGCATAGCTTTTCGTTTTAAACGGTTTTTTTGTCCTCTAGGAGAATTCCGGCTGTTTCGTTACCATGCTGGGCTGTGCCGAACCAAGCTTGTTGTTTCTAATCTTTTAAAATCAATTTGACCGGTTCTTCTGTCCTGTGCTTAAACACGAGCCAGGAGCTTATAAGCGGTTTTCTGCTTAACCATTAAGAGTATTCGTCCCTGCAAATACCCCCTGCACCCTTCATCTCAAATCTTTTCCCCTCGCCTAAAAACGGTTCGCGCTCTCCCGACGCTATTTTTAAACCTAGAGGGTTCTGGTAAACGCCAAATGAAAGACAAAGAATCAGACTACAGATCCTTGAGGCGAATTTTTTGAAAAAGAAATTTCTGAAAAAACTTACAACCTTTTGAAAAAAATAATAAGTTACGTAATATTTCACACGTAGACGAAACTTTTTTTCAAAAAATTCGCCTGAAGGATCTGTAGTCTAATTCTTTGTCTTTCATTTAGCGTTTACCAGAACCCTCTATCTTTAAAAATAGCGTCGGGAGAGCGCAAACCGTTTTTAGGCAAGGGGAAAAGATTTGAGATGAAGGGTGCAGGGGGTGTTTGCTGGGACGAATACTTTTTAAGATCTTTTTTTAAATACGTCTTTCTCCTACACATTTTTTCAGCCTAAAATTTATAATGATCTTTTTTGATAGTTGTCTAGATTTTGTAAAAAACACAATTGAGGGTGTAGTTTCACCCCTATAAAAAAACAAGCAAAAGTGGTGAAGCTGGGATTTTAAGTATGTTAAGTAAGGGGATTACTCTCGACAATTTTCGGCAAAATCCCGTTTGTTTATACATTTTCTTCTAAATGACATTTTCATATCTAATTTGCTTAGGCTGTATACCGTCTTTAAGATTAATAATTTTTTTGGTTATACCTAATAATACCTATTATTTACAAGACGTTGACTTAATACATTTTCGAAATAATAACTGTTATATCGCATTTTTGAGAGAAAATTGTGATTCTTGAATGTATTTGAATTTGGTATAGTTTGGTCAATGAGTGCTCATAAGGGGAATGTAGATGGAAAAGTCGAAAGCAGAACGTTTGACTTAGGAACTTTGTTTGGACTAGTTAGGAGATAAACATACTAAAAGTCCTTACCCCTCCGAGGTACGCCCGAAGGGGGGGAGCACAAAGAAGGTCCCGTTTTTTGGTTTTTTGCTTTCATCTTGAAAACGGTACGTCGTACGAAATTTTGTTGTAATACATAATGAAAGCTGATAAAATTCTCTACAACTTTAGCTTTCACACTTTTTATCTATCTCCAATCTTTGCCTAGCTATGAGCTCCGAAAAATTAAGTATATGAAAAACTAGTTCAATGATGATTTTTGTTTTAAACAGTTTAGGTACTTAGTATACCATTAAATTGCAGTTTTATATATTTAAATTTACCTAAACATGCTGAAATCGAAAAGCCTGATTTTCGGGCGAGAATAGAGTAGCGTCGCGCATACAAAAGCTAATAAGCAAATAGGTGTTCTAGTCAGTCATTCGAAAAAAATATGTTTTTCGGTAATGAATATCGATTATCGTTTGGTGATCTGGCAGGAACTAGGGGGGCCTATCGATCGCGGGGCCCTGGGCACGTGCCCAGAGTGCCCAGTGGGAAAGAGGGCCCTGCGTGGAGGTACTTCCAGCTTATGTTATTTTTTAATAGTGTGTGGGTGTTTTTAATAGTGTGGATGAGCAATACGAAATGATTTTGACAAATTCGTATTGTTACAATGTGCCAAAGAGAATTTAACACATTTTTTAAAATTGACCATTTTTCGGAGCTCGTAGCTAGGCAAAGATTGGAGATAGATAAAAAGTGTGAAAGCTAAAGTTGTAGAGAATTTTATCAGCTTTCATTATGTATTACAACAAAATTTCGTACGACGTACCGTTTTCGAGATGAAAGCAAAAAACCAAAAAACGGGACCTTCTTTGTGCTCTCCCCCTTCGGGCGTACCTCGGAGGGGTAAGGACTTTTAGTATGTTTATCTCCTAACTAGTACAAACAAAGTTCCTAAGTCAAATGTTCTGCTTTCAACTTTTCCATCTAGAAATTATTCGTTGCTTAAGCTAGTAGTAGAAAAAATTCTTCATGGTATAGTGTATAGCGCTGGGCAACCTCGACTTTTTGAGCTCTACAGGTAGCTCCCATAAACATACTTATATCACTGGGATCGTAAATGTACCTGTGTGTAACGAACAATAGAGATCCTTGGAACAATAGAGATTAGTACTGGTCTATAGTTTCCAAAAAAAAAAAAGAGTTTACCACAATTAAATGACATTTTATTTATTTAGAAAATCACCACGATTGGTGTAAATAATGTCTTTACTTCCACCAACCACAATTAATTATGACCAAATTTAAAAGTAGGTAATATTCGGCCGCCTCATTCACAACACAACTTCCGTCATTATAACAAGACATGAACAGTGAGTTCGGAAGTTTACAGCATCATTAATAATGTAAGGTTTTTGTCGACTACGTTTTTATTGTTCATTTCATTCAAACATTTAACAAGCCATACAAAGTTGTTGCCTGCACTTCGTCCTGGCTCGTTCAAACACCAGTCACCATTAATTATTTTAGTTTTGTAAATCGTGTTATTTTATTTTTATCAAAGCTCTGGGAATTTAGCTATAGAAGGGAAATGGATTAAAAATAATAGTAAAATACTTTTTAGTTTTAATTAGTTGTAAAATTTAGTAGATATTTTAATAATTGGAAACTAAAATAGAAATACTGTAATATGACGTTAAAGACTTGTTATCAATGATGTATTGATTGGTTGTCATATAACATATTATGAGTTTATTATCTCTTTTCCTTTTTTTTTCTCTTTATGATTTTGCGGATGTTTATATATTACAAATATTTTGAAGTATTTACTTTCATTATCTCGTGAATTTCACTTTAGAGTGTTCGTCCCTGCAAAAACCCCCTGCACCCTTCATCTCAAATCTCTTCCCCTCGCCTAAAAACGGTTCGCGCTCTCCCGACGCTATTTTTAAAGCTAGAGGGTTCTGGTAAACGCCAAATGAAAGACAAAGAATCAGACTACAGATCCTTCAGGCGAATTTTTTGAAAAAAAAATCCTGAAAAAACTTACAAACTTTTGAAAAAATGATAAGTTACGTAATATTTCACACGTAGGCGAAACTGTTTTTTAAAAAATTCGCCTGAAGGATCTGTAGTCTGATTCTTTGTCTTTCATTTGGCGTTTACCAGAACCCTCTAGCTTTAAAAATAGCGTCGGGAGAGCGCGAACCGTTTTTAGGCGAGGGGAAAAGATTTGAGATGAAGGGTGCAGGGGGTATTTGCAGGGACGAATACTCTTAAGAATACATAATTTTTATTTAGCTTTTCTGTTAGAATTACAACGGAAATGTGTTTCTCTTTCATGGCCTACAGACTTCATGTGCTATTATACAGGATGTGGCAACGAAATTTGATGATTTGAACGAGATGCCGTGAAGGAAGGTGTGGCAGGCCATTAGTGGGGATAGTTTCATTCGAAGAGATGAGTCGGGAAGTTTGTTTATCATCAGCGCCGATCCTAATATTTAACGTTGACGTTAGGTATATTCCAAGCAGCCATAGAACGTACACGAAATTGTCACCGTCATACGCAGTAGCTAAAACGAAACTGTATCGGTTTTGGAATAAGTTTTAGCTACCTGTGCATGACGGTGACGGTTTCGTGTCCGTTCTCTGACTACTTGGAACAGATATACCTTTTAAAAACTGATCTACCTGTATGAGAGTAAAAAGTAAAACATTAATAAATTTTTTTCAATAATTGTATTTAAAATTTTGCAGGTTTATTCGACTTTTTATAAGTTTTAGAAAATTTTGCTTCGCTGATAAAACTATATGCGGCCTGCGACCGCCCCCTGTTTTGGCCACCCGCGTGCGTTGCACGCACTGCACACCCGCTAGGATCGGCCCTGTTTATCATTCGCTTCAATAACGAAAATGCATTGTCCGAAGAAGCAACGCGCGTTTGCCGTAGATGCGTACTTTTCTAAAGGCCGGTGTGATTGTAGTTTCACAAGGTGTATTTCGCGCACACTTCAGTATTCTTGCCTGAGGTCCTGTTCCTGGCCGAACCTTCAAGAGTACTGGAAATATGCAAAGAAGAAGAATAGGGTTACAAGTCCGTGAGATCTCCACAAATCAGCGAAGCAATAAAACAATCAATTTTATGATTTCCTCGGCATTCGACACGGAAGCATGCATGTGCCCTTTAAATTTCTGATCGTTTCGTTAGGCGAATTCTTCATGATGACCTCCATTTTCACTCATACAAGCTGGCCGTGGTACAAGAACTCATTGAACACGATTTTGTTCGGCGGCAAAATGCATGTAAAACGTTGTTTGAAAGTCACACGCTGTGCTTGTTCTTTACTGACTTGGCACTTCTTTCTAAGGGGCTATCTGAAATACATTGTTTACACTGATCGTCCAGGGACCCTAGCCCACTTGAAGGCGAATATTCGCCACGAAATAGATGACATATCGAACGCTATATGTTCGATAGAGAAATTCATTAATTCAGTGTATTGACAGATATTATTTTTAAAACCGTGAAAATTAAATTTTCGTTTATATGGAAACACGACAAAAATATAAAATTGTAGTAAAGGTGCAGCAACTAAACTATCAACAAAACAAATAGTTTTGTTGATAGTTTAGTTGCTGCACCTTTACTACAATTTTTAACAAAACAGCGGTAGATATTAAAGCAGCTGTTCGTAGAATTTCAGTAGCTGTAATAATAATTTTATTGTCAGTCCTAGAATATTCCATCGGCGTTGAAAATTTGTTGTTTTTTGTTTTGTTTTTTTAATCAAAATAGCACCTTAACTAGGTAGTCAAGGTCAGGAGTCGAAAGGGGTACCTTTTTTTTGCCAGAGCGCCAATATAGAGACCCCTCCGTTTACGAGGTTGCTGAACACGATTTTTTTCCTTGGCAACCCCTTCAAATTGGCACTTTGAATTATACCACATGGAAAAAAAATTGTCGCGTTCAGCGACCTCGAAAACGGCAAAAAAAGGAAAAGCCCCAAAAAATCCCGACTTCTGGCCTCGACAAGGGATCTGATTAAACCTGTGTCTCTTAAAATGATGTATTATTTAGCTACCATGAAAGTATATACTTATCAAATCCAGTTATTTTCTTTGTAAGTCGTATAATATAACACAGCACATAATAGCCTAAGAGCCGAACCTGAATCGACCTTCACCGAGCTGATAATAAAATGAAACATATTTTATCATGAATTTAGTATATTAGAAAATATATTAAAAATGGGTTTGCTATGAATATTAGAAAGTGCTCGGTATGTAAACTTTCTAATATTCAGGGTGCCATCACAAGCGATTGCGATGTTGGGTCCTTTATTATTACACAGTTACTTACCTCGGATCGCTCTGTCACACACTTTCACGCGTGTCAAAATTAAAATTTTTAAAATTCGCAAACCCCTAATAGGGCCGAATTTTTCGCAGACAACCCTATATCAACGTGTTTGCAATAAAACAGCGCTTATGATGATATACATTTTTTTTTATTATCCAATCAAGTGAAAGTAACTTTCATCGACATACCTGTTTATACCTGACAACCCAGAGTTCGCCAGGGTAAATAATAGACAACCCAACGGCTGCACATTCTATACGTTTTATACTTCAAGTCAGGACAAAATTTTCTTATTATCTTGATGTTGCAACATTTAATAAAAAATCATTTTTTTAAAAATAATTGAAAATAGTCTGTCCAGGATTTTTTTAGAAAACCCATTTTTAATATATTTTCTAATATACTAAATTCATGATAAAATATGTTTCATTATATTATCAGCTCGGTGAAGGTCGATTTTGGTTCGGCTCTTCTACTATAAGGAGAATTTTTACGCGTCTTTAAAACAGAAATAATATTTTCATAATATTAATTTGTTTTGAAACAATAATTATTTTCTTCTGAAATTTTTAACAGGCTGTCAAATAAACATAGGGAAATAGTGATTGTTTTCACTAGAATAAAAATTCCAGCTTTATGTTATTTTTTCAAATTAAATTGAACATGTTTTGAAAGGAAGTTTTTGTGCATAAGTTAAATTCTACTTTTCAGTTGGCAATGTTGGTACAAAGCTGTATAGCGTGAGGGTTGACAACAGAGAAATGAGTCTTTTTTATTAAATTTATGTTGTGACATACACAACGTTAAATATTATGAACATCACAACGTTATTATTATTATAACTTCACATATTATAACCTCTGTGTAAATTACAATACACTATTTCAGGGATGTCAATCTGTAAATCGCTTTTGCATAAATATTTGAAGTAAAATATCTTTTGGCACGGTAGGTTAAAATTGATTCATGAGATTGAAAGTGTAATGAAACGTTCCAATATTCAGTTTACTATAAAAACCGTATTAAACTAAGGGGGATCTAAGGTAAATCGACTGCCTGGTACGCAAGAGATCGTTGATTCTAATTCGGTGGCCGGCGTCTATATATATTTTTTTTTTGTTAATCAGGTTTATTTCTTCAGTGTGTAGTGTAAAATACAAGTATTTTTTTGAAATAAAACTTCTTTTGGCATGGTAGGGCAAAATCGATTAATGAAATTGAAAGTCTAACGAAACGTTGTAATGCGATTAGTATGCTGTGCGTTGTTATGTACTGGTAAGTTACATTACAGGGTGACATTTAGTTACAGGGCGAAATTTTGTTGCTTAAATTTACGTCACATTTATGCCAGGCGTTCCATGACGGCTCCTTTTTTTTGACCTTAGATTGTGTGCATCTAATCACCTACAGTTTTAATACATGCAGGGGCAGTCTAATGTCGTACCAATTCAAACTCACTGTCATTTTGAATATTAGAATGTACTCACACAAAAACAAATGCTAAATATACATAGAAAAGGGTCGCTTTTGAAGCAAAATTTTGATCAAATTGCGTACAAGAACGTTAATTGAGGTGAAATTTTGTACAAAACTATGTAAAATATATGTATCTATACATAGTTTAAAAATAATTTAGAGCAAGATCGATTTAAAATTCTACTATGCGGCTACTACTGCTACTATATAGCTATATTGGTAGTTACAATCTAAGATCATTGTCAAATGAGATTCTCTGACAATGCTTTCTGCCGCCCAGCATAACAATCTAGTATTCATTTGAAAGTATTATGATATGATGATAGATACTCTTCTCAAAGTTTCTCTGTTTCTTTCGCTTAAGGAAGCAATATAGACGACTTTTCATCATTATAATTATTATCACACCAAATGCCCTACCGGCGAAAAGTTAAATTGTTCCCGGTAATTTACAAGAAAGTTTTGTAAAAAGTATTCTGAGGGAAAGTCGGCGCATGCACAACAGAGATATATGCCATAACGTTGTTTTTTTTTATATATAATAATGGTGTATTTTTCAAAACGGTTTATTATTTTATTTTACAAGAAATTTTAGTAAAAAAATAATAATATAATATTCTCTGAATTACATACTTGCATACTCCCACTGGTTACATATTGTTATAACGGTTCTCTTGTTTCTTTTACAAAAGTAGGTACCAATTTAAAAAGTACATATAGTGTTATAATATCTTGTACGATTGTACGGAACCCTTTGTGTGCGAGTCCGACTCGCACTTGACCGTTTTTTTCACCCTCTCACTGAGCACGATTTCTTAATTTACATTAAAATTAAATGATGCCTTATTGAATTCTCTACAATCAGATCGTGTTGTAACTTCAAAAACAATATTTCTGTGGAAAATAAAGAATACGGGTCTTATAGCGAAAACATATAATATTGCGTAATGGTGGACAATGCAATATATTATACTATTAAAGCTACAATGGGATTCGTTCAAGTGTAAATGTCGCAGCAACGTAATAATTTATTCATTTGACTGAATTTAACATGTCTCATCAACTTTAAACTCTCTGTTTAATGTAACTAATATTACATAAAACACAATTCATATCTATGCATACACTATGTATTCACAATAGAGGTAGATGTGTGTAATATAATGGCGTATATTCTATATTCATTATAGATAGTTGGTTATTGTACTAGTTCTGTAAAACTGTTACGGCTACTCATTATTTTCATATATAGTGTTCTATATTTTAGAAAAATAACGCTGCATGTTAATACACATATCATTTCGATACCGTGCAATAATCGATCGCTATCAAGCGAGTGCTCAATGATCATCCAGACAGATGAAAAAAAAAATGAAACACATACCTATCCATACCGATAGAGCCTGCATTGAAAAGATTTTGATTTGCATTGAGAACTTTGAGATTTTCTAAATCAAACTAAGATTCATTAATAACAAATACACTCAACAAAAGTCACTTGAACATAAAAAATTGATGCATTTGTTTATAAATTCCTCATAGTATACATTGAAGTGCATATCTGTTATTTCTATATTTAAACATTTTGAGATTTTTGAGTTATACTTTACGAGATATAAAAAAGATTTTAGCAGTTTTTAGGGTTGTTGTCTGTCTGTTTGTTATCAGTTAACTCAGACATTTTCATCGAACTATGATTTCTGATGAACATTGATGAACATCAATAAAACAGTAAATAAATAATAAGATCAGAGCCGTAACTAACTTTCTTGACAGCCTGGGAAACACATCATACACTAAATTTTATGAATTCAATAAATCTACTTATTTACCCAAAATAATGGTTTTAACTAGTAGTATAATTAGAAAAACAAATTTTGAAGGAAGTTAAAATTGTTTTAGCTAGACATGTTTCTACTAATTTCTACGAATAATTTTTAAATTTACGTGAATTTTTCTAGTTTTTTTAATTGCTATGTTGTTAGGACAGTAGTAGGGAAGGAGAGACAGGTTCCCAAAAAGTTGTTGAAAGACGTACGTTTTTTTTAATATAATGCAAATTTTTCGATCTTTCTGGGACCTTTCAGAGGCTTCTCTTCCATCTGGGTCTTGGGTTCCTGACTGTAGTTGCGGCCCTAAATAAGATCGTCATGTAAATAAAAATGGAGTATCGATCTGATTCTCATATGAACTAAAATATATTTTTCGTATTTTTAGGTTTCCGTAAAAACTAGTAACCCTCGTAAATTCGGCCGTATGTCACAGTTTTGTTATTCTTTCATTTTTTTCGTCTTTTGCAATGAAATTCAGCTATATACTCTTACTAAATCCAAATACAGACGAAATTGCATAAACAATGCATGATACCTCCCCATATATGGGAAATAATTGTGTTTACAATTTTTTTTGCATACCCCTTCGAGTGTTTTTTATAAATGGCATCTGCATGCCGTGTAACATTTTCTTATTTAGTAGCATCATTTGCACGATATAAACCTCCAAAGGTCTTTTCAATTTGTTTTCCCTCTACTAGTTTTTCAACCTCAAGTTTTAAATATCTGAAAAATTCAAGATATTAGTTCGTAGTAAAATAGTTTTAATGGAAATTGGTACGAAATTAATAATATTACGAACAAATCCAGCAATATTTATAACAAAACTCAAATAAATAATTAAGTTTTTAGTAAATAATAGTATAGATATTTTCTGTATGCAATTTGAAATGCTTTTAGAAAACTTAAATAGTGAAACAAAGTACTCTAATTTAAGTTATGTATTACATACCGATTATCGTGCATTTAATATGAAGTTTTTATGTGTTTTCCGTACCAAAATCGAGTGACTAATGAACTTTTTAAAGAGGTTGTATACTTTTGCGGGGGTATGCGGTGCGGGGAAAACTATGATTATACATAGGCTTCCTAATTTTATATATTATGGTGTCTACAACAATATACTTACATTCCTTAGATTTATTCAGAGATGATACATTTCAACTTGGACAAAGGTATTGGCAATTATGCATTTTCTTTCTCACTTGCACATAGATCTTGCTTTCACTTAGTGTACTATTGGACAGTGTAAGAGAGAAACATTCCCACCTACAGACTTTTATCCCTCCCATCAAGATAACACAAGCAGACAAGAGCAAGCGCGGTTGTCGCGCGGTTGCCATTTACCTACTTGTTGAACATTTATGTAAAGCTCACTGAATCGAGATCTAGTACTGAAAAACTCATTAAATAAGAGTTTCTCAGTACTAGTGCAGGGAAAAGTTCTAGTTTTTTTATTAATTTTGAAAGTGTGTTATTTCATAGCATAGTTATTTTTAAAATTAATCCCATCATGACTTATATTTGATTTTATGAGTTTTCTGTTGTTTTATGTCACTACTTCATTGATATGCCATTTGATTGCATGTATTTAAAATATATTTTGAATTTTGTTTTTTCAACAGTGTTCAAAATTTAAAATATGATGTATGTCATTCAGAAGAACATCTCTTAACAAAAAAAAAAAATTGAAATCTAACAAGTTACTAAGGTGGCAAGTATTTCATGGTCTATTATTTTAAATAAATGACTCGTGTGTGAAAACTTGGCACCTTTTTATAGATCTCAATCCTTTTCGTACCCAGTAAGGCCTCTTTCTTGACATTAATTTTTTAGTGGAATATCAGCGCGAGAATTGACAACATTTTTACATGAAATGTTTGTGATGGTATTTCATTAGTATCAACTTTATCCAAGCAATGTTTCTTAGCAACGCCTCGTCAATTTCAGTTATAATTCAATTACCATATTTTTTCTGCTCTGTGAAATTGAGATAGAATAATTTGTTAATAATAACTTTTGACGACCATGCATCTTGTATTGTTTAATTAATTAATTATTATACAAAACCCATATCGCTGAAATTTTGAACAATGTAACGTTTTTAGACTAATGTATAAAAAAGAAAATGGCTTGTCCAGAATTAAAAAAATAATTTATTTCTTTTATATCACACATTTCGCGGCTACTTTTCATACAGTTATAACAAAATGTAATTACTTCACATAATGAAAATTTAATTTTAAAAAGTAATTACATTTTTATGTAAATGCTTGGTTTAAAAATTGTCTTATTTGTCTATTTGTTTTTATTATTTTTTTTCTACAAAAGTAGGCAAATTTAAGTCTATTAACTTTTTTTAAATAGCATATCTCGAAAAATAGTGATATTTTATAATTTAGATGAAAGAAAACACTTAGTTCTTTATAAGCCATGTTAAATAAATGACAAAAACAAAAGAAAAAAAAAAGAAAAAAATAACTGGTTGCAGTGCCAAATACTACCAGCAAGTGTATTTGTTTTAACAATTTTTAACATGTTCTTTAAATGACTTTTAAATATTCCATATTTATTTTATCATTTCAACATTCGCAAACTATTCTTTTGAAAAACGATAATTTTGTTAAAATTTTACTCTTTAAAGTACTAAGTAAATAGTTAATTTTAAAGTGTGAAACGATTGTGAATTTTTTTCAATATTTTCGAACCCAAAAAATAATTTCAACCTCTAAATGCCAATGTTTATACCAAATTTCATTTAAATAAATAGGTCTTTCGAGGGTCATCACGCGAACCGCCATGTTATCTACACTGAGGACCAGAGTTATGTGAATAACATTACTTACCAAAAATTTGATATCAGCAATCGGTCCCGTTTCATAAAAGAAGCCTGAAAACAATTTATTATTTTAAAAATGACGAAACATTATTTTTTAGCTGTTTTCCGATAAATGGGGTTATTTATGAAACATTTTGTTAAAACTTATATGGAACGTCGATGTTATTTGGTCCCACACCTAGGTTCTGTCATCTGACCAATGGCATTATTGTTCGTGTCTTATACATTTTATATGTATAGGCAAATACACGAAAAATGACGACAAAAACAAAAACAACAACAACCATTAGCAAGCGGCATATTAACATAGGCACACACATACACACACGCAAATAAATAACAGAGAAACAGAGAATAGCGGAGAATGAACAACTGAGCTGCTAAATCGAATGACACATCACTCAGGGTCTTTTACTGCGAATCTATATTTTAAGGCCGCTGCACACGAGGCTGGTTTTGCCGCTGGACTTGTTGCCGAGACTTGCGCTGGCTACGAGGATGGATGTGACGTCCCTGTGGAGTCGCGTGCGTGGTTACAAATCACAAGTTATCTTGTCACGTGGGCGACACGGGTAATGCCCACAAACAAACATGGCGTTATAGTGTGTGTTTTTCCTCTGAGACGATAAACGTTCACTTTTTTTAACATTCGAACTGTTATTACGCGCGCACCAAACCAATCTACAAAGCCAGCTTCAAAACATGCATCATGTGCAACGAACACATAAAAACCATTACGAAATCGAACGCCACCTAGCACGCTTGAAATCTAGTAGCCAAATCTACCGGAAAATCTAGCGGCAAAATCAACCTTTTATGCAGCGACCTTTAATGTTTATTGTTTTAGGCTGATATACTATATTTACGTATTACTTATTATTATCAGTCAATATTTGTATATTATGTTTCAAGAAACAATAAATAATAATATGATTTTATTAACGGTTTTTCAATTTAAATAAATGATAAGGGTTTTCCATTGAATTGCATCGACAGTGTATTTTAATTTTTTTTGCCAGTAAACTACCCCTTGTAACTGTTATACTTTACACCAAGCTTTCTAGAATTATAATTTCAATTATTTATGGAATTAAAACACTGGATTGTAGGATTGAAGACCCTGGAAATTTAATTCTGAAAGTCTTGTAAATGACAACGAGCTTTAGAATGATTTCTTGGCACTACAACGCACATGTTCATAAAACATTTAAACAGACTATTGAAGAGGTAGATTATAAACTCACAGACCTACAAATGCACGCATAAAGAGTTTTACGGGTATTAAACTATATTATAAAACACAAATTTTATTCACGGCTTTCACGTTTTTCTCTTCATAATAACTGATATCAAATTAATATTTTTTAAATATCTACTGAAACGAGTTTTTGGTGCAAATTACGTAAATAAGTTAATACCCAAAATATTGAAATAAAATAATTGCCATTGCGTTTATTGCAATGACTTTTAACATTCAAATATAATAATGTACGTTAGAGATTTAAAAAATACGAATGTAAAATATAGTTTTGCAGAAGATATAACTTTGACTATAACTGAACTTTGAAAAAGTATTTTAATAAACCTCATTTAAACAACGAAAGAAAAACCTTATGGTCTAGAAAACTTACGGATTATAAAATTTATTAACTATAATATTATTAAACAACGTGTGAATGAACAAACCAGTTTCACCTACAACCAGTGGGAGTTTATGCTCAAGTAATTCAAGAATTACAAGGCGCGAAATTTTGGATAATATACCCCGGCGTTATGTTTGAAAATCGGTGTATATTTTTAACGAAACTTTGAGCTTAATAAACTAATTTAATTATGTTAATCTAAGATAAAAATAACAATTTAAAATACTGAAATACAGAAAGGAAAAAAATTAATTTAATAATTTAGGTTCATAGTTATAAAAGCGCTAGCTGTAAACTTTTGATCGTTTATTAGTCACTACCAACTTTTTTATAATTATGACCCTAAATATAATTATATTTCCTTTTTGGTACATTTCAATAAAAGCTTTCTTTATATTAGTATTTTATTTTTTGTGTTTTTAGTCTTTCAAAATTTTAACTAATATAACATTAATTTGTATATTATTTGTATATTTAATACAAGATAGTTGTGAAAAAAAAGGTATTCCGTAATTTTGGGGCGTCCGCCATATTGGATATATATATTGTCACCAGACTTATGCATGTGTGTGTAATTAGTGAGATAGATTTAGTCAAAAAAATATTAGGAAATTGGACGAAGGGTCCTTTTTAACTAATATATAATAATATTGACATTTGACTTAGAATAACAGAAAAAATAAAATTTCTGTGAACGATTGCGGTAAAGCGGGTAACGGTTACTACTAAACATTATGATATTAATAGAATAATAAAGAATAATAAACCGTTTTGAAAAGTATACCATATAAAAACGCCATAGTATATAATATCTCTTTTGCGCAAGCGCCGATTTTCCCCAAAACCGTTTACAACAATTTCTTGTAAAATAAAATAATAAACCATTATGAAAAGTATACCATTATTATATAAAAAACGTCATAGCATATAATTATCTCTTTTGCGCATGCGCCGATTTTCCAAAAAAATTACAAAACTTTAGATAAAATAATAAACTGTTATGAAATGTAAACCATTATTATATAAGAAACAACGTCATAGCCTATATCTCTTTTTCGCATGCGCCGATGTTCCCCAAAAGCAAGAGGCCTCTTCATATTTGTATATCAAACATTCTCCTAAAATTTGTTATCAATCCGCTCTTCTATGGTGTCGGAATGGTAATAAATGTCAAAAGTGATGTTTACATCTGTCTTGGTATTATGTTCTAATAATTAGTTATTCAAATTGTTAAATCAGAAAGTGTTGCATTTCACAAATATTTTAAATGGCATCCGTTTTTGAACAAATGCAATCTTTAAATTACCATATTAAACCGTGCCACAGAGAGAGATAACCGAAAGATGTTTGCCATCGGTTATATCAAATTGAGTTTATTTCTATATAAATTTGTATAAAAAAAACTGTTTGGGCAAATTCTGTTGCACGAAATTTATGTAAAATTTTCTCCTCTTTCGTTTAAGATAGGCGTTTCAGCTGTACACGTGACACAAAAAAGCGTGACATACAGATTTACAGATTCACAGACAAAGCGAGTTTATATAAGCATATAAGGCGCTTTAGCTTACGCTATTCGCGCCTAATAAAGCAGTAATGGTCGGGTGCAGAGTATAGAGTGGGGAAAACTGAATAGTTCGCAGCATGAGTTGTGAACTAACTGAGCAATAAATCATGCAACGATTATAGAGTATGATTTCATGTGGCCGTCAGATATCATTTTCGTGGCGCTTCCTGCCATATCGTTTATTAAGAAGCCTCGTGGTTTTAAACAATAAGGTAGTTCAATCCCTCTCTATTTCCCGTTAACGGCGCTAGTAGTCATCGTGGAAGTAAACGTCGAAAAATATATACCGTAAAGAGGGGTTACTTTGCTCCACTTTTCTAGCATAATTTTTGATAATCATGAAATATGCATTGAAAATGATTCTAGCAGTTTAGCGATAAAACAAAGAGCTAAATATGATTTTTACAGCTATTGAAGTGTCCTCTAAGGAAAAACATGAAATGCACGAGAAAAATACGATTGTTCCGTTTACCATAAGTAATATATTTTTACACACGTGGTGCAAAGTAACCCGTAGACGGGCAAAGAAACCCCCCTTTACGGTATATTTTCTTACATTTCTCCAAATAATATTTATACTTAATATATGTTTTTCAGTACAACAACATAAACACTAGGTATATCTTCTTAACTTGGTTTAAATATTGCGGTAATTAAAAGTTTCTTTTAATTTTATTACAGTTATTTTAAAAATGCTCATTTGACACATAATGCTATAACGTACCCAGCGAATAGATCTTAAATAGACTATTGGCTGTTGATACATTAGGATTAATTCCTCACAATATATAAAAATTTAAAAGTGTCAAAGCCATTTTCAGTTTTAACTCATTCACTGCGACGCAAACTTTACAGGTGGACTAGACTAAAAATAAAAAAGAAATTATTTGATAGCTCCTGTTACTAAATACATTTTCAGCATTAATAAATTAAAGTTACGATGTATTAAACAATTTGACTGCTTGTAGAATATCTTTATTAGTAAGTACCTAATTAAATTCTGTATTCATTATAAGGGTGCTTCTGTTCATTGTAATAATATTATTGTAGATTCAATAATAACGGTTGATTATAAAGAAACGGTCGTCTGAGTTTAATTCTAATTTTTTCGTTAATGTATATTTTTGGTTGTTGCTCTAATTCATTTTCAATATATAATACATATGGATCCAAACTAGTCCTGGAGAGTTTCAAATATGTAATGGTATTTTCTAAATTTTTATAGCCCTCGTTAAATTTAAAAATAAAATGTTTGTGTTACTCACATTAAAATACATGACATGTATAAATACGTTTTGTTATTAAAATTTATTATAATTTGCATTTATTATTATTTATATAATTCTGTTAACTTTGCGTGTTTGTGACAAGTTTATTGATATTTTTTTATGAAATATCTGTTGAACGTTGGTATTAAATGCGAATATAATTATTGTTATTTATTGATCCTAAAGCCACGAAAACATCATCTTCCTCATTTACATTAGATGTGACATTAAACCTGGTGGTAATACCGGGTATAGTCACGTAAAAACAATGCCTCCACCATTTTATATTGAGTATACAGGTGATCGGTAATTTCTTGTATTTCTCTCGGGAGATGAAACTATGACAAATTTGGAATGATTTATCCTCTATTACTTTGGGGTCGGAAATGCGTCGTTTTTGAGATAATCTACTTCGGTTGTCTTTTTACAAAAAACCAAAATTTGGAAGTTAAAATTTAAAAAAAAGATATTCTCACCTTTTGGCTTTCCTACTAATTGGCCAACCTTCCTAAAGATAAAACTACAAAATTATCTGTTAGATTTGTTGTTGTGTGTTAAAACTTACAAAAAATAAAATAAAAATTCTTCACAGAAGTGTCATTATAATAAAAAAATGTACGGAACTTGTCGTAGAAAGTATTGTTATTACATCTTAGTATCCTCAGCTAACCAACAAGATATAATTTTCTACAAAAAAATGTTAGTTTTCTATTTTAATTTAAATATCTAGTAGTGGTGCAGTGTACAATAACAGTGGAGTGGATTGGAAAAAAAGCCTTGAATTCGGCATGACTCGAATCGAAAACTTTTTCCAACAAAATCTGTAGAGTCGAGCTCCCCCGACAGTGTGGTGTAGTTCGTGACCGATTGTTGGAGAGGGGGGATATACCTTTTAAAGTTCCCGAAAACCTGTTTTTGCCCCATAACTTGGGCATTATTATCGGGGGGAAAAAAGTTCCATTAAAAGTTGTAGAGCTAAAGAAGACGTCACAGTATTATGTTCAAATTGTTAACTTAGAAGGAGTTGCATTTCACAAAATATTAATGTCAAAACAACTGACTGATGTTTGAAATGGCACCCGTTTTTGAACAAATGCAATCTTTTTATTTAATAAATAATATTATCGACCAATTTTATTTTCAGACAGAACACACGCAATCTTTAAATTTCCATATTAGACTGTGCAACAGACAGAGATAACCGAAAGATGTTTGCCACCAGTTATATCAAATTTAATTTATTTCTATATAAAACGATATAAAAAAAACTGTTCGGACAAATTTTATTATACGAAAATGTAAAATTTTCTCTTCTTTCAAACCAATCTGATTTAAATTGAGTGAGTTATAAGCGAAATACTTCGCTTTTTTCTTTATTGCTTCCCTCTGAGGTTAAAATTCAAAAATCGGGTGACGTTAAGATCTAAGTTACCCAAGTTACCCGGAGATGAATCGAACAAAAAAAAGTTTCTTTATATCAGTTAGGGCGTTTGAGCCATACACGGTCCACAAAAAAGCGTGGCATACAGATTCATAGACAAAGTGAGTGCATATAGGGCATAGGCGCTTTAGCTTACGCTATTCGCGCCTAAAAGAAGTTACGTGTATAATTATGGTTGAAATTTAACTTCTGAAAACAATTGAATAATTCACTTTTATGAAGTCAAAAGTCATCAATTTTTGAAATTCATGTAATAAAAAATTATAAACAGTGTTAGAATACAACATTTTGACATAAAAAATCTCCAGATTTCAGCACCTAAGACTAATTTTTTCTGATTTCTGTGCGTCGTTATACCCCATCCAAGTGAACTGGGAAAAAAATTGCATTACATTTTTTAACTTTGAGTGCACTCACGAGCGTTAAATTTTGTTGATGAACTTTTATCATCACAACGTGAAAGAATAAAGTTTTAGTTTTCAATCCACCTACTGCAAGTTGAGCAACGATTTTTTATTTTGAAGATACGGCTATTTGAAATATTTCTGGCAAATTTCCATTATACTTTTCCTGTTTTGTTTTCATTTTCCTCATGTACAGTTAACAACATGCTTTAAAAACTCGGTTCGCGGTGCCAACCCCTGCCAACAATAATATACTGACATATTTATTGCAAAATATCAAGTTAATATCTGTTCCAAATTTAATATACCAGTAACTAAATTTTACCAGTCGCATCTTTGTATATTTTCAAATTATTTAACTTGCAAGATTTGATTTCAGATAGACAGACACCGGCACAGGTGAAATTAAAAATTCAGTTACATAGGTTTCGTTATATAGGAAAAGAGTTTACCCCCGTTTTTAAAGAAGTATTCACTTCAATAAAAGCTTATAACATGAGGAAAATATAAGAAAGAGGAAGCGAAAGTATTGGGTCCATGACACATATGGTCGAAGAACGGCGAATTTCTTACAATCTTTAGGCGACTCCCGTTCCAGTAGAATGAGCGAAAATTTATCAAATATTTACACTCCTTACATTTGGAGCTTTGCGATTTCCATTTGTTCGACGAGTAGGGCAGTGCGTTTATAAGAAGTAAAGCTGCTGTTTGACGCCCTGCGCTTTACCGAGCTGTAACGTATTATTTTTATTATTATTATTATTGAGAAAAAATAGCTCTAATAATTTAGAGTGATGATGATCCTGTTTCAATGTTGGAAGATTAAAAAGGAAGAATCCTGGTGGCATAGGATCGATGAAACAAAGCAAATACTGAAGGATTTTATTGCATTTTGCCGAAACGTCAGACAATAAAATGCAATCAAGAACTGAGATATATGAGAAAAATTGTCCCACTCCCAGAACTCCCTCTTTGTTATTTAGTTTTAATTTACCGTTTAAAATAGACTTCCGCGCGGCTGTTACAATTCGAGCGCAACGCCTGTTAAGAGAGCACAACACATAAAACATTTTTTTGGAGACTTGGGTCTATTTTTCTCATATATCTGAGTTCTTGACTAAGCTATAAGTAATATTATAAGCAGAATTTTGCTGCGAAGAGCTGCTGTTTAGGTAGAAATTGACCTTTAGTCGCACATCGTACGTTTACTTTCCAATTGTCGTATCTTCAAGTCAGTAGCTGCATTGAAAGTTGATAGAGACTTTAGTCATTTGCGTTGAGACTTTGAAATTAGACAAACGAAGTAGGTCCGTAGATGCACTCAAAGTCGACCTTTTTTGGAATTTTTTCTGAATCTGCTTGGAATTTGAGCATCTATGCATAAAAACGTTACCAGGGAAACGATTTATCCCTCAAATATACATGAATTGGAAATTTGACGATTTTTGATTTCGTAAAAGTTGATTCACAAATTGTTTGTGAATGTAAAATAAATAATAAAACACTAGAAAATTCTACAAATATTTTCTTTCTCGACGATCGTTTCGGACAATAAGTCCATCTTCAGGAGTACAGACGTATACTGAATTTTTTCAGACGTATACTGAATTTTTTCAGACGTATACTGAATTTTTTTTAAATTCAGTATACGTCTGTACTCCTGAAGATGGACTTATTGTCCGAAACGATCGTCGAGAAAGAAATATTTGTAGAATTTTCAAGTGTTTTATTATTTATTTTATATTAATCATGTTCTACCACGTGTCGAGTGAAAAATCAGTGAATGTATAAAAAAACTAGAGAGGCGCAGTCGGGTTTGCGTCGTAAATTTTTCGTCGAATATTACTGTTTCCTGTATCGCTTGCACATGATACGTAGACGTTTGAGTGTTTGCGTTTTTTCGTTCCCATTTCGATGTTGCCGTAGCTCTCGTTCTATCACGGCATTAAACTTTTTAGATTTAGTACATTTTTCTCGATGCGAATTTTCTGTTGACAAAGTTTTCTTATAATCGCAAGCATATTTGCGAATCATATGAAATGATATGTTTAACTATTTGTAATTTTCAATGTAATACCAATTTTCACTTGTAATTCCGGCGACTATTTTTACTCTCACTTTAGCTCCTAGTATAGTGCTCCACGAACTCTTGATAATGACAGCCGAATCAACGTCCTAGCTAAACGCGTTTCCACGCTACATTAACTTAAAACATTTCACAAAGTTAATTCTAGACTATTACGCGCATGCGCCTACACTTTTGCGACGATGTTACAGGCAAATCAAATCCTGAGCAATGAACTCGTAGACATGCTCTATCCGATGTGAGCTTAACCGTTGTTAACGCTTTATTAGTCTCTTAGTTATTCAAATCTGGCGGTATTTTGTAACACAAAAATGTACGTAACGAGCAAGTAGACGTTTTTCACGTCTAAACAAAACAATTTAGGCACGTATTGGTACAAAAATTTTATTAACGATGTACATTACGAAAACTACGCTCCCATCTTCAGCGATAATTTAAAGGGTTTAATTTTTGTTGAAGATGAAGGCATAGTTCTGGAAATGTACTCCATTGATAAAAGATTGTTGTGGCAAGAAGTGACTAAACTGTCTTTTCATCTTATAGTAAACATGTTTTACTTTAGTAACTGTAATAGGATATGCTACTTATATTATGACAAAATTTCGATTTGATTTGAGTCTATAAACTTAGTGTACATACTTAATTCATAGGACAGTAAGCCACAGATAAATTATTCTAACGTTAATTAAACCCGATTCAATTTTGTTCATAGAGGAAATCTCGCATTGTATTATCTATGCCATAAATTTCCACTTCGTCGCTTAGGCGATTATCCTATGAATTATTCATCGGTTGTCTTTTAATACCTCTACTTTTAAAGAACTGGCAGTGTTACTGCGCAATCCGGATTTTCATTAAGATCATGTCCAAACACCGGTTATTTGTCTTAAATCTTTCTCTTCCAACAGAATTGAGATTGCCGTTTTTCATCTTTACTGCGAGGGTTTGACAAAATAATTATTTTCTGAAGTGTTTAAACAAATTTTTTAACCAAACTAAGCTTGAAATTTACAAAATTTAACTTTGTTTTATTATATAATGGGGAAAATGTGAAAAATAGTTTTTTTTTTATATTGATAATAGTAATTAACAATAATGAATGATTTTAAAACCGAATTTTTACTGCTATTTGATGGCTTGAGCACGACTTAGGCATTTCACTAGGCAAATTTGTTTTCTTGTACCTATATATTTTTCCAAAATATCTAAAATGTTGAGAAAAAAAAGTTAAAAGTTCATAAGCAAAATATCTCAACATTTTAGATATTTTGCTTATGAACTTTTAACTTTTTTTTCTATGTCTATTTCGCTATGTGTAATAAAAGAGAACAACCATTGAAACCATTGGCCAGGGGGTTATAAAAAAACGAAAAAAAAACATTGGTCAAAAGAATACATAATGCGGGAAACAGATGAGTGTAAATACATTCCTGTTACATAATATATGAATATTTTTCTTAACTGCACATGAAAATTGTAAAAAATTTGTAAATTAACTACGCGCGCATACTTTGACAACGCATTCGATAATTGGTGATTTAATAACAAAACAGTTTTGTGACAAAATATTTTTATTTCAAAGCTTTGATCATTTGAGTAAATAAAATTGTCGACAAATTTTTCTCAGACCATATATTGACAAAATATAATAAAAATACAAATCAATATAACACAATTTTATTTACTTGAAGAGTTCTATTCAGACGTTAATCAAAGCTTTGATCATTAATTGATTTCAAAACTGTTTCTATCTCGAATATAACAAACTTTTATTTCTCAAAACACACAAAAATATGTAATGTGTGTGGAGTGCAGATGAACATAACATTATTCAAGCGTAAGGAACTACCTAGTTACGTGAGATCGTTAGCTTCGAATTTCTTGAGTTTTTTTTAATATCTGCGTTACGCACGCGATGCCCGGTTATAAAAACGCCATATTAATTTGTACATAAAAACAGTCATAAAATAAATATCCACATCTTCGGATAGAGTAAATGCAGTGGAGGTAAGGGTACTGAATCAGTTATTGCGGCATTACTATGACACATGGTTACCTAACACCTACTGAATACATTTGTCAAGTTACACGTTCACTTAATTTGAGTAAGTTGGAACTACTTATAGGTTTGAACACAATTTTAGAAAATATCAATCGAAGTTCAGTTTTATTTTATGTTGCAAATTTCAGTACAGTTAGATTATTATTTTTTTTATCTGAAGAGCACTTGGCGACCACATAAGCTTTTCAGAAAATAAAATAAAATAAAATCGTGAAATGTAATTTTATTTGTGAATTAGTTGTTAGAAAATCGTTAAATCAAAATTAGTCAGCAAAAATACAACTTCTGTGCAAATTATTTAGAAAACTTAATTAAGTTTTGGTAAGAAAAAATGCAATTTTTGCCATTGGCACCTAGTACCGGACGGACTTAATTTTGAATCCCAAGCGCCCGCCGGACATTTTTAAACATTGTGCATCGATTGCATATTATTATTGTAGGCATCTCTACATTCAGGAATATCTGGACATGCTTCGTGAGCCCACCTTTGACAGCCGGAGCATTGTATCCAGTCTTCGCCAAAGCAGTAACACTCACATAGAATTTACGTGACGCAGTGATTTTCCCCCAAAAACAGCACGTAGTTCGATTCAAGTAGTTTCGAGCATAATATTCTAACAACCTAAATGAAGATACTGAATTGACATTTTTTGTTTTCCTCTGTATTTAAAACCGCTTTTGCACGATACTTACTACGTAAACAGAAGTTTCTTGAGTGAAGTTGACCTGACGTATTATATACATATAACTTGACCAATGGAAATACCGCTTTAGTGGCAAACTAATTCTGGGCAAGTAACTGTAAGCAAAATCAATAAAACATGTTGGTGACTCTCATACAAATAATATTATGCTATTAATAGACAATTTTTTTTAAGTTTCTATTCATGTTTTTCATAAAAATAAGCTTGTTTATAATAAAAAATAGAGAATAGTTACTTCTTACCACAACAAGTTTATTAGTGGATGTACATTTCGAGAGCTATGCTCTCATCTTCAGCAATACACTAAAGTGTATTGCTGAAGATGAGAGCATAGCTCTCGAAATGTACATCCACTAATAAACTTGTTGTGGTAAGAAGTAACTATTCTCTATTTTTTATTAGATTCAAACCACAGTGCTCCTAATACTTTTGTTATTAAGCTTGTTTATAGTATAATTTCTCTGAGAACGGTAATATTATCCTCACGGTTATGTGCAGTAGTTATGATACGTTTCAACCAAGATATAAACGGTTGTCGAACCGTCCTTTAATTAATAACTAGGCAGTTTCTTGTTTATATACAAAACGCGTGCTTTTTTCTTAGTCTGTTTTGGCTACATTGTGTGAAATTATTATTTAATTTAGTGTACCTAGTTCATATTTATTTATTTTGATAGTTATATTAAATTAATTTAAAAATATCAATGACGACCAAAATGAAACGTCTATAATTTTTATTTTAAACAATTCTTTTTTTCGATATAACAACCTTCAAAACGTTACATTGCTTTGGTAAACAAATTTGACATTTATCATGACACATTTTTCGTTTTACAACAAACATTTTTTATTTAATCCCCCAAATGTTGAAGTTCTGCATAAGAAGTTTCTCTTCAAAAAAAAGAGGTAAAAAAACTCTTAAGTTAAACGCTTATTGTACAATCGATAATAATGTACTAAAAACTAGAAAATAAATATGACTCACCATAGGGGGCTTTAATTTAACTAAAATAAAATCGTGGGGGGCATTTAGTATAAAACTTTTATTTGTTTGAGATTAGAAATAAAATTTGCTTTCGACTAGGTCTTCTTCGACCATAATATAACTATAAAGGGAAGTAGTTGAAAAAGCTGTCCTAAGATTTGAAACAAAGAAACACAGAAACAAAGTAATATACGTTTATAGAGCTCTTATCTTCGGTTATAATCCTGGAATCTGAATTGATATTTGAATTTGACAACTGCCATATTATGTTGATCCACAATATATATGCTGATTACCTCAGATATCTCTCTCTCACTCTTTGTTCAGAAAATAGTCATAAAAGCATTCCGGTCAATGTCAATGTATGTACCGTCACAAAACAGTGCAATGTCGACGCATGCGCTACGGTTTCAGAACTGCCCATTTATAGCTGTTTGGAACATGCCCATTGGATTTGGATACAGAATGTATTTATTGTAACATTGTATTCAGGATTATTTGTTAATTCAATAAATTAAGTTTACTTAAGATGCTGAGATAATTATTATGCGTCTATAGCTCTCGGTCATTCGACAAGTAGCAACCGTAAGCTACTCCAATTCGATATAAGCAAACATTACAAGATGCTAGAACTTATATGATTGAAAGAAAATAAACGATTTTTATCTAACAGTCAAATATATCGTAATTAGTAACTACTAAAATTAAGCTTTGTTCCTTGATGTATACTACGTATGAAAAATTACATTACGATCTATTTATAATATGAGAAAAATTTAGATTCTTTTTTGAAAAAAAAAGGCGGCAGGTTTAAAAGTATAATAATTGTGGCTTTAAGTTACAGCTCTATTATAAGAAAATCTTGCCATGTACAATTGAACATGCTGCTTGTAAACCGTAGTGTAAAAGCAAACCATTATTTTTAAAATGTTTTTTTTTTTTTGGTATTATGCTACTACTAAGCGTGAATTTATATTATGCGCTTCTGGTAACGCTATTAGTATCTCAAAAATGCGCATCTAGAAAACTTTCATATAGCTGAGAGACGCCGTCAAAATGTTTATAGTAACTCGACAATTACTGATCAAGAGAAATTTCCACAGACAAAGAAAAAGTAAGTGAAGTAAGAAAATATGTTTTTTTTTTCTTTAATTTAGCAAATATAAAATATAATTCTTTTATAAATCCTTAAAGCATCTAAATTAAAATACTATATCTTGTTCAACCCTGGCATAGATGAACCTTCTGTAGTGTAATATGTATGTACGTATATAATGGCGCAATTTCCTACGAATAATTAGAAATACATAAAGTTAACTTCATCAAAATGTATTTAATAAAGATAATACATGCAAATTCTTACAAAGCAAATAAATGTAAATGTTTAACTTATGCAATGTTCTTATATCGCATGGCATGTCTTAAATATTAGCATTTATATTGTTATTTTATAAGCTTATAAAAATACATCGTAACAATGTTCAACACTTCAATACTCATTTATCTTTCTTCATTTGTTCTGTCAATTATTGTTATAGATATATGTCTGAAGAGTTTTATTTTATTTTTATGTTTATATCTTCTCTTAACCGGAAAATACAAAATTAAATAAAATATAATCTTTCGTTAACTACAAGACCGTCGAATATGTATTTGACATGCAGTGAAATCTCGCTTGAGTACTTCCCCATGGTAAGTAATGTTTTATTCGCTCAAGAGGAGTATTCACTCAAGAAAAAAAATAAACAAAATAAATAAAAAAACTCGGGTTGCAGTGCCAAACCCTACCGACAATGTAGTGAATTTGCTACTCTACAGGCAGTGTGACTTTAATATGTGAACTTAAATTATTTTTTAACCTAAAAACATCTCTTCCATTTAAACAAAAACTGAAAAAACGATTGTTGTTTATTTGTCAAATTATTGGTTAGAAAAACATTTATAGTATATAAAAATCCTCATTTATTATAAGAATTCTTATGAGTATTATTTTGCAAGAGAGTGATAATTTTTTGAGCTAGAAACCTGCCAAATAAGCACACCATGATTAGGACCTCAACATATAGAATTTATGCACACTAGGTATATATCCTCCACATTCCTTTAAAAAATTAAGGATCGAGATTTACTTTCAATATTTAGTTCCTGTTTATAGAACTAAAAAAAGGTCAAAAGAAGAAAAAGGCTCAATTAGAATCTGGGTAAATTTTATATCATATAGGCTCCATAAAAATGTCAATTTAATTTTAATTCTAGGAAAATGAATTAAAATTAAACCTGAGAATTCACCCATGTTTAATTAACATACATTAAACTGTCATATTGAGTAAATAAATGCAGTACTCTGGTTTACCTTACTAAAATGTAAAACATTCGGAAAACTATTTCGAGACTCGCTAATTAAATCTTGTTTACATCATGTTAGTATTTACATAATAAGGTATGCTGGTACTCTTAAGGTTGACTCGGTATTAATGTGAACATAGTAACCTACGTGGGTATAATCTACACATTAGCGATGCTTTGATCATATGGATTCAGAGTGCTTATGAAACATTAAAAACAATGTCTTAAAACACAAAGAATACGATAGTTTTTGACACAATAAAAATAAACAGTAATGTTTGATTTTGATCTAAACATCCATACTTATAAATGCGATAGTAACTCTGTGTGTTAATTTTTCACGCCTAAACCGCTGAACAGATTTCAATAAAGATTGGCAAGGAGATAGATTGCATCCTGAGGAAGGACATAGGCTACCTTTTATCTAAAAAAACCTGAAGAGGTTGAAATAGGGAATGAAAATTTGTATGGGGAATCCATCATTTTTCAAGTTGGGGATATGAAAATTCTTATTTAGACTTTTGATAAGAAATAAAGAATTACGTGTTTCAGCGTTTTCGCAAGGCTCCTAGCCGGAAACTTTTTTTAACTTTTACGAATACTGAAATAAAATATTTGGGATAGTCTATTATGCTATTATAACAGGGCAATGGCTGGTGAATACGGATATATTCAAGAAAAACCTTGCGACTTCGTATAATGTGTCTATCTTTAATTGGCAAACTACAAATCCTGGCGAACCCGGACTGGGCTGCTAGTAACCCTATATATATTTTTAAATTCGAATTTTAAAAACACGGCCACTGTGGAGTAAATGATAACTCGACTAGCGCGAATCTGGGAACTTCGGGATCGAGTTTCTGAAAACTCCATTTGTGTGAACTGTTTGTTTGTTTGTGTTGCTTCGTTCAAATGTGTCTTGTGTGTAGATTGTAGAGAATCAATGAAGTGCAAATCTAAATCTATACAATCGCCAGCGAGAAGCTCGTCTGCTTGCACATGCTAGGGCAAGATTACACATATCTCGTTTAGAGCAAGTTTCAGTAACCTAGTATGATTACATATTATGTACATAATGTGTAATACTAATATAATAAATATACTCGATAAAAGGTTATTATTATTAGAGCTGACGACAGGTAATCAGCAATCAGACAAGTATTAATTAGAAAACTTAATTATTTGTACTAACTACATAAATATATACAATATAGTAGGTACATATCTATAAGCTTTGTAAATTTAATCTGGATTAATCCATATAAAAAACCCAGATCATCTGCGCTCAAAATCCCCGGGACAGGCAATTTTACTTTTGAAATAAAACTTCTTTTGCCATGGTAGAGTGAAATTGACTTTTGAGATTGAAAATGTACACTAACGAACGTGTTGCAATGTACGTATAACACAGACTATGAAAACAGATTGTAGAACATTAGGCCTAGTTTATATGAGAGGCGTTCAACGCGCGTTGGCCCAACGCGCGTTTACAGCTTCTATACAATTGTATAGGACTGTTTATATGATAACGCGCGTTGGTGGCGCGTTGAACGCGCGTTATCATATAAACAGTCCTATACAATTGTATAGAAGCTGTAAACGCGCGTTGGGCCAACGCGCGTTGAACGCCTCTCATATAAACTAGGCCTTAACTTAGGTGGCGGCGTGTAGAACGGTTGTGCACATGAAAAAAAAAACTGTAAAATTATAAACTTACAAGCATTTATTGTTATATTGAATAATTTTTCCTGCCAGTTTGACTTATATTCGGGTAATTAGACTTTTTGGACGCACTGTATATTGACTTAAATACCCCTCTTTTGAACTATAAACTACACCTAATAAGATTTTAATTGAAATGTAAGTGCAAAAAATCCACAGTTATTATATTGTATTTTGATCGTAAATAAAACATATTCCATAATACTGATTTGAAAAGTATAGTGGCGTGTGTGAGTCGGAGGACTGGTAAATATTTTGAGCCGGAATGAAACCCCCCCTCCGTTTTCGCGGATGCTGAACACGATAGCAGCGTCAGAATTTCTCGTTTGGGTGGCCCAACCCCTCATACCGGCCAAAAACCACCCCCGAGAGGGGTTAAACGCGATTTACTAGATTGCCCTGCAGAAAGAAGTACTTTACCCCCGTTTTCGAGAATGCTGAGCACGGTGGTGGTGTTGGATATCGCGTCCGATCCCTACCAACCCCTCCACCGGCCAATACTCACCCCCGAGAGGGGTGAATTTTTTCCATTATCAGCGGCAAATACATGTTCTCCTCCCGTTGTCGAGGATGCTATGAGCACAGTGGTGGAGCTGAATATCGCGTCCGACCCCTATCAACCCCTCCACCGACCACTTCTCGCCACCGGAAGGGATGAATTTTTTTTATTATCACCGGGAAACACATTTGTCCCCGTTTCTGAGGATATTGAGAATGGGGGAAAAAAATTCACCCTTTTTGGGGGTGAGTATTGGCCAGTGGAGGGGTTGGTAGAGGTCGGACGCGATATTCAGCTCCACCACAGTGCTCAGAATCCTCTAAAACGGGAGGAGAACATATATTTACCGTTGATATTACAAAAAAAATCACCCCTTTGGGGATTAGTAGGTGTCGGACGCGATATCCAACACCACCACCGTGCTCAGCATCCTTGAAAATAGCGGTAAAGTACCTCTTACTGCAGGGAAACCTAGTAAATCGCGTTTAACCCCTCTCGGATGTGGTTTAGGCCGGTTTGAGAGTTTGGGCCACCCCAAAGAGAAATTCTGACGCCGCCATCGTGTTCAGCATCTTCGAAAACGAGAAGCGGAGGTAGTTTCATTTCGGCTCAAAATATTTACCATATTCGCGTTTTTTTCGACACACACACGCCACTAGTAAATCGGGTGTGAGTGACGATTGTGAATTTAATTTGGTTAATTCCTTGAAAAATATTTTTCCAAGCGATCGTTTATTAGAATTTTTGCCATAAAGCACACAAACTATTAGCGTTGACCGGATGTCGAAACCTAGAGATCAGATTAAAATTATCGACTATAAAATATACATATATGTGTAAGTACGATAACTCTCAACAGATTTTACCGAGTTGAACTAAATTTGGTACACAAAATCTGAAATACATAACTGCATGAAGTCTATTTTAAGGGTGGTTTATAGAGATTGACAAATATTGTTACACTCAAAAAATACGAGAAAAATTCGCAGAAATCTTTCAGATTTGATAGGTGAAATTGAAACATTTGGTTACATTTTTACTAAAATCAACTCTTCAGGACTGGGTCTACAAATTTAATGAAAACACTATAGCATGTGGATACGAAATTAGTTTTTTTTTACTTTAACGGGAGTCGGCATGTCGTCGGGAACCACTAAGGGATTAAATATAGTATTTTTTCCAAAAATAAACTTAACATAATAAATCTAATGTCTAAATGTCTGTATTAGCAAATATACTATTTTGTCGACAGGGTTCTGCACTGCGACCAGGCTTTTCTTAATTCGTCATTAATCATCATCACAAACATACAAACATGCAAAAAAACGCAACTCAAAAAATCACCGCAGCTGGTGTGTGCCGTTTCTAGTCTCTTTGCTTTATCTTTCTTAAGTATAAATTATTGAAGTTTCCTTTTACTTTAATCTTAAAATAGTGATCTTTTGAGAACAATTTCGAAAGGCTAAATTTATATTGATGGTCGGATCTTGTCTTACCTACAACACTCCATAATTCAGTTAAAATTGCTTTCAACACAGAAAACGTGCTGTTGATAAATAATTAAAATTTTCTTATGTTCACTTTGTAATGCAAAGTTTAAAATTCTAATCTATGAATGAGTTCAGTATTGTCGCAGTACTGAGAACATAAAATATAGTAAAACTTAACATATCAAACTGATTGTTATACAAGTAAAAAATAAATTGAATATAAATGATTTTACCAAGTGAAACTACCATAAAAAATAATGTCACTTTACTTGTAGTCTGGTGGTAAAATTACATTTTTCGTTCTGCTGGTATTTGACACCGAGTTAAAATTGGCAGCACGAAAATTCCGTATAACAAAACTATTGGAATGAGAATTAATGGGCTCTATTTAAGGATTAATTTAGTGCCCTATTTTTAATTTTAGGGTTTTTATCCTTTTGGGCAAAATCTGCAGAGCTGCTAGCTTATAAAAAAATTAGCAGCGCCACAAAGTCAAATGGTAAGAGATTTGAGGGCTAACTTAGTGCCCATTTTTAAATTTAGGGGTCTTATTTTATTAGGCAAAATATTTGAATAACTACTATATGGTGGAAGTACGGGTTACTTATGGTGGAGAAGCGGGTTAAGCTGGCAGCGCCACAACGTGAAATTAATTTAATGATTGCATGAGATTAAGGGCTAATTTAATATAAAAAATAATATAACCTTTTTCAGAGAGCTATTAAGCTATTAGTTGTTGTACATTGGTTTCTCTAATGAACATAGCCCTGAATTTAAAAATAAGATATTAACTCTTATCGGTCGTACGTCACCGTTTTCAGCAGCATTCGTACGGCACGTGTGAAGTTACAAGTCGAATGCTATATTAAAAATGCGATATGAAACCGGAACGGTCAATTAGTTATTATAATATTGTATTGTTTCCGAAACTACATACCTATGCTAAATTTCTACTCAATCGGATAATGATAAGCAGTTAAAAAAGCTGTCCCAAGATTTGAAACAAAATATAATAATTAATTATGTAAATAAATAAATAAAAAATTAAATAAATATATAAACAAATATACGAAGTCAAGTTAAATAAAAGCGTCTAAAAATAACTACAACCTGGTGAAAATCCAGCATGTAAAAAGTCGCGTCTGATAAGGGTTAAATTAGCCCCCTAAATAGCTTTTAAATCTCATGCAATTGTTAAAATGATACCGCATTGTAGCACTGCTAGCTTGACCCGCTCGTCCACCACAATTAACCCGTACTTCCACCATATAAAAATTATTCAAAGATTTTAACGAAAAAATCAACAACCCTAAATATAAAAATAAGGCACTAAATTAGCGCTTAAGTAGCCCTTAAATCTCATACCATTCGTTTCATCAATCGGCCTGTGACTAATAACTTTTTCTAGAGCTAGCAGCTCCACAGGTTTTGCCTAAAAGGATAAGAGACCTAATATTAAAAATGGGATACTAAATTAGCTCTTAAAGGGCTTTTAATTCGCATGCCAATTATTTTCTCATACGACATTTTGGTGATGCCTGCTTCAGCTGAATATATTTGACTACTAAGATATCCCAGTTGCTGTTTAAGCTATGGACACCAATTTAAATATTATGTTTGTACCGTGTACGAAAAAAAAACTAGTAACATTACATATGCAAATAAAACCTAAGTAATTATTTCGATGAAAATATTCATAGGTAAAAATTGTATGCCATTTCTACTCATGAGAAATAATTTAATTTTTTAAAATCACCTTTAAAATTAATTAATTTATAAGCAGTTTGTGAATTCCCTCTGAATTACTAAAAAGTATCAAATTTTCATTAAGGATTATAATCAGGTGTGATGATCTGAACATTGTCACGGAATTTCTACTTATTAACAAAAGGTGCGTAAAGTAAAATGTTCCAAACAGCAATTGTATAAGAGTGAGTAAGACAGACACGCAGGGGACAGAGAGAAAGAAAGAGAGAGAGAGCCCTAGAGTAGTTATGGTCGCGGTCGTTCAAACAACAAGACATATATGGTATGAATTTATCTACTTGTGTCAGGTGAATACAGTAGTTTACTGTGCAACAGCAGTGAGCAGGGATTAGCGCAGACTTAATGTTGTAAGAGGATTACGACCAGTTGCACGATTACGCCGCTGTGCGTCTCTGTTGTCGCACGGTAACTGAACAACAATGGAAACATAACCTCGCTGCTACTCTGTTTTATATATGCATCGCTGCTTCGTAACGTCAGTGCTTACCGGTTTTAAACTCGGCACCAGTCAGCCTCATTAATACTTTTTGCAATATATAAAATTATTTCATTAATCTCTTCTTTGTTTTGTGAAAATAGTTCATCAAAATAAACAAATAGCATCACCAAAAATCTAACTGAATCACAATAATGTAATCAACTATAATAATTGGTTTATTTCTAATAAATATATTGCGCATGACAATAAACAATTTCTTCCAGGCACATAACAATGGCATCGTGCATCGTGGTTATTGGGTGTTGTGAAACTGGTTTTCACTGTTCAATCGTTTTTTTTTTTTTAGTTTTTTATCATCAGTAAGTTCAATTATCAGTTGGCCAATTTTAATGAGATGCCAACAATTAATATTTCACCACCGGTCCCATCTTTTAAAATGTGGGCGCACAGTGCAAACTATACAATCCAAAAAACTAAAAAACTTGCATTAACAGTTTTAGATGAATCGAATTTAGTCTATAGAAATTGGAAACATATGCGTTTAATTTAAGTTTTATTGTGTATTTTTACATTTCTGATCGATTGACGTGGGTGCCCAACACTCGACGTGGTATCAAACCGAAAAGTGCAATAATGCTGCTGACGTCAAATTATAGAAAATTGCTTTGGAGTCCCGTCATCAGTGTAAACATATCGGATTGTTGGATGTTTCGAACTATTTACATCGGAATATAGAACTTGTGTGGTATTTAGAATGACGATATATTTCAGAAATTAAGTGATTTTTTTTTGTCATGGCAAGCTGTTAGGAATGAACTAGCTGAACGTAGGTTGTACCTTAAGCCGTAATGTTGGCCGGATACGGATACGACGTAGCATTCTGCTGACGTAACGTATTCGTGTTTGAAATGCTCTAAACCGGGGGCGGGCAAATCTTTTGATCGGCGGGCCACATAGCTGATGAAAATTTGACCGCGGGCCGTATGGCTGATAAAATTTCGCCAAAAATTTGCAGAGCAAAAAAAAAATAAAGGTCCTCATATTCTATTTCCACATTTGGAGAGCAAAAGAAAAAAGGTCCCCACATTCTATTTTCGCACATTTTACTATTTTTCTAAAATGCTTCGCGGACCGGACAAAATTGCGCTGCGGGCCAGATCCGGCCCGCGGGCCGCCATTTGCCCAGGCCTGCTCTAAACTATACCGTTAATACCCCAGTCCTTAGCATGAGTAATGCAGGACATAGGCTCTATGCTCTAGCTTTTCATGCGTTTCGTCAAGTAAAGAAAATATTGACTGGCTCTCTATTTATGTATCGGTAGTCAGCACATGTACGTGTATATTGCATATATAAAGGCCGCTGCACACGAGGCTAGAAACGCTGCTAGAAACACTGCTAGGACTTCCGCTAGCTGGTACGCTGGATACGAGACTGGAAATGAGGTCACTGCGGGCTCGCCTGCTAACTCACAAGATAGATTTCAAAAATTAGAACAGGGGCTATTTTTTAGCTAGGTCCGCTGCTAGGTATAAGCAAGAACCGTGTCTTGTCACGTGGGCGACTTGAACAAACACCCACAAACCAACATGACGTCATTCTGCTCAGAGTCAGACAACAGACACGTTTTGCCCGTGCACCAGATTTATTCACAAAAGATGTCTTGTGTGAAGCGACCACATCACAGCAAACAAGAAAAATAGCGTTAGAAAACTAGTAAGCAAATCTAGCAGTGTTATTATGTTCAATATATGTGTCTATATTGCACACATACACACCAGTATGGAGCGTAGGTGACTTTAAAAGCTTGTACAATGGGCTACTTGTTGCACATTAACAAAACAGAGCAACAGGGTACCCTGTTTATTATAAGATTAAAGAAGAATTTCGCAGTCTCTCAAAATCAGTTTACAACTATAAATACAAACTTATACCACTCATAACTTCACAATGTAATATAAGCGGTAGAGTTTATATGCATAGCTTTTATACGTTGTTTTATTGCTTTACCGCTTCATTTTGATAAGCGTACAATAATGATGACTCACTCCTACTATTTTAATACCTTAGGTACCTACTATAGTTTACATTGATTACTCTGATGCGTAAAACGTTTTAAAAATATGTTTCGAAGGTTCACTCCACAACAGAGCTATAAAGTTGGTAGGTATTCTGAATTTTTCGAACTGATAAAAGTTGTAAAAATAAAATGAAGAAATAAATCTAAATTGCAAAAAAATTGTGAAAAATATATTTTTTTAGATTTTAATCAAAATGGTATGAGAACCAAAATATATAATATACACTGTTTGTAACCTTAGGATAGTACAAAGTTTAGTATGTTTGATCTTTCAACTTTTAGATGATGGCCAAACCATTAACCCGAACTTTACAAAATCGAACCCTGTATAAACTTGCAAGCGGGTCGTTTACGCACGTATCCACTAACGACAGAGAAACACGTCCGGTCAGAAGCAGTCTGATCATTTCTAGACTATAATTCCTGCAATTATAGTACCTACCTAATGTAATTGGTCTAAGTGTTTGATCATTGTGCCATGAAATTTTTTAAGCGTAGAAGACACCGATAAAATTTGACGGTTAAAAAAATTAAAACAGTGATAAGTAATATTATCTATCCAAGTTATATACTAATAGTCAATCATCAGAGTACATTAACGTTAATGCCTATAGCTGTAGTACTTATGTTTTCTAAAGCGACAATAATGTGGATGTTTTCAATAATATTACAGTTAATAAAAATCGATTTTGTTAGGGCTGTGTAGGTCATAATATGTGGAAAGTTATTTCATTGGAAATATCACAGAGTTTCGGTAAGAAATAGTTGTTTTTCGATGATCACTGGAAATGCGTTATATACTGTTTGATCATGTTTAAACATATAACGTGCTTTCAATATTTTTCTAATTTCTCTGTACCTAAATGGATCTTGCCTGTTGACAATAAATACTCTAAGCGAATAGCGAGTCTTTCTATTTGATCTTGATATGTTAAAAAAAGTATTTTACGGATATTTAAGTTTATTTTTGATAACTGGAACATATTTGTGAACACTAAGTCGAAATTTCATTTAATTATTTCTTGATTTATAGTATATTACACCACAAGGGTCGAAAGTGTGAAATTCTTGGCCTGTGCGCCATGTTGCCTGAGTGCCGGCGGAAGTGAAAACTTGAATATTAACGTCTTACGAATTTTCGATCAAAATGGTTTGTATCATAGATTGCATTTTTATGTACGATATTTCAACGCTAAATGTCTAACGTTGTATAAATAACAGTTTTCGTCTTACGCATTTTCGATCAGGACACGTGACCCTGACGCAAATATATCTGACGCGAGTTTAACATTTTTTACCCATTACAAAAAAAGTGTACAACGCCGCTAAAGAAGTTTTCACTTCAAAAATTAAACCATATCCAAAGCCGCTACCTTACAGAAGAAGTTTTATTAAAATACTACCTTGTATTTAAAAATGGAAACAATTAACGCGAAGGCCTCTAGGTGAGGGAAGTACAATTTTAAAAGCAACGGTCATTAGTATACTGGAGCAGGTAACAAAACGTATCCAGTGCACATCTGACTTTATAACGACACGTGACGTCGGTTGCCATGTTGTTTGTAAATGCTGAAACAGGAATGAAATAATGTTTGTTGGTAATTTGTACTCGCCACGGCGTTCAGCCGTAAAAACGCCGCCACAGTCTGTTGGAACCATAGATCTACTACAGCAAACAGAGAGAACATAATTGAATTAACATTGGCATCAGCAAAAGCTTAGGAATTTTTTATGTGCGGTAATTGCAGGTAGGTACATATTAACTTATCTGATCAAATAGTTGTATTTAATTGCATTCTATCCGCGCATTGATGTTAAACATATGAACTTGTTACTTAATTTTTTTATCTGTGGTTTTTGATGTGTAGTTTTGAAAGTATAAACAGGGTTAGTATATTTACATTTGCACAAATAGCCAATCCGGCCCTCTGAGGTTTACATTCTTTAAGAATCAGCTTCTTAAACGATATTGTGATTTCGTTTTCACGTCGAAGAGGAATTAAATACGATAATTTGGGAAAAATGTTAAAGAATCATGATCTCTATGTAACAGTATAACACCCTATTATATCACGTTTCTTTAACATTCTTCTGTGAATATTTCGAACAATTACAACAATTTTTTGCGAAATAATCATATTTTTAACATCAACATGATTTTAAAAATCTTACATCCTTAATTCATATGAAACGTAATAGATGACACTAGTTTTCAATGGTTCACTTGCGTGGATTTCACTTCAATGCTTTAATGATGCTTGAAGTTCACATTGATACTGTTCTATGTTTCAAAATCATCTTTCTAATTATGTCAATAATGAAGTTTTTAAAGTTATACTTCTTTTAGCGCCTTATGAAAAAATGACCAGAGTGGATTTTTACGACATAAGGTGAAAATTAACAGCACGAAATTGCTCGCTAAATCATACACTTTGGACATTTTGTTAAATATTTGAATTTACGAAAAATTTGACTGATGGCGCTGTGATCAAAAATGTAAAATAGTGACTATGACTGATGTCAGGTGATATTTTATTTCAATAAGAAACAAATTACCTATTTGCTTATAAATTATGTCAAAGCACATAGAAGTGATTGATACTATTGATGAATATTATTGAAAACACTTTTTTTGGAAATACGCAGCCAAAATATTATATTTATTTTCTTAAATATTTTAGAGAGACATACCTAATATCTTTAAATTTTTTATAAAAAAAATTGTTATTATAGTGCAAAAAAAATAAACGTTTCGCCTTGCTAGGCTTTTTCAGAATGACTTGTTTAATTTTGTTTAAAAAAAAATGTTTTTTCTATATAATAAAACAGCTGTACTAACTTTAAATTACTTGCCATTTCATCAAATCATTGAAAATTTTGATACAGAAGATTTATTCAAGAAACTTTCAACAATATGAACTTAACAATAGTTACTCAACACAATAGATGTCTGCTATCAAAGACCAATCAAAGGAGTTTTCAAGAGATCAACAGTTTTAACATAAAATTAATCAAGTTTTTCTGAAGAAGCATAGCACTATAATGACGATTTTTTTTATAAAAAAAATTGAGAAATATCTTACAAAAATATTGTAAGAAAATAAATTTTAAATTTGGGTACATATTTATAAAATGTTTTTTTATATATAATAAAAGAGTCGTACTCTTTAAATTACATATTATTGAAAACGTTTGTTAGTGATAATATACCACTCCAATTCTTTTATTTCAATATATTATCTGAATACAATTTAAAAATTAGTTTTTAATCACGTCAATATATAATAACTTCTAACGCGTGAACAGTACACGCACCACTTTTTACAAAATGCTTGTCAAAAACAAGCTTATTATTAATTCTGAAAATATGTTTGACAGATACAGATATGTAAATTTTTGTGTAAATTCTTTGTAGTTTAAATCTTTGATTAACGTCTGATTAGAACTCTTCAATAAATAAAATAAAATTATCGACCAATTTTTCAGACAATATATTAACAATAAATATAAAATTAATACATTATTTTAACGTTTCAGTCCGGCTTTGGACCTTCTTCAGAATTGATCTAAAAAATATAAAAATAATTAATATTTAAAATCTAATTCGCTTTTTATAGAATACTAGCCGTTACCCGTGGCTTCGCACACGATTGAGACGAAACACGGATGCATTCCCATTATTTCCTTCTCGACGTAGACTCCCCTAATAAATTTCAAAATTAATGACGTTCACGTGATCAATGTTCTGACAAACCTTGAAAATGACACCCATGTTGATTTGTAGACTATTTACCTCGCTTCTGATAAAGCATGAAAGACACGTTGATTTATTTGTTGACAGGAGCAATCCTGCGCATTTTCGAATTGACGCATGTATATGATTTCTGTTACACCCTTTAAGTGGCTGAATTTTCAAAAATCTGTTCTTAGCGCATGCCTATGTCATAATGACTATCTGTGTGCCAAATTTCAGCCCAATCCGTCTAGTGTTTTGAGCTGTGCGTTGATAGATCAGTCAGTCAGTCAGTCACGGTTTCTCTTTATATATTTAGATAGATAGCCGTTACCCGCGGCTTCGCACGCGATTGAGACGAAACACGGATTCAATTCAATTCTTTCAATTTCAAAATTGATGGCATTCACGTGATAAACGTACCGATAAACCTTGAAAATGACAACCATGTTGATTTTTAGAGTATTTATCTCTTTTCACCCTCTGAACGGGTTGTTTTTGAACCAGTGGGAGTATATGCTCAAGTAATTCAAGAATTACAAGGCGCGAAATTTTACGTCAAATACCCCGGTGTTTTGTTTGAAAATTGGTGTATATGTTATCTTAAAAAAAAAAACTTCGGAGAAGTAAAAACTTCGTTCTGTGCTAAATTCAAAAACTTGAGGCGACTGAATCTCAGAATTATAACTTAAAAAAAAAGAATTTCGAGGCAGACAAGAAATTGAAATCAAGCTCGAAATTCTGTGCCTAAGACGTCGAAAAAAAAAAAGAATTTTGAGGCAGACAAGGAATTGAAATCCAACTTCGAAATTCTGTGCTTATAAAAGCTACAAGAGCAACAGCAAAAAAATGCAAAGACGGTGTTTGCATAACTCCTTTAGTTACCACTAAAAAAACGCCGTCTGTGCACTTTTTTTTTGCTGTTGCTCTTGTAGCTTTTATAAGCACAGAATTTCGAAGTTGGATTTCAATTCCTTGTCTGCCTCAAAATTCTTTTTTTTTTTCGACGTCTTAGGCACAGAATTTCGAGCTTGATTTCAATTTCTTGTCTGCCTCGAAATTCTTTTTTTTTAAGTTATAATTCTGAGATTCAGTCGCCTCAAGTTTTTGAATTTAGCACAGAACGAAGTTTTTACTTCTCCGAAGTTTTTTTTTTAAGATTTCACGTCTTTTTCCAAAGTGTGAGACATTATTTTTATTTTTTCTCCAAAAAATAAACATATGTGCATTTTTAGAATTAAGAGGCCACAGATTCCATGAAGGCTAATTTTGAAGGTATGAAAAAAAATCAATGAACAAGACCAACCATTAAAAATACAAAAATTTTTTCATATCATTTGTAAAATACTTATTTTGCATTAAAAAAGAAGTTTCACTTTAAAAACTTTCCTCTTTTTAATTTTAGTTGCACTTTTTATGATGAATATGGTTTTTAATAAATTAAATTATTTAAATCTAACTTCAATCATATATTTTGTTATTTTTTAATAAAAAATTTGACGAAAGTGTATTTTTCAAAAAACAAGAAAAAAAAATTAAAAATTAAACAAGAAATAAAAATATGTATATGAGAAAAAAATTGAGAAAATAAATTAAAAATAAAAAAAACAATTAAAAATATAAAAAAAAATTTAAAATTAAAAAAAAAATAAAAATAAAAAATATGATTATATATAAATATCAAGTGGAAATAAAATGGAGTAGAAAAAAAAAATTTCCAATGATGCCGGCGGGAATCGAACCCGAGACCCTGTTATTAGTGTTATTACTAGTCTAACGTCGTAACCGTTAGTCCACGAGCACACACGCAGTATAAGCTGTAATTGTGGTACAGAAGTATATATGGGTGATACGAAAAATCGGTCCTATGAAAGTCACGTGGTCACAGAACTATAAAACTTGGAAACTCGTCTCATATACACGGCGTTATATGGGAGCTAGGCAAAATCAATGTATAAGAATACGTTAGAGATACGTCGGCATTTAGCACAGAAAAGAATCTCTAACGAGATTCTTCGATTCGCAATAGCCGAAATCGACCACTGCCCGAAATTTTTGTCCACAACGCGTTGCGGGTAAGGAAATTTACCTACAAAGCATTTTCTGTTCGTTTTTTCGGGGCATGGGTAAAATTAAATGCCCACAACGCGTTGTGGGTAAATGCCCGTACCCACTACACGAATTAAAAGTTTTTGGAGCGTCGCATCGGTTTGTGGGCATTCCAATCTACCCACGTCGCGTTGTGGGCGTCTCTTTACACACGATGCGTTATAATAATAATAATAACAATTTTTCTGATAGCTTTTAATAATACCATTAATATCATATTATATTATAATAATAAAAATAAAGTTTTAACTCCGAAAAACATGTATAATATCTAAATACCTAATAATCACTGAGTTCATTTAAATATGAAAGTATGTATCAAAAAATTCACAACAGTTTTTCTTCCAGGCTCTACTTATTCTTGCACGGATTGTCTTTGAGACGCTCACAACGCGACGTGGGTAGATTGGAATGCCCACAAACCGATGCGACGCTTCAAAAACTTTTAATTCGTGTAGTGGGTACGGGAATTTACCCACAATGCGTTGTGGGCGTTTAATTTTACCCATGCCCCGCAAAAACTAACAGAAAACGCTTTGTGAGTATATTTCCTTACCCGCAACGCGTTGTGAGCAAAAATTTCGGGCAGTGGCCGATTTCGGCTATTGCGAATAACATATATATAATTATATTTAACGACACTTGGAGAATAATATAGTATAACTTAATTTACTTATTCTAAGAAAAAAATAACAGTTGAAAATAATGAAACACAGAAAGGAAAATATAATTTTAATAATTTCATGGTTCTCTATGTAATATGTTATTGTGTCATGCAAAAATTAAACCTAACTAACATCTTCAGAACAAAAGAACAACAGATTTTTTTTAAAAATATTTCTGAAATTATGAGTTTAGAAAAAAAATTTCATAACTTTCTTGTAAAAACAGATAGAAAAATAAACCGTTATGAAAAGTACCCAATTATTATATAAAAACAACTTTATAACATATATGTGCCGACTTTAGCTCAAAGAATTTTTTACAAAACTTTCTTTAAAATAAAATAATAAAACATTATAAAAAGTACACCATTATTATATAAAAAACAACGATGGCATGTATCTCTTTTGCGCATGCGCCGATTTTTCCCAAAAATTATACAAAACTCTTGTAAAAATAGATCGAATAATAAACAGTTATGAAAAGTATACCATTGTTATATACAAACAACTTTATAACTTATACCTCTTCTGCGCATGCGCCGACTTTCCCTCAAAAAAACATTTTACAAAAATTTCTTGTAAAGTAGAATAATAAAACATTATAAAAAGTACACCATTATTATATAAAAAAATTGGATGTCTGTAAAGTCGGTTTACGGACGATAGTTTTACGTGATAACGTATTCCGATCGAATATCATATTTAATAATACATTACTGCGCTCTCGCTTGCGCGCACAGGGTCAGGCGGAACGTTACACTTTTTCGTGCGTGCAGCTGGTGTTTCATCAATTTATAAGACGTTATCACGTCAAAAACTTAGTCCACCATCTTTAGAAGTCCGCCATATTGGATTTAGAGTGACGTCACTTTATTTTTCGAGTTATTCTCAGCAAGCCCTTTCATTTGATACCCATATTGTAGGAAAGCATAATAAAATTAGTCCGCCATCTTTAGAAGTCCGCCATATTGGATTTAGAGTGACGTCACTTTATTTTTCGAGTTATTCTCAGCAAGCCCTTTCATTTGATACCCATATTGTAGGAAAGCATAATAAAATAAGTCCGCCATCTTTAGAAGTCCGCCATATTGGATTTAAAGTGACGTTACTTTATTTTTCGAGTTATTCTCAGCAAGCCCTTTCATTTGATACCCATATTGTAGGAAAGCATAATAAAATTAGTCCGCCATCTTTAGAAGTCCGCCATATTGGATTTAGAGTGACGTCACTTTATGTTTCGAGTTATTCTCAGTAAGCCCTTTCATTTGATACCCATATTGTAGGAAAGCATAATAAAATTAGTCCACCATCTTTAGAAGTCCGCCATATTGGATTTATAGTGACGAAACTTTATTTTTCGAGTTATTCTCAGCAAGCCCTTTCATTTGATACCCATATTGTAGAAAAGCATAATAAAATTAGTCCGCCATCTTTAGAAGTCCGCCATATTTGATTTAGAGTGACGTCACTTTATTTTTCAAGTTATTTTCAGCAAGCCCTTTCATTTGATACCCATATTGTAGGAAAGCATAAAAAACTTAGTCCGCCATCTTTAAAAGTCCGCCATATTGGTTTTAGACTGACGTCACTTTATTTTTCGAGTTAATCTTAGCAAGCCCTTTCATTTGATACCCATATTGTAGGAAAGCATAATAACATTAGTCCGCCATCTTTAGAAGTCCGCCATATTGGATTTAGAGTGACGTAACTTTATTTTTCGAGTTATTCTCAGCAAGCCCTTTCATTTGATACCCATATTGTTGGAAAGCATAATAAAATTAGTCCGCCATCTTTAGAAGTTCGCCATATTGGATTTAGAGTGACGTCACTTTATGATTCGAGTTATTCTCAGCAAGCCCTTTCATTTGATACCCATATTGTAGGAAAGCATAATAACATTAGTCCGCCATCTTTAGAAGTCCGCCATATTGGATTTAGAGTGACGTCACTTTATTTTTCGAGTTATTCTCAGCAAGCTCTTTCATTTGATACCCATATTGTAGGAAAGCATAATAAAATTAGTCCGCCATCTTTAGAAGTCCGCCATGTTGGATTTAGAGTGACGTCACTTCATTTTTCGAGTTATTCTCAGCAAGCCCTTTCATTTGATACCCATATTGTTGGAAAGCATAATAAAATAAGTCCGCCATCTTTAGAAGTCCGCCATATTGGATTTAGAGTGACGTCACTTTATTTTTCGAGTTATTCTCAGCAAGCCCTTTCATTTGATACCCATATTGTAGGAAAGCATAATAAAATTAGTCCGCCATCTTTAGAAGTCCGCCATATTGGATTTAGAGTGACGTCACTTTATGTTTCGAGTTATTCTCAGTAAGCCCTTTCATTTGATACCCATATTGTAGGAAAGCATAATAAAATTAGTCCGCCATCTTTAGAAGTCCGCCATATTGGATTTATAGTGACGAAAATTTATTTTTCGAGTTATTCTCAGCAAGCCCTTTTATTTGATACCCATATTGTAGGAAAGCATAATAAAATAAGTCCGCCATATTGGATTTATAGTGACGAAACTTTATTTTTCGAGTTATTCTCAGCAAGCCCTTTCATTTGATACCCATATTGTAGGAAAGCATAATAAAATAAGTCCGCCATCTTTATAAGTCCGCCATATTGGATTTAAAGTGACGTTACTTTATTTTTCGAGTTATTCTCAGCAAGCCCTTTCATTTGATACCCATATTGTAGGAAAGCATAATAAAATTAGTCCGCCATCTTTAGAAGTCCGCCATATTGGATTTAGAGTGACGTCACTTTATGTTTCGAGTTATTCTCAGTAAGCCCTTTCATTTGATACCCATATTGTAGGTAAGCATAATAAAATTAGTCCGCCATCTTTAGAAGTCCGCCATATTGGATTTATAGTGACGTAACTTTATTTTTCGAGTTATTCTCAGCAAGCCCTTTCATTTGATACCCATATTGTAGGAAAGCATAATAAAATTAGTCCGCCATCTTTAGAAGTCCGCCATATTTGATTTAGAGTGACGTCACTTTATTTTTCAAGTTATTTTCAGCAAGCCCTTTCATTTGATACCCATATTGTAGGAAAGCATAAAAAACTTAGTCCGCTATCTTTAAAAGTCCGCCATATTGGTTTTAGACTGACGTCACTTTATTTTTCGAGTTAATCTCAGCAAGCCCTTTCATTTGATACCCATATTGTAGGAAAGCATAATAACATTAGTCCGCCATCTTTAGAAGTCCGCCATATTGGATTTAGAGTGACGTAACTTTATTTTTCGAGTTATTCTCAGCAAGCCCTTTCATTTGATACCCATATTGTTGGAAAGCATAATAAAATTAGTCCGCCATCTTTAGAAGTCCGCCATATTGGATTTAGAGTGACGTCACTTCATTTTTCGAGTTATTCTCAGCAAGCCCTTTCATTTGATACCCATATTGTTGGAAAGCATAATAAAATTAGTCCGCCATCTTTAGAAGTCCGCCATATTGGATTTAGAGTGACGTCACCGATTTTCCCCAAAAAAATAACAAAAATTTCTAGTAAAAATAGATAGAGTAAAAACCGTCTTAAAAACTATATTATTATTATATAAAACAACATTATAAGAGATTTATTCTTTTACGCATGCGCCGATGTTCCCCAAAAACAATAGGCCACTTCATATTTGCATATCAAACATCCTCCCAAAATTTGGTTTCAATCCGCTCATCCTTGGTGTCGGAATGATAAGAAATGTCAAAAGTGACGTTTGCTTCTGTCAAAGTATTAAGTTCTAATAATTAGTTATTCAAATTGTTAACTTAGAAGGCGTTGGATTTCAGAAATATTCGAAATGGCATCCGTTTTTGAACAAATGCTATCTTTTAATTTCATTATTGTCATAAATAAAATTATCGACCAATTTTATTTTAAGACTGAACATACGCAATAATTATATTACCATGTTATACCGTGCAACAGAGAGAGATAACCGAAAGATGTTTGCTATCGGTTATATCAGATTGAATTTATTTCTATATAAATGTGTATAAAAAAACTGATTGGGCGAATTCTGTTGTACGAAATTTATGTAAAATTTTCTCCTCTTTCGTTTAAGACAGGTTTCGAACCGATCTGATTTAAATTGAGCGAGTTATAAGCGAAAAACTTCGTTTTTTCTAAATTGCTCCCCTCTGGAGCAAAAATTCAAAAATCGGGCGACGTTGGGATCTAAGTTACCCGGAGACAAATCGAACAAAAAAAAGTTTTTTAAAATCGGTTAAGTCGTTTGGGCTGTACGCTGGATACAAAAAGCGTGACTCACAGATTCACAGATTCACAGATTCACAGACAAAGCGAGTACATATAGGCGCTTTAGCTTACGCTATTCGCGCCTAAAAAGCATGAAACACGTGTTTATTTATTTGTTGACAGGAGTAATCCTGCGCATTTTCGAATTGATACATCTAATATGATTTCTCCATGCAAATTTTGAAACCCCGTTACACTCTTTTAGGGGTTGAATTTTCAAAAATCCGTTCTTAGGGGATACCTACGTCGCAATAAATACCTGTGTGCCGAATTTCAGCCCAATCCGTCCAGTGGTTTTAGCTGTGCGTTGATAGATCAGTCAGTCAGTCAGTCACGGTTATCTTTTATATATTTAGATTAGGGGTTGAATTTTGAAAAATCCTGAAACACATGTTTACTTATTTAGCGCCAGGAGTATTCCTGCAAAGTTTCGAATAAAATGGTCTAACTAATCATGTTTCTCCATACAAACTTTGCACCCCCGTTTTACCCCCTTAGGAGATGAATTTCCAAAAATACTTTCTTAGTGCTCTCCTACGTTATAAAAGAAACCCCTGTACAAAATTTCAAGTTTATAACCCTTATAGTTTAGGCCCTGCGTTGATATGTCAGTCAGTCAGTCAGCTTCTCCTTTTATATACAGGGTGTCCCATTAAGAATGGGACATAGAACAACCGCAGATTCTCCAATTCAAAATAAAACGATTAAGCGAAATATGCTTAGATAAAATGTTGCTCGTTTCCGAAATACGGGGTGTTGAAGTTGAAAACTGAAAAATTATTAATGTCCATAATTTTTTTAATACACCGTATAATTTTACTCAAATCGGCACACTTGTTAAATATCATAAAATGCACCTAACAATAAAAAAATTAGTTCAGTACGCTCTACCAGTGGCGTACGGCAGAAGTAAGTAATGCTTGTACCCCTTCTAAATGTTACGCCGCTGTCTAAATTTTAATTTTGACTATAATTTTAATTTTTTTGATATTTTCTAAGTCAATAATGTACACTTGTTAGTTTGTTGTAAAGTCATTGGTTTTCGAGATATTCGCAGTTAAAGATAGATAGACATGTACTTTTTATTTGTATTATTATTAATAATATTCATTTTTACAATTTTGTCTTAAAACCAAACAAAGTAGAAACTAATGTAATGAAATTTTTAAAATCAGCCGTTAAATCAGCTAAAATGTTTCCAGCGTTAACTGTCGGATTCAAGGAGCAACATTTATTTTATGAAACACAGTTTTTATAAATAATGTTTCTGTTCTTCAAAAACAATTTATCTCTATCATAACAACGTGACGTGGCGCTCAGAGCCAGGCGTCATCAATTATTAAGCCTGAATATTTTAAACAGTTCATGGATTATATAGATTTAATTGTGCGTGTGTTGTCACAAATAGTAAAAAATATTTGTTGACTATGTAATAATACAGAATACTAAAAAATAGAATCTTTTGAAATTTTAAGGACAAAAAACAAGATTTTTGAATTGAGAAGTAATAATAATAATAATAATAATAATAAGAAGTACTAAAGGTAATAATTATCTTTATGTTATTTAATCAAATCCTTTTACTGCCAAGTGTGCGTCCGACACGCACTTGGATTTTTTTTATTTTAAATTACTTTATAAGGATTTATAAAATCAATATAATATTTGTAGGTTCAAACAAACTGTTTGAATAAACATTGAAATTTAACGCTATATTTCTTTAAACTAAATTTCATAGATAAATTATTCAGTAATCGAACCCTGTTTTTCAAGCAAGTAAAATGCAGGTTATGTAGCAGTAACGAACATATCGATAACACAATTAGATTAGGTGCTGAGCCTTTAGTTAAGATTAGTGTTGACTGGCAGAGAGGCACGTAGTCAGCCTGCGGATTAATTAATACCGTCGAATTAGAATTGTAAGGTATGAAATGTTACGTTTGGAACTATGTGTGGCTTGATGTTAATGTTTGGGTTGCCAACACACGATTTTCTTTCTCACGAATGTGTTTACCAAACTCAACAAGAGCAACGAAAGATTATTTTTGCTATATCCGTTAATAAACAGAAAGTCCACCTTGACTTCTGATGTACAAAAGCCTAATTCGACCTCTGTTCACGTACGCATGTTCAGTATGGCAAGCAACATCAAAAAGCAACCTACAACGCCTCCAGAAATTTCGAAATAGAATATTGCGAACAATTCTTAGAGCCCCCTGGTTTATCTGTAATTCACAAATACACCGCGACCTATATATTCCTACAGCTGACAGCTATATAAAAACGCTAGCGAAAAAATTTCTTACAGTAATTCCCTCATGCCCAGGTGCGCAACATTACAAGAACGGTTAATCCAAGACTTAAAAATCAAGATTACCTCTAAACCAAACGCTCTAGTCATCTATTATTATCTATTTATTTTTTTTCCTCCCTCCTTGTCATAGACCAGTGCAGTTAGCTTTTGATAAGGACAAAATTAATACCAGAAAACGAATGATGAGGAAGGGAAGAAACTGCCGTCAGAAATACAGAAACCAAAAATTCAAATGCGTAAAAAGCCGGAAGACTGTGGGGGGTGCATTTTAGGGGTCAAACGCGGTTTTTCGTTATTTCCGGCGAAAGTTGACCTCCAATCGAAAAATATTGCATGGCAATGTTGTAGGTATTAAAAGGATCTACAACTTTTATGAATATAATTTTTTCACATAACCTTAAAGATTCAGAGAAATATCAAAAAAACCGTGTTTTTCGTTTTTAATTTTTTTCTCCTGCAAAAATGATTTTTTTTTTCATGAAGTTTTCAGGAGACTTACCTTTCTATATCCTTAAGAAGCTGTAATTTTTTCGAATAAAAAAATTAATTTGTCAATGTAATATAAACAAAAAACCGAAAAATTACCCCTAACTTCAACCTTAAAAAGTAATGTAAAAATTTCACATTTTCAAAAATCTTAGTATGGGGTTTTCTTCGTTAAAATGTCTACTTTCAGATGATGGATTACATTTGTTAATGTAACATTGAATTCCCCTTTTATGAATGATTTTAACTGTACATTTTCATATATAATTGCCAAATATGAATTTGAATATTGTTCAAATTTGGCAATTATATGTGAAAATGTACAGTTAAAATCACTTGATTTTGGGCTAACTGTACTGGTCTATCATCAAAATTGCATAGTTATATTGTACCGACAGTAGGTTTACCCTATTGACATATTAGATAGTTACATAAATACTATACTATATTTTGATTTCTATTATTATCTACACAGTGAATAACTGATTACAGCTGAACCAGTGATATTAAAAGTTAAAAAACGAATATATATAATATAAATAAAAAGCTACACTGACACAACAAATGTTCCGTTCCATTAAGTCCCCACTTGAGTGTTCTATAATAAAATTTTGGTTCTGCACTTATAAAGATATAAATAATTAAATTGCTTATAACAATTGATTGTGCTAGAATTTTGCAATGCTGATAATTTTTTTGATTTCTTTTTAGACTTTCAAATGTTTACTAAAAAAGGTATTTAACATAATAAAGATCAAAAACAAATTCTTTCACACGACACGAGTTAATCTACAATCTAATCAAACCCTAGACCCTGCACTCTACCAGCAGAACTATAGTCAACAATGTCCGGGCATTGTCTGATATAACTATATTCATTAATTTGAATTATAATTGTAATTAAATTGTTTTTAACTTTATAACTAGTATAAGAAATTTTTTTCGTCTAAAACCCCAAAAGTGGTATCTTCTTTGTGCCTCCCTGCCTCCGGCTTACCTCCTGGGCGTCAGGACTTTTACTATGTTCACTCCCTAAGCACCCTAAATAAGTTTCTGAAGGAATCGCTTAGATCCCTGCTCACGCACTCTACAGCTCCTTTAGAGTTATTCATTGGCTGGACTACAAATAATGAAAAAAATGAAAAGCACAAAAAATTTTTGGTAAACTTTGCAACTTATAGTATAAGAAACAAAATCCCAACTTGTAATAATGTAAAAATTACTTACCTTATATATTTATAGTCGTGCTAATAACCCTAGGGTTGAAGAACATTTTATTTTTCTTTTGTTCTAAAAAAAATCCCACCTCGACCATATAAATTCATTTACTGTAACAAAAGTCTGAGGCCAAAACCCCCAGGTACTCTATTAAAAACTAAGTTCAAAAACTAAAACCTAAAAACTACTGAAAAGTATGAAACAAGAAAATATTCTCATCTGAGGATATCCGTGGTCGTATGCCATCTCATATATATGAGGCCCATCTGGCTGTATAGCGCGATGCACTTTGCCCTAGAGCTTATGATCGCTTACTACTGTTAAAATGTAATGTGTTGTTCATATGACCACGGCTATCCTCAGATGAGAATATTTTCTTGTTTCATACTTTTCAATAGATGAGTTTTAGTTTTTAAACTATTTTTTTTAATTTCATGATCACTGTATCCCTCAGCTCTACCTGAATGCGGTAGATTATGCCATTGGTGTTATTAATATACTTCTGCGCATTTTAAATTACTGATATTAAAAGTAACAACTTTAGATTCTACAGTGCATATGCAGAGAGCTGTGTGCAATGTGCAAGCATGTTGCACATGAGTGAAATGCGTGTGTGTGTGTTTGTTTAACGGTGTCACTTGTAAAGCCGGACCAGCCAACTAAGCTTAACCATCTATTAGTGAACCGTTTGCAGTGCTCGTACCAATTACACTAATTAAGGTCACCAACTGATTTGTCAATTACTCGTACAAAATATCCCCTAATTACTGTTGTATATCCTTATTCCTTTACTTCACAAACTGTAACACTTCAGTTAATCATATCGATCTAAGACTTGTTTTTAACTGGATTTTTTTTTACCATACCAACAGCATGAGTGAGGAATTTTACTAATTTATGTTAATTCAGTTTATAAAATTTTACAATATTTTTTCGTTTTGAAGTTATCTTTGTGGAAAAAAATTGGTTGTCTGTAAAGTCGGTTTAAGGACGATAGTTTTACCTGATAACGTATTCCGCTCGAATATCATATTTAATAATACATTACTGCGCTCTCGCTTGCACGCACAGGGTCAGGCGGAACGTTACGGCGGAACGGAACGTTACACTTTTTCGTGCGTGCAGCTGGTGTTTCATCAATTTATAAGACGTTATTACATCAAAATCAGTGCGTCTAGGTCTGTTTATCTGTCTGTGGATTGAAATCAAATTTTGGGCGAATTTTTTATATGCAAATATGAAGAACCCTGTTGCATTTTGAAGGAAATCGGCGCATGCGCAGAACAGATATATGTTATGACGTTGTTTTTTTTTGTATATAATAATGGCATACTTTTCATAACGATCTATTATTTGGACAAGATAATTTTGTAAAAAAAATTGTTTTTCTAAACCTTGTGGTTTCGGAAATTACTTTGAAAATAACAGAAGACCGTTGGTGTTTTGTTCTGTAGATCTGTTGGTTAGATAATTGACACGCATGCTTTGATTAATTTTTACATGACTTGAAACTAATTATATAGATTATCATAAACACGAATACCAAATATTAATAATATTTAATACTAGCCGTTACTCGTGTTATAACAGAAACTTTATTATCTTTATTATAATATGTCAAATTTCAATATTTTAGAAGTTCGAATTGTCCCGTCGTCCAATTGGTTGGAATTTTTTCAATGTTTTCGTTGTGTTATTTTTAAGATATAAGTTTCAATTTCCAATAAACTTCCACGAATTTCTTGAAGAAGAATACAACCTATGGTGTGAAGGTACTGTATATTAAAAGTGACATTTTTCTCTGATTAGCTACCTCGAGCTAAATCTATAACAGAGTGCATAAGCTTTGGGTGAAACAATCCTTAAAAAATAATAAAAATACAAATCAATATAACCACAAGATGACATTTCGATCCGGATTTGGATCTTCTTCAGAAATATCTAAAAAATATAAAAATTAATTAGTATTAAGTAATTTATTATTATAAATAGATTGCACGCAAGATTGAAACTTTGAATGATTGGTCGACAATTTTATTTACTTGAAGAGTTCTATTCAGACGTTAATCAATGATTTGAATCCTTAAAAAAGTTCCAAATCATCTGCGGCTTTATATTTTTTCGCACATCTTTTTATAACTTGTCTTTTTACCCTCCCTCGTTTCTATGTATAATAGAAAGGCGTTATCGCCCTTTTTGATGACGCCCTCCCTTTATTTTTTTTTTGAAAATTGAATAGAAGTTCAAATTCTGATTTCAGCACTATACCATTATTTTAAAATTTTTGTAGATAGTTCCCGAGATATCAATTGTTAAAATTAAATACCGAAATTCGAGATATAGCTGCCAAGAAGTAGACGGAACCCAATTTTAACATTTAATTTGATTTACTTAGTGTTTTTTGATGTGATTGTTTACTTACTTGGCAATCCGTGCATCTGTTATTCATTTGCTTCAAATAAACTTCTCAAAGTTCCGCAGCTGTGAACCTATATCAAATTTTTGTTCAACTTTTAACAATTTATGTCTCGAGAATTGTCAGTGTAAATGTCAAATAATGGCATATTGTTGAAATCAAAAACTGATACTTGACTTTTTCTAAAAGTTCGGTTAATATAGAACAGGCCAAAAATAGTTTAGTGTCTTAAAAAGTTGTAGATTTGCAAAACGCATGAAAACATGAAAAGATTTACTATATTTGGAAAATTATATATACATATGCTTAATATTGATGTGTCCTATGGAAAAAAATAGATTTGGCCTAAGCGCAAATTCGTATCATGATTAGTTTACACGCTATGATGATTTTAAATGTATAAAAATTTAAACAGTTAAAATTGGCTATAATATCTCCGAATCTAAAATATCTCAGAATGACTTTGCAAAAAAATGGGGTTGTGATATGAAAAAGTCGATGTTCGTTGCTTTTGACCGTAGACGAACTGAAATTTTTCCAAACTAAATGTACACATTGTATATAATGGACAAGAAATAGAGCGTTATGTACACATATTATTCTGGATATCAGCACAGAACAATTACTGTTCTGTGGATATCAGTGAATCTGTCGATTGCCTTTCGCTGAGCGTCGTAGCTTCAGTTGGTGCTCGTCTATCTCTGTTGTCGAACCGGATGTCTCCCTTTTGCTTTAGAAGTCTGGTCTAGCGTATCGTATATCGTTATCTATTAGCGTACCTGCACTCAATACTTGTGAGCTATTCAATTATCCGAGATCAATTTATAGAAGTTTATACATGTCGTTCTTTATGGTAAAACTCTAAATATAAATTTTTGCTTTAAGACAATACTCAGATGCATTATCACGAATGTATTAAGGGATACATAAGTGAAGGGGTGGCATATCTACATATGTCAAAAGCGGCAATAATAAATAGGTAAACATTTTAGTATTTTCCAAAAGATTTTACAAAAATCCGTTCAGTGGACCCGGGTTCCGAGGTATAAACCTTACGGCACTCAACTATATGGTAGCTTAGTGGTAGGATGCCGGCATACCACGCGGCCGGCCCGGATTCGATTACCTTCAGGTGCGCGCAACAATTTGTTTGTTATTTATTTATTTTTTTATTATTTTTAAGTATTAGCATAATATAAGCAAATAGCATATCTCAACTTATAGAAAAAATCCAGCTGTGTAGTAAAAATTTCATCGAATGGTGTAACAAAAATAACCTCATGCTAAAAACACAAATTATTGTATTTGAGACCAGATCAAAAAGCGGTAATATTATCAAAATCAAAATTAACGATACTTTTATAAAGTCATCAATTCTTGCCAAATCCTTGTAGTTTTTGTTGGCTCCAAATTGAACTGGTCCTGTCACGTTGATTCTATTTGTAAGAAATCAAACAAATGTTTCTATATGATTTTAAAACCCTGCTGTAATAAAGATCCACTATTGACCATGTATTATGCTCATGCATATCCTTGATTATAATATTTTGGTTTGGGGATAGGCTACCTATATCCAGAATTTTCTTAATATAGAAAATAATTTTAAGGCTTAACATTAATTTAAAACTTGGAGAATCATTGGACAAGAGGAAAAAATGTGTTACGAGGTAGTTTTGAAACTATCTCGTAACACATTTTTTCCACTTGTCCAAATGCAATCGTATGATTTGCAACTAGAAGTTTCACTTCTGTAACACATTTTTAATTTTTTCGCAGGTTTACTGCAAATTATAAATAAGAAATCACATACAGACAACATTTTTTTTTTATTTTGTCCAAAAACAAACTCAAGTATATATAAAAAAGTCACACTGCTCGTATTAGCAAGGGTTTAACGCCTCGACCCAGTTCATTATAATTTAGGGAGGTATTTTAACCTGCACTAAAAACGCCAACATCGGGTCAGTTTAATGTTGGCTACGGTTTTCCTGCTCTGATTGTTTCAGCTGGCTAATCTTTACAGCCCACTAGTTGTTCATCAATCAATTAATGGTGTAAAGCGGACACATAGAAAACCATTCATCAAGGTCTTGTTCAATTATCAACAGCGAGTTCCTATTTGTGACAGTTGACTGAACTGTATAGTTACATATGCACGTTTTACCAGTAACAGATTAATTCGCAAAAATATTAATCATTAGCTCTGTATTTAAGAAGTTTGGGTATAGGCACTTTTGCAGGGTACGCGGTGCGGGGAAAACTTTATGTTTATACATATAGGCCTCCTAATTTTATATATGGTTGCCATTTACTTATTGAGAATTTATATAAAACTCACTAAATCGGGATCTTTGTGTTTTATTTAGTCATTACTACTACAGGGAGTTCCAGTTTTTTTTTCTATAACTTTGAAAATGTAAATTTCATAGCATAGTTATTTTTGAAATTAATCCTAACATGGCTTATAGGTATACCTATTTGATTTTATGAGTTTTCTTTTGTTTTATTTCATTGACTGCCATTTTATAGCATAATACAGTGTGTCCCCGGATTGAGTTCACAATAGGTGAGATTGACCAAAAATTTTAGAATTGGAATTTCATATTTTGGGATACCGCCCTGCTTGGTCTGAAACTTATTTTTAGTTTACTTTCGATTTTTTAAATCAAGTGGGCCTTTACAGTTAAGCAAAACCTTTTTTCGTTTCAGGTAAAGTACCTTTTCCGTTCATAGTACGCAAAAGTGTCACTAAGAAAAGTTGTTCATAATAAAAAATTATGGCGTTATGCAAATTTTCAGAATGATCGGCCTACTTTGATAAAATCCCCTTTTGTTTTGTTTTGTTTGAAAAAACAATCGCGTCGAGGAAGCCAAATAGAGTATTTGGAGTTTAATTTATTTTTTTGATAAACTTTAAAAATTTGAATGTTAATTTGAACATTTCTAATCACCCTGTTTTCTCATCTAAGATTTATCATGTAATCGTTAATAATGAATATTTTTCTACATCTATTATCAAAGTAGGCCAATCATTCTGAAAATTTGCATAAAGCCATAATTTTTCATTGTGAACAACTTTTCTTAGTGACACTTTTGCATACTATGAACGGAAAAGGTACTTTACCTGAAACGAAAAGCGATTTTGCTCAACTGTAAAGGCCTACTTGATTTAAAAAAATCGAAAGTAAACTAAAAATAAGTTTCAGACCAAGCAGGGCGGAATCCCAAAATATTAAATTCCAATTCGAAAATTTTTGGTCAATCTCACCTATTGTGAACTCAATCCGGGGACACACTGTATATTAAAAGTATATTTTGAATTTTATTTTTGTCAACAATGAGACTGTTCATAATTTGAGATATGATTTATTTCATTTATATCTTTTTGAAATTTTTACAAATAATGATTTTGAATTTCTGACCCAACCTCTTCAAATTTTAAAGGCGCGCTGAAACGAACCACATAGTGATTTAAAAAACTGATTATTTTTAGTGTATTTGCCATAAGGCACTTACACTATTGGCGTCGGTCGGATGGCGGGACCTAGGGGTCGGACCAAAATTTCTCGACGTTTCATAGCCTCCTAAACACTTTGGCACCATTTTTGGAAAAGTCTGTTTATATATATATATATATGTACGGGCTATAACTTTCGAAGGAGTTAATTGATTTTAATGAAATTTGGACCACATGTTGAAATCCATCACCGCACGAAGCCTATTTAAAATGGGCCCAATCGGGCCACTTTAAGGGTAGGCTTTAGGGGTTGTAAAATATTTTTGGGCCCAAAAATACCGAAAAATTTCTCCGAATCGTTTAAAAATTGAAATTTAAACCTTTAGTAATGATTAAATTCTTCTACCAAAATTTTACTAAAATCGGCCCGACAGGACCGGACTAAAAAATTTTATGAAAACGTTAGTTTGTAGATATGGATTTACTTAGTGAAGGGTGAATTTAATTTGGTAAATTGATAGTAATTTTAAAATTAAGAAAAAAATATTATTTTAAGGGTTGTATTAAGGGCCTAAAATATTTATTTTGTCCAAAAACAAAAGGGTTAAGTTCACATAATAAAGCCACACTGCCAGTGTAGATAAGCAAATACACTATATTGTCGGCAGGGTTTCGCACTGCGACCCGAGTTTTTTTAAATTTAGAGACTAGTAGTACGGTCAATATAGTTGCAAATTTTTCGAAGCTTTGCCTTTGATGATAGAAGCAAAGAAATCCGTAATCTTTTGGATGTATTTCTGAACATGAGACATTTCAGTTTCTACATTTGGAAAGCTCTAGAGCATTCGTAGCTATAAAAGAGTTAGTTTTAGGATAAAAAAGATCATTATCAGGGGAAAAAGTGACGATTAAAAATAATTGATTTTCTGTTTTGTTTTGAAAAATATGTATTTTATAATAAAAAATTCCAGCCAATTGGGCGACGGGACCATTTTAACTTCAAAAATGTTGACATTTGATTATAATAAAGAAAATAAAATTTCTGATATCGCGTGAGGTGACGCGGGCAATGGCTAGTATTCAATATGATATTAACTCTTTGTTGCCATGGTTACCTACATAGTATGTTCCACGTCATGTAAAAATTAATCAAAGCATGCCTAACTAGTTTATTTCTGACAGATCCATAAAACAAAAGAGCGGATGATTTTTTTTATTTTCAAAATATTTCCGAAACTATAAAGTTTAGAAAAAATTTTTTTAACAAAACTTTCTTGAAAAAAAAAATAGAATAATAATTCGTTATGAAAAGTATACCATTATTATATAATAAATACCGTTTTAGCATATATCTCGTCTGCGCATGCGCCGATTTTCCCCAAAAACAATAGGCCTCTTCATATTTTCATACCAAACATCCTCCCAAAATTTGGTTTTAATCCGCTCATCCGTTTGACCTGTATCGTGTTCACAGACTAACATACTAACAGACGCACAGAGTTTTTCCAAAAATATGTTTTTTGGATTCGGGGGATCCCAAAACGGAAAGATATTGTCAAATTTTTGAAAAGTGATTTTTGACCTAAACTAGTACCATTCCCCACTTGTGGGTTGGAATGGTAAAAGGTATATAACGCGGCACACATGACCCAAGTAAAACGTTAAAATAAAAAAATGTCATCGCAATCGTTTCATTCAAAGCAATCTTTATTTACCTATAAACTTCTATAAACTTTTTAATCTTGAAGACAAAACTATTAAATTATTTATATTTGGTAACTTGTTTACTATTCATTTATATTATTTGAAGACGTAGCCTCTATTTCAAAATTTAGGGTACTAGTTTTTCAACAATTCAGACTTGTTTTCTTTTCACCTTCGCTTGAATTATTTCCCATTATCCATGTATTCAATTAAGGACGAATATTTGCACCTATTTACACGTAGTTGTTACAATTGTATATTCGGATGAAGCTTTTATAAAAACAAGTTTCTGCGAAGTTACATTTAGTGTTCATTTCATCGTAATCGGCTCTTTCAAAGTAATTTTACTTAAAATCTTTTATTTTTGACAGGAGATATTAAAATGCCATTGTCATCTATTTGTGCCCTCTTTTTTGTTTGATTTATTTTATCCTTCAAATCTGCGAGGTTGTGTCGCGTGAGAAGTTTCAGTTTTTTTTTAGTTCATTTGTTTATAAAATACGTCTAAGCAAGTTTAAAGTCTATGTGCAATATACTAACGTTTATGAATTGATTAAATTCTGTTATGAAACGAACCAGACTTTTCAATAAAAAGAACATAAAAAGGCTATAAAAATTTATGACTTTTTCATGAACACACGGACATAAAAAGTATTGACAGAGTTAGCAGAACTTGACATTGAGCACAATTTTCTTTTTTTATTAGTTAGTTTTTTTATTTATTTATTTATTAAATTGCTGTTTTTTGTCAAATGCTTAATGAAATATTAATATTTGAGTAATTAAAATAAATTTAAATTTAAATTAAAATAAATTTGTACCAGATTGGTATAGAATTTTAATATAATTAACACAAATAAAGGATAATAAATACGATGTAGTTTTAGATACTCGACTTCTTTTCAATTAATAATGTACTAAACAGTATTTACATATTACAGTTACGCATTTTGAGGTTAGGATATGATATTAATTGGCAACCATCGAATACGACCACTAGTAGCTCATAAATCGTCTTACGAACACTATCATGTGTGTACCCTACACGCGCTTGACCCGTTTTTTAATAAACGCATCGAAAGTACAACGTCACATTGCATACGTAATTTGGTAATCAACGATAAAAAACATGGAAAATGAAGTTAATATTGTAGGTTAACCGGAGATGACAGACAAAATTTACAATCGTAGGATGTCTATACTGTCAACCACGTAAGCGTTTACTAACGCGACTTTTATTTTTCATTGCTGGTATGCAACGTCAAATTACTTACATCTACGAAAACAAGTATGAAACACGTTTCTGTGCACATATTACAAAATAGTTGGCAAAGCCAAAAGTGCACATCGCGCATGTTTTTCTGATAGAGCTCGGACGTACGTACGTACATATTATGTACGTACGGACCAACCGACAACTGCTGTTTGTGATTTTCAATTACAATTTTAGTAGTAATTATGCACTCAAATTGATCTAAAAATGGTCCTGTTTTATAGAATAAAATCTCCTCTTTTCAAAAATCTACAATTTGAATGGATTACGGGCGAAATTAACTTAGATATATCTTCTTGTATGAACGAAAGTCAGCTCTGACGCGCAAAGCTATAATAGAACACATACCACTAGTCAAGCAGTAGTAGAATGTTTCAAACATAAAAAAATTAAAAGAAAAAATATCTAACTACAGCAAAAATTTACACAATGATGCAACCGTACTCCATTTTTTTCTAAATTCAGACGTTTTGTATTGGAGTTATAAATTTTTCAAGAGTTATACCTATAGCTAGTGTTTTTAGTCTGCGCATGTTATGCGCAACAACTACTTCATCGACCAACCCGAATTGTGAAGTTAATTGTACCAATAATGCATTCATTAACATCATTAATCAATTATGTGCTGTCAGATTGATTTGCATCGTCAATTTGCTGCCTAGATGAGGGCTGTATTAAGAATTTTTCTAATGTATAAATTGCAAAACAAATTGTTTCGAAATTTAATTAAAACAATAAAGTTGTTATAGGTTTTCTAATTAGTGTATGCCAATATAAATAGTAAATACTACACAGGAAAATACACCGTTTTTCGTATTATCTGTTTTAATATAAGGTATATTTACGAAAATTCTTGATACATTTAAGTAATGAAATTTAGTAAACTGGGTTCTGTCCCTGCTCAGATTAATGTGTGACTGTGCAAACATATTTCACTTCGCAAATTTAATTCTTTATACATCATACTAATATTATAAAGAGAAAAGATTTGTATTTTTGTGTGTATGGTTGTAATGAGTAAACTCAAAAATTACTGTGCCGACTTAAAAAGTTCTTTCACTATTAGAAAGCTACATTCACCCTGAGTAACATAGGCTATATTTATTGCTAGAAAATATTAGGAATCCTTACTAAAACCAATTTGTAAAAAAATGCCATAAAACATCTTTTGTCGCATGCGCTGCGGAAACTATTGATGATAGAATAAAAGTATGTTCTACAATATTAAAGAACATATCAATAGCTACAAAAACTGACAAACCTAGAAAACAAAATATAAATTACTTAATACCCTATTTATCAATATTATGCAAACTATTATTATTACTTACCTTTTTAATTCCATACTTATATTGTATTACTTACCTATGTATATGAGTGGTTGTATTTCAACAACTTTTCGTGCATATAGCCAAAGTTGCTGAGCACGTAATTTAAGTAAAAAAAAAAAAAAAAAAAAATAGCTACAAAAAACTTCGCGATACTATATGTCCAACTATTATCGTTATGTCACAATAACCACTTTTTACATTTTAAAAGTTTATAGAAATACCGACCAAAATTAGACCATGTTATTCATACTTCTGTTTAAATCCAAATAAATAAAATCATCCAAATAAATCATATTGTTTTCAAGACTGTTTCAATTCATGTAGATTACTTTTTGAATTGTTCAAATCGGCTATTCCATTCAATAGATACTACGAAATTAATAGGTCATAGAAATAGAAAAAATTAACGCTGTCGCGTTGTACACCTTTTTATTAATCCTTAGCCAAATAAATTATTTTGTATTCAAAATGGTTTCAATACCTGTAGATTACTTTTTGAATTTTTCAAGTCGTATACTCCATTCAAAAGATATTACGAATTTAAAAAGTCATAGATGCAGAAAAGGCGCCGCCGCGCCGTGTCGTGGCTAGCCAGGCATTGCAGCGGTGCAGGAGAGGGGCGGGCACATCTATAAAATAGGTAGCCGCGCGAAAATCATGCCCACTCGTGCGAAGCCGGGACAGGCCGCTATTATATTATATAGGCGAAAGTGAGTTTGTTTGTTACGCTTTCACGCCTTAACTACTTAACCGATTTTCAATGAAATTTGATATGGAGATAGCTTGAAGTCTGGTCTACTTTTTAGGGTTCTGTGTACTTTTTAGGGTTCTACGGGAAAACAAAAAAATTTCAGGCAAAAATTTTTACCAACGCGGGCGGAGCCGCGGGCACAGCTATATTACATATTATTATACTTATGTATTACTTATTACACTCGAATATGAAATGAATAAAATATAAAATTAAAAATCTCATGTTGGATCGTGCTTAATTACCAATCTCGAAAAGCTTTTCGCAAATTAAATTTAACTCTCAACCTAACGCACTTACTTAATCCTGTAGGCTTTTCGATCGGAAAAAACTTTCTTTCTTTTTATTATTGAACAATCATTTGACTGAATTAAGTGATTTAGTATAATAGTGAGCTACAGCAACGCGTGGCAGGGTCTGTTATAGTTCAATTAATTCGTCGAGTGTCTCACGCTTTCAAATGTTATTTATACTAATATTATAAAGACGTGAAGTTTGTAAATTTAGATGTAGGAGGTAACATCCGAAACTACAAATTTTCCATCAATATTGAAAATGGTTCTTTAGGATGGACATAGGCTATATATTATCGCGTTAAAATAAAAGCGCTTTTCGTGGAGACCAAATTTGCAACGTAAATCAACGAACAAATGGTAACAATCCGTAAATTCGGGCAAAGCCGAACCGGGCCGCTATTTATATAATATATATATTTATATAAAATACTATATTGGCCTTGCCATCTACGCAACCATTCACATCTATCCATAGTGTATGTGACGGTCGGTGAAAAATAATAGTAACCATAAAAATTGACTTAGTGAGTATCTAAGTCGAGAAAGGAGTAACTATGCCGAATAATGCATCCGTGTTTCGTCTCAATCGCATGCGAAGTTACGGGTAACGGCTATTATACAGATTTTATAGATGTGCGTAATAGCCGCAGAAGTGTAATTACAATGGACGGAATAGCGCGTGGCTACAACCCCCAGGAACATTGAAAAAACCTAGGTCGTATTTGCTAAAACATACCCTTCGGTATTTTAAAGCATCATAAATATAAATTAAATTTTGCTTATGCACAAAAACAATTTCTTCTTGTTTGAATAATTTGCATGTATTTATTAACCCAACATCAGCTGTATTCAATTATACGCCTCTCTGCAAATGTTTCGCTACTAGAAAACTATTTTTTTACTCATTTTGTTAAACTTTTATGGGACATTTTATTACATTTTTTTAAACTTGGCACCAATTTTTTAAATAAATAACGAGATAACAAGTGCTTATGTAGAAAGGGGCGTCAGCCCCTTTCTACATAAGGCGCCAACTGTTTTCGTAATACACCTACTAAAGAGAGAGTTAAGAACAGTGCTGAATATTCTGTTCACATTTGTATTATTTTGAAATATGTAAATTAAGATTTATGTCATGTTGGCAATACTGTACGGCACTTAGTTCATCTCAGTTGTCTTTAATATAAGCGTCAAGACCATGTGTTTCTTTCAACTCATATAAATCATATTTACTGCGTAATAAAGATGGCTCGACTTAGAATTCTAACACGTTTCAACTGAATCTAAAATTCAAACACGTATGATAATAATTCATTGACCCATTGTAAATGCATAGGTTTATTTATTTATTGTCAATAAAAAAAACCTCAAAATATTAGTTGCGTAGGTGCAAGGAAAAGAAAAGAACATCTGCACCTATACATTAATTTTAAATAAATACGAAATTGTTAAATAACATCAGAAAGGTCTGTTTTTTAACATTGTTTTTATTATAAGGATTAATTCTTGTCTTATGGTTAAAATCTTTAATAGTTCATTGAAATTAGGGTTTGTTTAATCGGAATAGGTATATGCGGAAGTTTTAAAACTTAAATATAGTTCGATGTATCTAATAAAATGAGATAAAATGCAAAATGTGATCGCAAACGCCGGAGTCGTCATTTTGGTAAAATGGCGTCAAAAACAGTTGCCTCATTCAGCAGATGATCTGGGAATTATTTATATGGATTACTGCAGACAAAACTTAAATGTAGGTATAGCTTTTTGAATATTTTTATTGAAGTTTTGTTATTGACGGATATTTTTTTTACAACTTTTAAAGATATCCGCTAAGCTTAAACGAGTGATTTTTCTTAGGAAAAAAGTCGAATGTTAGGTTTTTATGTAATGAAATGATAAACTATTTAATTATAATACTTATAGACAACATCTGTAAATTTGAAAATGTGTGTTAACATCTAAACCTTATTTCTCGAGTGCAGATTATGTTCATTTTTTCTGTGTCTTTGTTGATATCTAAAGCACCACTTTCTTTGATAATCTCTTCGCATTCATCCTTTAGGGATCGACTGATAAACATCACCGGTACATAAAGTTTAAAGCTATTACTTACTTAAAAAAGGGACTGTGTATTTTACACTATACACTGCAAAACCGCAACTGGAACAATTGTAAAAAAACAAAACAAAAAATAATGGCACTGACTGAAGGTTACGAGGCAAGTGTTCTGCCTTGCAGCTAACTTAGCTTAATGTTCTACATAGTCACGTTCGTTACATTTTTAATCTCAAGCAACACATTATTTTACCGTACCGTGTCAAAGGAACTTTTACTCCAAGAAAACAGTCTTCTTGATTTTTTTGTGCATTTTGAACCCAGTACTGTGAAATTTTTTTCTGCAGTTAAGTTCATATTTTATATGAAAAGTGTATATGACAACATTGTATAAATGTGCCGAAATATAGGTACTATTTATTCAAATAAACATTTACTTTCGCAGTACTAATAAGATTTAGCAACCTTTAATAGTTCCCCTATTCACATCAAAGTATTAGTTGCAAGAACAAAATATGATTTTTAACTTTTTTTCATCGTGTTCTTTTAATTTCTCATTTCGTAATTCGGCATTCTTGATACCATAATTTACTCATACTGATTAAATTGTAGGCTCCAGTTTTTTATTTAGTCTCTGAGGTCTAAACTTTCTCCACTATGTAATTTTACATCATATAATATAATCGATAAAAAATCTAAAGTGAATAAAGATTGCTTCAGAATAATGTTGGACTGTTCAACTGTTGAACTAAGCAATAAACGTGAGTCGTAAAATGTTAAACGGAAGTCATCGATATATATGTAGGTATTGTATAGATAAGCACCTACTTACTCGAATGTCTGGCTCAGTTATAAACGTTCTTTGTAATATTTGAGGTCAATTTCAGGAAAACTGGAAATTGAGGAGTAATGAGTATCGATAATTGTATAGTAAAATTTATTTCATTATTACTGATAAGTGCTTTGATATTTTACTATTCCAACACTACAAGTGGAGAATGGAAATTATAATTAAGGTCAAAATTTACTTTTCAAAAATTTACATTATTTTTTCGTTTTGAGGTCCCCCGAATCAAAAAACATATTTTTGGAAAACTCTGTGCGTCTGTCTGTGAGCACAATACAGGGCAAACGGATGATCGGATTGAAACCAAATTTTGGGAGGATGTTTGGTATGTACATATAAAGAGCCTTATTGTTTTTCGGCGCATATATACGCTATAATGGTGTTCTTTATATAATAATGGTATACTTTTTTTAACGGCTTATTATTCTATTTATTTTTTCAAAAAAGTTTTGTTAAATTTTTTTTCTAAACTTTAGTTTTGGAAATATTTTGAAAATAAAAAAAAATCACCTGTCTTTTGTTTGGTAGATCTGTCAGAAATAAACTAGTTAAGCATGCTTTGATAAATAATTACATGACCGTGAACATATTATCTAGGTAGCTATGGCAACGAATAGCAAATATCATATTGAATACTAGCCATTACCCGCGTCACCACACGCGGTATCAGAATTTTTTTTCCACATACCGCTAAACTAGCGGCATGTGCTTTATTATCGCTTTGTGCGTCAGAGCTGACTTTCGTTCATATAAGAAGTTATATCTAAGTTAATTTCACACGAAATCCATTCAAATTGAAGCTTTTTGAAAAGAGGAGATTCTGATCTATAAAACAGAACTATTTTTTAAATCAATTCGAGTTCAATAATACTATTAAAATTGTAATTGAAAATTACAAACAGCAGTTGTCGGTTGGTCTGTACGTATGTACGTATGTACGTCACGACTCAATTTTGGTCGGATTGCCTTGGGTTATATTTTATTCACTTTGTTTAGTATCAGTAGTTTGATTTTTATAAACAGTTTTATTTTATTATTTTTGACAGCTAATAGTTAAAATAAAAAAACCTTAAAAACAAAAAAATACCTATTACTGTTATTGTAAATGTAGTGTATTACGTAGAATAACTGCTACACTTCTATAACACAATAACAACGCAAGCTGCGATATCGGTATGGCCGAGCGGTTAAAGCGTTAGTCCAGTAATAGCAAGGTGCCGAGTTCGATTCCCGCTGATACAAGTTAAATTTTTTTTTCTGTTCCATTTTATTTTTAATTAGTCCACCCCTAAAGGGGGTTAAAAAGGGTAAATGTGGAATTTTTAAAAAAATATTCCTTTGGAGGATAATTTTGAAAATCTCTTTTTAGTAGCTATCTTCGTTTAATAAAAGCGATGTATCCCCCAAAAATGTTTCAAAAATCAACAATAATATCGATAGAATGATTAAATCTGTAAAACAAATAATCACCTTTTTTCACCGCTTTACGAGTGGAATTTTAAAAAATACCTACATTATAAAAAAAAATTGGTTGTCTGTAAAGTCGGTTTACGGACGATAGTTTTACGTGATAACGTATTCCGCTCGAATATCATATTTAATAATACATTACTGCGCTCTCGCTTGCACGCACAGGGTCAGGCGGAACGTTACGGACTTACGGCGGAACGGAACGTTACACTTTTTCGTGCATGCAGCTGGTGTTCATCAATTTATAAGACGTTATCACGTCAAAAAAAAACTTTCAAAATGTTATATCTGTAAAAAAATATATTCACCTCTTTACGTTTTTTAAAGCTTATTTTAACCTCTTTAGACCCTCAATACACATATTTGCACCTTAAAAAATCATAATAAAGATTGCTGATAAGCATCAAGTGCCATAAGTAGCTGTACTATTAATGTAATGACAAAGACCTATAATACCATAAAACTTCAACAAACGACAGATTAATATTAATTAATAGTAATAGTAATTAATAATCAATATTTTTCTAAGTTTTATTAATATCATACAAGAATACTCACGAAGTAAGGTGTCAAGCAAAATATTAATTCCAAAACTAATTATGTTACAAAATACGCTGTTGCAATCTTGTCGAAATTTTGTAATTTAGTTCGGTATTCGTAATATTTTCAGTTTTTTTTTTATTATGGTCGTGGGGGGGGGGTAATTACTCCTTTACCACCCCATATCTACGCCCTTGGGGATGCTTTAGAATCTGAGTAGATGGGACATTGAAAAGTTTTCATGTTCCATACTCTTTTGTCTTTCTGTTCTCTAAAATTGGAACCCTCCGAAGCAAAAATATATTTAAATTAATTGTAAAATCAATGCAGATAATTAAACATACATGTTAGATTTTTTTTATTTACATCGAAAAACTCTATGTATTACCACCAGTATGTAAATGAGTTTATAGGAAAGTTTCATTTTAAATTTTGTTAAGTGAAACTGAAAAGAAATTTGTCGTGGCTAACAGTATTTCATAACAAAGACCAAAAAAAAAAACATCTAAAATAAAAACTTAACAAAATTTAAAAGCAAACTTTTCCATAAACCCATAATGATGCTAATAAATTGAATTTTTCAGTATGCTTACTTATATATAACACATTTAAATATTTCCTTTCAATATTAATATAAATATTTTGTACTTTATTACAGATTTGTCTATTTTTATAAAATATTATTAATTTTTCGAACTGATACCGTTTTCAAAAGTAAAACGATTTCAATATAAAAATATTTTTTTGACGTTTTTTCACATTTGCTCATTTGTGTATAAATTTTAGTTGCTATAATCTTATAAATATTCGAAGCATCTAAAAATAATACAGTTTACCCCTACCTGTGGCACTTTTTGAGTCCTAAGCAAAGTGTATAGTAACTTTTAAATTGAAAAACGGGAGCTCTTTATTTTCATACTAGCCGCTACCCGCGATTTTGTCCGCGACTAAGATAAAACATGACAAAAACAACAATGGTCGAACCGTACGTCAAAACAAAAAAAATATTTAGTATCTATTAGTTTTTGATTCGCATCTAAAATACTGTTTTTAAGATCTGCAAACATTTCAAAATTTGAAGAAGAGGGTTTGAAAAAATAGGCTTGTTTCAAAACGACTTAAGTCATGTCCAATGACAGTACAATATTCGTGCGAAGGATAAGCATATTTTTGAATTTCTGCACCTACTTCCCGGTAGTCGCTTTAGTGCGTTCTTTGCAAATATCAAACCAAAATATGGATTTATTGAAAATAACCCGAATAAAACACCCACCATTTACCTATTAATGTGAGCCCCAAGGGTGAGATTCCGCAACGTATCAGTGAATCTGATAAATGTAAAAAATAATTAAAAGCTTTTTAAGTTAAACGGTTTTATTGTACAATCGATGATGTACTAAAATATAAAAAATATAAATACATAAAGGTTTTTTTTAAGTTAAACTGCTTTTTTTTGTAAAGTTGATGATATACTTACTAAAAGTTGGAAAATAACTATGGCTCACTTCGAGGCTTTAAACAGACTAAAATAAAATCGTAAGGCGCATTTAGTAATATTTAGATCGAATAATACAGTGGAAAGGAAAGTTTTCTCTTTGATGCATCTCACGGTTTTGTTTTTGTCTGATTAAAACCCAAGATAGCGGACTAGAATTATTTTTTAGCTTTTAGTACCTTCATCATCGATTGTACAAAAAAAAAAAAAAACAGTTACTTAAATTTTTTTCCTAATTTTATTTTTTATGTTTTTGTGCATCATCAATTTTATAATCATCACGGAAACAGCTTTTGATATACATACTACCTAGGTGTTGATATTATGAACCACTAAAAATTTATATATTATTCTAAATCCGATTTGATCTGTATTTATTTTTCGTTACATTCTTTATACCTTATATTATAGTATATCTATACACCGCATTTCATCGAGTTTTTGTTCCGCCGAGATCAACTTTTCAACAATAAATCAAATTTAAATATATTTGAATTACAAAACACTCACGCCAACCGGGTTTGTTTGTATAGGGTGTAGCAAAGTCTCAAAAAATAAGAAATTTACCAAATTCGAAATAATAAATTTTATAATTGAGGCAATTTCAGTTGTAATTATTGTATTTATGACAATTAACAGCAAAACCAAAGCGTGCAATGATCCTTAATGCATTTTTTACTTCGTCTACAAAATGTATTTGTCTAAATAATTTAATAATTGAAAAAAAAGAAAATTCATTACTGATAATGTCTATCAAGTGAATTGCAATCAAATCATGTTTAGAATGTAAAATTTACCATTCCAACCCTACAAGTGCTAATGGTGCTAATTTAGGTCAAAATTCACTTGTCAAAATTTTACAATATTTTTTCGTTTTGAGGTCCCACGAATCCAAAAAAATTTGGTAAAATCTGCCTGCTTGTCTGTTAGTCTGTTTATCTGTGAACACGATACAGGCCAAACGGATCAGTGGGTTGAAACCAAATTTTGAAAGGATATTTGATATTCACATAAAAAGAGCCTTATTATTATGGGGAAAATCTACGCATGCGCAGAAGAAGTGTATGCTAGAACGTTGTTTTTTTTTATATAATAATTAATAGTATACTTTTCATAACGGTTTATTATTCTGTTTATTTTTACAAGAAAGTTTTGTTAAACAGTTTTTTTCAAAATTTTATAGTTTCGAAAATATGTATTTTGAAAATAAAAAAAAATTTGAAAAGAAGTTTGACCCTGCAGGCCATCCCTGTAACTTCCCGCTATTTTCGAGTTCAAAACGCTCAAAAATATAACAAGAAGTTTATTTTTTAGCTCTTCGAGCTCAAAAAAAACACTTTGTTACGAAATTTTCGTTCACGATATCTCATGAACAAATAAACCGATTTTGATGCGATTTGCGGCAGTCGACGCAATTTTTTAACCTAAAAAAGTAATTTAATACAGAAAAATCGATGTCATAGGAATTTTACGAGCAATTTAAAACAAACACTTTTTTAAAAATTTTTCGTTCACGATATCTCGTGAACAAATGGGCCGATTTTGATGCGGTTTGCTGCAATCGACGCAGTTTTTTTAACCTAAGAAAGTAAATTATTACAAAATATTGATTTGATAAGAATTTTACGAGTAATTTTAAAAAATTACTTTTTACCTAATTTTTCGTTCACGTTATCTCACGAACAAATGAACCAATTTTGATATGGTTTGCGGCGATCGACGCAGTTTTTTTAGCCTAAGAAAGTAATTTATTACAAAAAAATCAATCTGATAACAATTTTAAGAGTCATTTTAAAAAAACACTTTTTTACGATTTTTTCGTTCACGGTATCTCGTGAACAAATGAACCGATTTTGATGCGGTTTGCGGAAATCGACGCAGTTTGTTAAGGAGAAGAGCTGATTAGTTTTTGGAATTAATCGGTTTAGTAGTTTAGAAAATTTTTTACAAAAACAAATTTTTAAAAATTTTTGAAACTGGTTTTTTTAAGATTTCTCAAAATTTTTTGGGCCGAATCGTTTCAAATTTTCAGGAAGTCTAAGTTCACGAAGATCACGTCAGATGCCGCAAACTGCGTTTCAGTCAGACACTCCGTTCAAAAGATATAAAAATATAGTTTAAAAAAAACTAAAAAACACGCTTTATATCGCACTAAAAAGTAAAAAATAATTGTTTTAAAATAAGCTTAAAAAGCGTTGGGCGCTCGATGTACGAAAATGTGGAACAAAGCGCCCCACGCTTTTTAAGCTTATTTTAAAACAATTATTTTTTACTTTTTAGTGCGATATAAAGCGTGTTTTTTAGTTTTTTTTAAACTATATTTTATTTTTCACTTTTTAGTTTGAGGATCTATAAAAGAATTTATTAATCCTGGGGGTCCTAATAAGGATAATGGGAAACTGTTATCAAATTATTGCATTGTCATCGGTCCTTGATACGTATGCAAAGTTTCAAATTAATCAGACTTCGGGAAATTGGTGAAAATTATGCTCAAAGATTCCGTTACGGACATACATATTTACAACCCAAACTAATATAAAGCGTATAAAAAGGTTTACATACATACATACACACACACACACACACCCCCACACACCCCAACACACACACACACACACACACATACATACATACAGCCCTACGGACATCATCGCCAAAATAGTTTCAATAGCTTCCTAGGACCTCAAAACGTCGAGATCTGGCGAAAACTCTATTTTCGAAAATCGGGGTGAAACCAATAACTTCCCGATTTTTGAAAAAAAATTTTTTTTTTTTTTTTAAAGCGGGAAGTTAAAAATCAGTTATTCTCTTATTCTGTAAACTTGTCACCAAGAAATTAATTAGGTAGCGAACAAGTCTGCTTTGCTAATTTTTAAAGGTAACCATGCAAATGAATAAAAAATATTATAATATTTAATACTAGCCACCACCCACTTTACCGCACGCCTTAGAAATTTCATTTTCTGTATTATAGTATATCAAATGTCAATATTTTTGAAGTTGGAATGGACCGGTCGCCCAAAGGGCTGGAATTTTTCTTGTATCAACTTGTTATTGGTGTATGTCGGGCGGAACTTTGAAATTGATTTTAAACTAATTTCCTGATGGCATAGAAACTTGAAATTTTTAACATAACTCAAAATTAGATGACAATACGAGAAAATACTAAAATAAAGAAGAAAATAATAAAATAAATAAAGAAATTTCAATAAATACATATAATTCATTCTTATTTATTTACCGTTGGTTAGCGTTAGAGCGTCGTGCTAAACAACGCGAAAGTCGCGGGTTCGATGCCCTATGGGTCATCATATTATAGTATTTTTATTTTTTAACGATGTACGTTTGTTTTCTACTACCTACGTTTTTATGAACTATAAGAAGAAGAAAATAATAAAATAATTTTAAAAAATTAAATATATTACGTTTTTAAAACGAACTAAAAGTATAAAATAATTTCTTTATTCAACTGTTCTTTGTTTTGTATATTTATCAGAAAAAAATTTGCTAATCATGCTTTAATTAATTTTTACATGATGTGAACATAATAAATATATGTAGGTAACCATGCCAACGAATAACAAATATCATAATATTTAATACTTATATTACATGTGATTTCTTTATTATACTCTACCAAATGTTAATATTTTTGAAATGAGAATGGTCCCGTATATCACACAAAAATATTTAGAATCAATTGCAGCATTTCACACTCACAATACTAAAGAGAAGAAAGTAATAAAATAATAATTTTTTTTAAATTACCACGTTTTGAAACGAACTAACAAGTATAAAATTAGTATATTAAAGTATAAGTGGATAAAAAGGTTTTTAAAACACGCGTGATTTTTCGAGCAAGACGGCGCAGCCGGAGTGCTCGAAATAGAGCAAGTCTTTTAAAGACCAGTTATCCACTTATACTTATACGAAAGTTTGAATTAAACACTCTGAGGCGTGTTTTAAATAGGTAAAATAGGGCACCAATAAAAAAATAATCTTTTTAACTTGTAATATTTGAAACGAAAAACGTGGGGCGCACAAGAAGTGTAGAGAGTAGCTATCAATAAAAAAATCTATTTATGAGATAAAACGAATAATGCGCTCCAAGTTTTTCGTTTCAAATCCTACAAGTTAAAACAAATTATTTTGTACTTTTTGGTTCGTTTCAAAACGTGGTAATTTAATTTTTTTTATTTATATGTTTTATTATTTTCCCTATTGTACTCAACCCAATTTGTTATTGTAGATCAAGTAGCCAACAGAGATTTATTTATTGTTTATTTTTCCCTTCGAGTATTTCACCGTTCCAATTCCGCAAGTAGGGAATAGTATGGGAAATACATTCTCGGGTCTTTCTCAATTCTGAAACTTTTTTCGATCTTTGGTTCTCAGTTCTGGAATTCTGGATCCAGTTCCAATATCGAGAAAGGTCTACAATCATATTTTAATACTTCAGGGGTACAATTAATTAGGGTTTCAACAAACAATGTACGAAGAATACACATTTGCTTCTCGTAAAAAAGAGAAGAACTTCGTCTAAGAAAGTGACCAGATAAAGAAGAGTTTACAATAGGGCGAATTCAAACTGTGGATATTTTTTGGAAGATGATGTACACCATGGATAATATTATCAGTTACCTGGAAAACCGATATTATAGTAGCAGAACATTTATTATAGACAACTTTTCAAGCAAAGGTAATACTTTAATGATGGGTTGTACAAATTATTGTCAAAAAAAAATTTCATTTGGAAACAACGTTTTTCTACACATTTTTATCAAAAGTTAGCTTGAAAAGCGATCTTTTTAATGCTGATCAGTTAAATGCAAAAATGTAACCCATATTGACGTGTTTTTCAAAATTAATAAAATTATATATATTATTTATACCAACGCCAATATGTAACAATTTTTTATATTATATGTATATGTAGATTTTGTAACTAAGACTCACTTCTGCAGTGTGTTGTGTAAAACATCTTTCATTTTAGTCTAATTTGAATCTGTTTATAGCTGAGCTGTGCATTAAGTGTGTTTATATTATCCAGAGACGGCTGCTCGTTTTGTACAACCTTGTACAAAAGTGTGTAGGATAGACAAGATTATGTCTATAGAGAGATCGGGTGAGCCATGCATTGTTCGTATACAAACAATAGCGCATCGTCATCGACTCACTTGATTGAATTTTATTAGTAAACATCCTTTACATTCTCCTTTCACCTTTTGTGTATTATTTCTGCCCATCAAATAGATATCAGATCAGATCGTCTAGTTCTGATAATGTATCTATTATAGCCTTTGATCTTTCAACCTGCCAATTTCTATTAAGCCGTAACCACGGACGAGGAATCAAATTGACTCCGCCCAGGTTGTCAATTTTTGATTTCTCCTCACTCCTGTTAGTTACTCGCCTGTAAGTTTCAGTACCTTTTTGACTCAGTATAAAATCGTCTGCCAAAGCAGTGTGTCCTTCTTGTGTTTATTATAGTGTTTATAACGTGTCAAAAATTTGTAGAGGTCAAAAAGACGTCAGGTCTGTATATAAGTGATAATTCTCGTAATAATTTCAAATTGATTTGCATATGTTATCTGGGTTGAAACAATGAGTACGGACCAAAGGCCTGGGCCCTCAAAGCGTGTAAGGTATGGAGATAAAGATTACGAGGAAACATTGCTGAAATGGGTAGAAGAGGTTAGTTCTGGCGAAAGTGACGTAGAATCCGATGCTGATTTTGTTCCAAGCGATCATGACACCGAGTCTGAAATAGAAGCAGATAAAGGATTAGAACCTAATACAAATGAAGTTGAAGAACTACATCTTGAGGAACCAGAATCTTCTCATAGCACAAATTTTTTCTATGGTTAAAATCGCTACAAATGGTCAAAAGTACATCGATACAGTAAAAACACGCGTACCTTGGATCATAATATTGTCATAAAATGTCCAGGATTGAAAAATCGTGCCGCTAAAAAAGAAGAGCCAGAAAATGTGTGGAATACTCTCTTCGACGATGAGATAATTGGCGTCATTCTTCAGTGGACAATTAACGCATGGCTAAAATAAGATTGAAATATGAAAATGAAACTAGAAGTGATCTTCGTGATTTAGATGTCATAGCTAGCTTAGATCTTTCATTGGCTTGCTATTGTTCACTTCAATCTTCAAGTCTAATCATGAAGATATACGATCCCTATTCGCTACTGATGGATCAGGTCGTGACATATTCAGGTGCGTTACAAATGTCAATCGATTTGAAATCTTTCAGCTCTAAGATTTGACGATCCCGATACCAGAGTTAAACGTAGAAATAAGGATATTCTTGCACCAATTTCAGAAATTTTTAATGCCTTTATTCGTAATTGTCAAAACGTTTACACAATAGGTGATTGCGCATGTGTAGACGAGATGTTGGTTTCATTTAGGGGCCGTTCAAAATTCAAAATGTAGGTACATGCCTCAAAAACCCTGCAAGTATGGATTAAAAATAATGGCTCTGACGGATGCAAGAACTGGGTATCTACTAAACGCCTATATTTATAGTGGCAAAGATTCAGATGGATGTGATTTATCTGACGATCTAAAGCAGTACTCTAATCCAACCCAATCTGTACTTAGACTCGCGAAACCGATTATCGGCACAAATCGAAACATAACGACCGATAATTGGTTTTCTTCCATAGAGCTGACAGATGCACTAAAGGAAGCAAAACTCACTTATGTAGGAACTCTGAAGAAAAACAAGAAAGAGATTCTTCCTGAGTTCCTTCCCAAACGAACAAGGGATGTAGGTTCATCTTTATATGGATATACCAATACCACAACAATGTTATCTTATGTGACAAAGAAAAATAAAGCTGTCATACTAATTTCTTCTGTTCACCACCAAGAAGGCACCGACAATGGTAAACCGGAAATAATCTCCTATTACAATAACACAAAAGTAGGTGTGGATAGTCTTGATGAAAAATGTAGTATTGATTCATCGGGTCGAAGAACAAGGAGATGGCCTATGGCTATCTTTTTCAGAATGGTGGACATTTCTTCTGTAAATTCTTATTTACTTCATCAGTCATATAGAGATAATCCGAAGCTGACCAGATATAATTTTGTTAAACAATTAGCAATGCAGTTGGTTAAACCTGAAATGGAACGCAGAATACAGAATCTTTGCATCGCACGTGAAATCAGGGCGTGTATTAGGAGAGTGTTGCAAATAAAAGAAGACTATAATGCTGGCGAAGAAGATAAATTTGAAGTCCGAAAAACATGCAGAAGGTGCCCTGCGAGTAAAAGAAGAAAGACATTCCATTTTTGCATTATATGTAAGATTCCCATTTGTATGGAATGCACAAAGAGAGTATGTATAGACTGAACTGCTTGAAAAATATGTCAAAAAAAAAAAATCGGTTGCAGGTTTTTACATTATAAGTTATTTTTAGAGTATGACCTGTTTTTTTATGTTTATTGAGGTTTATATTTACTTATTTAGTTACAATATGATAACATTTTTTTATTTTTTCTCTGTGCTTTCCATAAGGCAATAATATGTCAAAAATAACGTAAAAATGCATTCCAAATAAATCTGTTTGCAAGTACACCTTTTTTTATTATAAATTTGGTTAAGCGTGTGGACATAAAACATTTATGGTTCAAACAATATTATTATAGTGTCGCAGTTAAATTTTTGATGTTATTTTGCTTTTTTGAAAAAGGGGTCATTCTGACCACACGTTTGTGCCGGCGGGACGTTGTATTCACGTCTGTGGTTAGGGGTTAAATTCTCCATTAGTAGATATCCATAATAGTCCTAATAGTTTCCTGGAGTTATTTTGGAATAGTTTGCATTGTTAGTATTGCACATGAATCGTTAAGAACTATCTACAAGTCACAAACTGTTGAAAATTGTTTATTGCCAAAAGGGAATAATTTTCAACGTACTAAAGTAAAATTCCAGCCAATTGTGCGACGGGACCATTCCAACTTCAAAATGTTGACATTTGATATAATATAATAAAGAAATAGTATATTACAGCACAAGGGCCGAAGTTTGATATGTGCGTCATGATGTCCACGGCTTCGCCTTGGGTATAACGCGTAGTGCAAGAATATTATATCAAACTTACGGCCAGTATGGAGTATACTATTTCACTTCATATCTCGGTCGTAAATACGCTTATTAAATCCACTGATTAATTAATTACTTACTAATTACATAAAACACAGATAAATATAAAAATGAATCAAAGCATGCTTAACAAATTTATTTCTGACAGATCTACAAAACAAAAGAACTGCTGTTTTTTTTTATTTCAAAATATTTCCGAAACTATAAAGTTTAGAAAAAACATTTTTTAACGAAACTTTCTTGAAAAAATAAATAGAACAATAAGCCGTTATGAAAAGTATACCATTATTATATTAAAAAAACACACCGTTATATTAAACCTATATCTCTTCTGCGCATGCACCTATTTTCCCCAAAAACAATAGGGCACTTCATATTTGCATACCAAACATCCTCCCAAAATTTGGTTTCAATTCGCACATCCGTTTGATCTGCATCATCCTCACAGACAAACAGATAAACTGACTAACAGACGCACAGAGTTTTCTAAAAAATATGTTTTTTTTGGATTCGAGGAACCTCAAAACGAAAAGATATTGAAAATTTTGATAAGTGATTTTTGACCTATACGTTGTAACCTCAACTTGAGGAGGCCGCGGCTAGCGTAGTTCAGGCGGCGCGAGGGGCGTGGGCGAAGCCAGTAAGAGAAGAGAATAACCCTTGATGGGAAAAGCCAGAAGGGCTGTAAGTATCCAACCATCGACCACTTACACGAATTAAAATAATGAATGATTAACTTAAAAATTAACACGTAATATACGGCACAAATAAATAAATAAATAAATAACAACACTGTGTTGTCACGTGACGATGAAAAGAAAATAGCGTGGGCCCCACCGACTGAGGTGAAAAGGGCGCCAGGACACAAGGGCCACATTAAAGAAATATCTAGGGAGTCCACTCCTAGACCGGCGTATCACGCAGGCAACACAGACTACAACTAAGCCCCAAATTCTAACCACAACCTGTAACAATGAAACAAACAACACAACCAACGATCCACTCACTGGAGAATGGATCGGCGCCAATAACAACAAAACAAACAATAACAACAACGCCAACAAATTCAGCCCAAATGGGCGAGCCCAAAAACAATTAATCAAATAATTAAATTAACAACTAAATGTAATTTAATTGCAACTTAAACAGCCACAAATAGCAGTTAATTAAATACGACGCAACAGCCTGAGCCAATCCAGTACAAAACTTTTATTTACAATAATCGAAGCTCGTAAATTAACTACAGGGTCGAACTCCAATTAATCATAAATTGAACTTCAACAATTACGAACAAATTAGAACTTAACAGTTCCTATAACAAAACTGGTCCACTTATATCGGACCCTAGTCGCCGCAACTATCAACACGGTGAGACGGAGTGTCGCACCAATCTTAGGCCCCCCAAATCCTAACACAATTAGGGCTCGCATCAATCATAAAACATCAACAAACATTTATTTGATTAGCTGGCATCGACGTAAAATAATTGCATTCGGCGTGACAGATACGTGGCGACGTAGTTAACGACAACTCACAATTTCTGAACAAAGCTAAATTCCAGGAATGAATCCTGATCCACAACAACTACACCAAACTCTGATCCTAAGCGACAGAAAATCAACACTAATATCCAGAGTGCCAACAGGCCTGTTAGTTCACGGTTGATTCTATTTGCAATAATGGTGACAACGATCAGAGATGGAAAAGAACCTAAAATTTGGGACCGCTCTGCGCGGAACCAAATTTTCTGTGTTACAAAAGAGTTCACGGAGGGATGCCCTAACTCGCCAACGAAACTAGAACCTTACGACCAATAAAACCTAGCCACAAAACGCCTACGAAGATTCGCCAAAAATAAGTGATCAGAATGCAATATAAAATTCACACCAAAAATCTGTCTCAACTACAAGATGTTTGCGCGGCGACCGCGCGCCAGCTAATGATCCACGACCAGTTTAAACACACCCGAGAATGTGCACGCGACGTTCCTCGTCTAACGCACCGCTCAGCGCGATAATTTTCACTCTCTCGCACACCGCCAACCGATCTCGTCGGAACGTACACACGTCTTTATGCGAAACAGACATAGTGTTGTTCTTTATTAACTTATGGCTTCCCCGCCTTTCTCGCTCGCACTCATAATAACGTTTCTTTACAGTTTAAATTACGCTATAATATTCAAATATTATTTACTACAAAAAATTACCAATAACAAAAGGGCTTAAGGTTGTAAAACGTTACAACGTATACTAGTACCATTCCCCACTTGTGGGTTGAAATGGTAAAAACTAAATGCTAAAACCTTGCCGAATATATTGTGTATTTGTCTTTAGACAAAATAACAAAACTTACCCCTTTACTAATACCTACATAAAGAATATTTTTTTCTTAGATTATTGTCAATCTAACATTTGCACTAAATTAAATACACTCTTCAGTAAATAAATCCATATCCGCACACTAGCGTTTTCAAAAAAAGGCCGGTCCTATCAAGCTGATTCTATTAAAATTTTAGGAGCACATTTTAATCTCTACTGCAGGGTTACATTTTAAATGGTTTTGAGAGCTGTTACGGTATTTTTGGGCTCACAAAAATTTTACAACATGTAAAAACTACCCTTAAAATAGCTCATATTAAATAGGTTTGGTGCGGGAATGGATTACAATATGTTGACCAAGTTTCGTTCAGGCGCGGTCGCAGCCTGAAATTTTGGGGGGGGTCACTCACTACACTAATAAAAAAAGTCGTCTTTTTGTATTGTAGCTAAAAATTTTCTTTTATTATTTGGCAAATTTTTGAGATTTTTCAATTTGACTTTAGATTTTGGGGGGGGTCATGTCCCCTGTGACCCCCCCCCTTCGGACCGCGCCTGGTTTCGTTTAGATCAATTATGTCTGTCGTAAGTTACCGTGTCAACACACACACACACACACACGCACATATTATTTCATCTCAATCGCGTCTGAAGTCACGGATAGTGGCTAGTGGTATATAAAACAAATACTATTGTGTTTTGTCGTTAATTAATTTTATTAATTTTATTTTTACTAAATTGTCGAAACTTGACATCAATTATTTTTCTTGCACTCACGAATATCAAATTTTTTTTTAGGATAATATGTAATTTATAAGACTGAAAATAAAAATAAGTTCTGAGTGTTTAAAAAATTTGTAAATGAGGATAGCATGAAAATGTTGGCTATGATTTCAAAACTTTTTTTTATCATAATATATTTTTTTTTAATTTATGTACAGACTACAGATATACGAGAAATCGTTAGATATAATTATTCAAATATTTCTTGTTTCACATCATTCATAGAAAGAATTGCCCAGAGTCTAGACTGTAGAGTCTAGAGCAGGCCTGGGCAAATGGCGGCCCGGATCCGGCCCGCAGCGCAATTTTATCCGGCCCGCGAAGCATTTTAGAAAATTTTAGAAAAATATAATGGAATGCAGGGACCTTTTTTTTTGCTCTCCACATGCGGAAATAGAATGTGAGGTCCTTTTTTTTTTTTGCTCTCCACATACGGAGGATCTTTTTTTCTGCAAATTTTTGGCCCGCGGTCAAATTTTCATCAGCTACTCGTATGTGGCCCGCCGATCAAAAGATTTGCCCATCCCTGGTCTAGAGTGTAAATTTTCATCAGCGTAAACACACATTTTTGTTAGTCAACCATAAATACTTATATTTTTTTGTTATTAAATACAAAGTAGGCAGCGACGCAAACCGTGGGACATAAATCAACAAATATATTAACGTGAGCTAGCGAAAAGTCTTAGAATTAAGGCTTGCTGCACATAAGTTGAAAAAAGTACGATTCAGTTTTTTTTCAGCTACTGCTACTAAATGATTTTATATTGTTTTGTAGAACTGTGAAGCGAAAAATGAGCAATTTTAGCTAAAACTCAACGATGCCTTCAACAATTCAATTGTTTAAAAATGAGATTTTCAAGATATCTTTATCAAATAAAAACGTGGCTTGCGGCATTTTTTTCTCTATATTGCCTTAGACCAGAAAAATTAGTCAAATTTATAAAGGCAAAAAATTCCGAGTAAGCTAGATTTTTGTGGAGATCTTGTGGAGATCTTTATTATGGTGTCTTAAGCATTTTTGAAAAGTACAATTATTTTGAGCAGTGGGTTTTTTTTTTTTTTTGGATGAAAGGGGATAAATTCTAGTTTTACATTTGAAAAAAAATTATTTTGGTTGAGAAACAATTGAAAAAACTCGGGTCACAGTGCGAAACCCTGCCGACAATATAGTGTATTTGCTAATATATAGGCAGTGTGGCTTTATTATGTGAACGTAACTATTTTGTTTTTGGACGAAATAAAAAATTTAACCCCTTAATACATCCCTTAAAATAATATTTTTTTTCTTAATTTCAATATTACTATCAATTTACCAAATTAAATTCACCCTTCACTAAGTAAATCCATATTTACAAACTGTTTTCATTTAATTTTTAAGTCTGGTTCTGTCGGGCCGATTTTAATAAAATTTTGGAAGCACATTTTCATCTTTACTAATGGATTAAATTTTAATTTTGAAACGATTCGGAGAATTTTTTCGGTATTTTTGGGCCCAAAAATATTTTTAAATCCCTAAAATCAACCCTTAAAGTGGCCCGATTGGGCCCATTTTAAATAGGCTTTGTGCGGTGATGGATTCTAACATGTGGACCAAATTTCGTTAAAATTAATTAACTCGAGTCCTTCGAAAGTTATTGCCCGCACACATGTATATTATATAAACATTTTTAAAAATAGTGCCAAACTTCTTAGAAGGCTATAAAACGTCGAGAAATTTTGGTCCGACCCCTAGGTCACGCTATCCGACCGACGTCAATAGTGTAAGTGCCTTATGGCAAATACACTAAAAAGAAGCTTTACCGGTGTAGCGCTTATGGTCAACGTTTCGAAAAATATATTTTCATCCTCAGGGCCTCAATGCAAGAGATGGTAAGTTGTATAGGTTTTTCATATACCTGATCATTATATTATGAATTGCTAGAAAGATTTTTATTTGAAAATGTCATTAAAATACTTCTGATTTTGTTTTGTCCAATAAAAAATAAAAATTATTAGTTTTCGAGAAAATCTTTTGATAGGTACTCCTTTTCTTATTGAAGCTTGGTGGGGATGCGGCACGTCTGGCTGCTGGGAGCGGTTGCGTTTACCTGTGCGCATTCCATTTGTACAGGTACAAATTACAGATAATATATTGTGTAATCTGTTATTGGGTTTATACCTGTTGATTACTATAATAATAAATAATAAATAATTTACAAGTCATTTGCTACTTTTTAAGATGGCGTCGTCCTAGTAACTAGGCCAGTCATATCGAACATTAAAATCACAAACTAACGTCTAGTTCTGATTTTTTAATATGTTGTTAGGACTACTACCAGTAGCGTATATCCAAGTTTGCAGCTTCGAAAGACCTGTGCTAATTTTGTAGCACTCGAAAAATCGCGAAATTTTCGCAATTTGTTTTGGTATTCTCAATATAGGTCCTAAACTATGCATTTTTTTATAAAATATTTTCTATACGTTTATAAGTGGACTAAAACTGCTACAATTTGAAACCAGAACCAGCTTTGTAGGTTTAATACTTACCGAGACACAGATTTTCAAAAGTTGACCATTTTTTTCAAAAAAGTGAATATTTAAGTTTTGGTCAATTTTCCACCCCGATATCGGGGAAAATACTCATTTTAAGGGTAAAATCATAGGAAAAGATATTGTAGCAAATGTAATTAGCTTTATTTAAAGCAGAGAACGACGTATGTAGGCCATATAGTTTACCCAGAAATCTTAAAAATCCAAAAAATGGAAAAACTGCATTTTCACAAATTTAAATTTAATACATAGTAATCGTTATGTAAATCCATTCAGTGATTTTAATGTAATTGAGTAACAAAATTGAGTCCCATAGTAACATAAATGAGTAACATAATAAAAAAAACTCACACCATTGAGTAGCATAATAAAAAAACTATGCAGTTTTTTTCAAAATACCGTCGTATTTCAGCCATTTTGTAAAAAATATTTACAAATTATATATGTCACCGGGATATTGTCAAATCCGTGATATTGTAATTTCACTAGTGAAATTACAATATCACGATTGACAAAGAGTCGTCATATTATATTACTAAGTGAAATTATAATATCACGGGTTTGACAATATCCCGGTGACATATACATAATATTATTATGTTACTCATTTATGTTACTATGTTACTCAATTTTGTTACTCAACCACATTAAAATCACTGAATGGATTTACATACCTAATGATTAGTAGGTATTAAATTTAAATTTGCGAAAATGCAGTTTTTTCATTTTTTAGATTTTTAAGATTTGTGGGTAAACTATATGGCCTACAGACGTCGTTCTCTGCTTAAATTAAAGCTAATTACATTTGCTACAATATATTTTCCTATGATTTTACCCTTAACATGAGTATTTTCCCCGATATCGGGATGAAAAAATGAAAACAACTTAAAATTTCATTTTTTGGAAAATATGGTCAATTTATGGAAAGCTGTATCTCAGTAAGTATTGCCTTATTAAGTTTTCAAGACGATGCGATGCCACGAGGTTATTTTTTTATGCGTTCTAATTTTAATAATAAACAATAGTGCTTAAAAGAAAAAGGGACATAATTTTGTTCGAGGCATTATAGCTGGAGAGCTCACGCACCACTTATCATGAAGTGTTTGATTCACGTAGAAATTTTGAACAGTGGTACAGATAGGATAGATGAACAAGAAAAAATATGTTTTTCCTGACTTACTGTAGTATTACAAGTACTGCGCATACAAGTAATGCGGCCAAAAATGCATGTAAAAAAAGTGTTAGATTAAAATAAATCATCTAAGCATGCTTTGATTAATCGGAACATATTATGTAGGTAACCATGCCAATGAATAGCAAATATCGTATTTAATACTAACCATTAGCCGCACACCGCACGCGATTTAATACAAAAATAAATATTTCGATCAAAATGGAATGTGTTTCTTTTGTAATTTGTTGGAAAATAGCAATAATATCGGCAAGGTTATAATTTAAGGTACAGTGATGTGGTTATACCATTAAATGTGTCTCCTACTAAAGGCTGTCATCGAAAATGTTATACAAATTTCACAAGTTTAAAACTTATCAACAAATTCTACGCAATCTCCTATTCATCAGGTATTGTACAACATTAAATTTATACCCTATCTTTCTACTGTTAATAATATGCACGTTGACTTTTTTTTTTAAATATACCGAATCTAAAAACGCTAAATCGTAGTACGAAATTTTGAAATTGAAGACTTAGAACCTCAACCTAAAGAGACCATTGGCCACACGGATAATGAAGATCAGCCAAAAGTTCAAGGAGGTTAAGATTTCCTACTACTGGGCCACTTGTAGAAGGAGTACCTATAAAAGAAAAACTTGATTTAGCGTTTTTAGATTCGATATATTTTAAAAAAGTCACCGTGCACATTATTAACAGTAGGGAGATAAATTTAATGTGGTACAATACCTGATGAATAGGAGATTCCGTAGAATTTGTTGATAAGCTCTTCCTGTACTGTTGATTTAAACTTGTGAAATTTGTATAACATTGTAGATGACAGCCTTTAATGGCATAACCACATCACTACCTTAAATTATAATCTTACCGATATTACAGACATTTTTCTACAAATTACAAAAGAAACACATTCCATTTTGATCGGATTATTGTTTTTGTATTAAATCGCGTGCGGTGTGCGAGTAATGGCTAGTATTAAATACGATATTTGCTATTCATTGGCATGATTATCTACATAATATATTCCAATTAATCAAAATATGTTTAGATGATTTCGTTCAATCACTTTTTTGACGTAAATTTTTGGGCGCATTACTTGTATGCGCAGTACCTGTAGTACTACGGTAAATCAGGCAAACATATTTTTTCTTGTTCCTCTATCCTATCTGTACCACTGGTCAAAATTTCTACGTGATCACACACTTCATGAAAAATGGTACGTGAGTCTTGGGCAATCAAAAAGTCTAAATCTATACGCTAGGAACACGCGACCTTCGCACCATCTCGTGTTTGATTTTTTTCAAAAGTGGTTCACCCAAAACTTACAAACACATGGAAACCAGCGTTATTCTTAATTATAAATAAATATTTACGCAAAATGTCAGTAAAAAAACTACATAAATGATATACATTTTTACTTTTCAAATTTTTTAAATCTTATTTTTGTTAAGAAAATAATAATTATGATATTTTTCATGTATTTAATAATGATTACAGACGTAAAATAAAATTAATTACCCTTGACGACGTACTGCTGCAGTCCATTTTTTTTCTCTCTAATTCATAAGAAAATCCAGGAAAACGGTGGAATTGTAATTCTGGATGTTTAGTTGATGTATCTTTACAATCAACAACACAGCACTTACGATTTGATAGCTTTTTTTTCTTATTAATATTTATGAATATATTTTGGAATGAAAAAATGCAATCTTTGTCGTTGACACCTAGTACCGAACGGACTTAACTTTGAACCCCAAGCGCCGGACATTTGTAAAATATCGTGCATCGATCGCATATATAAGCATTCTCCATATTCAGGAATGTCTGCACATACTTCATGAGCCCACCCTTGGCAGCTGGGGCATTGTATCCAATCTTTGTCAAAACTTTAGCAGTAATATTCACTTGGAATTTATGTGATTCAGTGTTTTCTCGCCAAAAACAGCAAACGACGCTCCCACCGTCGCCGTTGCGTGACCCTGTATCGAATCGAACGCGTTGTGACTTGTCGAGATCGTGCAACTGTCCGACGCTGAGTACCATCCGGCGTTGCGGGACTTCCCCCTAAATGCAAGAAAACCCGCCGATAACGAAAGCTGATAAAAAAGAATGCATGTGATTACTTAAGATTGCAGGGAAGAATTGAAACGTCTTGTAGATATAAACAGTGCGTCAGTTGTTGTCTGTGCTCCATCTCTTGCTTTCCCAATCTATCTCCGTCATGTCGTTTTTTCGTTTCATCGCTTTATGAACTTATCCCCACTTGAAAAATGTAGATTCGAATTTAGTTGGTTCAAAATGAAATATTTCCATATTAACTACTAATAGAACTCAATTTGATATCACTGGTGTTTCAGTCAAAATGAAAAGATGAGATAAATTTTTAAAATAATCTAAACATTTTTTATTTGTTTCACCTGCTGTTGGCAGGTATCGTTCGATTTTCATCATGAATGAATGCGTTGACATTCACGTCAATATAACATAACATGACTCAGTTTCTAGTCTCGTTGCGGTTATTGTATAATATTTTAGCTTGACACAAAAATTTCCAGAAACAAAACTATAAAATACGGTTATTAAATATCCAAAACAACAATTTAATTTGATATAAGACACTTTTGCTGTGTTTAAATTATTTTTTACGGCTACCAACAATCAGGGTTATTTGAATCTAGCGCCAATCCATATACTGCACACAACGTTACACGGCTAAACGAACAATATTCATTCAAATTGTAGCTTTTTGAAAATAGGAAATTCTGTTCTATAAAATGGAATCATTTAAGGTTGGTTTGAATTCTTAATAAGTCCTAAAATTTTAACTGAAATGTAAGAACAATTCGGCTACCAACAGTCAGGGCTATTTGGATCTAGTACCAATCCATATATTTCACACACAATTACATTGCTACCGGTTGTGCTCTATTATCACTGTGCGCTCAGACCTTGTAACATAACGTTACAGTTCATTGGTATATCGACATTTTTAAAAATAAAGATCATGTCGACTAGCTGTGTAATTTTTGGGGTAAAAGTGCCAGAGAAAATGTTACAACCTGAGTTTCGTTCATTCAGGAAGCTATATTTAGAATAATTTCGTACAACACCCATTCAAATGATAGCTTTGTGAAAGCGGGAGATTCATTTAAGGTTGGTTTTAATTTCTAATAAGTCCTGACATTTTAAATTTAAAATGTACAAACGGAAGTTCTCGGTTGGTCTGTACGCACAGCATAAATATGCGTATCCTACTTAATAAGTTAAATTATTTACTTATATTCTTTAAAAATTTTATTTTTTCGACGAATCCACATGCATGTGCATTACAGATCTAAATAAATTCGAATTTAAATTTATTAATAGGATTTTGTAATTAGAATTTCCATTTTTCAAATGATTAAAAAAAATATCACATACCCAATTAGACATTTATACAGGGTGACATAGAACAAACTACATTGCATAGCACCACGCAATAGAGGACCAAAAAAATAATATTTAAAAAATTCCTATACAATAATGTCCGATCACTTTTTGTTTTCAAGTTACAAGCTGTTAAGTTTTATTTTTAAAAAAATTTTTAATAAATTAAGAAGGCTTTTATTAAATACAACAACATTTAAAAAAATGTAAGGTATTTAGCTCTACAGGTGTTCAATTTGATGACTTTGTTCTCGGATACACGTTTCTAATCTTCGAATATTAATGATTGACGGCATCGTTGTAATCATGGCAACCTTGATCATTAGCGTCTAGTAGTGTATTAGAATCTGCCAGCCGGCATACACAGACCGACTGGTGCGAGCTCGGGCCCCTGGGAACGCAAATCCCATAAAACATCCCAATGTTTTCCCTCGGGAGCCTGCTTTCTTAATTTATGAAAATTATTTAAACAAAAATTGAAAAAGAGTGTGACCCTGCAGGCTATCCATAAAACTTCCCGCTATTTTTGAGTTAAAAAGGCTCAAAAATATATAAAATATAGCAAGAAGTTTATTTTTTAGCTCTATGGGCTCTTGAGCTCTTTGAGTTTATAACACTTTCTTACGAACATTTCGTTCACGATATCTCGTGAACAACTGAACCAATTTTGATGCGGTTTTGGAGATCGACGCAGTTTTCTTAACCTAAGAAATTAATTTATTACTGAAAAATCGATCTGATAAGAATTTTAGAAGTAATTTTAGAAAAACACATTTTTACGAATTTTTCGTTCTAGATGTAATATCTCGTGAATAAATGAACCGATTTTGATGCGGTTTGCGGCAATCGACGCAGTTTTTTATCTTAAAAAAGTAATTTCTTAAAAAAATTGATCTGATAAGAATTTTAATAGTAATTTTAGAAAAACACTTTTTTACGAGTTTTTCGTTCACGATATCAAACAAATGAACCGATTTTGATGCGGTTTGCGGGAATCGAGGTAGTTTGTTAAGGAGAAAAAGAGCTGATTAGATTTTTGAATCATTTGGTTTACTAGTTTATAAAATTTTTCTAAAAAAAAAATTTATAAAAAGATATGAAACTTGTATTTCTGAGATTTCTCAAATTTTATTAGGCCGAATCATTCCAAATTTTCAGGAAATCTAAGTTTATTAAGGTGACGTCAGATGCCTCAAACCTCGTTTCAATCGGACACCCCGTTCAAAAGTAAAAAGAGGTTTACAATTATATATACACACATACACACACGCAGCCCTACTGACATCATCGCCAAAATAGTCAGAATAGCTTCCTGGGACCTCAAAACGTCGAGATCTGACGAAAACTTGATTTTAGAAAATCGGGGTGAAAACAATAACTTCCCGATTTTTTGAAAATATATATTTTTTTATAGCGGGAAGTTAAAAAAAACTAACAGCCTGTAACTTGAAAACAAAAAACGATCGGACATTAGTGTATAGGAATTTTTTTAATTATTTTTTGGTCCTCTATCTCGTGGTGTTATGCAATGTAGTTTGTTCTATGTCACCCTGTATATTACGGTTCCTTTTGTAGCTGTAGTCGGGTAAATAAAAGTTGGCGTGTATTGAAAATGACAAAAATTTTGTAATTTTAATAGAAGGTTACTTTTTTCACAAATAAAAGTTCATATTACGTTATATTTAAACTTCTCATTGCATGTGCTATTAGCAAATACACTACTTTGTGGAGAGGGTGTGGCATTGCGACCATGCTTTTAAATATTGAAATTGATTTTACGAACAGGCTGTAAATGTTAGAACTGTTCACCTGAAGCTATTTTCATGAATTTATTGAAGCCCGCCTATCACAAGCGTTGCTGCTGGAGAGTCCATAGTTGTATAATATACTAGTACACGGCAGACTGTGCCTTGCGTTCAGGCTTGGCAGGTCTGCAGTATGAATGCTGAACACATGAACGATGGGGAAATGTTTGCAATTCAGATTACTGCTTCAGAAAAGATACATTGTATGTCTGAAATATCAGTGTCGTCGTCACAGAAACTCAATATGAACACTTTTTTAATGCATAACGTAGTCAAATATTACATGTTTCGATTTAATATCATTTCACAATGTGCATTTTCAAATAGCTATTTTTCGAATGTAAGAGATTGTTAGCATCAAATGTGAATAAATAATTTCGCGAAACAAAATTAATTTCTCTGCCGAAACTTCCAATATTGCACTGGTTGCGTTTTTACAAATACCGTTTCGTGCTCATAATGTGTGATGTTTATTTTTCCTATTGTTCTTATTATTAAAGTTTTTCATTACTCTTTTGTGCTTTACTTACCAATTAAAATGAAAATTTAAAAACTTTGGAATGGTTAAAATTCTAGTATCAGATGTATGTGTCTAGTAATTATCTGATTTTTTTGGTAAAAAAAATATTGTTCTCTTCACGAAATCCGTAATATCGACAATAGATTTAACTTATTTTTTGAAAATATTTTTACTGAAGTTTTTAATCTCAAAATTCAAAAATATAGACATTAAAAATATGTGTTGATATATTTTAGTCTCAAATACCGGTAATTGAAACATTACTGATGATAATTATAGTGCAGGCAAATTAGGTTTAGAATGTGTATTAATTGTAGACAGAACTTTTATCAATGGAAACAATAAAGGGGCTTATAATGAACGTAAAAATTAAAAATCCCGGCCTTAGGTGATATAGGGTTAATTCGGAGAGGGGGGGGGGCTAAAAGGGGAACAAAATATATTATTAATTTTTCCGCCGAAATTAAAAAAAAGAGGACTTTTCGCCTTTTTCTTGGAGGTTTTGAGGTTATTTTATATAGTAACCTCTACAAAAGTTGCAGATTTTTTCATGATCTAAAACTTTTTTTTAGATACTTTTTGATCCTAAGACAAAAATGATTATGTTGCTTACTTATGTGAATATTTATTAAACAAATTTAATGTTTATAGCATTACTGTAAAAAAATTAAGTTTCCGGTCAAACAGTAAGACAGTTTCTTTTGTATTTTTTTCCGAAACAATTGAATGGTGTAATCAGTTTTTCAAATTTCTTAAAAACTTAAGCAAATTATGAACAAACACTAAAAAATTAATTGTTGCAAAACTAATTTTTGAGCGTGTTGTTAAATAGGGACTATTATTTTCTATTATTGTATCAAAAAGTACATCTAAAAACAAAAACTATGAGCACCGGAAGCACTGAAAGAACTGAATATCTCAAAAACTTCTTGATTTTTTATATAAAAAGAATTGTGCTTATTTAAGAAAAACAATGAAAAATAAAAAGAAAAAAAATCATTTTTTTTACTGTTTGCTTTTTTCACGGAATTTTTGGGGTCATAGTAAAAAGTGACCCTCAAGTTGTAGATTTGTTTATGGTCTACAACTTTTTTGTAGAATATTTTTTTATAGAACGTCAAGTTTCTCCGGAAAAAGCAATAATATATTTTGCCCCCCTTTTTAGTCCCCACCTCTTAATAACCCTATAGCACCCCTGGCCGGGCATTTTTATTTATTACGTTCATTATAAGCCTGCTTACCGTTTTCAATGATGAAAGTTCTGTCTACAATTAATACTGGTTTTGGCTTCTAAATTAGTTAATTTGCCTGCACAAATATTCACAATCAATGCGTAAAAAATAGTAGAAAACATCTTTAATCGGACTAAAATGTATTAAGAGTAATAAAACTTAATTATTATTTTAATATAATTATTTTCTGGGATGCTTTCCGGGATTTTATAATTTTTTTCCAAAAATGAATTTAAATGCATGTGTAGCAAATATATATACACTATTTTGTCGGCAGGGTTTTGTACAGCGATTTACGGTTGGTCTGACTAAAGTACATTTCGAGTGAATGACGTTCTCATTTACTATGTTTCATTTACATTCTAATGACAATAATCTGTCTATAGGTATATATGGGCGACTATCGATAGGTATACCATTATTGAAAATTGAACGCTTGTTAATTGACTGTATAGTTTTTAATATATATTAATTTATATACAAAGTGTGAGGCCACGGGGGAAGTGAATTTTCTTTAGAGTTATGAATTTGTTATACCTATTGTTGCGTTATCCATTTTGCGTTTCTTATACCTATTTCCCCGCTGTTGAATCATTTCCCCTTTAATGTTACAAAACATTCCAAAAAGAGAAGTCGCTAAAGAAGTTTCGCTTCTAAAAAATATTACTCTTTTTACCCACGACGGAACGGTGCAGGTATATACGTTTAGCCTGAGAAACTGTTTGTTTGTTTGTGCACTCGAATGTCGCCATTTACCTGGAAAACGGTTTGATCAATTCAGATGCGATTTTCTGTAAAGGGTTTGTAATTCATTTGCGATTTAGCTAGATATTACGATGGTAACGCCCCAAAGGACGCTGCACTGCACAAAAAAATAATCGCAAAAAACATTACAAATGTGCTACGCACGAACAAATCTGACAAGTGTCCGTTGATAGTGCTTTTTACAGCAATACTCTTGAATATTTATATTAAAAACACAATTATGAGCACTCCTGCACATAACACGATACGACAGCTAGGCTATCAGATATAGCTACACTGTGTACGCTAGATCGGCTAGACCATCTGAACATACTTTTACAAAATCTCTAAAAAGTCTAAAATAAAATATAAAACGAAATTAAAAATTTTGAAAAACTCTCGACGGATGTAAACGTCATAGAAAAAGGATTAAATAAAATTTTAAAATCCCCGACTTAAAAGAGGTAAGTAACCAAAGAAAATTCGTCGGGGGCTTTGTTGCCTTGAATAAGAATAGGAAATTATTTACGTACACAACGTGATTTCAAGCAATCACATACCTACACTAAAATTGCAATATCTTAGTTCATTTTAGGGCAGAGAACGACAGCCGCCAACGGATTTTTTTGGTTACTTACCTCTTTTTAATTCGGGGGATTTTAAAATTTTGTTTAATCCTCTTTCTGTGACAACGTGTACATCCGTCGTGGGTTTTTTCAAAATTTTTAATTTTGTTATATATTTTTTTGCGTAGCGTGTAACTTTAACTACAATAAATTTATTAATGGCCTAACCTCACGAACCGTCACTTTAATAAAAACGCGTCATGTTCATTCATGTTCCGTTTATTTAGATACGTTCAGATATTTGCATATTAAAGAAAAATATTATAATATTCATGTAGAAGTCATGAGTGGTTGACGAAAATGTTGTCTTGGTCATACGATGCTATTTTCAGATATATATACGGACGACATTTCGGTTCAAAAATTCAATTTTTATAATGAGGTTATAAAAATGGGAGAGTCTTTAAAAACATGGCAAAATTAACGGAAAAAAATCGATAGTTTCTACAGTTTGACATTACAAAACGTCAGGGATTTCATTTCCAATAAACTTTTTAGGTGCGAATAGCGTGAGCTAAAGCGTCTATAATCTATGTACACGATGTGTCTGTGAATCTGTGATCCCGAATTTTGTATCCAGCGTACAGCCCAAACGACTTAACTGGTTTTAAAAAACTTTTTTCTGTTCGATTCGTCTCCAGGTAACTTAGATCTTTACGTCGCCCGATTTTTGAATTTTGCTAGCAATGGTCGATTTTCAAATATGTGTTAAATTCTCTGTAGCACATTGTAATAATACGAATTTGTCAAAATCATTTCGTATTGCTCATCCACACTATTAAAAACACCCACACACTATTAAAAAATAACATAAGCTGGGAGTACCTCCACGCAGGACCCTCTTTCCCACTGGGCACTCTGGGCACGTGCCCAGGGCCCCGCGATCGATAGGGACCCCCTAGTTCCTGCCAGATCACCAAACGATAATAATCGATATTCCACCAACTGAGGGAGCAGCGATGGAGCACTCTTTCCGTATTTACCATCAAGTCCAGGCTTGGCTTGGATAAGATCTTTACCCTGAACTATGGGGATGGAAACGGAATGAAAGCAACCTCTTGGTTCCTGTTCAAACCAAAGAATCAGCTGCACCGGAAGAAATACTGAAGCTGATATTTTGCCGGTGCACCACTGATTGTAGTAGTGCTAGATGTGGGTGTAGGAAGGCCTCTATGCTGTGCTCTACCATTTGCCACAACTGCAACGGAAGTTGCACAAATAGCATTCGCATGCTGGAGGACGACGACGGTGGGGATGATGTAGCAGAAATAGTAGCCTGCGGTCCATCATCTGATAATGACTCGACAGATGAGGAGAAAGAAGAAGAGGCTAATGCTGAGGAACCACAACCAGGCCCGTCACTCCCAAAGAGTCGGCCAGTGATTAAATAATTCATTGTAAATAATTATTGTTAAATGTATGGAGGTACTCCCAGCTTATGTTATTTTTTAATAGTGTGTGGGTGTTTTCAATAGTGTGGATAAGCAATACGAAATGATATTGACAAATTAGTATTGTTACAATGTGCTATAGAGAATTTAACATATTTTTGAAAATCGACCATTTTTCGGAGCTCATAGCTAGGCAAAGATTGGAGATAGATAAAAAGTGTAAAAGCTAAAGTTGTAGAGAATTTTATCATCTTTCATTATATATTACAACAAAATTTCGTACGACGTACCGTTTTCGAGATGAAAGCAAAAAACCAAAAAACGGGATCTTCTTTGTGCTCCCCCCCCTTCGGGCGTACCTCGGAGGGGTAAGGACTTTTAGTATTTTTATCTCCTAACTAGTCCAAACAAAGTTATTAAGCCAAATGTTCTGCTTTCGACTTTTCCATCTACATTCCCCTTATGAGCACTTATTGACCGAACTATTTTAAAATGTAAATCTTTAATTTATAAATTTAATAAATTAATTTGTAATTTAGACAATTTACGTTCAAATTTATTCATGACTAATTGACTATTGAAATTAAAATGTAAATTTTTCACAATATGTTTCAAATATTTAGGTAATAAATCCATTTTTCTACATTTTATAAGGAAATCTAAATCTAAATCTGTTTCTTTATATTTACGTGCATAATTCATCCAATCTTTTAATTTTCTTGTTGTATTATTGTAAATATTAAATAGAAAACCACTTATCTGTTTAGACATTATAATTGGTCAAATGTCATAAAATTCAAATCTTTGATTAATGTCTGAATAGCACTCTTCAAATAAATAAAAATTCTCTTAATGCTCAATTAGATATTATTATTATAATATTATTTTGAGAAATTATTTTGTTTTTTAAATAATTTTTTCTTTATAGGTACTTATAGATATCCATGACTACGTATTAAAAAATTTGTTTGTTATTAATTTTTCATTAATTTTAAATCATTTAAATTATCTATCCTGCATTCTATTAGAAAATAAGTAGCTAATACTAATTATTTTTTATATTTTTTAGATATTTCGGAAGAAGATCCAAATCCGGATCGAAAAGTCATCTTTTATTATATTGATTTATATTTTTATATTATTTTTTGTCAATATATACCTACATGAAATAAATTGGTCGTCAGTTTTATTTATTTGAAGAGTTCTATTCAGACGTTAATCAAAGATTTGAATTTGATATAACTTGATGGCAAAAATCTTTCGGTTTTCTCTGTCTGTTGTACAGTGCAATATGGTAATTTAAAAAATTGGTCGATAATTTTATTTATTAAAATAATAAAATAAAAAAATTGCATTTGTTCAATAAAATATTTTTAACAAAAAAATTGAACCCACTTCAAAATATGCACTAAAAAGTAAAAAATATTTGCGTATTGAAATGTTTTGGAGTTGGTGTCACATCGGAATTCGAAAGTAGCAATTTAAATCTTACATGTCTCTAGTTCTCCGAATAGATTTCATTTTGGCTGACACCGACTCCAAAACATTTCAATACGCAATTATATTTTATTTTTTAGTGCATATTTTGAAGTCGCTTCAATTTTTTGTTAAAATATTTTATTTTTCTCTTTTTAGTGTTAGATATTTGAAGAAGAAATCGGTGAAACATAAAAAAAAACATTATGCGTGCCTTTGAAATTTGAAAGTTTCCCTCAATTTCTCCGGATTCCACTATCCGATCCTGACTTGGTTCCGATGGGGCCACCTCGGAAGTGCACTCTTTCGAATAAAAAAAAAATTTAAATCGGTCCATAATTGACGGAGAAATCGGTGAACATACATAAAAAAAAATATATACAAACGAACATATAACCTCCTCCTTTTTTGAAGTCGGTTAAAAACGGAATGCATTTCAAATATTTGTGAAATACAACGCCTTCTGAGTTAACAATTTGAATAACTAATTATTATAACATAATACTTTGACAAATCTTTGATTAACGTCTGATTAGAACTCTCCAATAAATAAAATTATCGACCAATTTTTCAGACAATATATTAACAAAAAATATTATTAATACATTAACGTTTAATTATATTTTTTGCTAATATATTGTCTGAAAAATTGGTCGATAATTTTATTTATTAAATAATACTTTGACAGTTGCAAACGTCATTTTTGACATCTTTTACAATTTCGACACCACGGATGAGCCGATTGAAACCAAATTTTGGGAGGGTGTTTGATATGCAAATATGAAATGGTCTATTGTTTTTGGGGATACTTTCATAACGGTTTCTATTTTAACAAGAGTTTTGTAAATTTTTTTAGAGGAAATCGGCGCATGCGCAAATTATATATATCACCATCGTTGTTTTTTATTTAATAATGGTGCATTTTTTATAATGGTTTATTATTATATTTTACAAGAAAATTTTGTAAAGTTTTTTGGGGGTAAGTCGGTGCATGCGCAGAAGAGTTATATGTTTTAAAGTTTTTTTTATATAATAATAGTGTAGTTTTCATAACAGTTTATTATTCTATTTATTTTTACAAGAGTTTTGTACATTTTTTTGGGGAAAATGATATAATAATGTTATACTTTTTATGATGTTTCATTAAACAATTTTTTGGGATATACTTTTCATAAAGGTTTATTTTTCTATTTATTTTTACAAAAAAGTTATGAAATTTTTTTTCTAAAGTTATAATTTCGGAAATATTTTAAATATAAAAAATCTGTTGTTCTGTTGCTATGAAGATATTAGTTAGGTAGTTGACTAGCATTCTTTGTAATTTTTTTTCAATTTTTAAATTTATATGATAACATTAAGCTCTAAGTGTCGTTAAAAATATACACTGATTTTCAAATATACCTACATAACATGTAAAATTTCGCGCCTTATAATTCTTGAATTACTTGAAATACTCCCACTGGTTGTTTATATTACCAACTGGTTTTATATTTTTAATAAACAGTTTTGCGATGAACTATCAACATGTAAGCTTTTCCCTTGTATCAGTAAAATTTTCTAGCGCCAAACGTAATATGTGCATTTAACACAGTCTAATATGATGGTATCCTTTTAAAAACCATTTTTGCAATTAATATTTACGGATACACAAATTTTTAAATACCTGCTTACGGCTGTACCGTACATCGCGTGGCTATAGTTGTAATATACCGTGTCATTACTCATTATACCAACCGCTACATAGGCGTTAGTGACGTCAGCGTTACATCGGTCAACATGGTATTTTCTAAAGTACCTACCCGCTCACACGTATATTCTTATTGTGTAGGTGCATGTATATCTAAACACAAATGCTTGTTATTACGTGACCAGTATCGGATAATTTTGTTGTTTTTTTTGAATTTATAAAAAAAACATTTTCTAAAAATACAGTTCGTTTTCAATGCATTCATCATTGGTGTACAAATTACAAGATAAATATACGTTTTCTTTTTCGTGAAATTTCTCCAGGAAGTCGTCTTGATTGATTTCACTTCTATGAATAGTTTTCAAATTATGTACAAGTAGCAGCTGGTAATGGTAGGTAGAGTTGAAAATTTGGCCCCCCTAGGACAAAATCGTTGCTACGCTCATGGCATTTATTAACAATATTTGTCTTGAATATGTTTTTTTTTTGGATTTGAATTTGTTTTTAAAAAATCTTGTAAGCACGTTTTGGTGTCACTCGTAACGTATTCGGCCTGTTTTATGCTAACGATTTTATTTGTCTTGATCGATGCTAAAACATTTTTTTTTCAAAATTAAATACACCTTTTTTAGATTAGGGGACTTGGATACACTCAAAATTGATATATGCTTCGAATATAAAAAAATGAAAATTAACAGGGAGTTGAAATACCGGCCTTGCTATCTACAATATTAATCTTATTATCTATGTGTGTAGGTATATCCAGCCCAGTCCCTATTTTGTTCCCGTGTGTACATAATTATTGTTTATTTCATTATATTATGTAACCTATACAAAGTCAACATTGAACATACTGTCTGCTGTTTCGTCAATCTTCTTCCTTAGACTTGCCTGACTTGCTCATATAGTTTGTGTTTATTTTAGAATGTATGGAGCTCTTAATGTTTACCAACTTTATAATTTAAGAAGCTTTCTAAATACGGGTGACTCGATCTTCGAAAGACGTGTCTTATGCTCGGTTGCAGAAAGTAGTGTCAGAAAATCTAGTTTGAAAATGACCTTATATTGTGGTCACAAATATTTCTCTAAGAACAACATTGTATAATTTTACATCGACCCTGTTAGAAAATTAATTGATAGACTGAACGATATTTTTTAAACTGTGTATATGTCGCAACCCTACTAAAGTTAAATTAGCTAGTTAATTGCATGATCAACCAGTTAGTTAAACGCCAGCATTCAACTACATATATGCCTAGCTTTCTATTTGAAGTACAATGTCGCGTATATAATTTAAGGTTTGATCTGATTGAAAGTCAGCCCTTTAGATGATATGTAAATTTAGTCTTTTTTTTAAGCAAAACTATTTTGACGGCATTGCTTCGACAATCTAAAGTGTAAAATGATTAATAAAGTGTAAAAAACAAAATTAGTCAAAAAAATGTGTGACTTTCTTGATTAACAAAAATTGATGACTCCAACCCTAAATAAATCTAGGTATACGTTTTTAGTGTAGTTTAAAAAATTATATAGTAGGTATGTATTATTAAAATTGTCCTTTAAGTTAAAAATGTTATAACAATTTCCACATTTAAAACGACCATATTTTATACCAATAGTTTTACTTCGGCCGTGTGTGTTTGGGAAGTTGGGTAATCGATAAAGCAGCATGATCTGTCATAGGTGTAATGATTGCGTCGTCCCGAACAGCCCCCGGTTAAGATAACTCTGTTAATTTATGTAGCACCCTATATTTTTGTTAGAGATTCAAATGAAGGACTTGATTTTGAGAAAATTTTGAATAATAAAAATATCAGGTTAAACTTAATGGGTTCTGAAGTATTTGAAGTCGAAGTTGGAAAAATCATAGTTTTCTTGCCTAAAAAGAGATCCGCGACTTATTAACTACCTGGTTTTGATATTATGCTACAAGTATGTTAACAGAAAAATAATTGTACCTATTTTTAATTGAAGGCAGCTAGCCTATATATCTTACAACTAAGAAAATAAATATTTAGTCACTCTGTCCCCTTTTTGAATTTGTTCAATTTTTTAAAATTAAATTGATTTTTATTTAATATTAGCCGCTATTCACGACTTGGCAAGCGATTGAGATAAAACACGGCAGTGATAACTCTAGTGGAGGTTTCGGCTCCACCGTATTTCACCGTATTACAGCGACAACAATAGTGGGGCTTTCGGCTCTTATCGTATAGCATTGGTACTTTAAAACATAATATTTTTACACTTTGATTTTTTTGGCTAGGAGCCTTTGCGGGCGCGAGCACAACTCCCCAAAGTTTCATCATAATCGGACAGACGAGTATTTATTTTTATATATCAGTCTTAAAAATCCTTTCTTAGTTATTTCAAATAACTAAGTCGCATTTCTTTTGTAAAATGTTATTTTTTCATATCATATGAAGAGATATTAAATTTGAACTGTCACATTATATTAAAATAAAACGATGAGCAAAGTCTTTTCAACGTCAGAAATATTTCTTACAGACGAAATGAAGACATTCGTAGAAAAGACAAAAGAAAAAAAAACGATGATGTTTTTTGATATATTTATATTTTTTTATAAAAATAGTACAGATATTTTCAGCTTTAAATAAATAAATCGTAACATTTATAGCAAACAACGATCAAGAGTTATAGAACGGAATTAAATTTCAGCCACATTAGACTAAATATAATATATATATATTACAAAATATAATTTTATAATCTGAATATGTGGAAATAAATGTGTTGTATTTTTATTAATTTTGATTTTAATGTTTATAACAATATATTCTTCTACAGTGCGTTTGATTATAACCAACATACATATTTTACACGTTAAATTTCTCTATTTGATTTTCATTGAATTCAAGTTGTAACAAATTGTAGGCAAACTCACCGCCATTTGATGTATATTACATTCAATATGAAAATAGTATGCTAAGGATGAAATTTTCCCAAAAATTTGGTAACAGTTGGTTGTTAAATTGAAAAAATTAATTGTTTCTATAATATTTTTAACGACCCGGTTCGGTTTTGCCCGGATCTGTAGATTATCTATTAAACATAAATATCTTATGCTAAATCGGACTTATTTATAGAATAATAGCGGACCTGAAAGGCAAACGGTCAAGTATGAATGAAACGCTCATTATTTGTCATGAATATAAAGAATTATTGATTTAAAAAATATTGAGAGGTGCTCGGAGACTGAAAGTTTGGGATTATATGTTTTTTTATGTGAAAAATAAAAAAAATAAATAAATAAAATAAATTGGTCGGAAAATAAAAAAAAATTCTAAACCTCAACAATAGCGCCACTTACTGGATTCAACTGTAGCTGAGAACCATCCAGGTAACCTCGTAATTACAAAAAAAAATCACCAAAATCGGTCTTAGGAGTAGAAAAATTATAAAGATATTGAGGGGTACTGGGATTCTGAAAATTTGGGATTATATGTTTTTTGTGAGAAATCAGAAAAAAAGAGTATAAAAAAAATTAAGTCGGAAAATAAAAAAAAAAAAAAATATCTGGATCTCGACAACAGCGCCACTTACCAGGTTCAACTATAGCTATGAACCATCCAAGTGATCCCATAAGTAGGTACAAAAAAATGTCATCGAAATAGGTCAAACTGTTTAGGGGGACAAGAAATACAAACACACGGACAACCAAATTTTATATACAGAGTGTTTCAAAAGTCCTGGAACGGCTTAATATTTCTTATTGAGTAAGTAGAACCAAAATTTAAAAGTGGTTTTTTTAATAACTTTTTCCTATCTATCGAATGGCATAATTAGAATTTGGGCTCGAAGACCCTAAAGGAGTCCCGCAGGGCCTAACTTTGAAATTTTAAATGAGAAACATAATTTTTTATTTCATATTCGAATTCTACGGAAAATTTTACATACGAATACGTCTTAGAATTTTTTAATCCTTGGATCCTTTTAGGCTCCTCGGGTCCAAAAACTAATTAACAATTTTCGTTCAATAGACAGGAAAAAGTTATTAAAAATACCATTTTAACATTTTTAGTCCGGTTTAGCCGATAAGAAATATTAAGCCGTTCCGGAACTTTTGAAACATCCGGTATAAAGATTTTCTCTTAAAAATAAGGTTCCCTGGTTTTTATGGAATGAGGTTACTATTTAATATAGCATGAATCCGGTGTAAATCAAATGGTAACATTTAACTAATTGTAATGCTAATATGTTGATTGGCATTAAACGCACTATTCATAGCCTAACAAAACTATGGCACCATACCATGATATGAATTCCGTTATGTAAATCAGTAAATAATGACTTTTACATCATGAGTTCCGATGTCTGTTTTGAAAATGTGTCAATCTGTATTTGAGTACCATGGAAAGGTTACAAAAGTAATGATATGCGCGTTTTATTTTGCTAGTAAAACAGATTTTGCTAGATTGAATTTCTGTAAATTACATATAAGTACATAACCAGCATGTAATTCGGTAAATCAGAATTAAGATGTGTGTAAAAACGACTCTTTATAGTTGAAAGGAGAAATTAGATGCGCACTTACAGCGCACATTGATATTAAATACAGGCTGATATACAAAAGTACAAACAACACTCGTCTAGTAGGCGTGGAGACTTGTTCACGACAGCTTTGCCGATCTCTTTGCCCTGAAGCGCTGAAATAAGATAAGCTGTCCCTGAAACTGAAGTACATACCACTCTTCGGTTCGGTTACATTTTGTAATGCAATGCGGAGAACTTGTATCTGAACTTACCAAACTGTTAATGTCAAGACACTAAAATTTATTATTTACTCTTTTATTGCATAAATAAATTCAAAATAACCAACGTTTTGACAAAAAAAACTCCAGTACAGCAGTACAGAATCCTGCTGAAATATTATTTTAATGCAGGCTTTAAAATAATAACTTTTTTCTCGACTTCTTAAAATTTTGGAGTCATATTTTACGGAAATTACATTTTAAGTTTTAAAACGGCGATATTTTTGGATTCTAATTTTTTTACCCGCATGGAACTCTAAGAATGATCCGAACTCGTCCATTTTAATATATTTCAAGAGTTAAATTATAAGAGCAGTGTTAAAATTGTTTATAATGACTTTCAATATAAATGGATAATAATACAAAGCCACATACAAAATAAACTGAACACAAAGGACTGGTAATAGAATAGCCGCCTGACAATCACTATATATGAGTAGCTTTTATTTCAAGTATGAGCGCGTTAAAATAAAGTCTTCATTTAGCTGAATTCGTATTTATAGAAAATAAGTTTCAATTTTAAAAGCACTGAAACCCTCTTTGCGGTTGTCTATTTTTCCACCATTTTGTTCAATTCACAATTCTATCTGTGTACTCAGAATCAATTTTTCACTAACATTTGCCGACCCGATTTTCCGGAAATTTTGCATACTTATATGATAATCAAATTTTTGATTAATGTCTGATTAGAACTCTTCAATAAAAAAAATTATCGATCAATTTTTCAGACAATATATTAACAAAAAAAATATATATAATTAATACATTAAAGTTTCGATCCGGATTTGGACCTTTTTCAGAACTGATCTAAAAAATATAAAAAATAATAAATATTTAATTTCTAATTAGCTTTTTATAAAATTCCTTCAAAATTATTAATTAATACCAAAATATTGATATATATGAGGATTATTGGCCTCTTACTATCAACCTTGTAGCAACAATTGTCTAGATTTTTCCTCTCTTTCGCTAATGTAATATTATCTAAATTATTTTCCCTAGCTGCACGAGGAAATTGAAAAAGTCAGTTTACTGATTATTACATTATGATATAATTTCTATAGATATATAGATAGATACATTAAATTAAAACTTTTGTTGCAATTCAAGTGGCGTTAGACAGGTGTTGTTTGTTGCTCATTTTAGGTGAGAGTTATAGTATTTGATATAAAAATGCCTAAAAGTTCATTAAAAACAAAAAAATTGCAAGGTGAATATTTTTTACGATGCTTTTTCGATTTATACTTAACAATGACTTGCATATTGTAAGTGGTTTTGGCATTCTCTGGTCTACAAAGACAAGAATGGAGGGTCTATAGTTTATAGAGAGAACTGTGGAGTGGTGTATTGCGTGTTTGCGACAGTCTCTTGTTGTTAGAGCACGAGACGATGTTCACTGGCGCTTTGAAGTCACAATAAACTGCAAAACATCTACGTTTCTATTGGCTGATTGTCAAATGATATCTTCAACTGTCCAAACACCCACAAATTGCCACAATCATGTGTCGAATTCTGTATATCAGGGAAATTTTGTGCAGTGTTATGTCTAATAGAATTATTGTTATTCGTACATGCTTGACATACAAGGTCACAAGCTTCATTGTGTCTAACTAGCTGTACTCGTGACTTTATTTGCGTGGACTATTAGACAGGTTATTGTTTAAAAAATAGAACTAAAGTATGATATTTAACTTTCGGCTAACTTTAAATTTAGTTTTTTTTTCATTTCACTCACCGCCAATTGCCTGTTACGTGTCTACTATGTAACCTAGAATAAAGGCTCCTTGTCATAAAGTTCCCTATTGGAGTTCTGCTACGGCACCATAGATGTGGAATTTTATCAAAAAAGGTTCTTTGTTATTATTTCCAAGTTCTTTTATTTCTAGTTATAACCTGTGTTCTAATGTCATTTCAACAGTTACAGACAGAAAATTTTATTTTAACATAGTCGAAAATTCAAACAGAATCAGTATCTTAAATTCGAAAAACACTTTAATTTTTTTCTTTTAATAATTACGGCTTTGGCAAAATCAACTAACTAAAATTATTTATCTATAAAATCAAAAAATATAATTCACTTCACCTTCACGTAGACACTCTTTTCTTCCACCATATTGTGGTGGAGGTGAGAAGACGTAGAGCAATATTTCAACAAGTAAGATCAAATCGGTTTTCGTTAATACAAAATAATTTTAAGAACTAGTTAGTGTTACTACTTTTAAAATGAACACAGTGATGCATAATGTCAGTAATTTGCTTAACGACTTATAAGCATATTATTTTTTACAACCACTTTTAATATATTAAACTTTGCAATATAAAACTGTACTGTTTTCATCTTTTTTGAATTAATTGAGTGCGTCACAACTCGAATTTCATGTATTCTATATATATATCGATACTAATATATAAATCACTGAACCGATTTGAAAAATTATTTCACTGTTTAAAAGCTTATATCCTGACGAGGCACATATCTCTACATAATATTATGACAAAACGATAATAAGGAATTAGCAAAAATGGTTGGGCTAGTAAAAATTCAGGGGGCTCTGCAACATGATAAACAATAAATGAATGTACAGCGCACCTCTTCTAGATTTGCGGAATGTTGAAAAAAATGTTCTTCCATCATTTACGACAACAGTAGGGGGGTATATCAAATTTAGTTTTTTCCGGTAAATTCAAATATTTTTTAATATGCTAGGGAATCCTCCATAAAATGTGCCATAGATCCCTCATTTTTAGTTACGCCATTGATTATGCTAATCGAAAGTTTATAGGTTATGATTTAATAGTTGACAACTTTTTCACAGCTGAAGGTCGCATTGCCAGAATAGCAAAAATCTAATATGAGCATTTTTAAAATTTTGTGTTGCGCGAGTATTTTAATATTGGACGAATAAAATCGTTATCCTTAATAATAAAATCGCCAGATTTCCAATTGATTATTGTCATTTGCCATTGTTTCGATTTATATTTAGTTGCAGCTTGGAATAAATTTTTAATATCTAATTACAAGAATAATTTATAAGTTACAAACATTATTTTATCAATTTTTACCCATGATGGGACGGAGCAAGTATATGCGTTTAGTCTGAGAGATTGTTTGTTTGTTTGTGCACTCGAATGTCGCCATTTATCTGGAAAACGGTTTGATCAATTCAGATGCGGTTTTCTGTAAAGGGTTTATAATTCATCTGAGAAGGTTCTTAGATAGATATTACGATGGTTACGCTCCAGGGGGCGCTGCATTGCATAAAAAATTAAGCGCAAAAATAAATTGTACAGCAACGTATGCCTACATAATGGGCATTTAATCGGCTTTCTCTCTAACAATGTCAATTTCTGTACATAATACATACTATACCATAATAGCTACACTGTGTACGCTATTACAGACCATCTGAACTCTATTATATAAAATTTCTAAAAAAAATTTGAAAAAACCCACGACGAATGTAAATGTTATAATAGAAAAAGAATTAAATTAAATTCTAAAATCCTCCGACTTAACGCATGTAAGTAACCAAAGAAAATTAATTCAAAATTAATTCAGGACAGCGAATGGCAGCCACGACGGATTTTCTTTGGCTACTTACTGTGTTAAGTCGGGGGATTTTAGAATTGTATTCAATTATTTTTCTATTATAACATATATTATTTGTCGTGGGTTTTTTCAAAATTTTTAATTTGGTTTTTTGTATTAGATCTAAACTAGTGTACGAATGATCTAGTCATCTAGTCAGTGTATTGGGTTGGTTTGGGAAAGCTACCTATACACAGTTAATTTCAGAGACGCATAATAACAAGCTAGTTTTGTTTATTTAATCATAAATGAATTACAGAAAATCGTTTTCCTAAAAATGCAAAATACACGGAAAAAACAAACTTTCTTGAAACAAAAAATGCAAAAAAAATTGTCTATGCTGTTAATTTCGTGATTTTTGCGTAAAACTATTTAGCCCGAAATTTTTCGTTTAATCATTCGATCAATTTTCTGTGACATCAGGAACTTTTTTGTATTGCCAATGGCCCGGTCCGGTTTCGTCCCAATTTGTAGATTGCCACTGTTCTTTCAAAAGCGTTTTTAACGCGATTATATAATATATAATAACAAATAACATGAACCATTTAAAATGTCGAACATATTCGAGGTGTCAGACATTTTAAATGGTTCATGTTATTTGTCAGAGAACATTATTTTAGCGTTTTGGTTGAAGTTTTTAAGCTATCCAATTAAAAAAACAAACAATATCTATAAATTTTTACGTGTCGTCAAAACGACATCCTTCGGAAAATTCAGAGGGAAAACGCCCCAAAATCAAGAAAAGCCATATACAAAGTTTGGGGAGAGTATGTGTCAGTAAAATTTTTGCCGACGGGCACTCTGATTAAATTGTTCAGCTTAATTAAAAGATCAGCTGAAAATTATCAAAATTTGCATGATTGTTAAATTGCCAGATGTGAAAAATAATTGAATTTTTAAAAAGTAGCTTTTTTCATGATTCTACTATCAATTTTTTGATCAAAAATTCAAAAAACTTTATTATCTTTCAGCGAACAGTGATAATTCCAAATGTAAAAAAAAATATTCCCTACATTTTTTATAAAATTGCATCATGTCTGTGGACTTCAAAAAAAAAGTTCAGACAAATTTCCAGTAAAGGATTTTGAAGCTCGTACTTTCGTTTTTTTAACCGTTCTTTGATTTTTTTTCTAACCGAGCATTTTTCAAAATACACATAACTTCTAAAGAAATGATTTTACTACAATTTCCAAATGCCCATTAGAAATATGGGAATGTTTTCTTTAAAATGCAATTGTTTTTTTTTTTTTTTAATTTATTTCTGTTTCGGAATTATTACTTTAACACTTCGTTAAAAACGGGTGTTTTTTTTTTTTTTTTGTTATCTAAACACCATTTTGTAGAAAATGGCGCAAATATGAATATTTTCACGTTTTTCTTCTCATAGGAGTATTATTAAAACTGCAAATTGGAAGTTGTCAATTTTTATTAAATCCATTAAAACGTAAAAAAAATGAAATAAAGTTGAAAATGCACTTCTGGCTTCTAATTATTTCTGCACAATTTTTTGTTCGCGGCTCCGTTGAAAATAAAAGTCATGTAGATTGTAGAGGTCGTGCATATAAGAAGAACCTCGCCGCAACTATAGTTTAGAAGGACTGAGGCCTCATACTGTGCCGCAACATTCGGATAATAGTCCGCATTTGAACTTTGCACCGAACAGATGAGTTGATAATTTCATTAGATTTAACATTGTGGTTTTTAACACTGAAAATTGAAAAAACTTCATTTTGAAAGTTAATCTCTGCTACATGCTACTCAATAATTCAGTGTGAACACGTATTTTCGAGGTGATTGTGTTTTTGCCAGTTTTCCTTATTGAACAACGCCGGACAAGAGATAAGAAAGAAGTCTAACTGTTTTGTGTTTCCACCATGTCTTTTGAACTCCGTACTCTTTTCTCCGTACAGTTCTCCTCGATCATTCCCTGTACCTTCATCCATCACCGTCATCTATTGAGACATAACTCTTGCCCGAATCATCTTCACGTTATTCTGTCGATCTCTGCCTAGCTGCATTGTATAAAGGCCGCTGTATACAGTACTGGTTTTGCCGCTGGAATTGTTGCTGGGACTTGTACGGCGATGGAAATGACATCATTGTGGGTTCGCGTGCGTGGTTATAAACTGAATTTCAAAATTAGAGTCGGAACTTTTTTCGTGCTAATTTCTCTGCTTTTTTTGAACAAGAACCAAATAGAAAGAAAGAGAGTATAGAAAGAGTATCTTGTCACGTGGGCGACATGGGCAATCGCCCGCAAACAAACATGGCGTCATGGTGTGTGTTTGTTCAGAGACAAAAAATGTCCAACTTTTGTTGACCTTCGAACTGTTACTGGGCGCGCATCCAACCCATCTACAAAGTCAACTTCAAAACACGCATTAAGTTAATCAAACATACAAAAAAGCCATCACGAAATCTAGTGCCACAGCACGCTTACGCTTGAAACGTAGCGACCAAATCTAGCAAGGAATCTTGACAAAACTAGCCTCGTGTGCAGCAGCCTTAGCATATTATATTATTCTCTCCCATCTGAACCATTCTCTATTAGCAGTCACTACAGACGTCTTTGCAATATCTACATCAACATTTCTCTTGTTTTCATATACTATGAATATCAGTTATGCGCAGACTATATTATACTAATTGTAACCTGATTCCTTATGTAGTTCATTAATATTCGCGTTAAAAGTGTTAAGGCTTGTTGCGAAAAATTGAAATTCGACTGAACAACCAAAGCGATAGTGAAACGTATTAATCTTTACTAATATTATAAAAAGGTAAACTTTTTAATTTGGATGTAGGAGGTAATCTCCGATACCACTCATTTAAAAAAAAAATGTTTCGCCAATACATAAAATAGACTATCAAGATGGAAATAGGCTATATATTATCGCGTAAAAATAAAAGCGCTTTTCGTGGAGACCAATTTTGCAACGTAAGTCGACAAAAAAACAGTGGCTATCTACAAATTCGGGATAAGCTGGACGGGGCTGCTATTAATTATAAATTTGAACGAAAGAGCGACGAGAGTGAAAATATCTAAATATTTAAACATGCAAGTGACCGAGCGAAGTGAGTGTGTGACATATCAACTTGTTTTAATGAGCGATAAGAACTTATTTAAAGGAGTTTAAATGAATTTAAATCTACACAGGTGAAGCCGTGCAGCTAGTCTTTTATAAACGATCAAGTTTTTATTTACGCAACCCTAAAAGTTGAGAATGACTGAACATATCTGAAAAATGATTTTACTGTTCAAAAGCTTACTTCTTGATGATTAATAATAACTTATGAACTTGCGTTTACTCGTATATTATCTACTAATGTTATCTAAATTCAAAAACCAAGAAACAGAATGCAGAAAAATACTATTTAGCATCTTAATTATGTTCCTGTATGCAAATGACCACTCAAGTCAAGCTTTGATATCATACACTGTATTAATTGATTGCATGATTCCTGTTGAAATTTACACATGTTTCAATAAATTATTGCACTTCCAGTTCAATGTTAGATTTTAGAGTTTTGTTCAAATTGACCGTCGAATTTCGTTATGCGTAATAAACATACGATAAACCAGTGGGAGTATATGCGCAAGTAATTCAAGAATTAAAAGGCGTGAATTTTTGTATAATATACTCCGGCGTTATATGTTTGAAAATCGGTGTATATTTTTAACGATACTTTGGGTTTAATAATATAATTTAATTAACTTAATCAGAGAAAAAATAACAGTTGAAAATATCGAAACACAGAAAGGTAAAAAATCTTATTAAGTAATTTAGGTTCATAATTATAAAAGCATTAGCTGTAAACTCTATGATCGTTTTAGTCACAACAAATGTTTCTATAATTATGACCCTTAGTTATTATTTTTTTTTCCTTTTTAGTACATTTCGAAAAAAGCTTTGTTTTTATCAGTATTATATTCTGCTTTTCAAAATATTGAAAAAATAATATTATTTTTTAAATATTTTGATATTTATTAATAATTTTGAAGGAATTTTATTAAAAGCGAATTAGAAATTAAATATTAATTATTTTTTATATTTTTTAGATCAGTTCTGAAGAAGATCCAAATCCGGATCGAAACGTTAATGTTTTAATTATATATTTTGTTAATATATTGTCTGAAAAATTGGTCGATAATTTTATTTATTGAAGAATTTATTATAAAGTTATAATATAATATAATATAATATAATATAATATAATATAATATAATATAATATAATATAATATAATATAATATAATATAATATAATAATAGTACACTGTATCTATTTTTACAAGAGTTTTGGATTTTTTTTTGGGAAAAATTGGCGCATGCGCAAAAGAGATATATAGCATCGTTGTTTTTTTATATAATAACGGTGTACTTTATATAATGATTTAATATTCTATTTCACAAGAAAGTTTAGTAAAACGTTTTTGTGGAAAATCGGCGCATGCGCAGAAGAGATATATGTTATAAAGTTGTTTTTATATAACGTTGGTATACTTTTCATAATGGTTAATTATTCAATCGGTTTTTACAACCAAGTTGTGGAATTTTTGTTCTAAACTTGTAGTTTTGGAAATATTTTGAAAATAAGAATAATATGTTGTTCTTTTGTTCTATAGATGTTAGTTAGGTAGTTGACAAGCATTCTTTGTTTAATTTTTACAGGGAGTGATACCATATATATAGAGAACATGAAAACGAATACCAAATATCATAATGTTATTTGTAGCCGTTATTTATTAGTTGGAATGGCCCCGTTGCCAAATTGGCTGGATTTTTTTCGACTACGTCTAATTGAAGCAAAGCTTTGAAATTTGAATTACTTGGTAATCTACTTCCTCTGGTTTATTTTTTAACTCAGTCCACGACTTACTTAATATTTTTTTTTTAAATCAGTATTTAATATAAGTGAACTCGTGCAAATACATTAATTATAACATGTTATTCGATCTATATTTTAATTGGAATTCAGTAAGTATTATTTAAATAAAAACACATATAACAACGTTTATCTAGAAGTTCTCGAACACGGATGTAAAAATGTTAGCCTCCCTGCGAACAAGGTGTTATTTTACTGCGCCAACATTAGTGGGTGCCTACCATGTATGTATGTTTAGGTATAGTGTATTTATTTTATGAATCACTCTTCTAGAATAGGTTAACTGATATGATGAGGAAAAATGGTCAAGTGCGAGCCGAAGTCGCTTGGAGAGTGTTCCTTACCATTCCGTTTTTCGGGAGAATTTTAAGACTTGGGATTTTCGTTCAGGTTTTTCTGTAAACTATCAGTGAGGGGTCCTATATTTCCTATTTTTTTTCAAAATTTTAGTGTAATTAATGGAGGGGAATAGTCACTTTTCATATATTTATATTTATTTTCCGTCTCACAACAAGTTTTCCGGCATGTACACATGCAATGCGTATAAGATTATAAACGTTGGTCGTTTTACAAAACATTCTTCAAATCTGACTACATTTTGTGTACTAACTTATTTAAAACGTATTGGTTTAACGATGGTCAAACTTTTGGCCCTCTAAGTGTCTATTTTTATTTTTAGAGCAGTTCACTATTTTATACGCGACGCAAATATATAGGAAAATTCGTAGGGAATTTTGCTTCAAAACGGAAAATTAACGTGTTCAAAGTTTTTGAATTGTGAAATATATGTAGTACCTTCCCCAGTTATGTAAAATTTCGTCAATATAACGATTAAAAAATCAAGTGCTACTTAAAATAACAAAGTTAGGTGCACTGGACGGTGGCGCAACAATTCGACACCTATGTACGCCCATATGTGTCCGCCTTTCGATTATATACCCTCCTTCTTCCCAAGTTTCCAATTTCTAACTGAAAAGGCAAACATTGATCTACATGATTAGTTTATGTATTATCTAGGTTTAAATTTTATTGGTTTACATGATTTTAGTTTTTTGCTTCATTTTTCTTACCCATTAATCTCTATTACGTGGATACGCTTCTATTATACAGAATGGATCGGGAAGAACGCATTAAATTCTAAAAGTGTAATCTACACGGAAATATAATTTCAAAAACCTTAATGTTGTTTTGATATTTATAAAAATGTTTTCAAGTTATTGCGTCATAACAAATTTACCTGTCCTGCACATTATTTCATTTCACTGTCAATGCGTGAATTGAAAACAGTGATGTAAATTTGAATTTCGATACAGTTTTATTACGTATTTTATTTTTTTTTAAATGTTAGGTACATACCTATACATATTCATGCCAATATGGCGTTTTATAACGGATGGGGGGTAAGCTTAATTTGGTGAAAAAGTCCATCTCTGAAACTTCCTGCTATTTTCAAGTTTAAAACGCGCAGAAATCTAGCGCGAAGTTTATTTTTTACCTCTTCAAGCTAAAAAAAAACACTTTCTTATGCATTTTTCGTCTACGATATCTCGTGAACAAATGAACCGATTTTGATGTGGTTTGCGGGAATCGACGCAGTTTTTTGAGGAGAAAAGCTAATTAGATTTTGGAATTATTCGGTTTAGTAGTTAAGAAAATATTCTAAAAAAACAAATTTATAAAAACTTTTGAAACTTGTATTTTTTAGATTTCTCAAAATATATTGCGCCGAATCATTCCTTTTCAGGAAATCTAAGTTCAGCAAAGTAATAAGAAGTTTACATACATACATACACACACACATACAACCCTATGGACATCGTTGCCGAAATAGTCAGAATAACTTCCTCGGACCTCAAAACGTCGAGATCTGACAAAAACTTGATTTTAGAAAATCGGAGTGAAAACAATAACTTTCCGATTTTTTAAAGATTGCGGGAGGTTAAAAAAAGCATATTTTCAAGAACTTTGTAGACGATACAAGTACTCCTGCATTATTTAATTATATTTCCATATAATAATAGAACATCTGAGCTACCTATATTTTCCTAAATTTTTATAGCAAAATATTGATAAATAACCATTGACTGCAAACCGCCACAGGCTCCCAAAAGTTGTTTTGTGGAGTACGCTGTAGCTTAAAAGCCAATGCACCGATTCTTTTGAAATTGTGTATACTATTTCTACACAATCACCAGGTAACGCTGTCGAGTTTTTTATCGATTTTTTCATTCTCGGTAACACTTAAAAGTCAAAAACACGGTTTTTGTTTAAAAAATTGCCAAATTTGTTATTGTAAAATTAAAAGTTATTATAAAAAAACCGGACAGCGTTCCTCCCAACTCGCTTGAATATAAATGTTTGGTTTAAAAAGTTTCCATAATACTGCCGTAAAAAAACAAAAGGCAGTAAGTGACCAACTTATGAATTTGAGTAAATCAAGATTTACTTAAAATGTATTGACCGTCCAGAATTTTAGATTATGGAAACCAAAACATGGGGGAAACATTTTTTAAAGACAATAAAATTATTGCTGCAGCACTTACTGCTGTCGTTGGTTTCAGTATGAACTCATTTTTCAACAAATGTTACTTACTGCCCTTTGCCTTTTTAGGGCAGAATAGATGTTATTATATTTATTCTAAGTATAAAACAGAAAATTGCAGACGCAAACTTTTGTTAATTCGAACAAAATTGTAAAAACGGTTATGCTTTTTATAAAATAAGTAGAGCGTAGAGGTTCAGTTGCACCGGAACAGCGTGACGGCGTCTCTCCCTTTTCTCTTTGCTCCGAGTTCGGTACCATCGTCGTCAGCAGCAACAGGCTCTTTTACTGCCCGTGAATTGAATTACTAACACGACCGCACTGAAAGCAGCGTCTGTAGTCTGTGTGTACGTTTGCTCGATCTACATTATTCTATACCAGGGGCGACCAACCACATGGCCTTTAGAAGCCACAATAGTTCAAATAATATTACGACGAGTCCAGAGTGTACGCAGGATTTTATTTGGAGGGGGGAGAGAAAGAGTAATGAGAGTAAACATAGGTCATTGGGTCATAGCCAATAATCCAAATGTTCTAAGTGCAATTCTGGGAATTTTCAAGGAGAACAGCTCGACAGTAGGGAATAAAATGGACTGTTATGAAGTAAGCACCATTTTTTATTTTTCATTCTATAATTCCAGATCACAGGAAAGGGACAGCTTTCCTCCCCTGTTCCCCCATGTGTACGCCGCACCACTGTTTAAAGTCATGCTTGTGTGTTTGAACAGTTTTCAAGTTTTTTTTAAATCAATTATTTATTACCAGATTTACCCGCCACTTCCTTTACCTGAAATCAGTGTATATGTCGCCGGGATATTGTCAAACCCGTGATATTATAATTTCACTTACTAAAATTATAATATCACGAATCTTTGTCAATCGTGATATTGTATTTTCACTAGTGAAATTACAAAATCACGGATTTGACAATATCCCGGTGACATATACAATTAATATAATTGATTAAAAAATACATAAATTCATTAAGTAATTTTTAGCATCTTTTGCAAAAACATACAGATTTCGGGGATTCCATACACGTGAGCAAGCCATATATATCAGCCGTGCAAAAAAATTGGTTTTCTAAATAGACGCCAACTGGCTTATGTGTTTGCGCCTGGGCTTTATTTATAGTTATTCCAACAGCAGTTGTTAATAGAAATTGTCATCTTTTAAATTGAAAAGGCAAATCCGTTGCTATAATTGGCATTCATGGTATTAAAGCACTGTGTCTTTTAGATTTACGACTAATTAATTATAATAGCCTTAACAATATTTCGAGCCAGATGAGAAACTTGTAAACGTGTACATTACACAATTTGGGCGCATCAAGATCAGAGAACATAATCAAGATTTCGCATTAAAAGTACCGGTTTACAGACTTTTAACCTTCATTTATGAGAAGGCATTTAACCTCCCCCCCAGAGTTTGATCCATCACCATAATAAATCACAATCGGCCTAGCGGTCTGGCCGTGAAGACGTAACTCATCGAAGAATCTCGTTAGAGATTCTTTTCTGTGCTAAATGCCGACGAATCTCTAACGTATTCTTATACATTGATTTTGTCTGTTTCCCATATAACGCCGTGTATATGAGGCCAGTTTCCAAGTTTTATAGTTCTGTGACCACGTGACTTTCGTCTCACCAAATTTTCATATTACTCGTGTAGTGCTCTATATGACAATAATAGCAATGCCCTGTTATCGCTTGGTGGCCGAGCGGTTAAGACGTAAGGTCAGTAATAGCAGGGTCTAGGGTTCGATTCCCGCCAACATCATTGGAAATTTTTTTTTCTATTCCATTTTATTTCCACTTGATATTTATATATTATTATAATATATTTCTCATATATTTTTATTTTTATTCTTAATTTTTTTTTATTTTAAGTAAGTGTAAGTTAGTCCGTGTTCCTGGCTCTCTTGTACGTTTGTCCTGCGGAGTCGAGTCCAATGCAATTCCATGGTCCTTCCCACGCAAATCCTCTGGTCCATTTATCTTGTATCCCAGTGTTGTGTGTATTCGGATATTTTTTCCCCTTTTTTAAAATTTTATTTTATTATTTTAAAGTAATTTAGACAATTCAGACGTGGCTAATTACAATATCGTAAAAGCCAAAAATCAGTATATAAAAAAAGTGTAAGTTACATCGATAAAAAAAACCTATTAGTTCGCAGTTTCAACAATATATATTTTTACCGTGAATAAGAAATTGGATTTTCAAACAATCCTTTTTTTATTTACATTTTTAACATTAATTATCTATATCCACATATGTTTATTTTGGAGGAAAAATAAAAATAATGTCTAACACTTTGGAAAAAGACGTGAAATCTCAAAAAAAAAACTTCGGAGAAGTAAAAACTTCGTTCTGTGCTAAATTCAAAACCTTGAGGCGACTGGATCTCAAGATTATAACTAAAAAAAAAAAAGAATTTCGAGGCAGACAAGAAATTGAAATCAAGCTCGAAATTCTGTGCTTATAAAAGCTAGTAGCTACAAGAGCAACAGCAAAAAAAAAGTGCACAGACGGCGTTTTTTTAGTGGTAACTTAAGGAGTTATGCGAACGCCGTCTTTGCATTTTTTTTGCTGTTGCTCTTGTAGCTTTTATAAGCACAGAATTTCGAGCTTGATTTCAATTTCTTGTCTGCCTCGAAATTCTTTTTTTTTAAGTTATAACCTTGAGATCCAGTCGCCTCAAGTTTTTGAATTTAGCACAGAACGAAGTTTTTACTTCTCCGAAGTTTTTCTTTTTGAGATACAATATACAACCCGCACTTCATTCATACAGGGATTGAATTTTGAAAAAAAGGTAGCCTATGTCATGCTCCAGGCTTCAAACTATCTCCATGTGTGCATCACAAACGGCCCAGATATTTGGCCGGGAAAGCAGTACAAACAGACAGACAGAGTTACTTTCGCATTTATAATATTAGTATGGATATTTCAAAGTGAAAAGAGCTGTACGCGGCTCGCGTGCTGCATTATAACCACCCCTGGTTCTATACGTTCACTTGTAACGTTCAGCTATACGCTGAGTTGCTATGTGTAGCTACTAGCTGCCTACATATACACTATACAGGTACCTTATACGGTGTACCTATTCTGGTACTTTATACGTATATATATGAACATTGTATCCTCTATTCAGTATTACAGTTGCTCGGAACGTTACCTGTTCATCTGAAATCAAACACAATATGATGAGCTCCCAGCGTTGCACGGAGGGTCGATTATTTATAATACATTGTATATAATTGCTATTTGTAATTGTAGTGCTTCTCAACATGTTGATCATCGCAGAACATTGACTGAGTTTAAAATAATTATTTACGACGTTCTATAATACATTACAATTATTACTTTTGGAGTGAATTAAAACTATGCTGACGAAAACATCACTTATAAATTCTATTAGGAAATGGTAAAAAATATATAAAATAATAAACCATTATGAAAAGTATACCATTATTGGGCTTTGAAATGCTCACTCCTGACATCTGGTGGCTAACATAAAAAATAAAATGTGAATGCATTTAGTCTATCTATCATCTGTGAACAGTACTCCGTTCGTACTTTTAAATTCTTATAAAATGAAATAAATAAAAAGCTTTGAAAATAACTGAACTTAAAAAATCAATGAACGTTTGCTTAAAAAGATGATTTTATGTTATCAAGTAAGTATACAAGTGTAACGTTACTATTATACTATATAACCTCATAGTTTTAATATAATAATTTATTGTCTATAATTAATTTTTTTATCTAGATACTGTTAAAAAAACAGGATTTGAAAGAAAATGCTATACCTTCAGACAATTTGTCTGGGAAAAAACACAGCTACTGATCAGAACCATAGGATTCAATTATTGTATGAATTAGGCAATAAAGAAAATGATGATAGCCTTATTGTTGAAAACTAAGATAATAATGAAGTTTATGATGATGATCATAACGACAATCAAAGTAATTAATTCACTAAAAAATTAGTTTTAGTTACAATTTATTATAATTTTCATTGATGTTTGATGTACTGAATCTTTATTTTCCAAATTAAATTTTTTGTTTTTTTTTTTTCTCTTGTTCCTTTGTATCCTACGGTTCTCATCAGTAGCTGTGTTTTATTCCCAGGTAAATTGACTGAAGGTACTTATAGCATTTATTTTCTTTCAAATGCTGTTTTTTAGCAGTATCTGTAGATAAAAATATTAATAATAAACAAACTGTATATTATAACTATGAGGTTATAATATAATAGTAACGTTACAGTTGTATACTTACTTGAAAACATAAAATCATCTTTTAAAATGTGCAGAGCAAACTTTCATTGATTTTTTAATTTCAGTTATTTTCAAAACTTTCCATTTATTTCATTTTTTAAGAATTTAAAAGTACGAATGGAGTACTGTTCACAGGTGGATCGACTAAATGCATTCACATTTTATTTTTTATGTTAGCCACCAGATGTCAGGAGTGAGCATGTCAAAGCCCATTACCATTATATATAGAAAACAACGATATAACATATATCTCTTCTGCGCATGCGCCGGTTTCCCACAAAAACAATAGAGCTCTTCATATTTGCTTATCAATCATCCTCCTCAATCAATTTGCTCATTCGTTTGACCTGCATCGTGTTTACAAACAAACAGACTTTTTCCAAAAATATGTTATTTGGACTCGGGTGACCTCAAAACGAAAAATATTGTAAAATTTTGATTTCTGACCTAAATTAGTGCCATTCTCCACTTGTGTTGGAACGGTAAAATATTTATGGACTGTCCAGCGTTCAATTTCCGTTTATCTTCCGATACTTGCAATGTTTAAAACGTTCAATAATTTATTGTAATTAAATTCGTAGTGTATGCTGTCTGTACTATGAATTAAAGTGCACACACAGCATTAATTAGCGTTACAATTAAACTGTAATCGTAGCATTAATCTAATTAGTACTATTATTTGATTATAGAATTGAATATTATTAACTTTATTTAATTAATATTGTACATCACAGAATACAATTAACTTGTGATGTTAATTATTCATGCAAAAGTTTAACATTCCAAAGTGAAAAATACTGGTCGGAGTCAAAAATTCTATCTTTGAAAATGTGTATTTGCTAAATATATGAAATGTGATTCTTAAATGTATCACGTGAACATAAATTATCTCCTTATAAATCAACTAGCGGCCCGATCCGACTTTGCCCGAATTTTTAGATTTCTACTATAAATTGTTTGTCGACTTATGTTGCGAAATTGGTCTTCACGAAATGCGATTTAATTTACGTTATAATATATAGCCTACGTTCGTCCTGAAGGTACATTCTAAATATGGTGAAAAAAACATTGAAATCGGATGAGTAGTTTTGGAGATTATCCTCCACAATCCAAATACAAACACAAAACTTGATGTGTAATATTGGTATGGATTTAAATAATACATTTTCCTCTCTCAAGATTCGCTTGCATTTTATTGGTTTAACATATCTACCTCAAATAATGTAAGTACACACTACCCTTTTAGTTATTCATTATCCGCAAACTAATGTTTTTATAACTTTTCAGTCTTTTTTGATCGATTTTCTTAACATAATATTTTATTGTTTACTAAAGATTTGAAATTATAATCTTAAAACAATTTCGAGATTTTTGTCCTAAAATTGACCGTTTCCGATTTATTTCTAAATAACTGTTTTCTAAACGGTTTGCATCCCTCTATAGAACTACGCACTTTGCTCAGTATCGTAAAATAATTACTTGCGACTTTCGGTAGAAACAAATATTTAAATCTATTCACTGAATATATGTTCTTCCTTTTTTGGGGTTCCGTACCCGAAGGGTGGTCAATCGGGACCCTATTACTAAGCCTCCGCTGTCCGTCCGTCTGTCTGTCTGTCTGTCAGCGGGCTGTATCTCAAGAACCGTAATAGGTAGAGTTTTGAAATTTTCACAGAGTATGTATTTTTATTGCCACTAGAACAACAAATAATTAAAAACCCCCCAAAACTCCCAAAAGAGGAGAAAACTAAGTTTTTTGCTTATAATTCGCTCAATTTAAATCAGATCGTTTCGAGACCTGTCTTAAACGAAAGAGGAGAAAATTTTACTTAGATTTTGTATAACAGAATTCGTCGAAACACTTTTTTTATACAGCTTTATATAGAAATATCTTAATATATAAAAAGTACGTGTCACATCTTTGTCCGCGATGGACTCCTAAACTATTGAACCGATTTTAAATTTGATTTGCACACCGTGTGCAATTCGACCCAGCTTGAAAGATAGGATAGCTTACATTTCAATTTATAGTCGCAATATTATTTTATTGCAAATTATTTGTCTATTCCTTGACAGTCAGTAGATGAATAAGGGGGTTTCTGGGCCACTTGAAAACAGCTATTTTTATCTTTGTCCGCGATGGACTCCTAAACTACTGAACCGATTTTAAATTTGATTTGCACACCGTGTGCAATTTGACCCAGCTTGAAAGATAGGATAGCTTACATTTCAATTTATAGTCGCAATATTATTTTATTGCAAATTATTTGTCTATTCCTTGACAGTCAGTAGATGAATAAGGGGGTTTCTGGGCCACTTGAAAAATAGCTTGAAAACAGCTATTTTTACCCCCTCCACTTTTATAGATTTGTGTACAATTTCTCGAATTTTAAAGTTAGACATATCAAGTTTGGACTCAAATTAATCGGGGATCTGAGACGAGTTCAACGATGGTATTCAAGTAGGGGGTGGCAGCAACACTTAACATTTCCAGCTCTTTCGAATTTTAAAGTACATCAGTTTTTTTGGACTTAAATGAAGCAGGAAGCATGTTGTTCACCGGTGGTGGTTTACCCCCACTCCAGCTGAGTGTAATTTGACACCTGAGGAGTGAGCTCAAACGGGCGTATTATACTACTACAGTCATAATACAACCATATAAGATGGCGAACCTGTTGACTGGATTGAGTGAATATTCAATAGATGGCGCAACGAACTTAACAACCATATATCTGGATCGAGGATGTAAAAAAACTGAATATCGTTTAAAAATCCATAGCATACACGGGGATCGTCTGTCTTCGTTTGTTGCATACTGTTCTATGGGAATTTAAAAATTGCGTATGTTCTGTCTTAAAAAAAAGATTGCATTTGTTCAAAAACGAATGTCATTTCAAATATTAGTCAGTCTTTTGACATTAGTATTTTGTGAAATGCAACGCCTTCTAAGTTAACGATTTGAATAACTAATTTTAATTATTAGAACATATTGCTTTGACAGATGCAAACGTCATTTTTGACATTTTTTACCATTCCAACACCATGGATGAGCGGAATGAAACCAAATTTTGGGAGGATGTTTGATATGCAAATATGAAGAGGCCTATTGTTTTTGAGAGACGTCGGCACAAGTGCAAAAGAAATATATATTATAATGTTGTTTTTATAAGATAATAGTATACTTTTCATAACGGCTTATTATTTTGTTTTACAGGAGTTTTGTAAAATAAATTTTTGAAAAAAATTGGCGCATGCGTACAAGAAATATATAATATAAGGCTGTGTATTATATAATAACGGCATACTTTTCATAACGGTTTATTTATCTATGTATACAAAAGTTTTGTAAATTTTTTGAAAAAATTAGCGCATGCGCAAAAGAAATGTATGCAATATTGTTGTTTTATATAAGAATAGTATATATTTTATAATGGTTTAAAAGAAAGTTTTGTAAAAAGTTTTAGGGGGAAAGCCGGCCCATGTGCAGAAGAGGTATATTGTGCTATAACATTGTTTTTATATAATAATGGTATATTTTTCATAATGGTTTAATATTTTTAAGTTTTGTATTTTTTTTTTTTTGGGAAATCGGCGGATGCGCAACAGAGATATTTGCCATAACGTTGTTATTTGATATAATGTTATATTTATCAAAACTATTATTTTATTCTACAAGAAATTTTTGTAAAAAAAGTGTTTATTATATAAAAACGCCGGAGTGTATTATGTAAAATTTCACGCCTTGAAATTCTTGAACTACTTGCATACTCCTACTGGTTACATATTGTTATAGCGCCTCTCTTGTTTCTTTTACAAAAGTATTTAAAAAGTACATAGTGTACGGAATCCTTAGTGTGCGAGTCCGACTCACACTTGACCGGTTTTTCTTTTTGACATAGATATATATATACAAATAATTATTTATCCACAGCCTGCTCATAATATATCCCGACGTTAAAAATTTATTTTTTGAAAATCGAATTTCAACCCTCAAAAACCACTTATCGCAATTCTGACACCTTATGGTATTTTGAGCCCTTTTAATCGACACCTCGATCGTCAAAATCGTCCCAGTGTTTTAGGAGGAGATGTTCATAAAAACTGCTTGCCTATTAATATATAGATTGCACCAAATTATAATTAATATCATAGATGTTTTATGATCGTTGACAGTATTTTTTTTATAATAATGCATAATATTCTGCAATATGACTATATTCCGTATACAGCATCTTTTTCACTGAAAGTGTGAAAGCATAATAATATTAAATGATTAAATTATCCTCATAATATTTTTTAGAAGGCTTATATATAAAAAAAATTTCAATGTGACTTTCGGGACTTGAACCCGAAACAACCAATTTTGCGTTGGCTGAGTTACAATACTCTACAGTGCCCTCGATAGTTAATTGTGATTTCTCTTATACTATATAGCACAACGCACCGCTGAATTCAAAAACTGCGGCAGCTAATATTTTAATAAGGGTAGTATCTAAACGAGTGACTGTAAATTACAATTTTGGGTGAAAAAAATAATCAATTTGGGTTACTGTATTACTGAGTGAGCGACTGACTGCGCGTGACGAAAAATAATAGTTGGGAGACTAAATTACTAAGTGAGCGACTAAATTTACTAAGTTGTTAATAGTTAATTCTTTGAATAGAACTGCGTTTTCTAAAAAATATATATTTAATTGACTGTCAATTAAATATACATTTTTTAGAAAACGCAGTTCTATTCAAACAATTAACTATTTAATTCGCATACCCCGTTATCGTTCACCCCGGAATTGTTTTTTTAAAAACTCCACATTTGCCCCTTCCCGTTTCACTGCGAGAGAATTCGCATACCTCTTTATCGTTCACCAAGGAATTACAGTTCGCATACCCGTTTATCGTTCACCCCGGAATTACAATTGCATACCTACCCGTTTATCATTCACCCCGGAATTACAATTCGCATATCCGTTTCTCGTTCACCCCGGAATTACAATTCGCATGCCCGTTTATCGTTCACCCCGGAATTATTTTTTAAAAACTCCACCTTTGCCCCATCGCGCTTCACTGCGAGACAATTCGCATACCCCATTTATCAAAAAAAGCGGTGGTTTTCAATCTTCATGAAAATGTGAGTTTTAAGTTGTAGTCTCAAAGTGAAAAAAAAATAAAAAGTAAAAACAAAAGAAGATATCTGCTTCAAAATTACCGAAGGCATTCTAGTCGCTCACTTAGTAATTTAGTCACCTAAATGTTATTTTAATATCTCAAGTTATTAAAACAGTATCTCATCATCAGTCACCAAATTTGTTTTTTTATTCGACCGTTTTTTAATTCCCCTTTTAATAACAACACTACTTTCTTCAAGTGGCCGAATGCCTATATTAAACTTAATAATTTATTTTTTTACATATATGTGATTTTTTTAACGAGTGAAAAATGACTGTCGCCACCAGCTTATTACTAAAGTTAGTAAACTAAAAATATTAAGAAATGCAGTCAAACGTGTTTTTATATTTCTTCAGTTTGAAATACTCAACGATCATATAGTTATTATAGTGGGTAATTTGTGAAAGTGATGAAGTTTCTTCTTAATTTTTCATTTAAATTTTATTTTTATACATTAAAATAAAAAAGATAAGCAGATATTTTATGTTATGCAATCATTATTTTGAGACATTTTTCACTTTATGTCTTGAAACATTTTCGTGTAAATTTCCAGAACGTGTAACAATTTGGTTAGCGTAAAGTGTAAAAATATTCAAAGTTCATAACAAAGTTTAAGAGGAAAGTTTAAACTTTAAACAGAAAGTTTTATATTTGCTCAGAACATCTTTGCATCTGCCTAGGCTACAGTTGAATTTGATTCAAAACTTTTGACAATTTTCTCATTCTTCTATACTGCTTAGTGCTTATTGTCATATTCAACAAGTGATTTTTTCTTCCTAAATGCTTAATATACAGAATGAGTCTAAGATACAGAGATCTTTGGGTGTAAGCAATCAAAAATCTAAGCAGGACTGGAGAAGATACTTTAAAAAGTGTCTAAATTCAAAACAGCCCTTTCTTTAAAGTATACAGTGCGTTCATATTGTGTAAAAAGCACCAATGGATTTTTTATAATATCCACGTTAGGCAAAATAATATTAGCAATCCTTGTATAAGTACTCCCTGTATGAGAATTTACTTTGCGTTTTAGGTGACAACTAAAAATCCCCGCCTCTCCGTTTAATAGGATTATGATATATTGGAGAATAAAGCTTTTTGACGAAATAGCTGATCCAGTAATGTTTTACATAGTTACTTTAGTTGAAATTATTATTGACGATATTAAATTAGTGCACAAACGGTACAATAATAAACTTGCTTGATTAGGTGGCGGAAGTGCCACGATTGGAAAAAGCGGTAGTGGAAAGGTTACAGTCCTCCTATCTGCCATAAATCGTTGATTGTACAAAGTTTATCTTCAAAAGTAGTAAGATATTTTTCCACGGTATTGTATCACTTCTTTAAATAATACTTCTTAATTAATAATTATTTACTTTGTCAAAATCATTTTCGTTTCATTCGTCAAAATGTAATTTTCATAAACAATCTTATTTTTGACAGCTAATAACAAAAAACAATATAATAATAAGTACTGTACTACAATGAAATAAGTGCTAACATAGAAATAGCGAGAGAGCCGCTGTAGTTTTGTGAATTAGTGGATAATACAGGTTCGATCTCTGCGGACATAATTCATTTTGATATTCTTTTTTCTTTTCCATATTATCAATTTGATTTTTATTTATATTTTTTAGATATTATATACTTGTTATAAATTTTTCTTAAATATATATGACGGATGACGCAAATTCGCTGGCGCGTCAGACGATTGGCTCGCGGCGTTGTCCATGGTTGTGATACTTTTCTGTCGTGAAACCAAAATACTGCTAATAACGGTAATGAAAATAATTTACTAAAATTATTGTTTATATGAAAATACTTCACTTAGAATTTCGCGGCCAATTAGAATGTCATATTGTAACTAATTATCAGCGACTACTTGAAAAAGTAACTCCAGTGTAAAACAATTTATGCAAATAATAACGGGTGTTCCATTAAAGATTCTTTGGTTAATTAAAAATAAACACGTTGTTTACATTGAAAGTATCTTTATTTTTGAATTATATAAAAGATAAAGGTTTATCATTTACGTTATAAAGAGAATATTATGTAAGTAACCACCTCTTGATGCTCTACAGATGGTGTCTCTCTTGTCAAAATTTTCGATGACTTTTTCTCACAAATTGGGCTGAATCTCACCAATAACACGAATAATATCCGCTTTGAATTCATCAATTGTATATGGATTATTGCTTAGAGCTTGTGATTTATCATAGCCCCAGAGAAAGAAGTCCAAAGGCGTCAGATCATATATGTTCAAATCATATATACCTATATGTTCTTGATGGCCATGAAACAGCATCACTTTTGAGATAATTTGTCCAGGAAACTTTTGGCACAATAAATCCACTGTTAGAGCTGTTGTATGACACGTGGCTCCGTCCTGTTGAAACCACATGTCATTCAGATCAATATTCAATAATTATTTCAGGCTCAGTAGGACGATTATAACGACCGTAAACACCATGTAATTTACGAAAAACACATAATAGAGCTGAATGAATTGAACACATTCTTCCGTAGGTACTATGCGATGACATTTTAACAAATGGCAAACTTCCTCTTTCTAAATGTCAAAACAGAAAACAATGGGGGTCAATATGGCTTAATAGACAGCTGTCAAAAAAAATCCTTAATGGAACACCTTTAGAAAATTGGCGTTGTGTAATTAATACCAGTAATTCCTATCCCTCTCATAATTACTAGCTCGTGTATTCTCTTTCCTGAGAATTTTGAAGCGATTGAGTCTTTATTTAACAAACATTCAGCTCCAGAATCAAAACAACTCACTCGTGTGCTATAACGAGCCCGTTGGAGTTTCATTTACGCACCAATCCACGCGACGTTCGTTCTTGACACTGTTGCTGTTCCGTGACGATGGACAGTTGGGAACGATGTGGGTTTCCTCTTGGCACTTCAAACTTATAACTTTTGTTGAAAAGGACGCCGGTTGATTTGCCACTTTCTTGATTGCATTTTTCTTCCGATCGAACGACTGCTTCTTGCGGCATTCTGCACTTTTATGCCCCAGTCCGCCACAAAAATGACACTTGGCTTGCGATTCAGATGTTTTAAAGCGCTTAGTTTCTGAAGCCGATAAATCTCTCTTCTTGGTATATGATAAAACTCGCATCTCGTTAAAGAATTGATCTTCCGTTATAATGTCATTAGAAAGTGCTATGCGTTCTAAACTATTATCATAAGCTATCAAACGAGTTAAAACAACACCATTAATGATTTCGTCCATGGTCAGGTGTCCCCACCTTGCCTTTAGGAAAGCTCGGAGACGAATTCCAAAAACTCCAGTGCTTTCATCCCCTTTTAGTTCCTCTTTGTTAACTTTGATTAGCGCTGATGCCGCTGTTTCCTTTCCACCAAAATGTGCAGTGAACAGTTCTTTAAATCGTGGCCAATTGATATCAGGCGACACGACTTGGCATAACCACTGTGCTGCAGAGCCATCCAAAGAGCGACTCAACGCTGATATTAATGCTTTACCTTGCAATGGCTCGCCACCAAGAAGGAAATTAACGGCTGAGCACCATGCAGCTGGATCCGACCCTACGAGTTCAGGATTGAATCGAGGTAATGATAAATTTCCTGGTTCAGATTGTGACCTCTGCGTAAGTGATTGAATAAGCTCACGCATGATGACTATGTGTTCTTGCATCGATATAGACGACGTTGATCCCACTTCTGGCGACGGAAGGCGCAAATTCGCCGGCGCGTCAGCCAATTTAATCGCGGAATTATCCATGGCTGAGATACTTTTCTTTCGTGAAAACAAAATACTGCCAGTAATTGATTCGATAACGAATTCACGGTATGGAGGCTTAAGCGTGGTTGCTGTTCACTGCACGAATTCTCAAACTAGAATGCCTTCCACTGTTCATTACAGACCCGACCGCATATCCGTTCTTATCAGGTAACCCCGTGCGGGCCAATCAGAGTCTCTGTTCGAATCGTTTGCCCTTTTCCCTTCGTCAGGTCATAGGATTAAACCAAGTATTCTGAGAAAACCTTCCATTAGTAAAATAAGGACAACTGTGCAGTTCATAGGATTTGACAAAAATGTTTTATTACATGATTTGGAAATTCCAACATGTGGCAGATAGTTAACAGGTCGTTTAGCTAAAATGTAATTAAGGTTTGGGCGTATTATGCCTATCTCCGATATGCATTTTTTTAAACCTTTTTATTTTTTTTATATTTTCACTATCGTTTTTCAATTTTTAATTTTTTTAAAATATATTTTACAATCGTTTTCTCATTTTTTCTAATTTTTATCATACAGTGGAAAACTTAGCGGATGTGCATTTTTGGTTTTGTCAACTATTTTCTTTTACTACCGAGGAGTACGTGGCACGTTATTTATTTGACCTGCTAGCAATGAAGAATTATGTATATAGTGAAATTAATTAATTGTTATTTTGTACAATTTGGTAGATAAACCGTAACTACATACTGCGGTTAAAACACTCGCACATCAAAGCAATATTGCTAATGGAAGCATGAACACATACTAAACATTGCAATCGCTACCCATTCGTTTGGAGTATTTGATCTGCTATAATATTTATAGACCCGAGCGCGAGGGTTGTGTTTTTTTACTAGGCGCTGTGAAATTTCACAGTTCGAAATAACACATCAATTGGTATTAGATATCAATTATTAGGATTCCATAGCCAAATGGCAAAAAATGGAACTCATAATTTCGTTAAGTCCGTCTATTGTCTGTCTGTCCGCCATCTTTCTATCGATTCGGATGAAATTTTACAGACATGTGTCTTATGCAAACCGCCATACAATTGTATAAAAAAATTACAAAAAAAATAATTTAGGGACAGCCTTCCACACATAGAACTGAGAGATGAACATTGTATTGTCGTGCATCCCATTGCACAGAGTTTGGTTAGATCTTTAAAATGAATAAAAGTTATATAACTTTTTTCTAAGGTGAATATTTCCTGAAATATAAGCTTTTGAAATCGTTAATAATGTGTCCCTCCATGTGATTAAAAGATCAGAAAAAAAATAAGAAAATAGAACTTTATGAATACATCCAACGAAAATTATTTTGAACTAGATATTATATTAACAAGTTGTAGGAGTTCAGCTGATCTTTCCTTTATATGACTGTCATATTTTAGATAATTATTATAGCAAAGGAAAGAATCACACCTGTAATAACAGGACATCACACTGTCACTACTCAGTCACTCAGCCTAGTAGTATCATTTATGTAAAACCAAGTTACCATTGTATAGAATTCAGACAAAACTTTGGTTCGTAAATTTTGTTAGTGTATTTGCCATAAAGCACTTACACTATTGGCGTCGGTTGGTTGGCGGGCCCTAGGGGTCGGACCAAAATTTCTCCGACGTTTAGCACCATTTTTGAAAATGTTTATATTTATGTGTGTGTGTGTAGGGGCTATAACTTTCGAAGAAGTTCATTGATTTTAAAGAAATTTGGACCACATATTGAAATCCATCATCGCACGAAGCTTATTTAAAATGGGCCTAATCGGGCTACTTTAAGGGTAGGTTTTAGGGGTTGAAAAATACTTTTGAACCCAAAAATACCGTAAAAATTCTCCGAATCGTTTCAAAATTCAAATTTAATCCAATAGTAAAATCGGAAATGTGCTGCCAAAATTTTATTAAAATCGACACAAAAGGCCCGGTCTTAAATTTTTTTTGAAAACGTTAGTTTATAGATATAGATTTACTTAGTAAAGTGTTCTAGTAAGAAGGATACCTATTCAGAAAATCTAAAATTCCCTTATATGGTTTAAAGACCTACCCATAGACTATAAAAAAGTGGTTAACGTAGGATGGCCGCTTTAAAATTTTGTTTAAATTTTTGGCAGATCTTGATTGCCCACAAATGGGTTTATAATAATATCTGTATGAGAATTTATTTACTTATATTAATTAATGAACACCCTTACTAGAGCACTCTGCGGCAACTATTTCAATTTTTAGACAAAACTTTGTCGTGAGGAAATATGCCAAATTTTTCAACAGTATAAGTTAGCCTACGGATAGGTATTTACTCCCTGAAAGGGAATTTATAACTTATTGAACACCCCTCTTACTATAGAAAGCACTTCATGCTAAGTGTTTCGATTTTTAATCAAAAATAAAATCTCTTCTGTCGGGTAGCCGCTTTAGATTTGGTTTAGTATTTTTTTGTAGGAAATTGTATATACTTTAGTTATGTAAGCATAATCTGTGTTTGAGCTCTAGTTTTTTGTTCTGATTCATGGATTTTGTAATATTTAGGAAAAACTGATTTAAGATTAAGGCACATTTTAAAATAGACTTGTGGGCTAAATGTTAAGTAAAAATATAAAATGTGAGTTTTCATTTTACTTAAAATTTTAATTTCTACAATATTTGTATATACAATGTGATAGCATTGATTGTTTTTGAGATATTGTTGTTAAATAACAACACGTGTTTTTTGAGTATAAATCTGCACACAGCGCCTAAAGTTCACCTAGCAGGAGGAGCAAAACTTTGTGTCAATTTCAGACTAGTTTTTCCCTTACTAATTCCGAATTAAAATCTCTAACCACTGGGCTATAGTTGTTTTTTAAAATAAAATTTTAATTAGGTTCATATTTATTATAAAAAAGGATAGGTGCGCTTGTTTGCCTATAAAGTAAGCAAACAAAAATATTTGTAAAAAATGCAAAACGGCACAATATTTATGTAGCTATCTCAAAATGTCAATTTTGTGATGCACATATTATATGCATGTAATACCTATGTGTGTTATTCTTTCAGATTTGAAACAGTATATTTTTAACGTTTACATTGTTCGACATTTGCTTATTTGCATTTTTTGTTTTATTTTTTAAATTTAATTATCTTTTTATTATATTATTAAATTTAAATTTGGTGGTAAATGAAACATTAAAATTCTGTTTTTCGCTGTTTTTAACTTGCGTTATTAAGTAATTAAGCTAATAAAAAATAGAGGTAGCCATTTAAAATTTTAAAGTTAAAGAGAGGAGAAAGGGTGAGGGGTCATTTTGTGTGGAAATGAGCCTTCCTTTAAAACAAACAACTTTTGCCCTAAACATTATTTTTATTCGATGCAAAGAAAAAGAGTTATTCGGGGGTACCGGGATTTTTTCAACACCTGTTTTATTTGTCGCCCAAGTGTGTGGTAAAAGGAAAGGAAAACCGGCGTCGATCGTCACGGATATGCAGGCATGTAAAGCAGTTATTTCTTAAAACGGCAGACAAAAATTAATTTTATGGCGTAAATTGTAAAGAGATCAAAGAACAGACAATATAATGAGTACAAGGTACTCATTGTTATTGCAGTTAAGTTTGTTGCAGAAGTGAAAAATCAAATAGTCTTAAAAAGATTTAAAAATGGGTACCTACTGAAAAGTTGAAAATATTGAAAATGGAAAATAAAGAACGCTCTTTTATAGAATGCAGGACAAAAAATGCAGTATCCCAAATATAGGTAACACTCGTCAAAATCGACTTCAATACGAGCTTGATACACAATCTACTATTGTTGAATGCACATTGAACAGACGACAGTTTTCGAGCGCACATAATGCGTGAAACCACTAACGAACACGCTCAACGACGGACTAATTAAGAACTGTGCAGTGTTGAGAGGCTTCACACTCAAACTTCTCCGTGTTTCCCCCATTCCAAAGCACACTCAGCCTAGTACCATCATCTGTGTAAAACCAAGTTGCCATTGTATGAGAATTCAGACAAAATTGTGGTCCGTAAATTTTTATTAGTGTATTTGCCATAAGGCACTTACACTATTGGCGTCGGTCGGATGGCGGGACCTAGGGGTTGGACCAAAATTTTTCGATGTTTCATAGCCTCCTAAGAAGTTTGGCACCATTTTTGGAAATGTTTATATACATGTATATTTATATTTATATTTTTATGTCCGGGCTACAACTTTCAAAGTTTCAGAATCGCTTCAAAATGGAAATTTAACCCACTAGTAAAAATAAAAAAGTGATGCCAATATTTTATTAATATCGGCCCGACAGTGCCGGTCTTAAAATTTTTATTAAAACGTGGATTTACTTATTGAAAGGTGAATTTCATCAAGTAAATTGATAATAATATTGAAATTAAGAAAAAAAAATATTTTTAAGGGTTGTATTAAGCAGTTAAATTTTTTATTTTGCCCAAAAACATAAAAGTTAAGTTCACATAATAAAGTTACACACTGTCTGGGTTAGCAAATATACTATATTGTCGGCAGGGTTTGTCACTGTGACCCGAGTTTTTTCAACTTCTGTACTGCAGCAAAGTACTTTGTAAGTGTTTCTTTTTCTACAGTTGTATTCACTTTCGTAAGTTCTGCATGACTTATTTAAAAACAAATTTGTACTTACTCCAAAACTCAAAATAAATATTTGTGAAAAACACGTAAGTGAAACAGACTGCATAATAAAGATTATTAAATAAAGATTATTACCCGATAAAACACGGACGCGTTTCCATTATTTGGTATAGTTACTCCTTTTTCGACGAAACACTCACTAAGAATGGATCCTACTCTCTCTCTCTCTCTCTCTCTCTCTCTCTCTCGCTCTCTCTCGCTCTCTCTCTCTCTCTCTCTCTCTCGGGATATTATATTGACCTTCCCATGTACGCAACTATCCACACGAACCCTCGTAACACTCGAACCTATGGTACCTATATGTGATGGTGGGTGAAAAATTCGTTTTGGATAGGACTTGCACAAATATATAATATAATATATAGATACAGCACAAGGTACCTACAGTTTTGAGTATACATTAATTTGTCGACAAAAATTTCATATACAATAAATTATGATCTTTTGTAGAAAGCCTATATTTCATATAGGTAATGCATATGCCTTTAGTCTCTTCCAAATTTATATTCAAGATGTACGGCGTATTATGAGGAATGCATATTATATATTAAAAATACACATAAGAAAGTTGCAAAAGAAATAATTAATGTACATAGACAAAACGTGATTCAAAATGTGATGTGAGTATGCGAACAAAAGACTGTATACACCTGATAAATATAAAAGATTTCCGCTATCTTATTTTCTATGTGAATTTACGTAATATTTCATTTTGATATTTCCCGCACTTAGCTGATAATAAATTTCACCACAGCTCTACAGTCTCTAGCTCCTTTAGTAATAAAATTAACGTTTTTTTGTGCCATTTTTTTAAAGAAAATTAAATTATGTTTATATAGAAAAGAGTTTGAGCACAGAATTGCTTCAATTAAAATAAATATTTTCGTTAAAATTGTCCTACATACTACTTAAAACATTATTTCAGAAGTATCATACTTCTCTCAAGACACTTATTATTGAGCGACTGTAATTTACAATATCTATCTAACAGGTTACAGTGCCATCTTTTTTGTTATTTTTGAACGACGTTAGGTACATTAAAAAATTAGACAGTATTTATGAGAACTAAAATAGAATATCACTTTTTTAGATATAAATATTTCCCAAAAATACTAAGCGCCCAAATAAATATAGGTAAAAACTCTTAATTTAAACGATTTTATTATACAATCGATAATGTACTAAAAACTATAGAAAATACATATGAAGCACCATAGGGCTTTGACTAAAATAAAATCGTGAAGGACACTTAGTAGAAAACTTTCATTTGTTTGAGATTGGAAATCATTTAGCTTTCGACTGTCTTCTTGAAACATAATGTAACTATAAATGCCCCCACGATTTTATTTTAGTTTAATCAAAGCCTTCTATGGTGACTCTAATTTATTTTTACTACATTACCGATTGTATCGTACAATAAAAGGGTTTAATTTAAAAGTTTTTTAACCTTTTTTTACTTTTAAGTTTTTAGGGTGGTTTATTAACGGACGAAAGCCGGATCGGTCAGTTAGCTACTATACAATATTGTATTGCCACCGAAACTACATACGTGTGCAACATTTCAATTTAATTGTATAGCGGAAAGTACCTAGTTAAAAAGCTATCTCAAAGAAATAAAGAAATCTATAGAGTCAAGCTAAATAAAAGCGTTTAAAAATAACAACTCATGTGATAGTTTATTAGAAAGATTTGAACACAAGAATATAATTTAACAATATCTTTTTGACTCTATCAAAATAGTGGAAATGTTTTAGCAAAATACCAGAAAGTGTGTATTATATGGGCAAAACATTCGTTATCAGAAATTAGTCATCCAGTCCTGTTTCATGAAAAACGGAAAATAGACATAATTTCTTATTTCATATCGACAGAATATTAAAAAGTTTTTTTTTTCCAAAAATGCGGTTATTTGTGAAAATACCGAAAATATCACAAAGAAAAACTGTTCTGAATGTCATTGTTGGTGTATGCGTAATATTTTGAGACAGAACACAAAGATTGCAATTTTTTTAATACACATATAAAAAATATTAAAATCGACTTGAGAACCTCCTCCTTTTTTTTGAAGTCGGTTAAAAATAACAGGAAAGAACACTTTGACGCGCATTACACAAATCAATTTTATGTAGGCTGGTGACATGTATTTTTGATCCGAACATGTTTTAATGGAAAATCAGTACTTAAAATTAAAATTTTAATACTATTATAACGGTTTCATAATAATATTATTATCTAAACTTGTGGTAAAAACGTTACCATATTAATAGGCTCAAACAACGGATATATGCGTAAACATTAGCAAGGATATAAACTGAGTGACTGTTTTGACGCACGATAATATTATGATTTGTTTACAAAATATGGCATCGACTGATAAAAAGCAAAGTGAATTGAAAAAGGATCCTTTATTGCTTCAGTTGTTCCTTCCCATTTATATATCAACATATTATTATATAAGATGTACAAATTAGCAATGTTGATGCTCTTCGGTGCTGACCGACATACCAGATATTTTAGACCAGGGGCGGGCAAATCTTTTGAAGAGCGGGCCACTTAGCTGATGAAAATATGAACGCGGGCCGGATGGCTGACGAAAATTTCACCGCGGGCCAAAAATTTGCAGAAAAAAGGGCCTCACATTCTATTCCCGCATGCGGAGAGCAAAAAAAAGACGGTACAGGTCAGTTCGACGCCAACGTTTCGACGCGTGGTCAGTTCGACGCGAGGTCGTTTCGACGCGGGGTCAGTTCGACGCCATATTTTTTTTCGTATTTTTTTTATTTTTAGAATAACTTTGCATCATCATTCAAATAAATACGATATGCCTGATATAATATAACATATATTTTATATGTTATATAGGTATATGAAGCGTGATTCAAATAAATAAGTAATATTATGACTGATATAATAGATATTATATGTATATAATAAATGTTAATGTGAAACCCAAAAAGCTATAACAAAGAATTCAACAGGAATTACTTCGTACACATTTGGGCAAGCTTTACTGCCAGTATGGACATGACAACAAATTGTTGTGAATCGTTCCACGTAAAGTTCAACGGGAATTTTTAATAGTATAGTACAACGACAGGTTTTTCTTATCAACGAAGTAATTCCTGCGTCGAATTCTTTGTTATAGCTTTTTGGGTTTCACATTACCATTTATTATTATATAGGTATCTATTATATCAGTCATATTACTTATTTATTTGAATCACGCTTCATATATATGTCGTAGTCATAATGCAAAATTAGGCATTTTACAAAATGTCTAGGCATTTTATAAAAAGCCGGCAAAACGCGAGAGAACAATGCAGTTTCCGTTATGACTATACCAATTCAGGCAAATTGATAAAATGCCGGCAAAATGTAAACAGAAGAACTTGTATCTCGTTCTGACGCATTATTTTCAGGCATTTTACAATTTACCAACAGCGATGTAGTCATAACGTAAGCGGGAGAAAAAAATAATAAAATTAGGGAGATAGGTACTAGGTAAATATTTCATAAAATGGCACAATGACACAAAAAACAATGAACTTCTTTATTATATAAATCTAAATAAACACTTCATACCTATAAAAACTTTCAGTTAGGTAATCTTAAAGTAATGCACGAAATAAAGTAACTACCTAAATAAGTACCTAAGGTAAAGGGTCCAGTTTTTGGCGGTTTAAGAGTAACAGCTGAGGTTATATTACGATACCTAATATAAAATTCAATTTGAATAAATAATATTTTATATCATAAACAAGTTCAGAATTTCTAGATAAGGTCATATGAGCGAAATAATTATTTGAACCGAATTTTGACCTAAACTGGTACCATTCCACATTTATGAGTTGGAATGGTAAATGAAATATAGAAAATAGTATAAGATAATAAACAATCGTTAAAAATATAAATATTTTAACATTTTATGGAGATGTCAACACATAACTTACTTATTACTGCATGTCGAACTTCCATGACATTTGGACGAGCATAAATTGTTATTTTTAAAGCAAGCACATTTCTTTGAATTGCACTGTTTGCTACTAGCCTTACAAAAACATTTTTGAAACCCTTGACCCCCAAATCGTGAATGATGTACAACTGCCTCTCTTACGGTTATTAGTTTATCAGGAACTTCATCTTCAAAACCGACTAAGGATTCTTGAATATCATTTCTGGAAAACCAAGTTTTGAGAATTCCTTTAGAGGTACCTAATTTGTAGAGACCATTTTTCAGGTCCATCACTTTTCCAATTAGATTCTTAGAATCGAGAGGTCCTCGGTCTACCTTAGGAACTGCTAAATAAACATACGATCCGATTTCAATTGACTTAAATTTTTTGTTGGATGTTTCAGTCATCTTTTCAGCTGCTCTTTTTTGGCCAGAGTAAGATTTCTCTCTTTCATTTTCAATTTCATTCTCAGTTGTACAAAGAGAACAAATCCTTATTTCCGGTTTTGAAGATGGCCCTGAACTTAAAGATGTACAATTTAAATGCACTGTACCAACGTCCACGTTTTAGGTTAGGTTAAAAGTACAGCTGTTTAGCGCGAACTGTATCAGAAAAGCAAAGCAAAAGCAAACAAAACAACGTTCACGTTTTAGTTTTAGGTTAGGTTTAAGTACAGCTGTTTGGCTCAACTGTATCAGGAAAGCAATGTTGTGCGTTTTGACTACATCGCTGTTGGTAAATTGTAAAATGCCTGAAAATAATGCGTCAGAACGAGATACACGTTCTTCTGTTCACATTTTGCCGGCATTTTATCAATTTGCCTGAATTGGTATAGTCATAACGGAAACTGCATTGTTCGCTCGCGTTTTGCCGGCTTTTTATAAAATGCCTAGGCATTTTGTAAAAAGCCTAATTTTGCATTATGACTACGACATATATAACATAGGTATAAAATATATGTTATATCAGGCATATCGCATTTATTTGAATGATGATGCAAAGTTATTCTAAAAATAAAAAAAGCACGAAAACAGAGTATGGCGTCGAACTGACCCCGCGTCGAAACGTACGGCGTCGAACTGACCACGCGTCGAAACGTTGGCGTCGAACCGTTGGCGTCGAACCGTCGGCGTCGAAACGACCTGCTTCGAAAAAAAGAAAGGTCCCTGCATTCTATTTAAGCTACTATTTTTCAAAAATTTTCTAAAATGCTTCCGGCCCGCGGGCCGCCATTTGCCCAGGCCTGTTTTAGACTATAGACGCTCGACAACAGTGGGCATAAGCGTTTTACCAACAAACCTTATTATAATCCTGTTCTATTCCGACGAATTTCAGTTAGATAAATGTGATACGTAATCGTACCTACTCTATATTATATTCTTGGCCATATTTTCCAAACAACGGAACGACTAGAATATATTATAGACAAACTAACAAAGCTATTTTAATGCAGATTTAAAATTTTATTAGTTGAAAAATTTTGAATTTTGTCACAAGTTTTAATTTAATGTGACAGTTTTTCTTATTCTACTGTAAACTGTCAAGGAGTTATTAATTTACTTAAATTTCCTTGAGGTTGGAAACACTACTGTCCGTTGTCATAGAAAGTTTTAATTAAGTAAATCAGATTTAAAACTTCGAACCAATTTATTTTAAAGTAATTGTGGGGTCGATTCGATAAAATTTAAATAAGATAATGATTCTAAAGTTTCTTGCTGATATTTTATTTACAAGTTACTTATCGTTTTAGATAATTATTTTTGGTCAGTTTTAACGTAGAAAGAAACTCCTGTTACATATTATACAATATGTTTACAATACGAAGCTGTCAACATGCAAGACAGATGCCTTCTGAGAAGGGTTGATAATAATTCATCCCTCATGTTACTGTAACTATATACGACTCTGTTGACAATTCATAATTATTTAAGTAAATAAAATTGTCGACCAATTTTTCTCAGACCATACGATATATTGACAAAAATGATAAAAATACAAATCAATATAACAAAAGATGACGTTTCGATCCGGATTTGGATCTTCTTCAGAAAAATCTAAAAATATAAAAATTAATTAGTATTAAATTATTAATTTTCTTTATATTTACGTGCATAATTCATCCAATCTTTTAAATTTCTTCTTGTTTTATTATTATAAATATTAAATAGAAAACCACTTATCTGTTTAGACATTATAATTGGTCAAATGTCATAAAATACAAATCTTTAATTAACGTCTGAATAGAACTCTTCAAGTAAATAAAATTGTCGACCAATTTTTCTCAGACCATACGATATATTGACAAAAATGATAAAAATACAAATCAATATAACAAAAGATGACGTTTCGATCCGGATTTGGATCTTCTTCAGAAAAATCTAAAAATATAAAAATTAATTAGTATTAAATTATTAATTTTCTTTATATTTACGTGCATAGGCTAAAAAAAGGGGGACAAAATATATTATTGCGTTTTCCAGCGAAACTTAATGTTCCATCACAAAATGCTCTAAAGGACAGTTGTAGAACATAAAAAGATCTACAACTTTCATAGGGGTCACTTTTAGTATGACCTTAAAATGTCCGATAAAAATGTGAAATGTACAAAAAAAAAACAATTATTTTATTTTTTATTTTTCATATTCGAATAAATAATTAGATTTTGATAAAATTTTATGTATAAAAAAATCAAGAAGCTTTTGAGATATTCAGTTCTTTCCGTCAAAAACCATTTTTTTTTCAAAAACTATTCTACGGTAAAAAATAATCCTACGGAGTTCTTCCTGTGCTTATTTTTTTTTTGTTTTTATATGTACCTACTTTTTGATACGGGATTGTTCGGGATCTTTGCGTTCCTATGTCATTCATCCGATTACGATGAAACTTTGGTGAGTTGTTGCGCGCATATGAAGGTTTCTGGCAAAAAGATCAACGTGTTTAAATATTGTGTTTTAAAGTTGTACTGCAATACGGTGCAGACGAAGACTCCATACCTGCAGTTGCTGCCGAGCGGTTCGCGACCCCATGAGGCAAGACTGTAATCCGGTGGAGTTACTGTTGTCACAGACATGGTTCATCTCAATCGCATGCAAAGCCGCGGGAAGCGGTTAGTTATAAATAAATTAACTTACTGTAAAAAATATCTAAAAGCATTTCTATTATACTTTCTTGTTTCTATACATACGTCATAATGGTATGTATGAAGTGTTTAAAAATACAACTTTTTATAGTTTGTACTACTTTTAACGGAATAGTTAAATTAGTGCCCTAATAAATTGTAGAAACGGTTTATTAATATAATGGTTCGTTTTCAGATACACGGTTTTAGTAAACGAACGTTCGCTTGGTGTGGATTTTTCGAGGTGGGCTGATATACACAGAGTGGTGAACCGCTCATGTGTAAATATGAATTTTACATGTAAAAACATAAATATGCAATTTCCTGTTCTCCTGATTTATTAAAACAAAAAATTCATTTAATGAACCTTTTTCCTGAAATACGAAAAATGTCTCACTAGCAGCGCAGTAACCAAACCACATTAAAACACACCTAAAAACGAATGCACAATATAAAACATAAAATTAGTATATCTACTTATTTTCTAATAACTAGATGAAATATTGATTTATAATTTTATTATTTTTGTCTGAAAAAAATTGGTCGATAATTTTATTTATTTGAAGAGTTTTAGTCAGACGTTAATCCAAAATTTAAAAGAGGATTATGTTACGGTGGGTTAAACGGCCCATATTTTTACTTAGTAAGATTAAATTAGCGCTTTAGAGCTTGGGGTCAGAGTGACTACGTTAAATGCAATGTTACATATATTATTAGAGGTAAGTACAATATACAACTTAAGTTGTCACAGCTTTAAGTTTGGAAGTCAAATGCTAAATTATTCATTTAGCTTGTAGATCAAAGACGTAAAATATTTATCTGAGTTGTATTTTAAGTAAAGTGAGGATGGGGACATATAACTTTATTAATTTATAGAGCTTTGAATTATTAATGTTTTACTGAACAAGGATTCATGAAAAAAACTCTCCTCTATTGTGTAAGACTACATTTGGGCGAGCTCTCTTCTGAAATCGAAATTTATCACGTATAACATCAGAGGGAATCGAACAATCTCTTTTAAATTGATTCGTTAGGGCAGAATACATGGTACAACAATTGTGATAAGAGACTTGCAGACAAAGGGTGTATTATTAGGCACTTTAAGTATTGCTATCGCGCCTAAAAATTATAATAATAATCAACGATTGAAAAATCGTATGTAAAGCAATAACTTGTCTATAGCTACTGGTTGGAAAATCTGTAAAAATCATCCTCTAGAGATAATGAATTATTCTTCAATAAATAAAATTCTCGACCAATTTTTCAGACAATATATTGACAAAATATATAATTATAATTCAATAAATTTATATTTCGGTCTGGGTTTGGATTTTCTTCAGAATTGAGCTAAAAAATATAAAAATTATTCAGTAATTAGTTTCTAATAGAATTTAGTTTGAGTTTTTTTATAATATCAAAATATTTAAAAACCTTTTTTTAAATTATTTTTTCATTAATATTTTGATATTATAAAAAAATCAAACTGAATTTTATTAGAAACTATACTGGTTAATTTTTATATTTTTAGCTCAATTCTGAAGAAGATCCAAATCCGGACCGTAAATTTATTGAATTATATCTAATTATATATTTTGTCAATATATTGTCTGAAAAATTGGTCGATAATTTTTTTTATTGAACAATACTTATCAGACGTTAATCAAAGATTTGTATAATTAATTCTATCCATAGAGAAATATAATACGGGGTTAACTGATAAATTAATCTGAAAAAATAATATTTTTTCAACATAAATATATAAGTAAATAAGTAATAATTTATTTGCATTGCCAGAAAAATTGGATATAAAAAGCCAAATAACTAGCACAAATTATTACATACTAAAATATTGGTTAAAATATGTAAAGATGTAAAAAAATTCCCTAAGCTATAAATTCCTTATACCGGGTATTTATTTTAAAACTTTGAACGTTTTCTTTCAAAACAACGGGTTGGATAAAAAAAAAGTTCGAACGAAAGAAAGTCGTTTGGATACAATAACCACCACCACTACCCGACCCCTTAGCAGGGGGAGCGGGTGACTTTTTTTTAAAAAGGGAACCCTCATTTTTTAACACCGAATTTTTTTTGTATGTAAAAATAAACAACTTTTGTCTGAAATTTATTTAAATTTATCTTTTAGTTTTTTTGCAAATCGCTAATAATGACTGATAACAGATTGAAGAATCAGCAGGGTCTCGAGAAAACTCTCCATGGTAACGAATTTTATTTCTGTAAGTAGGCTGCATCGAGAAGATGACCTTTGTTTTTTAAATGGGATATTGTTAAAGCGGATATTGTGAAAAAAACATTTTTTGTCTGAACTTTTCTTCAATTCGGCTAGTAGCATATTTTTACCATAACAAATTATTATTAGCGATTTGAAAAAAAAAACTAAAAGGTAAATTAAAAAAAAAATGCAGACAAAATGTTTATTTCCACATACAAAAAAATCGATGATAAAAAATGGAGGTTCCCATTTAAAAAACATCTACGATGCGTTGAGCTTGTAATCGTATTAGTATTTTTAGTGTATAGAATAAGTTTTTGAAGTGCTCTCGATGCGAAACAGAGACGTTTAATAAAATGTATTTGGTAGTTCTGTGAGTATTTGCATCAGGTTTAGTAGAAACAAAAGATTTGTTATCGCAATAAGAAGAAGTATAAAAACATTTTGCCACACGTTGCTGTACTGCGGTGAACTATTTAGAATGAGAGTTCTGGTCAGCGCTCGCATCAGGGTTATGATAACAACTTGCACAGTCAAGCAGTCAGAGCTTGTTGAAGGGTCAAAGCTGAGAGCTACAATAACAACAGTACCTACCTAATCCGTCTGCGGAACTGTCCTTTGTCCAACTTGCACTATGCTATGACTTTTAAATCTAATCATTAGTATACCAACATATTAAGCCTAGCTGTTATGAGATTAAAACTAATCAAAGTTGAATATACAAATTGCGTTACATTTTAAAAAGATCATTTAAAAAACAACATTGGTTTATTTGAGTTCCTTTTGCCTGTATTTTTCTAAACTATCCATAACAGTTTTAGACTCGAGAATAAACTTACAGGTATCTAGAAATTTACCCATAGCATCGAACAAATGTGTCAGCCAAGTAGTAAAGAGTCCCCTGAAACATTCCATGTATGTACCGTCCGCCATATTAGAAATATAGAGCCAAAAGCAGTTCATTTTCCAAAATATGGATTTTGTAATTCAACTTATAGATTAACAATAATTATCAAAATTAAAAGGAATAACTTCAAATAAATAAAATTGTCGACCAATTTTTCTCAGACCAATATATTGACAACAAATAACAAATCAATACAACACAAGGTCTGAGAAAAATTGGTCGACAATTTTATTTATTTGAAGAGTTCTATTCAGACGTTAATCAAAGATTTTAAAAGGAATAACATTCTCTACCAAATATTTTTTACACGTACCTTCTTTAAATCGATATTGTGGCGTCAATACCGGGAAAAATGAAGTATATTGTGTCGGTCTACTGATTAAATAATAGTGCACATAATGATGACATTCGAAAAAAATCCTCGAGAACAAAAAACTTCAAAAATTTAAATCGTTTACCAACAGGCTGACGGACGGTTAAGTTAACTGATCTCTGTCACGGTGTGTGAGATGTATAAATTAGACAATGATTTTCATTCACTCTGTACATATAGGTAGGTATACAGTGTGAATTAAAGCACGAAAAATAACTTTAATGATTAAGTTGTACAGTGCGTTTTCCGAAGGTGGTAACACAGTGAACCATTTGTGTATCATACTAGATACAAAAAAAAAGTTTAAATAAAATTTTCTAGTTGCCAAAAACCTTATCAAACTTTAATACAATTTTTATTTTTTTTATGTAAGTTTGATAAAAATATTTGCAACTGGATAATTTTTTCAAAAATCAATACAATTTTGATTTTTTGTTTGATTTTTTGATTTTTTTGGAGATTTCATTATGAACAAAACTAGGTAATGTTCGTATTGATCTATAGATAATAGTAACTACTAACCTAAAAATATTTTGTTATCTTGACTAATCAATTTGCGAACATAAACGAAAATCATTTTAAGTTTGCCTAGAACATTAATATTTCAAATCCTTATAATTTTGTTGTAAATCTGCTATAATAAAAGATGAAAAAAATAACAATTAAAAACCAATAATAATCGATAAATACTAAAAAATAATAATCAATTAAATACGGTGTAAATAATTTCTGTCTGTTTAAACAAATCTACCTTAGGGAACACGCTGTTCAACGACAAAGAAAAACGTGATAAATTAGAAAACGATGGGAATTAAGAAATTCATCCCTATATTATTAAACGAGCTAATCTTGTACCTATGTACCTATGTATCTATGTACCTATGTACCTATATATGTCCCTAAATATTTTCTCGAAAACGGCCCTAACGATTTGGATAAAATTTACTGAAAAGGGATTTTGGGGGGCAAAAAATCGTTTTAGCTAGGTCTCATCTCTCGAAAAAATCGTTTTCTTACAAATTTTATCATTATAAAAATCAATTTTTTGACGTATGAAAATACTTAAATATTGTAAGTAGGTTTTGGAATTTTATACAATGAAACAATTGTTTTCAAAATATTATGACAGTTAATCTTTAATTACTATCCAAGTGAGACTTAATTAAAATAAATACGTATTTGAAAGAAAGTTATAAACAATTATTATTATTGGGCTTTGACATGCTCACTCCTGACATCTGGTGGCTAACATAAAAAATAAAATGTGAATGCATTTAGTCGATCTATCATCTGTGAACAGTACTCCATTCGTACTTTTAAATTCTTAAAAAATGAAATAAATAAAAAGTTTTGAAAATAACCTCATAGTTATAATATACAGTTTGTTTATTATTAATATTTTTATCTACAGATACTGCTAAAAAACAGCATTTGAAAGAAAATAAATGCTATAAGTACCTTCAGTCAATTTACCTGGGAAAAAAAAACACAGCTACTGATGAGAACCGTAGGATACAGAGGAACAAGAGAAAAGAAGAACAAAAAATTTAATTTGGAAAATAAAGATTCAGTACATCAAACATCAATGAAAATAATAATAAATTGTAACTAAAACTAATTTTTTAGTAAAATAATTACTTTGATTGTCGTTATGATCATCATCATAAACTTCATTATTATCTTAGTTTTCAACAATAAGACTATCATCATTTTCTTTATTGCCTAATTCATACAATAATAGAATCCTATGGTTCTGATCAGTAGCTGTGTTTTTTTCCCAGACAAATTGACTGAAGGTATAGCATTTTCTTTCAAATCCTGGTTTTTTAGCAGTATCTGTAGATAAAAAAATTAATTATAGACAATAAATTATTATATTAAAACTCTATGAGGTTATATAGTATAATAGTAACGTTACACTTGTATACTAACTTGATAACATAAAATCATCTTTTTAAGCAAACGTTCATTGATTTTTTAAGTTCAGTTATTTTCAAAGCTTTTTATTTATTTCATTTTATAAGAATTTAAAAGTACGAATGCGGAATGGAGTACTGTTCACAGATGATAGATCGACTAAATGCAGTCACATTTTATTTTTTATGTTAGCCACCAGATGTCAGGAGTGAGCATGTCAAAGCCCAATAGGTGAGCAATTTTAATAAATAAATTTTTAACCTAAATTTGAAGCGAAAGATGCAATATCATAGATCAAGATGACGGCGAATCAGTTTTACAAGTACCGGATTGCCATAAGGGCCGACAATCCTCTCCACAAAGGAGTCAAACTGTTTCAGCAATATTATCTTATTGCTCCACAAAAGGAAGCGAAGCTTCCCCAGAGAACCTACGGTTCTTATATGGAGAGCCGAAGGCTCGACTAGTGTTGATTACAACCGAGCGGGGCGCAGCCCCGCGAGGTAAGACTGTAACAAAGGTGGAGACGTAGGCTCCACAAAGGGAAGCGACAGAGAACCTACGGTTCTCAAAGTTTTGGCGATATCAGCATATCAGTATTTTATTTAACTTTCCGAGCAAAGCTCGGTCACCCAGGTACTTGTTCGTTATATGCCTTCTTATTCATAGGCCAGACAGGGCGCAAATTTAATTTAAAAATTAATGAACACTTAACGGCAACAGAAACGTTTAATAACAACTGCGACCCTAATACTCATCGTATAGAACCACGATTTTTACCAAAAAAAGTTTTAGACTATTTCGTTAAAAAGTAATTATTTAAGAAAACCAAATGAAATTAATGACGAGAAAGAGGAAAACAAGTCGGAAAATCTCAACATGCATCAGATGGAGATCTATTTGTATCTTTCTTTGGTTTTTGAATGGGTGTCCACTTACTGCATGTTGAGATTTTTCGACTTGTTTTCCGCTTTTTAGATATCAATTTTGTTCTGCTGTGTTTCTTTTTTTTTAAATAATCAACTTTTACTTTTCTTCCTTTTAGCTAATCGTTTTTATACATTTGAGTTTTTTTAACTTTTTTTTGTAGTTTATGTCAAAATAGTAGCATAGGTAAAAGTGTTTTAATATATATACAATATACATATTTGGAATTGGCTGATAGATATGCAGTTGTTAAGATAACAAAATATTCGTTTTGATTTGCAGACGCCATATTAAAATATTATTCTCTAACTTCCACAGTAAGGACGAATCTCACGATACCTCATATTGTGATAAAATTTATTTAGTCGTTTAGGTTATAGGTCGTGTCAAAGAAATAGACATACATATATATACGCATGCACTCATACACTCGAAAAACATTACCCTCCTTCTGGGGTGGTCGGGTAAAAAAAATACAACCAATGATCAACTACATTTTGCGATTTTGCTGTATTTTCCCTTCTACAATTAGGGTGCTGTTGAAGTATTAACTGTGTTTAAAAAGTGTTGATACTTGTGACACTATTGCGTTTGTTATACAAAAGTGTAACCATGAATTTTACACCTAACGTACATTTTTCAGAGTACTTAGTTGCATTACACACACTCAAAGGTCATTGTCAATTCAAATTTTTAGACAATCCTTCTGCAATCTAGCATAATTGTGCAATTTTTTGAATAAATTATTATTTTGTAAAATTTTTCAAGTGATGATATTAGTTGTTATTTAACTATGGTCTACCAAAAATCGAGTGAAAAATTAGTACAAACCATATTTCTAGACTCGAGTAAAGTTTGATTTGATTGAGACTCGGTACGTTGTGGTGTCAGAGAAATACCCTATCAATGATAACGGAGCGTTTACAGTCAGCGTTCTGTTTGAGGGTGCTTTTAATGACTGTGTAGACGAAGAGATAGGCGGACATAATATTGAGGGTTTTCAAAGGTAAACATCGCTTTCCTACATAATTATATACTTATGTGCCTCAGTTTAAAACAATTTGTTTTTATAATAAGTTATCCGAATCCGGACAAAACCTGAATTTAAGTAGTTGATTATATTGTTAGATATTATTTCAATAAAGATATAAACCTATTAGAGCGATACTATATTTTTCAAATTAATTTGATTGATTTTTCGATGTGTTGGAATTATTTTACGTTGTCGTTTAGTTACAAGGAATGCAAATTTTGACTGGTACAAAATTTTTCAACGTAATAGAATTGATGGAGTACTCCAACAATTAACCCAGCAGATCAGATAACATATTTTATATTTGAAAATATAAAATACTGTTTTTACTTATTTATTTCTTAGTAACTGGATATTTTAACAATCGAGTGACTTGGAGTCGTTTTTGCTTATTCGATACCGTTGGCCGATTGATGACACAATTAACACGCTTCGCGACTGAACAACCGGGAGATGGTTTATACCAGAGGCCTATCAAATAATCGAGATGTTTATCGATTGTTCAATACTCCAGGCCAATAGACAGGATACAATAGATAATAGAGTATAGATCCAGTTCTCGATTGAACACTGAACAGTCGACAATTTTAATAAAACTTTTTAATAAGTGAAATAACATATATAATACCATAACAAATACTTTATTTTATCCTAATCCTCATTCACTATCATAAGAGCTGCATATAATTTCATTCGAACTATATTTTCTGAACAAACTTTAATTTAAGAGTGCATAGACTGGAGGCACGTTTTTTAGTTGCATATTATATTAAATAGCATCAGACGTGATGTTAATGCAATGTTAACGTTATAGTTTAGCTATGTTAACCTAACGAAACCTCATATATAACGTAATGATAACGTTACGGTAAAGTTATGTTCATGTTGTGTAGACGTTATGTTAACGTAATAGTAGATAGACACGGCAAAAATACACTGTTTGTAGAACTATGTACTTTCTACAAAAATCACGAGGACATGATAATCTACATATTATAATTATAAGCAACAGGCGTAGACACGCAAACGAAAGAATTGCCGTTATACTCCATATCAACTCCGATAAAGGTGGCAGCGCCAAATTGTCGTTATAAAAAATTTTTGGCATGAGAACTAAGGGCTTTTTAAGGGGTAATTTAGTGCCTCATTTTTAATTTTAGGGTTCTTATTCTTTAAGGCCAAAACTGGGGTGCTGCTAGCTTTAGAAAAAGTTAGCATCGCCACATAATCGAATGAAGAACAGAATATTATGAGATTTAATGGCTCTTTAAGGGCTAATTAAGTGCCTTATTTTTACATTTAGGACTTTTGTTTTTTTTTAGACAAAATCTTTGAATAACTTCTATACGGTGGAAGTACGGGTCAAATATGGTGGAGGAGCGGGTTGACCTGACAGCGCCACAATGAAGAATCATGTTAACGATTGCATGATATTTAAGGGCTAATTTAGTGCCTTATTTTTAAATTTAGGGCTCTTGTTTTTTGTAGGCAAAATCTTCTATACGGTGGTATTACGAGTTCCATATGGTGGAGATACGGATCACTCATGTTGTAAATGTCAGTATAAAAATATGACGTAAAAAAATTCAAAAAATGAGAATTCTTAACAAGACGAGGATTTTATAAATGTCGACTTACGTAAAAATAAAGGTAAACCATCCAATTATTAGACGAAATGGGCACAGACAGTCAATGAAGATGTAGTAGACTACTTTCAAAGGAAAATGGAGATGAAGACTTTATGGTCATGTGCATTTCGTGACTAATTTGGATTTGGACGCGTGTCACCATCTAGCGCATCTGTTGAGAGCGAATTCAATATTGTTAAAAATAAAATGTTAGGTAACCATAACCTACCTATCAGACCTGACGATTTTTTGTCACCGCACATTGCTTATCTCAACGGAAGATTATACTTTTTTTAAATAGTGATATAATAACCTTTTAGTGGCGTGTGTGAGTCGGACGAACATTCAAATATTTTGAGCCGAAATGAGATTACCTCCTCCACCCCTGTTTTTTGACGATGCTGAACACGGTGGTGATATTAGGTTTTCTCTTTTTGGTTGAGTGACCCCCCAAACGACCAAAAATCAACCCCGAACCAGGTTAAACGCGTGTTAACCCCTCTAACGTGCTCAGCATCTTAGAAAACCCAATTTTTCCGGTGATATAAAACAAAATTCACCCGTTTTGGCCGATGAAGGGATTGGTTAGAGTCCTCAAAAACAGAAAAAAGACGAGAGGTGTCATGGAACACCCGGTTGGAACGAAGTTCTTTTTGCTATTTATTATGTATCATATAATTTGTCTATAAATTATTCAAAAATTTTATTCATAATATAATATGACTATTAAACAAAAATTAATCGTGAGATTTGCAACTCTAAAAAATAAAAATAACATTTGTTGCGCATCTGTCGGGAATCGAATCAGGGCGCCCGCATGGGAGATGGTATTCTACCACTGAACCAGTGACATTGCTTAGATATCGCTATTTATATAGGCTTAATAACAAATCGTCAAGTTAGAACGCGTTGCATTTCACAAAATATTAATGTCAAAAAACTAACTAATATTTGAAATGACAGCTGGTTTTTAGGCGCGAATAGCGTAAGCTAAAGCGCCTATATGTACTCGCTTTGTCTGTGAATCTGTGAATCTGTGAATCTGTATGTCACGATTTTTTGTGGATTGTGTACAGCTCAAACGCCTTAACTGATTTTAAAAAACTTTTTTTTGTTCGATTCGTCTCCGGGTAACTTAGATCCTAACGTCGCCCGATTTTTGAATTTTTGCTCCAGAGGGGAGCAATTTAGAAAAAACGAAGTTTTTCGCTTATAACTCGCTCAATTTAAATCAGATCGGTTCGAAACCTGTCTTAAACGAAAGAGGAGAAAATTTTACATAAATTTCGTACAACAGAATTTGCCCAATCAGTTTTTTTATACACATTTATATAGAAATAAATTCAATCTGATATAACCGATGGCAAACATCTTTCGGTTATCTCTCTCTGTTGCACGGTATAACATGGCAATTTAAAAATTACGTATGTTCTGTCTTCAAATAAAATTGGTCGATAATATTATTTATTACAATAATGAAATTAAAAGATAGCATTTGTTCAAAAACGGATGCCGTTTCGAATATTAATTGTGAAATGCAACGCCTTCTGGGTTAACAATTTGAATAACTAATTATTAGAATACTTTAACAGATGCAAACGTCACTTTTGACATATCTTACAATTTCGACACCACGGATGAGCGGATTGAAACCAAATTTTGGGAGGATGTTTGATATGCAAATATGAAGTGGCCTATTGTTTTTTGGGAACATCGGCGCATGCGTAAAAGAATATATCTCTTATAATGTTGTTTTATATAATAATAATAGTGGAATTATAAAACGGTCGAATAAAAAAAAACTTGGTGACTGATGATGAGATACTGTTTAAATAACTTGAATATTAAAATAATAGTTGTGTGACTAAATTAATAAGTGAGCGACTAAATTACTAAGTGAGCGACTGAATTACTAAGTGAGCGGTAAGAATGCCTTCGGTAATTTTGAAGCAGATATCTTCAACCGATTGAGATGAAAATTTGTATACACGTTTAGTTTGGATGACAATGCCTGGTTAGCTGTGTGACGTCACTCTAAATCCAATATGGCGAACTTCTAAAAATTGCGGACTAATTTTATTATTCTTTCCTACAATATGGGTATCAAATGAAAGGGCTTGCTGAGAATAACTCGAAAAATAAAGTGACGTCACTCTAAATCCAATATGGCTGACTTCTAAAAATGGCGGACTAATTTTATTTACTTTCCTACAATATGGGTATCAAATAAAAGGGCTTGCTGTAAATAACTCGAAAAATAAAGTGACGTCACTCTAAATCCAATATGGCGGACTTCTAAAGATGACGAACTAATTTTTTTATGCTTTCCTACAATATGGGTATCAAATGAAAGGGCTTGCTGAAAATAAGTCGAAAAATAAAGTGACGTCACTCTAAATCCAATATGGCGGACTTCTAAAAATTGCGGACTAATTTTATTATGCTTTCCTACAATATGGGTATCAAATGAAAGGGCTTGCTGAAAATAACTCGAGAAATAAAGTGACGTCACTCTAAATCCAATATGGCGGACTTCTAAAGATGGCGGACTAATTTTATTATGCTTTCCTACAATATGGGTATCAAATGAAAGGGTTTGCTGAGAATAACTCGAAAAATAAAGTGACGTTACTCTAAATCCAATATGGCGGACTTCTAAAAATGGCGGACTAATTTTATTATGCTTTCCTACAATATGGGTATCAAATGAAAGGGCTTGCTGTAAATAACTCGAAAAATTAAGTGACGTCACTCTAAATCCAATATGGCGGACTTCTAAAGATGGCGGACTAACATTATTATGCTTTCCTACAATATGGGTATCAAATGAAAGGGCTTGCTGAAAATAACTCGAAAAATAAAGTGACGTCAGTATAAATCTAATATGGCGGACTTCTAATGATGGCGGACTAAGTTTTTTATGATTTCCTACAATATGGGTATCAAATGAAAGGGCTTGCTGAGAATAACTCGAAAAATAAAGTGACGCCACTCTAAAACCAATATGGCGGACTTCTAAAGATGGCGGACTAATTTTATTATGCTTTCCTACAATATGGGTATCAAATGAAAGGGCTTGCTGAAAATAACTCGAAAAATAAAGTGATGTCACTCTAAATCCAATATGGCGGACTTCTAAAGATGGCGGACTAATTTTATTATGCTTTCCTACAATATGGGTATCAAATGAAAGGGCTTGCTGAAAATAACTCGAAAAATAAAGTGATGTCACTCTAAATCCAATATGGCGGACTTCTAAATATGGCGGACTAAGTTTATTATGCTTTCCTACAATATGGGTATCAAATGAAAGGGCTTGCTGAAAATAACTCGAAAAATAAAGTGACGTCAGTATAAATCTAATATGGCGGACTTCTAATGATGGCGGACTAAGTTTTTTATGATTTCCTACAATATGGGTATCAAATGAAAGGGCTTGCTGTAAATAACTAGAAAAATAAAGTGACGTCACTCTATATCCAACATGGCGGACTTCTAAAGATGGCGGACTAATATTATTAAGCTTTCCTACAATATGGGTATCAAATGAAAGGGCTTGCTGAAAATAACTCGAAAAATAAAGTGACGTCAGTCTAAATCTAATATGGCGGACTTTTAATGATGGCGGACTAAGCTTTTTTTGATAAAGGGGTATGCGAATTGTCTCGCAGTGAAACGGGAAGGGGTAATTGTGGAGTTTTTAAAAAAACAATTCCGGGGTGAACGATAAACGGAAATGCGAATTGTCTCGCAGTGAAACGGGAAGGGGCTAATGTGGAGTTTTTAAAAAAACAATTCCGTGCTGAACGTTAAATATACACCGATTACCAAACAAAACACCGGGGTATATGATGTAAAATTTCGCGCCTTGTAATTCTTGAATTACTTGGGCATATACTCCCACTGGTTTTTTTTTTATTTTCAAAATATTTCCGAAACTATAAAGTTTAGAAAACATTTTTTTTACAAAACTTTCTTGAAAAAATAAATAGAAAAACAGGCCGCTATGAAAGGTATACTAATATTATACAAAAAACGCCGTTATAGCATATATCTCTTACGCGCATGCGCCGATTTTTTCTCAAAAATCATTTTACAAAAATAGAATAATAAACCATTATTAAAAGTACACTATTATTATATAAAAAAAACAGCGCCGGCATATTATCTTTTGCGCATTTTGCTAATTTTCTCCAAAAAAAAAATTACAAAACTCGTAAAATAGATAGTATAATAAACCGGTATAAAAAGTATACTATTATATAAAAAACAACCTTATAGTATATATATCTTCTACGCATGCGCTAAGTTTCCTCAAAACAATAGGTCTTTTCATATTTGCATAATATCAAACATACTCCCAAAATTTGGTTTCAACCCGCTCATCCGTTTGACCTGTATCGTGCTCATGGACTGACAGACAAAACAGACGCACAGAGTTTTTCCAAAAATATGTTTATTGTATTCGGGGGTCCTCAAAACGAAAAGATATTGCAAAGTTTTTGAAAAGTTATTTTTAACCTAAACAAGTATAATTCCCCACTCGTGGATTGGAATGGTAAAAGTATATAGTCTTCCGCTAAGACAAGCAATGTGCTGCGACAAAAAATCGTCAGGTCTGATAGGTAGGTTATGGTTATCTAGCACTTTATTTTTAACAATATTGAATTCGCTTTCAACAGATGCGCTAGATGGTGGAACGCGTCCAAATCCAAATTTGTCAGGAAATGCACATGACCATAAAGCCTTTATCTCCATTTTTTTCTGAACGTCTACGAACATCTTCATTGACTGTCTGTGCCTGCGTTTCGTCCAATAATTAGATAGTTTGCCTTTTTTTAGGCGCGATTAGCGTAAGCTAAAGCGCCTTATATGTACTCGCTTTGTCTGTGAATCTGTGAGTCACGCTTTTTGTATCCAGCGTACAGCCCAAACGCCTTAACCGATTTTAAAAAACTTTTTTTTGTTCGATTCGTCTCCGGGTAACTTAAATCCTAACGTCGCCCGATTTTTGAATTTTGACCCCAGAGGGGAGCAATAAAGAAAAAACGAAGTTTTTTGCTTATAACTCACTCAATTTAAATCAGATCGGTTCGAAACCTGTCTTAAACGAAAGAGGAGAAAATTTTACATAAATTTCGTACAACAGAATTTGCCAAAACAGGTTTTTTATACAAATTTATTTAGAAATAAATTCAATTTGATATAATCGATGGCAAACATCTTTCGGTTATCTCTCTCTGTTGCACGGTTTAATATGGTAATATAAAGATTACGTTTGTTCTGTCTTAAAATAAAACGATTGCATTTGTTCAAAAACGGATGGCATTTCAAATATTTGTGAAATGCAACGCCTTCTGAGTTAACAATTTGAATAACTAATTATTAGAACATAATACTTTGACAGAATCTGATGCAAACGTCATTTTTGACATTTCTTACCTTTCCGACACCACGGATGAGCGGATTGAAACCAAATTTTGGGAGGATGTTTGATATGCAAATATGAAGTGGCCTATTGTTTTTTGGGAACTTCGGCGCAAGCGTAAAAGAGTATATCTTTTATAATGTTGTTTTATATAATAATAATATAGTTTTTAAAAAGACTTATTATTTTATCTATTTTTACATGAAAGTTTTGTAAATTTTTTGGGGAAAATCGGCGCATGCGCAAAAGAGATATGGGCTATGACGTTGTTTCTTATATAATTATGCTTTACATTTCATAACGGTTGAATATTCTATCTGCTTTACAAGAAAGTTTTGTAATTAATTTTTGGGGAAAATCGGCGCATGCGCAAGAGATATTATGTGCTATAACGTTTTTTATATAACAATGGTATACTTTTCATAGCGGCTTATTATTCTATCTGTTTTACAAGAAATTTTTGTATTTTATTTCGGGAAAAATCGGCGCATGCGCATCAGAGATATATGTTATTACAAGAAAAATAAAATAATAATAAAAAAAAAAGTTTTTATTGAAATGTACCAAAATGGAAATATAATTATTTTAATAATTTAGGGGAATAATTATAAAAAAGTTGGTTGTGACTAATTATTAATAAATTATTAAAATGATTTTTTCCTTTCTGTGTTGCAATATTTTCAACTGTAATTTTTTTCGTAGATTAAGTTAATTTAATTATATTATTAAGCTCAAAGTGTCGTTAAAAATATACAACAATTTTCAAACATTACGCCGGGGTATATTTTATAGAATTTCGCGCCTTGTAATTCTTGAATTACTTGTGTCTTCAGACAATATTTTTTTACGTATAACGACATTCATAAAATCGTCGTCTTGTTCAGAATTCTCAATTTTTGTGTTTTTTTAGGCGCGAATAGCGTAAGCTAAAGCGCCTATATGCACTCGCTTTGTCTGTACGTCTGTGAATCTGTACGTTCCACTTTTTTGCATCGCGTGTACAGCCCAAACGCCTTAACCGATTTTAGAAAAGTTTTTTTGTTATGATGAAGAAAGGTTTTGGTTGAGGATCATAAATAAATAAGCTTTACCAATGTTTCGCTAGTGGCCAACGTTTCAAAAAATTTATTTTCATCTTCAAGGCCTCAAGCTGGTCGAATCATTTTTTTGTTATATTCGTCTCCGGGTAACTTAGACCGTCACGTCGCCCGATTTTTGAATTTTGGCCCCAGAGAAGTGAAAATTAAGAAAAAAAAGTTTTTTGCTAATAATTTAAGTGACCCGGTGACTAATCGAATAAAAAAAGTTTTTTAAAATCGGTTAAGGCGTTTAGGCTGTACGCTAGATACAAAAAGCGTGACTCACAGATTCACAGACAAAGCGATTACATATAGGCGCTTGCAGCTAAAGCTTGGGTCGCGCCTAAAAAGATTGCATTTGTTCAAAAACGAATACCATTTCAAATGCAACGCCTTCTGAGTTAACAATTTGAATAACTAATTATTAGAACATAATACTTTGACAAATGAAAACGCCATTTTGACATTTTTTGCCATTTCGACACCACAGAAGCGAATTGTTATTACTATATAAAAACAACCTTTTGTTTTTATATAGTAATAGTATACTTTTCATACCGGTCTATTATGTCTATCTATCTATTTTTACGAGTTTTAAATTTTTTTTTGGAGAAAATTAGCGCATGCGCAAAAGAGATATTTGACGTCGCGGTTTTTTTTTATATAATAGTGGGGTACTTTTAATAATGGTTTATTATACTATTTTAAAAGAAAGTTTTGAAAAATGTTTTTTGACGTGATAACGTCTTATAAATTGATGGAACACCGGCTGCATGCACGAAAAAGTGTTACGTTCCGAAATGTGTCACGGAAGCCTGACAGCTACTAAAATTTAGGTTATGTATTATTAAATATGATATTCGAGCGGAATACGTTATCACGTAAAACTATCGTCCGTAAACCGACTTTACAGACAACCAATTTTTGAGGGAAATTTCGGCACATGCGCAAAAGAGGTATAAGTTTTAAAGTTGTTTGTATATAATAATGGTATACTTTTCACAATGGTTTATTATTCTATCTATTTTTACAAGAGTTTTGTAAAGTTGTTTAGAAAAATCAGCGTATGCGCAAAAAAGTTATATGCCATCGTTGTTTTTTTTATATAATATTGGCGTATTTTGTATAATGGTTTATTATTCTATTTTACAACACAGTTTTGTTAAAGTTTTTTTGAGGGAAAGTTGGCGCATGCGCAGAAGAGATATATGTTATAAAGTTGTTTGTATATAATAATTGTATACTTTTCTTAATGTTTTATTATTCTATCTGTTTTTACAAGAAAATTATGAATTTTTTTCTAAACATTATTATTTCAGAAATGTTTTGAAAATAATAAATCTGTTGTTCTTTTGTTCTGAAGATGTTAATTAGGTAGTTGACAAAAATTCTTTGTTTAATTTTTACGCATATTATACTCCCACTGGTTACGTCATAATATTGTACTGACATTTACACCATGTTTGACCCGCATCTCCACCATATGGAACTCGTACTACCACCGTATAGAAGATATTTAAAGATTTTGCCTACGAAAAACAAGAAACCCAAATTTAAAAATAAGGCACTAAATTAGCCCTTAAATCTCATGCAATCGTTAAAGCCGGGTACTCATTAGCGAGCTGTAACCGTAACATGTGTGATACAGTAACGAGGTTCTAGTGTGTACGCGTGTTACAGTTACAGCTCGCGACGTCGCCGGATCGCTTTCACCGAGCGTACTCATTTTGCGAGCTGTAACTGTAACCAAACAGATACAGTTCGAAGTTCTAGTGTGTACGAGAAGGCCAGTGGCCTGACAAGCCGGATTTATCCGCAGGTTTGAAACTCCACGATGTCGGACGAAGTGTCTCTCGCTTGTGCAGCATACATACTTATAGATGCCTTATTCGATAATCATAAACGGCCACGAAGATGGTGGAATCATAGTATGTATCGGGAAAGAAGTGATCTACTTATCATGTTGAAACATCAAGAAATTAGTGGTCATTACAAAAATTTCACGAGAATGAGTGCAACTGATTATCTCTGTAGGCGTCTATCAGCAAAAGACATTTTTCCTCTGACCATTCACTCATGACTACTCGAATATTTATTGTTGATACAACACAAGTTACAACCTCTCCTCTTGACGTCCACAAGCGCACTGCGAGCGCCCTTTGATTCGCGACAAAAACCGACAATCGTCGGCTCGCTGCAAGCGGCACGCGTACCGCTCGCAGCAGGTTTACGAACCACGTACACACTATGTTTTTGGTAACAGTAACGGTTGCAGTTACGTGCAACGTTACGGGTTCAGAAATGAGTACGTTGTAAACGTCGGCTCGCTGCAAGCGGCACGCGTACCGCTCGCAGTAGGTTTACGAACCACGTACACACTATGTTTTTGGTAACAGTAACGGTTACAGTTACGTGCAACGTTACGGGTTCAGAAATGAGTACGTTGTAAACGTCGGCTCGCTGCAAGCGGCACGCGTACCGCTCGCAGCAGGCTTGCGAACCACGTACACACTATGTTTTTTGGTTACAGTACATGCAACGGTTACGGTTACGGCTCGCTAATGAGTACCCGGCTTATATCACTTCTTCATTGTAGCGCTGCCAGGTCGACCCGCTCCTTCAGCATATGTGACCCGCACTTCCACCATATAGAAGTTATTCAAAGATTTTGCCATGAAAACAAAAGCCCTAAATTTAAAAATGAGGCACTGAATTAGCCCTTAAATCTCATACTGTTCGTTTCATCATTCGCTTCTATGGCGATGCTAACTTTTTTCTAAAGCTAGACACGTCACGGTTATTGCCTAAAGGGTAAGAGCCATAAAATTAAAAATGACGCACTAAATTAGCCCTTGATTCTCATGCCAATAATTTTATCATAGGACATATTTTTGGCACTGCCAGCTTTATCGGGGTTCCATATCATGCGAATGGTGAGACTATTAACAATCGAATAAAAAAATAGCATGTTGATTTTTTTATAAAGCTTGGATCAACGTGCTGCATATTTCGAACTTTGACGGTGCTAATCGTAAAAATATTAGATGTTCTATGGAAACTTAAGATTTGCTGCTTTTTACGATACTATAGGACTTTATTTTATTTTATATTTGTTTAATATATTTATTACTTTTAGGATTTACTTAGGAGCTACTGAATCGACCGGAATAAAAATTAACAGCAATCAAAATTCCATTCAGACCTGTTCAGGTCTTAGGGAATGATTGAGTAACACACTTCCAAACTTTCACATTTATAATATTAGGATGTGTTAACAAAAATTGGTCGCCTAGCCTGCTGCTATCTATACGTCGTACACATACTATTCGTAATATTGTCCAGGCGGAAATAAATGTCATCAGGAAAGTTTGTGCAACACGACGAGATTGCGAACTAATTATAAACCGGAAGTGAACAGTATTGAACACGCTAGGTGCTCCCTGAACCGGACATTAACTACTAGCTACATCAGCTTGTTCTGTATATATTATGTGTACTTCTACGGTTAAGTACATAGTTTTAAATTAAAAGGGACATAGGGCACGTATTTTTGTATTTTTTGTGCAACGTGTCTTTTAAATTATAGTTTTAAATATAGTATCGTGCGTATACGAGTACAATTAATCTAAAATTGATTGTGTATTCTCTAACCAATGAGTGGAGTAGAGGCACTGGAATAAAATATAGATTTAAATTATAAAATTTTTCAATGTGAGCCAGTGTTATTTCCTATCTAGTAGTAAGCTACTAATGTATAACGAATAATTTTTTGATATATTATTTTTTCGCATGAATGACCAAGTTGTCAAAAATGCACTTTGAATTTAAAAAAAATAATAATTTATATATACATATAGATATATAAATTATGTTTAGTTTCTTATCGCAACTCCGACTTATTGTCATAACATCTATAGAGAATATAAGTAGATTACATTACTATGTAATCTACTTAGTAGGTATTCACTATTTTTAACGCGCATGCGTTGCTATTCAGTATGCATAATAATGGTCTGTAATCAGTGCTGGAGAGTGGGCATCGATTTTTGTTCACTACGTGCTTTTTAAATGTCGTAAGCAATGTTCGATAAACTAGGAAACTATTCAAACGATTTTCATATGGTTTTTATGAATACTGAAATAAAATAAGTGTAAAGGTTTCATTATGTTATCAAAACAAGGGGTTTCCGAGTAAATACGGCCAGTATTTTGGGGTTTGAAAAAATATAACCCTTTATTGTTAAACATCCATATTCAACAATATCTATTTGTCTTAGATACCTGTACCCGCTTATTATAATTATCGACACATTTAATATAGCACACGAAAGACGTAAGTGTCTGATCTTCAAAACGCCTCAACGTGTTTTGGAAACACAGAAACTGCATTTCAACTTTTCGATTCAAGCTTCAGCATGCGGAGTAGAAAGTTTCTTCGTTCGTTGTGAAGCACTTTTCATACTTAGAAAGTTTCCGTAAAGTTGTTAAAAACTATACCTATGTGTACATAAGCATCTGAACATTAACACGGAAAGATTTGCATGGACTGTTTAGCTCACCAATAGCTGATACAGTTGAGCATGTAATCGTACGGTTAGTTCTGTAGATTTGTAGAGCATAAAATTTCATAGAGAAGTGTTCTTGGCGGCATAATATGTATAAAATCCATGGCTTTTGGGAGTTTCACTGGTTTCACTCCCGTAGTAAAGCATAGAGCTAACATGACATTGCCAATATTAACACGTTGACTGCCGCTATAGCATAGAAAAATTCGGGCCCTACACGCCACTTCTTTTTTTTTTTTGTTTAAAGTGTAAAAAAATTCAATTTTTTGACATTAGTATATTGTGAAATGCAAAGCCTGCTAAGTTAAGTATTGGAATAACTAATTATTATTAGAACATAATACTTTGTAAGTTGCAAACGTCACTTTTGACATTTCTTATTATTCCGACACCAAGGATAAGCGGATTGAAACCAAATTTTGGGAGGTTTAGGTTATGTATTACGGAATACGTTATCACGTAAAACTATCGTCCGTAAACCGACTTTACAGACAACCATTTTTTTTTTTAAATAATATGTTAACTAAATTAAAAATTTAGGTGCAAACTTTTGCTAATGCTTTCTTTCTAACATAAGAATGACGTTTTATTTTTGTAAGCTTATTCTATAATTTTTAAATTAATTTTGTTTTGGAAATGAAAACATCAAAGATTTTTTGAACTAAATATGTGTTTTGTTTGCAATCAATTTTAATTAAAAATAGCTTTAATCTATTTTGTTAATTAATTGAGTAGTGAGATAAATGAATTTTACTTTTGTATTACATTAATTCAATTTAATATAAAATTGAATGAAGTAACATTAAGCTCGGAATGAATGTTCCTCTTTCTTATTCTTTGGTATTATAATAATTAAGTTTACGTCTTCTTCTTTCGCAGGACATTATACTTGCTATTAATTACTTACGGAAGAATAATTTAAATTAATAAGAACTGTATAATTACATAAAAAATGTGTTTTTCCATTCAACTCACAGATTTGGAGCAAAATTTTACCGTAAAAATGAAACATTTTTGACGTGATAACGTCTTATAAATTGATGAATCACCAATCTTATAAATTGATAAAACACCGGCTGCATGCACGAAAAAGTGTAACGGTCGTAACGTTCCTAACGCGTAACGTTCCTAACGCGTAACGTTCCGCCTGACCTTGTGCGTGCTTTTTGCTAATTTCTCGCTCAATTTAAATCAGATCGGTTTGAAACCAGTCTTAAACGAAAGAGGTGAACATTTTACATAGAATTCGTATAACAGAATTTGCCTAAACAGTTTTTTTTATACAAATTTATATAAATAGTTGTATAAATGCAATGTTGTGAGTTGTCTAATGCATGACGCGACGCGGTCGGTCGTCTTTGTTTGCCGTACATGGAAATTAGAAAATAACGTATGTCTTGTCTTAACATGAAAACGGCTGCATTTCTAATGTTTAATTCAATTTTTTGACATTAGAATTTTGTGAAATGCAACGCCTTCTAAGTTAAGTATTGGAATAACTAATTATTATTAGAACATAATACTTTGACAGTTGCAAACGTCACTTTTGACATTTCTTATCATTCCGACACAAAGGATAAGCGGATTGAAACCAAATTTTGGGAGGATGTTTGATATGCAAATATGAAGTGGCCTATTGTTTTTGGGGAACATCGGCGCATGCGTAAAAGAATATATCTCTTATAATGATGTTTTATATAATAATAATATAGTTTTTAAAACGGTTTTTACTCTATCTATTTTTACTAGAAATTTTTGTAAATTTTTTGGGGAAAATCGGCGCATGCGCAAAAGAGATACATGCCATAGTTGTTTTTTATATAATAATAGTGTACTTTTTATAGTGTTTTATTATTCTACTTAATAAAATTTACCTAAATTTGAAGCGAAAGATGCAATATCATAGATTCGAATTATTATAATTATTATATAAATTTAGGTTATGTATTACGGAATACGTTATCACGTAAAACTATCGTCCGTAAACCGACTTTACAGACAACCAATTTTTTTCTTTAATAAATAAGAGGATTTGTGCATATACCTATTGCACTATTGTAAAGTCACCTACAGTCATGATTATTTAAGCCTAGCAGCAATTCATGTTTCCAATTTATTAGTACTGTTTGTATGGAGTTGTTATATCCACCAGCCCCTCGTGGCGTTGCTAAAATCAAACACGAGGTAAAAGTGTTTATTGGGTTTTCAACTTTTTATGAAGAAAACAACTCGTGAGGTGGATCGTTTATTGAAACTCTACAAGGTACGACCCTTGAGGTCCACACCATCAACTTCCTTGTATGATCAATACCTATTGAATTAATATGTGATTAGCAAATTAAACCTTAGAAATATTTTTCAAAATATTTTAAAATACATAGGTATATTAGATATCGTGTCCATCGATAATAATTAATAAGAAAAAATTCGCAGGTTTGTGGACAATAGTTGTATTTAAAAATTTATACATAAACTTGTTGCCATGTTTTTATCTTATGTACTTACCTTAAATTTTGTTAATCGCTATGGTTAGTAATTAATTAATGTTTATTTTCATAATTATTGTTTTAAATAATTTTCAATTTGTACTTGAAAAAGTCTAAATTTATAGACGAAACGTCGTACATTTATAAATACAACTATTGTCCACAAACCTGCGAATTTTTTCTTATTAATTTTAAAATACACTTTTTTGCAGTTTTTTTAAACAAAAAATGGCTGGACCGATTTGGATAATGTTTATTTCGGATCATACTAATGTTGATAAGCTTTGATCGACATTCTAATAAAGTCATTATCATTTTTAATTTGCAAGATTTCGTGTATAATCTACTTTTTGCAGTCTTTTGTTTAAAATAAATGACTGGATTATTGGAAAAAAAATTTTTGGATAAAAATGACGTTTCACGCTTCAACTGATACCCTAACGAGTCAAAATAGTTTCTTTTTAACGAGATATAGTGTAAAATCTACTTTTGTAGGCTTTTTGAGTACAAAAATAGAACGGCTCAATCATTTTGGAAAAAAATTCTTTCAGATCATATACCTATACAATACAATATAGGTACACTAATATCCGACAGTAGTTGACATATTTTTTTTTTCAGATTTTATCTTAGAAAGAAATGACCACGTACATACATACATATCTTTTAAGCTTAGTATAAAAATATAGTTGGCAAAACCAAAAGTGCATCTCCGGCAAGTTTTCCATTGCATGATAAAAATTAAAAAAAAAAACAATTGAAAATATATTTAAAAGAATTAAAGAAAGATTAAAAAATTTAACGCAATAAATATATAAAAACATTTTGTAATAGTAACACAACTTCTTCTGCAAAGTTATTGAAAATAATATTAAGTATCTAAGGATAGTATGGATGTAAATTACTCAAAGTTGAATTTATCCAAATGTCATCTGATTTGCACTTCACCTCTATACAAAAATTTTGATGGTCCCACGTTTATAAATTATTGATTTTCTGCATAATATGCCGTCGCGGACTTTTTACAGTGTCTTCTACACTCTATAAAATTATTATTGGTAGTGGATACTCTTATATGATTCTCATACCTTGTGTAGGAGCTAGAAAAATATAAATTTTCACTTTGAATCCGCTATATGTAGAGTATGGAAGTTCATCCGTAATAACTTTGAAAAATTTTGATCTAGAGTATTCTGATATATTACGCTTTGAAAATTTTCCGAAAAAAATGAGTTATATTGCACTTGCCAGTGATTGGTTGTTTGGATAATTTTTGTTTTAAACTGGACGTCTATATTTTGTTAAAATCTAAGTATTCATGAAAATTAATGGCCTTTTTATTGCATTCAGAATAGCTAGGATTCTCGACTATCGCGCTATCTTGCACTCATGGGCTCACGAATAAGGTTATCATACTCGCGCTTACTAAAGTATAGTGCCAGGATGGTTGAATGAGCGAATCTCTGTTTAATACGTGTTCAAGCCTCTACCTACTTATTTTGGCGTCTCTTCACATAGTGAAATAATATTTTCTCTTTTAGAATAAATTTATTATTAGTCATATTGTTATCATCGTCTATCGTCTGTCCAACCAGGTACCGTGTATAATTTTGATCTCATGTAAAAATTACTTCCCCTGACTTAAGGTAGATCAATAGTTTGGCATATCTCAGAACTTAATTGAGAGATTCGTATATTAAGATAAGAATTGATAAATAATTAATGATACTAATTCTTTGTATACGTATAATATTCATTGCAAATTTAATTACATTGCAGTTTCGAGTGCTCACATACCTTATAATTAGATGTATAAAATGACAAACGCACTAAAATATTTGTTTACCTACAAAACTGCAGTGTAAATTAATATGTAATTTATATTCATCACAATTGTAATAGCGTTTCAATTAATAATAAAGTTCTGTAAAATTTAGAATCTGCCTATCATCAAAATAACATATTTAAAGCTTAATATATGTTTTAGTAATTTCGTGATAAAAATAAGATATTTGTTTGAGTGCTCTTCATTGTAAGAAAAGTTCACAATTTATTTCTAATCTCATTAAATCTAATATAATATATAAGTCTGTCAGTCAAATGGTGTATCTTAATGTCATAAAATTTTCACAGTTTATTTTGCCATGCTAATCCGGAAGAGTGATAACTTTTTAAATCCATGCCCGTCCCAGTGCACATCAGATTGAATCCGCTTATTTACTGAACGTATTTCGTAGCTAGATTCTTTCCTAAGAAAGATTTAAATCTAGAAATAATTGCCCAGCTCGGATTTATTTCAAGTTGAAATGAAGTTAAGTTTACCTCAAAAGTAATCTAAATACAATGTTTTACTCAACAATAATAAATCGTGGTTTATTAATTATAAATTTGAGCGAAAGAGCAAAGCTACGGAGTATTGTATTAAATAATTACAAACTCAAGTGAACGAGCGAAACGAGTGGTGATGTGTTAGTAAAAAATTATAGATTCAAACGAACGAGTGAAACGAGTGAGCAACGTATTAATTAATCATGAAATCGACTTTCCAGGTTTGTAAAATGCTTGCACAGTTTAAAAACCTTCTTCTTCCTGAATAAAACACGCAATATATTGTATAAATTCTAGTGAACGAGCGAAGTGAGTGATATAAGTTAATTAGTTATGAATTCAAATAAACGATAGAAGTGAATAATAAACGTTAACTTCGATCGAACGAATAAGGCGAGTGATAAACGTAATGTTAGGTATAAATTCGACTGAAACGATTTGAAAAATATTTACACTTTAAAAGCCTACTTCTTACCGAGCAACAATGGTGACTGAGACACAGGAGATAGATGAGCAGAAAATGTAATGCATTACGCTGGCTAAACAATAAGAGATAGTAAAGTGATATAATAAATTTGTTGCTTTTGATTATTTCGTTGCGACTCTATCTGAGCCGAAAGGTTTTAGTAACAGTTTAAATGTAATGTCAAAAATATTTCAATAAAATATTTTTATTTCAAAGCATTATTCTCTGTAGCAGAGATAGTACCTACGTTAATGAAAATATATAAACAAGGTTTTCTCTGTTCAGAAATATCATGTTAGATTGAAAAATTAAATATAAAATACAATGTGGTCGGTTGAAGAAAAATAAGTGTTTCTTCAGCATATTATATATATTTTTTTCAAGAGCTTAGAGAGCACCGTACTATATAATGTATTATTCAACTAAGCACATTGTGTTTTTTGCGCATACGACTCGTTGCATAGTTTTTTGTTCTAACAAAATATGACACAATGTTTCATGTATAAGGTGTACTCACATACAAAATAAATGACTTTAATACCATAAACGACATGCTATCGATTTTCCATTTGGTTTTTTATGTGTTGTTTTGCTAGACGAGATAGATGATGCTGTGATGAGGAAAATCTAACAGGGAGGAACTCTAACGACAAATAGAATATCATTCACGAAATAAATTTTTAAACATATTCAGATATAACAAACTTTGAACTGAACATGTTACAAGTGATGTGGGAAAGAAAATTTTCCACTGTTTTTTCGGAAAATTTCAAATGTCAAAAAGGCAATTTTTCATAGGACATATAATTATGTGAACTTTCCATATTTTCTCTTATTAGTCAATTTCTGTACCATTCAAACAAAAACTGCACATTATAATTCTAACTTTGTAATCCACATGAATAAAATTAAATTTAATTCTGGTTTACTAAAGAATTGTCAAATTCCGTTTCAACATTTTCTGGAACACCCACAACTCTACATGTTACAGAGTTTATTAATTTCTAGCAATTATAATTATAATGCATTAAAAATAATGTTTTAAAAATTATTAGTAAATTTATCACAAAATAAGCGTAAATAAATGTTTTTTTCTGAAAAATGACTGAAATTTTGTTGAATAATGTCAAACAAATAATGAACGATTATTTCTCACTTATACGGTGTGTGTTGTACGATTTAGTTACCATTCCTCACGTATGGTGTTGGAATGTTACTTTCCTAAAACTTTCTTGTGTTTTCTTCAGAACTTAGATCTAGGCCCGTACACCATTGTGTTGGACCCGGGATCATCAATGCACCAGCTAGTTTAATATTATCTAGACACGCGGCAGCGTGTCAAGCCAAGTTCAACCAAGAGAAAGGAAGCAGCAGTTGTGTGCCAAATGAAAACTTAGCATCATTTTAGATTTTAATTATTTTTGTATTGAGGTATGGCCCCATTTTTCACAGTATGAAAATAATATTCTTAAAATTGAACTTGGCTCTCTTTTTAGGCGCGAATAGCGTAAGCTAAAGCGCCTATATGTACTCGCTTTGTCTGTGAATCTGTGAATCTGTGAATCTGTGTGTCACGTTTTTTTGTGTCACGCGTACAGCCCAAACGCCTTAACCGATTTTAAAAAACTTTTTTTTGTTCGATTCGTCTCCGCGTAACTTAGCTCGTAACGTCGGCCGATTTTTGAATTTTGACCCCAGAGGGGAGCAATAAGGAAAAAACGAAGTTTTTCGCTTATAACTCGCTCAATTTAAATCAGATCGGTTCGAAACCTGTCTTAAACGAAAGAGGAGAAAATTTTACATAAGATTCGTACAACAGAAAATGCCCAAACAGTTTTTTTATACACATTTATATAGAAATAAATTAAATTTGATATAACCGATGGCAAACATCTTTCGGTTATCTCTCTCTGTTGCACGGTTTAACATAGCAATTTAAAAATTGCGTATGTTCTGTCTTAAAATAAAATTGGTCGATAATATTATTTATTACAATAATGAAATAAAAAGGTAGCATTTGTTCAAAAACGGATGCCGTTTCGAATATTTGTGAAATGCAAAGCCTTCTGAGTTAACAATTTGAATAACTAATTAACATAATACTTTGACAGATGCAAACGTCATTTTTGACATTTCTTACCATTCCGACACCACGGATGAGCGGATTGAAACCAAATTTTGGGACGATGTTTGATATGCAAATATGAAATGGCCTATTGTTTTTGGGGAAAATCGGCGCATGCGTAAAAGAATATATCTCTTATAATGTTGTTTTATATAATAATAATAAATAAATAATAAATGAATAAAGAAAAACTTGGTGACTGATGATGAAATACTGTTTTAATAACTTGAGATATTAAAATAATAGTTGGGTGACTAAATTAATAAGTGAGCGACTAAATTACTAAGTGAGCGACTAGAATGCCTTCGGTAATTTTGAAGCAGATATCTTCAACCGATTGAGATGAAAATTTGTATACACGTTTAGTTTGGATGACAATGCATGGTTAGCTGTGTGACGTCACTCTAAATCCAATATGGCGGACTTCTAAATATGGCGAAATAATTTTATTATGCTTTCCTACAATATGGGTATCAAATGAAAGGGCTGGCTGAGAATAACTCGAAAAATATAGTGACGTCACTCTAAAAACAATATGGCGGACTTCTAAAGATGGCGGACTAAATTTTTTATGCTTTCCTACAATATGGGTATCAAATGAAAGGGCTTGCTGAAAATAACTCGAAAAAAAAAGTGACTTCACTCTAAATCCAATATGGCGGACTTCTAAAGATGGCGGACTAATTTTATTATGCTTTCCTACAATATGGGTATCAAATGAAAGGGCTTGCTGAAAATAACTCGAAAAATAAAGTGACGTCACTCTAAATCCAATATGGCGGACTTCTAAAGATGGCGGACTAATTTTAATATGCTTTCCTACAATATGGGTATCAAATGAAAGGGCTTGCTGAGAATAACTCGAAAAATAAAGTGACGTCAGTCAAAAAATAATATGGCGGACTTCTAAAGATGGCGGACTAAGTTTATTATGCTTTCCTACAATATGGGTATCAAATGAAAGGGCTTTCTGAAAATAACTCGAAAAAAAGTGACGTCACTCCAAATCCAATATGGCGGACTTCTAAAGATGGCGGACTAATTTTATTATGCTTTCCTACAATATGGGTATCAAATGAAAGGGCTTGCTGAGAATAACTCGAAAAATAAAGTGACGTCACTCTAAATCCAATATGGCGGATTTCTAAAGATGACGGACTAATTTTATTATGCTTTCCTTCAATATGGATATCATATGAAAGGGCTTGCTGAGAATAACTCGAAAAATAAAGTGACGTCACTCTAAAACCAATATGGCGGACTTCTAAAGATGGCGGACTAAGTTTTTTATGCTTTCCTACAATATGGGTATCAAATGAAAGGGCTTGCTGAAAATAACTCGAAAAATAAAGTGACGTTACTCTAAATCCGATATGGCGGACTTCTAAAGATGGCGGACTAAATTTATTATGCTTTCCTACAATATGGGTATCAAATGAAAGGGCTTGCTTAGAATAACTCGAAAAATAAAGTGACGTCACTCTAAAACCAATATGGCGATTTTCTAAAGATGGCGGACTAAGTTTTTTATGCTTTCCTACAATATGGGTATCAAATGAAAGGGCTTGCTGTAAATAACTCGAAAAATAAAGTGCCGTTACTCTAAATCCAATATGGCGGACTTCTAAAGATGGCGGACTAATTTTATTATGCTTTCCTACAATATGGGATCAAATGAAAGGGCTTGCTGAGAATAACTCGAAAAATAAAGTGACGTCACTCTAAATTCAATATGGCGGACTTCTAAAGAGGGCGGACTAACCTTTTTTTGATAAAGGGGTATGCGATTTGTTTCGCAGTGAAACGCGATGGGGCAGAGGTGGAGTTTTTAAACAAACAATTTCGGGGTGTACGATAAACGGGTATGCGAATTGTCTCGTAGTGAAACGGGAAAGGGCAAATGTGGAGTTTTTAAAAAAACAATACCGGGCTGGACGATAAATATACACCGATTTTCAAACAAAACACCGGGGTATATGATGTAAAATTTCGCGCCTTGTAATTCTTGAATTACTTGGGCATATACTCCCACTGGTTCTCATTTATGTTTTTGGTGGGATATAATATACATGCAACAGGCTCGGGTGGCTATTTTTACATACAGCAACGATGATGTCTTGCTATGCAGCATCGATCGGCGCTTCGCTGTGTCGTGCAAACAAACCAACTTACGGCCCCAGAGAGCATTTCCTATCCCCACTTGACACAGCATTCATCTTCTACAATGAAATGAATGCACAGAAACACAATGAACATGTAACAATAATCAAATCAGGCCAAGGCTCTGACTTCGTTTGCCAACTAATACCTACTTTCGTAGCCATTGTTTTACGCAGGTGTATATTATTTAACCAAGCGATTGTCAATAAGTACTGAGACAAATTTGAAGGATACTGGATTTGAACCTTGATATAGCTATTAACTATAGGGTATCGGACTTAGTGGTGAGGGCACTAGACTCGCAAACAAAAAATCATATCGACTTTGTTAGGATGTCAAACGAAGCTTGTTAACACCATTTTGATACAAAAGAGACCTTATAAAAATCAGTCCAGTCGTTTTTTTTTTTTTGTTTAAAACACTAAAAGTGGTTCAAAAAAATCTTTAAAAAAATCAAGAATATTGGTGATGAGACCAACATTCATTGAAAACTGTCAGGATTGATGAGTTTTAATTTTGATGGTTAGTTTTTGAGGTTATTATTTTTTTTTATAAAAATTCTTATGAAACTGCGAAAATGTGATATTATGTTAGCGATCCTTAATTAGGTGATAGAATTAATATAAACACATGAAACAAATGAAAATTGGATTGGTTTGACACCAAGAACTCTACACTTCTCCTGATAAAAGTTAAATAACTTCTATTTCTAGGTAAAATAAACGGCGAAATTTAATTGTACAGTATATTTTTATTTGCCGAGTTTAAAATATTAGTACATATTCTTATCGCTAAGAATAAATTCTGAATGATTAGTTGTTAACTTATTATACATCGAAGCAAAGCCTTCGATGCAGCATTCGCACAAATTAGCTTAAGCAACGAATAATTCTAGATGGAAAAGTCGAAAGCAGAACATTGGACTTAGGAACTTTGTTTGGACTAGTTAGGAGATAAACATACTAAAAGTCCTTACCCCTCCGAGGTACGCCCGAAGGGGGGGAGCACAAAGAAGGTCCCGTTTTTTGGTATTTTGCTTTCATCTCGAAAACGGTACGTCCTACGAAATTTTGTTGGAATACATAATGAAAGCTGATAAAATTCTCTACAACTTTAGTTTTCACACTTTTTATCTATCTCCAATCTTTGCCTAGCTATGAGCTCCGAAAAATGGTCGATTTTCAAAAATGTGTTAAATTCTCTGTAGCACATTGTAACAATACGAATTTGTCAAAATCATTTCGTATCGCTCATCCACACTATTAAAAACACCCACACACTATTAAAAAATAACATAAGCTGGGAGTACCTCCACACAGGGCCCTCTTTCCCACTGGGCACTCTGGCACGTGCCCTGGGCCCCGCGATCGATAGGGACCCCCTAGTTTAATGGTATACTAAGTACCTAAACTGTTTTAAACAAAAATCATCAGTGAACTATTTTTCATATACTTATTTTTTTTGTGTCCTTCATGTTAAAATTGGGAACGTGATCCTTTTAAATATATGCATTTTATATCACATTCCTCGACTTAGAATCTAGAACCTTGTTTATCTATTTTCTTTGTCTATTCTAACAAAATAGTGCTCTGTTAAGGTCATAGGGGCCCCATAATCCTAATGTGCCCAGGGCCTTCAATAGGTTAAAGCTTATGTTATTTTTTAATAGTGTGTGGGTGTTTTTAATAGTTTGGATGAGCGATACGAAATGATGTTGACAAATTCGTATTGTTACAATGTGCTACAGAGAATTTAACACATTTTTGAAAATCGACCATTTTTTGGAGCTCATAGCTAGGCAAAGATTGGAGATAGATAAAAAGTGTGAAAGCTAAAGTTGTAGAGAATTTTATCAGCTTTCATTATGTATTACAACAAAATTTCGTACGACGTACCGTTTTCGAGATAAAAGCAAAAAACCAAAAAACGGGACCTTCTTTGTGCTCCCCCCCTTCGGGCGTACCTCAGAGGGGCAAGGACTTTTAGTATGTTTATCTCCTAACTAGTCCAAACAAAGTTCCTAAGTCAAATGTTCTGCTTTCGACTTTTCCATCTAGATGCCCCTTATGAGCACTCATTGACTAAACTAAATCCTGTATGTCGTATGTTATTATTATTGAAGTTGAGATAAAATATATATAACCAAATATTTCATTTCATTTATATTTTCATTATTAATTATGATTTATAGTTTAGTCAATGCATAATAATAAAAATATTAAGAGCACTGTGGTTGGAACTAGTATAAAACTGTTGTAGTAAGAAGTAAGTAACTGTTCTTTTTTATACATAATAATAGTAAAACATTAAAATGTCTACCCTGATTATGCTTTTCAGTTGTTCAATTGGGTATGTGAATTATATTTTTTTGATAAAAAATGAATAACAAAAATTGCAATACACCTATCTCCCGATTTACACGGTAGATACGTTCCTGAGAAAAACGTGTAAATCGAAAATTAAAAATTTTCAAGTCAAAACCGTGTAAACCGAAAAGCTTGCAGAAAATGTATAATTTTGCTTTTTGACAGTTGTGATCTTTTTCAATATTTTTAAGTGTACACAAAAATAAAAATAAAATGCATTGACAGGTTCTGAAACTTTGAAACTTTCACTCAAATACAATTTTCCGTAGATAAAACTTTAATTTTATGCAAAGAAATACAGACATAGTGTTCGTGTGCAGCAAGTCAGCACATAAGCTCGGGATTCCCCGTGAGATGTGTACACAGCGCACGTGTTCAATCACAGTAGCATTTAGTAGAGTGCGATAAAAACAAAAAAAAAAATTGGTTGTCTGTAAAGTCGGTTTACGGACGATAGTTTTACGTGATAACGTATTCCGTAATACATAACCTAAATTTATATAATAATTATAATAATTCGAAACTATGATATTGCATCTTTCGCTTCAAATTTAGGTAAATTTTATTAAGTAGAATAATAAAACACTATAAAAAGTATACTATTATTATATAAAAAACAACTATGGCATGTATCTCTTTTGCGCATGCGCCGATTTTCCCCAAAAATTTTACAAAAATTTCTAGTAAAAATAGATAGAGTAAAAACCGTTTTAAAAACTATATTATTATTATATAAAACATCATTATAAGAGATATATTCTTTTACGCATGCGCCGATGTTCCCCAAAAACAATAGGCCACTTCATATTTGCATATCAAACATCCTCCCAAAATTTGGTTTCAATCCGCTTATCCTTGGTGTCGGAATGATAAGAAATGTCAAAAGTGACGTTTGCAACTGTCAAAGTATTATGTTCTAATAATAATTAGTTATTCCAATACTTAACTTAGAAGGCGTTGCATTTCATAAAATACTAATGTCAAAAAATTGAAATAAACATTAGAAATGCAGCCGTTTTCATGTTAAGACAAGACATACGTTCTCTTCTAATTTCCATGTACGGCAAACAAAGACGACCGACCGCGTCGCGCCATGCATTAGACAACATTGCATTTATACAGCTATTTTTATATATAAATTTGTATAAAAAAACTGTTTAGGCAAATTCTCTTATACGAAATCTATGTAAAATGTTCTCCTCTTTCGTTTAAGACTGGTTTTAAACCGATCTGATTTAAATTGAGCGAGAAATTAGCAAAAAACACGCACAGGGTCAGGCGGAACGTTACGCGTTAGGAACGTTAGGAACGTTACGCGTTAGGAACGTTACACTTTTTCGTGCATGCAGCCGGTGTTTTATCAATTTATAAGATTGGTGATTCATAAATTTATAAGACGTTTTCACGTCAAAAACTTATTTGGAAAACCGTGTAAAAGCGAAAACGTGTAAAACAAGTACCGTGTAAATCGGGGGATGGGTGTATTTGTAATAATATTTAAATGCTTCAGAACTTGTCAATTTCGTAAATGACGTCAAATGGCTGCGATGCTGTGCATTCATAGCTACACACATAATGCTTCTCTTTGTCTATCAATATTATTAAGTTTTTAAAAATTCCGTAGCTTAGTATAGAATTTATTTTGATAGGTGTTAAGTACCATATACCTATACTTAACCTCCATTTTACTTTTACGCAGATCGCAGACAATGACGTCACTTCTTGTTCTATAGATGGGCAATTTTTAATTAACTATAACTTGCTTATTTATCGATATTTTCAAATACGAAAAAAAATGCATACATTTTTTTTGCTCATTAAACTATTTCAATAAAAGTGTAAAATGGAACAATTCCCAATTAGTGATAAAGACTGATATAAATTATTTTCGGTTTTATTTTAGTTCAAAAAAGGCGTTTCTTTTTTAGAAATGTTAAAAAAAGCTATCTAGCATACTTCACATTTATCTTCTATGCACTCAGTAGGTATATCCACTGTGTTCATCATTCTTACATAGCGGAAGTTATTTTTAAATTATTTTAATATAATGCATTTTTTAAACTTTTAAAATGGTATTTTGTGCTATGCAAAAAGTATAATATGCAGAGAAAATAGATTGTTTTACTTTGAAAACAAACAAATTGTGTACTATGAAGTTAATCATTACAAACTTAAACTAAATAGTTATATGATTATAATCAGTGAGACAAAAATATACGCTGTTTGATCTCCTTATACAATACACATTACACATATTGTATCTGAGGTTATATTGACAAGTAGGAAAGTAGTTTGCTTAAGCGGTACAGCAAAAAGAGAGTTGTCTTTTTTACATTACACGATCATTAAAATGGAGCGTAAAGACACGTACCTATAACAGAGCACAAGAGAACTTATAGACTGGGACTCAATGAAAAATCGACAATAACTGAGCACATATTAATACTGGACAACCACAAGTTCCTCTTCGAAGTAGTGATGGACAAAATCGGTCTTGGTCTTGCTTTTTCGAAAGACCAAGACCATAGTTACACTAGCAAGATCAAAACCAAGACCATAGTTTTATTAGCAAGATCAAACCAAGACCGAATAAACAAGACTAAGATCAAAACCAAGACTAGAAATATTAGAGCAAGAACAAGACCAAGACCGATTAAGCAAGACCAAAACCGTTATCAAGACTATGACAATCTTGGTCTTACCAATATTAATTAAGGTGATAGTATATATTTAGAAAAATTATTAAAAAAAAACACAAGTAATTCAAGAATTACAAGGCGCGAAATTCTATAAAATATACCCCGGCGTTATGTTTGAAAATTGTAGTATATTTTTAACGACACTTTGAGCTTAATAATATAATTTAATTAACTTATTCTACGAAAAAAATTACAGTTGAAAATATTGAAACACAGAAAGGAAAAAATCATTTTAATAATTTATTAATAATTAGTCACAACCAACTTTTTTATAATTATTACCCTAAATTATTAAAATAATTATATTTCCATTTTGGTACATTTCAATAAAAACTTTCTTTTTATTATTATTTTATTTTTCTTGTAATAACATATATCTCTGATGCGCATGCGCCGATTTTTCCCGAAATAAAATATAAAAATTTCGTGTAAAACAGATAGAATAATAAGCCGCTAAAAAAATTTTACCATTGTTATATAAAAAACGTTATAGCACATAATATCTCTTGCGCATGCGCCGATTTTCCCCAAAAATAAATTACAAAACTTTCTTGTAAGACAGATAGAATAATCAACCTTATGAAATGTAAAGCATTATTATATAAGAAACAACGTCATAGCCCATATTTCTTTTGCGCATGCGCCGATTTTCCCCAAAAAATTTACAAAACTTTCATGTAAAAATAGATAAAATAATAAGTCTTTTTAAAAACTATATTATTATTATATAAAACAACATTATAAAAGATATACTCTTTTACGCATGCGCCGATGCTCCCAAAAAACAATAGGCCACTTCATATTTGCATATCAAACATCCTCCCAAAATTTGGTTTCAATCCGCTCATCCGTGGTGTCGGAATGGTAAGAAATGTCAAAAATGACGTTTGCGTCTGTCAAAGTATTATGTTCTATTAATTAGTTATTCATATTGTTAACTCAGAAGGCGTTGCATTTCACAAATATTTGAAATGTCATCCGTTTTTGAACAAATGCAATCGTTTTAATTTAAGACAGAACAAACGTAATCTTTATATTACCATATTAAACCGTGCAACAGAGAGAGATAACCGAAAGATGTTTGCCATCGATTATATCAAATTGAATTTATTTCTAAATAAATTTGTATAAAAAACCTGTTTTGGCAAATTCTGTTGTACGAAATTTATGTAAAATTTTCTCCTCTTTCGTTTAAGACAGGTTTCGAACCGATCTGATTTAAATTGAGTGAGTTATAAGCAAAAAACTTCGTTTTTTCTTTATTGCTTCCCTCTGGGGTCAAAATTCAAAAATCGGGCGACGTTAGGATTTAAGTTACCCGGAGACGAATCGAACAAAAAAAAGTTTTTTAAAATCGGTTAAGGCGTTTGGGCTGTACGCTGGACACAAAAAGCGTGACTCACAGATTCACAGACAAAGCGAGTACATATAAGGCGCTTTAGCTTACGCTAATCGCGCCTAATAAGTAACAGATTAATTGAGCAAGACCAAAGACTGAATAAGCAAGACTAAGACCGATACCAAGACTCTCTGAGCCTTGGTCTTGGTCTCATCACTACTTAAAAAAAAGCCGAAGTTATAGACCCGCGCATATATAGAGAGGCCATAAAAATACACAACCACGCGCAGAATTACAATCGAAAAGATGAACTCCTGAATCTAAACAAAAATCTGGACATTAACACTGAGACACACAAAGCAACTAAGCAGAACGACCATCGCAAAAGAGCGAACTACGACCGAGCAAATAACACTAACATGCTGACCATAAGAGAAGGGAGAACAGTCGCCAAAAAGGACAATTCGCCCGCTGTCACATCGCCTTTGACAATGACTATCAAATTTGTAGACGAAACGTCAAGTAGAAACACCAATGGATCACATCCTACAAGCTCAGAAACGAATAAGGTATTTTTTTTTCAAATTCAGACGAACTGTTGCACATTGTAGTTCTTGGCTTGTTTGTACACTCTAAAATATAAAAGAAGAAGAGCGAAGGAATCATGGAGAATTAGAAGACGTTAAATTAATTACCTACACTAGTCGACAAAATAAAAAAAAACTGAATAGCATAGAGTGGTAGAATGGTCCTATCTAAATGCGAAAATGGCCAAAAAAAAAGTGAAACACGTAAGGTTTTCTTGTTACAAACCACATGTAGCACGATATCATATTGTAGTATTTACTATCAAAAATTATTTTACGCATTTTTTAGCATAGTATATCGACTATATTTATAATTTATATTAAGTTGACATCTAAGAAAAAAGTAAAAATCAAAAATATTTGTTTGAAACACACTAATTCTACTTTTATCTTTTTGGGGGGTCACATCTTCTCTCTTCAAAAACCAACAGTAATCACCCATCATGGCTGGATTCCATCGTCCTTGGTACCGAATTTCCATTGTCCTGATATCTCAATAGAACCTTTCACTCTGCTTGTCGCTGATAGCACCTAAATTCTTAGGAAAAAATGATAAATGCATCCCTCACAAAGAGAATGCTCGATATTGAGTTCCTGCATTAAACCACTGATATCCGTACACGCATGTTACGTAAAATGTCGAAAATGTAGCATTTCTTTTACTTTAAAAGTCGTAATTTTTGTTTCTGTGGCTAGGAACCAAGAAGTTCTGACTGTTGCTTTGACAACCCCAAATTACGTACTAAATCATTTAACTCACTTTGAACAATCAAATGTGGGTCACCGGAACTGGGACCTGGAGCAAAAGTGGGATCGGTACACTGTTCTTCGGAGCTGCCTGATGATGTGTTATCTCCTAAAACAATATCTTGCCAATCTAAAGACGCGGTCGGTACTGGCAAGTCTGCATTGTGAGGAATAGGTCTTATACCAGAAGGTAAATTCGGATATTCAATCTTGTTCTTTTTTGAAACAATCTTCAGTCTTTGTCATGCAAAAATAGCAATCGTCAAAACGATTGGTGGGTTCTCGTCATACCACTGGAACTTGCAAAAGGCATACTTTTTCTCTTACCTTTCATCCAGTGCACCAACGACACGCTACAGCTGACATAGTATACATGGAGACCCCACTGCTTGTCTTGATCTCCGATTAAAACACCAAAATATGTAAAATTGGCTTTTTCCACATTTTCAGAAAATGGTCTGGCGTGTGACTTCACTATAAATTCTTCACAAATATAACAAAACTTGTCAGGAGAAATTTTGCAACCGAAGCGCGTTTCACTTGACATTTTCGTCGATTTTTTTTTCAAAAACACAAAACCGATCAATTTGTAACTCAGAAGAATTGTCTAAATAAGTTTAGTGTTATAAATAGTTCATTTTAGGTAAATTTTCTGTTTTAAAATGCACCCTTTTTAAATGACCCCTCATAAAATTTACAACTGTCAATGTAAAAGGGTCTAATGAGCCCACTGAAAACTTGATGTCTGTTTTTTGAATATTTTTTCTATTATTAGGAAGGTATTAGCATTCTGAAAATAAAGTCTGAGCTGTGTTACAAAAATTGTGTCGGCCAGTGTTATGAGCATAAGTCGAAAAATATTATTATTGAATAAAAAATCTTTTATATTAAACAGCTTCAACAATTACCCATTAAATATTCGAGCTAAATTGAACTTTTTCAAGGATTCAGTTACATGTCGAATATTTACAAACAAGGTACCAGACACCAAGACTACACTGAACAAGCAGCAAAAAAAAATGCCAATAACAGTTTCAATTAGTGATGTGCCGGATATCCGTATCCGTATCCGCGGATATCCGAGGGAGAAGAAAGATCCGTATCCGTATCCGTTAGTTTTTGGCGGATCTTTTACGGATCTTTTACCTTATTATTTTCAATTCACAGATGAAATTTTATATATATACGTGATTAGGTAATAATGAAAAACTGTTAATTTCCATTCAGATTACTTTTTATTTTTTAAAATCGCATTTGGCACCTTTATATTACAAAAATTTATCGTAGTGAGTACCATACCTTTAGTACATAACTCAAAGGTACTAAAAAAACTATCTTTATAATGAGATTTTGCACATCGATCTTTGGAAAGAGACAATCTGTTATGAGAGTTAACTCTTAAAGAGGTCAATAACTTTTTCCCATAACAGATAGTCTCTTTCCAAAGGTCGATTTGCAATATTTACCGCCGCGTACTCTAAGAAAGTTAAGATCCGTATCCGTATCCGCGGATCTTCAAACCAGAAATCCGTATTCAGATCCGTATCCGCGGATATACATTTTTAACGATCCGGCACATCACTAGTTTCAATGCATGACAAAAACGCGCATTTATTTCAAGTTTAGTCAATAAAGAGTTAAAGTAGTATGTCAACGTAAGGAAAGGATCGATTTATTGAGAAGGACAGCTTATCTCGCTTGTAAGTTGTAAAATGTAGATGCGATATATTTAAGTCTATAGAGACTCAACGCAGCCATTCTTTGCACTGATCGAAAAATAATTTAGTTTTTATTTGAGTTGTCTGGCGAAAACAACAATAAACCATTGTTCGCTTTATTTGCAACGTGCAGTTTACTACAAGTAAATTATATGAAAGACAGCCGAAGAGAAGAAATAATAATTAATAAACTGTGGCTTTTTTTTAACAACGAACTCCTAAAGCATTAGAAATAAGGGACTAAAAAGTTTCCACATAGATATGTTATTGAGTATTGACGCAATATCCCCATTTGGACAAAAAACTACTCCAGGGGTGGACGGTGTTGAGTTTTCATCATTTATCCTCTAAATCGTTTTTTGAACAAAAAAATCATACGACAAAAATTGTAGAGTAGATTTTTTCTGTAGAGTACTTGTGCCACAATAATTTTTTTCAATGTTCTTCATTGTCTTTTTAAGTCGGTTTGCGCAATAATCGGTGGTCTCAGAAACCAATTACTAAAATTTAACGTCCTTTTTAATACCCGAATTTATTTAGGTCCTTATAGAAGTCGGAAAAACCCCTGAAAAAGTTTTTCCGACTCACACAATCCACTAAAATAGGAAACGGGATGAATTGAGAATCAAACAGCGGTTCACGATGGCATCAAATCCAAAAATGTTTGGTACAAGAGTTGATCTCTTTGACCCAAAGAACAATAATCCTAGATAAAAAATACAGGATCGTATTTAAGAAAGTGTAGGTGACCTTGATATTTTGGAGACACCTCCACCAAACGAAAAAAAAAACTACATCACTATTCTTCCCCCTTGATTCCCTGTAACTTTTGTCCGAAACTTTTTTTTCGAAAACCCTTCCTCTAAGAAATAAAAGGGTGTTCGGTTTTTAAAAAAACCATACTGTATATAAGAATTAATCAGTTATAACTTAAAATATTCTTTAGTCGAGATAGGTCAAAAAGCATCGTTTAAGGCACTAAATTTCCAAAGAATTCATAGACGGTTTTTTTTGGTATAGAAGATACTTAAAAATTGACATGCGTTTCAAAATGCCAATATAAAATTCTCTGATTTCAAGTTTAAAAATACGTCTCATTTTTGCCAGAAGGAGGGTAATGTTTTTCGAGTTTATGCATGTGTCTATTTTTTAGCACGCCGAAGCCTAAATGGCTTGATGGTTTTTAACATATAGGGTATTGTCAGCTTTGTCCAACAAAGTGAACCGAAATAAAAGTTTTGGTACAATTTGACGTTGTTGCTATTATTTTAGAATATGCGGTGATGGACATACTTTTGTTTACGACTGTATATCTCATTATAGTAAATATAATATATAATCAAAGATAATATTAAAAATTTTAATCATTTTAGATGCACTTTAAATTATTATGACTTGCTTTAAGGTATTGATTATGATTGAAACAAAGGATTCCTATAATGTATTGCACACAATATTTTATACAGATTAATATGAATATTCATTACTCGGAAATGACCATCACCGGAAGTTGACGTTCATATGTGTGTAGCTATGTGATGTCCTACCAACGTGCCCAGCATAACTGTCATCGCATTTTCTAAATTAATGCCATAAAATGTTTTGTGCACACATGGAATGTTTCATTCGTCCGTGGAATATTAAATATTACATGTAATCATATATATCAACAAACTGAAACATGTTAACTGTGCGTATGTATACTATACGTTATCATAATAAGTGTAAATGTATTATGTCAATATTTATTTTAAATTTCTTTCAATTTGTTTTCTTTTACGCTACTTGCACTGTCAAAAAATAAAACAAATGTGTTTTGTTTATATTGTAGCTTTGGAAATCATTAATGCGTTACAGAAAATCGTTTCACATAACATGCATTGGAACCTCCCTTGGGGGTCCGGTGTAGCGTGCCCACCGTTTGTTGAACATGCTGAGTAAATATTGGTTTATATAAACAGGTAGTTCAGAAATAGATGGAGAAAAAATTCCATAAATCAAATATTTAGACTTATAATATTAATGTAATAGGCAAATTCATTTTCGAGAAAAAAAAGATCAACTTTCATTACAAAAAAATATTATGTCCGTTTATGGCGAACTCAATTTCATACTACCTATATTTGAACTGTATGAACAATTTTATAATTGGTTGTTACCAATTGCTCTGTCGTGATATTCACAAAATAGTGTGACACAATTTACTAATGTTGGAAAAACAGACATGGTTCTATTATTCTATTACTACACTTTACATAAGGGATACTAACTGCACCACTCCCGCTCCTTAAGAAAGAACTAGATACTTCTGTTCAGTGATATCACAGATGTTGGTATCTAACACGCATTGTCTTACAGCCAAATTTTTAAATAATATGAGAGTTATAACGTTTTAAAAATCAAAGAGCACTAACACCCCTACCGGGTGTACGGTTCTCTCACTTTTTAAACGTCATAGCACGAACACTCCCCCCGAGTAAATTTTGTCCTGCCAAAAACAGCTCTAAAATCGTTGGCAAAGTTAAAAGTGCACACTCCGCAAAATTTTGATTGTACTATATTAAAAGAAAATAAAATAATTATGGTATAATACCAAAGTTCGATGGCATAAGGAGCGTAAATGGGGTAGGTAAAATCCCTTACGTAAGGGCTAGCATGACAGTTATTGCATTTATTATATTATGGTGAATCTGATGGATATTTTGGAGAATCACGCAAACGTTATGCTAACCGTTTTGCCAGGAGTCGTGTTCCTGAGTAAATAAAACTGTGATACATTTGTAAATTTTGTAAGTTTGTGAATTCGTTAATTCCATAACTTTGTGTATAAGCACATGTCATTATGTGTATTAGATTTCGTTTTAATTTTATATTATTCGCCTTGAAATAATACAACTAAATGTAAAAATTCAATAAATTACTACAGCCTGCTCAGATTCGGAAAATATTTTCATCTCGGATTTTTGAAAATAAAGGGAGTAGTTCAACAATAAAGTTTTACATCGCATTAGCTATGGTTATTAACAAAAACATCAATAAAACAGTTCATTGTAATCATGAAGTCATAACCAGGAGAACCAGCTCGAGCGTAGCGGTGGACCGATAACTGTCGCATGAACCAATATGGCGTCAGCTACTGGGTAACGCATACACGTTCATGGCTTACATGCATGTAATGTCTGTGAAGTTAAACAACTTTGGTAACTATGCCAAAAACAGGTGAAAAGAATCGATGTTTTCCCAGGTAGTGATAACAGCGCCATAAAACGGTTCATCTCTAAACATAGGAAGCTAGGTCTCCCGATTAAAGACTTCGTATTGTAATTGTTCCTGCTATTCCAATTCATATTTTCTCCCGTTTCGACAATACATTAGACATGGTTTCATGTTTACTACTTTGCCAAACATCGATTACTTTGTTGGTTGTAGCTACCTTGAATTTAAGAAACAGAATTGACACAATTACATGTTTTTAAATTTGGTTCAGAACATCATCATTTCTGTTGCTGATTAAGTTTACATAAGCGTCGGGAGAGGGGTATTTTTTAACGAAATTTCGAAATAATTTAAGATTTATTTTTAATCCAGGCAAACGTGTTCTCTTACACTTCATTGTATACAGGTACTACGCCGTTTGAGTTTTAACTTTAAATTCGCTACATGATAATGCGATGAGTTTGAATTCTTTGTCGATAGACTGTTTTTTTGCAAATTCATCGATGGTCGATATTTTCTTACAGGTTCTATTCGATTGCGACCCGAGAGATGCCATTTCGAAGCAAAACGTAATCTATTCAGCTCAATAATTCTTCCGGATTTAACAAGGGGTATGCTTCATTTCGGTTTTCTTCCATAGGTTTTATATTGCTTATTGTATTCAGTCAAAAATTCTTAATAAATCGGGAGTTTTTTCCTTCAAAAAAATATTACGGCTGCTATGCTACGGTACTGCTATCCTAGGCAACTGGGGGTTATATGGATTGGTGGTAAAGCTAAACAGCACAGAACGATTGAAAAAAAACAAAAAATTATATTATATTGTAACATTAAACACGAAAGCGATAAATCAGTTTTAATGTCTGTTTACATATAGCATTCAACATACAAATTCCTCAACAATGAACAATCCACAACAATAACTGTGTAACAAAACTGTTCGGTTTATTTTCTTAACCACTGAATCCTTTGATGTGGTTCCGACCGAACCATTGCAGACGTCCATATAACGGCCTTTTGTCGCTTGAATATAAACAAAACATTAATTATATTGGACGGTGAATTGGATGCAGATACAAAGTATGACTGTAAATTCAGAGGATAGAATTATATGTAAAAAAAAATTAGCCAATTAGGCGACGGGACTATACCAACTTTAAAAACAATGACATTTGATATACCTAGTATAATACAGAAGTAAAACATCTGTAGATGAAAATACAATATATAAAGATATAAAAAACTATATTAAACAACAAATAAAAACATTTTGGGCAGAAAAATGGTTTAATGTTGAGGGCAATAAGCTGAGGGAAATAAAACCTGATATAAACTACTGGGCTAATCCCACAAACATGAAAAGAAAGGAAGAAATAGCTCTAGTACGTCTCAGAACGGGCCATAGCAAATTAACCCATAACTACATCTTCAAAAAAGAAAATATACCAACCTGCGATATGTGCCATATCCACTTAACTATCAAACATGTTCTCACAGACTGCATAAAATACTTTCAGGCCAGATATGATTGCGTACTCCCGGAAAGCCTAGAAGAAATACTAAATAATACACAACTCAACATAAATAAATTAATGAAATTTCTACAAGAAACAGGACTTACCAATCAGCTCTAACAAAACGCTCTCTCAAATCCACCGTCTAAATTCATAACCTCTTTTCCTCCCTATCTCCTAAATGCAAAGGTGCAGTGTTTCAAAAAAAAAAAAAAAATAAATTAATAAATACCTAAATAAATAAAAACAAAAAATTTACTAAGGCTCTATAATACAAAAATATTGACTTTATCTAACTACACTATATCAACATTGTACTTACCTTATTACTATAGTTACCTTCTATTCACTACTGTACTTACCCTTTATTACTATATTATCTACTATAACTTATACTGTCTATACTTACCCTCTAGCATCATAACTTTATACTTACCTAAATATCTTATAATAGTATTTTGTATTCCATAACATATTTTGTAACCTATTTTTATAATATTATGTGCTAATGAACTGAGTAGTCGAAGCGCATTTTTTTCTCTAAATAAAAAAAAACATGTCTGATATCGCGTGCGGTGACGCGGGTAACGGCTAGTATTTTTTTTTAAACAGAATGGTCTTTATTCTGACAAGTAATTAGCCAGTGCTAGTTTTAATATTAGACTAAATTGAAATGACATTATTTTGAATGATTGGGAACATAACAGACGCATGTGAAGCAACATAATATACCTAGATATAACAGGGACACAGGAGGGTTAGAATACACGGATATTAAGACAGGGGACATGGATTAGCCTCGGGCCATTTTCGGCGACAAATAAGCTGGCCAGAAAGAATAAATATTTTGATATTTGCTATTCGTTTCCGTGGTTACCTACATAAGGGTGAGGTGAAAAGTTCTCAGCGTGACACGGAAAAACTGCGATTTTCAGTTAAAAATGATTTTATTTTTCTACATAATCTTCCTTGACATCAACACACTTGGTCCAGCGTTTCCTCAACATCAGTATTCCTTCCCGGAAATGTGAGTCTAGAAGGCTGTGAAAATATTCATCTACGGCCCTTTTAACTTCTTCATCGGACGCGAAGAGGTTCCCAGAAACAAATTTCTTCAAGTTTGGGAACAGATAGAGATCTGAGGGTGTCAAATTGGGAGAATAGAGGGGATGGCTGACCCCAAATCTTATCCTTATCTTTCTTTGTTTCTTTATTAATTATACTTTTATATTTTGTTTCAAATCTGGAAATAGCTTTTTCAACTACTTACCATTATCCGATTGAGTTGAAATTTTGCATAATTATGTAGTTCCGATGACAATACAATATTATAATAACTAACTGACTGGTCCGGCTGCAAATCGCACTTTTAATAAAGCATACTAAAAACTTAAAAATAAAAAGAGATAAAAAACTTTTAAGTTAAACGCTTTAATTGTACTTTAAATGTACTAAATACTAGAAAATAAATATAAGTCACCATTGGGGGCTTTGATTAAACTAAAATAAAATCGTGGGAGGCATTTATAGTTACATTATGGTCGAAAAAGACAGTCGACAGCTAAATATGATTTTCAGTCTCAAACAAATGAAAACTTTCTTTAAAATGCCCCCCACGATCGGCATTCAGCAAACGCGGCACCCATCTTGCGCAAGACGTCTACTGTAAAAATTCGTGTAAACAAACTACTTGAGAGAATACGTTGAAACTTGTCATTCGAACTAATATTATTATTAAGACAATTATTTTAAACTGTTATAACTTTTTTATAATATTTTACTACTTATGTATTTTTTTTTTGAGTTTCTTTGGCTTTCGCCTGTAATGTCATTAATACTTGTTATTTTTTTGAATAAATCATAAATCATAATAATACGTGCACCTAAGCAGGAAACACGACACGTGCACCCACACCGAGAACTTTTTAAGCAAGCTTAACTAATTTCTGTCTGACAGGTCTACAGAACAAAAGAACAGCCTTTTTATATTTTCAAAATATTTCCGAAAATAAGAAGTTTAGAAAAAAAAATAATAAAACTTTCTTGAAAAAATAAATCGAATTATAAGCCGTTATGAACAGTATATCATTATTCAATAATAATATTTATTTATTGAAGAGTACTAATCAGACGTTAATCAAATATTGAGTATACCATTATTATATAAAAAAACAACGTTATAGCATCTCTTTTGCGCATGCGCCGATTTTCCCTAGGACTTTTCATTCTTGCATATCAAATATCCTCCCAAAATTTGGATTCAATCCATTCATTCGTTTGATCTGTATCGTGTTCACAGACAAACAGACTAACAGACGTATAGACTTTTTCCATAAATATATTTTTTGGATTCAAAACCAAACAATATTGAAAAAATTTGAAATGTTAGTTTTGACCTATATTACTATCATTACTCTCACATAGTATAGGAACATGGTAAAATTGTACAAATGTAGTAATTGAAATCTTGTGAAACTAAATATAAATGAAAAATGCACCTTTTCTGAATTATAATGCAATAAAAATACGGCTACTGTTCGTGTTTTATTATTGTCATAGCTCATAGGGGAAGAATAACAAGCCGTGGGTTGGGTCGTTTATTGCGAATCTTGATAATCAATATTAAAAAGGTAATTTAAAAATTAGATCTGTGAAATATTATTAAAATAATTTTTAAATACATTTTTATCCAGTTTTTTGTTTAAACAACAAAAACGGCTGAATCGATTTTTATAAAATCTTATGGATCATACTGACGTTAATATGCTTCGGTTGGCATCATAACGAAATCGATATCGGTTTTCTTCGCGGGATTTCCTATAAAACCCACTTTTTAGAGCCTTTTTGTTTAAACAAAAAATTGCTAGGCCAATTTTGATAAAATTTCCTTGAAATCAAAATGACGCTAACACATCTTTGATTGGCATTTTAACGAATTTTTTAAGGAATTTTTTATTCGCGAGATATTGTGCAAAAGTACTTTTTTGAAGTCTTTTGGAAAAAAACACCATAAAGAAAAGACACACTCACACAGAGGGATAGAGAGAGAGAGAGAGTAAGAGGGATTGAGAGACAGAGAGAGAGAAAGAGTAAGAGAGAGAGACAAAGAGAGTAATGAAACATAAATATCTGTTAAACATTTTTATTTCGATTTTGGGACCAATTACAAATAATTTCCCAATGCAATTTCTTGAAAACATGACTGATCATGTATCACAAATTGGTAGATCATTAATTCTAGAATAATCTATCATATTACATAATATTTCATATTATATGTTACGTATTTATTTTTAATTCTTCTTCATAAATATTTTTACGGTAATTTTTATCATTTTCTTGTAAATGTGTATACCGTTATTTTAACCGTTGACTTATTTTATTTTCAAAATTCCTTAAAAAAAGTCAAACATCGGCAAAAAATAATTCGGAGTCATTAATATTTATATATTTATATTAATGATTCCGATTCATCCATGGCACACATTTGTATAAAAAAACAATCACGAAAAATTAAAAGAATATAATATGTACTCCTACCTCAACATTTTTTTTGTTAAATCAGCCGTTTAGTGTTCTGTGCTCAGTGTTCTGCGAAAATGTGTCCGTCGCGTATTTTCGCTGTGAGTAGGTATCTTACTCACAGCGAAAAAACGCGGCAGACACATTTTCGCAGAACACTGAAAATTATATTTAACTTTAAGCTTCTTCTGTAGGATATGTTGCGTTGCGGATAGGGCAGAGTTATTTATTTATTTATTTGTTATGCTTCCTTTTATTGTCTAATTAACCGTTTGTAAATTACACGAGAAAACTAGTGATGTGCCGAATCGTTAAAAATGTATATCCGCGGATACGGATCTGAATACGGATATTTGGTTTCAAGATCCGCGGATACGGATACGGATCTTAACTTTCTTAGAGTACGCGGCGGTAAATATTGCACATCGACCTTTGGAAAGAGACTATCTGTTATGGGAAAAAGTTATTGACTTCTTTAAGAGTTAACTCTCATTGCAGATTGTCTCTTTCCAAAGATCGATGTGCAATATCTCATTATAAAGATAGTTTTTTATTAGTACCTTTGAGTTATGTACTATTGGTATGGTACTCACTACGATAAATTTTTGCAATATAAAGGTGCCAAATACGATTTTAAAAAATAAAAAATAATCTGAATGGAATTCGATTTTTCATTATTACCTAATCACCTATATAATATATAAAATTTCATCTATGTATTGAAAATTATTAAGGTAAAAGATCCGCCATAAAACTAACGGATACGGATACGGATCTTTCTTCTCCCTCGGATATCCGCGGATACGGATACGGATATCCGGCATATCACTAGAGAAAACACAGTGTTTAATTCTATCTGGATATAGGTTTTCTCGAAACAGGGGATGAAAAGGCTTTAAGACTTAAGAAACCTTAAGACTCCAAATATGTTGTAAATGTTGTCCCCGGCGAAACATTTCTGAAGTAAAACTTCTTTTGGCACGATATAGTAAAATTGGCTCATAAGATTGATCGTGTAACGAAACGTTGGAATGCACGTATACCGTATAAGTACTATAAAAACCGACAGTACAACGTTGTGTTATGGTGAGAGAGATAGTTATTGTGGCTACTTCGTAACCTGATAGTCGTAGGTTCGATGCCGGTGGCCACTATTATTATTATGTTATTTTACAATTATGCTAATTTAACTTCTGAAGTGTGTAGTCCCTTTTTGTTAAAAATAGATTTGACGACTTTTTCACTATGTAAAAGAAACTATATCCGACTTTGCTCGAGCTAATATTGATTTATTTGTTACTGCTTAGGTCGCTAAGTCGAAATGTGATTATAGTAATATTATAATCACATTCGACTTAACGACCTGAGCAGTAACAAAGAAATCAATATTAGCTCGAGCAAAGTCGGATATAATTTTTATTATATCGTTTATATATAATTATATTACATCGTTCATAATATATTTCCTTATGTAATTTGGATTAATAGTTTAGAGCTAACTCTAAGAAAGATAAAAAAATATTTTTGTTTCTGCATTTATCTCGAAATTTTGTTTGAAGTGTATGGTAGGCAAAGTTACAACTTCATTTATTTCAGGTATTGACTTTCAGCAATATAATTTATTAATCTTTATTATCTTTCAAATAAAATATATTCCTTAACTCCTCTGCACATGGTTTGAACGGGTATCAATGTTGGTCATCCTGCTTAACTGCATCACTCTTGGCATGTACCAACCATGCAATGATGAAAACTGTGATACGAATCGATGTAAAATATTACAGGTATGTTATACTATTTTTTATATACTTTTTTTAATTTGATTTTCTAACTGCTAATTTTTATGGCGTTGTGTTAGAGTTTACATTTTTGTGATCTCTCGCGATATTCGTATCATTAAATGAATATAAATGGTATTATGTAATCGTCTATATATGTTTATATTGAAATAGGGCATCAAGTTAGCCGTTTTTCATGTAATCGTTGATATGATTCCGCATTGTGGTCAGACCCGTTCCTCCACCATATGCAACTTGCACTTCTACTGTACAGAAGTTATTCAAGCATTTTTCCTACAAAACAAGAAACCTAAATTTAAAAATGGAGCACTAAATTAGCCCTCAAAATAGCCCTTAAATCTCATACCATCCTTTTTATTATAATTTTTCTAAAGTAAGCAGCTCCACAGGTTTTGCCTAAAAGGATAAGAATCCTAAAATTTAAAATGAGACACTAATTCGGCCTTTAGGTCTCATTCCAATAATTTTCTCATACGACATTTTAGTGCTGCCAAGTTTTCTAATGCGCTTTTGAAAATTGTAGTAGGATCATATCTTCAGGGATTATGAGCATTTAAATACAAACGTGGTATTTTTGCTTTGGCAGCTGATAGCTCGGTAATAAAAACTTGTGGAACAATTATAGAAAAAAAAAGGTTTTGAAGCGGAATGTACGAGCTTCAAAACTCGAAATTAATCTGAATTTTCTTAGAGCCAATAGACATGATGCAATTTTATAACAAAATTAAGAAATCAGGTTTTTTGTTCTTTTTAATTTTCACTACTCGCTCAAAAATATTTTCAAAAAATTAATTTTTGAGTTGAAAATTTGAAAATACAAGCCTTAAAAAATGTCTAGCTTTTTAAATTCCAATAATTTTTGCGATAATAAATTTGATAAATACAATATCGTTGAACTTTTTTATATGATCCCCTAGTGAGGAATATATTTTTACGATTAAAAAAAATATATCGTTGTATTTAATAATGAGCAAATAAATATGTCAAAAATAATTTTCATACTTAAAATATACATTCGTTTATTATAGTCTTAAGACCCAAAATAAAGAAATGGATTGTTTTCTTGTTAATTGAGATGAAAAACAACTACAATATGGCAAAATATATTGTATTGCAGATATTCGATGATTTTATCTTCGCCTTCTTCTCGTTGGAGATGACAATCAAAATGATAGCAATGGGCGTCTACGGCAGAGGAACGTACCTGGCTGATTATTGGAACTTCCTGGATTTTTTCATCGTAATTGCCGGAGCCCTGGAATATCTTCCAAACGTCGAAAACTTGAATCTCTCAGCCATCCGCACCATTCGTGTTCTGCGGCCTCTTCGGGCCATCAATCGTATTCCAAGTAAGTAAATTACAGCACACATTATAACGTGATAATTCTTACACCCCACAAAAGACATTTTCTGATGAACCATTGAAAGAATTTAAAACGGTTTTTGTGATTCGATAGCTCTTTCTTGGGAAACGTGTTAGATTTGTAAAAATTCTTGACATTTGAATGGAGGAGCAAGTTGTGAACAAAAAGGTAACAGTTTTGGAGCCTACAAGTAAATTATTCTTAGTGGATACCCACGTTATAGAATAAATGTTATTTCCAAAATTCATATCTCATAGTTTCTGGTATAGCAACTTCTTCAAAACTGCAGTGTGAATATGTGAAAAAATATTGGAACGTAATTTTTCCTTTGAAAATCTATAATATGGAACAGTCTACTATAAATACTCGCTATTCATTTTTTGTTACTATAACTGACATCTCAGTTTTAAAGGTTGTTTCGGGTTTTTTTGGACGGTGCATTAATATACATATACCTATTTATGTGTAAATATACCTGTTTCATATTTTGGCTATCCGTATTCAATTCTACATTGTGTTAAATGTAAATTGTTGGTGCACTCTCAAACGCGCACATATTAAACATAATAGTATGCCAATTATTACCAGTGCCGTACAGTCGTCACTTCGCGATTTGGAGAAATAATTATTTCTAATGACCTATTTGTTCTCTGAATCATAATTAACCGATTATTGTATATGATTCTGTGTAGGTGTCGCGGTTATTAAAATATCACGTGTTGATTTTTCAACTAGCAGTACAGTTCACGAGTGTACGTAACGACGAATCGCCACTGTTCTTACATCGTTATAATTAAAAACTTTAAACAAAGATACCTCATATGTTTAGGCAGAAAAAAACATGTTTTCTTAAACATTTGAAACGATATTTAATAATTTAATCTTAGAAAAATTTAACTTTCATTCTTGTCTGGTTTACCAGCTAGACGTCTTTGTTAGACATCGAAACTGGACTCAGTTAATCTATTTGAAGACAGAGTCCTAAAAAGCAAAGGTTGTCTATATTGTCGGCAGCATTAGACGTAACAGTCTTTACTAATTGATTAGAGATAGACTAGATCTTCCATTTGGTATTGATTAAATGCTTTAACTCGTTTACGATTCGGCACGACAAAAAAAAATAAAAATAGGTTGCCACTAACTGCGCGAAGGTTTGCTTGCGTTGACCTAATTTAATTTGGTGAAATGAACTGAGCCCTACAATTTAAATATGACTTCAGGATTTAACTCGATAAAACATTCCCATAAAATGATCTCCTGAAATAAATGTTTTTTGCCTGTCCCCGGTCGCAAAAACGTAAGGCCACCTCGGTGTGATTGCTTTTTAGGTTATTACTTATATTTTAAAATCTTAATTGTTATCCGATTAAAGAAAATTTGACAGAAGTTAGTTTTCCCTAAAATTAAACTATCTACCCAGTACGTGTTTTGTTTCCACGAGTATAGTAAATGGAAAGTGTAATCATGTATTTCGTTTGCTTGTCTGCTGCGTCACCTTTTGACATTTAATTCAATTACCGTCTTTTTCTGGCACAGGGTGACGCGACGTGATATCAAGAGCACATTGCAGATCGACTGAAATATCCGATATTTCATCCCATTTGATAAAATGTCTCTCTTTCGAACTTCTTTTGTTAATATTTCTTTTTGAATCGCTCTGACATGAAACCAATTCCTAATGGAAATCGGATTGTTTTCAGTCTACTTTTCAAACACATGCCTCAAATCATACCCGTTGATGAAGTGTCACAAAACATTTGTTTTAAAAATGGAAAAAAACCATTAAAATGAAATATGTATTCAGAAAGTATTCAACAAATAATCAATTTTATCAAATTATTTAAATATTTATATAAACTTTGCGAACGTGGCACTACTGCAAAGTACCGTGTTTATTAACGTGGAGTTTCCGTAAGAGTAGCAAGCAGTCGGTATAACACCAGTGTGAAAAAATTCTATAAAAATCAATGATCATTGCAATAAAATTTTCTGATGCTTTTAAAGAATTCCAGCCAATTGTGTGACAGGACCATTCCAACTTCAAAAATATTGACATTTTATAATAAGAAAAATAAAATTTCAGTTAACCCGTGCATTGACGCGGGTAACGGCTAGTATTGAATATTATGATATTTGTTATTCGTTTTCATGGTTATCTGTATAATATGTTATCACGTCATGTAAAAATTAATCAAAGCATGCTTGTCAACTACCCAACAAATAAGCTACAGCTACAGAATAAAAGAACACAGATTTTTTTATTTTGCGAAATTATAAAAATGTTTTTTCAAAACTTAGAATAATAAAACAGTTATGAAAAGTATACTATTATTACGATACCTATATAAAATCAACGTTATAGCATATATATCTCTTTTGCGCATGCGCCGATTTTTCCCAAAAACAATAGGGCCCTTCATATTTGCATATAAAACAACTCTCCAAAAATTTGGTTCACCTACAAACAGACTAACAGACGCACATACTTTTTCCAAAAATATGTTTTTTGGATTCGGGGAACCTCAAAACGAAAAAATATTGTAAAATTTTTATCTAAATAAGTACCCACCTTAGGTATTAAAATGGTCATAGTAAGGCAGAAAATGTTAATACAAATATTAAAGCACTGTGGTCGAAACAAAAATAAAAAAAATAAAGAAAAGTTACTTCTTACCACAACAGTTTTATTAGCGGATGTACATTTCGGGAGCTATGCTCTCATCTTCAGCAAACACTAAACTAAATTACAAAACAAAAATCTTACCTTGATATGACAATTACAGGTATAAAAAATCTCTATAAATTTCGTCTTAAACTATTTTAACCGTTTTTGGGATAGAGCGCGAAGAGTGTGGAGCGCTTAGCCATACATGCCAAGGTCAATCGCGAATCCCAGTTCATAGTACGATTTTTTAACTCAATTATTCCTTAAATATCAATTAAATAACTATTTAATACATTATATTTATAATTATAATTATATAATTTGTATTTATATGAACTTGGAAACGCGATTGACATTGCGCTATGGCATGTCTGGTTATCTCAAAAACTGTTAAACATATAAAAAATTGGTTAAGACGAAATTTGTAGAGAATCTTATACTATATAACATAACATAACATATATTTATTTATAACTTTTATAGTAAATGGAAATACAATTTGAGGCTAAGGAAGCGAGATATTTCTAAAAAACTGATTTTCGCAGTATTTGACCTTGAATATCTAACGACGCTCACACGTGCCCTTATAAGACTTTTGAGACAACATTAAGAATGCCAAAATAAAGGTTTATACAAATATTCAGCTTATTCCGTTTCGTTCCGAGGTGAAATTCTAAAGTGACTGGACTATATGTGAATACTCTGTTTAGTAAATTACTGCGTAATTGCCTTGTTTGCGCAAAACAAGGCGTGACATAAGCAAAAATTATATTCCCCATAATTGCTTGAATATCTTCGCCATAAAACATTTATAAGACATCTAAATTGTATCCACTCATAAATTGAATAAACCTGTCGTTGTGAGATAATCGCATTATACTTGACGAGGTTCCCTCGCACTTCGTATAATATACGAGTTTGTATACAGTAGCTAACCGGTTTTTACAAGAGAAACTCCCAAATTGATATTTTTATACAAATTTCCAAAATCTATGAATATTTATTATTTAGTTTTTTATCTTAATAAAAGAATAATATACGTATTAACATTGTAAAAACTTTATAAGCTAGGTACCAGTGACTTCATTTCACTAGAATGAAAACATTCATGAGGTAAAATTTTTATTAACGTGTTTTTTGAACTCGGAAACCTCAAAACAAAACAAAATATTATAAATCTTTGATTAACGTCTGAATAGAACTCTTCAAATAAATAAAATTGTCGACCAATTTTTCTCAGACCAATACCTATATTGACAAAAAATAAAAAAATAACAAATCAATATAACACAAGATGACGTTTCGATTCGGATTTGGATCTTCTTCAGAAAAATCTAAAAAATATAAAAACTATTGGTATTAATTATTTAATATTTAATATAGAATGCACGATGATTGAATATTTTTGAAAGAATCAAAAGAATTAATGAAAAATTAATAACAAACATTTTTTTTTAATACGTAATAAAAAAAAATGTTTGTTATTAATTTTTCATTAATTCTTTTGATTCTTTCAAAAATATTCAATCATCGTGCATTCTATATTAAATAACTAATACTAATAATTTTTATATTTTTTAGATTTTTCTGAAGAAGATCCAAATCCGGATCGAAACGTCATCTTGTGTTATATTGATTTGTTATTTTTTTATTTTTTGTCAGTATATTGGTCTGACATTGGTCAGTTGTTTGGAAATGACTTCTTCAACTGTCCTAAAACAATAGACAGTTTCATGGGGTTCTCAATTCACCAAAATATTTTTTTTTTTTTTTTTTATTTAGAATAGAAAATACACAAGAAAAAAAAATACAATATATAAACAAAAAAGAAAGAGGAAAAACAAAAAAAAAGAAACTAGTGCATCAACGTAAAGTTATTAGCACTAATGTAAGATAAGTATAATTATTAATATAGATTAAAGGATATGGAAGTAGGTAAGTATATGACAGTTAAGGTAAGTGATTATATTTTATTGGTAAGGTTTGTTAGGTGGAGGAATTCTAATAATATTTTAATATTTTTTTCAGCATTGTCAAGAATTTCGTCAAGATTTTGAGCCAGGTTGGTGGACAGCCTTTCGGGTTCATATAGTGGACATTCAGTCAATAGATGTTCTACGGATAATTTCGTATCACATATGACACAAACTGAAGGAGCATCTTTGGTCATCAGGTATTTATGTGTAATATTTGTGTGTCCTGTTCTGAGTCGTGTGATGATGACTTCTTGTTTTCTTGTTAGTGTTGTAGGATTTTCCCATTTCTCTGTTGAGCTTTTTATTTTCCTGAGTTTATTGTCCGTTAGCGTGTTCCATTCCTGATCCCAGAATTTTCTAATTTTTCTTTTTATATGTGTTGTAAACTCTGACGATGTTACTGTGCTGTCATTGGGGTTTGTTTCTGAATCTATCGCTTCTTTAGCATATTTATCTGCAAGTTCATTGCCAATAATTCCTGTGTGAGACGGGATCCATATCATTTGTACCGAAATAGATTGTTGCTGTAGTTCAGTGTAGTTTTTCCGGATTTCTTGGACTATGGAATTATTCGAGTACATGATTTGAGTTGCTTGGAGAGCGCTTATTGAATCTGTTAAAATTATTGCATTTTTATTTATATTTTTTATATGTCGTAGGCTTGCATTGATGGCAGTTAATTCAGCAGTGAAGATAGTATTTAGTGGATTTAGTTTAATTTTTTCGACGTATTCGTTATTTATAAAAGCACATGCTGTCTCTTCTTGCATTACTGTGCCGTCGGTATATATATGAATATAATCATTAAAATCACTTAGGATTTGGTTTAAGTGGGCTTTATATATTTCTGGATGAGTCTCATTTTTTAACATTTCAGTGAGAGATAGGTTTATATTTGGATGAGGAAGTAACCATGGTTCTACTTCAGACAAAATTGTTTTCTTGAGGTATGTCTCCTGAATTTCGTATTCTCTGATTAAATATCTTAATCTTATTGGTAATGGTCTGCGTAGGTTGATTTTTTTGTTATATATATTGGGGTATCTTGGTCTTTTGAATATTTTATGGTTAATGTGTGATTCGTTACTAATTATTTTAGAATAGTAGTTTAGACTCAGCTGGTCACGTCTGATATGCGTTGGGATTTCGCCAGTAATACAGAAGAGGCTGGTTATGGGTGTAGATCTGAAGGCTCCACTTGCAATTCTGAGGCCGTTGTTACATATGGTGTTCAAAGTATTAAGTATGTTTTTGTTGGCAGTACTGTATATTGGGCTGCCGTAGTCAATTTTTGAACGTATTGTCGCATGGAAGATTTGTAGTAGTGTTTTATGATCACTACCCCATTGATGATTTGAAAGTATTTTCATCAGGTCTAAATTTCTTTTACACTTGTTTTTTAATTGCGTGATGTGTGGTACCCATGTAAGTTTGTGGTCAAGGACCATGCCTAAGTAGGTGACTTCTTTAAAATATATCAGTTCCCGATTATTTAGCGTTAATTTAGGGTCTTTTGTATATTTCTTGTTTTTTGTGAACAATATACATTTAGTTTTTGCTGCTGAGAATTGAAATCCGGTTTTATTTGTCCATTTTTCTAGATTGTATAATGTTTTTTGGAGATTGTTTTGAACTGCCTTTAGATTCCTATTGCTCGTATACAACACAATATCGTCTGCGTACATTGCGATTTCAACTGGATACACGATGTTTTCTGTAATGTTATTAATTGCGATTAAGAATAAAGTAACGCTGAGGACGGAACCTTGTGGAATTCCATTTTCTTGATAAAAAACATTAGAGAAGGTGTTATTTAATCTGACTTGGAAAGATCGGTTGTTTAGAAAATTCCAAATGAAGTTTATTATGTTTCCTTCAATGCCCCAATTTAGCAGGATATTAATTACATTGCGTCTCCAGATACGTTCATAGGCCTTTTCAAGGTCAAGAAAAATTGCAACTAAATATTCTTTATTTGCAAATGTATTTAATATGTTTGTTTCTAGGTTAACTAGTTGGTCTAGGGTAGAGTGAAATTTTCTGAAGCCACACTGTTGTGGATTTATTAGATTACGTGATTCTAAGATCCATATTAATCTATTGTTTACTATTTTTTCCAATGTTTTGCAAAGACTATTGGTTAGTGAAATCGGTCTGTAACTCTGGGGATTTAATTTATCCTTATTCATTTTAAGTAGTGGTAGTATGATCGATTTTTGCCAATTTGATGGAAACTTATTGCTTGACCATATTAAGTTGTACAATTTTAATATTGTTAGTTTCATTTCAACTGGAAGATTTTTAATGAAAGCGTACGGGATGTTATCTGGGCCTGGACTGGAATCGTTACAGTCTTCTAATGCTGTTTCTAGCTCTGCGAAGGATATTGGTGAATTATAATTATGATGTGTATTTGTATGACTCGTATATTCAATTATGGTTTGTTCTATCGTATTTTTATGGTTTAGGAATTCCGCAGAGTAGTTTTCAGATCCGGAGTTTTTGCAGAATTGTTGTCCTAGTATGTTAGATATATCTATAGGTGAGGTGACTATGTCGTTATTGATCTTTAATGCAGATATAGTAAAATAATTGTTGATTCCTTTTATTTTTTTTATTTTGTTCCAAATTTCTTTGTTGGTAGTGGATGAATTTATACTGTGCACGAATGATTCCCACGATTTTTTCTTGCTTTGATTGATTGTTCTGTTTGCTATTGCTCTAAGTTTCTTGAAGTGTATTAAATTTTCGACCGTTTTTTGTTTTTTGTATCTGTTCAAGGCCTTTTTTTTGTTTTTTATTGCGGTTTCGCATTTGTCATTCCACCATGGGACTGTGTGATTTGATGTGGGCTGTTTTTTACATGGAACTGATTCTTGGGCTGCGTCAATTATTTTTTCTGATATTTTACTTACTAAGAGATTAATATTGTTCTCTTCATTGAAGGTGAAATCTGATTTTAATAATGCAGTTTGGTATTTGTTCCAATTGGCCTTTTCTAAGTTCCATTTGGGTACGTAAGAGGTGAGTTTTGAAGGGGTGAGAATGTCTATAAGGATTGGGAAATGATCACTGCCATACAGATCTTCTAGTACGTTCCAGTTCAGTAATGGCGACAGTTGTGGGTGGGATAGTGAAAGATCGATCGCAGACATGGTACCGGCGCTAGAGCTAAAATATGTATAATGTCCGTTATTTAGTAATGTCAAATTGTCTTCATTTAGTAATTTCTCTATCTGCTTTCCTCTGTGATCTGTTTTATTACCCCACAACAAATTATGAGCATTAAAGTCCCCAAGTAAAAGGAAGGGGGATGGGAGTTGTCTGATTATGTCTTTAATGTCGTTTATTTCTATAATTTGGCTATTAGGTAAGTAGATGTTGCAAATTGTTATTTTTTTGGGAAAATATACTGTTACTGCAATCACTTCTAAGTGTGTTTGTACATTTATTGTTTCGGAATGGAGTGTGTTATGAACTAGTGTAGCTACGCCACCGCTGGCGTGATCTGAAAGTCTGTCTTTACGATATGTATTGTATCCTCTGATAAAGTGTGTGTGTGTTTGTTTCAGATTAGTTTCTTGTAGACATAAGACTACTGGATTGTGTTCTGTTATAAGTAATTTCAGGTGATTTAGCCGTTTAAAATAACTGTTCATATTCCATTGTATAATATTCATAATTATTAATCCGTATCTGTATAGCTGGTACATTCTGACATATTTATTACCATTGATGGAAGGGGTCGTCCTGATGGATTTTTTTCATATTCTAGACTCGCCTTTAAATGTTTTATAATTAAGGTAAATTTTCCTTTAACTGTGGGGTTGTTTAAATTATGGTACAGATCTGTAAGCATGTCAATAATATCAGTTACCTCACTGGAAAATGTTTTGGTGTATTCTAATAAATTATCGTAGTTTTTCATTAGTTTGAGATATGTTTTTAATTGGTCGAATGTAAATATGTAGTCGTCAGGATGTTGGTTCATAATTATTTTAAGAGGCTCTAACGACTCATCTATATTGTATTTTTTTGATTTTTTAGATTTTATATGTGCTAGTTTAGGTTTTTTAATTTCTCGAGATGATTTTGCTACTTTACTAACATTTGACTTTTTTGTTTCAGGTGTTGCAAATATTTCTTGAGATGGTGGTGTATCGGGTATGTCGGTGATGTTCTCTGAAGCGTTGGTTTCCATTACATTGGTGTCTGTTATTTCTGGTGTGGGCGTGTGTATGTCTATAGTAAATGAAGATGTTGATGGAAGTGCTGTTTCCAGTGAAAAATCTTGGTTTGTATCTAATGGTTGCGGAGTTTCTAAGGATTCTTCGGTTGTAGTGGATGGTGGAGGGCGTTTTTTACTATTGCTCGGAAGGATTTGTGTGGTCTCTAGAGTAGTTGTAGTGCATTTTGAAGACGTATGACCGATTTCATTGCATTTGAAACATTTTTGCTCTTCAATGGTCAAGTATATTCTACAGTTTTCATCCTCGTGTTTAATTATTAAAGAGTCTGGGATGTTTACCTTTTCGTCCGGTACAATGTAGACGTAACGCCTAAAACTAACTACATGTTCATACCCTTGATCTTGCATTCCGACTCTAACAAAATTTACTGGAGAGACCATTTTGATATGCATTTGATCAAGTATATTTTCGAGGTAATGATTTGTCATTGACGGGTGTATGCCAGACAGCAAAAGCTTTTTTGATGGTGTAATAAGTCTACGCACGTTAACTGATCGATCGTCCACTGTAACTGTTTCATGTTCTTGTATGAGTTTGTTAACGATTTCGTCTTTGGACAGATAGATGCAAACTCTCTCATTCGAAATACGCGAAGCGGCAATTATATTACTAGGACCGACAATGTCGCCAATTGCAAGTATGTAGCTTCTGAGTTTGGTATTTTCTAGTGAATTTAAGATAATTGCTTGAGATTTTTTTGGGTATGGAAAATCTTTAACGGTATTGGCATATGATTGGTTTTTAGTTGAATTAATATTCTGTGTACTTGTGTTGGTTTCCATTGTGTTATTGGTAGTTTGGTTAATGATTTCGGTAATTGGTTCAGAATTCACATTGGATTGAGTTTTGGGTAAGTTCGGGAAATCTTTTGTGGTAGGTGTAAAGTTCATTTTGGGTGAAGGTTTGGTTGCCTATCCATCTGCATAATATTGTGGACGAGTCCACTTATACTATGCAGAAAATGATAAAAATTTTAATGACTTATCTATTGACTGATAGATGTCGTTGTAAGAATTAACAGAAAAAAAAAAAAAAAAAATAAATTATAACCTATTAAAGAGAAAAAAATAAAAACTGCAAAAATAAGAAAGAAAAAAGAAAAAATATATACAAATAATGTACTCACAGATAGAGAAAAAAAAATGAAGAAGAATGAAAAAGAAGACGGTTTTGCTATATACTAGAAATATAGAAAAAAAAACGAATAATACAGAGCAACAAAAAACACGTTATACTCGTATCAGTCGGTAATCGATCCCCACCAAAATATTTATTCAGGGTCATTACGTCGGGGGATATTTTGCCCGTAGGATATTTAGTCAAGATGATATTTTGTCGGGGGACATTATTTTGGGGATTTTGGGGATCAAGACGCGTGTTACCGTTAAATTTGACCCACTTCCGGGTATCCGACTGAGCTGAAATTTTGCATGCGTATGTAGTTTTAAACAATTCAATATTATAATAACTAACTGACCGGTTCGACTTTCGTTTGGATGCAAATCACACATTTTTTGTACAGCACACCAAAAACTTAAAACTGAAATAAGTAAAAAAGCTTTTTAAGTTAAACGGTTTTTAGTTCCGATGACAATACAATATAACAATAACTAACTGGAAGGTCCGGCGTTCGTCTGGATGCAAAACGCGCTTTTAATAAAGCACACTAAAAACTTAAAAATAAAATTAATAGTATAAAATATTTTTAAAAACAAGTTTTTATTTAAATATTCTAAAAAGAAGAAAATAAACTTTAAATTAAATCAAACCCAACCATTCATTACATAATACAATTTATATGATATAAACTATAAAAGCTTCTTGCGAGATTTTTCTGTGTAAATAAACAAGAATACAATATGTAACTTGATCTTGAAACAAGAAATTTTAAGAAAAAATTTCATAAAATTTTACACCGGAAAATCTCGCGACAAGCTTTTATATCATATATACTGTATTATATAATGAATGGTTGGGTTTGATTTAATTTCAAGTTCATTTTCTTTTTTTAAAGCATTTAATTATTCCAAGAAGGCGGTAAAAATTTTAATGTTTTCTGTTTGTTATAATAGTCTGCTTTTATAACTAATATTCAGATGCATACATTTGCAGATTAAAATTATCATTTTTCAATCAAAAACCTCCAAAAACCAAGATGGCGGCTAAAATCCAAATTTCTTCTCATTAGATTTGATCGACTTCACGTAAAATAAGCTGCTGATTGACATTTTGAGATCAAAATAAATATGAAAAAGTTTTGTGTTTTAAAATTTCGTGCACTGGATCGAGTAGATGTGACAGAGAATATTAAACATTACGACACGTAAAACTTTGAAGACAATAATTTTAAAACTTGTATGTAAAAAAATAAGTTCAAAAACTAAAACCCGACTACTGAAAAGTATGAAACAAGAAAATATTTTCATCTGAGGATAGCATTGGTCATATGCCACCTACCCTAACAAAACATTACATTTTAACAGTAGTAAGCGATCATAAGCTCCAGAGCAAAGTGCATCACATTCACGCTAGACATCTAGAGGGGCCTTATATATATGAGATGGCATACGGGCACGGCTATCCTTAGAAGAGAATATTTTCTTGTTTCATACTTTGAAGCAGTCGGGTTAAAGTTTTTGAACTTATTTTTATTTAAATTATTTTTTTTGAACTAATTTTTTATTTGTTTTCAATTGGTCCCCTCTGAGACCAAAATTCAAAAATAAATGTTACCCGGGCCATAATAACGAATAGATTGACACCTTATTTATCAAAATCGGATGAATAGTTTAGGCGATACGGTGAAACGTCCGTAAAAACAAACATTTATACATAGACTGCTAAACTCATAACCCTTTCTTTTGGCTTCGCCGTAGTCGGGTAAAAATGTAATTTTATTTGTATTGACAAGCATGGGCGTCATTTAAATAAACACATACGATGATATTTTACACAAAACCTTTATCATTTTCTTCAGTAAAATAGTTAATAAAGAAAACTAAATAAATTAAGATCTCAAAAAAACACTCACGGCTCAATGTATGTGGATACTCAACCCAAATGTCAATAAAATCCGACAATAAATAACAAAATTGGGATTTTTGGCTGTCATCCTGGTTTTAGTAATTTCAAGTTGAAAATTTTAAAGTCAAACTCGAATTCGTAGTTGGCACCTGAAAATACGTCTAGGAACTGAAAACCAATCAAATCAGTCAATAAGATAAATTAAATTTTGGCTACCATTTTGAATTTTTGAAATCACCCAGTTTCTTAAAATGATTCTTAGGCCAGTTCATCATACCAAACATGCTTTTTAATCGACTTTAAAAAAGACGAGATTATAATATGTTCCACACTTATATTTTTTTTATACAGAGTGTTTCAAAAAACTCGGAACGGCTTAATATTTCTTATCGGGTAAACCGTAGTAAAAATGTTAAAACGGTTTTTTAAATAACTTTTTCGTGTCTATCGTATAGTAAAGTTAAATTTTGAGCTCGAGGACCCTAAAATAGTCCCGTAGGGCCCACCTTTAAAAATTTAAATAGTAACCATATTTTTTATTTCATATTCGGATTCTGCGGAAAATTTTAGATACGAATACGTCTTAGTATGTTTTTTGCCTTGGGTCCTATTTAGAGCCGTTAAGAAAAACCTAAAAATTGGCCCTGTATAATAAATATCTACATTTTAAATGATTTATTTACTTTTACCTAAAAGAGGTGAAATTTTACTAACTCGATACTTCATAGGTCTCTAAAGCTCGATTTTAAACCCTTTGTAAGGCTCCAAATATGGTTTGAAAGGGTTGAGAGTTGAATGAATTTTAATTTGAATTCGGTTACTTAATATTGTCCTAAATACTTTTTTTCGGGATAATATTTTTTAAATTTGTACTTCATAAGGCCCACTTTAGAACTTTGTAAAATTTCATCCTAAAAAAAGTAATGAATGAATTTCAGACGACAAGTAATTATTTTTAGTGATTTAAAACTTACACGATACACTATAGAAAAGTCAGGCGTTATTCATTTGTTAAAAGTCTACCATAAATAAATCAACATTAAATAAAAAAGTTTTGAGGGAGACACCAATTTAATATACCTAAGTGCATTAAACGTAATGGTAATTAAATAGAGGCCAACCTCAAAACTTTGTCATTTTATAGTTGTTAAGATTTGAATTTTATAGTTGATTTATTTATAATAGACTTTTAACAAATGAGTAACGCGCGATTTATATTTTTAAAAATGGTTCATTATTCTGATTATTTTTTCCAAGGAAGTTTTACTAAAGGATTTTTTTCAAAACTTTATAGTTTCGAAAATATTTTACCTAATAATAAAAACAGTCAGCAGTTCTATTTTTCGATATTAATTTCGAACTGATGTCTGTAGTCGTTCCTGAGAAAATGGGTCTTGACGGACAGGTAGACGGACAATAAAATGATTCTATAAGGGTTCTGTTTTTTCATTCTCAGGTTCGAAAGTTAAAAATGAATGGAGAAACGTTCTCCCACCACCAACACCGAAACTTCCACCACATGTGTATTTTATATTGCTTTAATTTGTTATTTAAATATGTCGCTTAAATATAGAAAATCGCAGAATAGCATACAATATAATATAATTAATATTGTTTGTTGTAAAAAAAGATTTTCACTTTGGAGCTTTGTGTGTGTTTACCTTTTATAATTATCGTCTCTATCTACGATAGTGACATTTTCAAATAACACAAATGTGAGGAACATTCCGTATTACGCACAAGAAGGTCGCTTTGAGCACGTGTCATTTGTCATAGTTTCACGGCATGCACTGACAACTGTATAATAACGTCAGTTTAGCCAATATTCATATCTCACCTGAGACTGTTTCACTATCAAAAACTTCTTTGTTTGTCCATTAAAACTTTGATCGTTAAGTTAAATATTCTAAGTATTACATTCTAAAGTTTCAGTTTTATCAAAAATGTTAAATTAAATGTAGATTGGTAACGTTTCAACAAGTGGTGTCATTAGAGGCTATAAAAGAATATAAATGGGAAGAAGAAAACATAAATCGTCGTTATAATGCTAAAGCAGTAAAATTGAAGTTTTAAGAAAACGTCTGCTGTTGAAGTATTACTGGTGCCGTCTAAAATCGTTAAGCTGTTTGAAACTGACTTTGCTTTATAACAGCTTACTTTAACTTAGGTAATTTAACATACTGCAAATTATGTCCTTATTTAATTATTATACAAATAAATAGCTGTAGTCTGTTGTTATATTATGAAACACCCATTGTTGGCGTTATAATACAATATTAAAAAAAAATGTTATTAATATCACTGTCGGGACTGAAATCCGAATCTTCTACTCTCGCGGCAGTTGAATTATCATTTATTCTACAGGGACTATAGCTACTAATCCATTTGTATATTTATAATCTTAGGTTCTGATTTCGTAACTTTCGTACTAATGTTACTTTTGTTGAATAGACACAATCGTTGTTTTGGTTTTCTAAGACAGCATTATTTGTTGAAAATGAAAGCTATGGCTTTGCTATGCAAAAATATGGAATGCAAATCTTTGATTAACGTCTGAATAGAACTCTTCAATAAATAAAATTATCGACCAATTTTTCAGACAATATAGGTATATTAACAAAAAAAATATATAATTAATATATTATTGAATATAGAATGCAGTAACTTGACCTGTGAACCAATCCTAAAACTTCCCGCCTGACGTCATGTATTTCTTGTATCAAAACAAAGGTGCAATTAAACAGTTCTAAAATCTAAAACGAGTTACCTTAATATCTAAACATTAAAGAAAAAGCGAGTGTGCTTTAGATACAATAATATTCAATAATTTATCACCATATTTTGATTAGACATCCTGATTTAACGACACAATATAACCTCACTCTGTAGCACATATCTACAAAGACGAAAAGTTTAAAATATAATATTTGAGTAATTAATAGGCAAAATATGTATATAATATATTTATTAGCATATAATTTATAATACATTTAAAAAGATTTATTAACTCTTCTACATTATTTCCCGTTACAAAGTGCAGATAAAATTCGATGAAATGTATTTTTGACACAGAAACAATTGTTTTCATTTTAAACGTCAAATAGTTGTTAAAAAAAGAATTTCGATTAATGCTCCGTCTTTGTCACACTCACTAACTTATATCTCCCTCTCAACTTCCAATATACGAAACGTACCTCTCTCTCCCTTACTATCTTCACTAACTTTTATCTCCCTCTCAACTACCGTTCGCCTCGAACGATCACGCACCGTTCGTCTCGTCCGTTGATGCACTTCCGTAAACGCTTTCGTCAAGCATTTACCAGCTTACTCCTCAAGTCAAGCGTGCCTAAAGAAGTTTTACTTCAACAATTTGAGAGAGGCCGAAATTTCATAATACGCTAATCTCCCGCATTTATAAACATGACTAAAAATTGTGTCAAGGATTTCAGAATGATGTGAAATTTTTTGGTCCAGCTCCTAGGTCCCGCCATCCGGTTGACGCCAATAGTGTATGTGCCATATATTAATTATTATACAACATTATATTATGTATGAAAAATGTTGTTCACTAAATGCATATTAAATATTTACGGTGCTTTTGTTTCACAGGCATGAGAATCTTGGTGATGCTATTGCTGGACACTTTGCCAATGCTGGGAAACGTGCTTCTGTTATGTTTTTTCGTATTCTTCATCTTTGGCATCGTTGGCGTCCAATTATGGCAAGGTCTGCTGAGGCAACGGTGCTACTTCCATCCTACCAATGACTTCATGTACCCAGAGTAAGTGTTTTGTTCTCGCTACTATTTCATTTTACTGAGACTTTATTGTTACGATAATTTATTATTGTTTGTTTTATGCCTGCAATTTATATTGTCATAAGTTGTTTATTTGAAAGGAAGAGTATGTAGAATTTAAACACCTAAACCGATTGATATGAATGCAATGGATGCGAGGTTGGTACTTGGAAATGTGTCGCGTTGAATGCATAGTTATCACTGGTCAATAACAAAAAAAAATGTAAATAGTATCACATCTACAACACACTATTATTTTAAATAATATGTTGAAAACTGTTGATAAAAATAAGTAGGTATACAAGACGTATAAAAATGATGTAATGTTTTTAGTTCATAAAATTTAATCCACAATTCAGTAGAATGCTACGAAATAAAACAAAAGGTTATTAGTTTTTTCTATTTTTTTTTTCGAACATAAAAGTTGTTTGTATATCTCGTTTGAAATGAAAGGTATTGTCACTAGAAGTGATGCAATATTAACACGAGCGATTTAATGAGCATTAACCACTCGAGTGATGATATCTCTACAAACAAGATACTTAGTAATTTGTTTGCACGTACTTCTTATAAAATAGCTGATTTTCAGGTATAATAATTATATATTTTTATACACTAGACAGTTCAGTCATGTTGGAAACTTGGTCATTCATATAGATTTAAATGATAATTGACAGAAATATAATTGTCGAATTGGTAAAACCGTATTACTTTCGATTTACTTTACGCACTTATTATTTTACAATCGCTATACAGGCATGAAAAGTAGCTATAGGCTAGACGGCGAGGAGGTAAAAAAATTAAAAAGTGTATTATTCGGACACAGGCGAAATTATTGTTGGAATCGCTTCGTTTTAGGGTATAGTTCAACCCCCTAAGTTTGCTTACAAATTGTTGGTGTGCTTGATTTTATAATTAATAACAATTAGTGATGAAAATTATGTTTTCTTCTCTATTTCCTTTAATATCTCCGTTCCTCTTGAGTTTTAGTATAGCATATGCATTGAGAAAGTTGGAATTTTTGGAAAAAAATAATTTTAACCGATTTTATAACGATTGAATATTGGAAAAGTTATATAGTTTTATACGTTTGTCTAAAATTGGTATCGCTAAAGAAATCGTTATAAAATCGGTTAGAATTAATTTTTTCCAAAAATTCCAACGGGATACTAAAGTTGAATGGATTTGTGATTTTTCAGGCTTGGTCCGACCAGCGAAACCCGTTTGTGAAAAAAATGGCGCAATTAGCAATTAAGGAAACAAAAAAAAGTGATCGTTAATTACTGGAAAAGTAATTGACCGATGACGCTAAAATTATTCATGAATGTTTAGGTCAACATAGACATCATTTTTGAGAATTTTCAGCCATCTATGTGCGATCATTTTTTAGTAAAAAAATAGTGGAAAAAACGTGTTTTTTTAATTTTCGGGGCTATTTGCAAGTTAAAAATTGCACTTAGCGACCTCTGTCAGTGCTCATTTTTTAGGAAATTTCATAAGGAACAACTTTCTCAATGCATATGCTATACTAAAAGTAAAGAGGAACAGAGATATTAAAGGAAATAGAGAAAAAAAACACTATTTTCGTCACTAATTGTTAATTATAAAATCAAGCACACCAACAATTTGTAACCAAACTAAGGGTGTTGAACTACACCCTAAAACGAGGCGATTCCAACAATAATCTCGCCTGTGCCCGAAAAATACACCCAAAACTCCTCGCCGTCTAGCCTACTATTTTATAGGCCGTCGGGCAGAAAATTATTTTCAGTACTTTTGTATCAGCTATCAAATTTAAAGACATTAAATTGCCATAAAAATAAATTTGAATGTGTGAGTTAATTAACATTTCCCAATAATTTGTATAGTCGTCTGAAACGTTCTGAAGTAATATTCACTCCCTACTTTTAAACAAAAATTTGTTATTGAAAATTACTTGCTGAGCAGGGATTTTTTTCCAACAGTTCTATTTTTTTGCATCGATTGGGTATAAAATAATCTATATAGACAAAATAAATACTGCCTGAAAACTTAAACTAAACTTAACCATAAACATAAACTAAACCATATATCTTTCGTGATTTAAAATAAGTCGTTCTTACCATGGAAAGCCTCGTTTTGAGGGTTCCGTACCTAGATGAACAGATTAAAACCAAATTTTGAGAGGATGTTTGATAGGCAAATATGAAGAGGCCTATTGTTTTTGGGGAACATCGACGCAACTACAAAAGAGATATATACTATAATGTTGTTTTTATATAACAGTTGTGTATTTTTCATAACGATTAATTATTTTGATTTAAGAAAGTTTTGTAAAATAAATTTTTGAGGAAAATTGGCGCATGCGTAGACGAGATATATACTAAAAAATTGCTTTTTATAGAACAATGGTATACTTTTCATAACGGTTTATTATTCTATCTATGTTTACAAAAGTTTTGCTATTTTTTGGGGGGAAAAATAGGCGTCTCCGTAAAATAAATATATGCTATAACGTTGTTTATATATAATAATGGTATTCTTTTCGTAAAAATTTATTATTTTAAAGTTTTGTAATTTTTTTGGGGAAAGTCGGCGCATACGCAACAGAGATATATGCCATAACGTTGTTTCTTATAATATAAGAATGGAATATCTTTCACAACTGTTTATTATTTTATTTTACTAATAATGTTTGTAAAAAAATGTTTATAATATAATAACGCCGGGGTATTTTATGCAAAATTTCACGTCTTGAAATTATTGAATTACTTGCATACTCCCACTGGTTACATATTGTTATAGCGCCTCTCTTCTTTCTTTTACAAAAGTATTTAAAAAGTACATAGTGTTATATCTTGTACTGTTGTATGGAACCCTTCGTGTGCTAGCCCCACTCGCACTTGACCATTTTTTTATGGTTTAGGGACCAGTAAATAGTTAAATAGTGTAACAATCTATAGATTGTATTAAAATATATTACTGAAACAAAAATAACTGGAAAAGTTTATTGAATATAATATATACCCCGTCAGGCTATTTGTAGTCTAGACTCTCTAGAGTTTAGAATGATCAATCAGTGCTGATTTGTGTTCGATGTGGTACATTTATTTTTCGAGCAATACAGTCCTCGTATCCATAATATATATAATTTTAAAATATAAATATCACTAAATAAATCCATTTTTATTACATATATGCCTCAATATGGCTCTTTTCCTGGCGTTTTATCAATTTCTTTCTAGAACACTGAAGATTAAAAAGTACTACCGACGTTCTTTTCCGTTGTGGAAATAAAGATGTATTTTTCAAAATTAAAACAATAAATTGTATGTTTTTCTCTTAAGTAAACGTAAAAACTCTTATTGTGGTAACATAGCAGTGGTTATTGCATTATAAATATATAAAATATTAATGTTTCGATAGATGTAAGTATTTAGTTAACAACACTATTTTGTACAAAAGGACTAGGTAATACCTATTAGAGATAATCCGTCTGTAGTGGTAATGTAATGATTAAGAGCTTTTCATTGATCACCAATAGTATTTAGATAATTTGTGAATTAAAACTATCATAGAATAAATGACGAGATTTTAGTGGATCCAATAATAATTATATTACATGGTTCAGTTAAATAGCAGTTCATGAGAATTAGGAGAATAAAACACAACGGCCAAACTATCACTAAGAGATGTGACGTTTCGTTTCTTTTATTGAAACATTTTCAAGGAACTAAAAGTAATTATAAACATAGAAACATACAAGAAAAACTATTTTTAAAATAGTACAATAGTGAAAAAAAAAAACACTTTTTTAACGATTTTTTTTAGAGATATCGTTAAAGTGGATATATTTTATTGTTTCACATGTTACAAAGCAGCATCGAACAACATTTTGTAATTTTTTTGTAGAAAAATATTGTAAATTAAGCCGGTGATGAAGCATTTTCGAGTACGCCTTTTAGAAAAGATGATCTGCAGTGTACACTATATCTCAGTGTAGAATTATTTGAAATCAAAATATCAAAACTAATTTTTTGATCTTAACGTTTTTTTTTTGTTTTTTTTCATTTTTAAATTTTGGGTGGTTGTTTGAAGTCAAAATTGCGATTTTTTACGAAAAAATTCGCCATTTTGCTGCTATAAAACCCCCTCAATGTATAAAAAAAACGTTGGGACTTGGCATTTTATATGTAGAAAGTGTGTACAAAATTTGAAAAGAATCGGTGCAGTAGCTTTTTAATGACGATATACACGAACTTTTAAAACGTGGTTTCGAGAAAAAGTCTTGAAGTCTAAAATAACAAAAAAAAAATTATTTTTTTAACAGCTCCGTAAAGTACATTCCCTACAGCAACTTCGTCGCCTTCGGCTTTTTTTTCAAGTCTACGTCTTATTCTAGGGGGTACTGCGTTTATATAAACTGCGTTTATTTACTCGGCGCTGATTTACCAAGCGGCGAGCTCTTGGGATGAAATTTTGACACGTTCTTTAAATGTTTTACTATAAGAAAATTCAATAAAATTTTTTTTAAAAAAATACATAATTAAATTTCCTGTATTTATATTTGTTCGGTTTCTTTTGAAGTATTAAGTAAAAAAATAAATAAAAATAGATTTTTTTTTTTTCTTATAAACTATTATCGATGGACACGATATCTAATATATATTTTATTATAAAACCCTTATTACTATGTGATCTTTAAATTAATGCAAAATAAAATGTCATTCAAAAATCAAATTATAACCGCGAGATTTTGTGCAATATGGACGAAATTATATGAACATAAGGAGACCTTGGAAGGACGGATATAATCACGATGCTAGTTATTAGATGTCTAAACGGTTGCCATCACAATTAACTCCGGAAACTCTACATATTCTATATTCAAAGATTAAAACAAGATAGCTCAAAATGCTTGTCAACAGATTTTGCCATGCCATCTATTGACGTCCATCAATAGTGGCCTCATTTTGCTACCCTTGGTTATTAATCTTCTTATATTATTTTAAACAATGGTTGCACTATTTTAAAAACAATTTAGCTTTTTGTTATGACTCATTATTATCTATTCTTCGTACTGGTACAATTATTTAATGTTGACGTACGATTGACATGTTGAGGTATTAACAATATTCAATTTGTTTTGAGAACAATTCTTTTATTCAATATTTTATCTATTTTTTTGTAGTTATTTTTCAGTTGCTTAAAAAAGCTTCAATTAAAGAATAGAAACGTCGCACTTGCAATGATAAGTTTGTTCGTTGTGTTTCATTGTCCTAATTCCCGTGAACTGTTCCATAATTTAAAGTATTATTGGATATGAACATTATGCCGAGTCGTATATAACCTCCGTTTCAACTTAAAATATTTTTCTTTGCAAAACTACGTATAGACTAAGCTCCCAAGACAGAAAAAGTTACCCATACGAACACCTCAAAATTATAAAGTGAAAATGGCTGAAAAACATGTAAGAAACATGTTACGCCCGCCAGACTAGTAAAAATTTGTTAATTGTTATTTTTTATGAATTTTTTAATTAAAAAAAAAAATTTTTCTAGTTAGCAACGATTATACCATATTTTTTCATTAAATGCGACCACATTTTTTTATAAAAAAATATGGTATAATCGTTGCTAACTAGAATTTTTTTTTTTAATTCTAAATTGATAAGGTAGATCTTTTTTATATACTTTAATACATTTTTCATCAAAATATTGTTTTTTACCATGCCAGATTCAATTTTTAAGCGCCGTGACAGCGTTTTTTCATAAACAAATCAGCTTTTACAAGGGCCGTGTCAAAACACCAGCTTAATTTTTTTCTGAAAGAAGTTTTGACATTTATTTTCTGCATAAAAAAATGTTTTTTACTATGACAGATTTCATAAAAAAAAATTATAACAAATGAAATCTGACAAATTTATTAACAAAAATTGTCAGCCAGACAAGTTGTATTAGATAGAAGAAATCTTAAACTTTATTTAAAAAATAATTCAAGGATGTGTTATGAAATGTATTTTCATAAAAAAATAATTTATAACAAATGAAGTCTGACAAATTTATTAACAAAAATTGTCAGTCAGACCAATTTTTTCAAAAATGGTACATTATTTATACTACAAATTGTATAAATTTCAAGCAGGTGTTTTGGAAAGTAAAATCATGTTTTTTTTTTAATCTCAAAAATTCATAAAAAATAACAATTAACAAATTTTTACTAGTCTGGCGGGCGTAACATATTTCTTACATGTTTTTCAGCCATTTTCACTTTATAATTTTGGGGTGTTCGTAGGGGTAACTTTTTCTGTCATGGGAGCTTTGACTAGTACCTAAAATTAAATCGACAAACTTTCACAATAGGCAGATGGGATACCCTGGACACCTTCCTTATCTACGTATAACAAATATAAACAGTGATTTTTTCACACCAAAACAAACAGACTTTTTTATCACAAATAGAAACGAAACACTTATCGCAATGCCAAATCCAATCGATAGAAATCGTGTGTTTTCTAACACATTATTGAATTATGACATTTTATATATTATGTATTATGTATATAATATATCCCAGAAACTTAAACTGATTTACAGATTAAACTTCCGTTGATCCTTTAGTACGTCCTTTAAAATAATTTTATTTTCCAATACATAATTATAAATCATTCTATCATTTATAGACATGTTCAGTAAATACACTGTCTATCGGTGTGTGTTTTTATAATTTGTGTTAATTAAATCCAGCTTTGGTTGCCCATGCTGACAAAATTTCAAGAGGAAATGTATAAATAGCAAGTTTATTGATTTTACCGTCCTAAATCAAAAAGACGTATCTCCTATGTTATCATATTTTGGATTTTTTCATGTACCAATCACTTTTCCTAAGAATGGACGCTACACTAATAAAGTAAAACTGTTTTGAAACATTGTAGGGTTTTTTAAAATTTTTCCCTCATTATAATTATAATTTATTTTTCTACATATTAATGTTTTCATTTAAATATTGTCAGAGTTATAGACCCCTTGCCTGGCATCTTGAACAAACAAGCTGTAATATAATTGTTTTTATACTACATGACAATAAAAACTTTTTATTATTTTTTTTTTACTATTGTGAACAAAAATGTTTTTGTATAATGAGGAAAAGTTTAGCAAAATTCACAGCAAAAGTGAAAACATTTTGTTTAAAATAATTTTTTTTATATAGAGAAAACAAAATACATTATAACTTACAACTGTTCTATCACAAAATTATAAAGAACAATTACTAATAAAATCTTTCTCAAATCCTAAAACTGTAACATATTCATCGTCCCAAGGGTTTGTGAATGGGATGACCGGAACAATATAAAACAACGACAGGATATTTTTAAGCAATTCTGAAAACTGAACTATGTCTTTTAATTTTGTCTGCTTAAATTTTTCAATACCTTTCATTAAATTAGATGTGCTTCTGGGTTTGGAAAACTGTTTTGTTGCAAGTAAAATTTTGCTCGATATAGAGAAATGTATAATACCCATGTTTTCATATAACGTGATATCTGAAATTCCACTATATCCACGTCTCATAATAGAGAGCTTCTGCAGTATTAGTAAACACACTATTTTGTCGTCAAGATTCTGAACTGCGATCCGAATTTTTTTTAAATCTTACAGTCGGTTTTTGTACAGTACCACATTCTGACCGGAAAATCACACGCACAATAAACGTTCAAAGCCAACCAATAATAAATAATGAAAATTAAAACAAACAATCAAAAAGAAAACAATATAAATTAAACAATGACACTGGGGAATGGGGGGTGTTTTGGTTTGTTGCAGAGAACTAAAGGAGAAACCTTACACAGTGCGAGTGAGCGTGACGTAAGCGCAACCCTCTAGCTGTCTCTGTCATGTGCTCAATGTTGTAGTACCTATATAATATTATATTATATATACGTCTGTCTCTCTTTCTCTCTTTCTTAACTTGTAGATAAACGCATGCGCAGTGGATGTGGGCTACACATCCTGCTAACTATTCGCTACTAATTACATTATACATACTAACTCACTACGGATTATTATCTTACTTAATTTGTTAGAGAATGCCGAATGCCAAAATGTCGATCTATTATTATTATTATTATTGTTATTATCGTGAAACTAGAAACATATATGTTATTATTGTTGAACAGTAATATATATAATGAAATATGTTTCCGGTTTCATAATTTATTCTGATGATTATAATACTTACACTACCGTGCCAAGGAAGGAAAACGTATATTCAATTCTTTTACCATTGAAAATTCATTAATTACTTCTTTGGTACGGTAGTGCTGCTGTCGTATTAATTATCTAAATATCCATTTTGCAATACGACTTCTAGTCAAGATAAAATAATTATCCAACTAAAATTTTCAGTTTGATCTAAAACTTACTTTGTAATTCAGATTAAGAATAGATAAAGAGAAACTACTCGACAAATTATATATAGAGTTACTTATTTATTTTGCTAACAGTGTCAAAATGTGCATAATATACCTACTTAACAAACGTTGAACAACATTACATATTCTTTTGTTATTTATTCACATTCAAATTATTTGATTTTCTTTTTTTTTCATTCATTGAATTTTATTCATAATTTTTTTCTTGTTTATAAATAAAGTGCTAATTATTATTAAAAAATAAAGTAAGAGGTCACGTAATAAATTAGATGCTACCGATTTAATAAAAAAGTGGTGTTTTAGCGTTGTTAATGCATAGTATAAACAGGCGCATAACTTTCTGACTGCAAAATATACTACCTATCTATAAAAATGTATATATACATTGTAACCAAATTTGTCCGTGATTTTAAGTCTATTTTACATGATCACAAATGTATGTTGGCTTTCTTTGCATTTCTTTTCCTGTGCACTTTTTGAATTAATGACAGCTGCATTTTAATAAAGTATCCAACAACATTAATTGTGTGTAAAATAAGCTATAAATTTATTTTATCCAATTTTAATCTACTGACACTAACAAAATTTAAAACTTTTATAATTTTTTTATACGTGTGGAAGTATTACCATAAATTGTTTGAGGAAAATATTTATTTTGTATTTTTTTCTTATAGGTACTTCTAGAGTGTTCATATACAGTCAAGCAGAAAAATATATTTCAGTTTTATATTTCCAATTTCATAAAATTTTGAACCGTATATGTTACCGGAAATGTATATAATTGAGGAATTTTATGCAGTTCCTAAAAAACTTGTAAAGTTTCTAGGACTTTGATTGATTAACACAAATCCGGTAATCAATGTTTTCATTTTTATGAAATGTATTAAAATGAGTACATTCTACACAGAATAAAAACAAAGTTTCTTACACCGATAGGTATTTAAAATAATTACCTATTTAAAAATGTTTTTCATATTTATATATTTCGAATTATAACTAAAATAAAATAGTAATAAATTTGTTGCAGGCCAAGCTGAAGCAGCACTTGGAATTACGTAACATTTTATTTTCGTCGCACAAACATTTTGATATGCCACAACTCTTCTTGAAGTTATACTTTTTCATCAATTGTCGACCAATTTTTTTCAGACTATATTAACACAAATAAAATTTTAAATCAATAATACAAAATATGACGTTTCGATCTGGGCTTCGATCTTCTTCAGAAATATCTAGAAATATAAAAAAATAATTAGTAAAATCTACTTATTTTATAATAGAACGCAGAAGTTAATTATCGCAAAATTATGAAAAATTATGAAGGTTAATAACAACCAATTTTTTAACAAGTGTCATGGATATCAAAGCACCTAAAAAGAAAGAAAAAATCCGTTAAAAACAAAATATTATTCCAAAATAATATCATAAATATTACTTAAATTTTCCGTATCTAATTGAGTATTAAGAGAATTTTTATTAGATTTTATAAATAACATTTCCGAAATACTTCTTTTAAAGTTATTTGTTTCATTATCCAAAATTTTAATACTATCCCAATTAATTTTATGGTCGTATTCAATTTTATGCTTAGTTACGAAATTATGCTTATCAGGGAGTAATTTATGATTGCTTTGGTGTTTTTTTATTCGTGTTTTAAGCGCTCTTTTTGTTTGCCCAATATTATTCATATCACAATTTTCACAAGTAATTTTGTAAACAATATTATGTTTTTGTAATTTGTTTAGTTTATCCTTTCCCTTTTTAATAATTTTTTCTAGTTTGTTATTAACATTATAAACTGTTTTTATATTTAAATTTTTAAGAAATGAATTAAATTTTTGAGAAATACTTTTGTAAAAAGGAATCACAATAAAAGGACGATCAACATTATTAATAGTAACTTGCAGGTGTAGCCACTGTTCGCTACATTGTTAAGAAACACCCATTGTTACATTGCATATTAGAAAAATTAATTTCTCAAACAATGTCACCATCGGGATACGAACCCCGAATCTTTCCACTATCGCGGCGGACTGATAGTGGAAAGATTCGGGGTTCGTATCCCGATGGTGACATTGTTTGAGAAATTAATAGTGTTTTGTGGATTATGGTTTTAATGGATTAAAATTATAATGCCAAAATTTGTGCTTCATTGTGAGAAAAAAAAACTAACAATTTTCTTACAATGAAGCACAAATTTTGGCATTATAACTTTTCTATATATATTATCATCTGATAAACCTCACTGTAAGTACTTTTGAATCTTATTTTTGCATCTATCTAAATATTTTCTCATACTTTCATTGTCTTTTAATTATTTATTCACAGATCTTCTGTAAATGAAACTTTGAAACACTGATGATGTCCTTTAAGGACGGAACGTCTGTATTTTAATAATTTTTATATATATTTTAATTAAATTGACTTCATGAACGAAAGAAGAAATTTTTCCTGTACATGATATAAGAAATAATGCTGCTATCCAAAACTCTTTCATCGTATATAAAACAGCTGCGTAAATTCTACTACAATAAAAATAATGTCTCATACTTTGGAAAAAGACGTGAAATCCTAAAAAAAAAACTTCGGAGAAGTAAAAACTTTGTTCTGTGCTAAATTCAAAAACTTGAGACGACTGGATCTCAAGATTATAACTTAAAAAAAAAAGAATTTCGAGGCAGACAAGAAATTGAAATCAAGCTCGAAATTCTGTGCCTAAGACGTCGAAAAAAAATGAATTTCGAGGCAGACAGGAAATTGAAATCCAACCTCGAAATTCTGTGCTTATAAAAGCAAAAGTAGGCATATTTAACATTGGCTTTATGGTAAAACGGTAGATGGATGACATGTTTTCATTGATTTCTCCAAAACTAGTCGGTGGAAATTAAAAAAAAACTATTTAAATTAAAGTTAAAACCTTAATAAATTATTGAAAACAAAAAAAATCCGTTGTGCCCGACTAATTAAAAAGATATTTAATTAAAAAGATTAAATATCTTTTAAATTCGTCGGGCACAACGTTTTTTTTTTTTGTTTTTAATAAAATATTAAGGTTTTAACTTTAATTTAAATAGTTTTTTTTAATTTCCACTGACTAGTTTTTGAGAAATCAATGAAAACATATCATCCATCTATCGAAATATAAAAAAATAATCAAGCCTTTTGTTTAAAGTTGCCTTGGCGCTGGTACTACCTTAATTAGATACGGAAAATTTAATTAATACTTATGATATTATTTTAAAATAATATTTTGTTTTTTAATGGATTTTTTCTTTCTTTTTCACTCTTAATAATTTTCATAAAACGTTTTGATAATTAAAACGATTTGTATTATAAAACGCTCCTGTGTCTACACTAAAGAAGAGTAGTTAACCGACAGCTGTCAAAAATGGCGACACAAATAAATTGAAAAGCCCTAAATTGGCCACCCTGTACTAAAAAAGTGCGACATATTTGATCAGAGTATAAGACCCAGAATTCCATTGCTCAATCAAATAATTTTTGCAAATAGTTCAAATAAACCTTAAAGTATTTTAAGACCAATTATAACTATTTTAAAAATTGAAATATATTTTCGTGTTAAACATTCGATTTATAAAAAGAATATATGAACATTAACCTTGGAGACTGATCTAGTCGTTTAGTTATATCTTAATTACCATGAAAGCGACGTAAAAACAATATGTAAGGTACAGAGGAAAGAATCTACCCACAAAGTCATGAGCAAGAATATTCTTTTATTAATTTTTAAATATAGATAAAAATGTTCCAATATACTTACTGATGTCATGCATCTTTACCATAATTATTGCAGAATTTCCTTCGTGAAGTAATTTTTAACCAAAAGTGTTTATATTCTTAGTAGAAAAAAGAATTGTGAAAAACAGGAAAACAAAATTTTATACCTACTTTGTCTACAAAAGTTAAGAAAACATTCTATGTTTACTTCTAATTTGCAAAATATACGAAAAAATCCATTCGAATTATTCAATACGGATACTTTACGGGGCCGCGGTCAAAATAAAGATCTGAGTGTTCGTAGTTTGCGTTAAAATAGGTTTATGAAGATTAGGATCTCTTTTACAGGTTTTTGCCCCTTGTTTTCAATATGAATGATAAATTGTCTCCAAAAGCTAGTTAGATACAGAATGTCCCAGACAGTGGCGTAACTATACCATTTGAGACCCGTGTCAAATTTTACTAAATGTTGTAATAATAAATGTTTCTCCTCCTCTGCTTACAACCTTCTTGAGCCGGAGGCATCCTCCGGCCAGGAGCCCGTGACATTTTGTCCATCCTGCCATTCTATTGTTGTGCCACTCTTCCTAGTCGACGTAGAATAATAGGGTTATTTTCGATAATAGTTAACATCGAAAGTGTTTTAATTGAGCAAAAAATGATTAACGTTGAGCTCTAATTTTGAAACTATCAATTTATTTAGAAAACACTAAAAATATGCCATGTTCCACTAGCTTCTGAAGATATTTCAAATTCCGTAGATTTAAAATTCTCTGATCAATTTAAATATGCAATATCTAAATGGAAGAAAAGTTATGAAATTGATCAAAATAATTTTATTACGTCGCGTGGTCTATACTGATCGAGCGTGCTGTGTAAGAAAAAACGAACGCCGACCATCTAACAATCTACCAAAAGTTTGTTACGTTTTTCTATTGCTTTAGGGGGCCGCGCACACATTTTAGTGAAGGAGAGCTATCAAAACTTTTAGGTAGGTATTTGAGGCAACGTGAAAATTTTTGTAACACTTATTTTGTAATGTCTGAACACAAAATTGAAGACCTCTCTGAAAAGTATTGGAGTCTAGCCAAGCCTAGAATTTTTAACTGTGCGAGATTTTATTGTTTGCAGTTAATATTATTTGAATTAATATTTTTTAAATTTCGAAAAAAAAATTCTAGGCTTGGTTAGGCTCCACTGCCCTTCGGCTAGGTCTTCGATTTTGTGTTCAGACATTGTAAAAGAAGTGTAACACACATTTTCTCGTTGCTTCAAATATCTACCCAAAAATGTTTGATAGCCCTTGGACTATTATTTTTTGTATCAAATTAGCGAAGACTGTGCGACCTTACGTTATATGCAGCTACACCCGACGATTTCCATGCAACTTAAATGAAAAATAGCGCGCTAAAAAGTAGCATGTGTGCGTTGACCCTTAGCTGTTTTTTTTTTTTAAATATTCTTGGGACTGAATAATCGACAATCGTCATTGTCAAGGGGGCCGATGAAATCGTAAACTTTGAAACATTAATATTCGTTTCAAATTTTCTTGGTTTACAGGTGGTTCATTGTTATTTCTACTTGACGTCACGCCTACAACTATGGTACTCTGTTTACCACAGCTCTATACCAAACGTTAGGTAGAAACGTCAATGAATGTTGGCCGACAATCGCGGATACTAAGAATAAAGAGTTAGCAATGCGCCGTCTAAATTTAGCAACCCACACTTTAACTTTATGGTTATGCAGAGGTGTTTTATGCATTACTTGAGTACTCGCTGATGATCAAAGTCGTGTATTTTGTGTGTTAACATAGCTCGTGAGATGAAACCAGGCCTCATTAGTAAAGAAGAACCATAATTAGTAATAATAATATCAGCAAATTTCGTTTTAAGATAATTTGTAAGCCAATTACAATGACGGATTCGCTTAACACGATCCGCTGCATTATTTTAAACGCATGTAGTTACTTTCTATGAAAAGTTTCATTTTTTGGCCTTATTAATGAACTATGGCAAGTCCTATACCTTCATGCTGTGCTAATTTAGGTAAGGATTTTCACAGCATACGGTTAGAAATGTCCAGAACAACATCATTAGATAAGTATAAAATACGATCTCTCACTTTGCTAGACGTCTAATAAGCCTGTTTTAACAAATTTCACGATAAGTCTGCGCATTGCCTTGCGATGATGTATACGTGTTTCTGGAAATTTCTCAGCAATTTGCTCCTACCTAGAATTTCTGTATACTTCTCGAAAGACGTGTTCAACAAGGACAAAACATCTTAAATTGAAAGACTCAATACTACGAGTAGCGACGTGTTCCTCATATGAATCGTCCTTACGAAAATGGAGATGTTTTACTTATTATTATAGGCCATCGGAGAGGTGGCAATTTTTCACACCTTTGTTTGTACTCCCACACTCCGACCGCGAATTAACATCTCAAATTTCAAAATTTATTCTTGTTCCCTCTATAATAATAGAGGGACGATTACTGTGCATATTTTATGGTAAAAATGACATATATGTCAGTTGTTAGATATACTATGTAGGTACATAATATATAAGAATCAGGCCTATATTTATCATTAAAATCCACCTCAGAAATACGACACTAAAAGAACTGTTGTTATAAACGCATTAATGTTAAAATTATTCAAAAGTAGATATTCGAATTTCTCATTAATAAGTAAGCAAAATGGTATAGAAAAAAAGCCTAGTGTACGGAATTTATGTCTTTGAAAAAGTTAATAGATAATCAATCCTTTCATAAATTATATTTACTGATTGTCTTGTAACAAGCACAAACAAAACTAGTTTTTAATACAAATAGTAAAAGTTTTTACTATTTCAAAATCAGTGCAAATTATAGTTGTTAATTGTTATAATAATGTTTTGCAATGCAATTAGTAAATAGAAAAACGTCTCGGGGCTTTGAAAATTAGCGCTGGCGTCTCTCTTTACTGTGGAACTTTCCAATATTATGAACTTCCATTATTGAACACAAAAGCGACCTTTGAACAAACTTTGTGGTAGTTTCTTTTCCTGTTAAGCCTATATACAATGACACGATTGAGAAACGGTGTGCGTACTTAGATAATATTATATTACACGTGGTAAATGTACGATGTTATGTTGTAGAGACCTGTCACGCTACTACACCATCTCGCAGGAGCAAGAGTACATCTGTTCGCGCAACGAGAACTCCGGAATGCATCCGTGCAACAACCTGCCACCCTACACATACAACGGACATCTATGTAATGCGACGGCAGTGCCGCACACGGCCAACAGACCGACCAATAAAAGCTGCGTTAATTGGAACCAATATTATACGGACTGTCTCAGTACTGGCGACAACCCTTTTCAAGGCACGATTAGTTTCGACAACATCGGCATGGCTTGGGTCGCCATTTTCCTGGTTATTACTTTATTAGTAGATAGTACTTTAACCTTTGACTCACTACATTTTTTTCTTCCAATATTTATTTCAAATTAATGTCCGTTTTATATTGTTCTTTTTCTCACAAAAGATTCATAATAATAGTATATATAAGAAATGTAAAGTTAAAAGAAATTCAAAAAGGTACGGTATTGTATGTAAGCAATGTGCACAATGAAATTATTTTTTTTAACTTGTGGATAAATATATACTACAGTTGATAGTGTGGTGAACATAGCTTCATATAGCATTTTTTCACACAAGAGTCACTGATTCCGCATGACGAGTTTGATAATTTGATATATTTATATTGAAAATGATCTAGACACTGGCACAGTATTCATCCATTCTGAAAGTATCAAAAATTCAAAATTTACCGATAATTCTCTAAAAGTACCACCCCGGCGCTGAATTAATTACGATTATTTTGTCGTTTTCAAATCTCGTCCAACGTACATTGCATTTAATGAAATCATTCAGTTATTTTTTCGTTGTGAATTTCTATATTTTCTAATTAACTGACATTATTTTGCGTAGAATAGTCTTTGTCCGTAGCTTGACAATTAAGCGTAATCAAATTACGATAAATTTCCAACGCTTACTTTTGTGCGTAGAGTAGACTCACACGACTTTAGATGTACTTACGCGTACTTACTGCAATCTTGACCTTGAGTCGGCTGGCGTCGGCACGGGTAAACACGCCAGACAAAAATGTCGCTTTTCCGCGCAACTGCAACAAGAATAACTTAACAATCGGAAATTCTTCACGAATAACATCTTGCAGTTCTACATTGGCGTTTTACGAAATTAATGGCAGGAGATTTAGGGGCTAATTTTATGTCCCAACTTTACATTTAAGTTTCTTTTCATTTTAGGCAACATGTGTGTGACTGCTAGTTTAGCTACAAAGCTGAACGATAAAAATATTAGTATAAGGTTTAAGGACGAATTTAATGGCTTTTAATTGAAGTCAGGACTCTTGCCCTTTTGGTCGAAATCTTTGATTATCGTTAATACGGTGGAAGTACGGGTTACATATGGCGGAGGTGCGAGTCACACGTAGTGGAAATGTCATTATAATATAAAACGTATGAAAAAGTGGGAAACAAGATCTATGTCCAAATTAAAGGCAATTATAAGGCGTTCAAAAGACATATCCGTCAAATCCAGAACTTACTTATTCCGTAAAATGGACAAGAGGGCGCGCTCTTTAGTAGTTTTAATTGTTAACGGGACTAACCCACAGCGAAATCAAAACAGTTTGAATGCTTTTGAGGAGTTATCTTAATGTTCCTGCTATTTTCGTCTAAATCCTTGTAGGAATATACTTACTCAAAACTACTTATGTAAATGTGTCCAAATTGGATTTATCTTTACATTTTAACATTTTAATAAGAGACGTTTAGAAGATTGAGGTACATTTAAAATTCAGTTTATAATTTTTAATATACGGTGCGATGAAAACAATTCTGACTGAAACTAATAATGATAATTATAGAAATGTTAAAATTATAAATTTCTATTGAAACAGTAAATTCAAATTATTGTTCAAATTTTAAATACATTAGCAGGTGAAGAGATGCTTCATATTGTTGAGCTAAGCCGTAAAGGGCTTCTTATTTTAGAATTTCGTAGCCAGATGGCAAAAAAACGAAGACGTTTTAATTTCGCCTATCCAAAATTTTATAATTTGGGTACAAATGCACAGATTTTTTCTGTGATTTTTTTCCTGTGAACTTAAACCGCCTCCATCTTCTCTTTCACCAAAGCGAGTGGCTCAAAGACGGATGACTTCCCTATGCAAACAATTTAATTAATTTGCATAATAAGTGTGAAGGGGATATAACCTATATGTCATTTGAAAACCTCACAATAGGCGTTAATTTGTTTAGTTTTTCGCATTTTCTCATCAATTCATTGGTGTTACGACCACGTGTGACCCGCACCTCCACCGCACGTAACCCGTACTTCCACCTTATTAATCACATTAACCAAAAACTTAGAGATTAGACGAAAAGTGTAAAAGTTTTTAATTTAAATAAAAGGCAATAAATTAGAACTTAAATGATCTTCAAAATCTCATTCCATTATTTTCATTATTCCACTTTGTGACAATGCCAACTTACTAAAGTTAGCAACCTTACAGATTTTTACTAAAAGAGTGTAAACACTATTTTAAAAAAGGGGCTTAAACTAGACTTTAAATGGCTCTTAATGTTATAGAGGTACAATATTATAAAAAGTTTGATGCTTTTTGTATGATTAAATGTGCAACACACCATGTAAGACATTATGGAAAAGATTTTTTCCTTTAAGATTAGGCATATTTTTTGTGAAAATCAAAAAATTAATGATTTTTTATAATACCTTTAATTTGACTAGTAAATACTGAAAAATTCAACATAATTACACACATTTTGAAATAAAGTTTCTAACACTTTATTATTTTAGACAAATAATGTTCCTTGCCTAATTACTTTATTTTCAAACTTTCAGCTTTTCGTCATTATTTTTTCTATTTTCAATTTGAATGGACACGATTGTAATGTTTTCCGTAAAACGAAATGTAAAATTGGGAAAAATAAAAATCATTATAATTTTTCATTTGTCTAGTGAATCGATTTAAATTTTTTCCAGACCTTCAAAATTTATAGATAAAGAGTCAGCAAATGAAAAATTTTGGTTTAGACTATTTTCAAAATACTTCCATATCATCCGTAATTCTCATAACAAAAATTTTGCTATCAGGCAATGTAGGGCTGCTAGGTTGTAGATACTCGTAATTACGATTCGTTTTAATTACAAGTTCTATAATATTAAAGAGTAAAAACTTTGATCGTAAAATAGTGAAAAAGTAAAAAAAATACAGCCAATTGGGCGACGGGACCATTCCAACTTCAAAAATGTTGACATTTGATTATAATAAAGAAAATAAAATTTCTAATATCGCGTGAGGTGACCCGGGTAATGGCTAGTATTCAATATGATATTAACTATTCGTTGCCATGGTTACCTACATAATATGTTCCACGTCATGTAAAAATTAATCAAAGCATGACTAACTAGTTTATTTCTGACAGACCCATAAAACAAAAAGCGGCTGATTATTTTTTAATTTTCAAAATATTTCTGAAACTATAAAATTTTAGAATAATAAGCCGTTATGAAAAGTATACTTTTTGGATCCGGGGGACCTTAAAACAGAAAGATATTGTAAAATTTTTTAAAAGTGATTTTTGACCTAAACTATTACCATTCTCCATTTGTGGGTTGGAATGATACAAGTTATTGATAGTCATTCAAATAACACTACGCGTAAAATACCGTTTATGTAATGATTAATAAATATATAAAATTAAATTGTTCATCCCGGTCGCTTGTAATGCAAAAAAGTGATAAAGATACATTTACTGTTTACGCTTTACCGACCTTATTTTTGAAATTAGAGAGTCCAGGTTGATTTCAAATTAAAACTAACGGTTTCCTAAGGTCAAATTTTAAAAATATTGAGAAGCTTTTTCAGTGGAGCTGCCGCGAAACCATTTAATAAAAACCAGCAGGGCGTTGTGTGGGCTTAACTCAAACATTAAAAATATTAAAAACATTGACTCGTAAAGTTGACAATAATATCATTTAGATAGAAAATAATTTGGGACTTTGCAAAATAAAATAAAACCATGTCAGAATTAGCCGGGTGCACTGTATTTTGAATCTAATGTAAATCAAGTGTTAAAGCATACCGTGTAGCATTTTCTCTAGTCACGCTAACAAATTCTATATTTACCATTTCGTAATCCTTGAAGTAATAATAAATTCGTAAAAAAATGCTACAACCTAAGAAGTATCACATCTAACGCGCAAGTGTCTCACGCATATTTTTTTAATTAATTACTTAAATAGAGTATTGCGTAAGAAGTTACACTTTCTATATGATTGTCGCGACAGCCAATTTTTCTTTAAAGTCACAATGAGTGTAACTGCTTTGATTTAGTTTAAAATTTTAATTTTAATTCAATAATATCAGTGTAATTTGGTAATTAGTTAACTCAAACTCAAAACATTGATAATTTTTTTGAATTTTTTTAAAGGTAGCATACAACATTATAATTTAATGTTTTAAAGTAAATGAGTTTAAATTATATAATACATTTAATTATTTTTAATTTTTTTCTCCAGGTTATATCTCTGGAAGGTTGGACTGATATCATGTACTATGTGCAAGATGCTCATAGTTTCTGGGATTGGATATACTTTGTTTTGTTAATTGTTGTAAGTATAATCAACTAAGTATTTAATTCTATTCTACAGGTTGTTTAAAAATTACACCGAGAAAATTCGGCAGGTGATATCTTAACTGATTTTAAGAAAAACAGTTTTGGAGGTTTGTTAACAATGTGACAAACCTCCAAAACTTTTTTTCTTAAAATCAAAAAATATCACCTTCTGAAAATTTTGAGTTTTCATCTCTGCAATGACGTAGGTAGTAGAAATTTCTCTAAATTGATTTAGTGTTTTTATTTAAGTTGCAATAGAGTTTTTAGAGCACTAAACTCTGAACAAAATGACATTTAAATACTTAAGTTCAAAAAATTTTTGAAATATTTATCTAAATTCCGCCCCCTAAAAAACGTTTTTGTTCTTCATATTTTTGGCGTTAATATTTTTTAAATGTGCGTTTATATTATTTACTAATATCTAAACTATCCAAAAATCCAAAAACAAACCGTTGAAAATTAGTGTATATATGATGAATTAATAATCTAAGATTCTAAGCTATAAAGGAGTCAATGAGTCAGGATTTTGACAAAAAATCGTTACAAATTTTTACTGCTGCAAAATCAATCCTCCCTCCGTTCTTGAGGGCTTAAACACGAATATAATGATGATTTTTTTTATTCAGAGCAACCTCCTCAAATGTCAGGAACATGAACACAATTACCCTTGGCTGTTTAGCGTCTACAATCTACTATTCATTTATTTAAAAGGACACAAAGAAGTTCAGAAGAAATTAATGATTAATATTATAATTACAATTTGCTCAATAATTATGCATTTCGACAAAAATTGCCAAGAAAAATGTAATTAAACTGCGTTGGAAATGACAATGTCAATAGTAATTTCTACCACCTACCTCATTGGAGAGGTAAAACACATGAAATATCCAAATTTTCAGACGATTGTATAACTATCTAACAGCGTTTTCGCATCACCATTCTTACAAACTTTTTTTCATACACAATTAAGCGATCATCAGCCAAAGTTTCTCATTGTAATTTTTAAGCATTATCTGTATGGGTAACACTATTATAAATTATAACCGCCTTCTCTTTGAAGTTGGTCAATAAAATAATAGTTGTATTTACTATAATAATAAAACTAACACCTCACACTTATTACCCAGATTGGTTCTTTCTTCATGATCAATTTGTGCTTGGTCGTCATTGCTACCCAGTTCTCCGAAACGAAGAAGCGCGAGATGGAGCGTATGCGTATGGAACGCGCCCGCTTTCAATCTACAAGCACGTTGGCTTCCAGTACCAACAACAGTGAACCGACCACCTGTTATGCTGAGATCGTCAAATACATAGCGCACCTGTGGCGACAAAACAAACGTCGCATGATCAAAAAACTTCGACTGTGGCGATACAGGAGGCAACAACGTCGTGAACAAATAAAAGTAGCTGCACAAGGCAGCAGACGTCTTCCCATCGTTCGTAGACATCATCCGAATTGTCCCAGGTTGAGAAACGTAAGTTGTCATGGTTTCCTGCAATTTTCTTATAGTATGGCAAATGTATAAAATACGGTAACGTTTTTTTAATTATTGTTGTAATTCCAAATCTTCTTGGCTTTCGGACTTGCATGCCATGGTCCATTGGTATTTCTATTTAACTTTACGTCTAAAACTGTGGTAGGCATTGTCAATGGCGATGTGGCAGCGGACGAAGTGTCCTTTTAGGCGGCTCACGGGTAGAAATACCAATAGACCACAGCTTACAAGCCCGGAAACCAAGAAGATTTGGAACAAAAATGGCCGTGAAAGCCTACACACTGTTGCAATTGTTTTTCGTAAAATTAAAGAGCAATGTAAGTTTAATAAGAGGTTGAGTTTTGACCAGTTATTTTAACGTTTAGCATACAGTCTTAATGATTTTGAAATATACAAGAAAGAAGCTTTCGGAGTATATTAGTATATTAGTGCCCCAAAAACATCTTCAAGAGATAGTTTGTGTGATAAAATTTTACATCGATTTTATTGAACCCTTTAATTAAATTCATTCAAAAGTTAAGATGAAGGGAGAGTACCCACTATGAAGTCGCACTGTATGTATTATTGTATTATATGCAAATATATAAGTACTTACTTACATACAGATCTGATTATTTTCTATTATAATATTGGATTTAGTTTCAGCAAAATAATACTTAATTATTTTATTGTTAACAGACATCTCAACAGCAGAATTCAGTGTCGCAGCAGGCAGTTATTCTCCAATCGATAAGTTCAGCAGCGGATTCCGGTGGTCGACCAGCTGTAGCTAGACTTTGCACCGCTGTGGAATCACCAACCGAAGCCCTAGATGTCACTGTTACTCGCAGACCAGGACTTCTACGGGTGCCATCAATGAACGCAGCGGACTCGGCAAGCGCCGATGTAAGCTTAAACTATTATGTAATTATTATTAGTGTATTTGCCATATGGCACATATACACTATTTAGCCCAGGGTATTTAATTTAAAATTTAAAATAAATCAATCGTCGATTTTCTCAACGTGATAAATAGCAGAAAAATAGTAGTAATCGAAGAAAAATACAGTAGAAAAAATCTGGTTTGGGCAAGGTAGGTAAAAAAATTCATTAAGTGGCCTAAAAGTGATATTTCAAGATTTAAGCAGTTAAAAAAAATTTTTCCGAGAACATAAAAAATATCACGTTGTAGTGTTTAAAAAGACAAAAAAAATGAGCTTTGTAGACTTTAAATCGGCTGAAAATTGTTGGCAGAAAAAATTAAAAACGACGAAAAAGTGCCATTTTTCACCATTTAATTGCCAGGGCCCATTCCATCGCAGAGACTTCGTTCAAGGCTTAAATTTGTAGCATTTAGTGGCTACTATATTAGGACAAAATTTCGTTAAAATCCATACGCAAGTTTTTGCGTTATTCCCGTTTAAGTGAAAACAGGTGCTTCTGTAAATCTTCTGCCATATGGCCCATAATGGTCCTAGGGTAAATATTCGAACGGTTTTCTGTTGGGGAAGAGTTACTCTACAGCCCCTATATATGAAAATGGTGTAATTAGTACGCAATACGTTAAAAACGCCTTCGAAAATCGGCTTTTCTGAGCTCTGAGCGCTCCCGCTGGAAAGTGAAGGGGAAACGGCGGCAGAGTGGGGGAAGCCTCTCGCAGCAGTGTCAGCAGTAAGCGCGGAAACGTTAGCTCGCGCGTTCAAATTGCAGTTATCGCAAATTATTAATACATAAATTATTTTTTTATCAACATATCCTATGTAACAATTACCAACATGCAATTGGATAACATTAAAAAAAGGTATGGAAGTGACACTTGCATGGACTCGGAAAAACGCTGATTATTCATATTTTCAAAAACTATCACTTTAAAAAAAAGGAGCATTTTCATACAGTGGTTGCCGAGTTATCAGTGTTTTTACCGGTACCTGCAATTTGAAAGCGCGAGCTCACGTTTCCGCGCTTACTGCTGACACTGCTGCGAGAGGCTTCTCCCACTCTGCTGCCGTTTCTCCTTCACTTTCCAGCGGGAGCGCTCGGAGCTCGGAAAAGCCGATTTTCGAAGGCGTTTTTAACGTACTTGCGTACTAATTACATCATTTTCATATATAGGGGCTGTAGAGTAACTCTTCCCCAACAGAAAACCGTTCGAATATTTACCCTAGGACCATTATGGGCCATATGGCAGAAGATTTACAGAAGCACCTGTTTTCACCTAAACGGGAATAATGCAAAAACTTGCGTATGGATTTTAACGAAATTTTGTCCTAATATAGTAGCCACCAAATGCTACAATTTAAGCCTTGAACGAAGTCTCTGCGATGGAATGGGCCCCGGCAATTAAATGGTGAAAAATGGCACTTTTTCGTCGTTTTTAATTTTTTCTGCCAACAATTTTCAGCCGATTTATAGTCTACAAAGCACATTTTTTTTGTCTTTTTAAACATTAGAACGTGATATTTTTTATGTTCTCGGAAAAATTTTTTTTAACTGCTTAAATCTTAAAATACCACTTTTAGGCCACTTAATGAATTTTTTTACCAACCTTGCCCAAGCCAGATTTTTTCTACTGTATTTTTCCTCGATTACTACTATTTTTCTGCTATTTATCACGTTGAGAAAATCAACGGTTGATCTATTTGAAAAAAACAGCTATGTTTTCTGTAAATACCCTGGGCTAATTAGCGTTGATCGGATGAAGGGACTTAGGGGTTGGACAAAATTTTTCGACTTTTTATAACTTCCTAAAAATGGCACCATTTTTAAGATTTTTGAAATCGCCATTTTTTCTGTATAAATTCATAGGTAGTTTAAAAATGGTTATGTTAAAAAAAATTCCAGCCAATTGGGCGACGGGACCATTCCAACTATAAAAATGTTGACATTTTATTATAATAAAAAAAATATTTTTTTTTTATTTCGTGTGAGATGACGCGGGTAAACGCTAGTATTAAATATATTTGCTATTCGTTGCCATAGTTACCTACATAATATGTTCCACGTCATGTAAACATTAATCAAAGCATGCCGAACTGTTTATTTCTGACAGATCCATAAAACAAAAGAGCGATTGATTATTTTCAAAATATTTCTGAAACTATAAAGTTTAGGTAAAAAATTTTTTAACAAAACTTTCTTGAAACAATAAATAGAATAATAATCCGTTATGAAAAGTATACCATTATTATATAAATAACACCTTTTTAGCATATATCTCTTCTGCGCATGCGCCGATTATCCCCAAAAATAATAGGGCTCTTCATATTTGCATACCAAACATCCTCCCAAAATTTGGTTTCAATCCGTTCATCCGTTTGACCTGTATCGTGTTCACAGACAAACAGACTAACAGACGCACAGAGATTTTTCAAAAATATGTTTTTTGGGTTCGGGGGACCTCAAAAGAGAAAGATATTGTAAAATTTTTGAAAAGTTATTTTTGACCTAAACTAGTACCATTCCCCACTTGTGGGTTTGAATGGTAATTAGAGTAAGCAAAAAGATCACATTATGAAAACTTAAAAGAAAACAGTGACAATATTAGTAAAACCGCATGGCAAATAATAAATGAAAATAGTAAAAATGGTGCCTTAAAACAAAAATCTGCGATTATTGGCTATAACGATGTATTAGTAGATTCTCCAGTAAAAATTTCAAATATTTTCAATGATTTCTTTATAAATAGCTCCAAACAAATTAGAAATAATTCAGGAAATTTCCAATATACGAGTGCAATTAAACCGTCTACATTAGAATCAATGTTTGCTTTCCCGTTCACTAAAAATGAGATCACCAATATCGTTAATAAATTTAAAAATAAAAAGTCATCTGGCTATGATGAAATTTCTAATTCTTTATTAAAAAGCATACATCAAGCTATTTTAGAGACTCTGAAAAATATTATAAACACTTCTCTTCTAGAAGATACCTTCCCACAAAAATTAAAATTAGCGGTAGTAATACTTGTTTTTAAAAAAGGAGATGGCACCAATCTAACAAATTACCGGCCGATAAGCTTGCTATCTGCTTTCTCAAAAATGTTTGAATACATTATGTATAATCGTATAGAATCATTTTTAAATAAAATTAACACTATAATATCAAATAGTCAACATGGCTTTATGAAAGCAAGTTCAATTAATACTGCAATCTCTCATTTTATAACGCATGCGTTAAAAACTTTTGAAACACGCGAGATCTCTATGGGGATCTTCTTTGATCTGTCGAAGGCTTTCGATTGCGTTCATCACGATATATATTAATTGGTAAATTATCCAGATATGGAATCAGAGGACAAGTTCTGAAGTGGATTAGGTCCTATCTCACTAATAGGCAACAATACGTAAGATTAATGAGCGATAATGGTAGCGTCAATTCAGATTTGAATACAATTACTAAGGGTGTGCCACAGGGCAGTGTTTTAGGACCATTGCTTTTATTTTATACATAAATGACTTGCCTAGCCAGGTTGTCGAAGCGAGGACCATTTGGTATGCTGATGATACAAATTCGTTAATTACGGGAAGAAATTTGCATGAACGGTCTCAAACAGCCTCCAAAGTCTTGACAAATGCTACAAACTGGTTTGAAAATAATAAATTATCTTTAAATAAAAGTTAAACTACTATAATGGTTTTTCAAACGTCACAAGGGACAGCCCAAATTTCAAAAAATATTACCTTAGGAACTAGTAACTACGAACTGTCTGTAGATACTAAATTCTTAGGCTTAACAATAAATCAGCATATCAAATGAACATCGCATCTTAATGACTTGGCTAGGCAATTGAGCAAAATTTGCTACTCTCTGAGGCATATGTCACGTTCAGTAGACACTAACATATTAAGGATAATGTATTTTGGAAGCTTTCTAGCCAGGATGAGATATGGCATCATTTTTTGGGGAGCTGCAAATACTGATATAATTTTTAAATTGCAAACATATGCTGTAAGGACATTAGTCGGTTTAAGAGCACGAGATACATGAAGAGGGGTATTTAGGAGACATGGTCTTATGACGCTTCCCTGTGTGTATATTTATCAATGTCTTATGTTTGTCAGTAAAAATCCGTCAGTTTTTAAAAATTACAAATTGAACCATAATCTCAACACTAGGGGAGCAAATGATTTTCGTTTACCAGTTCATTCCTTTGAGGGAGGTGCACTTTACAACTGTTTAAAGTTATACAACACTCTTCCAACTAAAATAAAGAACATTGAGTCGCTGCCTCGTTTCAAGGAAGTTCTAGGGAATGAACTGGTAAACAAAGAATTTTACAAATGATTTTATAGTGTAAACAATTTTAAATGACTTGTTACAAACTTTTTGTCAATTGTAACGGAATATATATTATTATTATTATTATAAAATATATAAGAAAGTATTCGAGAAAAACGTTATTAATTTATTGATTAAATATACTGCAATAATAATTATTATTAATAATTTACGCAAATTATAATATTAGATGCTATGAAAAATAATAATTAATTATTACTGTGTATTTAATTAATAAATTGATAAAGTTTTTGTGAGTTAATTTTTTGGTCATTGTACCGTTGGCATGTACCAGTGTACCATATTTTTTCTTAATATATTTTCTTGATTGCTTTATTGCTTGGCTTGAGCAAGGTATTGAAAATTTTAAACTGTGGAATTAGCAGAGCATTTTTTATTTTCGATTTTTTGTGGCTCAAATTTAAGGTACAATTTTTAAAACTTAGTAAGTACTCTAGTAGAATTTGGCGTGCTACGGGTACGCTTTTTTTAATTTTCCAATTTTGTTGTGCTAAGTTCACACACGCTAAGTGAGGGCAAGTGAATTAAGCGTGTGGTTGTTACAGAATTCGCTGTTGTCGCCATCATCAGCAATGAACCGGCGTCGATCATCGGTAATGTTCAGCGATGTCGTCCTTTTGCACGGTGGGACAACACCAGGAAGCACAGGCTCGTCAGGTAATGCCGTCGTTTCCAATGCTAATATTTCGTCTGGAGAGAAGAATGTTTGCTCCAGCGAGAAGATGACTCAGACAGGTATTACTTATTAATGAGTGTTTTATGAGGATGTTTCATTACAGAATATTATGCTGTATACTCGTACTTTCAGTGAGTGAACCCTATGTTAGACAAAACAAATCTATAAAAATAGCCAACAGTGCAGTCAGCAGGGCTACCAACTTTTTAAAATCTTTCCCTCAATCACAAGCTGAAATATCCCTGAAAATACCTTAAAAACAATAATTTATGTTTAACTTTCAATTTTTTTATTTCTAATTTATATTAATATTTATAGGTATATTATTATAAATTATATTTTCATTTTTATAAATTATATTTATTTATTTTATTTAATTAATTAATTTATATTATCATATTAAAAAGTATTTAAAATTTCAAAAAACTTTCAGTTTATTCTGACGTTTCTGAATTTTCAAAATCATACATTTTAACATTAACCATATTCAATATTATGTTACTATAATACTTTAATGGTGTATTTGCCATAAGGCACTTATTAGCGTCGGTCCGATGGCGGGACCTAGGGGTCGAACCAAAATTTCTTGACGTTTTCATAGCTTCCTAAACACTTTGGCACCATTTTTGGAAATATTTAAATGTTAATATATACATATATAATATATATGTACATATATATCTTAAAAAAAAAACTTCGGAGAAGTAAAAACTTCGTTCTGTGCTAAATTCAAAAACTTGAGGCGACTGGATCTCAAGATTATAACTTAAAAAAAAAAAATTTCGAGGCAGACAAGAAATTGAAATCCAACCTCGAAATTCTGTGCTTATAAAAGCTACAAGAGCAACAGCAAAAAAAAATGCAAAGGCGGCGTTCGCATAACTCCTTTAGTTACCACTAAAAAAACGCCGTCTGTGCACTTTTTTTTGCTGTTGCTCTTGTAGCTTTTATAAGCACAATAAGCACACAATTTCGAGGTTGGATTTCAATTTCTTGTCTGCCTCGAAATTCTTTTTTTTTTAAGTTATAATCTTGAGATTCAGTCGCCTCAAGTTTTTGAATTTAGCACAGAACGAAGCTTTTACTTCTCCGAAGTTTTTTTTTTTAAGATTTCACGTCTTTGCCAAAGTGTGAGACATATTTTTATTTTGCCTCCAAAATAAACATATGAGCATATAGATAATTAACGTTAAAAATGTAAATAAAAAAAGGATTTTTTGAGTGGTCACAGAACTATAAAACTAGGAAACTGGCCTCTTATACACGGCGTTATGTGGGAGAGAGGCAAAATCAATGTATAAGAATCTATTAGAGATTCGTCGGGCGGAGATGCGTTGATTTACTTTTATAATGTGAATTTTTATTATTTGTTTTATTTTATGTGCGGAATTTAGCACAGAAGAGAATCTCTAACGAGATTCTCCGATGTGTTAGCACGATAACTCTCAACAGACTTAATGGATTCAAACTGAATTTGGTCTACATGTTGGAATCCACCACCGCACTAGTTTATTTAAAATGGGCCTAATCGGGCGACATTAAGGGTAGATTTTAGGGGTTGGAAAAAATTCTCAGAATCGTTTCAAAATTCAAATTTAGCCCTTTAGTAATTATTAAAATGTGCTGCTAAAATTTTAAAAAAATCGGCCAGACAGGACCGGACTTACAAATTTTATGAGTTTACTAATATAGATTTACATACTGAAGGGTGTATATTAGTCCACTAAATAAGCCGGAAAAAAATTATTTTTTTCCTTGATTCCTTAGACCCTCAGGAACATTCATCACCACTAACCTCCGCCTCAGTCCGAAAACTGGAAAAAGTAGGGTGGTTTTAACCCTCTCAAAAGCACCATCCAGTGAAACAGTAGAAAAAAATTTTGAAAAATAAAAATTTTGTCCTAAAAATCGGCTCTCGGGGGTTTTCGAGGTCGGCGATTACGAATCCGAGGTCTGTAATCAAGTGAGGGTAGTTACAACCTCTCAAAACCACCCCCAGTCGTCACTGTATTGAAAAAAACAGTAAAAAATAATATTTTGTCTTAAAAATTGGCTCTCGGGGGTTTTCGAGGTCGCTGATATCGAATCCGAGGTCTGTAATCAAGTGAGAGTAGTTCCAACTCCTCAAAACCACCCCCAGTCGTCCTGTAATAAAAAAACAGTAAAAAATAATATTTTGTCTTAAAAATCGTCTCTCGGGGGTTTTAGAGGTCGCTGATTACGAATTCGAGGCCTGTAATCAAGTGAGGGTAGTTCCAACCCCTCAAAACTACCCTTAGGCGCAGCAATTCTCGAAAATGATTCCGACTACGAATGATATAAAGTATAATAATGTAATTGAAGCTCGTTATATGTATACTGTAATTTTTTTTAAATAAATAACTGAAAAAACAATTATAAAAGTCATTATTTTTCATTACAATGTTTTTTTTCATTATTGTCACGATTAAGGGTGGTTTTGATGGGTTGGAACTGCCCTAACTTGATAACAGACCTCGAATTCGTAATCAGCGACCTCGAAAACCCCCAAAAAACGATTTTTAAAGTAAAATATTATTTTTTTACTGTTTTTTTCAATTACAGTGACGACTGGGGGTGGTTTTGAGGGGTTGTAACTACCATTACTTGATTACAGACCTCGAATTCGTAATCAGAGACCTCGAAAATCCCCGAGAGACGATTTTTAAGACAAAATATTGTTTTTACTGTTTTTTCATTACAGTGACGACTGGGGGTGGTTTTGTGGGTTTGGAACTACCTTTACTTGATAGTCTCTTGGACTATCAAGTAAAGGTATGTTTTTTTAATTTGTTTATCAGTCAGTTAATAGACCAGTGAAGTTAGCTTTTGACAAGGACAAAATTAATAACAGAAAACGAATGATGAGGAAGGGAAGAAACTGCCGTCAGAAATACAGAAACCAAAAATTCAAATGCTTTAAAGGCCGGAGGGCTGTGGAGGGCGCGTTTTAGGGGTCAAACGCGGTTTTTCGTTATTTCCGGCGAAAGTTGACCTCCAATCGAAAAATGTTGTATGGCAATGTTGTAGGTATTAAAAGGATCTACAAATTTTATGAATATAACTTTTTCACGTAACCTTAAAGATTCAAAGAAATATTGAAAAAACCGTCTTTTTCGTTTTATATTTTTCTCCTGCAAAAATGATTTTTTTTTTCATGAAATTTTCAGGAGACTTACCTTTCGATGTCCTAAATAAGCTGTAATTTGCAGGAGAAAAAAATTAAAAATGAAAAACACGGTTTTTTCAATATTTCTTTGAATCTTTAAGGTTACGTGAAAAAGTTATATTCATAAAAGTTGTAGATCCTTTTAATACCTACAACATGGCCATACAACATATTTCGATTGGAGGTCAACTTTCGCCGGAAATAACGAAAAACCGCGTTTGACCCCTAAAATGCACCCCTACAGCTCTCCGGCCTTTTACGCATTTGCATTTTTGGTTTCTGTATTTCTGACGGCAATTTCTTCCCTTCCTCGTCATTCGTTTTCTGTTATTAATTTTGTCCTTGTCAAAAGCTAACTTCACTGGTCTATTAACTGATAAACAAATTAAAAAAACATTATTTCGGCAGGATTTTCGCAGGCAACCTTAGCGATCTTTCTTAATTATGGCCTTAACTATCATCTCCAATTTTTTCGTTCGTCCACCTTAGGACGACACATTTTCTGCAGCCGTCTCTTGGACTATGATTACAGACCTCGGATTCGTAATCAACGGCCTCGAAAACCCCCGAGAGCCGATTTTAAAGACAAATTTTTTATTTTTCAAAATTTTTTTCCACTGTTTCACTGGCGGGTGCTTTTGAGGGGGTAAAACCACACTACATTTCCAATTTTCGGAGTGAGGCGGAGGTTAGTGCTGATGAATGTTCCTGAGGGTCTAAGGAATCAAGGAAAAAAAGAATTTTTAAAATCGGAGCTGTTCCACCACTTTTACAGATTTTCCGGCTTATTTACTGGACTAATATACACCCTTCAGTACGTAAATCTATATTAGTAAACTCTTAAAATTGTACTGGATTATATAATTTGGTACAGATGTTGAATTGATATGTAGTTTAGGGTATTTTTTTTTAATTTTCTCCAAAAACAAAGTTCATACAATAGAGCCACACTGCCTATAAAAGCAGATACACTATATTGTCAGCAGGGTTTGGCACTGCGACCCGGAGTTTTTTGTTAGATTACTACTGAGTAAAGAAATATTTAACTATGCATCGGTTTTGTAATTCATCTAATGTCTGATAGAATAATTTTATGTTTTTTTTGTATTCCTTAAATTACCCCTAAAAATATTAGGGCCCTAAAAAATTTCCATTCTACATTTTATCCCACTAAATTTAGAGGGAACACCCCCAAGTTGGGAATCCTGGCAGTCAGTTCATCAATTAACCGGGCATTTTGAGTTGGCATAGATTTTTTTTATTTGTAATAGAGGCGGGGTGAGTTTCTAACTGAGTTTGGGGATAGAGAAAGAAAGTTTTAATAGGTTTTAAAACAATAAGATTTTCTAAAAGTTTTTTTAATAACTTTTGGATGTAGCTTCAATAATAAAAATATTGTCTGAAAACGCAAGTAATTCAAGAATTACAAGGCGCAAAATTTTACATAATATACCCCGACGTTATGTATATTTTTAACGACACTTTGAGCTTAATAATATAATTTAATTAACTTAATCTAAGAAAAAAATAACATTTGAAAATATTGAAACACAGAAAGGAAAAAATCACTTTAATAATTAATTATTAATAATTTAGGTTTATAAATATAAACTCTATGATCGTTTATTAGTCACAACCAACTTTTTTATAATTATTACCCTAAATTTATTATTAAAATAATTATATTTCCTTTTTTAGTCCAAGAACGATCTTCGTGAAATACCTAAAATCTCAAACGGCTAAAAATTTGAGTGATCGTTCTTGGGGTGACAAGAAACTATTCTGACTATGAAAAAGTGTGCTCCGATTTACAGTTAGGGTAGAAACCGCCCCTTTAAATTTTGTTTTCTAATTATCTCACAAACTATGAGATATATGAAAAAAGGTTTCGACAAAAAATTGTAGATTTTTATATGTATTTGCTATAAAAAAAGGCTCCACCCTCTTACCCCTATCTAGAATAGTTTACCCGTAAACCGCCCTTAAATGTGAAAAAATTGGAAATCATTTGTTATTTTGGCACATTTGTGACATTTTAAGAAGAAAATACTCTTGGCGTTTTCTTCGAAAAATGGATATTATAGAAATTACAAAAAGACGGTATCTACCCCCTTTGCACGATACTGGAGTCTAACTGTCGTGAATTATTGAAAAGAATTCATATCCATGATAGTCCAAGAGACGGCTGCAGAAAATGTGTCGTCATAAGGTGGACGAACAAAAAATTAGAGGTGATAGTTAAGACCATAATTAAAGATCGCTAAGGTTCCCTGCAAAAATCCTGCCGAAACAATGTTTTTTTAATTTAGGCCAAGCTGTAGAGCATTTTTGCTTTACATAAAGACTAATAGCAAACCGATTGTGCGATGATATAAAAGCAGATGGATAGGTATGTGTGTTTCACTCGAGTTTCCGGTCCATTTGTTAGTTATCAACAGTTTATTGCAAAAAAACGCGATTTTTGTCTTTTTCAAGAAAAATAAAATACTAATAAAAAAAAAGTTTTTATTGAAATGTACCAAAAAGGAAATATAATTATTTTAATAATTTAGGGTAATAATTATAAAAAAGTTGATTGTGACCAATAAACGATCATAGAGTTTATATTTATAAACCTAAATTATTAATAAATTATTAAAATGATTTTTTCCTTTCTGTGTGTCAATATTTTCAACTGTTATTTTTTTCTTAGATTAAAGTAATTAAATTATAATATTAAGCTTAAAGTGTCGTTAAAAATATACACCAATTTTCAAACATAATGCCGGGGTATATTTTGTAAAATTTCGCGCCTTGTAATCCTTGAATTTCTTGTGTCTTCAGACAATATTTTTACATTTATTTTAGAAATTGATTCGTACCGTTGTTTACGTGGCGTGTTTCTATGGTTTTTTAAACAAAATTTTTGAAATGGCCTCTGAAGTCACAGAAATGCCGCGCAAAACAACTCGTTTCAATAATAATCAAAACATCTTGCCCAAAAAGAATTCTTTTTTTTAATTCAATAAGAATGTTTTATTGAATGATTTCATGTGTTTGATAATTTTTAATATGATAATTATTGATTTTAAAATTATCTTTAAAAATTGTGCATATAGCAGGTATATTATGTTATGAAATTGTGCTTACATTCGAATTTTTATTATTTTTTATTTATTGTTAAAAATTTATAGTCAACATAAACTTGTTACTATGTTTTTTGTCTTATGTTAATTGCTATGGTTAGTAATTAATGTTGATTTTCATAATTATTGTTTTTAATTTTCTGCATGTACCTACTACTTGAAAAAGTCTAAATCTATAGACGTCTATAGACTTAGAGTTTTTCAAGTACATACAGAAAATTAAAAACAATAATTAAAAAAATCAACATGAAGACAAAAAACATGGTACCTAACAAGTTTATGTTAAGTATAAATTTTTAACAATAAATAATAAAAATACCCGTAAACCGACCCTAATTGTGAAAAAATGGAAATCATTTGTTTTTTTGGCAGATTCGGGTTTTTTGTGACATTTTAAGAAAAAAATACTCTTGGCGTTTTCCTCGAAAAATGGAAATTATAGAAATTACAAATAAACGACACCCCCTTGCACGACATTGTAGTGAGAGAGATAGCGTGATTGTCGGAGCTTGTTCCACTATATCATCGTCAGCTGTCAAAATTAAACACAATAATTTATTATTAAAATCAACATTAATTCTAACCATAGCAATTAATATAAGTTAGGGGGTATAGCACCCCGTTTTACAATTTAAATCGTGAAGTAGTTTTACAAAATATTATATAAAAATATTTAACACTTTCAATTTCAGATTTTTTTTTCGAAAATATTTTTTTAACTAACTTAAAATATCCTGACGAAAAATAATAAAATTATGCCCCTATATAATATTATTATGAAACAAGATCATAAAAATATTCTTATTTTTTCAAGAGAAGAATCCTAAATAATTATAATTATGTCGCAACATAATTATTTTTCGTTTTTCGTATTTCTTCCTATGTATACCTATGCATTTAGTTTTATGCCAGGACATAATAATATTGGGTGCCCGACATGAACAACTCAGTCCAGAATAACTCCGATCAAAACAACTCGCTCAAAATAACTTAAGTTAAAATAACTTTTGTCCGAATCGACTCGGCGGAAAAAGAACTCGGCTCAAAACAACTCCAGGCAAAAGCAACTCCGGACCAAATAACCCCGGTTACAATGACTTGTTTATGAGTGAATTTGAGACTACAACTTAAGAATATTGAAGATCATCGCTTTTTTTGATAAAGGGGTATGCGAATTGTCTCGCAGTGAAACGGGAAGGGGCAAATGTGGAGTTTTTAAAAAAACAATTCCGGGGTGAACGATAAACGGGTATGCGAATTGTAATTCCGGGGTGAACGATAAAGGGGTATGCGAATTGTCTCGCAGTGAAACGGGAAGGGGCAAATGTGGAGTTTTTAAAAAAACAATTTTGGGGTGAACGATAAACGGGTATGCGAATTGTAATTCCGGGGTGAACGATAAAAGGGTATGCGAATTGTCTCGCAGTGAAACGGGAAGGGGCAAATGTTGAGTTTAAAAAAAAAACAATTCCGGGGTGAACGATAACGGGGTATGCGAATTAGATAGTTAATTGTTTGAATAGAACTGCGTTTTCTAAAAAATGTATATATAATTGACAGTCAATTAAATATATATTTTTTAGAAAATCAGTCTCAAAGTGAAAAAAAAAATTAAAAACTAAAATCAAACTAAATGAATGTAATATTGTGTAATAATGTATAATGAGTTGAAATTATTATTGAGGTGTTCTGAGTTGTTTCATCTGGAGATATTTTGCCCGGAGTCGTTTTGGTACTGAGTTGTTTTGGTCCTGAGTCGTTTCGTCCAGAGTTGTTTTGTTCGGAGTTGTAAAAATCAAAGTTGTTTCGTCCGAGTTATTGTGACCTAGCACCATAATATTGTATTTTGCTTGTCAGTACCTACGCCTACATAAATCAAATCACTCAAAAAAAAATTCTGAAATAGGATTTGTTAAATATTTTTATATATTTTGTAAAAATATTTTACGATTAAAGACGGCGTGCCATATTAGGGTATAAAATGTAGTCAGTAGGTACAATTATTATGTTATGAAATTGTGCTAACATTCGAATTTTTAGGCGCAATTAGCGTAAGCTAAAGCGCCTTATATGTACTTGCTTTGTCTGTGAATCTGTGAGTCACGCTTTTTGTATCCAGCGTACAGCCCAAACGCCTTAACCTATTTTAATAAACTTTTTTTGTTCGATGCGTCTCCGGGTAGCTTAAATCCTAACGTCGCCCGATTTTTGAATTTTGACCCCAGAGGGGAGCAATAAAGAAAACACGAAGTTTTTCGCTTATAACTCACTCAATTTAAATCAGATCGGTTCGAAACCTGTCAAACGAAAGAGGAGAAAATTTTACATAAATTTCGTACAACAGAATTTGCCAAAACAGTTTTTTTTATACATATAGAAATAAATTCAATTTGATATAATAGTGCAGGCAAATTAAATTTGGAATGTGTATTAATTGTAGACAAAACTTTTATCATTGTAAACGGTAAAGGGGCTCATAATGAACTTAAAAAATAAAAATCCCCGGCCAGGGTAGTATAGGGTTAATTCGGGGGGGTTAAAAAGAGGGGCAAAATATATTATTGCGTTTTCCAGAGAAACTTAATGTTCTATCAAAAAATGTTCTACAGGACAGTTGTAGAACATAAAATGATCTACAACTTTCATAGAGGCTACTTTTTACTGTGATCTCAAAATGTCCGTGAAAAATGCAAAATGTGCGAAGAAAACGATTCTTTTGTTTTTTATTTTTCATTTTCGCATAAATAACTCAATTTTGATGACATTTTGTGAAAGCATGCCTCTTTATGTCTTAAATAAGCACAAATATTTTTACATAAAAAAATCAAGAAGTTTTTGTGATAATCAGTTCTTTCAGTCAAAACCCATTTTTTTCAAGAAAAAATTCTACGGTGAAAAATCATCGTACAGAGTTGTTCCTGTGCTTATTTTTTGTATTTTTACATGTACTTTTTGATGCAATAATAAAAAATAATGGTGCCTATTTAACAACACGCTCAAAAATTGGAAAAACTCAAAAATGACTTTTACAACTATGAATTTTTCAGTAATTGTTGATAGTTTGCTTTGCTTTAAGAAAATTGTAAAACGGATTACACCCTTCAATTGTGCGAACAAAAATACAAAAGAAGCTGTCTTTCATTGTTTTTTGTTATTTTTTTTGCAGTTATATGCTATAAACATTAAATTAGAATAATAAAGCTTTACACAAGTAAGCAAAATAATCATTTTTTTGTCATAGAATCAAAAAATATCCAAAACAAAAGTTGTAGTAGATCATGAAAAAATCTGCAACTTTTGTACAGGTTACTATATAACATAACCTCAAAACTTCCGAGAAAAATGCAACAAATTCTATTTTTTAGTATTTTTTACTTTTTATTTTTAAATTTTCATTTTTGAGCATTTTTTTGAATTGTGACTATACATTTTTATTATTTTAGCTAAAAGTATTTGTCAAAATAAAAAAATAACAGTGTTCGATGATTTTTCAAGTACCTACATGGTTCGGTCTACAATTAATACACATTCTAAATATAATTTTCCTTCACAACTGGAGCTAGAAGGAAACCTCCTTTTTGACAGCTTTATTTATCATGTTCCTTATCGAATTGTAAATTGAAATTACATGTCTTCATAATATAATGAACGGCCTTAGATAATGTGAAGACATATCATCAAACAAGAAACTACAGCGAGTTTAAAACCTGCTAAACATATCTAAGCGAAGCTTGTGACGGCCTTTGCAATGCCATGATTCTGATATACAACAAAGTGCCACTAGAAAACAAAGGGTCAAACGACTCCAAAATTAAAAAAGCCTTAAAACATATTTATTTAAATTCAAATTTTTATGAGATTGAACAATTTTTAGAATATTTTGTATATCACCTTGACGCAATATATATTTTTATAAGAACGTATAAATAAAGACTATTTATTATAATTATTATTAACAGGAAAAAAATTAAAATTTTTAGTCGTTTTTTAAGCATGGCAGTTAAAGGGTTGTTAAAGGGTTCAAAATTAATATATATGTTTGAGTCCCAACAACAGTTTAAGTTTATTCCAGCTTGTCCAGAATTGTTCCCGTTCTTAATGTACCTGCCGACTGGCCAAATAGGATACGGTGTATGTATATTTACCATTAATGCACAGGTGACGGCAACATCTGGCAAATTACCACAATTCCAAGTACACAACCGATAATCCAGAGTCAACACCATCTCGGCACTGAATATTGCGAACTGAACAATGGTGAAACGATGACGTGTCAGGAACTGCTAGCCGTGTCCGGTGCTTTGAGCGCCGCCTTGCCCACCGGACAGACAGCGCTTGATTCTTTTTTCTGCTCGTTGACTAAGGGCATCACGAGTCGACAACTACAGCATCAACAGGTGAACGTCGGCGGTGATACATTCCTATTTCATCAATGGCCGACGGAAGAAGATTTCGTCTGTTGCCAGGATCTGTTGCAGTGTGAGAATGGTGAAAGTGGTGAAAAGAAAAAAAGATCGCGAGTGTGGGTGTTCATCTGTGCTATTTGCAGGCACATAAGGACGTGTTATTATTTTATGAAGAAATATGTGAAATGTTTAGTTGAACAAAAACGATTCCAACAAGGAATACTTTTAGCTATTTTAATTAACACATTATCGATGGGTGTCGAATTTCACAATCAACCGCAGTGGTTAACGACAGTTGTTGAAATTAGCAACATTGCTTTCTCGGCAATCTTTGCTGTCGAAATGTTGCTTAAAGTAATCGCCGAAGGACCTTTCGGATATATTTCAAATGGTTTTAATGTGTTTGATGGCGTTATAGTCGTCCTAAGGTAAGCTCATTATTTAGATATTTGTATCAGTGGCGTAGATATGGGAGAAGTTCAGGGGGTCTGGATCCTTCCTTGAACTTGAACAAATATAGTTAGATTTATTTTTTTTATAAATTTTAAAGTAGCAATAACCTGCCCAACTTGGTTAAAGCCAGTGCAATTATTGTTCTTAAGAAAGACATTTATTTTTAGAGTAAATTTTATAATATTGGTATGTTCTGCCAACATAAAGTCATCTCAAAACAACTAGAGGATCAACTTTTATGAAGCTAAAAATCATCAATAATTTGTAAAACTAATGTAACATTGAAAAAAAACGCAAACAAATCTTGAATACAACATATTGACCATCAACTTTCAGTGTCTGACATTAAATTTATTTTGTGCTGGTTATGTGCATGTCTGCACCAATTTCTAAGGAGATCGAGAAAAAAATGTAAAAAATTGTCAAATTTTGAGTGTGCCCACGAGCGTACAAATTTTTTCTCGCAATTTTCATCATCTCAGTATAAAAGATTAAAATCTCAGTTTTCAATTCAGCTAGTGCAAGTCGATCTACGATTTTTTAACTCGGAGATACAGCAATTTTGAAAAAAACCTTATCAAGTAGTAATTTCTACACACTGAGCAACACCATCCCAATGTCGCTGAGTGTCGTATTCTTGGACAAAAGTAACAATTTGCATTGCTTGAGTTTCGGAAATTTTTCTGAGCTTTCGCAAACGTAATATTATTTATTGCGACCGCTTAACAGTGTTTGACGACATCAATTAATGTTTGACAAACTTTACTTTAAGGTCCATTCCATGTCAAATCGACCGATAGTTGGAATTGATCCCTTCCTATTTGGATGAAATTATTACTTTTTTTTTTTTGGCTCTAATTTTTTGTAGTCTATCTCTATCTGTTCTTAAAGACTGAAATTTTCAGAAGTGTTTTTTTCGAAGATAAATAAATTTTGGAATTTTGAAAAAAAAAATTAAATTAGATATTTATTGCTCAAAATTGTGAAATTAAATATTTGTTAAAGATTATTTTATTAAATTTTTGCGAAAAAAATGTTTTTTTCAAAAATCAAAAATTCATATTTTTGAAAGAAAAAAAAAACACTTCTCTGAATATTTCATGGTCTTTTAAGAACAGATAGAGGTAGTCTACACAAAATTTGAGCCAAAAAAAAAATTGTTTTTGATTTATTCAAATTTGAAAATTTCAAAATTTTGTAATCTTTTGATTTTTCAAAAATTGTTTTTTAAATATATTTTTTGTAGCCCCAAATATCCTCTTTAAAATGAACCAAGGTCAATTTTGTAACTATAATAGTTTTAGAGATAAAAAATAAACTTGGGAGATTCGATAAATGATAAATTTTTGAATTTTGCAAAACTTTGGAAAACATGAAATGGGATGAAATAAAACTTCTTATCTAATTTTATCCAAATCGGAACGGGTCGATTCCAACTATCGGTCGATTTGACATGGAACGACCCTTTAGTATTTTTTTATATTTTTTTTGTGTACTTATTAAAAAAATGTTTTTAATCGGCGAACAATTATGTCAAAAGGTTTTACAGATTATTATAAACGTTTGACAGATGTTCGTTCAGTAGTAAAATTTTTCCTTTTAAAAAATGCAGCCCTTGTTTTTAACGATGTGAAATCGTGTCAACAGTTTTAACGGATCATTAGAATCTTTTAACAGGTGAAATTTTAATTGGTTAATTACATTTAAATGCAATAAATTAATGAGACAAAAATTCTTAACGAAGTGAAATCGTGTTAAGAAGTTTGACAGGTCATTATATTTAATTTTTAGTATCTAAAGGCCATAAACTCATTAAAAGCACATTCTGTAGACGCTTACATTGATATTTGGAGATAGAAGTATACTGATAAATATTGTGTTTAGGCCCCTTAAAATGTAAGTTTTTAGAAATGATTTGTTACAATCGTTTGGTAGTTGTTTGAACAAAGATAATCATTTCAAAGATTTGACTCTAGTCCATATTTTGTATTATTTTTTGTGTAAGTATACTTGACCCCTTCACTTAATAAAAAAAATGTATTTTGTTTTAATGTTTAAAGTTTACTTACACAAAAAATGACAATAACATTATTATTTTCTACATTAATTTTTTGATCATAAATATAAAATATATTATATAATATATTAAATTTTATTTTTCTTTATTTATTTATAAGCAATATAAAAAACCCTGAAAACGCGTGATGATATAGTTTATGATCCGGGTTTAGAAATATATACCTTCATCTGTTATTTGATAATGACAAAGATTATATGTTAATATATAAATTAATAAATCGAGCATGGGTTGCCTAACTAAATCGCGTATCGATGCTGTTAAATCAAATAAATTCTAATTAACTCTTTTGGATCAACTTCCCCGATTTGTTAACCAAAAAAATAGAGCCTAAGATGAGAGAATATGACACAAGGAATTGGAAAAATACAGGTTGCCTTCCTTTCAGCCCACGAACGCCACTAGAATCAGCCTAAAGTTGTGGATGTATCGGGAAACGAGACTTGAGATATAATAGTCTTGTATGGACAGTGTAACCGAATACAGTGGTAACAGTGCGAGAAATACCATTGATTCTATACATATTTATTTATCAGCAACAATACATAATTTTGAAATACAAATTTTTATATAGTGTGACCGGTAACTGCTCGTATTCCTCTCGGGAAAGAAACTCTGACTAATATTGCAACAACACTGGCAAAACTGCTCTTTGTTGGTGAAAATGTTTATTTACAACAATAAAATAAACTCAAAGTACACAGAACACAACTATTTACAAGGTATGTTTATGTGAATGATCTATATTTTTGTACAGAATCAATGGTATACCTCGCACTGTTACCAATCTTCTTCAATACTGTTACCACTGTACTTCGGTTACACATCTCTATATCTTTATATATGTTACGGCTTTTTGGCTTTTAAGATATTTAAAAAATACCTAATAATAAGAAACTTGTTTGCATCTAGTTTTATCCACCAGAGTTTGGTGGGATCTAGTTTTAGCCGGCATGATATCGGCTAGACCTAGTATCAGCCACTAGGGTTTGGTTGGACCTAGTTCTAGCCGGAATGGTACCGATTAGACCTAGTTTTACCCGAAAACATTCGGCTGATACTAGTTTTAACCAAGATAAGTGGCTACACCTAGTTGTAACCGGCTAAAACTAGTTGTAGCCGCACTTCGGGTTTTAGCCTTAACATATATACAGGCTGTCCCATCGGTCTGGGGGCGGAGGATAGCTCCTCACTCAGGCAACATATTAAAATTCTGTTTTCGCTAGTCGATAGGTACCCCCTTTGTGCACAAATTAAAATTAGTTTCTTTTATACAGAGTGTTCAAATACAGAGTGGCACATTAACCTTATGTTTTTTTAAATGGAGCATCCTGTATATTGTGACATTTTTAGAAATTTTTCTTTTTAAATTTAACCCCATACAAATGTGGTATTATAAGAAAGCTTATTAAAACTCGCATTCAGAAATACTAAAATATACAGGGTGTTGCATTAAAAAAAGTAGTTTTTTAAAGTTTCGAGTAAGTTTAAAATCCCCGTATATTAAAAAACAAACTACAATTTTTCCACACGTGAATGAAATCTGCATTAAAAAACCTTTTTTTCTGCGAAAACTCGAAGTCAGTATCTCAAAGGGTTTAGCCACCAAAAGCGTCTGAACTGCGCCATTTTTTTTTTCAATCAACTCCCTCTAGCGGGAGAACGGTTCAGGATAGGCCCATATAATTGTGTATCAAATTTATCAGCACTGAATTGGCTTTCTAAAAATGTCACAATATACAGGGTGTTCCATTAAAAAAACATAAAGTTAATGTGCCACTCTGTATTTGAACACTCTGTATAAAAGAAACTAATTTTAATTTGTGCACAAAGGGGGTACCTATCGACTAGCGAAAACAGAATTTTAATATGTTGCCTGAGTGAGGAGCTATCCCAGACCGTTGGGATACCTGTATATTTTTTCTGTCCGTGTGTATGTAACTGAACTCCTCCTAAACGGCTGGATCGATTTTGATGAAATTTTTTGTGTGTGTTCAAGGGGATTCGAGAATGGTTTAGATTCACAATTTGGTCCACTGGAAAATGTTTTTTTAATTAATTTTTAGAAAATAAGCTTCTATTCAGGTGAAATTCATTAACTAAATATACTCATATTAGCGTTGCGAGTAAACAACGTCGGATGGCTCAATCGGTAGAGCGTGCGACTGTCAATATCAGGATCGTGGGTTCAAGCCCCACGTTGGGCGAAAATATTTTTATTTTTTTTTTCTACATTGCTTTAAATTTATTTTAATTTTATTTAATTAATTAAAAAAATATTACCTAATAGTTTAAAAAAGTATAAATACTGCTTTTGAACGGTAACTCCGATCATCATGAAATTTGGGCACAACATTCATCTCGGTAAACTAAGATGAATGTGTGTACTCATGTTCCTCCCTTCCTCATTCGTTCTTTTACACCCGGGAGAAACCGGACGGGACTGCTAGTAATATATTATAATACTCAAATCTTTGATTAACGTCTGATTAGAACTCTTCAATAAATAAAATTATCGACCAATTTTTCAGACAAATATATTAACAAAAAATATAAAAATTAATACATTAACGTTTCGGTTCGGATTTGGACATTGAAAAAATAATAACAAACAATTTTGTTATTATTTTTTCAATATTTAATAATTAAAAACTTAAAGCGATTTTTTTTCAAAAACCAATTAGAAACTATATATTAATTATTTTTTATATTTTTTAGATCAGTTCTGAAGAAGGAACAAATCCGGACCGAAACGTTAATGTATTAATTTTTATATTTTTTGTTAATATATTTGTCGGAAAAATTGGTCGATAATTTTATTTATTGAATATATAAAACTGTTTCCACTGTTTGCGCTGCCTTATATATCTCTCCAGCCACAGAACAGTACTGTTCTGTGCTCTCCAGCCTTGTTTCTCGATACTTCCAGAACTTTCGGCTGATTCCAGTAGCGTTCGCGGGCTGCGGGGAAAGTAGGCAACCTGTATTTTTCCAATTTCTTGTGTCATATTCTCTCATTTCAGGCTCGATTTTTATGATTAACAAATCGGGAAAATTAATCCACAACAGTTAATTAGAATTTATTTAACAGCATATGTACGTTATTTAGCTATAGGCAACCTATTGAGATTTATCAATGTGTATATAACTCGTATCTTACATAGATATATAATTTTTGTCATCATCAAATAACAGATGAGGGTATACAGATTGTATCAAATCAAAACAGTCCATAGAATATTCTGTGTGTAAGACAGAGACGATATTATATAAAGCACTAAAGCAGTAAGTAAGAATGAGATAAATGATCGCTAATAGCTAGTTACTGTGGTTATACAATCTGATAGTATCGCCCTTGTTTTCTATACAGTAAAAATCACAATTTTATTAAATGTCAGTATTCACTAGTGAAATTATTGATAAAATGGCAATTTATACTGTTCGGGAAAAAATCCAAATAATTAAATGGTTTTATGGTGGTAATTCAACCGCCAACATAATAAATTTATTTGTAGTTGTTTTAATTGATAAATTGGTAAAAAGATTTACAGTGTACGTAATTATTTATTTACGTAACCACAGTAACTATATTAGCGATCATTTATCTCGTTCTTACTTACTGCTTTTATAGATCTTTATATATCGTCTCTGTCTTACACACAGAATGTCCTATGGACCGTTTTGATTTGATACAATCTGTATATTATAGTCCAAGAGACGGCTGCAGAAAATGTGTCGTCATAAGGTGGACGAACGAAAAAATTAGAGATGATAGTTGAGACCATAATTAAGAAAGATCGCCTACGAAAATCCTGCCGAAACAATGTTTTTTTAATTTGTTTATCAGTTTATAGACCAGTGAAGTTAGCTTTTGACAAGGACAAAATTAATAACAGAAAAGGACTGATGAGGAAGGGAAGAAACTGCCGTCAGAAATACAGAAACCAAAAATTCATTTCCGGCGAAAGTTGACCCCCAATCGAAAAATGTTGTATGGCAATGTTGTAGGTATTAAAAGGATCTAGGTACAACTTTTATGAATAACTCCTTCACATAACCTTAAAGATTCAAAGAAATATTGAAAAAACCGTGTTTTTCGTTTTTAATTTTTTTTCATGAAATTTTCAGGAGACTTACCTTTCTATGTCCTAAATAAGCTGTAATTTGCAGGAGAAAAAAAATTAAAAACGAAAAACACGGTTTTTTCAATATTTCTTTGAATCTTTAAGGTTATGTTAAAAAGTTATATTCATAAAAGTTGTCGATCCTTTTAATACCTACAACATTTCCATACAACATTTTTCGATTGGAGGTCAACTTTCGCCGGAAATAACGAAAAACCGCGTTCGACCCCTAAAATGCACCCCCCACAGCCCTCCGGCCTTTTACGCATTTGAATTTTTGGTTTCTGTTTTTCTGACGGCAGTTTCTTCTCTTCCTCCTCATTCGTTTTCTGTTGTTAATTTTGTCCTTGTCAAAAGCTAACTTCACTGGTCTAAAAACTGATAAACAAATTAAAAAAACATTGTTTCGGCAGGATTTTCGCAGGCAACCTTAGCGATCTTTCTTAATTATGGTCTTAACTATCATCTGTAATTTTTTCGTTCGTCCACCTTATGACGACACATTTTCTGCAGCCGTCTCTTGGACTATTAGTAATACCAGATCTCGCACTAATAGGATTTCGTAGTATTCGCGGACATATTTAAGATCTAATTATATTGGTGGCAATCATTGGAAAAAATCATACCCTAACCTAGAAATGTGTCATTAAAATATGTTGATATCTGATATATCATTTGTAAACATCATTTCCATTTCATTTTGATTGGTTGTCCCCAATGTAATGCTTTCTTTGTTTTTTATACCCAAACCAGCTGAGACACATTTATCATTCATATTGTCGAGAATTGCGTTTATATTTTTAATTTTAGTAATACCTGCTTTTTCAGATTTTAATTATTTGTTTAGAAGTAACTACAGGGATTTTTGCGGATAATATAATTTGAATTGTTACCTTGAGTTATCTTCTGAATAATGCCTGAACTGATAAGCCGCAATGACTCAGACTGCAGCTTACCTTGTCAGCGTTATCCTTATACCAAAGCAGCCGGACCACTTCATGATGAACTACAACTAGCTTATTCAAGCACTAATATTTGAATTAATTACTAATATGATGATGTTTTTAATTAATAATATTTAATAACTTGCAATATTGCACAGAAATTCACTTTCTATCCATACACTATGAAAGCCAAATTACGAATGCATTATCGCTTTCTAAAACTTCACTATCAGTATTTTGCTCGTTATCTGCTTCTAAAAATTTATTTCTAGATCTACACACATTAGATGAATGTTCCTTTACATTACAGCTATATTCGCGAAAGAAACATTTTTTTGATAAGGTTTGATTTATCGCATACTTTGCAATTAGCTTTAGTCTTCTCTTTTCCTTGCGCTTTCTTATAATACTTTTCATAATTCGTGCCACTGGCTCTGTAATTACTCCTTTTGCTGACGTCACTGAACCTGAGTTAGTGCATCTCTACTTGTTACATTTTGACTTGAATTTCATTCGAAGTGTTAATCTTTCAACAAACTCTCTTGTCTGTGCTAATTCTAACGCTTTTCTAAGTTTGAACACCTTGACATCCTCTTCGAAAATAATATTTATCGCCAGTTACATTGTGATTTCTAGTTCTGCTCCAATTCCAAAATACATTGCCATTTTTCTCACTCTGATCATCCATTCAGAAACTATTTCAAGTTATTTTTCTTTGCTGTATAGAATTCATGTCTGCATGCGAACTGTGATTTCACTGGTTCAAATTGAGAGTCGAATTTCTTTGTCAAGTTCTTAAAGGTTTCATTTTCTAGTTTTGTTGGTAAACAAATATTTCGCAGTATTTTATATCATGACTCAGATAGACTATTAAGAAAAAATACTTTCTTTTTAGCCTCGTCTCTTATCTCATTCGCTGTGAATAATTGAGACAGACATTCCTTATAAATGGTCCAATCCAAATTTTTAAACTCAATTCTTTTAAATATCCTTTTATTGAGTCCGCAGTAGCCTCAACTACTGGCTTTTTTATCCTCGTCGTCACTTGTTGGGTACTTTATTTTTAATAAGTATTTTAAATTAATGCACGATATATTTCATTTTAACTAAGTATATTTTCAAGTGGTTATTTTAGAATTTATAATAATTAACCTAAAAAGTATTCTTACTTATGCAATATTTATAAAAGGTTAAAGTTTATATAATGCACTACATTATCACATTAATATTATGATAATCAATGTTACAAATAGAAATACAAGTATTAACTTTGTAACTAAACATAACTTACGAAAGACTTATTCAGAACAAACTGACAAACCAATCAAGAATAAAATTTATAAATCAGTAATCACCGATCATTACCGAACCTTTTCGCAGTAATCTCTGTTCAGTATAAATCTTCTTTGGTATAGGTATTAAAAGGCAAAAATTGAGAATTTTTCAAACGGGGGACTATAGAAATTCGCAGGTTTGGGTGAATTTTTATGAAAAAAAAAAAAGAATTAAATTGGCAATATTTCTACGACTCAACATCGTATTGACAATTTTTATATTTAAAGGAGGGAAGGGGGGCAAACATAATAATTAAAACTAACATAGTTGGCTTGGACTGTTGAGTAACAATTGAAGTATAGTGTGATTGTTGTTCTCAGTGCTGTGGAATTATGTAAGACGTTCCTGGGCGAACGTGAAGGCAGTTCGGGCCTGTCTGTGTTGAGGACATTTCGTTTGTTGCGCATTCTGAAGCTGGTACGCTTCATGCCAAACCTACGAAGACAACTGTTTGTCATGTTACGCACAATGGACAATGTTGCGGTTTTCTTCTCACTGCTAATACTTTTTATATTTATATTCAGGTAAGCTCAACAACGCAATTACAATTAAAATTTCATTGCATTGTCGTTTTGTTTCATAGATTTTTAATAAATAATCGGTTCAGTTGTCGATCATTTTTAAATTTTCTTTGTTGAAATTACTCATGATTATGTTTTATTAGAATGGAATTCGTAAATTTCCAAAGAATGTTTAATTAAGTGTGCTTTCATACATCAAAATAAAGAAAAGACGATAACGATTTTGATATTTATGGATGAGAGCTTAATATATATATTTTTAGGGCAGCGAATATATTTCTTGCTGTACATTTTTCAGAACAATTAAATTGCCAATTAGTCAGTTACAAAAATTTATGAAATACTCCTAAGGAATGTTTTTCAGTTTTTGCATCAGCCGTACATGTGTAGTGTTTTCTTTTTTTTTTTAAATAAATAATTGTATCGTTAACCAAAAAATTTGCTTTCCTACGCTGCGCTTGATGTAATTTATTACACATTGGGAAGCCTTTATGAAAAAAATATTTTTTTTAATGGAACATTGGCTTTTAATTAGAGACAACTTAACTTTTAATTCCTCTTTTACTTTTTTTGATATTCTTTATTCAAATGTGAAAGTTACACATTAAAAAATGATACAAAGCGACAATCCAGATGCAAACAAGACCGTGTAGCATATTAGTTACAAAATTATTTTTAAAACTAATACACAGGTTATAAGTGAATTGTGCGCTGTTGCTTTCTTTGTTATTATTTGGAGATATGACTACGTTTAAATGGATATTTTTTATTAGTTTGCACAGATTTTTCGTGTGACAACAACAAGAACGATTGAGCACCAGTATTATGAGTCATTCGTATAAATAACTTTTTTATATGGAGCGCCCTGTATATTTTTGCATTTTTTTGAAAGAGAAAAAATTGTAGACATAAAAGTTCTAAAGGTGACCTCATATTATATTCACTATAAATACGCTATCGTTGGCGATATACTACGCTTGCCTTATAATTTTGTGATCATTCATCATGTGTTTCCTTACTATCAATGTTGAATTAATTGCCTATATTATCACCTATGTACATTTGACACTTGCTTCTCAAATCTTTCATGGCCTTCTCGCAACGTCTCAAGTAATGTAAGTTAAACACCGTTATATTCAGTTTTAGTATAGGTACTAATACTTTGGGACTTTTATGACCATGTTTTTTAGTTTAAAAAATGACAAAAGTATACAAGAAGTTCTCTTTAGGAAAAAAATATACCATTGTTAATGCCTATTTAACCAAAGTTGTAGCACCAATAATGACAAAATTAGCAATGGTGCACAATTAACTTTGAATTTTAGAAACTCTGTATATTTCCATTTTAGACATAATTTTGGAATGTGTTTTAATATATATTCTAATACCATCGTCAGTTATATTGAAAGTATTAAAAAAAATTGTAAAAGTGAACATTGTTAATCAATGAATATTATAAGTATAAATAGTTTGACAATATCTATCATAATTCAACAAAAAATACTAATAACCTACATTTTTAAAGAGAAATTAAATGTTATGGTTTTGTAACAATCATTCTGGATTCTAGAAGAAATACTAATTAATACAGTAAATGTTCAGTTTTAAAATTTTAATTTTAATACATTGCCGTCACTTTCAGTATTTGGCATTATAATAATGTGCTACGTTCAGTGATAAAATAGATTCGTTGTATATACTTACAGTGAATCTATTTTACTTTATACGGTAAGCTCGTTAAAAATATAATCATGAGGTCATGTTTTTTATCAACTCGTGTAAACAAGAGACATGCACAAGTCATACTGCACCTGAGTCGTTCCTCAGTGACACCTTCAACGCCAAAACTACCTTACAGCTTTTATAGTGTTATTTTAATATTCGATCCTAGACGAGTCCCCCGTCACACCATGACACTATCTTTCACTCTGATATTATACTCTGCTGTCTTTTGTTTATTTAGTTTTTCGTTTATTTTATCATATTTTACGTCTAGGGCATAGTATAAGCAAAATATTATAAAGCAGGGACGATACATTTAACACACTATACCATTACACCAAACGCATACTTACTAAGAACTTTCCAAATCGCTTTAGCACTAATTTTTGGTCATATTTTTAATTAGAAAACGAAACGTTTTGCAAAATTATACAAGTTTATACTTCTCTACGCATGCGTCAGTTAGTGACGTCACTGTACAAATTTTACAATTCACTATTTTTATGTTTTCTATTTAACCAATGACATTTTTTACTTTTAAAAATTTAATAATACTTTTGTATACAATTTTAAAATTTTTTTTTAAATTATTTTTTTTTGATGTTTTAAAAACTGCGAAATAATACCTGTATAGTTTTCAGTTATTTTACATTGTATTTATTTTTATTTTTATGTACTTACAAAAATTGTAGGTAACTAAGAAAAATTAGGAAATGCATTGCATTAAAATCATTATAGTGTTTACAAAATATTATAAACAAAAATGTTGTTCGTTAGAAAAACGAAAATTGCATAACTAGTTGAAATCCAACAATTACAGTAAAAAACATTTAAAAAAAAAGCTTAAAGTAATTTTACAGTCATTTATGCGAACTTATGCTGTGAAACACAAGAACAAAATTGAAGAAAAACTGTTTCGTTGACAATAAAAGTATAAATGAAATTAGCCATTATCTTAAATATGGTGGGAGATAAGTGCTATTATGTGATGGAAGTACGAGTATACCTACATTTGCATACTTAACTAGCAAATGTATATTCCAGTTTAACTGTCAAGTATGATTACACGTGGTAAGGGGCACAATTGCAAAAACATTTACTTTTAAAATGGAATTACAATACGGCTGATATTCTTTAATATGAAAATCTTTATATATTGTCAGAAAGATTCAAAACATTTCATATTTTGTGATTCATCGCGCGACAATATTGTTGCTGACAACTTATAGCCGACAATTCACCTCAGTGACAATTCATTGCTCTTACAGTTTATCGCTAGACAATTTATCGCAACTTAAATTTCTAGCAAGAGGAATTTATCGCAAAGTCACTATAATTCATATCCAGAAGTATTTTAAGAACACATTTAAGGAAATTTGAAGATATGACATGGCATAGTTGAATTTTTAATAATATGGATACTTAGCTTATAAAAAAACGCAGATGATCAGAAAAATTAAAAAAAATATTGAAAAAATCATAATAAAAAATTGTAAATATACCAAAAACACAGCTAATGAACAAGTAAAGTAAAAAAATATATCGAAAAAATCATAATAAAAAATTGCACAAAAATAAATATAGGTATAATATATATAACAATTATTATTATCGTAAAAATAAAATAAATAATTTAACCACGTTTTAAATCTGTAGCCTAAAATTTTGTGGAATTTTAAAGAAATGATAATTGTTTCTTAGTAGCCGTTTGCAAGGGCCATTTACATGTAAATTTAAATAAGAGAATCGTGAAAATATAATATTTTACGATGAACTGTCTCTAGCGATGAATTGTCGTGTGACGAATTGACGGCTATGGGTTGTCATACGATGAATGGACGGGGTACCATATTTTGTTGGTTCTTTATGTTGGTGCTTAAATGTCATAATTTCTGTTTTTATCATTCCTGTATGGATAGCTTTTTCCTTTAATATTCCGTAGGTATACATTATAAATTCGCAGATTTTGAAAACTCCAAAAAAATGTATTATTTTCAAAATATTTACCGACGCAGTTTTAAATTTTTGTCTCCGCCCTGCAATTGTTATAAATAATTGCATTGATGTAATTAAGGTTAATTTTTTTCTTTCTAATTTCAAATTATATTGGCATAAATAGTTCGCACAAACGACTTCCTTTTCGTAAATAAGAATCAAATTAAATGCACAGAAGACATATCTAATACAAATATACGCACTTTATTACAACATTATTATAAACAATGTTAACACGGCAGTAGCGTACTGTAAATAGTCATATTGTTTAAGTTACGATGCCATGTTGTTTGTTCTTGTTTTAATTTGATTTTAAATACATATAACAACTGTTTTCTCTCAGAAGGCACGGTGAGTTGTATATTGTTTTGTCCTATCACTTAAACAACGTAAAAATCTCTTAAATATTTAGTGTTGTTAGGAATTAATAGTTTTAACTCCAAGAGAGTAAAGGCCACCGCACATGAGGCTGGTATTGCCGCTAGAATTACTGCTGGGATATGTGCTGGCCGGCAGGTTGGCTACGAAGATGTAAATGACGTCACTGCAGGCTCGTATGCGAGGTTACAAGACGGGTTTCAAAATTAGAATTGGGGAAATTTTCCATGCTTGTTAGACTGTTTGTTTTGAGAAAGAGCTAATCAGGAAACAGTCACGTGGGCGACATGGACAAACACCCTCAAACAAACACGGCGTCATAGCGTGTGTTCTGTTCAGAGACAATAAACGTTCACTTTTGTTAACATTTTAACTATTACTGTGCGAGCACCAAACCCATCTACAAAGCAAATTTCAATACATGTACCGTGTGAAGCGAACATATATAAGCGATCACGAAAACCAGCGCTTGAAAAATAGCAGTCAATTCTAACAAGGAATCTAGCGTCAAAACCAGCCTCGTGTGCAGCGGCTTTAATGTTGAATTTAGAAAATTTGCAAAAATTTGAATAATTTTAGTTTTAAATATCTGGTCAATTTTAAAAAAACTTTCATTTTAATTGTTCTGTTTATACCAGTGTAGGTATCAAGACGTCAGCTGTTTAGACTTTTAAGTCGCCAAAGTTACACCAAAAAAGTAAAATAACAGTTTTAAAATAAAATAAATTATCTATGACTTAGAGAAAAAATATATAGTCGAAGATTTTTGATAACAGTCGTTTAAAAAAACACAATTTTAGTAGTTTACTATGTGTTGAGTGCGCATTTAAAACTCTGATACCATTCTAACTCATTATTCAACAATAATGTCCAGGATATGACTCCTCAGGCATCTAGGTCGATTGTTTTTGAAGGTTACTCCATTATTTGTAAGTAGGATAGAATTATCTACAAGACGGCGGTAAACTAGATTGTGAACAAATAATTACAATTTTTTCATTGAAAATTCTTTAGGCGTGGTAAGGCAAATTGACTTAATGTATCAGACGAAAAAAGAACCGCTTCTCCTTCTCCGACTACAACTGGCAGTTGAGATAAATAGAGTGGAATAATCGTATCTAATTTCTCTTCCAAAGCGTCATACGCTTTCTACACGCATGCGCGACAACACATTCTACATAACCATTTCCTATTCTTGTAAAAATAAAATCGTCAACAAATGCTAAAACCTAAGAAGTTTCACTTTTAATGCGCGAGAGTCTCACGCATACTTTTTCAAATAGCTGACGCGGCACAGGTTTCAGTTTTTATACATAAAAGAACAGACTCATATCGTTGTAAAATTCTGTTATGTTGAACGTGTGATAGTACTCATACAAAAATAAATCATTGATCTACATAGATTAAGATCACTTGTAAAATTTTCATCATTATGCACAGAAAAACGTTATTTCGTAGGGAAAATGGTGCAAAAAAAACTATGTCAAATACTGGTAGATGTACATAGTCGCAAATAAATATAATTTCATTCCATCAATTATTTTTCGAGCAAGATGGATTTCATTATGGAGAAATACCTATGTGTGCTGATAATCTAGTCATTGTAAAATGAAATTTTCTGACAGCTCTTCTGCAGCCCATTGTAAAGACGAGTTCTCATCGTACTTTAATTGATCAGCTTTATTTAATCACGTAAAATTAAATTGGAATTGAACAATGAACACATTTCAATGAAAACTGATTGACTATGTCACCGTCAAAAATGGCGTTAAATGCAGTCTTTGTAACGTGCTAGAGATAATTGTCGTTTTGTTATGGGAATAACGTCGATGGATTTTCTCTGTATTTACTTTTCTCTCCGCGCTACTCCCCTCGTCATTTTTATCAATATCGATTGAAATCACCGCTTTTAAAGAAAATTCACTTAAAAAAATAGTGGCAACACATCTGCACACTAAAAGCTTTAGATTAGAAACAAATTATGCCAATTGGTTAAATGTTAAAGTTTGAAGTGCTTCTCTGCCCTATACAATATCAACGATAGTTAATTTACAGTAGCCTTGAAGAAAAATCTATTTCATTAGAATATACAGATTAGAATAGAATATTATCCGAAACAGCGTTACGCATGATTGGTCAATTAATTACAGTTAAAATATATGAAATAAATTCACTAGCAGAATATAAACAAGCTTTAATTAACAGTGACTTAAGCTCTCTTTTAAATTTGGGAAATTGTAATGTCTTCATGTAAGTATAAAAACAGTTATAGTATTTTAAAGCTGAGTATTCAGGGCTTTCTCGAAAAAGACGTTAGGATTGGGAAGCTATATTAAGTTATTATTATTACGCCAGTGTACTCGTATTGTGAGTTGGATACCTACCAATATACTTCTGTAAATTCAATACAATAGATATAAATAAAGGGAACATTTAGTACCTATTAAATTTGTCTTGAAATATTTTTTGCGGCTAGCACGAAAACCGAGGTTGTAGATAATTCTTATAGCTTTCTTCTGTATTAAAAAGACTCTATGAAGATCGGATGAACTGCTACCCTAAAACATAATTTCGTATTTAACATTCTGATAGAAATAGGCATAATAAGTTGTGAGGCTTTGATGGAGTTATCTTCAAAAGTAATCGAAGTACTGTGAAGTCATGTCTAGGACACCTCTATAGACTGTAGCGACAAATATTTTAAGTGTATTTGCCATACTGGCACTTATAGCGCAAGAGCCCGTAACACTAAAACCCTATGGATCTCCGAATACGCCAGTTCCCGGATATTTGGGAAATTTAAACCCTGCTTAACAAAAAAATATAATGGTTGGCACACTGGAGTGGGCCGGACCGTAAAAAAGGGGTAACTTCCGGTCCCCCAAAAAACAGTTATCTATCTTATGCATTTTCGAACAGAATGTTGTTTACTTTATTTTGAAGTTTACGTTTTTAACGTGCTCAAACTCGTATGGTTGGCGGATTCCCATGGGCCGAAGCCCCCGCCAACCGCGTCTAAAGTTGATTCGCAAGATAAGTACTCTTACCTCATAACCGAATAGGTTTAAATGTCATTTAAATGAAAGGTTTTAACTTTTGAAATCGTTTCGTGGTGGGTTGGCGGGAAGTTGACGGGCCCTTCATTGAAAAAAAATCAATTGAGTTTTTTTATGAAAAGTTTTTTTTAGGTAAATGGAAAGATCACATACACGTTTTGTTGGTGCTGAACGCAAATAAACCTGTGCAAGCAGTGTTTTATAATAAAATTGTATTTTTAATTAATTATGTAACTTCAGAATTCCTTTTGAAAAATTATTGAATTATCATTTTTTTGTAGAAATAAAACATTCAGTCAGTTGTTGAATTTTATCAGCGTCAGTCAAATATTTTTTTATTGTAAAATTTTAAATCTTCAAATTTCGTTCTTCGCTTATTAAAAATAAAACATATTATATTGAATACGACAAGTTGTTATTTTTATAATAAAAATTTCAAAGGTTCTTTTTCAAGAAAATATAATAAAATCTAACAGGTTATTGACCAAGTAGAAAAAATCTGTCGTATTAATATAATTAAACCAGTCTGCGTGAGTACTTTAAATTTAAACGCAAAATTAAGAAATGGATACTAAATTGAATTTAGAAAAATTGATTGAGTCTATGGAAGGTCATGGAAAGTCAAATTACGTATCATGGAGGTTCAAGCTAAATTTGCTACTTCGTGTGAAAGGTCTGTTAGATATAGCTACTGGTGTGACGCCTAAACCTTTAGAAACGGATGAAGATTATCCAAATTGACTTAAGACTGAATGTAGATGAAAATATTGCCTTGAAAATTACAACGTGTACGTCTGCGGTTCAAATGATTCAAAGATTCGAAGCTCTTTATGGCAAGAAAAGTTAAAAATATACAGCAATGTTACAGCAGCAATTTTTTGCTTATAAGTACGATGATTCAAAATCAGTTGTGGAAAATTGTCTTCAGATAGATGGGCTGGCGCAGGAACTGAGAGCTAATGATGAAGATGTAAAAGATAGTTGGATAATGTCACGTATTCTGAATTGTTTGCCAGCAAAGTTCGATCACTTCCATGCAGCTTGGTAATCCGTCAGTGAAGTTAATAAAACTTTCGCAAACTTGCGTGATCGTCTTCAACAAGAAGAAATCAGACTTCAAAGTCGTGAATTGTCAATTGTCAGAAATGCACTCGTCGGAAAGGCTCAATTCAACAGGTTTAACAAAAATCAACGAACGTCTGGGCAAAGGCCAAGTCAATCGAGTTCTGATCAGTAAGGTCAGTCAAGAATGAAATGCTACAAATGTGGTCAAGAAGGACATCGAAAGTCTGATTGTTCCAACAAACCCTGTGCTGAATACATTAAGTACTGCAAGAAAAATTATAAATGTAATTACTGTCAAGAAAAGGGACACTTTGCAAATGAATGTCCAGAAAAGAAAAGCGATGAAAAGAGCAGAGTCAAATCATTTATCTCTGTTGCTTTATCGTCAGCTGTTTTCGAAGGTTTGTCTGATAGTCGTGAGTTGTGGATTAAAGTTAGTGGCGCAACTCATTATTTGACTGGAAATTTGAAATGGTTGACAAATTTACGTTCTCTGGATGCACCTATGCTTGTGGAAATCGGTGACTCAACAAAATTGCAAGGAGTCGCATTCGGTGATGTTCATTTGTATGCCCACGACAACAAGAAATGGTACCCCATCATATTGAAAACTGTCTTGTTTGTACCAGATCTGACATTTAATTTATTTTCTGTCACAACTGTACTTGATAAAGGCTATACGCAACAAGCTACTGCAAAATCGTTGTTATTTTGGAAAATAATGTACCAGTCTCAGTAGCTGAAAGGTTCGGAGGTTTGTTCTACATGATGTTTCGTCCAATGGAATAGTACAGTCTATCAGCAGTCAATTCTCTAAAACTCTGGCATGAGAGATTGGCCCATCAGAATATTCGATATGTAAAAGATATTCTGAAGAAGAACAACATCCGCTACATCGACGATTGGAAAGACTGTATCTGCAAAGGTTGTGTGTATGGAAAACAGCATCGAATTTCTCATACAAAAGATGATGTGGTCGGAAAATCTCCTCTCGATAAAATTCATGTTGATCTTGGAGAAATGAATATTACGTCTCTCGGTGGTGCAAAATATTTTTTATTGTTCAAAGATGACCAGTCATTTTCGGACCGTCTACTTTTAAAACAAAAATCAGAGGCAGTCGACAAGTTAAATATTTTTCTAAATCTGGTTGAAAATCAGTTTGGCCGTAAAGTAAAAATTTTGAAGTCAGATAACGGCACGGAAATTAAAAATGCCAGAAGTCGGGATATTTTTATCGTCTCGGTATATTTCACGAAAGGTCAGTTGCTTACACGCCAGAACAAAACGGAAGAATTGAAAGAGAAATGTGTACCATTGTTGAAGCTGCTAGAGCTGAAATTTATACGAAAGATTTTAGAACATGTTTATGGGCAGAAGCCCTGAATTACGCAGTTTTTACCATAAATCAAACTGGAACCAGCACTATTACCGGAAAGAGTCCAGCCGAATTGTGGTTTGGTCGTCGAGTCAGTCTAAAGTCCATGAAAAGTTTTGGATGCGAATGTTACGTAATGATACCAGATCATCAACGTCCGAAACTTGATAAGAAGAGCAAGCAAGGAATTTTTGTCGGATATGATATCGAGGAACATGGTTATCGAGTTTATTTCCCAAGTCAGCGTCGAGTTGAAATGTCATGCAACGTCTTATTTGACGAGAAAATTGGTCCAGAAATAGGTTATACAGAGATTGAGTGTACATTGATTGAAGATAATAAATCTGAGATAAGCAACGATAGTTCATCTGAGTCAGAGTCAAATGATGAAAACGGTCAGGAGGAGTCCGATAAAAGTAATGAAAATGATGATGAGTCAGAGTCGAGTCCAGAAGCGAGTAGAAGCTTGTCAAAGTATAATCTACGAAGTCGTCAAAACATTAAGCCACACCCGAAATACAATGGCAACCTTTTGATTGGTAAAGTTGAGGACATATCTGTTGAAAATGCTTTAAAAGTTCCCAGATGGAAAAAGCAATGCAGGATGAAATCGACTCGTTAAATTTCATGAAAACTTGGAAATTAGTTGATTTACCAAAAGGTCGTAAGCCACTGACGTGCAAATGGGTCTTCCGCGATAAATCAGATAGTCGTTTTTTTGCTCGTATTGTTGCTCGTGGATTTGATCAGAAACCTAGAATTGATTATAGCGAAACATTCGCACCTGTTGCTAGACATGCCAGTATTCTGTTGCTAATAAGTTATGCTGCAAGTGAAAGATTGTATATCCATACGTTTGACATCAAGACAGCGTTTTTAAATGGAGATTTGTCTGAAGAAATCTTCATGCCGGAAGATTTCGATGACAATTCTGGAAAAGTCTGTCTCTTAGAAAAGAGTTTATATGGTCTCAAGCAAGCTCCAAAGTTTGGAACGACAAATTTACAAACTATTTGAAAACTCTGAAGTTTGGAAACACCGACGATGACCCATGCATTTTTTAAAACGAAGTGAAATCTATAATTATGGGGGTATTTGTAGATGACGGTACCATAATTGGTCATAATGAACACGAGATACAAGAAGTTCTGTTTAGATTGGCAAGAAAATTCGAAATTACGTCTGAAAGTTCGAAGCACGGAAAATTATTTTATCTTGGAATGGAAATTCACCTAAAAAGAAACGGTATATTTGTTACGCAAGAGAAATATACTCGAAAAATACTATCTCGATTTGGTTTTGAAGAAGCGTATCCGGTTACGATACCCGTTGAACCTGGAATGTTAACAGAGGAGAAAGTCAATGACAAAGAATTGAAGAATAAACCTTATCGTGAAATTGTCGGACGTTTATTGTATTTGTCGACTATATCAAGACCCGATATAAGCTTTACAGTCGTCAAGTCAGCAGGCCAAATGTCAGTCTTTCCGGTATCTGAAGGGAACCGAAACTTTCGGTATATTTTTTGACGGTAAGACAAAACTAAAAGCATATACGGACGCCAACTATGGTGGAATAGAATCAGACATGATCTCAACAAGTGGAGTTTTAATCAATCATGGGAATCCCATTGTTTGGATAGCTCAAAAACAGTCAATTACATCAATTTCGTCGGCTAATGCTGAGTATCGTGCTGCAGTTTGCGGAATTCAAGAAGTCTGCTGGCTTCGTCGCATGATCATAGAGTTAGTTATACCAAACCTAACGGAACCAACAGATCTGTTGATTGATAACAAAGCAGCAATACATATGCTCAACAATGCAGAAGAAGGGAAGTTGACAAAAGGAAAGGTAATTATAGGTTCTATAACGAAAAGTGTCCAGCTAGCGAGCTCAGCGGCGCCGGGCCGTAGGTAAGAGGACAGTAAATGAGAAATATTACTTGAACGAAAAATTAAACAGTTTCTCCACCTAATTCAGTACGAAATTTTTAATAGCAACGCACTAACACAGCACCAGGTCATAAGCCTGTAATAAAAAACCCAACCACCTACCACAAGACACAAAAGACAATACAACTACTAAAAAAGACAATATCGGAAGACAAAATTGGAGGATACAAAAAATCGTACGTGTCTTACCGACAGGTAATGTAATGGGCGCCAGGACACTTAGACTGCACGAAGCGAACCTCAACTGGTCCAAATTGAGACACAAGGTTATTTGGCTTCCGAAAAAAAAATGATAGAATAAATAAAATTATTGTACACTACCAAAATTTGTAAATAAAAAATACTAACAACAAATCCCTACGCAACGAAAAAAAATACCAACGACCAATAACTAATTAAAATAATAAAATCAGACAGAAACCAAAATCCACCAAAACAAGACACCACAATAGCGTCAACCCAGCACAACAGCGTAAACAACCTCCACAAAAAAACCTAAAAACAGCGCATGTATTGCGCCAAAATAAAAATAAAAAACAATCCCAAAAGAACAACGAATAAAACAACACTTTAAAAAATTCTAAAGACTAACTGATTTTGACTCAGTTCAAGTGCGCGCTTAGACGTCGATCAGTTTCTTCCTTCAAAAATACACGGTCACCCAGCAGCTATCTATCGCTATCAGCCGCCGTCGTATGCGACGTGACGTCACAAAAACACTGGTCTATTCTCTGCCCGTACGACGCGATGTAATTTTTGTCTCTTTCCCACTCTTTGCACTGTATCTTGTTGTTTTTAATTCCCGCAATCGACCAAAAACTTTATACATTTTTGAAAAACTGTTAATCATACAATGCATTTGTTCGCAGTTTGAATATTTTATGCATAGGTTTGAATTTTATTTTTTAATTCGGGAGCCACCAATTGTGAACCGTTATAGTTCATAATTATAAAAGCGTAAGCTGTAAACTCTATGATCACTTATTAGTCACAACCAACTTTTGTATAATTATGACCCTAAATTATTTTTCTTTTTTGGTATATTTCCATAGAAGCTTTCTTTTTATTAGAAGTTTATTTTTCGTGTTTTTTTGTCTTTCAAAATTTTAACTAATATAACATTAATAATAATAACAAATAATAATAATAAATAATATAACAATAATATAACAAATAATAACATTAATTTATAAAAATTATTTGATTATTTTATACAAGTTGGTTGTGAAGGAAAAGGTATTCCGTAATTTTGGGGCGGCCGCCATATTGGATATATGTATTGTCACCAGACTTATACATGTGTGTGTAATTAGTCAGATAGATCTAGTCGAAAAAATTTCAGGAAATTGGACGACAGGGCCTTTTCAACTAATAAATAATAATACATTTGACATAATAACAAAAAAATAAAATTTCTGTGAACGCGTGCGGTAGTGCGGGTAACGGTTATGTAAAAAAATGGTCTCACGTCATTTGGTAGGTTCGGCGCATTCGGCTTTAGGACTATAAACATTGAAACAAAAAATAAATGTAATTGTTTTTATGAGAGTTTCTTTAAAAATACTATTTTTAAAATGCTTTATAAAATATTGCGAATAAGATTAACTCTGTTTTGAAATTTACCAAAAAGTTATTATTCTTAATATTTAATGAAGTATCACTATAAAATAATTAGGGTTTTTCTTATATTATTTTAATTAATACATAAAAGTCATAGATTTTATATTTTGTTATTAAAAAAAAACAACTCACTTAAGTATTTGTTATAAATAAATAAAATGTTCAAGTAGAGTATTATTTTAAATGGTCGTTAGTGTAAAAAAATAACTTTTGTCGGTGTACTATTGTTTAGACTTTTAGACAACCAAATGTACAAATCACTGTGTTTATATTTTGGCAGATGTAATTTTATCATCGGATTTAAAAAAAAAAAACACTAACCCGATTAGCTGTATTAAGAGAATCTATAATAGATAAGTACAGACGTTTAAAGTTTTAGAATTTGAAAAGTTTTTGTATTTTTTAAATGATTTATCTATAAAAACATTTTAATTTAGAAGATAACAGAACCAATTCAAAATAGTTGAACCTTTTTTCATGTTGGTGATAATAAATTAATTATGATTTAACTAGACCCAAGAGTTTTACTTCCCCAGTCAGCGAGTGGCAGTTGTTATTGTGTATGATAAATCAAATCACCTTCTTACCCCGGGCGTAACTCAAACTGTGCATATGACCTGTTTATTGTGTTGTCCGTAGTATCCTGGGTATGAACCTATTTGGTTGCGCATTCTGTACGGACCCACCTGACACTGAGGACAGCGAATGCGATCGCAAAAATTTTGACTCCCTCCTTTGGGCACTCGTTACTGTATTTCAGGTGACTTTTAGTAATCTGTTTTTTATTCTCTTTATCGTTTTTTTTTTAGTTTGGTTTTATTGTGATGTTTTTTGTTTGTTTTGTTTATCGATTAATCAAATTTAAAAATAATTTCGGGAAATATACACCGTATTATAATAATTGTATGTGTTTACTGATCTACTCTAAATAAACTTTACTTTTTTTAGTTATGTAATTAATAATAAATAATCTAAGCAGCATTTTAGAATTTCAAGTATTCTGCAAATTTTGATTAAATATAAAGAAATGATGAAAGAAGTTGACAACACAAATGATATATAATTATTTGTTATATTTTTCTAAATTACTTATTATGCATGATTGACTATTTTAACACACTAAAACTTTAAACAAAAACGCATCGTTTCAAAAATAATTTGGTTAAGAATATAAATTATGAACACTGACTTTATATGTCACTTATCAATCTAGCGCGCGCTGTTATTTTTTAAGTAGCCTATTAAAATTAGAAAAAATATTCATGATGACTTGCCTAGTAAAGTTTCTTCGTCAAGTATAGAATATAGAAATATAGATGTAGAGAAGTTTCATTATTATAAGTTGCGTTTGCAGAATACTTAAAACCTACTCTAAAAGGTAGGTATACATACGCATTATTAATTACTCTAAGTACTATTTTTCGTCGAGTTTTGATAACCACTACCCCGCATGTTGAAAATCGACGCAACACGTTTTACTGATGTTGAGGAATTATCTTTGCTTGTTTGGCGATTGTGGATTTTGGAATGCATATAACATTTTTATATTAGTTTCCAAATGCTTTTGGCACTTTTGAACGCAGTTATGGTTACCATTATTTCATTCGTTTTTGATTTTATTACCTATTGACGTTTTTTTTTAAATATCTAATCATCTACGCATTCTCCTTTAGAAGCAACGATATTCAATTATTTGCAAGGTAAAATAGCACTTTCAATATATTTAAATTAAATAAAAAATTGAAGTATTTTATTCCCAACTAACGTTGGCAGTAAAAAGTCAACGTCTTAAAATTTAACATAATAATCGTTTTATACCGCGTATTTGAACCCTGTTAAATAAACGTTTCGATAATTAAAATGAAGTTTTCTGTTGCCGTATCTTAGAACGTTTCTGTAATCATCTATGTAAAAAACTCAGAATTATTTTTGTAAAGAGTTTTCAAATAATTTTTAATGATTGAAAGATGGTCTACAAACTATTTTATTGTACTTTTATAGATTGCATTTTTCGACATGAATATATAGAGGAAAATGAAGGAGATTTATTTAGTTGAGGAACAATTGAAAAATAAGCTTTACCAGAGTATCGCTTGTGGCCAACGTTTTGAAAAATATATTTTCATCCTCAGGGCCTCAATGCAAGTTGAGATGGTAAATTGTGCAAATTGTTGTAATATACATGATCATTTAATATGAATGATTTATTTACACATTGGACAGAACAATTTTATTTTAAAAAAATCATAATAAATGATCATGTGTATTACAATAATTTGCACAATTTACCATTTCAACTTGCATTGAGGCCCTGATGATGAAAATATATTTTTTGAAACGTTGGCCACAAGCGATACTTTAGTAAAGCTTATTTTTCAATTGTTCCCCAACCAAATAAATCTCCTTTAATACATATTTTTTGAACAAAACTTCTACTAACTATATAAAGAAAAGTTAAAGCTAGAGTCCTAGACAAATTCTAAAAGTTGGTTGGGCATTTATTCTATTTGCATTTGTCATTTTAATCCCCCAAATATCATTATTACTTTTAAGTATTCATTAAACAGATTTTATGTATTTACTTCCTGTCAACGTGCGTCTAAAATACCCCCCCCCCGTACATCTTTAATAATCTTTTTGAAAAAAATTGAATTAAAAAGTCTGGATAAAATGGACATAAACTCTTATATTGTTACTTTCCTCAGAAAATAAATTTGTTTTGAAAAATTCAAAGATGGTGCCAGGACCATTATTCAACATATTTAAATTACAGAATCATGTTGCACCTAATTTTAAAGGTATTTTACTTCTCTATAGACCCTCTTGGAAAATCTAATCAAGTCAGTTTAAAAATTCTAATGAGACTAAAAACATATAATTTAGATTAGATCAAAGTTATCGTTGTTTTTTCACTTTAGGATATTAAAACCACAATTTTATTCTGTTTTAAAAAATGTAAAAATATATATAGGATGTTCTATTTACAAAAAATGTAAATTTTGAAAATAACTCAAAAAACCCAATTCTTGATTAAATTTCACCATGTTAATTGATAGTCTTCTGTAAAAAATATTACAAATAAGAATCGAAAATAAAGACATTACGAAAATCATTGCTTGTATTAGAAAAATGATTTGCCATTTAGGATCTCCAAAATAATGTCCTTCTTATATGTAATGAAAATCACGTATAATTTATTATTCTAAGTGCAACGTCATTTGTTTGGATTGCATTCTTTAGGATATTTATAAACATTTCTAAATAATTATTTATACCAAAATATATTTTCGTATTTTTTACAACTTGAGTGTGATATTGCATAAATTTACAAAAAATCCGATATTATTCGTATTTTTTTTACATAAACTTGCATATACACTTTGCGTGGACACTCCCTGTTATGCGTGCCATAAATAACCATAATAATTGTATTAAACATATTGAAATCCCGTTTGCTTCTAAAATGGCGGATGTTTAACAAACAGTACAAAACACAAACACAAAACAAACTACAATTTCATCACATTTAAGTCTACAAACTTCACGACTGTCTTCTCTTTAATTTCTCTAAAATTGTTTCTGTTTCTTTGTTTCTGTCGATGAATTTTCCTTTTCCTGTGCGATTGTCCAGTGTACTTATTATATCCTTTCGTAACCTTGTATTATTATTAATATTATATTATTACATGAATATATTATGTAAAATAGCTTCCTTAACTTCACAGTATAGATTTATTAAAAATCACTTTGTTTTTGTCTCAAATTGACTAATATTAAAGAGTCGTGACACGTGTCTAATTTATTTAGCAAGAACGCAAATTCAGGCAACCACGATTGCTTTTTTTAGAATTTTTTATATTTTAAACAGTATTTTCATAATTGAAATAAATACGCAAACTATCTGACTTCTTAGTTAATATAATTATGTCTTGTTTAAAGATTGGAATTCTTGCATGAACGGTTCAGATATTTAAGAAACGGTTAGGTACAATTCACATTCCACTTATTGCGCCTGCGTAATTTTTTTTGCATTAGATCATAATATGGTATTATATAAACGATCACTCATTTTCTAGCTTTATCTCTGACTAGTGAGGAAAAGTATTCAGTGTAAATTATTGCTAACAAACTGTAATGCTTATCGTTTTAATCTAGGAGCACGATATATATTTTATTTTTCTTTTATATATTACTTAATACAAAAAGCAAAATAGTAGTTTAAAAAAAATAATAGGTATATATTTCTATATATGTAGACATATAAATTAAATACAAACAAAAAATAGATTCCTTTTAAAAATACAAATTAACACAGTAATAGTTTTAGAAAAATCCAATATTTCTCTATAATATTTAAAGACATAGTTAAATATTCCATTAGATCTACTACATCTATGCGAACACATTCGTGACATATTTTTGCAGAATATTTATCCAAGAAATATGAACCTAAGTTTTTATCTGCAACTTTGTATACGGGTTTTCTGTGTTGATATAAATTTGTTTGACTTGAAACACGTTGTTGCAAACCACGCACATTACACATAACCTCACATCATAAAGCAGCGATTTAGCTTTAATAAATTTCAAAATTGACAGTAGAGATGAACGCGCGCAATAAGTGAAATGTGAGTTTGTAACTAACCGTTCCTAGATATTTGTGTTGCGACTCTACAGTAATGTACAATATAAAACACCGTAGTTAGTTCAATAGTTTGTTTATTTAGAAAGTCACGCAGTATTGATTAATAATTTTATTAAAACATGTTGTTTACAATATCTGCACAATTATTAATTGGTAAAAGGATACTTATGAATTTATAGTACATGTTTAACATACTACTGTGATGTTGCTGATTAAGTGACGCGTCACTATAGTAAAAATGCGTTTAACAAGTTATTGTATAAAACCAAACTAAGGATGGTACCGTTTTATATAAAATTTTTATAAGCATTTAGATTTCTTCTTTTAAAGCCATTAATTGTTGATGAATTCTATTTTTAAATGTTGATTAGTTGACGAACCATTTGGTCCTCTCAATCCAAAAGTTAACAATGCTTCACCCACGTCATTTGATTAAAATTATTTCCTGTGTTATTACAAAGTGAATTTGATCACAATTAAATGTATAGTTGGGCTACTTGTCCTTGCGTTGAGTAGCGGCGGGAGATAAATGTGACAAAGTACCGTCATTTTATTAAGCATTAATCTGACTTTTATAAATATTTTATTATGTACAATATTATAGGAAAACAAAAATTGTGTTTATGTGTATAAGTAGCACGGGGACTTTCAAATTAGTTATTGCATAAAAATGACATTTTTCCATTTTATATAAATAATTGTAACAAAAAACAGCGCTGTTATCAGATATGCCATTATTCAACTTTTTTTATCTTTGGGAAATTAGTAAATTTAACTGATATTCCACAGAAAGCTATTTATACGAGGAAAAAAATTATATGCATATAAAAAACCGTATCGTTCTAGAGTGATGTTATTTAATAACAGTTAAGCTTCATGTATACAATCGTATAGCTATTTCATTACGTATTGAGGGGCAAATAAAAAAAATCGACTGAAGAATCAATGCTATGTTTGCCACCTTGTAAAAATGGAAATATTTTTCTTATATGAATGCTGACAAATACAATAGAATAAACAACATAACTTTATGGAGGGCCGCTTTTAAGATGTAAAAGAAAAACACTTTGTTTACTGTGTGTTATATACAGTATACACACACGACTATACATCAGAAAATAATCTAAAATTTTAGCACAAGGTTAATTCGAAAACACACTAATTAGTTACTATGAGCCGTGTTCTCCAAACGTAATTCGTTTTTTAATCCGTTGATTTGTTTTTCAGGTTATCCTATTGAATAATGAATAATGATAATTCAATTCACCAAATATAGTAAAGTTTACTGCAGGTATAAATCGTATTATCGTAAGAATAACTATTCTGTCCAGCTTTAAGGGTATAAATATTTGTAAATTTTAGTACCTAGTCCATTTTGTCGATTTATTTAATTATAGTAATAACTTCCCAATATATGTTGGGATATTTTTGTAGTAGATTCGAGAATAGAAATCAAAAATTTTGGCATATTTTTTCCGTCAAAATATGTATAAAACTCATTTAGTAAAACTGAGGTTTCACTGCTTTTTACAGATTAATGAAATAGCTATTCGAGTATACTATTAAATGACGTTGATCTTAAGAAAATAGATTCCAAAAGAATGGCTGCTTTTATCATCAATACATTTTCTTTAACTTAATACATAATCAGAAAAAGGTGTTCAAGATAAAAGCAACTATATTATTTTGGAATTGTAACAAATGTGTGTACTATATCAGTTTGTTGAAAACTAGCAATTTTTACTAATCTTGAAAATGCAATAAGATTCGAACTTTCGTGAACCGATAACAAGTCGCAAACAAATATTACTAGACATATTTGTAAGAAAAATGCATTACTAATTTACACATTTTGCATAGTTCTCTATAAATGATAATTTCTAAGCAAATTTCACACAGAATTTATTTATAATGTAATGTATTTTTTGGAGTGAAAAACCTGATTGCTGACAAAAAAATCACCATGGAAATAAAGAAGAAATTTTATTTTATTTATATTTGCAAAAAATTATTTCCAATTCCAAATATGTCATCTAAAACTAAATTAGAAATAGACTTTTTGCGGTGATGGGCTCTAAATTGTACGGAAGCCGGGTTGGCTCATTGGTGACTAGTGGAGTAGTGGCACCGCACACGGCCACTTTCAACATGTTAACGCGTGCACGCGTTAACATGTGTCCGTGTGCGGGATAAATGCAGATTTCTGCCTTATCCGTGTGCGGGATATATGCAGATTTCTACCTTATCCTGGAACGGTAATCGAGCTATCTCTGTCTTTTAACTGTCAAATTCTGTGAGCAGCGTTACTTTTTGCATTGAGGTTAGGCGTAGCTGAAGTTTTGTTTATAGTGAAATAAAGTAATAAAGAATTTCAAAGTAAACATTAGAAAAGAGTTTATTGTTCATCACAGGTAATTTTACGGTAACATTTTCATTTTTAATTTTAAGAAACTCATTTCTAATGTTTACTTTGAAATTCTTTATTACTTTATTTCACTATAAACAAAACTTCAGCTACGCCTAACCTCAATGCAAAAAGTAACGCTGCTCACAGAATTTGACAGTCAAAAGACAGAGATAGCTCGATTACCGTTCCAGGATAAGGTAGAAATCTGCATTTATCCCGCACACGGACACATGTTAACGCGTGCACGCGTTAACATGTTGGAAGTGGCCGTGTGCGGTGCCACTACTCCACTAGTCACCAATGAGCCAACCCGGCTTCCGTAAAATTGTGTACCAAAAAAATGTGAGCCGTCGTGAACGCCTGGCAGATGTGAAACATATATTTAAACGAAATCCTAATAACAAAATTCTAGTAACTAAACACCCTGTAACTGTACATTTTACCCTGTCATCTAGGTGTCGTTTTCGACAAAACCCACATTATAATCCAACGCATACACACAGCAAGCGTTAGGCGCTGTCATTTAACGAAATATTAATGACTATAAAACGTAACGTCGTCGCACCATTATAGTGACGCGCTAATTGCACGTTTTGCTCCCATTCAAACGCGCGAGCAGATGTTTCATATCAAAAACACAACTTAAACTACTTTGTTAATTCTTTACTCTAAAGAACACATTGTACCCACGTCTTTTGATGCGATCCCTTTCATATATTTTGTACTGTATATAACTAAGAAAATAATTGAAAAAACTAGTTTATTTTTATAAAAATATATGCACAGATCAATGTAATAATATATCGAAGAAACCATGATCTCTCACAACTCTCATTTTTGATACAATAAACGCGATCTGTCAGCCACCTCTACATTTTCTCTCCATGCAAATCATTAATTTGTCTTAAATTTGATAACATTTCAAAGACAGCTTTTCATAAGTGAGTTAATATTCAGACTTTTAACATTTAATTTATGCCAATGCAAGTGCTATATAAAACAAAATAATTAGTTGCCTGTTTTACAAACATTTGACAGAAGTTGAGGGGATTACAAAGTTCAAATTTTATTGCATTATTTATCAATATATATTATTTTATAATATGTGTACAAACAACAAAAATACACTTTAGTACTGTAAGTGACGACATGTCACCTACAGTACATTCACACACTTAGAGAAAATGGTGTTCCTACTGCAAGTGGCTGTTGTGGTTATCATTTTTTTAGTGACTGAAATTATACTGGTGCATTTAAATTTAAATTAGAATATCCGGTTATTAAGTAGATTTTCTCAATTTTATAGAATATAGCGACTATTGCACCTTTAATATATTATAAAAGACTCTTTTGATATTACTACAATATATTATCTAGTACTTACATCCTAAATTAAAATAACACAAAGAAAGGGTTGACCCACATAAATACACCTCCAAATTAAAAGATGGAAGAACTGGTTTGGCTTCCCACCACCTTGATACAGGATGTCAGTTTAATTTTAAAGAGATAGAAATCCTAGATAAAGAAAATGATTGTATGAGAAGGGATATCAATGAAATGACTTTTATGTTATAATATATCTTAGCGCGGGCACAGAAAACCTTATTGATATAAATACTTGGAACAGGCTTTTAACAGAACATAATTAATAACAACCAGTTAGAAGATGACTTCGTTTAGTATATATTGTGGTTATTTTGCTGTCATCTTTACTAATTTTGACGTACTTGAATTCAACATTTTTTAATTCCGTGTAATTTAAAAAATGATAATTTTCTAAAAGGTGTAATGTCAATAAATTGTCATCCCTAATCCCAGTTGCAGATGAAATTCAGAAAAAGTGATGAAACGTTCAATAACAATCAATTTCTATTCTGATGTGTGATATATTGTCAAATACCTATTTTCCTATTTTATCATAATGAACATGACTTCAACAAATAGAATTAATTGTTGAAACTTTTATTTCCTTAGACTACACTTCAAAAATTTATTATACGTCGATAAACCAGATTATTGGCATGAGAATTTAATGCCCAATTTTTAGTTTCAGGGCTCTTGATTTCTTTGTCAAAATCTTTGATTTTCTGCTATAATAATAGAAGTACGGGTTAGATATTATGGTTGAGGTATGGGTTATGTTAGCGCGACCAGAAAGAAAATAATTAGGTTTGTGAATGTTTTTTTTTCATAAATGGAAAGATCACATAGAAGTTTTATAGCGAAAATACTTTTCCAAATATTCTTAGTTTGCGGGCTTGTAGGCCGTGGCTCATCGGTATTATCAATGCACCACGGCCTACAAGTCCGGAAACCAAGAATATTTGGAACAACAGCCGGGAAAGCCTACACACTTGGATAAAACTACTTTTATTTTATTTTCTTACTTCTTATTTGAAAAGTCATATTTAATTTAAAAATAATTTTTAAACTTAGTTCCGATAACGCACTATAAAAGCGTGTGACGTCATAAAGTTCTACCAGTCTGTATTTATTAGTCTAGTTCACAAACTCAATAACGTGTTAAGGCTTGAAATAGCTTATACAAAAATGACCGATGGCTCATTGGTTTGGGAATGACGCGACGTCTAGAATAATTGTTTAAACTATTTTATTAGCACATAAGAAATTGCAAAAGTTATAAATAAATTAAGATGAAAGAAAAAAAAGCTTTTAGTTTTTCGTTGTTATCGCAAAAACTATAAGCAGTAGCCAAAATTGGAAAAAAGATTCATAAATAGAAGGAAATTTTCAATAAAAAAAGCTCCATCTCCCGGGACTCTAGCTATCCCTATTATTTATAGTTTTATTCAAATAAATAAAAAAGTCGACCAATTTTTTTCAGACCATATACTGACAAAAAATAATATAAAAATATAAATCTATATAATTGAACGTGAAAAATAGCGTTTCGTGCGGCCGTTACAGTTCGATCGCACAGCCCTGTAGAGGAGTACAACACAAAATAATTTTTTATAGTATTAATTAACAATTTGAAAATTTGAATAAATTATGTTGTCATCTTAACACTTGAAAAAAGTTACGCTTTTGTTAACTAACGATTTTTTTCGAAAAAACGCCTCCATTTACTAAAATTGTTTAAGTAATTGGCCTATAAATTTTTTGCTTCGTGGAGCTCTGTTTACATACATACTTAACAAAATTACGTCGTATAAATTTTTTAAAATTATTTATTTTGATTATTATAATTTTTTAGTGTACAAAAAATGACAAATCCATCATTTTTTGTTAACTTTAAAAAAATATAATAAATAAAATAAATAACTTTTAAATATAAGCCCATAACTAAATTTCTTTATTCTTTCATTTTAATTTGCTTATAGCATTCTCAATTTCTAATGTGCTAATAATAAATTTTATTAATTTTTCTAATCGTCTTTCCGAATCCAATGAGCCATCGGTCATCTGTAACGCTGCTAACTTTTACTAAAACTAGCAGTCCTATAGATTTTCCAAAAACATTAAGAGCCCTAAAATACAAATAGGGCATTATCCCAAGTCTCATGCCAATATTTTTTTTCATCCGTCAATTTAGGTCTCATGACTTTATAGACATTCATTATACAGTTTAATGTCTGTGTTATTTCCAATAGTAGAAAAAGATTGTTGTTTTTAGACGCTCATTAGCTGAGGTGATTAGTGTCTATTTTCCGATCCTTTTACCATTTCAGCACAACAAGTATGATCAAAATTCATCTTTTACAATTTTACATTATTTTTTTCATTTAAGGGACTTCCCAGTCCAAAAAATTTACCATTCCAACTCTGCAAGTGGGAAATAGTACAAATTTAGTTCTAAAATTCACTTTACAAAATTGTTTATTTTTTTCGTTTTGAAGTATCCTGAATCCAAAAAAATATATTTTGGAAAAAGTCTGTTCGTCTGTTTATTCGTCTGTGAGCACGATACTTAAATTTTGGGAGATTGCTTGACATGCAAATAAAAAGAGCCTTATTGTGTCGGATGAAAATCGGCACATGCGCAATAACGTTGTTTTGTTTTTCTTTTATAATAGTATACTTTTAAGAACAGTTTTTTATTCTATTTAAAGTTTTGGAAAATACATATTTTTCTAAGCTTCGAAAATATTTTTTTTTAATAAAAACAATTCTTTTGTTCTAAAAATCTGTAAAAATAGGTAGCTGACAAACAGAGAGAGAAGAGCTTCTTTCTTGCAAAAATAATTAAACCGTTATGAAAAGTATATCACAGTAGGTACCCTAAAAACAGCGTTATCTATATATATCTCTTCAGCGTATGCGCCGATAATCTCCGAAAACAATAGAGCTCTTCATATTTGCATGTCAACAGTCTTACCAAAATTTTATTTTGATCTACTCAACCGTTAGACGTATATTGGGCTCTCAGAACAATAGAGAGACGAACAGACATTTTCTAAAAATATGTTATTTAGATTCGGGAGACCTCAAAACGAATATTATTTGTAAAATTTTTAAAATTAAATTTATATCCAAATTAGTGCCATTTCTTACTTGTACAGCCCAGGCAACGAAGCAAAAATAAAAATAATAAATACGTAAGTTTTGAAATTTGGTGACAATGTTTATACTGGCTTCCTATTGAACGTGTTAAAAGTCCTGAACAATCGAAGGTCCGGAATCGCCGCCATCTTGGATCAAAGGTGCATTTTTATGGTTTTTGACGCATAACTCCTTAATTATTGACTTTATTAGAGAAATAGTGGTTACAAAAGTTGAAGAGCATTAAATTCTCTATAAAAAAGATTCAATTCATTTTTTTGTAAAATTAATAATTGTCTGAACGAATGGACGATGTACGTGTGCATGTGGAAATTCTGCAAACAGAAAGTTACATTAATTACGTTAGATTTCATTATTACAAAGTTTTATTCATTTTATACACATTTTTATATACTCTCAATATTTTATATGAGTGTCACGGTTCGCCAGGATCAGTTTTTAACCGACGAAAAACAAAAACGGAGGAGGTTCTCAAGTCGACGCGTATATTTTTTTTTTTATTATTTTTTTTTTTTATGTATGACCACGCATAACTTTTAACAGAGTAGTCCGATTTTGATAATTATTTTTTTGTTTGAAAGGATATACCCCGAAGTTGGTCCCATATAAATTTGGTAAAAAAATTCTAACCCTAATGGTAGGAAAACAGGGGATGATTGATTGTTCACTCACTGATTGTAATGTATGACCACACATAACTTTTTACAGAGCAGTCCGATTTTGATAATTATTTTTTTATTGGATAGGGTATACTTCGAGGTTGGTCTCATATAAATTTGGAAAAAAAATTCCTACCCTAAGGGTGGGAAAATAGGGGTGATTTATTGTTCACTCACAGATTTTCATGCTAAGTTGTGTATTACAAATTATTATAAATTATATAGCCACAAAAAATTATAAAATAAAAACTTTTTAACAAAAAATTTAAACCGCCGAAAAAATGAAAAGCAAAAAATAATAAATCTTTTTATTTAACTAAGTTCTATTTAAGTAGTTGAACGTATGTGACAGTCTAGTATATCTAAGTAATTTTGAGTTGGCGTCAACAATCCTTCGCCGGAAATCTCAATTCATTTTTTGTTAAGAGATCGCGGAATAGGATTTCGACAAAGCACTGATGATGCAGATTGTTTAATCGTTAACACTGCAATCCAAGTACCTTCATCAAACAATAACGTGGTTATTATTGGTGAGGACGTTGATCTTTTAATTTTACTACTTGCGTTGGCTCCATCGGAAAAGAATATCTTTTTCGTCAAACCGGGAAAGGGAAAAACTGCAAGAAGAGTGTATTCATCACAGCAGTTGCAATCATCAGGACTTACAAACAGCATTCTCTTCTTGCATGCCTTTAGTGGCTGCGACACCACCTCAGCAATTTTTAATAAAGGAAAAATAAGGTGCGTTAAGCTGTACCAAAAAAGTAAAGAGTTACATGATATCGCTGCAAGCTTCAACAACCGCGATTCTTCGCACGAAACAATCGCTGCAGCTGGAGAACGTTTTTTCCTTGCCATATACGGTGCCCGTGCTGCAGACAATTCTTTGAATAAACATCGATTTAATTGTTTCACGAAATCCGTGACAAAAATTAAACCAGACATTGCTTCACTACCACCAACAGAAGGAGCATCCAGGCAGCATTCTTTGCGAGTGTATAATCAAGTGCAAAAATGGCTGGGAAATGAATTACCCCCTGAATCATGGGGTTGGAAACGAGTCCAAGGGTACTTTAGTCCCATCCCAACGCTGGACTCCATTGCACCCGATGCTCTATTGAATCTCATTTTTTGCAAATGTACAACTGGCTGTGCAGGATTATGCGGGTGCAGAAAAGCGGGGATCGAATACACAACCGTTTGCAACAATTGCCACGGAGACTGTTTCAATGGACCAATTATAATCGATGATGAGGATGAGGATGGAGACGAAGACGATTATACCAATGAAGAAAGCGTATCATCAATGTCAAGCTCAAGACGATCATTTTGTGCGGATGATCGTCTTGAGCTTGATGTCGGTTCATCGGTTTATCCTGATGTGGTTGAGGATAACCCAAGTCATTCTGTGAAGAAGCTTCGCACACAGACATAAAAATACTGTCAGTATATAAAAATGTGTATAAAATGAATAAAACTTTGTAATAATGAAATCTAACGTAATTAATGTAACTTTCTGTATGCAGAATTTCCACATGCACACGTTCATCGTCCATTCGTTCAGACAATTATTAATTTTACAAAAAAATGAATTGAATCTTTTTTATAGAGAATTTAATGCTCTTCAACTTTTGTAACCACTATTTCTCTAATAAAGTCAATAATTAAGGAGTTATGCGGCAAAAACTATAAAAATGCACCTTTGATCTAAGATGGCGGCGATTCCGGACCTTCGATTGTTCAGGACTTTTAAGACGTTCAATAGGAAGCCAGTATAAACATTGTCACCAAATTTCAAAACTTACGTATTTATTATTTTTATTTGATGAAATTTGGCCTTCGTTGCCTGGGCTCATATAGCCAAAATCAATACTTATAGAAATATTCAATGGGCTTTTTTTTGAAGATTGAAAGTAAATCAACATATTGTTAAAATATTTCGAGGAATTATATTGACATGAAACAGAAAATATGAATTGCTGTTAAGCCTAATGTCTAAATGAGCTTTGCTGTTGATATAAAATATTTTCCAAATGATGGTGATACTTTATTTTACTTAATCAGTGATTTATTATATTGAATTACGTAAATATAAAGTAAAATTGCGTATATAGTTGCTGAACTTGTTATGAAATACCTTGTATTGTATTGATAACACGTTCAACGACTATATACGCAATTTTATTAATACTATGAAATACCTTGTTTGTATTGATAATTTTAGAAAGCACGCAGGAAATTTTGAAAGCGTAGCATTTAAAACATTATGAATAGAAAAGTCTTCACGGTTTTTGTCTCGAATGTGTAACTATCAATTTACCTACTAGGTAATTGTTAATTATTTATAATGCTCTTAAGAGTTCATTGTTTAAAAAATCGACAGTAATTAAATTATTTTTTCTATGAAAGTTGATGAAACGCGGCCATTCTGCCGGAAGATCATAAGCATAGGGGACGTCCTTCGGGTTTTTAGAAGGAATAGCATATTATTATATTCGGCGTTATTTCTGGCAAACCTGTGTGAAAATAATAATTGCATCTGTCTTCTTCGTGATTTCATAGGTTTTCCATGAAGTTCTTTACAAAGTTGGTCAACATAACAGGTTTTACTGTATAACTTATGTATATAATATGAATCACCGAAAATACTTTTCTTAATGGATACTATTAAAATGTAAAATGGATTTTTTTCAATGATCATCATCTGGGAACACGACATTTTTTACTATATCCGCGAGTTACGTACAAAAAAGAGGGAGAAAAACAAAGACTTTGAATAAAGCACCACGTAGATTTTTGTAAGATTGTTACATATATGGTATATATCGAAGAATCTTCTATTATTGATCTATTAGTCCAAGCGGCTGACGTAAAAAATGGTTTCGATTTTATAGAGGATGAAAATTTCAGAAAAGATAGTAGATACTTGCGTAGGAAGTCCTGCGAGAAGCTGATCCGGCAGAGCAGAAGACACCACTTTTGGTTTTCAATTTGATGCAGTTACTAATTCCATAGAGTTAGAGTTTTTAATAAGTATGTTGGCCGATAAGAACTTCTCAGGAATATATATGGTTATCTTCTTAAATAATGGTCAAACATAATGGCAGCTCAGTTTTTTCATGTTATAGCATGAAAAAATAATGAGTTGCCATTATGTTTGATCAATATTTAAGACCATATAATATCCCTAAAAAGTTCTTACTGACCAACAAGTTCATAAAAATTAAACTGTGTGGTATTTCCCGCAGCTAGATCAGGTTCTCGCACGGTTACCTAGGTAAGTGATTGAGGTTAATATATTATAATATGTAATATCTGTTCTGAAAGTTTCATTTTCTATCAAATCGGAACCATATTTTTCGTCTGCCACTTGGACTATATTATGATGCGATACCTAACAATCATTCTCGGGTATGAAAACCCTTTTTTTCTTCTGAAATGTCACAAAACACGGCAGCACCAGCGGTGGGAGTCCATTATATCTATTTATTGCCGAAACAACATACCCGATACACACATATACATGACATATACATACATGTAATATACATACACACACACACAGACAACATAATATAGTCATGGACTGCACGTATGCCACTGAGAGAGTATTGTTCTGGTGTGTTGTGTTGATTCCGGCGACGTTGGCACGCACAGCATCCTGGGCATGATTCTGTTCGGCGGTAAGTTTTGCAAGTACATTGACGACGACGAGGGTAATTCCAGCCGGGAGTGTACTTGTGTCGAGATCACGGCTGGTATTCCGCAGTGTGAGTGTGATCGGAAACACTTCAACAACTTCCTCTGGGCTACGGTCACCGTCTTTCAAGTGAGATAATAGAATTTTAACTAAATTAATATATATAGTTCTTGCCTACAGTATTGTCTTGTTAGATTAGCGAAAAATATGTGAACTTTATTTATTTATGTGGATTGAAAAACTGAACACACAATTAGGAATTTAAAGAAAGTAATTTTTTCTATTTTAAAATTTTGTTTATTCAAACATTGTTACGATATTTTTATCTTCGAATATACTTTCTATAAGGTTTCTTATTCATGACAGCACTAAAAGGCTTATAACATCCTAGGTAAAATTTTCAAAAATGAAAAAATAAAATAAAATACAATAGAGTCTAATAATCTAATAATACATTTTAAATCTATTAGTTTTTATAAATGGCCGAATTATGCCTACTTTAAAAATATTATAATGTTCTAAATAGTTTATTTTTAAATATTTTTTTGAAAAAGTGCAGGTACATAGAATGGACCTGTATCAAAAAAATAGACATTTTTTTTTAAAGTGACCACCAAAATATTATTCTAAATGACGAAAAAAAAGAGGCTTTCTAGGTTTCAGCTCTTAATATTAATATTAAGAGATGCCATATCGCGATTTTCTATTTCTCATTTAAATAACATAGAAAAAAATCTTTTTAACTTTGAAATATTGTAATATATAACGGATAGGTATTCCAAAAAAACAAATACATGTTTTTTTAGGAAATTGAATACTCTTTAAAAAAGGGTAATAGTATTTTATGCTATATTTACTCTTTTAAAAGTTATTCACGGTTAAAGTTGAAATTCACAAATTTTCTACTTGTTCCGTTAAACTATTAAACTTATTGTATAATATATAGTTTGTTTTTTTTTTTTTTTAATTTTTCCCATAAATAATAAAAAGTAACGTGTATAATTGTGTAAAAAAAATGTTACTTTTATAATAATTATGTAGTACCTACTTTATGTATTTATAACGGGTTAATTAAGTTGAAAAACAGCGTATTTGCTGAGCTTCGCCCATTGTATCGATTGTAACATTGGTGCAATAATGGCATTTATTATTATCATTAATATTATTATTATTGAAAATGGCCTTAGTTGCTGATTCGCTTATTTTGTTTTTTAAAATAAAAAAAAAATATGTTATTGTAGGAGATTTATTTGGTTGAGGAACAATAATATTGAAATAAGCTTTACCAAACTATCGCTTGTGGCCAACGTTTCGAAAATTATATTTCATCCTCAGGGGCTATAAACATGTAGGTATAGTATTCAATTACATTAATATTATTATGATTTCTAAATTACACATAAATGCATTACAAGTTAGATAAACCAAACATTATAACATACCTCAATGCAAGTTGATATGGTAAATTGTACAAATTATTGTAGTATACATGATCATTTAAAATTATGAATTTCAACAAAAAATTTTTAATTTAAGAATATCGTAAAGCAGTTTTTTAGATAAAATTGTTCTGTCCAATGTGAACATAAATATTGTACTATCTTATGTGTAAGAAAGACTTTCTTTATACAGACTACATTTTGTTAACAGGTTACAAATTGTAAAACTTTGTCAATTATGTATTAGATATCGTGTCCATCGATAATAATTAATAAGAAAAAATTCGCAGGTTTGTGGACAAAAGTTATATTTATAAATGTACGACGTTTCGTCTATAAATTTAGACTTTTCCAAGTACAATTGAAAATTATTTAAATAATAATTATGAAAATAAACATAAATTGCTAACCATAGCAATTAAGGTACATAAGATAAAAACATGGCAACAAGTTTATGTATAAATTTTTAAACAATAAAAATTAAAATTAAAAATTCGATAGTTAGTTCAATTTCATAATATAGTTGTACTGACTACTTAAATTTTGAGTGTCTGTTCTATAATTAATAGAATTGTTTTTTTTAATAAAACACATTTCACTGATATTACGTTTCTTCCAATTTGACTCTTTATCTAATATTTGAACTTCGTTAAATAGAAATTTATGTCCAGTGTCGAAATGATGAAATGACAGCGCGATAAGACCGCGTTGTCATTGTTTTTTTGATGTAACACATTTCTAAGAAAAGTCTTTTTTGTAAATTTGTTTCTTTATGTAATATTTTTGGTACATTAAAGTTAAAATTGTGATCATTAGAGATGGAGTGATGAACCAATGCTGAATGATTATTAATGTCACATAGTTTTCCTGAAGACTTCTGTACATCATTTTTGTGCTGATAAACACGACTTTTTAAATATTGTGAGGTTTGTCCAACATAAATGGCATTTATGTTGGACAAACCTCACAATATTTAAAAAATCAAAATATTATATTCGAAACGTTGGTCGCAAGCGATACTTTGGTAAAGCTTATTTCAATTGTTCCTCAACCAAATAAATCTCCTTCAATACATATTTTGGAACAAAACTTCTACTAATATTATTATTATTATTGTATATTTGTATTCTTTTCAACCTTGCTGGTAAAAGGAACGCTGCTGACAAAATCTTTGTTTAAAATTTGTAAATAGCGCGAATGTAAATTTTTTCTGTTAATAAATATAATCTTATCTTATCTATCTAAATTTATTGTACATTTTTTTTTGTAAAATTTGCTTTTAATCGTTTTCAAGTGATTATAAACATGGAAATATCAATTTTTTTATTTAAAAGCATTAATTTATAGTTTTAAAGTTATTAATGAAAATCATGTCAATTCACTTATAAATTCCCGTTCAATATTATCTATTTATAATAACTTTAAAACTATAAATGAATGATTTTCAAAAGAAACAATTGATATTTCCATGTTTATAATAACCAAAAAATGATTAAAAGGGAATTTTAAAAAAATTACAATCAGTTTAATAGTTTAACGGAACAAGTAGAAAATTTGTGAAATTCAGTTTTAACGGCCAATAACTTTTGAAAGAGTAGATTTATCTTAAAAATTAAGAAACTCTTTTTTATAGAGCATTGAATTTCCTACAAAAATATGTATTAGTTTTATCGAAACGCCAATCTGTTGACATATTATAAAATTTCAAAGTTCAAATGATTTATTTAAATGGGAAATAAAAAATCGCGATGAGGCACCTCTTAAGGTAGTACGAGCACCAAGGCAATTTTAAACAAAAGACTTGATTTTTTTTCTTATATTTCGGTAGATGGATGATATGTTTTCATTGATTTCTCCAAAACTAGTAGGTGGAAATTAAAAAAAAAAACTATTTAAATTAAAGTTAAAACTTAATAGAGTAAGTCGGGCACAACGGTTTTTTTTTCTTTTAACTAATTTATTAAGGTTTTAACTTTAATTTAAATAGTTTTTTTTTAATTTCCACCGACTAGTTTTGGAGAAATCAATAAAAAACATATCATCCATCTACCGTTTTACCATAAAGCCAATGTTAAATATGCCTACTTTTGAAGTCATTTATTTATTTAAATAAGGGCAAACCCCCTAAAATTTTCAGAATTGGTTTAGATTTAGTCCAACTTCATATAAAAAAATCAAGCCTTTTATTTAAAATTGCCTTGGTGCTCGTATCACCTTAATATTAATATTAAAAGCTGAAACCTCAAAAGTCTCTAGTTTTATAATATTTTGGTGGTCACTTAAAAAAGAAAAAGTCGAATTTTTTGATTCATGCATTTTTTTCAAATAAGTAACAACATATATTCTTTTTCTACATTTGCAGAATCTCCATTTTTTTTCTCTATAAAATATGAAATTTTCATAAGATTACATAAGAAAATATTCGAGAAAAACGTCAATTTATTGATTAATAATAATTATTTATATATTCACACACGTGTGGGGTGCTATGAAAAATAATTATTACTGTCGTTCAATCAATAAATTGATCACATTTTTATTATGTTAATATTTTCATATATAACTTTATGAAAATTTCATATGAATTTATATAGAAAAAATGGAGTACGTAAATTTCTACCGGTTTGACCTATGTAGCTTGCTCCACATTCACAATGTAACCGATAAACACGCAATTATCTAAAATATCGTCCTTATCTTTAATTTTCACTAAATATTTCTGAGAATTTTTGAAAGAAAATATATATTGTTTAGACCAGGGGTCGGCAACTCGCGGCCCGCGAACCTATACTTTGCGGCCCGTGACTGTTTTATAAATAAGTCTTATATACCTACCTACATTAATATAAATAATTAAATTAATTTTCACAAATCCTTTTTCTTGTGATATTGAGGATGTACCTAGTCATTTACAAAATTGATCTCCAATCTAATGATACCCTCAAAAACTCTTTCTTTGAAATTAAAGATTTTGTTAAATTTATTGTCAGTTTGCCATCTAATTTTGTATATTTAAAAGGTTTGCTCTGCAATTAATAACAATTTTTGGTAGTACTTACTTATGCGAACAAACCTTTTCGATTCTCAATTACAGAAAAAATAAATATGCTCACAGATGAGCATTTGAGAGCTATTCTACGAATTGCAACTACAAACCTGGAAGTTAACATACAACAAATAACCACTCAAATATAGCCTCAAACGTCACACTAATTTTTGTAAAAGAACAGTCCTATTTTGAAGTTCTCAGTTAAATTTTTTATTAAATTCAAATAAAATGTTTTTGAATTTTGAATATCAGAAATACCTATTATTAAAATTATGAACAAGTGAGGCCCGCCTTTATTTCAATTTGCCACTATGTGGCCCTTGCTTGCCAAAAGGTTGCCAACCGCTGCTTTAGACTATACTATACTATTACTGTTGAAAAACGGTAAGGAATAAAATTTGGAATGTGGAGAAATATCTGGAAACATAAGTGTACTGTTGAAACTTATATGATTTTTAAAATGAAGTCTGTTGTAAATTTTTTTGAAGAAATCAATTTGAAATTCATTGTTGGTGCCTATCTGGATGATGGTTTTCAATTCTATTAAAACATTTTGTTTATTCAAGAATTCATTGAATAGTCTATGAAAAGCACTATTGAAAAATGCATGTTTATGTTCTATTGGTTTCAATAGTGCTTTTCATAGAGTATTCAATTACCCCCCTTGAATAAACAAATTTTTTTAATAGAATTGAAAACCATCATCCAGATAGGCACCAACAATGAATTTCCAATTGATTTCATCAAAAAAATTTACAACAGATTTCTTTTAAAAACTCATTTAAGTTCCAACAGTACACTTATGTTTCCACATATTTCTCCACATTCCAAATTTTATTCCTTACCGTTTTTCAACAGTAATTGCTATAGTCTAAAGAATATATTTAAACGTTACAATATTAACATTTCTTTCAAAAATTTCCAGAAGTTTCAAAAATATTTAGTAAAAATTAAAGATAAGGACGATATTTTAGATAATTGCGTGTTTATCAGTTACATTGTGAATGTGGAGCAAGCTACATAGGTCAAACCGGTAGAAATTTCCGTACTAGGTTTAAAGAACACATTACAGATTTAAAAAATATTTACAACCACAAATCTAGCTTTGCTTCTCATTTAAACAATGAAAACCATAATTACGACCCTAAGAACTATTTTCAAATTTTGGAACTCAAACATAAATCTACTCTTCTGAATATTTTATCAATCAGTTTGTTATGGGCAGCCAGCCTTTAATTTGCTTTCAGTGATAGATTTTTACTTTAAATTTATTATGATAATTTTAATGATTTTGTAAAAAAACTATTCTGAAGATGGACTAATATGTTCGAAAGCGCTCAACAATTTAAATAATAAAAAAAAAAATTGGAAAGGATTTCTTCTCATTTTCAATCTGAAATTTTCCAAATTTATGGCGTATTTGAAAAATTAAGATAATTAGTGCAGTTAATTGCAACACAAATAAACCTAACAAACAATTCCACGGCAGTGATTCTCAAAACCACATTGTTGTATGATCAAACTGTTGGCATAAGTATTAAGGGCTAATTTAGTGCCCCATTTTTAATTTTAGAGCTCTTATCCTTTCAGGCAAAACCTGTTGCGCTGCTAGTTTTAAAGAGGCTAGCATCGCTACATAGTCGAATGATGAAAAGAATGGTATGAGAATTAAAGATTATTTACGGGCTAATTAAGTGCCTCATTTTTAATTTTAGGGCTTTTGTTTTTAGGCAAAATCTTTGAATAACTTCTATACGGTGGAAGTACCGGCCACATATGGTGGAGGAACGGGTGGACCTGGCAGCACCATAAAGAGTCATGTTAACGATTAAATGAGATTTAAGGGCTTATTTATGGCCTCATTTTTTAATTTGAGGCTCTTGTTTTTTTAGGCACATCTTTGAATATCTTCTATACGGTGGTAGTACGAGTTTCACATAGTACAGATACGAGTCACTCATTGTGTAAATGTCAGTGTAATATTATGATGTAAAAAAACACAAAAAAGGAGAATTCTTAACAAGATACGGATTTTATAAAAGTCGGGATGCGTAAAAAGAAAGACAAACCATTCAATTATTGGACTAATTGGGCACAGACAATCAATGAAGATGTTCGTAGGCTACGTTTAAAGGAAAATGGAGATGAAGACAAGGCTTATTTTCTTCCAGCATTTACAAGACATCGGTTCCGCGATGTCTATGCTTTCCCTTTATGGTCATGTGCATTTCAAGACAAATTTGGATTTGGACATGTGCCACCATTGAGTGACCCGCATCTCCACCATGTGGGACTCGTACTACAATCGTATAGAAAAACAAGAGGCGTAAATTTAAAAATGAGGCACTAAATTAGCCCCTAAATCTCATCCAAACTTAACACGATTCTTTATTGTGGCGCTGCCAGGTCGACGCGAACCTCCACCATATGTGACCCGTAATTCCACCGTATAAAAGTTTTCAGATTTTTCCTAAAAAAACAAGAGCCCTAAATTTAAAAACGGGGGAGAGTAAAGACAATAATTTCAGAACAAAGCGTCATTAAAAATATAAACCGATTTTCATACTTAAAAGTCGCTGTGTATTTAATAATGTCGTGAAAAGGTATGTTCAACTGGAAATATAATCTTTATATATATCTTTAGAGTGACACCCTACAAATAATAATAATAATAAATAATAAATTAATTTTAATTATATTGATTGAAAAATATATAGTTTTTCATAAATTACAGTCAAATTATTATTTTGAAAAAAAAAAAACTTCCATTGATGCTTTAGCATCTCGAACCTCAGCTGAATTGAACCGTATATGTATCATTTTTTAGAAAATCTGTGATCATAAATATATCTACAGTAAGTATGTGAGCAGAATTGGGTTTTATAAAAGCTTTGTCACACATAATTAAATAGAATTACTTTTTTTTTTTAATTTTATCAATTTTAAAGTGCTTATAATTAATTTAAAAAAAGTTTTTTGCATCGATTATCCATATTATTTATAATAAAGTTTTAAAATACAATAAAAAAATCGATAATTATTTTTTTCAAAAGCCTAATTGTGGCGTTATCTAGTCACTAGTGTACACGGGTATGCACTACATAGTGATCTTGAGAGTGAAACATGAGATATAAATTAAGTCATACCTAATTTAAAAGAACACATGTTTTTTATTTTCAACTGTCATTCGTGATTTGAAATTATTTTTTAAAGTTATAGGCTAGACGGCGAGGAGATAAAAACATTAAAAAGTGCGTTATTCGGGCACAGGCGAGATTATTGTTGGAATCGCTTCGTTTTAGGGTGTAGTTCAACCCCCTAAGTTTGCTTACAAATTGTTGGTGTGCTTGATTTTATAATTAACAATTAGTGACGAAAATAGTGTTTTTTTCTCTATTTCCTTTAATATTTCCGTTCCTCTTGACTTTTAGTATAGCATATGCATTGAGAAAGTTGTTCCTTATGAAATTTCCTAAAAAATGAGCACTGACAGAGGTCGCTAAGTGCAATTGTTAACTTGCAAATAGCCCCGCAAGTTAAAAAAACACGTTTTTTTTACTAAAAAATGACCGCAAATTTTCGAAAATGATGTCTATGTTGACCCAAACATAAATGAATAATTTTAGTGTCATCGGTCAATTACTTCTCGAGTAATTAACGATCACTTTTTTTTTGTTTCCTTAATTGCAAATTGCGCCATTTTTTTCACAAACTGGTTTCGTTCGTCGGACCAAGCCAGAAAACTCACAAATCCATTCAACTTTAGTATCCCGTTGGAATTTTTGGAAAAAATTAATTCAACCGATTTTATATCGATTTCTTTAGCGATACCAATTTTAGACAAACGTACAAAACCATATAAACTTTTCCAATATTTAATCGTTATGAAATCGGTTAAAATTAATTTTTTACAAAAATTCCAACGGGATACTAAAGTTGAATGGATTTGTGATTTTTCTGGCTTGGTCCGAGCAGCGAAACCCGTTTGTGAAAAAAAATGGCGCAATTTGCAATTAAGGAAACAAAAAAAAAGTGATCGTTAATAATTACTCGAGAAGTAATTGACCGATGACAGTAAAATTATTCATGCATGTTTGGGTCAACATAGACATCATTTTTGAAAATTTCCAGCCATCTATGTGCGGTCATTTTTTAGTAAAAAAATAGTGAAAAAAACGTGTTTTTTTTCTTCCGGGGCTATTTGCCAGTTAACAATTGCACTTAGCGACCTCTGTCAGTACTATTTTTCTAGGAAATTTCATAAGGAACAACTTTCTCAATGCATATGCTATACTAAAAGTCAAAAGGAACGGAGATATTAAAGGAAATAGAGAAAAAAGCACTATTTTCGTCACTACTTGTCAACTATAAAATCAAGCACACCAACAATTTGTAAGCAAACTTAGGGGGTTGAACTACACCCTAAAGCGATTCCAATAATAATCTCGCCTGTGCCCGAAAAATACACCCAGAACTCCTCGCCGTATTGCCTATTATGTGTGACTTAATTAATAGACTAATGCCTGTCTTTTAAAAATATAGGTACATAACTTCATGACAGTTTCAGATCTGTTACCACTACATAATAGTAACTACGGTAACTATAAGTATAATTGAATGGTTGTAATCCAAATGATTTTTATAATCGAATGATTCATTTGAAGTGATTTCTTTAAATGATGAAATCAAGTTGTTTCTATTAAGACAAACTTGATATTTGAATGATTCATTCGAAATTATTCCCTCGCATGATGTGGTACCTGCTATGCCTGATTGAATGAATGCTTCAACAAAATATTATTATTTTTTATTCTCCCATTCAGGCAATTTGGTTGATTGAACTCTTTTCGAAAAAAATATATTGTTTTTGTTTTAAAATGCATACCTACTTTCTGATAAATTTCATTTTTCAATCAAAAACCAAACACAATCTAAAAGTGGAATCTATAAAGAATAATAGATAGTCATTGCAGATTGCCGACCGAAGTGGAAACTTAAAAAAATTAATATATCAAATTTTTAAATGGAAATACTGATAAGAACATTGGAAATGTTTGAAAACACATGCTCTGTCTATGATATTTATTTTTCTATATAAAAATTTTAACATATTTAGTGCTCACTTTTGTACTGCACAGTTCTCAGAGAACATATTTTGACATTTTAAATAATAAACCGAAACACAATTTATACAATGCACAGTAAACACATATTAAACTTTCAACATAGCCGATTTAATTTTATTTATATACATATACAGCATATACACTGCACAATAATAAAAATTAGAGTCAAGATAGGCAAAAACTTTACGTAGATACGATATTATAAATGTATAAATGTGTACTGGTTGCGCGCGTGCCTATTCATTGCTGGCCAAGCGCAACACGTCATACTTATAACAACATAATTTATCTTAGGGTGTCCGTTATTTCCCAAGTTTTTTTTTTGCGGTTCCCCACCAAATTTTTAGTTCTTGTCCTTAAAAAGAGTATCATACCAAAAAAAAACGCTTAATCTTGATATTAAACCGTGCCGAAATCATGATACATTTCCCGTTTAAATAACATGGAGTTTTCACTTTTTACATTTAATTTTTTTCCCCTGAAATAAATAAACGTACAACAATGAGCAATTCATATTTTAGTAGGGAATTGAATGCTCTACAAAAAAGGTCTCTTATGATTTTTCGATAGGTAAATTCATTCCGTCAAAAGTCATTCAAGATTAAATTTAAAATTATGAAAAAAAGAAATAAAATTAACATAGTATGTCGGTGACGCGAAGTCATAAAATTTTATTGATCCAAAAAATCGCCTAACGTGCCTATTAAAATATATCTTTCTTTAAAGATAAAATCTATCTGTCCAAGTATTTTTCTCAGAAAGTTTCAGCAAAAATTTGAAGTCCATAGTGTAAAATGTTAAGGGTCCACTATACCTATAGTTCAGTCAATAAATAGCTCAAAAGAGGGTGTAAGCAGGATCCTAAGCGATTCCTTGAGAAACTTATTCAGGGTGTTTAGGGAGTGAACATATTAAAAGTTCTGACGTTTAGGAGGTGAGTTGGAGGTAGGGAGGCACAAAGAAGGTACCGCTTTTGGGTTTTTAGCTTAGATCTTAAAAAACGGTACCTCGGAGGGAAAAAGTTTCTAATGTCAAATGACAGCTCATAAAAGTTTCAGAAAAGTGAAAGTTTTTTGAAAAAAATATTTTTAAGTACCTCACATTTTTCATCAAACCTTCCATCATGTCGTCTAAACAATGCATCTAAGAAACAAATTCATTTTAAGTTGTAGAGAAGTGAATTACCTTCAAGAATATATATATAGTTTTAATTCTGCAGTGGGTTGCGTCTGAGGCTCACCTCCTAAATGTCAGGACGTTTGGTATGTTTCCTCAAGCACCCTGAACAATTTTTTAAGGAATCGATTAGGATTCTGCTCGCTCTCTACAAATCCTTTATTGACTGAAATGCTATAGTAATAATAAATCAAATCGAGCGACTGGACAAAATTCTCACAAAAAAAACAAAGTTTTCATTCGTGTCATCTACCTACTTAATATAAATATAATATCTCGAGTGGTCATGTAGATACTCGTAATATATTACAACTTATGTACCTACAGCGAGTGAAAACAAAATTAGTTCAAAATAATATGATTTCAAATGAATTTCAATATTTCGAGCGGCTGCTTACAAACAAACAAAATTCATTCGAAGTAATGTCATTGTATCGAATGAATTTTGTTTTCATTCGCTCCTTTTTTAAGACTTAATAGAGTCATCTGCATGCACTCTTTCACGGAACATTACTGTGAAATCCATTGAGTATGTCAGCTGATGAGAATTTGTAAGAGACACTTGCATGCAATGTTTCATAGTAAAGACAAATCTTAACTCGTAAGTATAGAAATCATTCGAACGATTTTTAAATATCTCGCTATATTTTAATGATCGAATAGCGCAATTATTTTCCTTCAAAATATCCCATCACTAATGGTAAGGTATGAAACCGTCGGGAAGTTACGTACCTGTCCCTTCAGTAAACGGAAATGAGAATTGGTAATATTAATTATGTGTTTTGCTGTGTTTCATGTTTTTTTGTTGTTTGCTTACCTTGCTTTTATATAATTTTTATTATTGTTGGCGTAATATTTGAATCTGCCTTGTATCAATAATTTTCTAATCTAAATACTGTGTATTAAAATATTGCATTAAAGCTGCAAATCATATTATTATGAAATTGAAAAATTAAGAATATTTTAGATTTATGGGATGGATATTTATACACCTTCAAGTGTTTGTAAAGCAATCTTACAACTGAGTAGATTAGCATAAAGTTTTCTTTAAACAATATTAACTCATTTCTAATAAAGTTATTTACTAGTTATGAATTTCTTTCTTCCTTTATATATAAGGCGGATTGAGATTATTGTGTCAGTATATAATTATTAAGAGTGATATATATGTGACATTGTTTATAGAAGTAATCGTCAGAATTATTATAGTATATATCCGTAAAATAGTAAAACGCTTTACTGTTTGTGTCTACAAAGTGTAATTGCCAAGATAGTAGTTTTGAATTTTTTAAATATGTATATGATACAGGGATGTGTCAAGCAGACCGTATACAAAAGAACTAGTCGCTATATAAACGGACTGAACAATTTAGACCATTTATGTGAGAAGCAAATATTTCTTAAACGGACTAGTAGGCTAATTAAAAGAACTAGTCAATTATATACGACTTAATTGCACCTGGGCCGTATATGATTTTTATATAGGTAATAAATATATTAGTTCAATTTTATAGTAATATATCTTTATTTAAATAAAAATAAATATAATATACAGAGTGGTGAATTGCTCATGTATAAATAGGGATTTTATATGTAAAATCACGAACGTGTACTATTCTGCTTTCCTTTTGTTAGGAATTTGTAGTAAGCTATTTGATTCTTATTTTAAAATCGTCATGTTTATATTATACTAATTATAGTTCACAGAAAATGGAAGTCAAAATTTCAATCATATACCTACGTTGGCTCGAATCGCCATGCTTACAAACTGTGAAGTATACTTTGAAGTATACAGACAAATAATAGTAAGGATCAGTATTGTTTGCACGTGTGTCGGAGTGTGTGTGTGCCGTGTATTTATATAGGAAAACGTGTGTTTACTACAAGTCTGACGTTACACTTCAAATCTACATGGCGGGCAGCGTTTTTCAGCATGTCAAAAATTGAAATTTTATTATTGAAATAAATTATTAACCTCGTGTTTTTATGAATACAAACCGATAATTTCTAATTTCTTTATTGATAAATTATCGTAGTCACATATTTTATTTATTTATTATAGTCTCTATAATGCCCTATTCTAAACGAATTTTTAGCTGTCATTTTAAAAGACTGCGCACACTTATCCAGCACGACCAGCACGGCGCGGATCAGAAAAACCTGTTCGTGAATGTACCCATGTTATTTAATGAAGTGTCAACACATTAGACCAGCACTTGCAACTATATCAACCTGCAACCAGCATCATGCAACGATCGTCAGTCGGTCGCAATCTCTTTCTATCCGTGCTAAACCAATTTAGTGTACTAATGATATGTAGTTTTCATTAGTAAATTGTCATTAATTAACTTACGTACCCCCCTCCAGTATACGAGAAGAACTATATCAATTCTAATTATCTCTTTTTAAGTTTTACAGCATAAATAAATTTTTATCAAGAATATTTTGTTGACAAATTAATAAAGAACAAAAGGTTATAACTTAGCATTTTGTGTAACCACAGTGTATAAAAAAATCGTTTTCATTTCAATTAATTTTGGCTCTAAAATTTAGGAGAGCTGAAAAATGCATATTTTTTATTTTACACGCCAAATCCCTATTTGCACAGGGGTAGTTCACCACCCTGTATATTCTCTCCTAAAAATATGTAGTTTCATCGTCGTCTAAGAGCCAGGCGCAATCTTATCGTCGGAAAGAAACTGCTGAATTTAGAATAGGCAGAACGGTGCTTTTTTAGCACCAACAAAATTACTATAAATATCGAGAAACACGACGTTTTTTTTAGACTTTGAACTGCCACAATTAGAATGTCAAGTAATTCTTGCACGACATTTTTTACCTGACTACGGGTTTTTAGCCCAAGAGCTCATGTGCCACTTTTCATGAAGTGTTTGATTCACGTAGAAATTTTGACCTGTGGTACAGATAGGATAGATGAACAAGAAATAATATGTTTGCCTAATTTACCGTGGTAATACAGGTACTGCACATACAAGTAATGCGCCCAAAAATGTATGTCAAAAAAGTGTTTGATTAAAAGAAATCATCTAAGCATGCTATGATTAATTAGAACATATTATGTAGGTAACCATGCCAATGAATAGCAAATATCGTATTTAATACTAGCCATTACCGGCACACATCTGGCTGATCTTCATTATCCGTGTGGCCAATGGTCCCTTCAGGTTGAGATTCTAAGTCTTCAATTTAAAAATTTCCTACTACGATTTAGCATTTTTAGATTCGGTATATTTAAAAAAAGTCAACGTGTATATTATTAACAGTATGTAGAGAGATATGGTATTTTAATGTTGTACAATACCTGATGAATAGGAGATTTTGTTGAGAAGCTTTAAACTTGTGAAATTTGTATAACATAGTCGATGACAGCCTTTAGTAGGAGACACATTTAATTAATTAAAGAATTAACACATTCCATTTTGATCGGATTATTGTTTTTGTATTAAATACGATATATTTTGCTTTTCATTGGCATGATTACCTACATAATATGTTCCAAATAATTAAAGCATGCTTAGATGATTTATTTCAATCAAACACTTTTTTTGACATACATTTTTGGGCGCGTTACTTGTATGCGCAGTACCTGTAGTACCACAGTACATCAGGCAAACATATTTTTCTTGTTCATCTATCCTATCTGCACCACTTGTCTACGGGAATCAAACACTTCATGAAAAGTGAGTCATGAGCTCTCTAGCTGTAATGTTTATGTAACCTTTAACTTGCGAGTGAGAGTTCGGAGACTAAACGATAAAAAGCTTTTCAAACGAAATCTTATAAGAATAATATGCTATTCTCGGTGTTACTTTTGAGATATCTTTGATAACTAACATTTAACTATTTAATGTAGGTATATTAGAAAACAATAAAAAATATCGTTTATATCGGCACTTGAAGCTAGAACATCAGACTAAATTATTATAATTGCCGTTTATCACAACGGATGCTAAAGAAATTTATATCTGCAATATTTATAAACGGTATATATGTTATCGGCCAATCCCGATTTCAGGACAAACTAGTTTAGCTTAGGCTGAACTAGTTTGTCCTAGTATGAATATGTACACTCCAGGATAGACTGGTATAGCCTATCTAATTAGAACTAATTTCAAGGTAAAATAAATAATATACTAGAAAATAATCATGATTTATTAAAATAAAAAGTTGTACAACAGTATTTATTATTTCTACACTACTGAAAATAATAATTAAAAAAAAAAATAAAATAAAAATAAATCTTCTTTGTCTGTGATAAAATAAATTTTACTTATTGTAATATCTTTCACTTATTTTTGCAAGTTGAACTCTGGTGGCACTTAGAGTTACAGAGTACACTTTTTTTTTGCAACTACATTTGTTTGAAAAACAGTTCTTGATGCAGCTGCATCTCACAAACCCTTGCCCTGATCCAAATACTGGGACACGCTGAGGGCGGTGTGGCACGGCGCGATGTCGTGATGAAGGATCCAATTACGAGCGATGTTTGGGCGCACCCTGTTGACTCGTTTTCGCAATCTTTCGAGTACTTGGCGATAGTAGACTTGATTTACGGTTTGCCCCGATGGAACAAATTCTTTGTGGACGATTCCACGGCTATCAAAAAAGGTAATGATCATCGTCTTCACCTTCGACTTGCTCATGCGAGCTTTTTTTCGGGCGGGGGGCGTGCGGAGACAACCATTGTGAGTTTTGGCGTTTGATTTCCGGGTCGTATTGGAAAAACCAGCTCTCGTCGCCTGTAATAACTCGATCAAGCAGCGTAGGATCGTTTTCCACTTGTTCCACTGCGCAAAATTTTATCGCGACGCGTTGCTCTAGATTTCGTTTCTCCATTTTCGTGACGAGCACCACCAACAAACGTCTACTCAACACGACACAGCAGGCGAACTAAACAAGCTAGAGCGAAGGTAAATATATCAATGGAGTGGGGAAGGTTGCCGGGGAAGGGGGAGGGAATTTTAAGGTCGCAGGTTTACCACAAGCGTGGCAATAAAATCAGTCTCATTACTTAATTGTCACACCTCGTAGATCACATGACCTAACATATTACTTGACCTCTTGGTACATTCTCTCCCAATGAAATCATCGAGCGAGATCCCGGTAGGTTTTCGTAATTCCTGGATGTGAACTCATATTTAAGTCATGATGATAATATAAAAGCATTTTTCTAATTTTATGTGGAACGTATACCTACTCTCCACAGTTTGTGTTTACCAACACGCTTCATCAAAATTCCAGCTCGAATGCCAAAGTCTGCTACATCTTCTCCAACATGAATCCGTTGGTAGATGCCTTGACAGAACGGGTTGGTCTCTGATGATCTTTAAGTGAGGTAAATGATTCAGGAATATTTGATAATAAATTGACATAATCGGTATTTTTAAGATAATCGACTTCCGAATCAACTTCCGAAGAAGATTCTTCGTCTTCTATGCCATCGGAGAGTCGAGAAAGAGCATCGGCAACTGAATTGACGGTTCCGTTGATATGACCAATTTCGAAATCAAACTTTGACAGTTCTAAGATCCATCGACCGACTCTTCCAAGATCTTGCTTGTGCGAAGACAACCACGAAAGAGCGCCGTTTTCAGTTTGAACAACGAAATGCCTACCCAAGAGATAATCTTGAAACTTTCGTAAACCAAATACCATAGCGAGGGCTTCTTTCTCATACACGGTGTATCTTGTTTCTGCAGGAAGCAGTTTACGACTGGCATTATGCACGACACAAAGACCCTCAGGATACTTTTGCATCAGCACGGCAGCGATAACGGTATTGCTGGCATCGATACGAACGATAAATTGGCGGTCGAAATCAGGAAACCTTAAGACTGGAGCTGAAGTGATCTTTCCCTTCAATTCTTCAACGGCGTGTAGTTGATCAGGTCCTATGAAAAATTTTACTCCTTTTTTCTTCAATTGATTAAGTGGTGCGCATACTTCGGCGTAATTTTCCAAAAATTTTGAAAAAAATCCGGTCATGCCAAGAAATGTGCGAAGTTGTTTTAAGTTGCTGGGAAGCTTTATCTGCTAGATTGCTTGAACCTTGTCAGGATCGACCTGGATTCCATGCTGTGAAATAATGTGGCCTGGAAAACGTAGACGAGCCATAGCAAATCGCGACTTTGTTGGACTGATAGTAAGTCTAGCACTTCTTAGTCCACCAAATACTATTTTGTGATGCATGATATGGTCAGCCATACTTTTACTATGCACCAAGACGTCATCATAACGTCATAATTGATAACGAAGATCCGAAAACATATCGGTTATGACTCGATTGAGTGTGCTTGGCGATACTGCAAGTCCGAAAGGACAATGCATGAAGCGGTATTGTCCAGTAACGGTAACGAAAGCAGTTATATTGCGAGATTTTTCTGACAAAGGAATTTGGCAGAATGCACTCGTCAGATCGATCGAAGAAAATACAGCTGAACCACGCAATGTCATAAACATGTCATCCATACGTAGCGACGAGAAGGCATCGAAGCCGACCTTTTTATTTAGTTCGCGGTAATAAATACACAATCTTGGTGATCCGTCTTTTTTATTTACGAGGGAAGCCGGTGCTGCGTAAGGAGAAATGCATCTTTCTATGACTCCTTGATCGATAAGCTTGTCAATATGATGTTGCATAATCACAGCTCTCTGCGGATTCAAAGTGTATGGTGCTTTGCGCACCGGTTTGGTATCTTTCAGTGAAATATTTAAACTATAGTGATCGGTGTGGCCTATTTATTCAGTTAGCACATCTTGATAATCGTTCATTATTTTCTTCAGATCTTTTTGAATTTACGGTACGAATTCAATGGGTTGATCAACTAATAAGGAAATAACTGGAGATGTAGGCTTAAATGATAAAAGAACTGAATCATTGGAAACTGAAAATTTTAGGGAATTATCATTGTAATCTAGATGACTCTTTATGTGACGTAAACTGGAATTGCCGAGAATGCTAGAAACTGAAAGATTAGGTAAAATCAGGAATGTTAATCTCCAAGTTAATTTTCCGATTTTTATGATTGCTGAAATAGTCTTGCGAATACATGAACGACGACCATGGGGCATCATGACGTTTGAAACGATTAGCTTTGGACTGTTTCGGATAAGCTCACGTAATCGTCTCGTTATATAATTTAAAATAAATTTTAATAAAATTAATAAACAATTTAAAATATTTATTTTGAATGTTTTATTATAAAATTGTTGTGAACAAGATATCTTAGAATGTACACACAGAAAATTTCTGATATCTTAATGTGATTGGAATTGACAAAGTGAAAAATAATCAATTAAACGACACATGCAAAAAGAAATTTGGATCGGTAGATCACCAAGTACTCCAGATTCTCCCTGATGTGGTTTAAAGGAAATATTTCAACACTTTTTCACAGCTTATTTTAATACATTCTATCTCAACCTTTTAAAACCTACCGCTTTTTTCAGACAAAAAACATATTTTTTTCTTTATTTCACTGCGTCGTTCAACATGCCAAATCCAAAATTGACACGCGCCGTGACAAAACAAATAGACAAGTATAGTAAATACCCAATTCTAATTATTACCTCTAAACTACGAACAATGTAATCTAAAAGTTTTGAATCGTTACACGTTGAGAAAGGTCTTGCGTACGAGGAATTTCTTACAATTTTCCAATTTCTTCATAATAAGTGGATGCATGTAGTTGGCAGAGGCACCAGTTTCTACTAAACAATTGAAGTCTTGATCGTGAATTTTAATTGCAATAAACGGTAATGTTGATAATAATTTCGTCTTTATTTTTGAAGTTTTGAGTAAAGAGAAACGAAGAAAGAGCTTGAAAAGGAAGACAACCTTGTTTCTCCTGGAAATTATTAGTTTTTTTGGATTTCTAAAACTTTTAGAAAATGCATCTCGTGTATTTGATACGGAACTAAAATTATCTTCTAATTTCTTCGCATCCTTTAATCGAGCTTCTAAATCTTCAAATGACGAGCCGTTGCTCTTAACTCTACAATTGATGAAAGAACAGCAGCTTGTTTAAAGCTTAACAGAGTCTGGAAGTTGACACTCGACCAGATCTGAAGCACTAAATCATGCTCCGGAATATCGGTTCCGAGCGCATATTCCTTAGATACGATATTATTTATAAAATGCTTAAAGGATTCTTCAGACGCTTGAATTCGTTTAATGAGCTTGTTAGTAAGTTTATTTTTTATAACCGGGGAAATAAACTCGCGCAGTAGTTCAGATTTGAGAGAAATCCATGAGTGATACTGCACAACAGCTGAAGACCACCATAGTCGAAGATCATCGTGAACATAATTTAATAACGATGTTAAAACTACCATCTCAAAAGCTAAGTTTAAATCAATTACACCCTGGACTTCTTGAATAAACTCGATTAGCTTATATGGATTATCACCCGAGCAGTGAGGTATCCTTGACATAATATCTTTGGGATCGACCTTAAAGTCACACATCGGACGAATTGTTAATGCTTTTGTCATTGCTGCTATATCGTCAATTCGATCCATTAAGGTAGTAGACAAACTAATTTGCGTAGCTATAGCTCTTGCAAGCCACAATTTAGGAGGTTGCTGAGACTGTGACAAAGAAGCGGTTGCTGACAATCTCTGAGCGTCAATGAGATGAACCGAGGCGAAAGTTGTAGGAACGTTGTCTTCTTGCGGTTGCGCAATTGTTGCAGAACCTATGGCACCTGCAAAAGTAGTCGGCATCCAAATGTTAGAAGTATCTTGAAACGGAGGCGACAATGTTGGGTCGATATATTTACCACTTCGTGTTGGCATCTTGAAATTTTAATACACTAGATAACGAATGAACCAAGTCAAACTACACTCTGCTACTAATATAACGACTTTGGTGGTGGCCGTGTGAACTAAAAAATAAGTGTACTTGTTGCACGCCAAGTTGTACTAGCGTACTTATTAAGTTTAAAAAAATGTACCGTAAATTTAAACCATAAAAAATCCAAAATAAAAATGCTGTGCTAAGTTCACAAATTCAATTTTTCAAAATCTCGTACAAGCCAAGCACTAACTTCAATTACGAAAATGTATAAAGAAAAAATGCAGTACATTTGCGCGTGCCAACGGTACAACAACAAAAAATAAATTTAACCAAAACAAATGATCAAAATTCACTTTTTTCGAAAAAAGTTAATTTATTTTAAGTGTTTCGTTAGCATGCGGCCTAGATAAAAAACTTTTGTTTATGAAGTTACATTGCAGAATTATTTTTTACAGTAGAAGGGGCATTTCATAAAATATTAAAATTCAAAAATTTCGAGAAAAGTCTAAATTTGCTTATTGTACAGTAGGCACGCGGTCTAGATACAGAACTTTTGCTTATAAAATTATTTTGTAAAACCAGTTTTTAAAGTAGTACGAGCATAAAGAAAATTTTGAAAATTCAAAAATTTCGTAAAAAGTCAAAATTTTCTTTGTTGCACTGTTGGCACGCGGTCAAGATAAATAAATCTTGCTTACAAAATTATTTTGTAAAATCATTTTTTTAAAGTAGTACGGGCACTTAATGTAAATTTTTAAAATTCAAAAATATCGTAAAAAGTCAAAATTTTCTTGTTGTACTGTTGGCATGCGGTCAAGATAAATAACTTTGCTTATAAAATAATTTTGTAAAATCATTTTTTAAAGTAGTACGGGCACTTAATGTAAATTTTCAAAATTCAAAAATTTTGTAGAAAGTCAAAATTTTCTTGTACTGTTTTAAGAAAGGTGAAAAGAGTGACATTAATAATTATAGACCAATCAGTTTATTGTCAAATATTTACAAGCTCTTTATAAAAATAATTTACAGAAGATTAGCAGTACAGTTTGAGGAAAATCAACATGAAGAACAAGCGGGATTCAGAAAATCATATAGCACTATAGATCACCTCCATACAATGAATCAACTTATAGATAAAAGCAATGAGTACAATAAAAAGTTATATATCGCTTTCGTAGATTTCAAAAAAGCTTTTGACTCTGTGAATCAAGAATATATTTGGAATACGTTAAGCTATATAGGGATGAACAACAAATACATCCGCATACTGAAAAAAGTGTACGAGAATATAACACCGCAAATTTCAAACTTGAAAAAAAAGGACCTGAATTTCCAATTAAGAAAGGAGTACGTCACCAGATCTTTTCAACATTGTACTAGTAAACATCTTTCGTAATTTAATTTGGGTCAAGAAGGGGATAAATATAAATGGACAAGCAATTAACAAACCTAAGATATGCAGACGATATTGCTATTTTTGCTGAAACCGAAAATGAACTAGCACAATTACTAAATGAACTCAGCACGGAAAGTAAAAAGGCAGGTCTTGTAATTAATATGTCAAAAACTAAAATAATAACTAACCAACCTCATAGTGTTATAAAAATAAAAAACACTAACATCCAAATGGTAGAGAATTATACATATTTAAGTCAGACGATATCATTCAAAGACAGACAAGACAAAGAAATAAATAAAAGAATAAGTAAGAAAGTCAAAATTTTCTTCTTGTACTGTTGGCACGCAATCTAGATAAAGAACTTTTGCTTATAAAATTATTTTGTAAAATCATTTTTAAAGTAGTACGGGCACTTAATGTAAATTTTTAAAATTCAAAAATATCGTTACAAGTCAAAATTTTCTTGTCGTACTGTTAACACGTGGTATAGATAAAGAACTCTTGTTAATAAAATTATTTAAAAAATCATTTTTTAAAGGAGTACGGGCACCTAATATAAATTTTCAAAATTCAAAAATTTCGTAAAAAGTCAAAATTTTCTTGTTGTACTGTTGGTACGCGGTCAAGATAAAGAACTTTTGCTAATAAAATTATTTTGTAAAATTAATTTTTAATGTAGCACGGGCAAAATTCAAAAATTTCGTAAAGAGTCAAAATTTTCTTGTTGTACTGTTGGCAAGCGATCTAGATAAAGAACTTTTGCTTATAAAATTATTTTGTCGTCATTTTTTAAAGTAGTACGAGCACTTGTGTAAATTTTTAAAATTTACATTAAGTGCCCGTACAACTTTAAAAAATGCATTTACAAAATAATAATATTTTATAAGCAAAAGTTCTTTATCTAGACCGCGTGCAAACGGTACAATAAGAAAATTTTGACATTTTACAAAATTTTTTTAATTTTCATAATTATCTTTAAGTGCCCGTACTACTTTAGAAAATGATTTTACAAAATAATTTTAAAAGCAAAAGTTCTTTATCTAGACCGCGTGCCAACAGTACAGTAACAAAATTTTGCCTTTTTACTAAATTTTTGAATTTTCAAAATTTTTTTAAGTAGCCCTACTATTTTAAAAAATGGTTTTACAAAATAACTTTATAAGCAAAAGTTCTTTATCTAGACCGCGTGCCAACGGTACAACAAGAAAATTTTGACATTTACGACATTTTTGAATTTTCAAAATTAATATAAAGTGCCTGTACTACTTTAAGAAATGATTCTACAAAATAATTTTATAAGCAAAAGTTTTTTATCTAGACCGCTTGCTAGCAGTACAACAACAAAATTTTGACTTTTTACAAATTTTTTTGAATTTTCATAATTATCTTTAATTGCCCGTACTACTTTAAAATATGATTTATCAAAATAAATTTATAAGCAAAAGTTCTTTATCTAGACCGCGTGCCAACAGTACAACAACAAAATTTTGCCTTTTTACGAAATTTTTGAATTTTCAAAATTTTCTTTTAGTGGCCGTACTACCTTAAAAAAAGGTTTTACAAAATAATTTTATAAGCAAAATTTCTTTATCTAGACCGTGTGCTAACGGTAGAACAAGAAAATTTTGATAATAACATTTTTGAGTTTTGAAAATTTATATTAAGTGCCCGTACTACTTTATAAAATGATTTTACAAAATAATTTTAAAAGCAAAAGTTCTTTATCTAGACCGCGTGCCAACAGTACAACAACGAAATTTTGCCTTTTTACTAAAGTTTTGAATTTTCAAAATTTTCTTTAAGTGGCCGTACTACCTTCAAAAATGATTTTACAAAATAATTTTATAAGCAAAAGTTCTTTATCTAGACCGCGTTCCAACAGTACAACAACAAAATTTTGCCTTTTTACGAAATTTTTGAATTTTCAAAATTTTGATAATTACATTTTTGAGTTTTGAAAATTTTTAATAAGTGCCCGTCCTACTTTAAAAAATGATTTACGAAATAATTTTATAAGCAAAAGTTCTTTATCTTGACCGCGTGCCAACGGTACAACAAGAAAATTTTTATATTTACGACATTTTTGAATTTTGAAAATTTATATTAAGTGCCCGTACTACTTTAAAAAATTATTTTAAAAAATAATTTTATAAGCAAAAGGCCTTTATCTAGACCACGTGCCAACAGTACAACAAAATTTTTTTTTACGAAATTTTTGAAATTTCAAAATTTTCTTTAAGTGGCCGTACTACCTTAAAAAATGATTTTACAAAATAATTTTATAAGCAAAAGTTCTTTATCTAGACAGCGTGCCAACAGTACAAAAAGATGTGTTTACTTTTTACGAAGTTTTTGAATTTTGAATTTTTTTTTAAGGGCCCGTACTATGAATAAAATACTATATACTAAATACTATAAATAGAATAATTTTTAAAGCAAAAGTTTTCTATTTAGACGTTACGTTGTTTTTGTGGGGTTATGCTGGGTTTTGAATTAAAAAGTTGAGTTAGTTAAACCACTAGTATAATTTCATAAATAAAACAAATATCGTTGATACAAAAATACAATAAAATACAAAAGTAATATAAATAGATATTCAAGTAGCTTGTTCTGGTCAGACGATACCAGAGTGTATCCTTAAATTATTTTTAACTATGTAATGACAAATCGGTCACTCCTTTTCTATCTTTCCTCGGTCTGGTCAACTTTACATACAAAATTGATACGGTCAAAAATAAAATAAAACGCCTACAACAAACATGAAAAGTTTATCTAGGTCCGACGTTTTTAATATTATCCAACAATTACTGTTTAACGCATTCAAATAACACGCAAACAATTGGTCATTACATCGATTGTTAAAGTTTAATACAAGCCATACTTGAATTTGTGCAAATAACGTTATAACCTCATTCGGTCAGTTCGTACATACTGTTCGCGACAGTGACCAAAAGGGCAATAAACAACGGGCAGGACTAATGGTCGTTTCCCTACGTTGTGTAATTTTTTTAAAGGGGCAGTTCCAAAGGGGGCAGGTCAGAAGGACTCGATCACGGCACGGGCCATGCGTTCATATGTGGCCAGAAGGGCCTTAATTAAGTGTGCATGTGTAAGATCTCGCCGACGAATTCAAACTATCAGACGAGACTTACACATGTGGAATTGTGTGTACATATGCGTTCGAGGCCGACGAATTGAACTATCAGACCCCTACTAACATATATGTGCATATGCTTTCCCGTAGACGAATTGAACTATCATACGGTACTCGCATAAGAGTGTAGGTGTGTGTGTACTTTCAGGTAGACGAATTGAACTATCATAACCTACTAGTGTATATGTCTAAATGACAGTGGCCTTACAAGACTATCTTTTCATTGAAAACGGTCCGAGGGTCAAAGAATGTCGTATCGCATACATCGCGGACGGTTTTGATTTTATTAATTAATTAAATAAACGCGAACTAAGCTATGGCCATCTATACGCAGCGCGCCCAGATAACTGCAAACGTTCGAGCGACAATGACAGCTATAGAGTATTAACAACACTACAAGCGAACGTGCGTCTCGGCTAACAGTATGCGCACATACATACGCGTATAATTATTATAATCAAGAATAATGTACTAAATAACGTACATTAATAAAAAGTTTAGGGCAAATCCCAATGTTTAATACCTTTAAATTTAACATTCGTAACAAGCGTGCCAACGGTACAAAAAGAAAATTTTGATATTTACGATTTTAAATTTTCAAAATTTACATTCAGTGCCCGTACTACATTGAAAATTCTTTTTACAATATAATTTTATGAGTAAAAGTGCTTTATCCAGACTAAGTGCCAACAGTACAACAAGAAAATTTTGACTTTTTACGAAATTTTTGAATTTTGAAAATTTACATGATGTGCCCGTACTACTTTAACAAAATGATTTTACAAAATAATTTTAAAGATGAGAGTTCTCTATCTAGACCGCGTGTCAACAGCACAACAAGAAAATTTAGACTTTTTACGAAATTCTTGTATTTTGAAATGTTTCATTAAGTACCCGTACAACTTTAAAAAATGATTTTACAAAATAATTTTATAAGCAAAAGTTTTTTTCTAGACCGCGTGTCAACGGTACAACAAGAAAATTTTGATATTTACAAAACTTTTGAGTTTTCAAAATTTACTTTCAGTGTCCGTACTACATTAAAAAATCATTTCACAAAATAATTTTATGAGTAAAAGTTCTTTATCTAGACCGTGTGCCAACAGAACAACAAGAAAATTTTGATATTTACGACATTTTTGAATTTTCAAAATTTATATTGTGCCCGTACTACTTTAAAAATGATTTTACAAAATAATTTTATAAGCAAAAGTTCTTTATCTAGACCGCGTGCCAACTGCAGTACAACAACAAAATTTTGACTTTTTACAAAAGCTTTGAATTTTCAAAATTATCTTTAAGTGCCCGTACTACTTTAAAAAATGATTTTACAAAATTTTGACTTTTTACGAAATTTTTGAATTTTGAAAATTTACATTAAGTGCCCGTACTACTTTAAAAAAATGATTTTACAAAATAATTTAAAGACGAAAGTTCTTTATCTTGACCGCGTGCTAACGGTACAACAAGAAAATTTTGATATTTACAATTTTAAATTTTCAAAATTTACATTCAGTGCCCGTACTACATTAAAAAATCATTTTACAAAACAATTTTATGAGTAAAAGTTCTTAATCTAGACCGCATTCCAACGGTACAACAAGGAAATTTAGACTTTTCTCGAAATTTTTGAATTTTAATCTAATATGAAATTACCCTTCTACTGTAAAGAATAATTCTACAATGTAACTTTATAAAACAAAGTTTTTTATCTAAGCCGCATGCTAACGAAACACTTAAAATAAATTAACTTTTTTCGAAAATTGTGAATTTTGATTTTTTTTTTGTTAATTTTATTTTTTGTTGTTGTACCGTTGGCACGCGCAAATGTACTACATTTTTTCTTTATACATTTTCTTATTTGAAGTTAGTGCTTGGCTTGTACGCGGTTTTGAAAAATTGAAATTGTGAACTTAGCAAAGCATTTTTTATTTTGGATTATTTATGGCTTAAATTTACGGTACATTTTTTAAAACTTAGTAAGTACGCTAGTACATTTTGGCGTGCTACAACTACACATATTTTTTTTTAAATTTTCCAACTTTGGTGTGCTAAGTTCACACGGCCGATTACAACAACTCATTACATTTCAATAATGCGTAACTCAGGTTTTAATATTCGGCTTCTTAAAATACAACTGAAAAATAATTAATAAAACTTTCACCCTATGATGTCAGAATTATTTTGATTATATTTTATAACATAACTGGCTAATTTACCTATCACAAATTAATTCCTATATTATTCGCTAAAGCAATACTATTTAAATGTGAAAGTAATTCTGTCGTCTGTTTGCATGTTACACTTTCACTGCCAAACCGCTGGACCCAATGTGATGAAATTTAATATGTAGAGAGTTTTAAGCCAAGGAAAGGACATAGACCACTTTTTTTCAAAATTCAACCCCTATGGGATTGAAGTGGGGGTTGTAATATTGTATGATGTTACGCTTTCACGGCCAGACCGCTGGGCCAATTCTGATGAAATTTAATACGGATATAGTTTAAACTCTGGGGAAGAACATACACTATTTTTTGTTTCAAAAATTAACCCCTAAAGGAGTTAAATGCCTTCTTATTAATTAATGTTAAAAGTGGGTGTTTAATTAAAATCTTGATGTGCCCAAATTGTGTAATGGTACACGTTTACAAGTGTCTTATCTGGGTCGAAACGTTGATAAGCTAGATGTAAAGGAGACAGTGTTTTAATATTATGAATACCAATTATATGAACGGATTTGCTGGCATTCGTTTAGAAAAACCATTTTTTCGCATGACCATCTGTATGTTGGTTGCTAACCTATATCGAATTTACAAACTATTTATGTGGCTTTAAAAAAATGATAAAACAATTTATTATAGGCCTGTCTTAAATTAGAGTCTTGCTTGAATTTATGAATTTTTAAATCAATTATATCAATATTATACACACTGATTCCACTCGGACGAAGTCACAGGTAAAAGCTAGTTGCTGTATAAATCGATGCATCCCAAACGTTTTATTGAAGTCCGTATGTAATGTAGACGCTGCGCTGTATTATAGATATAATACATTTCCGGAAAAAATTAAAAACATTACAGATAAAAAGATAAGAAAAACATGCGTCAAAAAGTCGTTGTGTAACATGCAGGGGTATATTTTTAGTGGGTTTTAAGTATTTATATTTAATTTATAGTTTACATATTAAACCTATACTTCATGCTTTGTTAGCACACGTTTTTTCTATATTGTACAGAGCTTCACCAATAAATTAACTACTACTTATACCTATTTAATTGGCCATAAAGATCTACGTATAAAAATCCACATAATTTATAAACAAAAAATTAAAATAAAAATTCGTTTTTTAGTTTTTCTAACAACATAACATTACAATAATGAAAATACTATATTTTTACTATTAAAAATACTATAATATCGAAATACTTTATAGTACATTAAAATTAAATAAAAAAAAAAACCCACATCTAAAATCCAAAAAGACAAGGTTTGAGTGTCACAAATTGTTTATTGGGTTTCGGAGAGGCGAATGGGAAAAGTTTCCTAAGTTTTTCGCGAAACTCTCGGAAATCATCCAGCGTGGAGCTTGCTTTATCCAATATTAAATTAAGGTTCGTTAAATTTCTAATAAAATGGCTATACATTTTTTTTGCTGCGCCTCGGAGACATGATGATGTGAAATGTAGGTGAATTTTTCATTCAGAATTTTTGCACTTTCTTTTTAATTTTAAATATGTATAGACGAAAGTATTTAAAGAAATATTAAAATTTCACATCGGGGTTATGAACTAATTATTGGGAAAGCTACGTAATTTAAAAAAAAATAGGAAAAAACAAAGTTGTTCTCCAGAAACTTTTTTAGATTGTATCTGACAAAAATGAAAACATTTGACGCGAAGTTCTTAGAAAAAAAGATATTCAAGTTAAATAAATATAAAATTTCCATATAAAGATTATAGACATACCCATGGGCTAATTTATTGTGTAAAAAAAATTGGGAACTTTATTCGTGGTCACCTTACAGAAGCAATTGTTTTCAAGACAGCTTTTTCCGATTAAACACTTGACGCAAAGTTTACAAGTAAGAGTGCTTATTAAATATGAAATTCTCATGTAGGACTCAGGCCTATCCATAGGCTAACTAACTGAGTAAAAAAATTCTGAAAGTTTGTTTGCGCCATCCTACAGCAGTAATTTTTTTCAACATTTAGCTTTTCAGTTAAGGATGGAAACACTTGACGCAAAGTTCTCTAGTAAGAACGGGTGCCATTAAATGCCAATATTACAGACATATTTGTAGGCTATCCAACTTTGTCGTAAATTTTAGGAACTAATTGCGTAAGCTTAAAATGTGGGGAAGGGATCCGACAAAAACTCACCAAATCTTATTTAAAGGGAAGGGAAATCAATGAAAATCTCACGTCAACTTTTTAATTCAGACAATATAACAGATAACATTTTGTATCATTTTCTCAGTTTATTTCACAGAAAAAATGTAGACATCAGTGATATGAAGCAAAATAAATGAACATAATTATCATTTTAAAGTAACCTCTTTTAAGTTTTATAATTTTTTTCACTGAGTTAGATAGCCCATATATAATGTATATGTTACCGGCCAAACCCGATTTCAGGACAAACTAGTTTAGCCTAGGCCAAACTAGTTTGGCCTAAGCTGGATAGGACAAACTAGTTTAGCCTAGGCCAAACTAGTCTGGCCTAAGCTCGATAGGACAAACTAGTTTAGCCTAGGCTGAACTAGTTTGTCCTAGGATAAACTAGTATGGCCTACTCCGGACTAATGTTGCCGAATCGAACAGGTATAGAAAGACAAAGATAGGAAGTGTTTTTGCAACAAAAGAAAGTTTTAAGGTTATACACCTGATAGAGCAATGTATAGAGTATACGCTGAAATTTTAATATGTTAATTATGGATATCTCATAATTCAACTGCATTTTTTAAAAAAACATTGGCCGTCTAGTTTTCAAGTAATTAAAATATTAAAAATGAGATTTTTAACACAATGATAAATGATAAGACCGACCGGAAGTGTATATAAAAATAAGATTAAACCAAACTGGCTATAGAAAAATTTAAAAAAAATGTTTATTCGAAAGTTTGACTCTTTTAGATAACGTAAAAATCAAAAAAAACTAAACTTTCCCGTGCAGTTTTGGAAAAAGATTAATTAAAAATTTTCGAAACAACTCACAAAATCTCTATTTTCTAGACTTGAGTTATATCACCATGAAAACCAGTACACAAAAAGTTTTTTATAAAAATTTTGTTTTTATTAATAGTTTATTACATCACAAGGGCCGAAAGTTGCGCGTCATGATGCCCTCGGCTTCGCCTCGGGCTCCTGACGCGCAGGGACGAGATTTCAACTTTTAAGGCCCGTGTGCTGTATACGATTTTTCTTCATATCCGCTCGAAAGTACGTACTTTCGTCAGCATGGACGAAAGATTGACATTTACTCCTAGTGAGAACGGTGGTAGGAAAAAATTTCTCATGCGTATTTGTACTCGTAACTAGGGTTACCGCTGTCATTTAATATAATAAATAACAGGGAGGAAATGTCAAACTTTCGTCCCTGCTATAAGGGACGAAAGTACGTATACTTTCGATCGAGGTATGAAGAAAATAATTTTTTTGACGTTGCTTATAACTAAAACTTGAAAATTGGATATTATCTCATTTACCGTATATTAGAAACTATTAGAAACTATACGTCTAACAGCTCAAAGGTTTTTAAAAACAAAACCGTAAGATAAAATCTTTCATGTACATTGGATTTAATCGAAGAATCTCGTTAGAGATTCTTTTCTGTGCTAAATGCCAACGAATCTCTAGCGTATTCTTATACATTGATTTTGCCTTTGTCCCATATAACGCCGTGTATATGAAGCCAGTTTCCAAGTTTTATAGTTCTGTGACCACGTGACTTTCATAGGACCGATTTTTCGTATCACCCATATATACTTCTGTACCATAATAACAGCTTATATTGTGAGTGTGCCCGTGGACGAGCGGTTACGACGTTAGGCTAGTAATAACTAATAACAGGGTCTTGAGTTCGATTCCCGCCATCATCATTGGAAATTTTTTTTTTTTTAATTTTTTTTATGTTTTTAGTTGTTTTTTTAGTTTTAATTTATTTTCTCAATTTTTTCTCATATATTTTTATTTCTTTTTTAAGTTTTAATTTTTATTATTTTCTTGTTTTTTAAAAATTCACTTTCGTCAAATCTTTTATTAAAAAATAACAAAATAAATGATTGAAGTTAGATTTAAATAAATTAATTTATTAAAGAACATATTTATCATAAAAAGTGCAACAAAAATTAAAAAGTGAAAAGATTACGAAGTGAAACTTCTTTTTTTAATGCAAAATAAGTATTTTACAAATGATATGAAAAAAAAATTGTATTTTTAATGGTGGGCGTTGTACATTGATTTTTTTTCATGCCTTAAAAATGTGCCTTCATGGAATCTTCAAGAATATCCATATTTCAAATGAATATAAAAAAGAATCATGTATCACAGAGCATAGACTTGTTATAGCTCATTTTTATTTTTAATAGACTTCACATGGATTATTTACAAATTGAATGTCATGGTATTCGCATGGAGGTGTGATGAGCCGATTGCACCACTAGGTGTTGCACCGTGGCAGCACTGGACTACGCGGCAAAATATAAATGCACTTTTGTAGTACTGTTTGTTAAATGAGAAGTAAAAATCAAAAGTCGATTATTGCAATTTCTATAACCGACTTTTGATTGTTACTTCTTATTTAACAAACTACAAAAGTGCATTTATATTTGGCGCGTAATCAAGTGCTGCCACGGTATAACTTACATGTCACGCCCACAAATACATGAGAGACGCGCTCGAAACCACAGTTGCATGGAGTAAGGATCGTGTTGTTTTTTACAATACATATTCTAATTTCGGAGATTCATTGCATTTAAATACAACAATATGAACACTTTTATTGCATTTAAATACAACAATATAAAAAATGCACATATGTTTATTTTGGAGGAAAAATAAAAATAATGTCTCACACTTTGGAAAAAGACGTGAAATCTTAAAAAAAAACTTCGGAGAAGTAAAAACTTCGTTCTGTGCTAAATTCAAAAACTTGAGGCGACTGAATCTCAGAATTATAACTAAAAAAAAAGAATTTCGAGGCAGACAAGGAATTGAAATCCAACCTTGAAATTCTGTGCTTATAAAAGCTACAAGAGCAACAGCAAAAAAAAGTGCACAGACGGCGTTTTTTTAGTGGTAACTAAAGGAGTTATGCGAACACCGTCTTTGCATTTTTTTTTTGCTGTTGCTCTTGTAGCTTTTATAAGCACAGAATTTCAAGGTTGGATTTCAATTCCTTGTCTGCCTCGAAATTCTTTTTTTTTTAAGTTATAATTCTGAGATTCAGTCGCCTCAAGTTTTTGAATTTAGCACAGAACGAAGTTTTTACTTCTCCGAAATTTTTTTTTTTTAAATATACTGCTAAAATCAAAACTTTATGGTATATGTCAAATTTGCCATGTCAATACATATATAGCTGTTTAATGATTGTTAAAAATAATATGAACAATTTTAATGATCATACTGTGATTCATAGTCATGATACTAGAAAAAAGTTAAATCTCTGCGTACCATTAAACAATTAATATGCTAAGACTACATACATACCAAATTTTTATGGTATACCTACAATGTTTTAATAAATTACCACTCGAAACAAGAATTTTAGAATCAAGAAATTTTAAAAGAAAGGTAAAGAAATTTTTATTAGAAAATTGTTTCTCCAGCATAAAAGAATTCTTTGACTGTCAACATGTACATTAATTATTGTACGAATGACAATAAACTTTATTATTATTATCTATTTTAAAAAATCATGATTATTTTCCAGTATATTATTTACTTTACCTTGAAATTAGTTCAAACTAGCTAGGCTATACCAGTTTATCCTGGAGTTACATATTCATAATAGGACAAACTAGTTTAGCCTAGGTTAAACTAGTTTGTCCTATCGAGCTTAGGCCAGACTAGTTTGGCCTAGGCTAAACTAGTTTGTCCTATCGAGCTTAGGCCAAACTAGTTTGGCTTAGGCTGAACTAGTTTGTCCATAATCGGGTTTGGCCGGTAACATATATATCTATACCTAATCCGTGAACGGAAATTTAAGATTTCTTGAATACTCTTCTTACTAGAGCACTCGGCGTTAAGTGTTTCAATTTTTAACCGAAAACATTACTTCTGTAGGGTGGCCGCGAAAAAATTATATAAATTTTTCTACACAGTTGGTTAGCTCTTGGAAAAGTCTATAATTACTGTGTGGGAAATACATATTATTTATTGAACATACATCTTATTAGAGAATTTCGCGTCAAAATCTACGTAGCTAGCCCATCAATATATATATATATATATATATAATTCCGATGTGAAACTTTTCATACTAAAGCACCTCGCGTAAAGGATTTATATCCAAAATTTCAAAATACGTGCAAAAATTCTGAATGAAAAAATTACTAACCTTCCACCCCTCCTAAACTATTGAGCGCAGCAGAAAAAGTATTAGGTCATATTATAGGAAATTTACTGTAGATAAATTTTGTACAGAGTAAGCTTTACGGTAGATGGTTTTCAAGATATTTGTTAAAAATTGAAGGAATGTAAGGCTCTGACACTTCTTTTCGTCTTTTGTTCATAACCCGACAGTTTTCCTGTGGAGTTTTCTCACCACATTCTGAGCTAAGTGTATTTGTGACGCACAAACCTGTGTTTTTTGGATTTTACCCTTTGTAGCTAATTTTAGTATTTTAATGCACTATTAGTCGAGTGATCAGTTAATGATTATAAACATACAAATGTTGAGTTACATTTTTTTGAATTCATTTCCGACTGATTTTATTGTGAGTGTTTAAATTGTTTTTAAACTACGAAATGACACTAAACTAAATCTCAAATTCTGTTTACATTCCTGTCATATACTATTTGTTCACATGAAATATTAAACGAGTGATGGTGTATCTAGTTATAATAGGGGTAATATTATGTTAATGTGATATTGTACGCTGCGTAGATACTGACACAAGAGGACTGGAACATGGTGCTGTCGAATGGTATGGCAAAGACAAGCCATTGGGCGGCACTGTACTTTGTCGCCTTAATGACCTTCGGAAACTACGTACTGTTCAACCTTCTGGTAGCTATCCTAGTCGAAGGCTTCTCGTCGGAGCGCAACGAACGCCGGGAACGGGAACAGCGCGAACTGGCCAAGTCGAAGCTGTCCGCTGACTGCTACCACAGTGACCCGAATGACGTATCTTACGAAGACTCAAGAAGCATTTCTGATGAAAGCGATACATTTCCAAAAATACAGGTATATAATATTCGTCGGCATTTAGCACAGAAAAGAATCTCTAACGAGATTCTTCGATTATTTGTGTATTTGCCTATTCAGTGTACATAGATTGCAGGCAGGCAGACTTTTGGCGCCAAACTGTCCAAAATTTTTCCAGGAATAAGACTTGGAGAGATTGATTTATTTACCCCTCAAAATCGTTTTTTCTGAAAACATACGAATCGTTAGTCAAGAAAAAATGTATATAGGTAAAGGTGAATTTCAGGTAAGACCTAATAGGCTCGTTTTGTTTATGAAAATCATTAATACATTATAGAAAATCGTTCCACTTAAAATGCAACATACACCGAAAAAGAACATAATTGACAAAGAAGATTTAAAAAGTCAAATCTTGAGGTTCAAATTATCTGCTTTGTGTAAATAATGGCTTTTCAAATTTAAGAAGTTTAATTTTTAAATAGCATAGATTGTTGTAGCAGAATTAAACAAAGAATACCCCGATAAAGCTAGCAGCGCCAAATTGTCGTATGATAAAATTATTGGCATGAGAATTTAAGGCTATTTAAGGGCTAATTTAGTGCCCCATTTTTTTTAATTTTGAGGCAAAACCTGTGGCGTTGCTAGCTTTACGAAAAGTTAGCATCGTCACAGAGTTGAATGATGAAATGAATGGTATGAGATTTAAAGGCTATTTAAGAGCCAATTTAGTGCCCCATTTTTAAATTTAGGGCTTTTGTTTTTTTAGGCAAAATCTTTGAATAACTTCTACACGGTGGCAGTACGGGTCACATATGGTGGAAGGGCGAGTCGACCTGGCAGCGTCACAATGAATAATCATTAATCATGTTAACGATTGCATGAGATTTAAGGGCTATTTACGTGCTAATTTAGTGCCTTATTTTTAAATTTAAGGCTCTTGTTTTTTTAGGCAAAATCTTTGAACATCTTTTATACGGTGGTAGTACGGGTTTAATGTGGTGGAGATGCGGGTCACTCGTGGTATAAATATCAGTACAATATTATGACGTAAAAAACACAGCTTTGCATATTGTATCACAAAAGGTGCTAGTTTGAGAAACGGGATCAGAACTTTTATTAATATAATGTACGAATGACTCGAAATTCTGCTGTTCCGGTTTAGAATTAGTGCAAATACACGTTGAATCAATTGGGTTACTGATGATTTTTGAGGAAGAATGCTGATGCACTTGACAAAAAATCGTTGTCTGATAAGTAGTATATTGTCACCTAGTACTTTGTTTTTAACAATATTGAATTCGCTTTCAACAGATGTGCTGATGGTGGCACGCGTCCAAATCCAAATTAGTCACGAAATGCACATGGCCATAATGGAAAAGAACATAGACATCGCGGAAGAAATGCTTTGTAAATGCTGGAAGAAATTAAGCATCTCCATTTTCCTTTGAACGTAGCTTACGAACATGCCGACTTTCATAAAATACACATCTGGTTCAGAATTCTCAATATTTGTGTTTTTACGTCATAATATTGTACTGACCATGAGTGCCCAGCATCTTTACCATATGTAACCCGTACTACCACCGTATAAAAGATATTCAAAGATTGTGCCTAAAAAAAACAAGAGCTCTAAATTTAAAAAAAGACACTAAATTAGCCCTTACATAGCCCTTGAATCTCATGCAATCGTTAACATGATTATGCATTGTGACGCTGCCAGGTCAATCCGCTCCTCCACCATATAAGACCCGTACTTCCACCGCATAGAAGTTATTCAAAGATTTTGCCTAAAAAACAAAAGCCCTAAATTTTTAAAATTAGGGCACAAAATTAGCCCCCAAAATATATCATACTATTATTTTCATCATTCGACTCTGTGACGATGCCAACTTTCTCTAAAGCTAGCAGCGCCGGGGTTTTGCCTAAAAGGATAAGCCCTAAAATTAAAAATGGGGCACTAGATTAGCCCTTATTTCTCATGCCAATAATTTTATCATTTGACATTTCAGCGCCGCCAGCTATATCGAGGTACAAGAAATTTTGTTTTCAATTTATTTAAGAATGCTGTGTTTTATAAATAAATTTCAGTATTATCTACAGAATTTGGCACCCATTTTAGATCTCAATTCTTTTGTCGGCGAAGTTGACAATCACGCATATTCTTAATATTGAACTTAGCTCCCATTTTCATATTTGTCTTTGATGGGATATCATTACTTTTTGTAAAGAAATTGTTATTATTTATCATTAAAAAGCGATTTGTAAAATTAAATATAATACATAATAAATGCCGTTACAGTACGGATTTTATAATATTGCTTGGAAAATATTTCAAATCTTAACAATTCACCGCTTTCTGATTTTTTCCTTTGTATACACACAATTACCCAGCTGGACGCAAAATTTCAACTTTTTAGGTCATCTGGAAGTGGGTTAGGTTTTTAATCTATACGTCTGTCAGTCAGTGGTAATAATTTCGATTTTTAGACGGTAATAACTCATTAACTGTTTGAGCTGTAGTTAAGAAACTTAGGTTTCTTGTTAATCTGAGACGTTTTAATAAATAAATAAAATTTCATGTGTTTATTTTAAATAGATTTTGAGTTATTAAAGACAGCAGCCGTGTGTTATATTACAGGAACCATTTGAAGCCACTATTGACTACTTAATAACTCAAAATCTATTTAACATAAATGCATGAAATTTGGTTTATTTATTAAAACCCATTAGATTAACTAGAAACCTAAATTTCATAACTACAGCTCAAACGGTTATTGAGATATTAACTTCTAAAAATCGGCATTATTATCCCTGACTGACTGACATATAGATCAAAAACCTAACCTACTTCCAGATGACGTAAAAAGTTGAAATTTGGCGTCCGGCTAGGTAATTGTGTGTATACAAAGAAAAAAATTAGAAAACAGTGAATTTTTATGATCTGATGTATTTTCCAAGCAATCGATTTTTATTAACACCTAGCGCCTTACGAATTTGGCGTCTCACACGGTGCAGGGTGCGCGGGGCGGGAAAGTATTCATTTGTTATGAAATATACAATTACTATAAAAATTCGTACCTATTCGTAACGGCATATTTTGTTACGTATTCAATTGTTATAGAATATACAATTATTATAAAAATTTGTACTTGAAACGGCATTTGTTATGTATTCAATTGTTATAGAATATACAATTATTAAAAAAAATCGTACTTGAAACGGCATTTGTTACGTATTCAATTGTCATATTCATTGAAATACAAAACAGTTTTCTTGCTAAATATTTACATATCATTTTCCTTGTAAATTCTGTGCTAGTTGATTTTAGGTTAGGTTGTAATCAGTAAATATAGACTACTAAGTATTAAGTAATAAATATTCACAAAAGTTTATGAAAGTTAGTACCTGGTTAGAGTTAAGTTTATTATATTATTTTTTTCAAAGCAAAACCCAATTTGTTTCTTTCTTAATAGTACCTTAGCAGATCATATTTCTTTCTTTCTGAAATTAGTAGATAAGCATTCATAAATTTTGATCAAAAGTAACTTCTTAAGTAGGTAATTGTTTTAATTAAATGAATATTTTAATGATAGGTATTTGAAAAAAAATTCCGTGGCATACATCGAGAATGAAGCAATACTGAAATTGTTTAAACTTGCATTTAATGCTGACGTTTCGATACGTTTTGTATCGTCTTCAGAGTTATCTGTAATTATATTTTCTTCGTTATTGAAACGTCAGCATTAAATGCAAGTTTAAACAATTTCAGTATTGCTTGATTTTCGATCCTTATGCCACGGAATTTTTTACAAATACCTACCATTAACTTCAATGGATCAAAGTTACTCCATTTATTGAATAGAGTCAAATTCATGAATATTTTAATATCTACCGTACAATGAGTCGTAGGTACAGTAGAATTAATGGCGAATGATACACTTATACTACACCGAATTATTCCAATGCCTCCCGATGGACGTTGCCTATTCCATTCGATTGCATTTTCTTTGTTTTATTCTACTGATATACAGCAAGCCAATAGGTTTCGCAAGACTATAGTCGAGTATGTATGTCATAACTGGCAAGATTTAAGTGCGTACATTTGCGCCCAAAACAGCGATCTTTTCGAATCAGAAGAAGAGTATCGTGCAAGTATGTTTCACTCGACAACTTATTAGCGGTTTCTGAATTAAAGGTCGCAGGAGATTTGCCCATTAAGATCGACGTGTATCAGGATAGAGTTCTACGTGGTTTGATTGACGGAGAGGGTCATCCTACAAACCGCTTGCTCTTTTCAAGCAATCTCTCATCAGATCATTATGACGTTTATGTCCCAGTGGAGCAAGAAAATATGATGGCGTCAAATACTCCTGATATACAGAATGAGTCCTTAAAGCAAAAAGAAATCTTATCGCAAAAGGGCCGTCCATCAAAGCGTAAATAAGGTCGACCTAGAACATTAGACAAATATCCCGTAGGAATCAACGGCGTGAAGTTAATCAGCGTTATAACAAAGCACATCCTATAAAGTACAAGCACCCTGAAGCGCATCAAAAAGCTGTAAAACGTTATACAGAGAAGACTCCTGAGGTGCATCAGGAAGCCGTAAAACGTTATACACAAAAGAATCCTGAGGTGCATCAGAAAGCCGTAAAACGTTATACAGAAAAGACGCCTAAAGGTGCATCAGGAAGGCGTAAAACGTTATACAGAAAAAATCCTGAGGTGCATCGGAAAGTCGTAACACGCTATACAGAAAAGACTCCTGAGGTACATCAGGAAGCCGTAAAACGTTATACACAAAAGAATCCTGAGGTGCATCAGAAAGCCGTAAAACGTTATACAGAAAAGACTCCTAAAGGTGCATCAGGAAGCTGTAAAACGTTATACAGAAAAAATCCTGAGGTGCATCAGAAAGTCGTAATACGCTATACAGAAAAGACTCCTGAGGTACATCAGGAAGCCGTAAAACGTTATACACAAAAGAATCCTGAGGTGCATCAGAAAGCCGTAAAACGTTATACAGAAAAGACTCCTAAAGGTGCATCAGGAAGTCGTAAAACGTTATACAGAAAAGAATCCTGAGTCCCATTAGAAAGCCATAAAACGCTATACAGAAATGACTTCTGAGGTGCATCGGGAAGCCGCAGAACGTTATACACAAAAAAATCCTGAGGTGCATCAGAAAGCCATAAAACGTTATACAGAAAAGAATCCTGAGGTGTATCAGAAAGCCGTAAAACGTAATATAGAAAAGACTCCAGAGGTGCATCAGCAAGCCGTAAAACGTTATACACAAAATAATCCTGATGTAGGTACACCAAACAACCTCAAACCGATACACAGAAAAAATCCAGATATAAATAAAAAAGCTTAAAAATGGTATTATGCAAAGAAAAAAGTGTCATATACTGATGAAAACGACGGAATAAATAAATTAACAGATAAACTTGGAAAGCATTAGAGGAAGGAAGCTGAAAAAATTGTAAAATGGGTTCTTGAGCGCCGAAAAAATATATTAGATAATTACTCTACAGTTTTAGATCGCGTTCAAAGTAAAGTTTCAATAGGTATCGAAAAAATGGAAAGCCTCTCTTCTGGCAAAGATATACTAGATAAATTAATTATTCTTGCAAGGGAATCTAAATATGTGAGCACTCAGGAACTATACTATTATGAAAGTTCGTATAAAATAATATTTAGCTCGGAAGAAATTGTATCAATAAACGATGAGGGACAAGCTAACATATTTGCCTTATAGAAAGTACAAAATGATGTATCCTGGTGTTGTGATTCCAAACTATGTTTATAAGATGAAACAGTTCTAAAAATTTAGTAGGGGTTTTTAAATACTTAATTAATTCAAAGTCGTCCATAGATGTGTTTAATTTAATATCTAACCAGAGTCAAGAAAATTTATGTAAAATTAAAATACTTAATAACATTAAAACCCATTTCCTTAAAATACGACTATTGTCAGAGAACTATATCAGTTAATATACCTCGCAAAAAGGAATCTAGTTACATTAACGGTTATAATCCAGGGATCCTTCTCGCTTGGAATGGCAACATGAACTTGCAGTATGTAGGAGAAAAAACAGCTGTGTTAAAATATTATGATAGGTATTTGGAAAAAATTCCGTGGCATAAGGATCGAAAATGAAGCAATACTGAAATTTTTAAACTTGCATTTAATGCTGACGTTTCAATACGTTTTGCATCATCTTCAAGTTTTCTGTAATTATATTTTCTTTGATATAAAATTGTTTTAAATTAAAATGTAATTATGTTGAAATCAATGTAAGAAAGTCACCAACTGCTGTCACATGTTATCAGTATATTGTTGTTGATGGATTGTGAATATGGTGTCACCCAACTTGTTAATTGTTATTGTTATTTTTTATATTTTTTAAATAGATACTGGTTAATGATAAATTTTTAAAATTGTTAGTTTCTTTTAAATGTAAAACTATTATTATTTCTATAGTCTGAAAAAAATTGGTCGATAATTTTATTTATTTGAAGAGTTCTATTCAGACGTAAATCCAAGATTTGTCCTCGGTATTTAAACAAACAAGCAAAGGAAGTACTGAAAAAAAACAAGGGTGATTCGTCATTAACCGCTGGCTTAGAAAATGTTATCATGATAAAAATAGGTGCCCGGATAATTTTGCGCAAAAACATCGATGTAAGAAAGGGGCTTGTAAACGGCTTCATAGGAATAATAGAAACAATAAATTGGGACGTCGATATAGCAACAACAATGCATGTAAAATTACCATAAAATTTAATCATATTTTAACTTACGAGCTATAACGTGTCAAGACTAAGTTTCAGATACTAAATAAAACGTATGTCCACCAGGGACAAATCCCTATTTGCTTATCATCATCATCTTATTAATCTAGATCCTAGTCAAATTAAGGCATAAGAAAGTTCTACAATAGAATACAATCGTCTACGAACATTATACCGCCCCGACTTAGCTAATTTAAGCATAAACAGAAAACGTGTAAAAAAATTGCAATAATGAATGTGCAATGCGCTCTAATATTTCTAACGTTCAAGAAAATGTAGAAAATAGAATAAAAAATAAAACTATACAGCGTAAACGCAGGAAAATAGACTAATTTTACAAATCACTTCTGAATGATAAACAATAATAATTTCTTTACAAAAAGTAATGATATCCCATCAAAAACATAAATGTGAAAAAGGGAGCCAAGTTCAATATTCAGAATATTATTTTCATACTGTAAAAAATGGGGCCATACCTCAAAACAAAAAGAATTGAGATCTAAAAGGGTGCCAAGTTTTCACACATATAAACATGAAGTTTAGTTATAAATCATAATATAAAACACGAAAACTTGCCAACTAAAAACTTGGTACCCTTTTAGATCTCAATTCTTTTTGTATTGAGGTATGGCCTCATTTTTTACAGTACGAAAGTAATATTCATAATATTGAACTTGGCTTCCTTTTTCACATTTATGTTTGTGATGGAATCAGGCTTACCTGAAAATGAAAATAGAAATAATTCTGACTGAAGCGTCTCTTTACAATATTATTGAGTTTAAATTGTAATATTATTTTTGATTTTGTAGCGTTTTTATTTTATTCTGACCCATCATATAGATTAATTTGTATTAATTTGTATCTGAATCAAGACTCAATAAAATATATACCTATCTATCTATATTAACAAATGAAGTATTGTCCGAGAATCTGTTACCTTAATATTAACGTAGCTACGTATTTTGTACGTCAATCTACCAGGATACACAAATGTAATTTTAATTTTATGCTCTATTCTTCCAGGGTATAAAGAACTCGTGGAGATCAGCTGAAGAATTGCATAAAGTGAAAGATTCAAATGGACACCGAGACCGCTTACGTCATAGTGGCCAGTGCCATTTAATATGCAGACCACCGTTATCCAGAGAGTGTTCCGAAGAACCTAAGTGCAATATTCAAAAGGAGAGCAAAATGCTTCAGCAGCCTTTCCGAATGGTCACTAGCTTTTGTTTCATTTTTATTTAATCTTTGAATACCTTGATATCGTTAATATATTTGTCTGATTTTTTAATGTAGTCAAATTCATTGCCTGCTGACAGGAAGAAAATATATAGTAGACGTACCGGAACGTTAAGATAAAGTCAGCCAGAGCTATTTTCGTAGCGCAGTTTTATGGTTGCGATTGCAAAACTTGCGTTTCGTGTTCACACACAGTCCATAAGTAGCGTACATCAAGCAGCTTTCTCTAGTACACACCCGTAAAAACTGTAAATTTGGAAAAAAAAAATTGGTAGTGTTCACGCGCTGTTCTTACAGAGTGCAGTCGTCATTTGCTGCATGCGTGTTATTCAATTTCTTCTTCTATAGGTCATATTATGTTAAAGGCAGACATATTATTGTAGACCACGTGCGCGCACAATCCGCACACTTGCGGCGTGCCCACTTGACTATTGACTATTCTTTATTGCTCCAAAGACAAAAGAAATTTCATAGAAAATGTCAACAGTGGGTCGTACAATAGTACAAATATAAACAAAGTATGAATACTCATGTTAAAAAATGATTAACAGAATAAAAACATTTATCAAATAGGAAAGCTTCAGTTTTTTTCTTAAACTGTTACCAATTTGCAGCATTTTTTTTCGTAAAGAATAAGATGGCATTGTCAGCAATTTCTGTCCAATGAAAATATTACGGCAGGTGTCACGCGACCTAATATTAAAAATTGCCCTTAAAAATTTCTGCCAAATAAAAATTTGATCTGAATATGTAGAACCCCACACAAGTATTCCATAATTAATGTGCGAATTAAGAGAAGCAAAATATTATGTTAGAAACGTTTGTTTGTGAATGATGAACTAAAATCAACGGAGAGCCAAAAATTTCTGTGGTTATTTTTGTGCAGTATGCACTCGTTTGTATGGTAAGTTCAGTTGACTCAAGGTTCGATTGAATTGTCCAAGAAATCGAAATGGGTTTGTGTTGTCCATATTGATAACAACTGGTGGTTCTGTGATAATTCTGGTTTGTTTATATTCCAATTGAACACTGAATTTGCCAAAATATTGGAGTTGAATTCCAGACCAGTTCGTATGCTTGGTTAAAAAAAAGATGTTATCATGCATGAGTAATTTTAATGCTGCTGCAAAGAGTAAACGGTAAATCATTCCAAAATATTAAAAAAACAGTGGGAGTATATGCGCAAGTAATTAAAGAATTACAAGGCGCGAAATTTTACATAATACTATACCCCGGCGTTATGTTTGAAAATTGGTGTATATTTTTAACACACTTTGAGCTTAATAATATAATTTAATTAACTTAATCTAAGAAAAAATAACAGTTGAAAATATTGAAACACAGAAAGGAAAAATCATTTTAATAATTTATAAATAATTTAAGTTCATAAATATAAAAGCGTTGGCTATAAACTCTATGATCGTTTATTAGTCACAACCAACTTTTTTATAATTATGACCCTAAATTACTAAAAATTATATTTCCTTTTTGGTACATCCCTATATTATTAAACGAGCTAATCTTGTATCTACCTATGTACCTATCTATGTCCCTTAAATATTTTCTCGAAAACGGCCCTAACGATTTGGATGAAATTTACTGAAAAGGGATTTTGGGGGGCAAAAAATCGTTTTAGCTAGGTTTCATCTCTCGAAAAAATTGTTTTCTTACAAATTTTATCATTATAAAAATCAATTTTTTGACGTATGAAAATACTTAAATATTGTAAGTAGGTTTTGGAATTTTTTACAAACAATGAGCATATCAGTATTTTATTTAACTTTCCGAGCAAAGCTCGGTCACCCAGATACTTTCAATAAAAGCTTTCTATTTATTAGTATTTTATTTTTATTGTTTTTAGTTTTTAAAAATCAGCGCATGCGCAGAAGAGATATGGGCTATAACGTTGTTTCTTATAAACAATTTTTGGAGAAAGTCGGCGCATGGAGAGAAGAAATATAGGTACTCTTTAGTGTCGTTTTTTATATAAATTTGATATACATTTCATAACGGTTTATTGCTGTGTATATTTTTACAAGATATTTATGAAAAAAATGTGTTGTTCTAAATTTGTGGTTTCGGAAATATTTTGAAAATAAAAAAAATCTATTGTTCTTTTGTTCTGTAGATGTTAGTTAGGTATTTGACAAGCATACTTTGTTTAATTTTAAAATGACGTGATAACATAATATATAGAAAACCATTAAAACGAAATAGTAAATATCATAATGTTTAGTAGTAACCGTTACCCGCGTTACCGCACGCGTTCACAGAAATTTTATTTTCTTTGTTATTATATGCCAAATGTCAATATTATTATTTATTAGTTGAAAAGGCCCTGTCGTCCAATTTCCTAAAATTCTGGTGACAATACGGCGGACGCCCTAAAATTACGGAATACCTTTTCCTTCACAACCATCTTGTATAAAATAATCAAATAATTTTTATAAATTAATGGTATATTAGTTAAAATTTTGAAAGACAAAAAACACGAAAAATAAAATACTAATAAAAAGAAAGCTTTTATTGAAATGTACCAAAAAGGAAATATAATTTATGGTCATTTGTTTTAAAAAAGTTGGCTGTGACTAATAAACGATAATAGAGTTTACAGCTAACGCTTTTATAATTATGAACCTAAACAAATTATTAAAATGATTTTTTTCCTTTCTGTGTTTCGGTATTTTCAATTGCTATTTTTATCTTAGATTAAGTTAATTAAATTAGATTATTAAGCTCAAAGTTTCGTTAAAATAATACACCGATTTTTAAACATAACGCCGGGATATATTATGTAAAATTTCGCGCCTTGTAATTCTTGAATTACTTGCGCATATTTTGAACAAATGCAATCTTTTTATTTTATTATTTTAATATAAAATTATCGAACAATTTTATTTTAAGATAGAACATACGCAATATTTAAATTGCTATGTTTAACCGTGCAACAGAGAGAGATAACCGAAAGATGTTTGCTATCGGTTATATTAAATTTAATTTATTTGTGTATAAATCTGTATAAAAATACTGTTTGGGCATATTCTGTTGTACGAAATTTATGTAAAATTTTCTCCTCTTTCGCTTAAGACAGATTTCGAACCGATCTGATTTAAATTGAGCTAGTTATAAGTGAAAATCTTCGTTTTTCCTAAATTACTTCCCTCTGGGGCGAAAATCAGGCGACGTTAGGATCTAAGTTACCCGGAAACGAATCGATCAAAAAAAGTTTTTTAAAATTGGTTTAGGCGTTTGGGCTGTACGAGTGACACAAAAAAGTGGAACGTACAGATTCACAGATTCACAGACGTACAGACAAAGCGAGTGCTATTCGCGCCTAATAAGCGGGCCTAAAGTGGAAACTTGTGGCACTTCGATTTTAACACACGATTCAAAAGACCATTGTCCATTTATAAAAACAAGCTAGTCACAAACATACATAATATTTTGCGGTGTTTGTGTATAAAAACTGGAGTTTTGAATAATTTATTTCGAGAATTAAATAAGAAGAACGACATGGTAATCCAAGTCTAGGACCAATTATCCATATTTTGAATTTATTATTTTTAATAATTAACCGAAAACCAAATTGGCATTCATAGCAATTCTAAGTTTGCACTTGAGAACTCGGGTGTGTAGTAAAGGAGACATAATATTTGAGTTTGTAAATTATTTTATTTTACAGAAACTTTTTGAGAATGGCAGCAGTTGATTTTGACTAGCTTAAAAAGATCACAATTTAAAATAAATAATGACAAACATACAAAATACTATTAGAAACTACTAAAAGTACGCAATTATATGTCGGTATACACCATACATACAGTGCCGGTTTAAGAGTCATTGATGCCCTAATCATTTTTTGCCTATGGACCGTCATCTCTAACAACAGTCCAAAAAATTCTAATATTATCTGTCTCTGTCATCTTAAGTTTATGTATATTTTGTTAATTGTGATGTCATAAGCTCAAAATTGACAGAAGAAAAAAGTTAAAAAGCATAGAATTTTAGAAAAAAATTGAATTTTACAATCAACGCTCTCATTTAAATTTGGATTGTCTATAAAATCGGCCTTTAGGCATTTTTATACAGTTAATTAAAAAAAGGTACAAAACTTAAAAAAAAAATTGTGGTCAATTTCAAAAATAAATCATTATCTATACCTACTTATAATCTAAAAACAGTTTTTTATCAGTAGATCAAATTTTTGAGAACATGATAAAAAGACAAAAAATGTTGAGACGGTCTGGTGAGATACTTTGCATTTCTGAGTTATGATTTTTGGTGCCCCCTGAGTCGTGCTGCCCTAAGCAGTTGTTTACTTTGCTTATAGGTGCACTGTATACATACAAATGAACAAATCGACAGCAATACGACCAAAGTATTGCAACCACCGCAACTCCCAATCGCACCTGACTACTATTGAGACTGCGCGCAGCGAACAAACACTGATGACTATGATTTACATTTGCTAACTTTTAAGGTTGCACTACTGCAGTTGACATAATGATTCACTTGGGCTGCGTAGTTTTTATTTATGGCATCGCAGCAAAAGCAGATGGGCCCTAGAGCCGCCAGACCTGTCAGTTTAGTACTGCTAAGATTTTATTAATAAACAATATTTAGTTAAAAACGTATGCCAATTTGCTAGCTTGAAAGCGGGGCTCTTTTACAGATAACAGGTACGAAAGGTGCATAAAAATCGTACTTACCCACATTAAAGTAATATAATTGATTTTCATAACAATATTGCTAAAAAAAACATTCATTACTGCCGTACACCATGGGGCCTAATTTCTGTCAGATGCTTTAAAACTCGAGAAAAAATGGGGAACCTACGTTATAAGACCTTCTGTAAACTGTCAAGTGTCAGATCAATCTGACGAGCTTAACACTTCTCCAGACGTGATAAAAGGTCCGCTGTATGGGAGCGATGGTATTATGCATACATATGAGTGCGAGTGAGATGAGTTAGTTGACTTTCTTGACAGCTTTATGAAAATTATGTTATTTGTTTACACACACACTCAGAGTATTTGGTATATTAAGATCCTTATATCTCGAGCTGTAGTTGGTTTTTATGCAAAATTTTTTGTTTTGCAGAATAACAACAGAGCCATAGCGCCTCAACCGCCGATAATAACTCACACTGCTGCAACACCTCAAGATTCTCCAAACACAACCCTTGAGCCCGGTGCAGCATTCAGAGAGTTTTGTTATTCATTGAGTCATTCGTCACTTATTGACAGTATAGACTCCATCGATAGGAGCTCGGTATTTATTATAAATTTACACTTTTTGGCAGTTATATTAATTTTCATAATTATATAAACAATATTTTAATAAAAAATAAACAGAATTACTACGCTTTATAACTCTTCTTTCTCTTCAGTTGAATAGTCAATTCATAATATTTTTTTATGTTTATTACACCTTCAAACATCGAGCCCGAAATCGAATAACGTGACCAAAATTATGAGAATTGTATGGTGATTTCTCAATACGTTGACAATTTTGGAAAAAATAAATCATCAAAAATTTGATCACAGTGGCGAAACCATACCGTTTGAGATCCGCGGCAAATTTTACGAAAACGTAATAACAAATGTTAGGATCCTCCTGTGCTCATGACCCTCTCAGACTAGGGGGGCTCCTCCGGTTGGGTGCTCGCGGAATTTTGTCTCTCCTACCACTTTATCGTTACATCACTGAATTTGGATTACTTGGGGGTGGCATTATCTTGCACTTGAAAGGAAATAAGTAATTGACCTGTATCTCTTCAGGGAGTTATCAAAAGCTGCTGAATTTCAGCAGATAAACTTTTTTATGCCCATTTTATTTTCTAGACTGGAGAGATATGATTTTATAAAAAATAACTTAAGAGGAAGTAATACTTCAATATATTATTTTTGTTAAAAATATTAACAATATAATACGATATTTGCAAAAATACAATTTTAGTAGTTTAATCCCTATAAAAAGTAAGCAGACGGGTTGGATGGTAGGATTTTTAATATGCTGGTAAGGGAACCACACTAAATAGTTTTCCGCAGAACTTTCTTTGTTAAAAATTTATTTCTCTATTTTTCCTAAATCGGTTAGATTAACTGAATTTAAGATAAATTTTAGTTTTAAACCGAAATTAAGGGCTCTTAGAAATATTTTCAAAATTCAAATATGTCGAAAAAACTTATTTTTTAGATTTCTATTAGCACGCAGTCTAGATAAAGAACTTTCCTCTTTGAAGTTTAAATTTTATCAACAATCGCGCATTGACAGAATTATTGACAGACCTTCTGCAGACCTTTCTTTGACAATTCCTTTCGTAGCGTTTATAGTTCAGAAAAGACTCGGGATCCTGTTTTGTTCTCGTTGTATTCAAAAATTTCTGCTCTTTTGAAAAGAAAATGCATGATAATTCGAGCAAGCCCATTGCTTCTGTATAATTGTCACATTTTTAACATTTGACAGTAAATAAAGTACTGGATTACCAAAAATCAATCTGTTGCTCTTTTGCTTCTCGCAGTTGAGAAGTACTAGGCATTGTCGGTAGATTGTTATCGGCCCTCAAGCTAGATAATTACAGCATTCATCAATTCGTTTTTAATATTTTCACGACGTTTCCCGCTTAATTGCCGTTTTATTGTGATAATATATTTTAAATATTGCACTGAAAACTTTCGCTACATTAGGTATCCATGGGTCAATAAAGGAGATCTCCACGTACTGCTACATTACCGTAAAGGAAACATCAATTTTTGCAGAACTAAAATTAATTGGATGATTATTTCTTAAATAATGCCTATTGCCATTACCTAGGATCAAAAATCATATCACATAAAAACTTTACAGGCAACAGTTATTTATCTGAACTGCGTGCTAACAGGGCTGTAAAAAGAAATAATTTTTTCTAAAATTTTTGTAATTTTGAAAATGTTTCTGAGTGCCCGAACAAGTGTAAAAAATCGTTTTTCAAAGAAACTTTAATGAAAGAAGTTGCTTATTCAGAGCGCGTGTTATTGGAACTTTACTTTTTTTCAAATTTTTGAATATTGAAAAGAAATTTGAGTGCCTTTAACTTAGGCTAAATATCATTTTACACGAACCTTTAATAAGATAAGTTCTTTTTCCAGTGTGCGTGCTAGTTGGTCTCTAAAAAACTGACTGTTCTAAATTTTTGAAATTTGAAAATATTTGTGAATGCCTCATCTTACCAGAAAAAAGTTATTTATCTAGATCACGTGGTAATAGATCTCTACAAAAATTTACCTCTTTTCGAATCGTTTGAATTTTGAAAATATTTCTAAATGCATGTACTAGTGTAAAAAATCATTTAGAACAAAAAAGTTTGAAAACCGTAGGCTAACAGAAAAGAATGAACTTTTTTTCAAAATTTTTGTTTTTAAATATTTTTCAGTGCCTTTAACTTATGTTAAAAATCATATTACGAGAAAACTTTATTGAGTCCTTTAACTAGACCGCGTGCTAATAGAACTAAAAAAAAAATAAGATTTTTCCAAACTATTGTACAAATTCATTTTACAAAAAAAACTTCATTAACAAAAGTTGTTTATCTAAACCGCTTGCGAACAATACTCTAAAATGAAATTAACGTTCTTCGAAAATCTCTGAGTGAATTCTTCAGTTTCATTACATCTACATTCACTTAGTCCCCAACAAAATTGATCTTTCCTGGTTCTGTCAATTTTCTTACATTCCAACAGCTACTAATTTTCGTTTTCTATTTCATAATTGTTAACTTAGCACGAAATTTTTATGATATTTGTAAAGCAACGATTGCAATTCATAAATAGCCCAAAAATACGTCATACGAACGCTACGGAATCATATCATGTGAATGTTCAACACGCGCTTGCCAGATTTTTTATTTCGATTTATGAAACTTGTTTTATAACTTACTCAGTACATTATAATTATTTGGGGTGTTATTTGCCCTGCAGCAGAAAATTTGAATTCGGAATAATTAGAGGAAAGCTGGAAATTGCTTTAATCCCTCCAGCTTAGGTTGCTGCGTGCAGATTTACACTCAAAAACACGTATTTTTTATAAAAATGATAATATCTAACAAATAACCAACGCAAACATGAAATTGTCTATAAAAATGTTGTAAAGGTTAAATTTCTGAGTAAAATGAGTACCCATACTCTATATTTTCACTTGACATTAAGTCCGCAACTCTACTTCAAAATAATCCTTAATCTGAAATCAAGCGTCTTAGCGCCAATTATTATAAGTGTCGTTTTTCTTAGTTTTCCTTAAATATTTCAAAAGCTATTGCCTCTAGCAAAAAACACTTTATGTACAAAATTAAAGTACATAAAATTTCCCAAAAAACTAAACCATATCCAAAGTGGCTACCTTACATAAGAAAGTAAATTTTGATTAAAAATGGAAACATTTAATACGAAGAACTCTAGTGAGAGAAATGTTCGATTTCTCCGGATTTCACCATCAGATCCAGACTTGGTTCCGATGGAACCACCTCTGAGGTGTACTCTTTCGAATAAAAAAAAATAATTTGAAAATCGGTCCATAATTGACGGAGAAATCGGTGAACAAACATAAAAAAAAAAATAAAAAAAAATATACAGACGAACATAGAACCTCCTCCTTTTTGTTGAAGTCGGTTAATAATAAACAAAATAAACTACTTTTAAATATTCATATCACGTAATCTTCTCAAGCATATAATATGTAAAAAGCGCTCCATAAAGCAAAAAATTTATAGGCCAATTATTTAAACATTTTTTGTTGTTTTCAATGGAGACAATTTTTCGAAATAAAATTAGTTAGCAATAGCTCTACTTTCTTAAAAATTTCAACGGAATTTTCATCTTACAAATGTTGAGATGACATCGTAATTTATTCAAATTGTTATTAATACTATAAAAAAACTATTTTATGTGTTGCACTCCTCAACAGGGCGGTGCGCTCGAGCTGTAACGGCCGCGCGAAACCCTATTTTCAAAATAAAACTATAAATAATAATAGATATAGAGTCCGGGAGGTGAGACTTTTTTATTGGAAATTTTATCCTCTTTAAGAAACTTTTGTTCAATTTCTGCTATAGCTTGTAGTTTTTGAGTAATTTCCAAAAATCTGAGGGGCTTCTCTTTTATTTTTTGCTAATAACAAATGCAATGTTTGTCGGCGACGAAAAACCATAAAACGTCTATTTCGGAATATTTTTCCGAATAGAATAAGCTATTGCTTATATTTTTTGAATATTGAAATAGAGTTGTGGGCTTGTTGTGAACTGAAAATGAGTATGGATACCTACTCATTTTACTATGAATTTCAACCTCTACAACATATTTTGTATAAACAATTTTCGAATAGCTTCTGAGATATTGTTATTTTAATAAAAAACATAGATTTTTTTGTATAAATCTGCACGCAGCGGCTTAAGCTCTAACAGGAGGGAGAAAAATTAGTATGTTAATTTTAGAATTAAACTGAAGGGAATAAAATAATATCCTCAGTTTTCCTAATTAATTTTGAATTGGGATTCTTTCTAGTCTGCTGCTACTGAACTATAGAGAAACTCTCATTTTTTTTAATTTTACAATTTTGCTGTCCCAAGCTTACATATATGGAAATATTTAGTATATATAATAATAAAAACAATTTCTGGATTTATTTCGATTTTATCATTGTTTAACCCTAATTTTAAACCTAGAAAGAAAAAAATTATTAAAAAGATTTGTCCTAACAACTTTTATTTTTTTTTTCATATTATAAATATATTAACTAATGAATAATTATATTTTCTTTTATAATTTATAATACGTCATGTAGCGGCCAAAAACTTTATTTTTAAATTATATTTCACGTATTTTATCAGATTATAATGCTTTAAAAAATAAAATTATCGAAGAGTTCTAATCAACGTTAATCAAAGATTTGATTATAATGTTTTATATGTATTCAAGAGTAATATATAATAATATTAATTGATTTTAGTGTAACAGTATTCCAAGTTTGTTGAAACCGCCGCCTTTAAATGATCGTTCAAATAATACCAATACATTAACACCACCGTCAACAATTGCTAATCTGCTACCAACAACGCATTCAAACACCGAAAAACATTCATCGGATTTAAACCTCGCATCAAAATTTATTGCGCATAATGAAAAAGTGGGTACGAAAACAACAACTTTTTCCGAAAAACTTTTTAATCCACCCGCGCCTTGCAATAACAATGATACAAAGCTACTAGAAAATCAGAAGGACATTGTTACAGAAAAGCTTAACGGTACACTTAAAAATTCTGAAAATGGTGAGAAGTGTAAAATTCAGAGGGGATACTCTTGGAAAATATCGAGACCTAGTTTGAGAAGAAAAAACTCAGTTCAAAAGAATCGGTCCGGCTCCGATTCGGATACTGTTTTAATACTAAATAACGGTCGAAATCATACGAAGGGAAACGGAAATTCAATGGATAATTCTTTTAGAAAAAATGACGCCTTAGGGCCTGTAAATAGAATACAGAATGACACTCAAAGTGACACCCCGAACAACAAGAGTGTCAACGGGCTTAGTCCTCAAAATTCAGTTCGCAGTAAATCGTCTGCGTACTGTACAATTCGTCAGGTAAGGTTATGATCAACTACTTATGCCTAATCGACAATCTGTCTATCTATATCTAGGTATGTCTAGTTTTTGTAGATACACGGTATCCAGTCTTTCTGATCATAGTTTTACAAGTTATATTAGCCATAGTTTCCACTTATCATAAAAACATCTCTATATTATGTATTCATAATTAATAATTGCAGACGCGTCAAAACAACAATTAATTAACTATTGTATTACTTAATTCTTAACTTTTTATGTAATTATAATGGTGGTGTAGACATGCGGAACAAAATTTGTAACCAGACAAAAATATAAAATGATAGTAGTATCAAAGTCCAGAAATCGAGCATAATGGTTTCAAAATTTTATTATATTTATCCAGTCACGAAATAAGACAAATAATAAAAATAAACGAAGCATTTTTATTATAAAAACAATCTTTTATTAGTTGTTAATAAAAAAGAACTAAAAAGTTAAAAATAATTTTATTCCGATTAGAAGTAAACCATTTTATACGGTCTCAAGTTTTTAATTAAAAGCGTGTTACACACTCTTTTTTTCTCTCTTGCTATTAAATGTAACACACTTTTAAAATAAATAAAATTATCGATCAATTTTTTCAGACTGTGTATTGACAAAAAAAATATAATAAAATTATAAATCAATATTTCACTAGATGACGTTTCGATCCGGATTTGGATCTTCTTCAGAAATAATCTAAAAAATATAAAAATTAATTAGTATATCTACTTATATTTTCTAATAGAATAACTTTTGAATTATCGAAATATTAATGAAAAATTAATAATATTATTATTATTTTTCATTAATATTTCGATAATTGAAAAGCCATTCTATTAGAAAATATAAGTAGATATACTAATTAATTTTTATATTTTTTAGATTATTTCTGAAGAAGATCCAAATTCGCATCGAAACGTCATCTAGTGAAATATTGATTTATAATTTTATTATATTTTTTGTCAATATATAGTCTGAAAAAAATTGGTCGATAATTTTATTTATTTGAAGAGTTGTATTCAGACGTTAATCAAAGATTTGTAACACACTTTTATTTGAAAATTTGAGACTGTGGTAAGTACGTAAATTAATTTCAACAGTTTAGTTTTTTTTATTAACAAATTACTCATAAGCTTGTTTTTTTAAATAATATTTTCGTTTCTTTAATTTTAAGTTTTTAGTGTGCTTTATTAAAAGAGCGATTTTCAACCGGGCGAAAGCCGGATTGGTCAGTTATTATAATATTGTAGTGTTATCGGAACTACATACGTGTGCAAAATTTCAAGTCAATCGGATAACGGGAAGTAATTAAAAGTGCGATTTTCAACCGGGCACAAGCCGGACCGGTCAGTTAGTTACTATAATAGAATAGAATATGATTTATTATCATAAATGGACTACGTCAAAATTACAAGTCTAAATGTCTTACTTCAAGAGGCAAAGATTTAAAAAATGTATAGCTAATACATAAATAGCTTCTGCCAGCTAAATTCAATCGCACCTTGTGTCGTAATCATGTTGGTCTGAATGTGTATCAAGAGTATTGTTTTTCGCAAATATTAAGCAAAAATAGACAAAAAGGAAAGTAAAGCGACATCACTTCAAGTTTAATAAATAACAATCTGCAAGATTCGTTTTATTTTGATTTTGTAATTATTCTTATGGCACGAATTTGAAGTTTGAATATACGATCACTCCCCAGAATAACAATCCATATTGAAGATGCGATTGAATGAAAGTATCGTACGTCATCTTAAGTAATACACAATTTGAAGAGAATATTTTTTTTGCCAGTTTGTCAATATGACAATTCCAATTGAGGATTTTTGACACAACTGATGATTTTGTAAACACACCTTTTTATTTTTTTTAATGCAATTAATTTTATAGGTTTTACTTTCATTCATTAATAATTTATTAGCATCAAACCAGTTTTTTGCATAATTTAATGATATATTTATGTTTTCAATTAACTCAGTATTATTTATCATTTCATAGGAAAAGACTATAGTGTCATCAGTATATTGTATGACTTCAGGTAGCGGTAGATTTACTGTCAGGTCATTCACATAGATTATGAACAATAGCGACCACAAGATAGACCCTTGGGGAACTCCCTTCTCTATAACCTTCCATGGCGATATACAATTGTTAATTTGTGTGCACTGACCTCTACGCTTAAGTAAGACTTAAGAAGAATAATCTAACAACGTAAAATTGTAGCTTTTCTAGAAATATGTTGTGATCAACCAAGTCAAAGGCCTTAGGCAGGTCGCAGAATACATCAACTACATACTGTGAACTGTCTAAGCCATAAATCACTTTGTTCAAAAAATTTAGCGCAGCACTAGTGGTTGATCGACTTTGAGTAAAACCAAACTGTTTGTCGTTTATATAATCGGGAAATACCAGCGGCAGAAATTTTTGACCAATTGCACCCTCCCCAAGCCACTCCTTAGAGAGTGGATTTATGAATTGGTCAAATGATCTGAGGTGACTAATTGATAAATCCACTCTCTCCTAGCAGTAGCTTGGGGAGGGTGCAATTGGTATTTCCCAATTATTTGGCTCTAACAAAACCTAAAAACTAGGCGGCAGAAATTTTTTTAAACTTTAACCGTTTTTTTACCATCTTTGAAATTTTTTATCCACTTTTCGACATTTTAACGTCAAATTGCGGAAAAATGGCCTGACCAAAGTTTCCGCCACTATATTTCCGTCGATGTACACATCGAAAAGAAAATTTTCCATTTTGTTAGATCCGGTTAGGGTTCACTTTTTTTAATTTCTTTTTTTTTATTCCCGCACGGAAAAATGGCGCATAATTTTTTCTGCCACTATTTTTCCGGGACTGTGGAGCACTGCAAGTAAATTATACCGTCTGAACCAAGCGGTTAGGCTGACATTTTTTTTCTATTTTCTCTCCCACCCCTTTTATCTTAAAATGGGTCCAGATTCCGTCTATATATCATAATATAATAAAAAAATTCTCTCAATTACTTAAATAGCTTATGTACGAAGCGGTAGAAGGTTGGGACGATGATTTTTTTACGCGTCAGCTCTCTAACTGATTAGTTTCATACAGTATGACGCGTGAGGGGTTCATTAGAGATTTTCAAGCGAGACACTAAAAAATTATATTATTGTATAACAATGGTCAAGCACTAAAATATATTATGTATTTCATAACCATCAGCATTTAGTAATCAATTTATTTTATAGGTTGGTTGGCAACAAAATCGTCAAAACTCCTTGACATCGTATTTATCAACACAGTCTAAAGTAATTCCATTCAACGTACAAAACCTCAATCACCATTCACATCGACTATCTGTGACGTCAGATATCGTAGACACAAAGACAATTAACAATCTCAACGAGAAAACATCTGACAGCAGTCAATTTCCCCCAACCAATGAAGATGCTACGACAATATCCGTACAAACTGTCGAGGAAGCGGAAGATCGAACAAGAACTAAACTCCAAGAATTATTTAAATGTCTTGAGCCGGAAGGATTATTTAAAGGGAAAGAGGAATTTTCTTTATATATTTTCCCCCCTGAAAATAGGTAATCCGTACAGTATTAATTATGTATTTATTTATGTATAAAAATAAAAATTACCACGTTATACAAATATAGTGGTACCTCGACATACGAGTTTAATTCGTTCCGCAACCTTGCTCGTATTTTGAATTACTCGTATCTCGAAGCAAATTTCCCCATACAAAACAATTGAACTACCATAAATCCGTTCCAACCCCCAAAATGTCACCCCAGTTTGAATAATAAAAACGTATTTATAAATGGCAAATATTTATTGTACAAAAACAAAAAAGAGAATGTAAAGAAATACGTTAATTAGATATCCTCACTGGTCTTTGCCTTTTTCGCTACATTTTTCTCGCTTTCATCTGTAGGCCGTTTAGAAAAAAACCTGTCCAAGGAGGTTTGTTTCTTCCTCCCTCAGAATGTTCCGGAAATGAGTTAGGCAAGTGTTATTAAGCCTGCTAATCCGAACTCGTATCTCGAATTTCGCTCGTAACTCAAAGCAAAAAATCACTCGCTCGCCGGCTCGTATCTCGAAAAACTCGTATGTTGGGGCACTCGTATGTCGAGGTACCACTGTACCATATTCTGGGTTCTGAGTAAAAATGCGTCCATTTGACGCATATACGTAAATGCAAAGCAGATTTCGTCTAGCGTCCCCTGTTACGCTGAAGGCTTTGTATAGAGTTGATTATTGGTAACAATCGAGAAGTGTTTATATTATTCAATAAATAAAATTATTTTTTTAGTATTTCAATATTAAAAACTTTAAACGAACATTATTAAAAACCAATTAAAAACTAAATATTAATTAATTTTTATATTTTTTAGATTCGTTCTGAAGAAATGTATATAATTTATATATTTTTTGTTAATATATTTGTCTGAAAAATTGGTCGATTATTTTATTTATTGAAGAGTTCTAAGCAGACGTTAATCAAATAAATTATTGTGTATACAGAAATAATATTAGTAACAACTAATTATATTAATAGTCAATTTTTATATAAAATTACGTTAAATAATCCAGATATTAGTTACAATTTATCAACAATCTACTAGAGTCTACAACTATTAGTAGTCAGTTTTTAGGCTCGATCTAACCGCCTATTTCACTCTTTTTGTCTGTGAATCTGTGAACTTGTTACGCTTTTTTGTTTCATGCGTAGAGCCCAAGTGGTTAAGCGGCTTAACTAATTTTAAAACACTTTTTAACTTCTCACTACTGAAATTTTTAAAAAAGTTATTATTTTCAGTTCGATTTTCAAAATCGAATTTTTAACAGAATCAGATGTCGACGTTTTGAGGACCCAGAAACCTATTCTGACTGTTTTTAGAGTGATGTCTGTGTGCGTGTGTTTATTTGTGTAATGTGTACGCATGTTCGAACGTGTACGTAGTCATGTTTTTCTAAAACGAAATCTCGAGAATAAATATAGTGGAGTAGATTGGGAAAAAAAAGCCTTGAACTGGTATGTCTTGAATCGAAAAATGTTTCCTACGAAAGCTCCCCTGACATTTTGATATAGTTTGTGACCGACTGTTGGAGGGCGCGGTGGGGGATATGACGCTTTAAAGTTCCGAAAAACCCGTTTTCTCCCCATAACTGGACTATTATTATCGGAGGGGAAAAAGTTCCAATAAAAGTTGTAGAGAAGAAAAATCCACGTAAGCTCGTTCCAGTTTGGGTCGGATAACCCGTTCGCGAGATATCGCCATATTTAGTGCGCGAAATTTTGAAAAATTAAATGCCATTTAAAAAAAAAGCATTGCAACTAGGAGCTTAATTTTATTTTTATTGCAAAGGTACTAAAGATCCCTTCCTTGCACCGGAGGCTGAATGCGGTGTGTCAATTAGAACTGGCAGGAGAGGAGGGAAATCGATTTTTTTTTAAATCTCCAATAATTTGGTTTAAAATTGACTTATCGGCCTAATCCCAACTTCTTTTGTTTGTTTTTTTATCTATTTTTTGCGATAAGTGAAAAAAAAATTCTCCCATATTCAACTGCTGGTGGACGAAATAAAGTATTTTTACATTGACTCTCTCTTTTATGTAATATTGTCAAAATTACTTTTCCTTAGCTGCGCAGGAAAATTGAATTCTGAAACAATGAATTTTCTTGCGTATAGCTGAGGAAAAGTGATTTTGACAATATTACATAAGAGAGAGAGTGAGAGATCTAATGTAATCATACCTTATTTCGCCCACCAGCAGTTGAGTATGGGAAAACATTTTTTTTCACATTCCTTTTTTGTGTGTCGAGGTTTAAAAATTATAATTTGTTTCACGTCAAAACGCGTTTTATGTTACGTGTGAATTAAACGGAAAAAATAAATCGGCTAGTAGATGACATCATAACATTCACTGTCTGTAATTTTATCTCAAATAAAGATATTTGATTTGATTTTTTTGCAGATGTCGAATAATATGCTGTTGGTTAGTCAATCAAAAATGGTTTGACAATGTTGTTTTGCTATTTATCGCCTTGAATTGTATCACATTGGCCATGGAACGTCCGAATATACCTCCGACGTCGACCGAAAGGATATTTCTAGCAACAGCTAACTATGTATTCACTGTTGTTTTTGCACTGGAAATGTTTGTTAAGGTACGTATTTAATTTTTATTAACAGACCTAAGTTAAACTATCAAAATGTTTATTGGTATCATAAAAATTAGTTAACAAAAAATGCAATTTTGTACTGCTGCGTTTTAATTTTCTTGTCTCGAAATAATAAAATTATGAACTGAGAATTTAACAATTTTTATTATGACAAAAATTACGCGAGCCGAAATAATTCTTATCAAAGCCATGCGCCCGAGACAGAAAAAATAATATAATGTTAATGGGCAAAAATAATTAAAATTTTCACACGTAACTCAATAAGTATCTGCTCAGTTAACATCAAATCTACGAAAAAATACTACAAAAATACACTTTTAATTTAATTATTATAAAGTTAGAAAAAGTACAGACTTATCTTTGTATGTAATTTTTTAAATTAATATTTATTGTTTTTCAGGTTGTAGCGGCAGGAATGTGTTACGGCCCCAATGCATACTTTACTTCTGGTTGGAACATTATGGATGGTTCATTGGTTATCATCTCAATTGTTGATGTACTGATGTCCATAATCAGTGAATCCAGCCCCAGGATATTTGGAATTCTGAGAGTATGTAAACACAACGTCATTTAATATTTCTGTGTGTCATAATACTGTTTTAAAGAGGCACATTATAGTCAAGCTGATAGTACCCAAGATATTTTATCTCCTTTTTCTGTTGTTAAAAAAGTACTTGTTACGTGTAAAACTTACGTGACTGTATGATAAGACTTACAGTGTCCATTGTGGCAAAAAGCGAAACATTTTTATGAACTGAAAGCATCGAAAAGTTATACCAGGTGAGGCAAAAGTCCCGGAACGGTTGAATATCTCGCATACTACGCATCATATAAAAAAAAAAAAAAAATACGTGTCAAATATTTTTCGCAAAACTATTTTTTGATACCAAACATGACTCCCCACCCCCCACCCAGTTGGTGGGGGGAGGGGCAAATTTAAAATTTTAAATAGGAACCCCTATTTTTTATTGCAGATTCGGATTCTACGGGAAAAATTACATCAATTGTATGTAATTTTTTTTTATTTTAATATTACTATCAATACAACAAATTAAATTCACCCTTCACTAAATAAATCCATATCTACAAACTAACGTTTTCATAAAATTTTTAAGTCTGGTCCTGTCGGGCCGATTTTTATAAAATTTTGGTAGCACATTTTAATCATCACTAAAGGGTTAAATTTCAATTTTGAAACGATTCGGAAAAATTTTTTGGTATTTTCGGGCCCAAAAATATTTTTCAACCCCTAAAACCCACGGGAAAAATTACATCAATTGTATGTAATTTTTCCCGTAGAATCCGAATCTGCAATAAAAAATAGGAGTTCCTATTTAAAATTTTAAAGTTGCCCCTCCCCCCACCAACTGGGTGGGGGGTGGGGAGTCATGTGTGGTATCAAAAAATAGTTTTGCGAAAAATATTTGACACGTATTTTTTTTTTTTATATGATGCGTAGTATGCGAGATATTCAACCGTTCCGGGACTTTTGCCTCACCCGGTATGTATTAATATACAGAACCGTATGACCTCGCACATTCTAAACAGAGAGTCTTCTCCAATCTGCGATACGTGGTCAACAATTAACTGTCAAACACATCCTATTAACATACAATAAATGTCAACAATTTAGAATAAACTTACCTGATCAACTCTCCAAAATACTCATAGATGAAGAAACTACAATAAATAATTCAATTGACTTCCTAGAAACCGCCGACCTGAAAAATAAATTATAATTAAATACAAAAATTACTTAAAGCTCCAATTTACGTATTCAATTATAATATATAGATACTTATGTAGATACTTACTTTATATCTAGTTACCATTCACCTTACATGATATTCTTACCTTATACACTGATAACACACCTCTTGGAGAATCATGGTCCGTGAGTTATACGTATTGTTCTAGAAAGCCGCCATACCGGACTGTGGAGACGCTGAAGCTAAGTACATCAAGGCCACCTCCACTTTTTTAAATTGAAACCCATATTTTTTGTCTCGGATTATAGTTCTTTGGGTCAAAAAACATAAATTTTTTTATAAACATTCTTCGATTTGATGCAATCCTGAACCGCTGTTTGGTTCTCAATTCATCAATGTTCCCTGTTTCTGCCTCGCATAGGTCGAGCATGTGTGTCTTTGTTCAGCATCCTCGAAAACTCATTGCATCACACAATAGTTTTTTGGGTTTTTTCCGAATCGCACATTACACTAAAATAGGAAACATGGAATGAATTGAGAACCAAACAGCTGTTCAGGATTGCATCAAATTGAAAAATGTTTGGTACAAAAGCTATTTTTTTTTAATCCAAGAAACACTAATCCGAGACAAAAAATATAAGTTTCTATTTGAAAAAGTATAGGTGACCTTGATGTATCTTCAGCGCCTCCACCGAAAAAAAATAGGAAGGTCCAGTATGACGGTCTTTTAGAACAATATAACTTTCATCTGAAACATTTTTTAATATCATCAATAGTTACGGGCTATTGCTCTGTAATGCTTTAAATGTCCCATCCTGTATATACAAATACGTGTTCACGGCTGATTTTAAGACTGAAAGATCATGATTCTGAAATTTTCATCTATACTTAGAATGGAAACCTTACGGCGAGACTTGGTTATACATAAAACTCGATTTTTTTAGGAACAACTATTGACCTTAAAATTTAGCATAGTTATAAAACTTGTTTAACGTACTTAGTTCTAGAGTCAGTATTACAAAAATTGTCTAATTTTGGGGAGCTAAAAATTGAATGCAAAATTTTTGTTTCGCACTCGGTCAAATGGAGTATCATAATATGAAAGAGTACTTACTAGAGATTCTAAAACAGTATTAATATTTATATTGGATAGTGTATTTTTTCACATAATATTAGGAAAGAGATTCTCTTTAAGTTAGTTTTTCCTTTTAAAACCAAACTTTTTGGGCAAAACAAATTGAAAATATTCTCACTGTGACAGTATCCAGTAAAGATTCCCAGAAATATAGAGCGATATCCCTAACTACTATAATTAAAAAAATATACAAATATTAACATATAGTACTCACTTTTGTACTGCACAATGATTTTACATTTGAACATTTAAAATAATAATCTAACCAAAACACAATTTAAACAATGCACAGTACTCACCCATTAAACTTTCCACGTATTCAATTCTTACTTATTTTCGTATACACAGTACTAATGTTACAATCTTACAATAATGAAAATTAGAGTCAAAATAGGCAAAAAACTTTACGTAGATACGATATTATACAATATAAAAATATGTACTGGCTGCGCGCGCGCCAGTTCACTGCTGGCCAAGCGCAATAGCTACGGATATACTGTTAACATTAGTATGTCGGTGACGCGAACTAATAAGGTTTTACCCATCAAAACATTAAAAAATAAATCCATTCAAAATATTTTACAAATCACTACCTACTATATGATTTTAGTAGTACTAAATAGTAGCTTATGTATCTTGTTCGTAAATGAAGGTACTTTGATGAGAAAGTGGCATAACGTTAAAACTATGACAGCGAGTTTTCACAATCACTCGAGTCATAAGATCATTAAGTACATGATACATAAACTTCTATATGATAATATGTATACAAATGTTCACAACATGTTAACTTACTGCTTATTACAGTCCTAAAAAGACGTTTTGTTCAATCTCGACAGATTGAGAAATTTTTAAGTTATAAAAATTTTACCTGTGTAAGAGATTTTTATAGATTCCATTATGAGACGATTTTTGGTAAAATATTCTTTTTGGGCAAGATTTTTGATTATTATTGAAACGTGTCTTTTTTGCGCGGCATTTCTGGGACTTCATAGGCCATTTCAAAAATTTTGTTTAAAATACCATAGAAACACGCCACGTAAACAACGGTACAAATCAATTTCTAAAATAAATGTAAAAAACCATAGTCCAAGAGACGGCTGCAGAAAATGTGTCGTCATAAGGTGGACGAACGAAAAAATAAGAGATGATAGTTAAGACCATAATTAAGAAAGATCGCTAAGGTTGCCTGCGAAAATCCTGCCGAAACAATGTTTTTTTAATTTGTTTATCAGTTAATAGACCAGTGAAGTTAGCTTTTGACAAGGACAAAATTAATAACAGAAAACGAATGATGAGGAAAGGAAGAAACTGCCGTCAGAAATACAGAAACCAAAAATTCAAATGCTTTAAAGGCTGGAGGGCTGTGGGGGCGCGTTTTAGGGGTCAAACGCGGTTTTTCGTTATTTCCGGTGAAAGTTGACCTCCAATCAAAAAATGTTGTAGGGCAATGTTGTAGGTATTAAAAGGATCTACAACTTTTATGAATATAACTTTTTCACATAACCTTAAATATTCAAAGAAATATTAAAAAAAAAGTGTTTTTCGTTTTTAATTTTTTTCTCCTGCAAAAATGATTTTTTTTCATGAAATTTTCAGGAGACTTACCTTTCTATGTCCTAAATAAGCACAAGAAAAAAATAAAAACGAAAAACACGGTTTTTTCAATAATTCACGACAATTAGACTCCAGTATCGTGCAAAGGGGGTAGATACCGTCTTTCTGTAATTTCTATACTATCCACTTTTGGAAGAAAACACCAAGAGTATTTTTTTCTTAAAAAAACAAATGATTTCCAATTTTTTCACATTTAGGGGCTGTTTACGGGTATACTATTGTAGATAGGGGAAAGAGGGTGGAGCACTTTTTTGTAGCAACTATAAAAATCTACAATTTTTTGTCGAAACATTTTTTCATATATCTCATAGTTTGTGAAATAATTAGAAAACAAAATTTAAAGGGGCGGTTTCTACCCGAACTGCAAATCGGAGCACACTTTTTTATAGTCAGAATAGTTTCTTGTAACCCCAAGAACGATCACTCAAATTTTTAGCCGTTTGAGATTTTAGGTATTTCACGAAGATCGTTCTTTAACTATTAATTGTCAGTACTACTAGTTAGAAGCCAGCGACAATAATTGTCGATGTGTTCGCAAATTTTGAGCTGAAATTCTGTAGAATGTTGCTATCAGCTTACAAGAAACAGTAAAAAAAATTGACCCGCTAACTCTTACCATTTTTTAATAATAATTTTTTTTTTATTAAAAAATGAAAATTCGCACAGTTTTCGCAATGTCAGAAATTGATACCGTGGCTTCTTTGACATCCAAATATTAAGAAAAAAAGGTTTTCTGACAAATTTATCCACGTCCGCTCAATTCCTGACAAGATAAAAACTGGAAAATCAGAACTCATTTTAGGGAGGGGGGCAGATTGCCTGTTATAAGGATGCGGGTATAACAATATTATTATCACCACTTTGGCCATCCGGGAAAACGGTCGATTTTCAATTGTCAGGCATTCTTCAAGAGCCCAAAGTCGGTTACCCCTATTACGGGACCACGGGGGTGGTTTTTGGCCAATTCAAAGGGGTTTTCGAGGGAAAAAAATTGCGGGACCATCGCCGTCATATTCAGCGGTCTCAAAAACGGGAAGGAAAACGGTTTGGTTGCATCTTTAAACATTTTACACGTGTAGGGATTGGAGAATATGCTGCTGCATACAATCCCCGGAGGCTCAGATTTTACATGGAAAATTCCAAAGCTGGTGAAACCGAATTTGTCAGAAAATTATATTTCTGTGATTTTTATGTGAAAACAAATCGATTGAGCCCAATTTTGTCCGTTGCAAAAACTTTTTATGAAATTTTTACCCTGCGAATTTTCGGCGATCCCGCGTAAGTTTTTGATCGGGGGAATTTGTCAGAAAATATGATTTTCATTATTATTGGACCCTCCTCAATGGTACAAGATGATTTTCTGACATCGCGAACACTGGTTATGAATATCCATCTCATATCGATTAAAACGCGCTCTAGTGCGGTCCGCCGATGGTTTGGAGAGAAACGCCAGAGGAAAAAGTTGGAGAGGGGAGCTGATGCTATCTACAGCCGCTTCATCGGACGTTGCGAACACATCGACAATTATTGTCGCTGGCTTCTAACTATACTGTAAAAAATAACTTTACAAAATAGCTTTATGAGGAAAGTTCTTTATCTGGGCCGCGGGCCTACGGAACTCTAAACATATTTTGTTTTTTTTGAAATTTTTGTTTTTTCAAAAATTATTGTAAGTGCCAGTACCTACTATTGTACAAACTCGCTTTACAAAATAAATTTATAAGGAAAAGTTCTTTGTCTAGACCGCGTGCCAACGAAACACTCAAAAGAATTATTTTTTTTTTTAAATTGTAATTTTTTTTATATATACCTATTTTTCGTCGGAGTACCGTTGGCATGCGCAAGAGTCCTACGCTTTTTCGTAAATCATTTTCTTGATTGCAGCTAGTGCTCCACTTCTGTGAGATTTTGAAATATTGAAATTGTGAAATTTTGTATTTTTCATTTTTTTTTTGGCTCAAATTTACGATACATTTTTTTAAACTTAGTAAGTACGCTAGAACTATTTGGCGTGCCACAAGTAGGTACTCTTTTTTAATTTGCTGTGCAGACGTTATCATTAGTAACATCAATTACAGCGGACTTGAATGTGTCATTTCCATTAATCTATCATAACTACGCTTTATCAATTATTACATCAGTCAATTCTCAATTTTCTTTTGGCAACATTGAGTTTAGAACGGGATTAGATGTGGGCAGCAAGAAATGCGTGCAAATCTCTTTTTTAACCCAATAAATTTTTCATTTCAAAAATATCAAGCATGAGTTGACATTTTCTATATATTAGGTATGTTTATTGTTTAATGTTTATGGTTAATTTTAAACTTTTTATTGCAGGTATTTCGATTGTTGCGATCTTTGCGCCCACTTAGAGTTATCAATCGAGCACCAGGTCTGAAGCTTGTCGTTCAAACATTATTGTCGTCATTAAGACCTATTGGAAATATTGTGCTGATTTGCTGCACATTTTTTATTATATTTGGAATTTTAGGTGTACAAGTAAGTTACATGACAAATGTTCTCTTAGTTATCTGTGAACTAAAATTAAATTTAAATCTTTAATAATGAAATGGCGCAAAATTCATATAATATAGAATATTACGTTGGGTAACAACTAAATGTTGACGGTATTATGTTGAGTAGCAGAAAGGGTTGTCAAAAAACATAATTTTACAATGACCTTAAATTATGAACAAGCATATTATTTAGCCTAGTCTAGAACTGAGATTCTTGAGAAAAATAGATCCACAAAATATGAGCAATACCTTATTCGATTCGGAAAAATATTCCAAAAAAGACGTTTTTTATGTATTCTTTGCCGACAAAAATTGCATTTGTCATTAACAAAAAACGAAAAGACAAAATAAACCTCTCAGATTTCTAGCAATTACATACTCTAAAACTATAAGCGATAGCGGAAATTGAAAAAAAGATTCTTAAAGAGGAGAAAATTTCAAATAATAAAGTCCCACTCTCGGAATAGAAAATTGTTTATTTTGTTTATTATATGTTTTTTTGTTAACTTCGAAAAAAAACAATAAACAAAATAAACAATTTTTTAAAACTGTTATAACGTGATCTTTATAAGTATATTTTTAAAAAGAGCTCCATGAAGCAAAAAATGTATAGGCCAATTATTTTAACATATTTTGTTGTTTTCAATGGAGACGGTTTTTCGTAAAAATATTTAGTTGACAATAGCTCCACTCCTTAAAAAATAAATTTAAACATTTTTTTTTTCAACAGAACTTTATTTTTTCAATGGGGAATCGTTCGTAGAACGTTGATCTGTGCTTTATGTTGTTACTATTTTGCTGTATGTTGTAATGTGACAGCTTTTTGGTTAGACTATTATAATGAAGCGAGCCACAAACAAGGTTCTAAATAAATTAAAATTAATGTGTAATATTTGAAAATTATATTCACTGGAAAATTATATTATATTATCTCCATTGTGTGCGAAGTCGCGGGTAGCGGCTAGTATAATATATTAGCTCAGTTCAGTATTCGGCCATATTGCAATCTATTTGGGTTGTTTATGAAAACTACGCCTACTCTGCTCTGTCGCTCATATTTAAAGAGGAAAAACTGTTGAATTGATAAGATCGCATTTATTTGTTTTGCTTTACGCACTAGTGCGAAATGGGTCAATTTAATACTGCTATACAGACATGAAAAGCATCTATTTTATAAGGTGGGTATGCAAAATAGTAGGTTATGTATCAAGTGCGTGAATTATCATTCTATCACTCAGTGTTGCAGTACGGCAAAACGAATGCCTAGTGAGTTTTATCAGTCCCACAAGTCATAAAATAATCACGCACCTCCAGTAAAATATTTGAATTCCACTTCACAATTGATCTGGATTGTATACGAAGACAACGTCTACTTTGCCGTCTCTGTAGTTCATATGGATTTTACTACCGCCATACAAGCAAGAAAACAATTTTTTTATAGATGGTCGTGCAGTTGTAGATAGGTATACGTATAGTCCAAAATGACGACGACAGATATCACACCGTGTACAGCAGAGTTAAATAAATTGGAAAAATCTGATTTAGTGGATATAATTCTGAATAAAAAAGATAAAAAAATGATTCTCAGTTTGGCCAATACTGAAACTTTGGTAAAGTATGTTAATTTTCACTTTTCGAGTGATAATTCTTATACTAGGTGTCCAGAAAGTGAAAATGTGAAAAATAATGGTCAACAGCAACTAGTCCTTATAAAAAAACAAGTGGTAATTTGTGAAAAATTAATTGCAGAGCAGGCGAGACGTTCAGTGAATCTCGAAACTATAAATAATTTTTAAAAGAAAAAGTTTGTCAAAAAACAAAATAATAGTGATATATAAAGTAGGTAGGTATGTATATAATATGCAGAAAACACGATACAGAATAAGAGTGATAATGAAGAGAAATAAATAATAGGGGAAAAGGTAAAAAATGTTACTTCAAAAGACCGTGAAGCTAATTAAAATAGAAAACTTATAATGAATAAGGTCATTCATTCAGGGTACTGGTGATTACGACACAAATAGCGCCTTTAATGCAGCAACTACACTTGCCTGGCTATACGTTGGTAGAGCGCAACTTACTGAAGATCAAGTATTAAACTACATACAAAACAACATTAAGGGACATGACTTGACAGTGGAGTTGCTTTCAAAGAATCCGAAAAAAGGAAAGCATATAAAGTGGACATGGATTACTAGATACCGTAAACAACAATCATTTTTGGCCGCACAATATTCTAATTAAGAGACTCCGTTTTTTTTTCGGAAATCAGAATCTTTCAATGAATAAGGACTGTTATACAGATTTGTTTCAACCAAATTTAAGATTTCTAAATTTGAACATAGAGAGTGGCACCATGATATATGCTAGTGAGAAATAAAAATGTTAAAAAATTACATCAATTAAAAATTATCAATTGAAACGATTTGTGAAATTTCGACAGTGGAATTTAGTGATTATGTTTTTATTGTGTATCGTACATCATATAGCACTAACTTCAAATCTTTTGTGGTACGGTTCACTAAACTACTGTTTTTTTTATATGTATATGTCATATGTATGCTGATTTCAAACAAATGTCGATTGAAACTACTGAATTGTGCAATTTATCAGCGTGGTAAGTTGGTAAGCCATTAGATCAGCAACGACAAGGTCCTGGGTTCGATTACTGCCGAGATCATTGATTTTTATTCTTTCTTTAATTTTATAGTTTTAATTTAATGTAGAGAGGTACAACACATAAAATATTTTTTGAAGTTTACTCCTTAAGAAACGATTTTGAGTTATAAGGCCCGATACGGAAATTTTGTGAATAGTAAAATCAATTGGTGAGGCGTTACCTTCCACCGCTTCAAGTTACGCATTATAAAAAATATTTTTTTTTTGTATTTTTTTCAGTTTGTTTTTTTCCATACGAAAATTAGTATAATCTTTATACAAAACACACTGTTTTTTCAAGTTTTAATTAATGTCACATCGATTTTTTGAAATTCTTCTCCAAAAATGAAAAAAAATTGCTATTCACAGCCCCTAACATTGTTTCAGAACGGAATAAAAATGATTGAACTATCATTGCTTCATATACACACGACAAATAGGTAGGCATGTAATTTTTGGGATTGTAGTCCTTAAAGGAATAAAAAAAATCCTTTGAACACACCAAAGTTTATATTATGGTATAAGATCCCATAGATCCTTAAAAATTATTTCTTTAGTCTTGCAACGATCTCGATAATTTCAAAACTTTATGATATGAATTTAAAATTATATTAGAAGAGAGCGCAAATCGGTCAATCGAAAATAATAATATTCTGCGCTCTGAAGCAGCTCATGAAATGTTATCACCAGATACCCCCGGTATAGGTACACTGTGCAACTTCTGACCCACAAGTTATAGCGTGTTATTTAGATCGGCTTTGAGCTGCGTTTAACGTCAGAACATAAGTACAATTTAGCATCTATCACTGTCATAAGATGCTAGAAGTGTTCAGTCTACACCTTTGACGGCTTTGAGTCGGAAATACGTATGATAGATGGTACACGGCTTATGGCAGTCGTGATTAGTGTTACAGTGTATATTGTCGTTTGCTGTTGGCAGCGTTAATAATTGAAACATCATATTAAACAATAATGTGAATTATAATTGAATTATCCCCCTCCCCCATCATAATTGAATTACCCTCCCCCCGTTTACATTTCTATACTAATTTTCGCAGAGCGTAAACTGGTTGGTTTCAAGTAAGAGCGGATACGGTCGGACTTAAACCGGCCGACACCAAAATTACAATTGAAAAATCAGTGTGACAACAAATTTTTAACAATTTTAAAACAAACTTTTATTGAACTGTAATAAAAAAGAAAATAGTTGGCAAAACCAAAAGTGCACATCCCGCAAGTTTTCCACTGTAGGTACATATTATAATGAATAAAATTGAGAAAATAGATAAAAAAAAAACAATTAAAAAATAAAAAAAGTAAAAACAAAAAAAATAAAATATATGAGAAATATATATATCTGATATATAAATATCAAGTGGAAATAAAATGGAATAGAAAAAAAAATTTCATTGATGTTGGCGGGAATCAAACCCGTCACCTTGCCATTACTGGCCTAACGCCTTAACCGCTTGACCGCAACGTGCTTGCACTGTGCCGCTGTTATCGTCGTATAGAAGTATAGCACTTATTCTTCGGTAATATACTACACTTACAGTAATAATTACTTTTTTTTAACTATTAGCTGTCAAAAATAATAAAATAAAACTGTTTATAAAAATTAAACTACTGAACACATTTTAAATCTCATAGTTTCTGCCTTTACTTGATGAAAATCCATTATAAAATAAAATAAATAAAATATTGTTTTATTTATTTTATTGAACACATTTTAGTAAATTTAAATAGGGTTCTGGTCTGATAGTAAACAAAATGAATAAAATATAACTCAAGGCAATTCGACCAAAATTGCGATCTGCAGAGCTCATACGTACTATGACGGTTAACCAGCCAAAAATAATTAATGTAAAAGCAGTCAAAATTAACTCGTCAACAAGCAACCACCGGCTAGCTTACTCAGCGGCGCGGAGCGTGGATGCTAGTAAGGACAGATAAAAATTGGCAACCAGGTGTAGGTATAAGTTTTTTTTTTATTCTTAGGCCTCCCTCTCCGACCCGTCAATCCTTTCCTATCCTCTAGCAGAATAACAACGACACAAACAGAAACGGCCGAAGCCTAAAATAAAAATCCGACCTCCAACCACTAAAACAAATAACAATTCAAACTAACAACCAAGGATATTAGACGTCTTTTGGATATAGTAAAATACTCGCACTAGTTGGTAACCGACCGGTTATAAAAAAGGGCGCCAGGACTTAAACTGTGCGAGGCAAGCTCAACTTGTCTAAGATAGAGTGCACCAGAAAAACAGGCCACCTAATCTCCTCCAACAAATCACGATAAAAAATATTAAAATTTAACAAATAATAATTCAACAACAAACACGTAGAACACAAAAAAAATAAATAAATAAAGACACAAACCCCAACAACGCACGACCACAAGTCGCGCCACTATAGACAGACTATAAAAAACATTAACAAAATACGTGGACAGAACTACGTCAACCTAAATCCCCAAATAAATCTAAACCTACGACGTCAACGAATACTAACACAATTCGCAAAAAGAAATTATAAAAAAACCATGCAGTGAATATCGCGACAATATTCAAAACAAACTCTCCTACGCCAAACAAAGAAAAAACTGTGGACTAGCAATCGGTCTATAACGAGTTCAAGAAAAAAATTCTGCACTACACTGGAGGCTCCAGAAGATTTAACAATGACCATTACATGTTACGGTATTGTCGCGGGAAAGATATACTGTATACTTGTCGCGTGAAAGATCTTCACCAAGGCAATCCGGACGCCACTGGCCTACTGAATAAACAAACACAATTGATGGTAAATGCTAAACAGCTAAAAGAATTTGTGTGGAATAACGCAACAAAAGGTCCTTAAAGACAGTCAAGGAGGGATATTGAACCAAAGATCCTTTTTCTTTTAGTACCTAATTAATTCACGGAGGGATAATCGTATCAAAAACAACACTAACTCCAAATTCCTAACAATTGACGACGGAACCAACAATGGGTTATTGTTCCATCTAACACTACCAACAATCAACAACAACAAAATTCTCTATTCAATACGCCAAATATTATTCGCCAATTTTAATAATCAAAAAATACGCAGATCTCTCATAGACATTAGACGATGTGTTCGCCATGAAAGCCAAATTGCTAGTCCTCGTCTGTTCAAGCTACAGAACGCAAACACCGTACTGAACACTCATCTTACTCACACTTTTTGTGCATACGCTCGATTTTATATTTATTTTGGGCTCAAGAATTCAAACTGTTTCCGTACATACGTACAGACCAACCGACAACTGCTGTTCGTGATTTTCAATTACAATTTTAGTAGTATTTATTAACTCGAATGGATTAAAAAATGGTTCTGTTTTATAGATCAGAATCTCCTCTTTTCAAGAAGCTTTAATTTGATTGTATTTCGTGTGAGGTTAACTTAGATATAACTTCTTATATGAACGAAAGTCAGCTTTGACGCGCTAAGCGATAATAAAGCACATACCGCTAGGTTAGTGGTATGTGCAAAAATAATTTTAAAAAATTTAGATTCATGAAATTATCAAAGCGTGGGTTATAAGTTATATGATCATTAATTAAAGGTATTATAATTATGAACCTGCATTATTCAATTTTTTTTCCTTTTTGGTATGTAGATTCATTTCAAGACAAGCTTGTCTTAAAAAAGTGTATTTTTTACTAATATTTTATTTTGTTCTTTGTAGTCTTTCAAATTTTTACAATTAAGGTTGTTCGATCAATAGAGCAATTGCTAAATAATAAGCTGAAATTTTAATACGTTATTAACCAATAGGATAATATATTACATCAACATTATTTTTTTAAAAAGATCTGAGGTCTAGTTTTTGAGTAATACATTTTTGAAAACTGGTGAATACTGAATCTCATGCGCGATACATATTTTTCATACAATTTAACATAACCGCAGCGGATAGAAATATAGCAAACTTTATATTAACCAACATACGTAAAATTATTGTGCAAAAAGTACAAGGTATTTTGACAAGTAGTTTTAAAGATATTTCAATATAGAAAATACGGGTTAGCCACACTTAAAAATAAAGGACATATCCTACTCGTCAAACCTTGGCAACGCCATGGTCAGTTTCTATATTCTAAATGATTTTTTTCGCATTATCGCTGATATTTTTTCATTTTACAATGCTTTTTCTAGCAAACTAATAATCGCGTCAATGAAGCCTTTTACTTCGAAGTTCGCAAGAACAGCTTCGATTTTAATGATTTTTTTATTTAAACTTAGTTTATTATAGGTATTATTGAAAATCAGAAACCTTTTGGGGCGGGGAACGAATCATTTATATTGTTTAAGGGGCTAGGGGTAGTCAGAGGCATGAAAAAATTTTTAATAAAATTTTTCGATAAAATTTAATTTATTTTAAAAGCACATAATATTTCATAACTTAACTTCACTAAATTTTCAAAAAAAAAAAAAAATTTTTCGACGAAGTTATAGTCATCTGTTGAACCCCTCTCACAAGTAGGTAATGCTTTGCGGTAACCATCATAACTTTGTGCTGGTTCATCCAAAATCAATAAAACAAAGAAAAGTCTCTAGTTTAATAGTAAATTCAGAACTTAATCGAAGATTTTTTTTTTAAATAACAAATGGCGGCTTCTAAAACCTTACACCCGAATTTGCAAGAACAGATTGTTATAAAAGTCGAAGTTTTCAACAAAAACAAAAATCCTTCAATCAAGTCCTAGTTTTTATGCTTTCAATGAGCTGTAAAAATTTCATTTAAATCCATCGAGTGGTTCTTGAATTTCAGTGGTCACCGACTTCGGAAACATAATAATATATAGTTTCGAGTATAACGCGTTTCAAGTTTTAGTCTTACCTACACCGAGTCATATACAAATTCAAGGCCATATAAAGATTATCTCGAAAAGTATTCATTCAATTCACTTGAAATTTTTAGGGAATATTATTACAAGAAAATGTAAAAAAAAGAAATCGATTTTTCAAAATCCTGACTATCCTTACCGCCTTAATTAATATCTATGCTATTTATGTAAAAAAAATGTTTACTTCCGATGAAAACTTGTTTTGAATGAATATCGGAAGTAAACATCTTTTTACATAAATAGCATAGATCTTGTTTAAAGGGTTCGGGATAGTCAGGGTTTTGAAAAATCGATTTCTTTTTTTTAACATTTTCTTGTAGTAATATTCCTTAAAAATTTCAAGCGAAATGAATGAATAGTTTCCGAATAATCTTTATATGGCTCAATATTATATGACTCGGTGTAGGTAAGACTAAAACTTGAAACGCGTTATACTCGAAACTATGTTTTCGAAGTCGGTGACCACTGAAATTTAAGAAACACTCGGTGGATTTAAATGCAATTTTTTATAGCTTATTGAAAGCATAAATTACTAGGACTTGACAGAATGATTTTTGTTTTTGTTGAAAACTTCGACTTTTATGACAATCTGTCCTTGCAAATTCGTGTGTAAGCTTTTAGAAGCCGCCATTGTATTAATTTTCAAAAAAAAAATATATAAAAATCTTGGATTAAGTCCTAGATTTACTATTAACCTAAAGATTTTTATTTGTTTTATTGATTTTGGATGAACCAGCACAAATTTATGATGGTCACCGCAAAGCATTACCTACTTGTGAGAGGAGTACAACAGATGGCTATAACTTCGTTCAAAATTATTTTTTTTTTTTAATTTAGTGAAGTCAAGTTAAAATATTATAAGCTTTATAAAATAAATTAAATTTTGTCGAAAAAAAATTATTAAAATTTTTTTCTTGATTCTGACTAGTACCACTAGCCCCTTAAACAATATAAATAATTCGTTCCCCGCCCAAAAGGTTTCTGATTCAATAATATAAAAAAACTAAGTGAAAAAAATAATCATCTAAATCGAAGCTGTTCTTGCGGACTTTAAAGTAAACACGGGCAACAACTGACAGCTGTCAAAAATACTCGAGTCAAACGAATTGTTTCATTATTGTTAATTAATAAATAATTGGATAAATTTGATTATAAGTGGTCTTAAGTCAAATCTAAATTTAAGTTAAAAATTCACGTGATCATATTTTTCGTTTTAGTAACAAAAAAAAAAAAAGATTTTATGATGACTCAACGTACTGATCGAACAAGCTTGAAACATTATTTTAATAAAATTAAATGATTATTTACTTCTTAAAACGATTAAATTATGTATTGTTATTGGGAATACATAGGTGTACAAAATGTTACAATGTGTTACAAAATGAGATAGTGTCTACCGCTTTAGGTTTACAATGACGTCGCATACCTTATCAAGAGAGTTGCGAAGAAAAAAGTAATCCGCTATCTTGGAACTTTTACCATATTGCAGGATTTATGCATTGTTGCCGGACTATATATAATACGTGTGCAAAATTCCAAAGCTCTAGCTTAAGCCAAGAAATAAATATCTATGTTTTTTATTTGACTTCAATTTCCTCACCCCTAAGACCAAAATTCAAAAATAAATGTAGCCTATGTTACCCGGGCCATAAAAACAAATCATTTGGCATCTTATTTATCAAAATCGGATGAATAGTTTGGGCGCTACGGTGGAACATCTGTAAATACAAACATACATAGACTGCTAAATTCATAACTCTACCTTTTGGCTTCGCCGCAGTCGGGTAAAAAACAGCTGTTGATTATGCATCGTGATCAGGATACCTAGATCACGATACATACAGTATGTAAACGCGTAAGGTGCACATAGGGAAATTAGCATTGGGAAATACTTGGATCAGAGTTAGCCATGACTGCATTAATTGTTATTTCTATTGAATTATCGTGGTAATCTTGAGAATTTCTATTTTATTTTGATTTATTTTTATTTTACTTGGCTTTTGACGTGATAACGTCTTATAAATTGATGAATCACGTCAAAATAAAAAGATGAATGACCTAGCTGTTACCCACCTATATAAATTAAAAAAAAAAAATTGGTTGTCTGTAAAGTCGGTTTACGGCGATAGTTTTACGTGATAACGTATTCCGCTCGAATATCATATTTAATAATACATTACTGCGCTCTCGCTTGCACGCACAGGGTCAGACGGAACGTTACACTTTTTTGTGCGTGCAGCTGGTGTTTCATCAATTTATAAGACGTTATCACGTCAAAAACTTAGTCAGCCATCTTTAGAAGTCCGCCATATTGGATTTATACTAACGTCACTTTATTTTTTGAGTTATTCTCAGCAAGCCCTTTCATTTGATACCCATATTGTAGGAAAGCATAATAAAATTAGTCCGCCATCTTTAGAAGTCCGCCATATTGGTTTCAGACTGACGTCACTTTATTTTTCGAGTTATTTTCAGCAAGTCCTTTCATTTGATACCCATATTGTAGGAAAGCATAATAAAAAAGGTCTGCCATCTTTAGAAGTCCGCCATATTGGATTTAGAGTGACGTCACTTTATTTTTCGAGTTATTTTCAGCAAGCCCTTTCATTTAATACCCATATTGTAGGAAAGCATAATAAAATTGTGACATGAAAATTTGTATACACGTTTAGTTTGAATGACAATGCATGGTTAGCTGTGTGACGTCACTCTAAATCCAATATGGCAGACTTCTAAAGATGGCGGAAATGCCTTCGGTAATTTTGAAGCAGATATCATCAACCCATTGAGATGAAAATTTGTATACACGTTTAGTTTGAATGACAATGCATGGTTAGCTGTGTGACGTCACTCTAAATCCAATATGGCAGATTTCTAAAGATGGCGGAAATGCCTTCGGTAATTTTGAAGCAGATATCATCAACCCATTGAGATGAAAATTTGTATATGTCGTAGTCATAATGCAAAATTAGGCATTTTACAAAATGTCTAGGCATTTTATAAAAAGCCGGCAAAACGCGAGCGAACAATGCAGTTCCCGTTATGACTATACCAATTCAGGCAAATTGATAAAATGCCGGCAAAATGTGAACAGAAGAACGTGTATCTCGTTCTGACGCATTATTTTCAGGCATTTTACAATTTACCAACAGCGATGTAGTCATAACGTAAGTGGGAGAAAAAAAAAATAAAATTAGGGAGATAGGTACTAGGTAAGTATTTCATAAAATGGCACAATGACACAAAAAATAATAAACTTCTTTATTATATAAATCTAAATAAACACTTCATACCTATAAAAACTTTCAGTTAGGTAATCTTAAAGTAATGCACGAAATAAAGTAACTACCTAAATAAGTACCTAAGGTAAAGGGTCCAGTTTTTGGCGGTTTAAGAGTAACAGCTGAGGTTATATTACGATACCTAATATAAAATTCAATTTGAATAAATAATATTTTATATCATAAACAAGTTCAGAATTTTTAGATAAGGTCATATGAGCGAAATAATTATTTGAACCGAATTTTGACCTAAGCTAGTACCATTCCACATTTATGAGTTGGAATGGTAAATGAAATATAGAAAATAGTATAAGATAATAAACAATCGTTAAAAATATAAATATTTTAACATTTTATGGAGATGTCAGCACATATAACCTACTTATTACTGCATGTCGAACTTCCATGACATTTGGACGAGCATAAATTGTTATTTTTAAAGCAAGCACATTTCTTTGAATTGCACTGTTTGCTACTAGCCTTACAGACACATTTTTGAAACCCTTAACCCCCAAATCGTGAATGATGTACGCCTCTCTTACGGTTATTAGTTTATCAGGAACTTCATCTTCAAAACCGACTAAGGATTCTTGAATATCATTTCTGGAAAACCAAGTTTTGAGAATTCCTTTAGAGGTACCTAATTTGTAGAGACCATTTTTCAGGTCCATCACTTTTCCAATTAGATTCTTAGCGCGAACTGTATCAGAAAAGCAAAGCAAAAGCAAACAAAACAACGTTCACGTTTTAGTTTTAGGTTAGGTTTAAGTACAGCTGTTTGGCTCAACTGTATCAGGAAAGCAATGTTGTGCGTTTTGACTACATCGCTGTTGGTAAATTGTAAAATGCCTGAAAATAATGCGTCAGAACGAGATACACGTTCTTCTGTTCACATTTTGCCGGCATTTTATCAATTTGCCTGAATTGGTATAGTCATAACGGAAACTGCATTGTTCGCTCGCGTTTTGCCGGCTTTTTATAAAATGCCTAGACATTTTGTAAAAAGCCTAATTTTGCATTATGACTACGACATATACACGTTTAGTTTGAATGACAATGCATGGTAAGCTGTGTGACGTCACTTTAAATCCAATATGGCGGACTTCTAAAGATGGCGGACTAATTTTATTATGCTTTCCTCCAATATGTGTATCAAATGAAAGGGCTTGCTGAGAATAATTCGAAAAATAAAGTGACGTCACTCTAAATCCAATATGGCGGACTTCTACAAATGGAGGACAAATTTTATTATGCTTTCCTACAATATGGGTATCAAAAGAAAGGGCTTGCTGAGAATAACTCGAAAAATAAAGTGACGTCACTCTACATCCAATATGGCGGACTTCTAAAGATGGCGGACTAATTTTATTATGCTTTCCTACAATATGGGTATCAAATGAAAGGGCTTGCTGAGAATAACTCGAAAAATAAAGTGACGTCACTTTAAATCCAATATGGCGGACTTCTAAAGATGGCGGACTAATTTTATTATGCTTTCCTACAATATGGGTTTCAAATGAAAGGACTTGCTGAGAATAACTCGAAAAATAAAGTGACGTCAGTCTAAAACCAATATGACGGACTTCTAAAGATGGCGGACTAAGTTTTTTATGCTTTCCTACAATATGGGTATCAAATGAAAGGGCTTGCTGAAAATAACTCGAAAAATAAAGTGACGTCACTCTAAATCCAATATGGCGGACTTCTAAAGATGGCGGACTAATTTTATTATGCTTTCCTACAATAAAGGTATCAAATAAAAGGGCTTGCTGAGAATAACTCGAAAAATAAAGTGACGTCACTCTAAATCCAATATGGCGGACTTCTAAAGATGGCGGACTAATTTTATTATGCTTTCTTACAATGTGGGTATCAAATGAAAGGACTTGCTGAGAATAACTCGAAAAATAAAGTGACGTCACTCTAAATCCAATATGGCGGACTTCTAAAGATGGCGGACTAAGTTTTTGACGTGATAACGTCTTATAAATTGATGAAACACCAGCTGCACGCACGAAAAAGTGTAACGTTCCGCCTGACCCTGTGCGTGCAAGCGAGAGCGCAGTAATGTATTATTAAATATGATATTCGAGCGGAATACGTTATCACGTAAAACTATCGTCCGTAAACCGACTTTACAGACAACCAATTTTTTTTTTTAATAATAAAAAAGCATTCGAAATTATACTGTCCTAAGTACAAATAATGGTGTGTATCAATGCCATCCGATTTCGATTAAATTAACCCCTATTTAGCCATCCCCCAAACCTCATGAAAATAACAATAATGCCATACGCTGCAAAAAATTGTTGAAAATCTTTTTCAGTGCATATTTAACGACTGCTTAGACTTTTAAAAGGTCTGTGCATGAAAAGGATTTTCAACAATTTTTTGCAGCGTATGGCATTATTGTTATTTTCATGAGGTTTGGGGGGTGGCTAAATACGGGTTAATTTAATCGAAATCGGATGGCATTGATACACACCATTATTTGTACTTAGGACAGTATAAATTTCGAATGCTATCCGATTTGAACAATTTTTAGTGTGTTTTTTTACTTATTGTGGAAACAATCGAAAAAAAGGGTTTTTCGGCGACTTTGATGGGTCGTTTCTCCGAAACTGCCCATCAGGATCGGATGGCAATTTTTTTCCAACGTTTGGTGGTCTCAATAAGTATGCTGACTAATTTTGAAGCGGTTACGTTTTCAGTTTTTTTTTTTATTCGCTAGTGCAAAAACGGCCCGCGTGTTTCGGCTGGCAAAAAAATTTTATTATATAATTAGGATATTTCCTTCAATGCTACCGCATTTTTATCCGGTTGCCTTTTCAAAAATTTTTTGATTTTGCCCCACCCCCATATCGCCGCCCCTGTCCATTTGGGGTCACTTTGGCCGCTACCAGAGGGCTCTGTACCACTCAAAGGCCCAGATTACCACTCGCCATCCGGTTGCCTGTCCGACACCGGATTGACGCGTCATAATGTCATTGCTTTGAATATACGTGTTTACATACTGTACCTATATAATAATCAACAGAAATCCAATGATACGCATATAAGACAGTGACGATATAATCAAAACGCTTCTACATACCTAATATCTTGGTGACCGAGCTTCGCTCGAAAGAGTTCAATAAACATAATATTAATTTGCTGTTATATTATGTTGATTTTGTACTAATTAATTATGAAACGAAAATATTTCCATAACAATTTGAAATTGTTTCTATGAGATATTTCAACGTTAAGTACTTTTAAGTGTAAATACTGAGATTCAACTTTAACTATGCAATTTTATCTCTAGTGATAGTCACTCCTCCTGTAAATATTATTTAGGTCGTCAATTTGTAATTTACCGTCTTATTTCAGATCCTTTAAAAATTGTCAATTCGCATTAAATTTTAATCACCCGTTGCCATTTGTACACCCGGCTCATTTTTGAGCATTAATACCAAATATTAACTGTATCGATGTATTTTTCTTAGCAATTTTTTGCGTATTTAACTATTTAAATCAATAAAAATTGTCTTATATAGATCATAAAGAAACACTCTATGACCTGTGGAAACATTCAAACCTGCGGTGCAGGCCGCTATTTTAATATAATTGGTGAACGCAAAACTTTTATTAATTTTTCATCTTTAAAGTTGTGTTTTTATTTGTTATTTTTCTCTCATATTAAAGTAAGAAATGAACACATTAGTAAGCAAAAATAAAAGTAATGTTAATTTATTTTAATTAAATTTTAAGTATACCAGAGTTTTTTGAGCGATAACTCGCATACACGTGATAAAAATTGTGTGTGCAGGCTGTGATTGAACTGTGTAATTAAGTACGATTATTTGACAAATAGGAAAGAGTCTAAATTAGATTCAAGTCTTCAAAAAAAAATGTTAACTGTTATAAACTATAAATTTTATAGTTAGATCCATAATTTATATTTCCGGACGCTAATGTTGATGCGACCATAATTAATAACTATACAAAAAAAAGAGAACGTAACATCCTTTTTTGTAAATCAGGGTAAAAATAGTTTGAAATAAAGACAAATTAATAAATTAGCATTTATAATGTAAATTATCGCATGCCCTGTTTTTCTGTTTCAGTTGTTTAAAGGTACCTTTTTTTATTGCAAAGGGGAAAATTCGAAAGGGGTCAGAAATAGAAGTGAATGTGAAGGAAGGCCTAATAACAAGTGGGTGAATCAAAAATATAATTTCGATGACCTCGGAAAGGCATTAATGTCACTGTTTGTGTTGAGCTCAAGAGATGGATGGGTAAACATTATGTATACCGGTCTAGACGCCGTGGGTGTTGATCAACAGGTAATTAAATTTATATAGACACAGTCGTAATTTTCAATACAATATATTTTTTATCTGAAATGGTTCTTCCTGTAAAATTGGTATTATTGAAATCATCTTTTAATAGGTAAAAAATATTAAACAAAAAAAGTAATAAAAATAAATTTAGATGCTTCATAGCGAGAGTGTAAGTCATATCCAAGCTAAGAAATTTTAAATCAGTTGAAATTTATAATCTTGATGAAATGAACTTTGGTTTTTCTTATGAACGCCATTGTGGATTTTTAGATATTCAAATTCTGCTTATTTTTCTGATTAATTTGATATATGATATCTTATATCTGAACGAAAACAAAGTTACGAAACTGATCCAAATTGCTTTTTGACGTTATCTATACTGATCAAAGTGTGCCGTGTAAAACAAAATTTGTTGAAACAAATGAATACCGACAGTTCAAAAATCTGTCAAGCGATCGCTGCGGTTTTGCTAGTTAGTTTTATTTTAATTTACACTCTGAAATGGCTCAGTTTTTATGAATTACATTAAATACATTAATTAAATATCATGTACAATTTTTTGTGAGCGAGAAGAGTTCAAAAAATCATGTCATTCGTCTTTTTACGTATAACCTCAAAGCTGCTTGATTGGAATTAGTCTGCATTTTTATGTAATTAATAAGTAATTAATTAATGTAATTATTAAGCTTACTTTCAACCGAGGTATGAAGAAAAATAGTATACACCACTCTGGCAGAAAGTTTGAGAGTTTTAAATTGCGCGTCATGATGTCGTGGGCTCGTCTTGGGTATCATAACGCGCAGTGCAAGAAACTCAAATTTTCTGCCCTTCTGGTATACTATAGGTACTATTATTTAGTGTGACTCCGTGTATTTATATGTTTGTTTATAACTATTTTATAATAAAAAAAATATGTCAGCGCTTCGTTACATCAAAGTTGGTGTGTCTCATTTTAGAGATCTATATGATAATATACATATTTGAATCGTTATTGTACTGTCCTTAAAAATACGTTGTCTTTTTCAGCCAATTGTCAATTATTCGGAGTGGAGGTTATTATATTTCATATCTTTCATTTTACTTGTTGGATTTTTTGTACTAAATATGTTTGTTGGTGTTGTGGTGGAAAATTTTCATCGTTGTCGAGAGGAACAAGAAAAGGAAGAAAGAGTTCTACGGGCAGCTAAAAGAGCTCTACAGTTAGAGAAACGCAGAAGAAGTAAGTATAACTCAGTTATTATGATAAATTCCTGAATAGTGTAGTGACTTCTGAGTAAAATGGCTTTGTTTGTTATAGAAATGAACGAGCCACCATATTATACGAACTATTCGAAGTGGCGTCTCTTTATACACAGTGTAGTCACGTCTAAATATTTTGACTTAGCAATCGCAGCCGTCATTGGCTTGAACGTCGTTACGATGGCCATGGAATGTTACAACATGCCAGACCCGTTGAAATACGCGTTGAAGATTTTTAACTATTTTTTTACGGCAGTTTTTATTCTCGAATCGTCAATGAAATTACTAGCTCTTGGATTCATCTTGTATCTAAAGGACAAATGGAATCAACTAGATGTTGGCATAGTCATTCTGTCGGTCGTCGGGATCGTCTTAGACGAGCTGGAATCCAAGATAATTCCAATCAATCCTACAGTACTGCGGGTAATGAGAGTATTGAGGATAGCACGTGTTCTTAAATTGTTAAAAATGGCGAAGGGTATAAGGGCATTACTCGATACGGTAATGCAGGCCTTACCTCAAGTCGGTAACCTCGGTCTCTTGTTTTTTCTACTGTTTTTCATCTTCGCGGCGTTAGGAGTCGAATTGTTTGGAAGACTGGAGTGCTCCGATGAACATCCATGTCAAGGTATCTATATTATCCGATATCTGTCTAATGAATTGCCGAAATACAGTGTCCAGAGACGCCCAATTAATGTATTTATTAAAGAATTGCTACGCGCATAATTGCAAATAGAATCAGTATAGAAAATCTAAAGTACACTGTTTTTGTTTGATCCGATTTATGAAGAAATAAATTCACGTGTCTGCATTATCTCTACACTTAGTCCAGTCAATAGGCACTTTTTCATTGCAAATATCGCATAAGTTTTTTTTTTGTTTTTTTTTTTTTTTTTGAGCGATGCCAGGTTGGCGGGGTCAAAGAAGATGTTTGTTACACATTAAAATATTTTAATATCTATTCACTTTAATTCATATAGTATACCTTATAAATTTTTTTGTGTAAGTACCTACTATTAAATACTGTATCGTATTCAAGAATTACGAAATACGAGGCATGAAACTAGTAATCCTTGAACCATATTTAGTTGTTTTTTTTAATAGCAAAAAATGATTTTTTAAAAGATCGGATATTAAAATAAAAACCGGTCAAGTGTGAGTCGGACTCGCACACGAAGGGTTCCATACACTTTATACTTTTTAAATACTTTTGTAAAAGAAACAAGAGAGGCCTATAACAATATGTAACCAGTGGGAGTATGCAAGTAGTTCAAGAATTTTAAGGCGTGAAATTTCACATGATACACCCCGGCGTTTTTATATTATAAACACTTTTTTTACAAAAATTTCTTGTAGAATAAAATAATACTATAAAGTTTTGATAAATATACCATTATATCAAATATCTCCGTTGCGCATGCGCCGATTTCCAAAAAAAAAAATTCAAAACTTTAGAATAATAAACCATTATGAAAAATAAACGATTATTATATAAAAAAATTGTTATAGCACATATCTCTTTTGCGCATGCGCCGCCTTTCCCCCTAAAACTTTTTACAAAACTTTCTTTTAAAATAGAATAATAACCTAATATGAAAAATATACCATTATTATATAAAACAACATTATTGCATATATTTCTTTTGCGCATGCGCCAATTTTTCCCAAAAAAATTTACAAAACTTTTGTAAACATAGATAGAATAATAAACCGTTATGAAAGGTATACCGTTATTATATAAAAAACAGCCTTATAGTATATATTTCTTCTACGCATGCGCCAATTTTTCTCAAAAATTTATTTTACAAAACTCCTGTAAAACAAAATAATAAACCGTTATGAAAAGTAGGTATACTTATTATCTTATAAAAACAACATTATAATATATATTTTTTTGCGCTTGCGCCGACGTCTCTCAAAAACAATAGGCCTCTTCATATTTGCATATCAAACATCCTCCCAAAATTTGGTTTCATTCTGCTCATCCATGGTGTTGGAATGCTAAAAAATATCAAAAATGTCGTTTGCATCTGTCAAAGTAATATGTTCTAATAATTAGTTATTCAAATCGTTAACTCAGAAGGCGTTGCATTTCACAAAATACTAATGTCAAAAGACTGACTAATTTTTGAAATGACATTCGTTTTTGAACAAATGCAATCTTAATATTTTAAGACAGAACATACGCAATTTTTGAATTCCCATAGTACCTACAGTATGCAACAAACGAAGACAGACGATCCCCGTGTATGCTATGTATTAGACAAAATTGAATTTATACATTATATTTCTATATAAAGCAAAAGCTGTATAAAAAAAAGTGTTTCGACGAATTCTGTTATACAAAATCTATGTAAAATTTTCTCCTCTTTCGTTTAAGATAGGCCTCGAAACGATCTGATTTAAATTGAGCGAATTATAAGCAAAAAACGTTTGCTCCTCTTTTGGGAGTTTTGGGGGTCTTTAAATTATTTGTTATTCTAGCGGCAATAGAAATACACACTCTGTGAAAATTTCAACTCTCTACCTATTACGGTTCTTGAGATACAGCCCGCTGACAGACAGACGGACGGACGAACGGATAGCGGAGGCTTAGTAATAGGGTCCCGTTGAGCACCCTTCGGGTACGGAACCCTAAAAATGTTCAAAACATATGACATTTTATATCCTGTTGTTATTTTCACACTCGATAGATATTTTTAAGCATAAATACCGATTCTTAACTTTATTGAAATATTTTTTCCTTATTATGTATGTAAATTTAGCGACTTTTCCAGTAAATGTCATCTACTATTTGACCGTCATTCTTAAAAACAAAAAAAAAAAACGAGTCGCAGTGACAAACCCTGCCAACAAAACTGTGTATTTGGAAGTTTGGTTGGGACAAAAAAAAATAACCTCTTAATATATCCTTTAAAATGATTAAATGTTTCTAAATTTCAATATTCGTCTTGAATTTTATCAATACACCTATAGAAAATTATATGCACATTTCAGTAAGTAATGAACTATTTGCAAATTAGTGTTTTCATAAAATTTGTTCAGCCCTGCCGTGTCAATTTTTTTTTATCAGAACATTGTAGTCTTTAGAGTTGAATTTCCAAATTTGGAAACAATTCGCGTAATTTTTTTGGTATTTTTGGAATCCGAAAGAGGCTTATAATGAACGTAAAAAATAAAAATATCCGGCCAGGGGTGGTATAGGGTTAATTCGGGGGAGTTAAAAAGGGGGGAAAATATATTATTGCGTTTTCCAGCGAAACTTAATGTTCTATTGTAACGGTGTCTATTTTTTTGGTACCCAATACATGCCTACTACCCCAGATATACATACACCATAATAAACGTGCTACGCACCAATACAAAACGAACGTTCGTTACTAGTGCGTTTTACAGCAGAACACACACCATAATAAACGTACTACGGGTCAATACAAAACGAACGTCTGTTACGGTTATAATTTTCCTATAAATCAAATTATTAAGTATTAATAAACAATCGTAATTATTATAATATTACGGCTATATAAAAACTCAATCAATGCTATATAACTGTACATAGCACTGATAACAGCTGTAAAGGCACCGTGCGGTTGTCCTATTGCACACCTCCCACCCTGCGCTGATAGCTAGATGCGCTCGTACTGTGTTATCTATGACCTTATTGGTTCACGTGATTGACTAGTGGCCGACGTCGTCTTAACGCCGCCGGCCTTGGCCTATATAAAGCGCTGCGCGCTCTGAAATCATCAGTCAGAGTTGCCGCTCTGACCAACCAACCTCTTCCCTCCTCTGACGTTATACACGGGAGTTGACCGGAAATAGCGATCAGATATCCTGTTCCTGTATTTGACGTTACACACGGGAGTTGACCGGAACTAGCGTTCAAATATCCTTTTTTCTGGAGATCGTTTAAGGGAGTTGACCTGACGCGGCTCCAGAAGCTTCCCTATCCCGGAGATTGTTTAGGGGTGTTGACCCGACGCAACTCCCGGATTCCCGGACCTTATTTTGGAACGAGGCGACTCTCAAATCAAATTGTTGAACTGAACTGCTCATTGAACCGACCAACAATAACGATTGGCCCTTTTGCCCTTCTTTAATAAAAAAACACAACGTAGAGTCCTGAATTTAATGCACTATATTAATTGTAACAATAAAGATCCGAGATTTGTATTTTTGTCCGAGCGTATTTTGATAACAATATAATTTATTTTTTTGTATGTATCGTATTTTATATGTTTATTTCATTTTTAATAAAACTATTTAAAAATATACCTCAGAATCATTATTTAAAATTTAACAGTAAAATATAAAACGCAACAATTGGTGCCGTGACCAGGATAAATTTGTTTTCTTAATAATAATCAATTATTAAAAGATTTTGAGGTATCGCGAACGGGTTAAAATAAAATTTTAATAATGGAAGTAAATCGCTTAACGAGAGATGAACTAGACTGGGAAGTAACCTCTAGGGGATGTATTACTCCGGAAACACTGACAGTTGACGAGCTCCGTAAAAAGCTGCGTCAAATACTTAAAATGGATAATATGGGGGCCGCGTTAAACAGAACCTTACCCCATGGACCCGAACACGAATTAGATATTTGTACGACCAAAGTAAATGAAATAAATATACTTTTAAACGAACGACCGTCCGAACGCGCAAAAATTGAAACTAAATTATGGCACGTATGCAATCGACTAAATTTAATAAACAGTGAAGAATTTCAAGAACGAAAATCTACGCTTCTCGACAAAATTTTAGAAATAAGAGAAAATTTAGACGCCGTGAACGAACCGCCACCGACTCCTAAAGGAATCGATCAAAGCATGCTGACCTTCACAGAGGCAATACATAATTTGAACTTAGCGACAGGGTCTCCTAACAACAACCCTCGAGCATCTGGCCCAACCCTCGAGCATGAGTCGAACGCAGAACGTCCGGTAAATATGGAAACCGTACGCGACTGGAGGCTATGGAGTGAACAGTCGCCTCCTAAAGTCATTGCTACTCATACCTGGAACATAACATTTACTGGAGACGATCCCCAACAAAGCCTGGAAACGTTTTTAGAGCAGGTAGAAGACCGAAGATTAGATTGTGGATATGCTGAAAACGATCTATTGAAATCTGCCGCTGGTTTGTTCAGTGGTTCAGCGTTACATGTGTACCGACATTACCGTTCCAGAGTGAAAACATGGCGAGAACTCGTACGGGAATTTAGACGCGCTTTTCGAGATCCAGATTATGACCGATTATTGCGCAGAGAAATAGAAAACCGCTTACAAAGACCAGATGAACCATTCGCAGTATATTTGGCGAAGATGCGAGGTTTGTTTAATAGACTGGAACAACCACCGACAATTAACGAACAACAAAAAATTCTCGAAATGAACCTTCTACCGGAATACCAGGAACCCATCAGTCTGTACGAACCAAAAGACCTGGATGAGCTAGAGCTCTTAATGTTTCGGCTAGAGCGAGGAAGATCAAGAGCTAAACGAGCAGAGACGTCCTCAACGCCCCTTCTGGAACCGGAATTCGCAAAGTTAGCACCGAGAGTATCAAACTATGCAGAACCAGCTGTGAACAGACCTATATTATCGCCTGTAGGAACACGGGAACAAATAACATATAAATGTTGGGCTTGCCGACAAACGGGACACCTTTTCCGGAATTGTCCGAACGGTAACAAAAATCCATTTTGCGGAAATTGTGGAAAACAAAATACAACAACCGAAAATTGTTTCCGATGTAAACAAGAAAAACAGGGAAACGCCCGACAGGAACGCTCTTAGGTCGGGACCGTTACCGTAAAAATAGAAAAGCGACCTTAGATGAACAAATTATGATAGCTACCGCGGATCTAGTAAACCAAGGACCGGCTGATTCAAGACCTTATTTGGAGATTGAAGTAATGGGAACGAAAATTTTAGGTTTACTGGATTCTGGAGCATCATATGTATTTGCGAACGAAAACACTAAACAGCTATTTGAAAACATGGGATTTAAATTTGAACGACTAATAAACAAGAAAATAACCATAGCCGATGGACGAACCACAAAAATTACTGGACAGATGAACATTTTAATAACTTTACAAAATCGAACGCGATGTATCCAAATATTTATTGTACCCGACCTGAACAATGACCTGATATTAGGTGTGACCTTTTGGAAAGAGATGCAATTAGTCCCGGACCTGACCCGAGGAGTTTGGAGCTTCGCAACAATTGAACACGACAATTCGAATATTATTGAAATTACGCCCGATCAGACTGACGATAAATGGTACTTAAAAATGATAAACAACGTACAGAACCATCCAGGAGAATATGTGAATTGGAAGTTATTAGATGGAAAACTGTACAAGAAAATAATTAATAACCATCAACTTCCGAATCCACTCTACGAATGGAAATTAGTAATACCAAAAGAAAATCGCCAACAAATCGTCAGAGAAAATCATCAGCCACCGATCGCCGGACATCTAGAAATGTACAAAACACTGAACAAAATCCAAACGTTTTACTACTGGCCGAAAATGATAGTCGAAATAGCTCAATTTGTATATACCTGCGACCAGTGCCAACGAAATAAGCCCGTTAATGTAGTCCCCGAAGGATACATGGGTAAAAGTAGGAAGGGAGCTATGCCATGGAAAATTATTAGCGCCGCCCAACGGGTCCATTTCCCAGATGAAATGGATCGCAAATTTTTGCTGATAATTGTGGATACGTTCGCCAAAATCCCACTTTTGATTCCGTTGCACTCAGCAAATATCAAGTTGATAGCAGACCGATTATTACACGACCACGATTTTATGATGTTTAGCATTTCAGAGAACGAGACATGTGATCAGCCGCCTCAGCTGCCGCCACCGCCGTCCAGTCCGTCGCCTACAGCGCCCGCCGTCAACGACAAATCGTTCCCTCTGCTCAGCAGGATGAACACCACTTGGCGGAGCGGGAACAAGCGGAAAAATTTCGCCTACGCACATCGTCCGGAGCCGCTTTCCGTCTGAGAATGATCCCAGAAGGTGAATTCGTCACCTGGGGTCAAACCAAGTGAAGTTTTTTTTTTTGTGTGTAAGCCCTTTGTTTTTTTTGTGTGTGATATACGAACTATGAACTTGAACTAGTGTTGTGAACTTGACCATTGCCCTGTGATATTTTTTTTCCTGAAATTTGAACTATGAACTTGAACTAGTGTTGTGAACTTGACCATTGCCCTGTGATATTTTTTTTTTTTTTTTTTTTTTTTTTTTGAAAATTTGAACTATGAATTTGAACCAGAGTTGTGATCTTGACCATGAACTGTAATTTTAATTGATCTGTGATATTTAAACTGAACTTTACCTGATTATGAGTATTTAATTTATGTACATCGATCTGTGATATTATGTTTTTCTTTTTTTAAATTTTTGATCGCTAATTTTGCGATCTGGTTATTTACCAGGGTAGGGAGGTTTGTTACGGTTATAATTTTCCTATAAATCAAATTATTAAGTATTAATAAACAATCGTAATTATTATAATATTACGGCTATATAAAAACTCAATCAATGCTATATAACTGTACATAGCACTGATAACAGCTGTAAAGGCACCGTGCGGTTGTCCTATTGCACACCTCCCACCCTGCGCTGATAGCTAGATGCGCTCGTACTGTGTTATCTATGACCTTATTGGTTCACGTGATTGACTAGTGGCCGACGTCGTCTTAACGCCGCCGGCCTTGGCCTATATAAAGCGCTGCGCGCTCTGAAATCATCAGTCAGAGTTGCCGCTCTGACCAACCAACCTCTTCCCTCCTCTGACGTTATACACGGGAGTTGACCGGAAATAGCGATCAGATATCCTGTTCCTGTATTTGACGTTACACACGGGAGTTGACCGGAACTAGCGTTCAAATATCCTTTTTTCTGGAGATCGTTTAAGGGAGTTGACCTGACGCGGCTCCAGAAGCTTCCCTATCCCGGAGATTGTTTAGGGGTGTTGACCCGACGCAACTCCCGGATTCCCGGACCTTATTTTGGAACGAGGCGACTCTCAAATCAAATTGTTGAACTGAACTGCTCATTGAACCGACCAACAATAACGATTGGCCCTTTTGCCCTTCTTTAATAAAAAAACACAACGTAGAGTCCTGAATTTAATGCACTATATTAATTGTAACAATAAAGATCCGAGATTTGTATTTTTGTCCGAGCGTATTTTGATAACAATATAATTTATTTTTTTGTATGTATCGTATTTTATATGTTTATTTCATTTTTAATAAAACTATTTAAAAATATACCTCAGAATCATTATTTAAAATTTAACAGTAAAATATAAAACGCAACACGTCCGATACTAGTGCTTTTTACAGCAGTACACTGATTGATCATTCATTAAGAACATAATTATCAGCACTCTCGCACATAACGCGGTTCAACGGCAGGGCTATCAGATATAGCTACGCACTGCAATTGAGTTCAGTCCAGATAGACCGCCTGAACTCATTTATACAACACACGTTAGAGTCTTTACTGTTCCTTCTCCGTTCTTTCGCCCTTACCACAATAGTGCATCTCTGAATAGGTCTCAGTTATCCAAGAAAGATATAATTTTCGACAAAAAAATGTTAGTTTTTTATTTTAATTTGAATATGTCGTAGTGGAGCAGTGTACAATAAGGGATGCGTTTTAAAATTCCCGAAAATCTGTTTTTCCCCATAACTCGGCCATAATTATTTGGGGGGAGGGGGAATTTCCAATAAAAGTTGTAGAGAAAATGAATCCGCGTAAGCTCGTTCCAAACCGGGTCGGATCGGACAAACCGTTCTCGAGATATCGCGATTTTAATGCGCGAAATTTTGAGTTTGTGAATCTGTATGTCACGTTGTCTGTACCGAACGGAGTGGCGTAGGGGTGATAGCACTAAACTCGCATTCGGGAGGTACCCGGTTCGAATCCCGGCGGTGGCTGATGTCACTGGGACTTTTTCCTGCTGCCTTTCGCCGAGAAACGGTAATTCCTGCCCCAGTCTCTTGTTGAGATTTTCCATGGTTTCCCTCAATAATTCTAGATATATAATAAATATCGAGATGGTTCCTTATTCAAGGCCATAGCCGATTACCTGTCAAACTTCTATGCTCAAAATTTGTCTACCTTTTCCTAATTTCCCAAAAATTCCTTCATTCACCCATTGCTATTAATTAAGTTGAGGTTCAAAAATGTAGAAAATAACGGGTACATAGTGTGATAGATGAAAAATAGTAATAGTGCGATTGGCGTCTGTTATGACATACAGTCGAGAAACGGACATTAAACGCATTATTATTATTATTTGAAGAAAAAAATTCCGTAAAGAATTCTGCATCCACAAGCACCCAAAACTTCAGGTTCATCACCGTCATACTTGTGCAACTATAACCGCGTCTCAAACCATGAAATAAGCGATCACAGTGAGTTTGGGTCGCGCGCACGAAGTACACGGAGCGACCCGATAAGCACGGCTTTTTGCATACGATAGACTAGTAACTCAGCATTACGCTGACATACCGGAATAGATTTTATATTTGCCAACAGTGACGACTTGGCTCCTCCCAGAACACCAATTATAAGAACAAAAAACTCCGGGTCGCAGTGCGAAACCCTGCCGACATATAGTGTATTTGCTTTTATAAGCAGTGTGGCTCTATTACATGAACTTAACTTTGTTTTTGGACAAAATAAAAAAATTACCCCTTAATACAACCCTTAAAACATTTTTTTACTTAATTTCAATACTACATATCAATTCAACATCTGTACCAAATTATATACACTCTTCAGTATGTAAATCCATATCAGAACTTGTGTTTTCATAAAATTTGTAAGTCCGGTCCTGTCGGGCCGATTTTATTAAAATTTTAGCAGCACATTTTAATAATTACTAAAGGGTTAAATTTCAAATTTGAAACGTTCCGAAAATTTTTTCGGTATTTTTGGGCCCGAAAACTTTTTTCAACCCCTAAATACCACCCTTAACATGGCCCGATTGGGCCCATTTTAAATAGGCTTCGTGCGGTGATGGATTTCAACATGTGGTCCAAATTTCGTTAAAATCAATTAACTCCTTCGAAAGTTATAGCCCGCACATATATATATATATATATATATATATATATATATATATATATATATATATTTGCTAGCGGCGCGGGGCGTGGGTCGGCGGAATCGACTTGGCAGGGCACTTACCTTGAGAGATGTTAGTGAAGCAAAGGTCAACCCAACTACTAAGCTGTATGTTAAAGGGAAAGACGTTCAAATGGGCGCCAGATCTATTGTGACCTTAGCCTGAGTCACTGCAGGATCGATCACACCTGCAATAAAATCTTAGGGGTCCTGCCAGCAAAAAAATAAAACACTAACGTAATGACCAAAATTTAATATAATAATTAATAATATTAACAAGAGTGATTAGAATATAAATTTCCGGAAAATGCACAGATCCGTACGCTACAAGTTAAACTAGCGACAATCTAAATTTTGAATTCAGTACCGTGAAGCGGTTAAATTTGAATTTACTAAACAATCGATACTAAAAGCGATAAATTCGTTAACAACCAGCAATATACAAAATATATCAACAATATACGCTAAGAGACGTGTAAACCGTATTTTACAGGCCATTAGCCCCAAAGCACGCAAACACTATTAAATAGCCAAAACGTAGATTTCTCTACCACGACCGTACTATCGAGTACCAAAACGTATTCATTAAAACTGCTCAAATTCGATATGGGCTGCAACAACGAACGGAAGTAACACTTCCACAAATTACGATAACTTAAAAACGCAACGCCAAAAGATTGCGGTAATTATTATTCTTAAAGCTCGTTTTACACGTCTCGTTAAGATGGCTTGCTAGCAATCCAGACTTTCTTAATACTAAAAAAATAAATTACAAATACATTTCAACTACGCACGGTCAAATCTTGTTATATTCAACGTGAAGCGCATGTTAACGGTAATCGACTCAAATATAGGCAACTAAATCAACAGCAGATTTGACCACGTGTAATTAACACATTAAAATATATCGGTACAAAAAAGATACAATATAACAAAGTATAGTTTATTTCACCACAAGCTTAAGAAAATTGTAATAGCCGTGGTTTTGTGCTTCTAACAAAATATTATTTGATCGAAAATTAGCAAAGTCAAATGGAACGGACCCAATTCGGTATTTAGATAAAACTGAATCAATTACGTTCTCAAAAGATATTCTTTAACGTTAGGCCGCGTTATACAAGATTAATTCACAAGAAATTGAATTCACTGAATTTAGAATTTATACGGTAACTCAAACTGATAGCCACTGTGGCGATATTAACACAAGATTTAATTCAAACACGAGGCAAAATTTGCAAATCACTGAGTATTCAGGATAATATAGATGGACAATACCTTGAGAGATATGCTGATGTTGGTTAGTAGATTATTCCAGAAGGTTGACACCGAAACTCAGCTTTGTAAAGTGCCTGACGTCACACGACAGGAAATCACGTGATGACCGCAAAATCCAAATGGCGCTAGCAGTGTAGGTAGAGAAAATCAGATGAAATTGTAGAATCAATCCACAATCCGGAGACGGAATCGTAAAATATAGATCCCAAAACGTTGAGGGCAGTCCCAAATGTAATTCACAATCAAATAGACGCAGATTTCATGCACACGCAGAAAATATTTCGCCACGTGCCAGTATAAAATTTACGCTTACTTAAGTTCGTACGAAAAAACGTTAACACGAGCCATCCAAGGCTAAGACTCACAAAACGACACTACACCGATAATTACGGAAAATATAAGCTATCCAGGAACTTAATTTCCGTTATCCTGGTTCCTTAAGAACCTCCTTTAATCCGTCAAATACGAAACGACAACGAAACACTTTTCAGCCACGGCCTACCAGCTCGGTAGCCGTGGCTCGACTCGTTTTTTCTCTCCAGCTATCAAACCTCTGGCACTGAATGCCTTTGAAATGACAGTTATGTCTAAGCTTGTCTGTCACATCGACCGATAAATCAATTATAGCTCGTTCGTAGTAAAAATTACGTTCACTAACAAACAGTCCGGTTTGTCACTCACTTATTGATTTTATTAGATCTGAAAGACAATTCTAGTTTCCGCTTAATACTTTACATGGAAAAGGACCTGGAATGTCGCTGGTAAAGGGGTCCACACACACTCAAAATTTTTTGTGGACTTTTTACCGCCATTTGACGTTGTAGGTTCACGGGAGTGGTCGCTAAGCATAGGGGTCGTCCTGACCTCGGTTTTACGACTAGAATTAACTTGCTATAATATATATATATATACATAAATATATAAACATTTCCAAAAATGGTGCCAAACTTCTTAGAAAGTTATGAAACGTCGAGAAATTTTGGTCCGACCCCTAGGTCCCGCCATCCGACCGACGCCAATAGTGTAAGTGCCTTATGGCAAATACACTAATAATTTAACAGAATACTCTGGATACAGCTTCCCGAGTTCAAAAAGAAGGTCTTGATATTTTGTCCGCTTCTCAGTCTCCATCGCGGCTATGTTCGTTTCAGCAGGGGCTGAGAACTCGATGACATACATAGCTCGCGTGGTTTTATCAAGAAGAACTATATCAGGCTTTGTAGCTGAAAGTTGTCTGGTAGTACTGAATGAATAGTACCAAAAAATCTTACACGATTCATTCTCGACAACGGACTCAATATCGCCGGGAACATAAGGTAAAACAGGAATTTTATCAACTCTGTAATAATGTCTAACACCCTTAGAGCAGCATTGTGATGATGAATGTAAGCGCAACTTGCATAATGACTGCATTCCAATAAGAGATGCATGAGCGTCTTTGGATGCGCTCGACATGCTCTGCAAGAAGTAGCAGTTACGCTCGCATCCATGACTACACGACAGTACACAAGAGTGTTGATAACTCCGTCTTGACACGCCAAAACAAATCCCTCAGTTTCAGACTTCAGTCCCCCTGACCTCACGAAGGCAAACGTCAGATCCTTCGATAAACCGCATGTTTCAATGTTCTTATAATAAATCCCATGCATCGGTTTATCGGTATGTTGTTTGCTCTGCCTTCTTTATTAAATGCCTTGCTTGGTCTGACGTTAGAGAGATACAGCCGGTGCATTTCTCCGTTTACTAGCGGAACTGAAGTCAAAGTCAAGACTGAGTTCATTTGCTGCTCTGTTTGCTGCTTGAAACAGAAACGTTCTAACCCCCGCATATTCGTGATCACGCACAACCCTTGTCAAGCTGTTGCAACTCGTTAACCATCCACTTGAATGCTTCAAAGGTGTAAAGCAATACTGGAACAGCAAGCATATTGGTAGCGGCGACTTTGTTCTTCCTCGACAACTATGAACTCCAGATTTGTCGCCCGATCCGTCGATACTTGCTACAGAGAGCCTCCTCTTTGACGATATTTACGTTCTGAATGTGACTCTCACTCACATCCAGATACGTATAAGACTCTCCGGAATCAAGATGATGGATAACGATTCCATCAACGAGTTGCAAGTCTTTCCCGAAGTCCCTATTTCGCCCTTTCTTGATATGTCATACCAATATCCTCACTGTATACTTGCACGATGTTTAGCGCCAGAGTAAGATCTGATGCGTTGGAGGCGTAAAGTTTTAAATCTCCATATAAAATAAATGGGTGACTTTATGCCTGCGATTGTATGGAACACCGCACATATATCCGCAACCCCACGATGGTATGATATAAGAGATCATATGGTGTAGTATCAAACGCTTTTCTGTAATCCACCCAGGCTATTGACAGGTTGCGTTTATACTGGACAGCAGCTTGACAGATGCATCTGTCAATCAACAGATTTTCCCTACAACCCGGAACTCCACGTTTAGAGCCCCTTTGCACGTAAACGTCTCTCCAAACTGGTTTAATATGTCGCAGAATACGTTCGTTCAAGATGAAAGTGAACGCTTTGTATATAGTGTTGAGACAGGTTATCGGACGTTATTTTTTTTTGGATCTGACAAGTGTCCCTTCTTAGGGATGAGAACAGTGCGGCCTTCTGTCAGCGAAGTTGATATAGGCTCGATATTAGGTACTAAAGATTTGAAACTGCGGGCTAGGTGCTTGTGTGTGGATAGAAAATTTTTCCACCAAAAGTTGTTAAGAGCATCTATACCAGGAGCTGAAAAACTCTTTTTGCCTAAGGAAGCATTTTTCACATCTACTTCACTGACTGACAATGACACCTCATCATCCTCCAAGCGACGGTTGCAGAACTGTCTGAACAAATGGATAGCTGGAGTATCTTAGTCTCATAGAGCCCCTTCCAGAAATTGTCGACCTTTATAGCCTTTGGCGGTGTGTAAAGAAGTGGCGAATTTGTCTTAAGACACGGAAAGGACATGTATTAAAGGTGTCCTTTTTAGTCCTATTTCGCCGGCCGTGTAAAATCATTTTTTAAAATAATACGGGCACTTAAAGAAAATTTTAAAAATTCAAAAATTTCGTAAAAAGTCAAAATTTTGTTGTTTTACTGTTGGCACGCGATCTAGATAAAGTTTTGCTTAAAAAAATTATTTTGTAAAATCATTTTTTAAAGTTGTATGGGCACTTACTGTAAATATTCAAAATTCAAAAATTTCGTTAAAAGTCAAAATTTTCTTGCTGTACTGTTGGCACGCGGTCTAGATAAAGAACTTTTGCTTATAAAATTATTTTGTAAAATCATTTTTTAAAGTAAATCGGGCACTTATTGTAAATTTTCAAAATTCAAAAATTTCATTAGAAGTCAAAATTTTCTTCTTGCACTATTGGCATGCGGTCTAGATAAAGAACTTTTGCTTATAAAATTATTTTGTAAAATCATTTTTTAAAGTTGTACGGGCACTTATTGTAAATATTCAAAATTCAAAAATTTCGTTAAAAGTCAACATTTTCTTGCTGTACTGTTGGCACGCTGTCTAGATAAAGAACTTTTGCTTATAAAATTATTTTGTAAAATCATTTTTTACAGTTGTACGGGCACTTACTGTAAATATTCAAAATTCAAAAATTTCGTTAAAAGTCAAAATTTTCTTCTTGCACTATTGGCACGCGGTCTAGAGAAAGAACTTTTGCTTATAAAATTATTTTGTAAAATCATTTTTAAAGTAGTATGGGCACCTAATGGAAATTTTCAAAATTCAAAAATTTCGTAAAAAGTCAAAATTTTCTTGTTGTACTGTTGGCACGCGGTCTAGATAAAAAACTTTTGCTTATAAAATTATTTTGTAAAATCGTTTTAAGTTGTACGGGCACCTAATGGAAATTTTCAAAATTCAAAAATTTCGTAAAAAGTCAAATTTTCTTGTTGTACTGTTGACACGCGGTCTAGATAAAGAACTTTTGCCTATAAAATTATTTTGTAAAGTTTTTTTTTTAATGTAGGACGGGAACTAAATGCAAATTTTCAAAATTCAAAAATTTCATAAAAAGTCAAGATTTTCTTCTTGTATTGTTGGCACGCGGTCTAGTTAAAGAACTTTAGCCTATAAAATTATTTTGTAAAATCATTTTTTAAAGTAGTACGGGCAAATAATAAAAATTTTCAAAATTCAAAAATTTCGTAAAAGGTCAAAATTTTCTTGTTGTACTGTTGGCACGCGGTCGAGATAAAGAACTTTTGCATATAAAATTATTTTGTAAAATCATTTTTAAAGTATATATATTTTGTACAAATATTTACAAATTATATATACAAACCTTCCTTGTTTATACCTCTTTCTATTAATGAAAACCGCTTCAAAATCCGTTGTGTGGTTTAGAAGAGAAGAAGTAAGCGGAAAACAGACAGAAGGAAGCTGCGACTTGGTTTTAATACTATGTAGTGATAACAAAACACCGCCATAGTTCAGCCATATTTTCTAAAAAATATTTACAAACTATATATACAAACCTTCCTCGTTAATCTATCTTTCTATTAGTAAAATTTGTTTCAAAATCTATTGCGTGGTTTAGAAGAAGTAAGCGGAAAACAGAAAGGGGGAAACGGCGACTTGGTTTTAATACTATGTAGTGGTGACAAAACACCATCATAGTTCAGCCGTACTTTGTACAAATTATATATATTATACAAACCTTCCTCGTTTATTGCTCTTTCTATTAGTGAAAACCGTTTAAAAATCCGTTGCGTGGTTTAGAAGAAGTCCGCGGAGAAACAGACAGAGGGAAACGGCACCTTTATTTTTTACTACGTAATGATGATGACAATTAGGCTTTTGAAAAAAAATTATTATCGATTTTTTTATTGCATTTTAAAACTTTACTATAAATAATATTGATAATCGATGCGAAAAACTATCAAAAAACTTTTTTTAAATTGATTATTATAAGCAATTTGAAATTGATAAAATTTAAAAAAAATTACGTGACTGCAAACGTTCTAAACTTGTTTAGTTTTATTTTTGACGTCATAATGTTAAAATGTTTTTACGCTATAGTTTACTATCAATGGCTTCTACATGTGTATTGACTAAAACTATCCTAAATTTAGTATAAAAAACTATTGTTGACAAGTAATTCTATTTAATAATGTGTGACAAAGCTTTTATAAAAGCCAATTCTGCTAATATACCTACTTACTGTAGATATATTTATGATCACAGATTTTCTAAAAAATGATACATATTCGGTTTAATTCAGCTGAGGATCGAGATGCTAAAGCTAAAGCATCAATGAAAGTTTTTTTTCAAAAATAATAATGTGACTGTAATTTATGAGAAACTAAATATTTTTCATTAAATATAATTAATTAGTTTATTATTTATTATTATTATTTGTAGGATGTCACTCGAAAGATATACATAAAGATTATATTTCCAGTTGAAACATACATTTTCACGACATTATTATAAATACACAGCGGCTTTTAAGTATGAAAATCGGTTTATATTTTTAATGACGCTATTTGTTCTGAAATTAAAGTCTTTACTACCAGGCAAATAATCTTATGTACCACACACCATTTTTATCACGTGTATGCAAGTTATCGCTCAAAAAATTCTGGTATCATCAAAATGTAACTGAGATACACATTATTTTTTTCTCATTGTTTGAAATTTTTTATTGTTGTCACATTGTTACTAATTTTTTCAATTGTTATCTTAATATTATAAAAAAAAACACAGCTCATAGTCTATTATTAAAAGATATTATTATGTAGGTACTACATTTCCTTGAATATCGATTTTTGTGAGTTTTTTTTATGACCTATGCAAAACAAATAAATTTGATTGAAATATACAAGACATTGCTAAGAACAATACATCGATAAAATTGACATATAGGCTGGTGCCAAAACGAATTTTTAACGCTAAAAAAAAAAAAATAGAATGCAAGAACCATGTGGAAAATGTTGTTGAGGCTCCAACTTTAAGGGAAAAAAATATTTAAACACGAAAACATTCAAAATGGTGAAATGGGGATGCAATTTAGGGGTTGAAGATGGTTTTCTGGGATTTACGACAAAACGTGACCTCTTAGCGGAAATTGTTCTACACAAAAGTTGTAGATGGTAAAAAAATCTAAAACTTTTGTACCAAACACTTTTCGACATAACCTCAAATAAACCGTCAAAATGGCGAAAAACCGATTTTTCAGTATTTAATTTTCTTCTCGCGTAAATTTGCATGAAAATTTGTGAAAGTATGTCATTTTTTATCTTAAATAAGCATGATTTTTTTTGCAGTTCAGAATACGACTATTTTTGGAGTTATGTACATTTTTCGAAAAAAACACCCTTATTTTCCACGAACAATTGTCTTGATGTTTTTTTGTATTTCGAAGTTCTATAAGTGGTCATTTTAATCTTTGAAATGTCTACTTTAAAATGGTCTATGTAAGTTGGTGGTTTATTTATCGTTAAACTACTTAAAATTGCGAAAAACCGAAAAAACGTCTTTCTGTTGTGTATATGCTGTGATAAGGTAAATATTTTACAGTAGTACTGTAACTATAGATACTTAACAAATCATGTGTATTTGTTGTCAAATCTCAGTTTGCTAGACTGAACCAAACGATTAAATTTGTTAAGTATCTATAGTTACAATACTACTGTAAAATATTTACCTTATCACAGCATATACACGACAGAAAGACTTTTCGGTTTTTCGCAATTTTAAGTAGTTTAACGATAAATAAACCACCAACTTACATAGACCATTTTAAAGTAGACATTTCAAAGATTAAAATGACCACTTATAGACCTTCGAAATACAAAAAAACATCAAGACAATTGTTCGTGGAAAATAAGGGTGTTTTTTTCGAAAAATGTAGATAACTCCGAAAATAGTCGTATTCTGAACTGCAAAAAATCATGCTTATTTCAGATAAAAAAAGACATACTTTCACAAATTTTCATGCAAATTAAATTATTTTTACGCGAGAAAAAAATTAAATACTGAAAAATCGGTTTTTCGCCATTTTGACGGTTCATTTGAAGTTATGTCGAAAAGTGTGTGGTACAAAAGTTTTAGATTTTTTTACCATCTACAACTTTTGTGTAGAACAATTTCCGCTAAGAGGTCACGTTTCGTCGTAAATCCCAGAAAACCGTCTTCAACCCCTAAATTGCATCCCCATTTCACCATTTTGAATGTTTTCGTGTTTAAATATTTTTTTCCCTTAAAGTTGGAGCCTCAACAACATTTTCCATCTGGTCCTTGCCTGCTATTTTTTTTTTTCAAAAAAGTGTAGGCATTAGCCTAATACAAAATTGACAAATGACAATGGGTAAGTAAAATTACATCTGAAACGACAATTTTTAAAGGATCTAAAATAACGGCGGTAGATTTCAAAATGACGACCTAAATAATATTTACAAAAGGAACAACTGTTATTACAGGGAAAAATGGTTGCTAAATTGAATCTCGGTTTTCTGGCTTAAAAAATACATGACATTGAAATTAATTCGTTTCGTAAAAAAAATTGTTCAAAATCAGCAAATCACAGCAAATTAATACTATGTTTATTGAACCATTCCGAGGAAAGTTTGGTCACCCAGATGTTTAAATTAATACCTTGATATAAATGATTATTAATTACAGTATTATATTAAAATACTTACAACAAAATGATCCTCGCAACACAAAAAAATTGATGTTTTGTGATGTTGAAACCATTGTTTTCGACGTTTAACATCTTGTGGCACAATTAAAAACATTTTGTAGGGAGTTTTTTTCTTTAATATTCGTACACCTTTGTACAAAGCAAGCACGATAACATGATTTACGATTCGACATTTGTGATACTTAATATACCTATTGACTGTATTCAATCAATGAGAAGTTAAAACACTGTGTCAGCTACATAATAGAAATTAACATTATGACGTCACATTTTGTTCGGGAAATGTCGGCGCGTTCTCAGAACTGGATTCAAAAATTTATTTTTTAATTTTATATAGGTACCTACAACTTTTGAATTAAAGCAAAAACAAAAAAAAAAATAGTTTTGTTATAAAACTTATATATGATCTTTCCATTTATGACAACAAAAAATTTCATTCAAAAACCTAATTGTTACAACGTTTTAAATTAAATATCGAAAACTGTTAGTCTCACGATTTTTTTATAAGCATTTTTCTAAGCTACAAATCTTATAACCATTATTTTTTCATAAAAGTCACCGTTAACAAGATTTTCGAGAAAACCCGTTTTTTGTAACCTCTCATCCCGCGTAACATTTTTAGCGGTACATGACTGTATCCGTGGGGGCTTTTGGTACCTATATTGTTTAGAGCCACGAAAGGAAGGTTCAAGCAAAAATCCAGTTTTCCCCTAATTTTTCCAGAGTGAAATGTCTCTATTTCCTTAACTATATGGAGAACGCCCCAAGATGGCAAAAGCCTCAATATGGCAGGCGCCCCAAGATGGCGAATTACCTTTTTCTTTTCAACCCTCTTTGCATAGGTATCAAATGAAAGAGTTTGACGAATGGAATACGATAAGCTATGTGACTTCTTTGTATATCCAATATGGCGAACGCCACATATTCGATCGATTTGAAATTTTGTACACATATGAATTATTCGTTTTTGGAATCAAATTAAAAAAAAAGAATTAAATTATCATTTAATATAAATAAATTAATGTTATAATATTTTAAAAGCCGCTACCCGCGGCTACGCCCGCGATTGAGATGGAAATCGACTTTTGACATGCATATCAGGGGTTGAGGTATTGCACATATTTTGACAATTTTCTTATTTTTCGTAAAAAATTTTTATTTTTTTTTAATAAAAAGTATCCTATGTTACTTCTAATACCTTCAAGAGTGTATGTGCAAAGTTTCATGATGATCGGTTAAGTAGTTTTTGCGTGAAAGCGTAACAAACAAACTTACATTCGCATTTATAATATTAAATATGAAAATATGAAATTTCTTATTTTTCGTAAAAAAATTTTATTTTTTTTTAATAAAAAGTATCCTATGTTACTTCTAATACCTTCAAGAGTGTATGTGCAAAGTTTCATGATGATCGGTTAAGTAGTTTTTGCGTGAAAGCGTAACAAACATTCGCATTTATAATATTAATATGATATGATATGATTTTTCGTAAAAAAATTTTATTTTTTTTTTAATAAAAAGTATCCTATGTTACTTCTAATACCTTCAAGAGTGTATGTGCAAAGTTTCATGATGATCGGTTAAGTAGTTTTTGCGTGAAAGCGTAACAAACAAACTTACATTCGCATTTATAATATTAATAATATGATATGATGATATGAAATATGATGTGATTTTGGAAAAGCAAAAAGAACAAAGTAAAATATTAGTAATAAAACGCTCTTATTAAATTAAATTCATAAAAATAAAAGCGAGGCCGGGCTGCACGCGACGTCTGCGCTGCCCCCGCCCACATTAATTCTCTCTCTCACTCTTATGTGATTTTTGTCAAAATTAGTTTTCCTTAGCTACACAGGAAAAATGAATGTTGTTATTAATTCTGAAAAAATCATTATTCTCATTACATCTTGAGAAACAATTTATTACGAATTGTTAATATTCAAGTTTTAGTGTTTTTATTTATTTTTTTAAGAACTTTATCAAGTGCTTACAATACGATGTCGATGCCCGTGTCCGCACGTCGCCCGATCGCTCATCGCTTGACTAACGCTTTCGGTATAACTTGTCATTCATGTTTCAGGTCACGATAAAATTTGACCCAGTAAATGAGACGATTTGGCACTTTTCCCGCACCTTGAATGTCACCTGGCACTACTTTTCCCCCAATTAAAACGCCTGGCATTGTTATATTCGAATTAAATACATAATTAGCTATAATATCACACCAAACATAGAGCTCTATAAATTGCACAACTTCAATTGATTTTACAACCCCTTTGTTGCCCATCCACTCTCACACCCGCCGCTGAACAGCTGCCAGGCGCTCGGATTAAATAATAATGATAGTATGGCATACTAACTAGATGGATTTCGTTGCTCTATAAATTGCAAACCTATTTCCGTAGCTAGCTCTTGGACTATACTAGTTTAGGTCAAAAATCACTTTTCAAAAATTTTACAATATCTTTCCATTTTGAAGTACCCTGAATCCAAAAAACATATTTTTGGAAAAACTCTGTGCGTCTGTTAGTCTGTGAACACGATACAGGTCAAACGGAGGAGAGGATTGAAACCAAATTTTGGGAGAATGTTTAGTATGCAAATATGAAGAGCTCTATTGTTTTTGGGGAAAACCGGCGCATGCGCAGAAGAGATATACGCTATAACGGTGTTTGTTATATAATAATGGTATATTTTTCATAACGGCTTATTATTATATTTATTTCTTTTATTTTATGAATCTGTCAGAAATAAACTAGTGAGGCATGCTTTGATTAATTTTTTTTTTATATGACATGGAACATATTCTGTAGGTAACCATGTCAACGAATAGCAAATATCATATTGAATACTAGCCAGTACCCGCGTCACCTCACGCGATATAAGAAATATTATTTTCTTTATTATAATCAAATGTCAACATTTTTGAAGTTGGAATGGTCCCGTCGCCCAATTGACTGGAAGTTTTTTCTTTTTAATACATTTGAAAACGTTTTTTCAGTAATATTTTATTTAATTAAGTATTACTGCGTCTCTCTGTTTGTCTTATCGTTTAAACGCTCATAACTCGAAAACCACGGATCCGCTTTACAAAATTTTTCTTAAGCTTACCGACGGTAGATTTTAAAATTACGATTATTTAATCACTGAAAAAACAGACCTGGCCTAAATAATATAGGGAAAAAAATACTTCGATAAAGTTGGTACTCAGGTTTAATGCTTATATCTACCGAGTGTGAAAATCGCAACGAGCTAGCAAAATTTCATTCAATTCTAACGTTTTTTTTTAAATATTAGATATTTTTTAAAAATACAAACATGCCACATGTGTATACAAGATTTCAGACGTCTCTTTCTAATAGTGTTTTTCCACTGTTTATTTGTTTTTCAACCAACTATTTATACAGGTTTGGGAGAACACGCACACTTCTCCAATTTCGGCATGGCATTCCTGACGCTTTTCCGCGTGGCAACTGGTGACAACTGGAACGGCATCATGAAGGACACACTGAGAACAGAATGCGATGACACTACAGATTGTGTAAAAAACTGTTGCGTGTCAACCATAATTGCGCCAATTTTCTTTGTTATATTTGTTTTAATGGCGCAGTTTGTCCTTGTCAATGTTGTAGTGGCGGTAAGTTTAACTTTTATGACAAAAATGTATTTCCTTCAGTTATAATAAGAAATGTGCGTGCTTAAGACTACAAGACCGAATTGAAAAATTCTATGGCGATCGTAATCGATTTAAACTACAATTATTTACATTAAAACAAAACATGGTATAAAATCTTTCCCATCTTTGCATATGTATTGTAGTGCAGGTAAATGCGAGAAAAAAAGTGCCAATGGCGCATTTAGGTTGGGAGCAATTTTTTGTCAGAAATTTATTGGGGGATCGGTACTTAGTATAAGATAACTGAGAGGTGTGTTTACATGAATGATCGTTTCACCTCAGAGCTTAACGAACCAGGAAAAAGTATACACGGTGCACCTAAAGAAGTTTTTACTTCAAAATAGGTAATCTGCATAATTTTCAAGCCTGCCAAGTGAGCAATTTTTTAGGAAAATAATAATTATATTAAGGAAGTTAGATCAAAAATTCAAAATGATTAAAATTTGTAAATTTCAAAGAGATGTTCTTCTGATTTACATCATATCTCAATTTTTGAGCATAATGGATATTGTAGAAAAAGTAAAATTCAAAGTATAATTTTTATACATGCAATCAAATGACAGTCAATGAAATAATAACATAAAATAACAGAAAACTCATAAAGTCAAATATGTCATGATAAGATTAATTTAAAAAAAAACTCCGGGTCACAGTGCCAAACCCTGCCGACAATATTGTAACAAAACTGCTGTAGTCCATGGCGGAAATTATTTATTTACAATATTAACTGTTTAACAAACAGTAAAAAAACACACAAACGAAAGCGGATAATGTTAACAGAAATAAAACTAATAGTTCTAGAACTATAGGAACACAACACAGAGTTTATCAGCGCAATTGTCTATTCACTATAAGTCATTTATTTAAAACCACTCACTAGAGTTATATTTATTTCCACATATTAACGGAATTTATGTCGTAATGCCAGAGCACTGTGTCAACGCAACGAACAGCTCCAATAACTGACTGACTCTCATAACATTTATTTATTTACAGCTACTTCGGTCTTACTATACCGACTGCACAATTTATATCACACAGTAACCGACTGTACGTCCACTCACTGTTAACTGACAGTAACTGACTGAACTCACTTCCTCCCTCTGTTCGCCTTTTTATAGTTTTCGGTCTATGCTTCCAGAAATTTCGAATCGAGATTTCCTATCCTCTCCACGCGTGCGAGTCTCTAAGGTCGGGTGCTGGCTACCTGCATCCATTGTTGCTTGCCTTTACATGCGTGGGAGTCTCTAACGGTCGGATGTCCGCTACCTGCTTTCATTGTTTGTCAGTTGACCTTCGAGTATTGTGTAGACTTTTCTAGAAACTCTCATAGGGACATCACTGAGGGGGAAATGCGCAACAATATAGTGTATTTGCTTTTATAGGCAGTGTGGCTCTATTGTATGAACTTAACTTTGTTTTTGGACAAAATAAAAAAATTACCCCTTAATACACCCCTTAAAACAACATTTTTTTACTTAATTTTAATACTACATATCAATTCAACATCTGTATCAAATTATAATATACACCCTTCAGTATGTAAATCTATATCAGTAAACTTGTGTTTTCATAAAATTTGTAAGTCCGGTCCTGTCGGGCCGATTTTTTTAAAATTTTAGCAGCATATTTTAATAATTACTAAAGGGTTAAATGTCAAATTTGAAACGAATCCGAGAATTTTTTCGGTATTTGTGGGCCCGAAAATTTGTTTCAACCCCTAAATACCACCCTTAACATGGTCCGATTGGACCCATTTTAAATAGGCTTCGTGCGGTAATGGATTCCAACATGTGGACCAAATTTCGTTTAAATCAATTAATTCCATCGAAAGTTATTGCCCGTATAGGTATACCTCCGAAGGACACGTTTTTTTGTACCGCGGCTAGCTTATTTCAGCGGTACAGGTCGTGGGTTCAAAATCTTAGGATTTTCTAAAATTTACTTCAAAAATGTTAGTGGCTGTTACCAGGTATGGAAAACTTATTCAGGAAGATCCAAGCTAACCCAGTAGGGCGGACTATCATGAACATATACAAAAAATTTAGATTTCTTCGATTTTTCGACTGTTCCTTTGGATTTGTATTAATTTTTTTTTATTAAACCACCCCTGTATTGAGGCGAACAAAATAAAAAAAAAATATTGAAATCGATCGGCAGTTGATTTTTATATATCTATGTATTATATAAAAATGTCGTATCACAGTGTTTGTTATCGAACTCCTCCGAAACGGCTTGACGGATTTTTATAAAAAATTTTGTGTATACTTGGTAGTTCTGAGAATAGGTCATAGGCTATTTTTTTAACTCCTAGGTGATAAGGGTGGGCCTCTCCCGAAATTTTTTTGTTTAGTTTTTGGACAAATTTTTTTTTTCTTATGATTTGCTATTAAAAAATACTTACAACCCTAAATTTTCACCGTTCTACCACCAACCCCTATTCTTTATCTATACCTATATATAAATAAACAGTGTTTGTTATCGAACTCCTCCGAAACGGCTTGACCGATTTTTATGAAATTTTTTGTGTATACTTGGTAGGCTACCAAGTAAACACAAAAAAATTCATAAAAATCAGTCAAGCCTTTTCGGAGGAGTTCGATAACAAACCCTGTTTATTTTTTTTTTAAGGCAGTTCGGCTTTTAAGGCTAAATATCCGGCTAAATATGTTGCCGAGTCCGGCTTTTCTTTTTTTTTTGTCTGTCAACCCTATTCTCAACCGTACTCTCCATAATACGTTGCACATAGGTTTCTACTGCATATTATAATCGGTTTTCGCTTGCCTATGTAATGTGCTTTACTCTATATCATAAGTGCTGTATACGTCGCGAAATGAGACAAGGCGATGTTGGAGCGAGACATCGCAAAAAAAGTGTACCTACGCCCAAAGTATGCGTTTTGGCTGCCTCGTCTCTCACCGCGGAACCCCTGTAAAACTTAAGGAAAGTGATCCAACAGCCTTAAGACATACGGGAAATGTTCGAATTACAAGCCGGATAACTGTTTATAATATTTTATTTTCATTTTGTTTCGCTCCTTCGGAATCTGAAGTCCTGAGGAGAATTTCGAGATATCCCAAAGTCGTAGCCTATAGCAATTTTTTTCTATTATTAGTCAGCTCGCTATAGGTACTTATCATTAGGGTTGTTGCAAACGTCGGCATTCGCATTCGAAATCGCGATACATTCGCATCATCTTTGACATCTGCATTCGTATCCATAACAGTCGTTACGAAACTTGTGCGGATAAGGATGTGATGCAAGTCATGACAAGGTTATTTGACGCGTGCTCGAGTTCTTTGACTTTTTGACCAATAGAGATTAGTATATTATCAACGCAATGCGCAATCGCCTTAATCCTGAAAAGGCTTCTATATATTATTATTCTTCAAATATACACTAGCGGAAACAATTAAAGGATCAAAAAAAATTTCCAAATTTTTCGAGGTTTTTCAAGTGGCTGTATTTCCCTTAAAAATTGTCGTACTGGAATTTTAAAAAAAGGATTTTAAAGCTCGAATTTTCTAGTTTTGAGATCTTATGATGAAAAATTTTTTCAAGCAACGTGTTCCGCTCAATCCTAATGAATACCGAATAAGAAAATTTTTTGAAATTTTTTCGGTTCTTTTTTTTAGTCTACGAACTTGGAAAAAAATTTTCCAACTTAACCACTATATGGATCGGATAACTTGTTAATCCAGCTTTAATTTGCTTTTTTGAAAAGTTCGATACGACCACTTCTCGCTGAGATATCGATCTTTGAATGGAAAAGGATCTCTTTGTCTTTAACCTTCAATATCTCAGCAACCACTAATCGCAGAAGAAAATTAAGGAGGGTTTTGAAATCTTGAATAAATTTCCCACAAAAATCAGCTACGGTTTTTTGAAAAAAAAAATTTTTCTATTTTTTACATTAATTTGAAAAATCAAGGAAAAAAGGGCTTTTGGTGGCTTTTGGGATAATCAGGCGCTAAGTTGGAAATATCGAGAAAGCCAGTAATGTTGAGTGTGCCTTTTACAATTCAATATGTTCTCAAAAACCTCACAAAGTTTCGATTCAATCCATCGAGCCGTTTTTTTTTTTATTCGGTCGAATTTTTGAAAAAAAATTAAAGGATCACGATTTTAACTTTAAAATTTAAAGTTAAAATCGTGATCCTTTAATTTAATTTAATGATCTTTAACAAAATGCAAAAAAAATGTTTTTTTCAGTTTTTTTATGCATTTTTATTGGTAAAAATGTTTAAATTTATGCGAAAAAAATTTTGCAGAAGTGCACGCTCTAATGCATAAATTTCGCATAAATTTAAACATTTTGACCAATAAAAATGCATAAAAAAACTGAAAAAAAAATTTGTTTTTGCACTTTGTTAAAGATCATTTAAAGTTAAAATCGTGATCCTTTAATTTTTTTTCAAAAATTCGATCGAATAAAACAAAAAAACGGCTCGATGGATTGAATCGAAACTTTGTGAGGTTTTTGAGGGCATATTGAACTGTAAAAGGCACACTCAACATTACTGGCTTTCTCGATATTTCCAACTTAGCGCCTGATTATCCCAAAAGCCACCAAAAGCCCTTTTTTCCTTGATTTTTCAAATTAATGTAAAAAATAGAAAAAAAATTTTTTTTAAAAACCGTAGCTGATTTTTGTGTGAGATTTATTCAAGATTTCAAAACCCTCCTTAATTTTCTTCTGCGATTAGTGGTTGCTGAGATATTGAAGGTTAAAGACAAAGAGATCCTTTTCCATTCAAAGATCGATATCTCAGCGAGAAGTGGTCGTATCGAACTTTTCAAAAAAGCAAATTAAAGCTGAATGAACAAGTTATCCGATCCATATAGTGGTTAAGTTGGAAATTTTTTTTCCAAGTTCGTAGACCAAAAAAAAGAACCGAAAAAATTTCGTAAAATTTTTTTCTTCGGTATTCATTAGGATTGAGCGGAACACGTTGCTTGAAAAAAATTTTCATCATAAGATCTCAAAACTAGAAACTTCGAGCTTTAAAATCCTTTTTTTAAAATTCCAGTACGACAATTTTTAAGGGAAATACAGCCACTTGAAAAACCTCGAAAAATTTGTAAATTTTTTTTGATCCTTTAATTGTTTCCGCTAGTTTACTTTACGAATTAAGGGGTTACGCCACCTTGTGATTTTCAAAAAATCTTTTTATAGGGTAGGTATACATTAATTGTTTATACCTTTGAGAATATTTTAAGCTTGCAACTATTCCAAAGTTCAAAATATTACCAAAGTTATAGCGTATTAGTCATAGTGCACTCAATCAGTTAGTTTTTTCTTTTGCGTTTTTCTCAAAACTACATTTTTCAAAACGGTGTACACGATATCTCAAGATCTATTCAACCGATTTCATTAAAATTTGTAAAACTTATTTTTTATAATATTCTACAATGTGACGTAGGATTTTTTTGATCGGGTACCGTGTTCAAAAGTTATAAATTTTTCAAACTCAAAATTTCGATGTAAATGCGAGTTTTTTTAAAAAACAGCTGTCATTTCTACAAAAAAAAAATTGAAAAAGTCACATTGTAGCTATTTTTCTTTTAAATAAGGAAAATTTTTTTTTATGTTTCTGACAATGCCTAATAGAGAAATCGTGTACAGCATCAGCAAGGATTTTCAAAAGAGGGTCCTACTTATCGCCTGCGTCAAAAAAAGAGTTTCTTATACCTACTTTTTCAAGGTTGGCTAACCCCTTAAGTAATCAAAATATGACTTTTTTAGTAAAAAATATATTAAATTAGAATCTCTCTAACTCAATTCCATGAAAATTTAATATTTATTAATCACGTTTATTGTTAAAAATATTATGTATTATTTAATATTTCTACATCCGCATCCGTATGTGCAGATGAGTATGCCTAAAACTCAAAAAAAAATGGATTTATAACAAAAATTGAATGAAAAAAATTGGTTGTCTGTAAAGTCGGTTTACGGACGATAGTTTTACGTGATAACGTATTCCGTAATACATAACCTAAATTTATATAATAATTATAATAATTCGAATCTATGATATTGCATCTTTCGCTTCAAATTTAGGTTAATTTTTTTTATTTAAATTACTCACCATATAATATAATTGTTTTTTTTTAACTTTCTTTCGTATTTATTTTAAGTCTCAAAGATTAGCTGTCATAATATATTTTATAAAACAATTGTTTCACTGTTTATAATATAAAATTCCAAAACCTACTTACAATATTTAAGTATTTTCATACGTCAAAAAATTGATTTTTATAATGATAAAATTTGTAAGAAAACGATTTTTTCGAGAGATGAGACCTAGCTAAAACGATTTTTTGCCCCCCAAAATCCCTTTTCAGTAAATTTCATCCAAATCGTTAGGGCCGTTTTCGAGAAAAGCGCGCACAGGGTCAGGCGTAACGTTACGCGTTACGAACGTTAGGAACGTTACGCGTTAGGAACGTTACGCGTTAGGAACGTTACGCGTTAGGAACGTTACACTTTTTCGTGCATGCAGCCGGTGTTTTATCAATTTATAAGATTGGTGATTCATCAATTTATAAGACGTTATCACGTCAAAAATCATAGTAATGTAGTAATGTAAATGTTAAATCCACATCTGTAACATCCCTGCTTATTACTATGATTTTTTCACTCAATTTTTATTATAAATAATTTTTCTTTCTGGGAAATAGAACTATATTTGTGTCGCTTTATATTCAGTATACTTATAGGAAATTCTATTCTAAATCCAAGTAACTAAACCAACTTAGGATCCATATATCTTACTGTTTTGTGGTTAGAGCCGTTCTGAATTATTATTTAGGCATGTTATCATTATCAATTGTGTCTACATAGTTATACTTGCGAGCTTAATAACCTTTTTCAATCCTGCAGGTATTGATGAAACACTTAGAAGAGTCTCATAAACAACTGGAAGATGATATGGACGTTGACACTCAAATCGAACGTGAATTACAGGAACAACAGGAGCAAGAAGAGTTATGCCTGGCGCTTCAGATGCAGGCTGAAGTAACACCTCAGAACAGAAAACCTTTAACAAAAGTATATAAACCATTTTTTATAATGTATTATAACTTATGTAATAATGTAATATATACACGTGAGTTATGAGTCCTCTTAAATGACGTCACAGAATTAAGAATACCTTAACACTCAACGTTGTATGTTGGCATAACATTTACATTTGGTTTGTGAGAGAACTTTCAGCTTTACGCTGAGATGATAAGTACTTATATAATTATATTATGTAGGTACCTACTTATGTCAGTTCGTAACCAAAAACTGCCAAATGTAGGTATGGGGAAATTTTCACAATCGAAGTGCCATTCAATTAGTCTTAATCACGCGGGTGTTCTAAATTAGTAAAACAGAATTATAGTTTATTTCTTGCTTATGATAGACAAAAAATGTCTCTATTCCGAATTATTCCTTTGGGACACATGATGAATCCCATCATCAGATGAATTAATTTTAAATAGATCCAGTCGAGTAATTTTGTTGGCTTGAAAAGTGTTTCTTGGAATTGTTTAAAAATTGAAATTAAATCTTTATTTAAAATCGACCCGCCAGATTCAGATTTAAACATTTTCTTGACAACACTAGTTGAAAGATATAATAGTAAACAAAAATAATTTTATCTAGATATCGTAGTAATAAGATGCATGCCGAAATTTAAAATTTGACGCCTAAAATGAATTTATGTTCCCATAATAACACATTTAAATATCGCCAAGCAGGCATTAGAAAATACACTATTTTGTAGGCAGGATTTTGCACTGCGACCTGCGTTTTTTATTATTTGATTTATGAATAACTTTCAAAACGTCATGTATTATAGGTACTCTCCTTGCCATCTAATTTCACATACAATTCGCACGGCGTAAAGCAAATGGCCAAACGTCGTCAGTCTATGTACACCCCTGCTGCTCAAATGTACCACCACCAGTACTACAATCGACGACGCAGACAAACTTTTCATTCTCAAGCACTGTTGGCTGGTGGCGTTGACTGTCTCAGAACTCATATTCCATATAAGTATGAAGAAAACTATGAAAATCAATTCAACGAGAACTACGAGAAAACGCTGCAATGTAATGAACCTCTTTATATCCAAACTGGATTTGATGAAGAAGATAATATTGCCGAAAATGACGAAGACACTTCTGTGTCAAAAAGAGAATTATTACGAATGCATTCTGAGTTTTGTGACGATGTCATAAGTAATTACAGTATAAGCAAGAACGTCAACGAAACAAAGAATAACGAAGAAAAGGCTCTATTGAGCATACCTATTGAGAAGAAACCGGCCCACAGACTCTATGGTAGCACTAGGCATTTATTTAAACAAAAAGCTATCGACATTGATCCATTAGAAGAATCTTTATTATTTTCGGTCGACATTCTAAACACCACTCTCGGAGAGAACATAGAAGTACCATCGATAGAAATACCCTCGATAGAAGTACCCTCGATAGAAGTACCGGAAATTGAAATGTTGGCAGCACCAAAAACTGACTGTAATTTACGAAAAGAAGTCTCTGATTCGTTATTGCTGTCTGCCGGTGTACCAACTGAAAGAAAGTATTCAGCAATTTCTTTACCCCTACCGACAACCCGTGAATCAAAAAATCCACTGTTTCGAAGGCAATCGTCTGACGTTGATGTTGTGGTAACAGATTTTCTTGTCGGCGTGAGTAAAATCAAAAATAATAAAACGGCAAATATAGTTGATTCAGTTACTGAAACTTCAGCTGACACTACGCAAGCACGTGCATCTTCTGAAGTAGAATTGCTAGAACAAATCAGTATCCCTATAGAAGATGCTAGCATAGGTGCAACGACATTAGATAAACAATCAGAATGTGAGACTGCTATTACAACATACGAAGATATTCAAAAGATAATCGCGGAAAGACGTAAAGTGGATGAGAACGTTAGAACAACAACTAGGTACTACGATATTTTCGAATCTTCGAACATTCATCGTTTCATCGACGATTCAGTTGATAATAACGATAGTGAAACATCGAAATCTGATTGCTCTGATCAAGATACTCAACGGAAAGCAATCATGGGAGACAGTGATAGTGTAGATACAGTAATTGACAATAATAGCAATAGTAATGTATGTAAATAGCTTCATTGTTATAGGCATCTGCGCCATATTATAAATAAGTTGATTGTTGACCAGCAACATTTGTGCCAATCTTGTAAATTAGATATTTGTTTGGAACTTAGTTCTTCTTTTTGTGTCGATTTATTGAAAATATTATACTGCAGTCCAGAATCACAGTTGTTCTAAGCGGTCATAATTGCGAAATTGTCATAATTGGGGAATCATAATATGTTGATGAAATTAGATAATAGTTTATCGTCTGACGCATAGTTATAACATAAGTGTGTGTGCATTAGAAAATTATAGCAATAGATTTAAATTCCAATTTCGAAATTTTTACTATAAATGAATTAAAACAAAAAATACACTTTAGATACATCTTGCGTTTAATTTATGGTCTTTATGATCTCACTTGACAGTTTTTTTATTTACTAAAGAAAATAAATTCGAAATTAACAACATGTTTTTGAAGTAATATGACTATGAAAGAATTCAAAAGTTCAAGACTCGACAGTTTATTCGTTTATTATACATTGAATTTTTGACGTTTGATGTTGATTTTGTACTATTTTCTCAGAATTCTTCTTTAACTTTCGAAATTGGGTTCGGCTAACGAATATTTTTATGAATTGATTGGCTGCATCACGAACAGATGTCTCGACTATCACTAAGAGCTGCCAAAATCATTTGTTCCTTTAATTCAAAAATTTTCTTGTCTCTCAAATTCTCGTTTGTATTGATCTCTTTAAAATTTCGTCTTCTCTTCTGCAATTTAGATTTCATCTCATAGTTAAGTAGCAGTCGGGTAAATGCTACACTTGATGTTGTATAACTTTCAATTTCACTACTGAGCTATGAATATATTCTTCGTCAAATATGTTTTCAGTAGATATCCTTTTTGTCGCAATCACTTTTTGCCTGTTTGATCCATGTAGTACTACATTGTTTTTTTTTCATTTTCATATAGTATAACAATTGTAATTTTGTTCCTCTTTGCAAAATACTGTTTATATTGTATATTTGTAACTAATTTTTTTATACCACATACTTTAGTCTACTGTACTGTAATGATGTTTTTTTTTCATCAAATTTCGCGTCTTCCACATACATTGCAAAGTTTTCAAATATTTCTTTTGTCATCACATTGAAATGACTATCCTTCATAACTTCTATCGCTAAAATTCTTTGCAAAAAGCGTTCTTTCTTTTCGTAGTCACTCATTTTTGTTCTAATATCAGCACGTTCTCCACTAATAATGAGTAATATAAAAATTATATGTGCGTTTGTCGTTATTTTTATCGACCACCTTAACTTTTTAAGAGTTTTGATTGATACAACCAGTCAAAACCACTTTTGACGGAATCACTTAGTCAAAAGTACTTTTAACCAGCTGCATTGGGCAAAAGTACTTTTAACTGTTATTTTAGTCAAAAGTATTATTGACTAAAGCATTCGGTCAAAAGTACTTTTGACTGATTTTGCTAGTCAATAGTACTTTTGACTGGTTAAGAGTTTTGACTGCAACATATATATATATATATGTTTATGTATTTAATTAATATATTAGATGCAAAGGTCAAAAAAATATAATTGACGCTTTAGCTAACGTTATTTGAGGTAAATAAGCAAACCTCGTTGGAAGAATATTAATGGTTGTCATAAAATATTATCATTAATAGTTTAAAATATAACTTTCATTCCTTGCAGTTTTGGATTTAAAAAATATATTAATTATTTGTGTCTTCAAAGCTATTAAAACATTAATGTTCATTAACGGCCTCGGTTAGGTGGTAGTCATTAACAACTTCAATCCGGTTCATATTGACGCCGTCGTTATCCTTTTCCACTTCTAGATCTTATTCGCTTGGTAGTCATAACAGAAAATTAATTAATAAATAAGTGCCTTCCGTCTAGCGTTGCAAGCGTCCAGTTTTTCCGAATAACGTCTGGAGTTTTGTGTTTTTTATTATAGACCCGATTGAAAATTAGCCCATTTGCATCCTATTTGGCCACAAACTATGCCTATATATTATAGTGTCCTCTTATATCAAGATACAGTTGGATCGTGGTAATCGGACCCCCATCTAGTTGGGTGCCTCTTATTATTATAGGAGCGTTGCTGAACGCTGGCTCAGGTACCCGACACGGACAAATTTATATCCATATTATTAGGCAAAAATAGAGTCAACAGGAAAAGTTAAATACAACTACGAAAATAGTGTATAAATTACATTCTAAAAAAAAAAAAAACAACTACAGTATCTCATTTACTCCAAAAAAATTCATTAATAGAATAAAAACAGTCTGCCACTTTTTTTATCATTTTTTTGAATTTTTCAATTCAGTCTATTTTTTTGTTTCATTTGGCGATTTAGTGTATAATTTTAACGCAGTGCACAATGGAGCCGCACTGCAAAATATAAAGTGCTGTTGGGGAATTAATAAGGCTCTGTATCTGCAGCTGATATCCCTCGAAAATTGCGCTAGAAATGAAAGAAGTTATGATGATGTAACCCGGTTCGAACTAATAATAATTGTAATCGATAGTAAATGCAAAAATGCATCTACTGTTTATTTTGGCCAAAGTTTGGACAAAGCTAATGGTACATATAAACAACGTAAAAAGGCGTTTTGACGTGAAAACGTCTATTAACTCGTTTAGGTAGAGTGATAGCCGGTCGAACTTTCTTGTGTTACAAAATACTTTTAGATTTCAATCGCTAATAGCTCTGTTCCAAACTGTCTGAAAACGATAGCAGAACTGTCACAGCCTTGCGCAGTAGCTTAAAAACCGATACAAACAGTTTCGTTTTAATTACTGCGTAAGACGGTTAACAGTTCTGTTATCGTTCTCAGACAGCTTGGAACAGAGCTAATAACTACGAGACTATTAATGCATTAACACCGGTTGAGTCCACAACAGACAGAGCATGTCTTTACGAGTTCGTCGCGCAGGAGGATTTATTTTGTTTGTTACGTCATCGCACGATTGTAGGCGTACGTGCATGATAGTCACAAATTAACTTTGTTTAAAGTATTAAGTTAACGTAGCGTGAAAACGCGTTTAACTAGGACGTTGATTCAGGTGTCATGTTGAAGAGCTCACAGAGGACTACTAGGAGCTAAAGTGAGACAATAAAAATATTCGCCGGAATATATTATGTGAAAATTGACATTCAATCGAAAATAAAAAAATAGTTAAACATTACGTCTCATATGATTAGCAAGTATGCTCGGAATTATAAAAAACACAGTCAGTGGAAAGTTCGCGTCGAAAGAAATGCACTAAGCCTAAAAAGTCCAGCTTTTCATAATATTATTATTTTACGATTTTACACAACACTTAAATTTTTTCTTTATAGAAAAAAAAAACAAATGAAGGGCTATCGCACTTTTCATTATTATTACTTTTCTATTGCACATACCGCTAAACTAGCGGTATGTGCTTTATTATCGCTTTGTGCGTCAGAGCTGACTTTCGTTCATATAAGAAGTTATATCTAAGTTAATTTCACACGAAATCCATTCAAATTGAAGCTTTTTGAAAAGAGGAGATTCTAATCTATAAAATAGAACCATTTTTAAATCAATTTGAGTTCATAAATACTATTAAAATTGTAATTGAAAATCACAAACAGCAGTTGTCGGTTGGTCTGTACGTATGTACGTACGTATGTACGTACGTACGTCACGACTCTACAGATCGCAATTTTGGTCGGATTGCCTTGGGTTATATTTTATTCACTTTGTTTACTATCAGACCAGAACCCTATTTAAATTCACTAAAATGTGTTCAGTAGTTTAATTTTTATAAACAGTTTTATTTTTTATTATTTTTGACAGCTAATAGTAAAACAATATAATAATTGCTGTCTAAATATAGTGTAATCCATAAAACAAGTGCTACACTTGTATACCGTGATAACACCACTACACGTATTAGGCCGCCGTGGCGTAATGGTTATGCCGTTGGATCCCCAAGGGCAAGGTCCTGGGTTCGATTCCTTACGAAATCATTGAATTTTTTCTTTTTTTTTTCCTTTTATTTTGTTTTATTTTATTCCACTTGATATTAATTATATATTATATTATGTATAGTTCTTAATTTTTTTTATTTTTGCAAACTTAAAAAAAAATATTTTTTCAATTTTTAATTATTTATTTCTTTAGATTTTTAAATCTTTTTAAATTTATTAAAAATATTTTTTAATTGTTATTTTTTTATCATACAGTGGAAAACTTGCGGGATGTGCACTTTTGGTTTTGCCAACTATTTTAACAGTTTCCACACACTAATTTGCTTATGCACACTGTTGCTCTTTGTAGTTTAATTTCTAATAGCTTATACAAATGACTCGTTAGATTTTTTATTGTTTCTTGTTAAGTTTTGATGCGTCCGGTTTTAACTTCTGCTGTTTGACTGCCATTACAATGTCCGTTCATTCCTACCAATTTTTGGAACAATCGTATTTTTATTTTCCCGCTATAAAAATAAAAAAAAAATTTTTTTTCAAAAATCGGGAAGTTATTGGTTTCACCCCGAGTTTCAAAAATCGAGTTTTCGCCAGATCTCGACGTTTTGAGGTCCTAGGAAGCTATTGAAACTATTTTGGCGATGATGTCCGTGTTGGTGTGTGTGTGTGTGTATGTAAACCTTTTATATCTATTGAACGGAGTGTCCGACTGAATCGCGGTTTGCCGCATCTGACGTGATCTTGGTGAACTTAGACTTCCTGAAAATTTGAAATGATTCGGCCCAAAAAATTTTGAGAAATCTTAAAAAGACAAGTTTCAAAAATTTTTTTAAATTTGTTTTTGTAAAATATTTTCTAAACTACTAAACCGATTAATTCAAAAATCTAATCAGCTCTTCTCCTTAACAAACTGCGTCGATTTCCGCAAACTGCATCAAAATCGGTTTATTTGTTCACGAGATATCGTGAACGAAAAAATCGTAAAAACGTGTTTTTTTAAAATGACCAGTAAAATTGTTATCAGATCGATTTTTTTGTAATAACTTACTTTCTTAGGCTAAAAAAACTGCGTCGATCGCCGCAAACCAGATAAAAATTGGTTCATTTGTTCATGAAATAACGTTAACGAAAAATTAGGAAAAAAGTAGTTTTTTAAAATTACTCGTAAAATTTTTATCAAATCGATTTTTTTGTAATAATTTACTTTATTAGGTTACAAAACTGCGTCGATCGCCGCAAACCGCATCAAAATCGGTTCATTTGTTCATGAGATATCGTGAACGAAAATTTCGTAACAAAGTGTTTTTTTTTTGAGCTCGAAGAGCTAAAAAATAAACTTCTTGCTATATTTTACATATTTTTGACCGTTTTGAACTTGAAAATAGCGGGAAGTTATAGGGATGGCCTGCAGGGTCAAACTTCTTTTCAAATTTTTTATTTCCTCCAGTGGTAAATTTATAACTAAGCGGTATCGTAAAAGAGGCTTAACCACTACAGCACTCTATTAATCGGGCAACTTCGATTATTATGAGACATCAGCATCCAAAATAAATGTCCGATTATTACGACCACACTGTAGTATCTATTGAAGACTACTTCATCAATACTAACATATTTGCGTTCTAGTTTTACACTGTGCAGCTTTGCGGTCCAACTGTTTGACCAGATGACCTGTTAACATCGAATAACCAATTTTTTGACCTGGCGACATTACCTTCGCCTTCCTGGATGTACAATAATGCTAGAAAAACAAAACTAACGTTGCGTTGCAAAAAATATCGTCAAAAAATTGATTTGCCAATGAACTTACATTGTCATCATATAATTACACCCCGAAGACCAAAAAGGTGAAGTTCATATCAATTTTTTCTCAAAGAATCTGATTTCAAAGAAGTGGTGCGTTGCTTTCGAAACACCTATACTTTGGACGCACGAAGAATTTTGTTCGGATGTACGGTCATTATACTATAATTGGATCATAAATGATAGCCCAAACGTTCTAAATGCAATTCCATAATTTTCAGGCGTCAAAGTTCAATAATGGAAAACAAAAGCAAGAATTTTCACAATTTATGTCATTATTTCAAATTAGGGGTAATAGATTTCCCTACCCCCCTGCTAACCTCCATGCTTTTGCCTATACTATATTTTCAAAATGATCCATCGTATTTCATTTTATAATTATGATGAGAGCATTTTGCAAATATGACTGATTTGAACAATTTTGAGATTGTAATATTATTATTACAACCAGGATAATATTGATATAAATTTGTTTTAGTTAAACGGGAATTGATAAAATAGCAAAGATTTAGTATAACTATTAACTATGTACATTATAATAGGTAGAAATAATAATTCAATTTTGAATGATAAAAGATGAATTTAATAAAGCCATCCACGGATATTAATTTAGGCGTGTAATAAATAATAAAAAAAATTAGGATATAGGTATAAGTAATATAACCCAGTGGCTAGAGATTTATATTCGAAATTAATAAGAGGAAAGCAGTAAATCCGTTCAGCTTAGGTTTGAAATGAACATACTGTAACAAAACTGTTCTAATTCGTAGTGGAAAATATTTATTTACAATATTGAAACGTTAACAAAACAAATTGTCACACTAACAAAAATACTTCTTTATAGCGTGACAGAAACGAAACAATAAATTCTAACTAGTAAGACAAATGAATAAAAAGTCACTATTTATGTACCTACACAAAATATTTACAACACAGGAACACACCAAAATTTGCTTAGCACACTCCTGCTAGGTGAGTTTTAGCTGCTGCAAGTAGATTTAATCTCAGAAAACTTGTGTTTCAAATTAACATAAATCTCAAAAACAATCAACGCTCTCAGAAAATTGTCTTTACAAATTACATAGAGATTAAAATTCTGGGTAAAATGAGTACTCACACTTGATATTTTTATTTGACATTAAGTGCATAAATCTATTTCAAAATTTGCCTTAATCTTAAATCTTGGGTTTAATTTTTGTAAATGTGGTTTTTCTCAGTGTTCTCTAAATATCTCAAAAACTATGAATTCTAGCAAAAAACACATTTTGTACAAAATTAAAGTAGGTACATAACGTTTTCTACAAAAAAAAGAACGAAACCATATCCAACGCGGCTATTCTACAAAAGAAAATTTATCAAAATAATACCTTTTGATTGAAAATAGAAACACTTGACACAAAGGACTCTAGAAGAGGAAATTTCAATAAATAATATTTTACCGTGTAAGTATAACAGACCTTTCCATGGGCTAACCAGTAATGTCGAAAAATTTTGAAAATTTGTTCACAACCACCGTATAGAGGAAGTTTTTAGCTGAAAAGCACTATTTTCAGTTAAAAATGAAAACCTTGACGCAGAGTGCTATTTATTAAACACTTCTCTTACTAGAGTCCTTTGTGTCAAGTATTTCCATTTTTAAACAGAAAGCAATATTTTGATAAAATTTCTTCTGTAGGGTAACTGCTTTGGATAATATGGTTTAGTTTTTTTTGTAGGAAATGTTATCTACTTTTATTTTGTACTTAAATGTTTTTTAATAAACCCATAGGTTTTGTGATATTAAGGACAAACTGAGAAAAACGACATTTATGATAATTGAAGTTTAAGATTGAAGATTAAGACAAATTTTGAAATTGAGCTGTGGGCTTAATGTAAAGGGAAAATATAAAGTGTGGATACTCATTTTACTGACAATTTCAATCTCTACAATATTTGGAGGGCGTTGGTTGTTTTTGAGATACTGTTATGCTTAATAAAAACACTTGTTTTTTCAGTAAAAATAAAAAATGTTCATTTCAGATCCAAACTGGAGGTATAAAAATTATTTCCAGCTTTCCCATAATTAATCCCGAATTAGGCTTCTTGAAGTTCTTGTTACTCTCCTACCACTGTCTTAATAATACATATTTAAAATGTGTGTATAAAATAGTATATAAATTAGAATTTATTTTAGACAAACTTTTTTAAACACGGCCTACTTTAAACGTAAACTCTATTTTTGAGGTAATTATTTATAGTGCGACGTCTTAGTAAAATAATTGTTCACCTTTGTATTATATCATCGGAGAAACTTGCCAATTTGCTTTGGATGATATTGGCAACAAAACAGTTTTGTTGGGATTGCTTTGCAAGCTATTTTTACTAGCCTAGCTGTCAGCGCATGCAATGTCATGGTTATGATTAAGTACACCTACATGTTACAATAAATAAGAAAGGTAGGTTTGACTGCTATCTCAATTTTTAGCAGTTTTTGATTGAAAAATGGTAATTTAAGTTCGCATTTTATGTATCTACAAATTGTATAAATTGAATGTCAATAAATCAGCTTATCATAATAAGAAAAGTACGATGTATAGACAGCCATTTTGAATTTTGAAGGCCTTCGGATAAAATTTGAAGTAAAATGACCTTAGGAATATGCGCATTCATCGTTCAAAATTCGATGTTTTTATAGAAAAGTGAGCAATTCGTTGATTTTTTCAGGCTAAGCAGTTACACAATAGTTCAGTACTTTTAGGATATTATGTGTATAAAAAAAAAACAAGTGAACTGAATTTTTTTACGCGATAATTTCTTCGTTCTAAATGACGTCTTAAAAGTCCCCATCGATTCGTTGTACGCATAACTTTTGAATAAATTGAGTCTAACTTATTATTGTATAACAAATTCGGCTGACTACAAGAGTGTGCGCTCTTCATGACAAATGTTTCTATTACTGTTTTCAATAGAGACACCGAGAATACGATGCTCTAATTTGTTGAATATTTAGCTAAATAAATCAAAAGTTGGTCTCGACAATTTGTTTACTAACAACTATGACAATCTTAACTACAAAGCCTTTCTAGTGTAAATACGTATACTACCTACATTTAGTCAACTCTTAAAACTGTACAAAAAAATGTAAATATAAACCTTCAGAATGTTATTGTTTTACATTTTATGTAACGTAGGTCTTCCTTCAAATATAGTTTAAACTTTACTGTAAGTGGTTATTATAAATAAATAAATAAAAAAAAATAAAGTCTTCATTGATAAAAAAGTTTAATTGGTAATGCGCGTCCTGATCCCCCAACAAAATTTCCCCATAAAATATCCTCCGACATAATATCTCCCGACAAAATAGGTATCATCTTGACTAAAATCTTGACTAAATATCCTACGGGAAACAAATCCCCTAACAAAAAACAATTACGGAGCCGTGTCGATGCGTGGCGTTCTTTTTTTTGCGCAGTGAAAAGGGAACGGAATTTGGGGGTAGTTCTTTAAGAAAAAATTACGGGGTTGTGTCGAAGTGATGGCGTCTTTTTTGTGCATTTGAAAAGGGAAGGCCTTTGGGGGGAGTTCTTTAAAAAACAAGGGGTCGTGGTGATGCGATGGCGTTTTTTTGCACAGTGAAAAGGGGAGGGCGTTTGGGGAGAGTTCTTTAAAAAACAATGACAATGTGAACTAGTAATACAGTAATACTATACCAGTTTTGCAGATATGATATTTTGTCGGGGGCGAAAATGCGCGGAATCGTTTTATTGAATCCAACCATCGCATCATAACAAATATATAGTTATTTGATATGAACTAGTGAAAGATTGTGAGAACCTTTGTCATTTACACACAAGATCTCTCAATGCATCCTTATTCAATTACTTTTACATTAGAATAGAATATAGAAAAATCAGTCAATCGCGAGCTATACTTGCACAATTAGTGTCCGTACCATCAGACCGTCCATCATGTCATGTAAAAATTAAACAAAGAATGCTTGTCAACTACCTAAATAACATCTTCAGAACAAAAGAAAACAATTTTTTTATTTTCTGAAATTGTAAGTTAAGAAAAAAAATGTCATAACTTTCTTGTAAAACAGATAGAATAATAAACCGTTATGAAAAGTTTACTATTATTATATAAAAGCAACTTTATAGCATATACCTCTTCTGCACATGCGCCGACTTACCCTCAAAGATTTTTCTACAAAACTTTCTTGTAAAATAGAATAAAACACAAAAAGTACACCATTATTCTATAAAAACAACGATGGCATATAACTCTTTTGCGCATGCGCCAATGTTCTCCGAAAAATTCACAGACTTGTAAAAATAGATAGAATAATAAACCGTTATGAAAAGTATACCATTATTATATAAAAAAATTATGTCTTCAGCATAAAGTAGTGTTGATCCAACAGAATGTTACGATGAAGGATGGTTTTGGTTGAGGATCATAAATAAATAAGCTTTACCAATGTTTCACTAGTGGCCAACGTTTCGAAAAATTTATTTTCATCTTCAGGGCCTACGAACATGTATATATGTTTATAATTTTGATCATAATATTATATCTAACAGTTACAATAAGTTTTTCCATTAGAGCTACTATATAAATTACATACCTCAAGCTGGTCAAAAGGTGGTAAATTGTTAAAACAACATACATGATCATATTCTTATAGGTTAAAAAAATTAATATGAACATCTTATTATAAAAAACTATTAAAATTATTAAATTTTTAAAAAAATGTCACGCAGTAAAAATTTTATTGAAATATTTGTCTTGACAATATATAGCCAAAAAGCACTTTTTGTGGACTGATATTTATAATGATCAGTATCAAATATCAGTCAGTGCTTTTATAACATATATCTCTTCAACGCATGCGCCGACTTACCCCTAAAAATTATTTTATAAAACTTTCTTGTAAAATAGAATAAAACACAAAAAGTACATCATTATTATATAAAAGCAACCATAGCATATATCTCTTTTGCGCATGCGTCGATTTTTTCCAAAAAAATATACAACTTTTCTAAAAATAAATACAACAATAAACCGTTATGAAAAGTATGCTATTATTATATATTCATCCAAACAATTAAAGGAACAGATATTTTTTTGATTTTTTTGGGTATTTTTGTGGAGTTGTGTCTTTGTGAAAAATGGTCGTATCGAGATGATCAAAAAGCCATTTTGAAGCTTGAAGTCTTTAGTTTCTAGATCTTTGGGCAAAATTTTTTTATAAACTACAGTTATGGCGCAATCACAGGAAATTGCGCAGGACAACACAATTTAAAATTTTTTATATTTTTTATTCTGGGTTCACGGGCTTGGGAAATTTTTTTTTAGTTAAACCAATTAGAATTAGAATTTATTTATCCAAAGACATACGATTATGTATAGGATTCGTCTAAAGTAGATAAATCGTATTTACAACTCATTAACAATAAAATCGTCTACCTTATACAGATATTGTTAAAAAAGAGCAGTCTTCAACACTCTTTTGAATTTAGAAATTTTTAAATTTTTGAAATTGTCTGGCAATTTATTGAATATTTTCAAGGCATTATATTCGGCGCTCTTATTAAACAACATCAGTGTAGACTTCGGCAAAATAACATTAGAATTATTCCTTGTGTCATGTCCATGGATAGCCTGAAACGTATCATAATTATGAATAGGTACGTCGTTTTATAAAACATAAAGTAAAATAAACGTACATAGACGGCACAGTTAAAATACATTTTTCTGTAAATATGGCACGAAAATTTAGTTTAAAAATTACGCGGATTGCTTTTTTTTGAAGTACAAATACTTTTTGCATATCTGCACAACAACCCCAACAAACAATTCCATATTTTACAAGCTGGTAAAAATAAGCATAATATGCGGATAAAGCAACTGAAGAATCCGTGCAGCTATTTTTTATGACACGGAGAGCAAAGATACTTTTTGATAATTTAATGTTTAGGTTCTCAACGTGGGCAGTCCAAGAAAGAGTTTCACTAAGTATGACTCCTAAAAAATTAACTTCTGCTTGTCTATTTAAATTTTTATTATTTAAAGCTAGATTAAGGTCAACATTGCTCTTATTCTGTTTGGTATGAAAAGACATTATAAACAGTTTTGTCGGGATTCAGGAACAAAGAATTTTCGTGACACCAAGTAAAAATATCATTAAGAGAAGTCTGGACAGATAATGCTAAATTATCGAGTTTATGAGCTACAGATACTGAACTAGTATCATCTGCATACATAATAAGCTTGTCAGAACGAACTTTGGTTGGCAAATTATTTATATACAATATAAATAAAATCGGACCAATAACAGAACCTTGGGGTACCTATACCCCAAGAGATGTTCGAAGGATCTGACTTAATATTATTAATGCATAGAAAATTTAATTAAGGTTGGATTGGGCAGCTAATTTTATTTAAAAACCATTAAATGGTATCGTCATATAATTATGCAAATTGTGCATAATTATATGACGATACCATTTAATGGTTTTTAAATAAAATTGGCTGCCCAATCCAACCTTAATTAAATTTTCTACTACAAATAACAGCCGTACTAATATCAAATAATTTAATTATTAATGCATACTCTCTGAGTTCTGTTAGACAGAAATAATTTTATCCAGGCATGGCTGGTACCTCGAATACCATAACTTTCAATTTTACTTAAGAGTGCATTGGTCACTAAGCTTGTTTATTCAGCTTTAATTTTATTTTTTATCAGCCTCTCTACGTTGATTTTTTGCTGAGATATCCGACTTTGAATGAAAAATATATTTTGATTTTGAGTTATTAATATCGAAATATATTTCAATATTAATAACTTTGAACGAATTTTTTAAAAAACTAATTAGAAACTAAATATTAATTATTTTTTATATTTTAATATTTGTAAACAAACGGTAGAATTACTAAAAAACTGTAAAAAGTCATTTTTTTACTTTTTTCAAATTAATCTTGAAAACGAAAAAAACATTTTTGTCTCAAAAACCATGTAAGGGTTGTGTAGAACGTTTATTGAAGTTTTTAAAACTGCTCATCAATTTACTGTGTGATCATTGATTGCTGACATATTGATGATCAAAAAACAAAAGAATATTTTTCATTCAAAATCGGATATCTCAGCAAAAGTCAACGTAGAGAAGCTGATAACAAAATTAAAGCTGAATAAACAACTGACCCATGCATTGGTTTGACTGAAAAAAAATTTCCCAAGCCCGTGAACCCAGAAAAAAATATAAAAAAATTGGAAATTTTTTGTCTTGCTGTAACGATTCCCCTGGTACGATTACCCCAAAATTTACAAGAGAAAAAAAACTAAAAGAAATGGCTAAATGGTCTAGGGGGTACCAGTGGACGGACAAGAATTAATGATAAATTATCGATTACCTATTTCCACTGAGTGCGGCGAACCGGCGTTTTTATACTAGCTGTATCACAGATAGTCGACATAATCTGTCTTTTCAAAATTGTCCGATACACCAGGGGTACTGTAACGTTATGTTACATTGCGCATTTTCTTATGATTGCGCCATACCAGTAGCTTATAAAATTTTTTTGCCAAAATATCTTGAAATTAGAAACTTCTTGCTTCAGAATGGTTTGATGCCACCATTTTTCACAAAGATACAGCTCTACAAAAAATACCCAAAAAATGTTTAAAATTTGTTAATTTAATTGTTTGGATAAATGTATAAAAACAACTCTAAACTTTTACTTTTTCTGCGCATGCGTCGACTTTCCCTCAAAAACATTTTACAAAACTTTCTTGAAAAACCGGTTTATTATACTATCTATTTTTACGAGTTATGCCAATTGGCGCATTATTGTTTTTTTTTTTATATATATATATAGGTATATATATATATATATATATATATATATATATATATATATATATATATATATATATATATATATATATTGTAATGTTCGCCCGTAATGGGGGGCAAAACATTCAGTCCGGGCTAGCTTATTTTCAGCGGCGCTGGGGGTGGGTTCGTCAGTAATAGGCGGTTATCGAAACTTACCAAGGAACCGAAAAATAGACTTACCAGATTTTATAAAATTTTAGCATAAGGGAAGAGCAACTTAAAAGAGGTGTTATGCTCCGTTGAAATTTTATGGACGCCAGACTAATTCCCTGTGCTTGAGTCGTTGACAAGTGTTAGCCTCAGTTGTCAAGGAAAATGATAGGTTCGATTCCAAGTAAACACAAAAAGTTAAATGAAAGAAGTTAATATAATTAGATAAGCAAAATATGTGGTGAACAATAATACCGGTTATAAAAGTAATAATGCCAAAATTTGACTTGAAAAAAAAATAAAATATGACAAGTTGTATCAGTTTGACTGTAACTATTAGCTAAAAAAATTTAAAATTATAAGTCATAGATGACTAGCAGTAATTGAGAAAATTAATATTGCTGTAAAATTGAATTATTAAATCGACCTGAATATTTCCGGAAATAATAGCTAAAAATTTGACCAATAAATAATAATACACAATAAATTAGAATTAGGTACGCTAACAGTATTATCGACAAACTTAATAAAAATGACTTAAGGAAAGCACTAGAAGCATACGCGAATACCTGAAAACATTATTTCGTAAAAATCTACAAGCGCAAAAAGAGAATTTTAATCACCATGTATGTGAACGTACCTTATTCTATCACATAAACAACAAAAAATCCACCGTGTGGAACATATTACACAAGCATATAATAAATAATAATCGTTTATACGGTATTACGTATGATAGCAATAATGGTTCATCAAATATACACTTGAAATATTTTAGGCGATATTCAACACATGCCAAAACAGCGTTAAAAGAAATATGATTTGATCTGTTATTGTTAAATGCACTGAAATCGATATTAAATTGAAATGCAAAAGATAAAAGTTACACGTTAAATACAATCGCGAAAAGTACATTCAGAATTTTAAAACATTAACTTTAGAAATATACAATTCAGCTCACAAAAAAATTACGACTTTAAATTTTACACTGTATAAAATTTTACACCACAGATTATGCAATTAAAAGTTATTCATGAAATAATTTTTTTTTAAATTTTTACTGGCAGCACGTTGAGATAAGAAAAGTATAGAAAATACCTGAAAATACTTCTTACAGCGATAGAAGTTAAGATGCTGTAGAGAAATCTAGATCCCTACAGGTAGCACCAGGGAAGAAGTTGACGTCCCAGTGAGATGATGTCGGACACGAATATTTCTCAAACGAAATACGTGAAGATGCCCAATTGATGAACAGATGATCCAAAAACTTGCTACGAGAACGCCAGATACCAAGACAATCGATAAACGCACACGAAAATTATAATTTTCTAAATCCGATACTAAACGACAACACGTGCCTTTAACACAACACAAACGACACTTCCAAAAATGGCGAAAAAATGCGATACAACTACGTCTTTACTTTTTAAGACGGTAATGGCGATACAAAAAAATTCAATATTCGCCAGTCGATACAAAACGTTAAAATCGATATTTTTTCGATACACGAAAGTCGAAACGAGACGATAATACGATCAAATTCTTCAAATTCTCAGTGGAGGCTCAGCAAATCACTCCATTTCAAAATTTTTCTTCCGGACCTTTCTCTCCAGTCTGTACTCTCGCTACGAACAATACCGAATTCTCTTTTTTCAAAATTCCACGGCTTTTTCTTGCCAACTCTAACTGTCTGTCCCTTTCTATTGCGTTTCAAAAACATGCCGTCTCTCTCGCACTCATTGATAAAAAATCTTTACTTTTATCAAAAATCATTCAATTTCGTTCACAAAACTCGGACATGTTTTAATCAGAGCTCGCTTGACCTTGCGGAATGTCGAGCTACATATACAGGGTGAGCCAAAAGTTAACAAAATCAAAATTTTATATAAGAATTTTTTATAAAAACGGAATCTCAATCCGGTCCTTTTTTAAGGGTTAAGGGCTTGTTTCGAAGGTCAAAAATAGCTTGCTATACACCTCCCTTTCCTCCAAAAGAAAAGGACGCAGGCCTTTTCTTGATACCTATGACACACAGGGTGAGAAAAACCAAAATTGTCAAGGAGAAGTTAATTGACACTCTGAGTTGTTATGCGTCCGACGGGTCCTGGAGCTATCGTCTCCGAATAAGTTCCGCAACATCATGGCCTAAAGGTGGAGACAGGCCAAAGAAAAAACGAACTTCGGTAGGATGGGTTGAAAAACACAGAGCCTGGTGTACAGGTGGACCCGCCGTCACAATTGGATCAGAGAATAGTCAAACTATCCCTCAGTTTAGATCTAATTGAGAAACAGCGAAATGGGGAAGCAAAATTATGCCGAACTGCCAGCGTACTGACAACGGCCTATCATAAGTAGCTATCTCGGACGTCACACTTACGAACGAAAATGGATTCAGTCAAAAAGGTCCCAAACGGAGTCGTCACTTGCAAAATCCGGCGGAGCGGCGTCATTGTTGCGGTGGAGTGATTCGGCGTTGGACTTAGCAGAGCCAAATTCGTGGGACTCATCAGAGCCAGATTCGCTGGACTCATCAGAGCCAGATTCGCTGGATTTATCAGACTGGCTGTCTTCAACGTAAGGCTTCAGGTCCTTGACATGCCATCGGCCAACGGAGTGGCCATCTTCATGGTTCAACTCGTAGATGAGGGGAGAGATTACCTTCGCAACGCGACAAGGAAGAAAGCGAGGGGCTAACTTGGATGAAAACCCATGGGGTCCGCTGGACAGAACGTAGTGTCGTTTCCAAACACGATCTCCAACAGCAAATCGCATAGCCGGTCGTTTACCTTTGTTGTAGCCCGTAGCTTGTCGGTCATAGGCGTCAGCCAGGTGCTGTCGCACTTGTTGATAGATTGCCGGGTGTTCTTGTAGCTGGCGGGCGTAGAATTCACTGGACCAGCTTAGCTCCACCACGTCTTGATCATCCAAATCGCCGTAATATCTTCCATTCAGAGGTACAAAGCGTCCAAAATTGAGAAAGGTCGGTACAAAACCCGTAGACTCATGGACAGCTGTTCGCAGAGCAAACCCGATATGCGGTAGAACCTTATCCCACTCATGATGATTAGCATCCGATAAATAGGACCTAACAGCTGTCCCGATACTGCGATTAACACGTTCCACAAAGTTCGCCTGAGCGTGGTACTTGGCGACATACCAATGCTTAGTGCCGTAAGTCGCTAGCAGACTCTGGATGATTTTTGCGGTGAATTCGGTACCATTGTCGGTCAATAAAATTTGCGGTGCTCCATACATTAGGAAAACCTCATCTTCTAGGTAGGAAGCGATAGAGCGGCCATCCGCTCGCTTTAACGGTTTCATTAACGTAAACTTAGTAAACCAATCCACTACGACTAAGACGAATCGATAACCAGCCTTGGTTTTAGGTAAGGGTCCGAGAATGTCGCAGCCCACTAACTGCCATGGGAATTTAATTTGTTTGGGCTGACCCATAAATCCGGGGCGAGCGGTATTTAACACCTTTTGGGCGGCACAGGTGCGACAACGCGAAACAAACTTAATGACGTCCATCCTCATCCGGGGCCAATAATATTGCTCCGAAAGGCGATATAACGTTTTGGCAATACCAAAATGACCAGCCGTGGGATTTGAATGTAATTGCTCCAAAAGATCACGTCGAGCGCGTTCAGGGACCGCGGTTTTCCACTCATCTTGGTTTGGTACTTGACCCAAAGCGGGTAAAAGACGTCTATATAGACGGCCATCTATGACACGCCAACGCTCGTATTCGTTGGGGTGTTGTTGAACAGAATGGATCATGCGCTGATACCACGGGTCGGCGTTACAAAGCTCATTGCTAAAATTAAGGGCGGAGATTTCGATCGGAGCTCGGGAGAGGGCATCAGGGACAACATGCATAGAGCCTTTCCTATGTTCGAAGATAACGTCATATTGTTGGATTCTTACGGCCCAGCGGGCCAGGCGACCAGACGGATCCTTCAGATTCTGAAGCCAGAGTAGCGAATGGTGGTCAGTCAACACCTTGAAGTGAGTGCCTTCAACATACGGTCGAAATTTCTCAATTCCAAAGAGGACAGCAAGGCATTCCTTTTCGGTAGTAGAATAATTACGCTCCTGCGCATTCAAGGTGCGACTGGCAAAGGCGACCGGGACATCAATACCATCGTCGTTGGCTTGAGTTAGCACGCATCCCAATCCGACGTCAGAGGCGTCGCTTTGTATAGTAAAAGGTTTATCGAAGTTCGGAGTAGCTAACACGGGGGCAGAAACAAGAGCTTGCTTAATAGCCAAGAAACATCGTTCGGCCTCATTATTCCATTCGATTTGTTGGCCCTTCTTACGTCGTTTGATAAGTTGTGTAATAGGCGCAGTCAGAGATGAAAAGTGAGGAATGAACCTCCGGTACCAAGAACACAGGCCTATAAATCGTTTAACTTCGGTAGTGGTGGTAGGTCGGGAGTAGTTCAACATGGCCGACACTTTATCGGGGTCAGTACGAAGGCCCCGCTTATCGACAACGAAACCAAGAAACTTAAGGGAGGGGCGGCAGAATGAACATTTGGGTAGATTAATAGTAAGATTAGCTTTTTTGAAACGAGACAACACTTCGCGCAACACGTCGATATGCTTCTCAAAAGTAGGTGTGGCCACGATGATATCATCTAAATATACAAATACGAAAGGTTCCAGTTCGGGACCGAGAACACTATCCATTAGTCGCTGTTGAGTTTGAGGCGCGTTACGGAGGCCAAAAGGCATGACATCAAATTCAAACAGACCGCGACCAGGAACCGAAAAAGCGGTCTTTTCACGAGAGGTAGGCGATAACGGTATTTGCCAGAAAGCGGACTTGAGGTCGATACTAGTAAGGAATTTGGCTCCCGCCAACATGCTAAGGATGTGGTTAACCAGGGGTAAAGGGTAAGCGTCAGGTTTGGTAACGGAATTCAATTTACGACCGTCGAAACAAAATCTCAACTCCCCATTGGGCTTTTTCACCAATAATACGGGTGAGGTCCAGGGGCTAGTAGAAGGCTTGACAACCTTCAGGCTTAGCATATTGTCAAGTTCTTTATTAAGATGTCTCATCATGTAAGGGGACAAAGGATATTGTCGCTGTTTAAGGGGGGTCGAATCTCCAGTATCGATAACGTGTTCGATTAACGGGGTACGCCCTAACTTATGACCGTCACGCCACGATATAGCTTGAAAACTGTTTATTACCGAAGTAAGTGTGGCCTGCTGAACATCAGAAAGGTCGGCACGATCACTAATTGCCTGTGTCGATTCTATTTTGCAATAGGGATTACCTAGCTTCGGCACGGGAAGATCATAGGAATTATTTTTAAAATCCACAGACACATTAAAGGCCTTCACGAAATCCATACCCAGTAGCACGGTATGTCGAAGGGACGGCACTACCAATACATCGAGAAGTTTAATGACCCCCCCTACTGTAATGGGTAGTAACACAGATCCAGTAACGGTTTGAATAGCGCCATCGGCGGTAGAAAGGACATGTTTTGAAGGCAATAATTTAAGTGAAAATAATTGTATGAGTTCCAGACCAAAACGACCAAGTACGGAGCGGTTGGCACCTGTGTCCAAGAGACAAACACAACTATGGTCGAAAATTTTTAGAGTCACGTAAGGGCGGTTATCGCCTTCGAGATGCGTAAAGGTAGGACACGCACGATATTGGGAGTGAGAAAAAACTGGACGTGGTTCGGACGGAGATTGTTGACATCGAGACGGTACCGGACAAAGACCAGACGGAACGGGACGAGAACGAGACGATAACTTACGAGACGAGGACAACACAACACGGGAACGATACTGCCGGACACCGGGACGAGAAGGCGGCGCGACATTAGCTGTTCTACTGAGAACAGATGAGCCTATGACAGGACGGGATTCGGAAGGTTTATTCACACAGAAATCGCGGACGACGCGAAGCCAACTCTTCCAAGCGGTGGGATCGTTTCTTTTACCAGGCGGAATCTGAAAGGTAGGGCGAAAAGTGCGATTCCTGGTTACAGTTCGCCGTTGTAGTTTGTTGACGGCTTACGTGAGCACGTCTTAGCAAAATGATTTCTATCCCCACAACGATAACAAAACAGTTGTTTGGGGGCGGTACAGTTGGCATAGCGATGACCCGACTGTCGACAATTCCAACAGACTATAGGGGAAGTAGCGGAAACGTTGGCTGAATGAACCGGCACAGAGATTTGGTGGGACTTATAAGCGTACGTCGGCTCAACCAACGGTGGAGGGACGGAGCCCGCAGAGTGACGTTCAGCGAGATGTCGGTTTTCCTCCAATTTTTTACAAGCGACGATAAGTTGATCAACGGTTGCCATAGAGGTCGTTCCTAAATGGTGCAGGTAATAAGGCGCCAAATTACGGCGTATAACGCTAAGACGTTGGGATTCTGAAGTAGGGGTAGGCAGGCGTGAAAAAAGATTACTCATACAGTAAACGTAAGGGCCTACACCTTCATCGGGTCCTTGAAGTCGATTAAAGATTTCGTTCCACAAGGCATTGGCATAATCGAGTGGTTGGAATTCAATCTTTAATTGGGATACAAATTCGTCCCACGACGAAATCGAATTTTTCACGGAGCGAAACCAGGACAACGCGGGACCTTCCAATAAGTCATATACGGAATGAAACAAGTCTTCTTTCGAAGCGCCGCGAGAAATTCGCATTTCCTCGAATTTTTCTAGGATATCAGCCACACTTTCTCGTGACGGCTCCCCAGAGAATTTAATACCCCACTTATAAACCGGGACGGTAGAGTGAGATGAACATGACCTAGGCACGGAATCAGGAAGAGAAGTACTCAAGTTATTTAATTGTGCGCTACCTAATAGCCCTCGGGAGTTCAATTCTTCGTCCAGCGCTAAGATTTGTTCAAGAAGTGTGGCGACCTCTAATCGCAATAGCGATGTCTCGGCACGAGACGTCAAGCGTCGCGTTCGATTAATTACATGGAGTATACGCGCGTCTACAGCGTTATATAAGGGACTATCAATGCTATCATTAAAATCTTGCACTAGTCTCTTTAGTTCACTAATTTTGGCACGGCAGATTTCGAGTTCGGAGGCAAAATCCAACTGAATATCGGGAAAATTCATGTCTACCGTTTGTGACATTAAGGTGGTCAATGACGCGCGTAACAACGATAAATTCATATGGTCAATACCTTGTACGTGACGTAACCCTAACTCGTAGATTAACTCATCCCTTTTTAATCCTTGCACCGACATGGTTAGCCTAGAAACGTATCTTCAACTAAAACGAAACGACAACGAAACTTAACAATGGTCCAATCCGAAAAGGCGAAATTTAATATTAAGACAGAAAACAAAAATAAAAAGAATAATCGAGCCCCAACTACTGCTAGACACTAAAACTTCGAAAAGTTGAACGGCAGATCGGTAAAAGAAAAAACGTGTCCGTAATAACAAAAACTCGGACCCAAAGAAAAAAAAATCTCGAAAACCGGAAAGCGGAAAATCTAGATAACAGAAAACGAAAAAAACGGAATATCTAGAAAACAGGCCCCACGTTGGCAGGCGCCAATTTGTAATGTTCGCCCGTAATGGGGGGCAAAACATTCAGTCCGGGCTAGCTTATTTTCAGCGGCGCTGGGGGTGGGTTCGTCAGTAATAGGCGGTTATCGAAACTTACCAAGGAACCGAAAAATAGACTTACCAGATTTTATAAAATTTTAGCATAAGGGAAGAGCAACTTAAAAGAGGTGTTATGCTCCGTTGAAATTTTATGGACGCCAGACTAATTCCCTGTGCTTGAGTCGTTGACAAGTGTTAGCCTCAGTTGTCAAGGAAAATGATAGGTTCGATTCCAAGTAAACACAAAAAGTTAAATGAAAGAAGTTAATATAATTAGATAAGCAAAATATGTGGTGAACAATAATACCGGTTATAAAAGTAATAATGCCAAAATTTGACTTGAAAAAAAAATAAAATATGACAAGTTGTATCAGTTTGACTGTAACTATTAGCTAAAAAAATTTAAAATTATAAGTCATAGATGACTAGCAGTAATTGAGAAAATTAATATTGCTGTAAAATTGAATTATTAAATCGACCTGAATATTTCCGGAAATAATAGCTAAAAATTTGACCAATAAATAATAATACACAATAAATTAGAATTAGGTACGCTAACAGTATTATCGACAAACTTAATAAAAATGACTTAAGGAAAGCACTAGAAGCATACGCGAATACCTGAAAACATTATTTCGTAAAAATCTACAAGCGCAAAAAGAGAATTTTAATCACCAGGTATGTGAACGTACCTTATTCTATCACATAAACAACAAAAAATCCACCGTGTGGAACATATTACACAAGCATATAATAAATAATAATCGTTTATACGGTATTACGTATGATAGCAATAATGGTTCATCAAATATACACTTGAAATATTTTAGGCGATATTCAACACATGCCAAAACAGCGTTAAAAGAAATATGATTTGATCTGTTATTGTTAAATGCACTGAAATCGATATTAAATTGAAATGCAAAAGATAAAAGTTACACGTTAAATACAATCGCGAAAAGTACATTCAGAATTTTAAAACATTAACTTTAGAAATATACAATTCAGCTCACAAAAAAATTACGACTTTAAATTTTACACTGTATAAAATTTTACACCACAGATTATGCAATTAAAAGTTATTCATGAAATAATTTTTTTTAAAATTTTTACTGGCAGCACGTTGAGATAAGAAAAGTATAGAAAATACCTGAAAATACTTCTTACAGCGATAGAAGTTAAGATGCTGTAGAGAAATCTAGATCCCTACAGGTAGCACCAGGGAAGAAGTTGACGTCCCAGTGAGATGATGTCGGACACGAATATTTCTCAAACGAAATACGTGAAGATGCCCAATTGATGAACAGATGATCCAAAAACTTGCTACGAGAACGCCAGATACCAAGACAATCGATAAACGCACACGAAAATTATAATTTTCTAAATCCGATACTAAACGACAACACGTGCCTTTAACACAACACAAACGACACTTCCAAAAATGGCGAAAAAATGCGATACAACTACGTCTTTACTTTTTAAGACGGTAATGGCGATACAAAAAAATTCAATATTCGCCAGTCGATACAAAACGTTAAAATCGATATTTTTTCGATACACGAAAGTCGAAACGAGACGATAATACGATCAAATTCTTCAAATTCTCAGTGGAGGCTCAGCAAATCACTCCATTTCAAAATTTTTCTTCCGGACCTTTCTCTCCAGTCTGTACTCTCGCTACGAACAATACCGAATCCTCTTTTTTCAAAATTCCACGGCTTTTTCTTGCCAACTCTAACTGTCTGTCCCTTTCTATTGCGTTTCAAAAACATGCCGTCTCTCTCGCACTCATTGATAAAAAATCTTTACTTTTATCAAAAATCATTCAATTTCGTTCACAAAACTCGGACATGTTTTAATCAGAGCTCGCTTGACCTTGCGGAATGTCGAGCTACATATACAGGGTGAGCCAAAAGTTAACAAAATCAAAATTTTATATAAGAATTTTTTATAAAAACGGAATCTCAATCCGGTCCTTTTTTAAGGGTTAAGGGCTTGTTTCGAAGGTCAAAAATAGCTTGCTATAATATATATATATATATATATATATATATATATATATATAATAGTGGTGTACTTTTTATAATGGTTTATTATTCTACCTCTTTTGCGCATGCGCCAATTAGCATAACTCGTAAAAATAGATAGTATAATAAACCGGTATGAAAAGTATACCATTATCATATACTTAAAAAAAAAAACAACCTAATAGTATATAATATATCTTCTACGCATGCGCTAAGTTTCCCCGAAAGTAATAGGGCTCTTCATATTTGCATATCAAACATCCTCCCAAAATTTGGTTTCAGTCCGCTTATCCGTACCTAGTGTTGGAATTGTAAAAAATGTCAAATATGACTTTTGCATATGTCAAAGTATTACTTATGTTCTAATAATTAGTTATTCAAATCGTTAACTCAGAAGGGGTTGCATTTTACAAAATGTCAAAAAAACTGACTAATATTTGAAATGGCATCCGTTTTTGAACAAATGCAATGTTTTTACTTTATAGACAGAACATATACGTTAGGAAAGTATCTTCGACATGCGATCTTTCCGCCATATCGTGTTTGTTTTTTTTTTTTATCTGGTTCAGTCAAAACTTACAAACACATGGAAACCAGCTTTATCCTTAACACCATAAAAAATATACAATGTCAGTAAAAAAACTACATGAATGATATACATTTTTTAAATCTTGTATTTGTTAACAAAATAACAATTATGATATTTTTCAAGTAATTAATAATGATTACAGACTTAAAATGAAATTTAATTACCCTTGACGACATACTCCTACAATCCATTTTTTCCTCTCTAATTCATAAAATAATCCAGGAAAACGGTGGAATTGTAATTCTGTATTTTTAGTTGGTAAACGTTTACAATTAACAACACAGCACTTCCGAATTTTTTTTTCCCATTTTATTCAACAATTAAACCTTATAAAAATGCACGTATAATATTAATAATAATAATAGCATACTTTATTCTTTAAATACTAGTTACAGTGTAGAATGAGTCCAGGTAATTACATTAAAATTTTAAACATAAAATTAACCAAAAATATTGCTAAAATTATATATTGTATATTACATTATATGCAAAGTGCATACACATGTTAAAAAAAAGTCAGTTAAAACAAACAATTTGGCGTATTCAAAAATTCTTCGAGGCGGTAAAAATTGTTCTTTAAAAGAAAGTTTTAAACGTTTTTTAAATTTAGGAATTGCTAGATTCTTAATATGCGGTGGCAACTTGTTGTATATTTTCAATATTGTGTTTAAGGGCCCTTTGTTTATAGGCAAGACGGCGAGGAGTTTTGGGTGTATTTTTCGGGCACAGGCGAGATTATTGTTAGAACCGCTTCGTTTTAGGGTGTAGTTCAACCCCCTAAGTTTGCTTACAAATTGTTGGTGTGCTTGATTTTATAATTAACAATTAGTGACGAAAATAGTGTTTTTTTCTCTATTTCCTTTAATATCTCCGTTCCTCTTGACTTTTAGTATAGCATATGCATTCAGAAAGTTGTTCCTTATGAAATTTCCTAAAAAATGAGCACTGACAGAGGTCGCTAAGTGCAAATGTTAACTTGCAAATAGCCCCGAAAGTTAAAAAAACACGTTTTCTTCACTATTTTTTTACTAAAAAATAACCGCACATAGATGGCTGAAAATTCTCAAAAATGATGTCTATGTTGACCCAAACATGCATGAATGATTTTAGCTTCATCGGTCAATTACTTCTCGGGTAATTAATTAATTAATTGCAAATCCCGTTGGAATTTTTGGAAAAAATTAATTCTAACAGATTTTATAACGATTTCTTTAGCGATACCAATTTTAAACAAACGTATAAAACCATATAACTTTTCCAATATTCAATCGTTATAAAATCGGTTAGAATTAATTTTTTCCAAAAACTCCAGCGGGATTCTAAAGTTGAATGGATTTGTGATTTTTCTGGCTTGGTCCGACCAGCAAAACCCGTTTGTGAAAAAAATGGCGCAATTTGCAATTAAGGAAACAAAAAAAAAGTGATCGTTCATTACTCGAGAAGTAATTGACCGATGACGCTTAAATTATTCATGCATGTTTGGGTCAACATAGACATAATTTTTGAGAATTTTTTCAATCCACTTGGAAAAAGCATCGAGAACTACCAGGACATAGCGATTCCCTGAAGTAGAAGAAATTAGAGGGCCGCAAAAGTCAATATAAACTCTGTCGTAAACACTAGTCGGTGGAGTAGACGCCATAGGTGCGCCCATTTGCCGGTTAGCTGGTTTGACGGTCTGGCAATTATCACAGGAACGAACATATTCTCGGACATTATTAAACAGATTGGGCCACCAAAATCTTCTGGCGATGCTTCGGTACGCTTTCGTAACTCGATGCATAGCGTCGAGGTCGTGAAAATAATAAAGCAACATATTACGCATCTGGCGAGGCACTACCACTCTCTTCAAACGATCTTTTCCGACCAGCCTCATCAAGACTCTGTCGCGTTCGACATACCCTGTCACATCTTCTCCAGCTGAAATGCGTTGTAAGATGAGGTTTGTCTCAGGATCGGCAACTTGATGGTGCTTAAGCGTGAAAAAACTTTGAGGTATCTCGTGAAGTGCGTTTAGCTCTGTGTCTACTAAATCTGAAGGGGTTTTTTTTGGGATTTTGGTTGTATAGACGACTCAAAGCATCGGCGATGTTGTTCAGATGGCCCCTAATGTGCTGAACTCGAAACTTGTACTGGGAGAGTTTTAGAACCCAACGACCAATTTTTCCGAGCTGCTTGGGATGGCGTATCATCCACGACAGAGCTTCCTGTAACAAAAATTCTTGTCTCTACAAATAATCATGGAACTTACTAAGTGCAAAAATGACTGCTACGGCATATCGTTTCTCAGCGTCTGACAGCTTGCGGGAAACATACGCTATAGGATGAACGCCATCTTCGAATTATTGTAAAGGGTTTTCCAATAAGAGGTGTTATTTTGAATAACCCGCTATTTCGGTAGATATCACTTTTGGAGATGTCATTTTTTGACATTTGACAAGTAGAAACTACGCCATTAATAAAAATGGAACGATACACGCTTCAACAATGCATTGAAATTATTAAAATTCACTATAAAAATGGTGAAAATTTGGCAGAGACGGTTCGTAAAACTCGAACATTTTTGGGTCGTCGTGAAGCACCTTGTCGGACCGCAATACAGAAATTGATGGAAAAATTCGAGCTGTTGGGACAAGTTAGTGATGTGAAGAATAAAACCCGTGCACGTCGCTCAAGAACAGTCAATATTGCTGCTGTACGAAAGTGTTGAAGAAAACCCAGGTAAATGGATTGCGCTATCGAGAGATGATTAAAATGATTTTTTATGGCCGGAATTGGATGGTATTGATCTGGACAACGTTTACTTTCAACAAGACGGCGCTACGTGCCACACAAGCAACGAAACTATTGATCTTTTACAGGAAAAGTTTCCGGACCGTGTTATCTCTCGAAGAGGTGATCACAATTGGCCACCGAGATCTTGTGATTTAACACCTTGCGACTTCTTCCTTTGGGGCCACGTAAAAGAGAAGGTCTACGCCAACAGCCCAGCGTCGATTCAAGACCTCAAAGATGGAATTCGTGAGGCTATCGAGGACATAGGGCACCCACTTTGCGATTTGGTTATGGAAAATTTCATGAAAAGGATATGGTCCTGTAGGCGTGGTCGTATGGTCATTTGGCTGATGTTATTTTCCATTATTAACGGCATACCTTCCTCTTTATAATGAAATAAACATCCGATCATTTATCTCAAAAAATGGCATTTTCCTTTGAATATCAAAATAACACCTCTTATTGGAAAACCCTTTAGTAGCACACATCCAAGAGCGACGCCGGAAAAGGCACTGCGTGTAATGAACTCTTTTTCAAAATCAGGATATTTAAGAACAGGCGCAGTAGAAAGTGCTCTTTTAAGATTGTCGAAGGCCTTCAACTGAGGACGATCCATAACGAATGTGACGTTTTTACGCTTGAAATGGTTTAAGGGGGCCGCCAGCTCACTGAATTTGGCGACGAATCTGGAGAAATATGCCGTCATTCCGAGAAAAGTCGTGACTTGCTTCAAGCTGCTTGGTGGGGATAGAGCCTGAATAGCCTTAATCTTATCAGGGTCAATATGGCAATCCTTAGAAGATACGACGTATCCGAGTCATTTGAGACGAGATTTGCAAAAAAGAGCCTTGTCGGGATTAACGGTAAATCCCGCCCCGCTGAGTCGTTCCAGTACTTCGGTGAGATGTGACAGGTGTTCTTCAACGCTTGACGAATATATTAAAATATCATCGAACTATGTTATAGCGAATTTATAATGACGATCTCCGAACAGGTCGCCCATGATGAGATTTAGTGCAGCTGCAGAAACCGAAAGACCGAATGGTAAATATCGATACTGGTATGCTCCAAACGGTGTGGCGAATTTGGTGATCGGCTAAGAGTTTTCTGTTAAGGGAAGCTGGTAATATGCCATATTTAGATTCAGTTTGGAAAATATAACTGCACCGGACAGGCACTGAAATATGGATTCAGGTCTAGGTACCGGAATAGCATCGTATAAAACGCGTTGGTTTACCCATCGGAAATTCACAACTAGCCGCTACTTCTATCTTTTTTCGGAATCAGGAAGCACGGGCTGCTATACGGAGATTTGCTTGGCTCAATGACATCAAGGTTAAGGAGTTTATCGATGTGAAGCTTCATAGCTGCAGCCTAAGATGGAGTTAAACTGAAGGGTGGCAATCGAATCGGCGTAGGATCATTCAATTGAATCTGATAAACGTATTCCTTGACACATCCCAACTCGCTTGCCAGAGTACTTTGATATGTCTTGATAATTTGAGAAAGTTGTTGTTTATGACTGCTGGAAAGGTCGAACTGACTTTCCTTCATCGATGCCAACGATAAGTTTAAATCTTGAAAAGGATGGATAAAAGGTATCTTTATTTTAGGGTTAAAATTGAAAGAGAGACAGGACTCAGCGAAGTTTATGTGAGCTTTGTTTTTTTAAGAGAATTTAAACCCATGATAAATTGAAATGATAAATTAGAAACCATAATGAAGGATAGCTTCCACGTAAAAATTTGATATTTTATGATGATTGACACTTCTTCGTTTACTGAAATCAGACGACTATCGGGAAGACGTACAGTAGTACAGACGAGAGCCGTACTAGCCGAATCACTTTGAAAAAGATTAATGCCGACTCGTTCGTCACAAAAGTTGGCGCTAACACCAGAGTCTAACAGCATCCATGAAGACGTGCCATTAATATTGATAGGTATAATCGGAACTTGAAGAGTGCTATCGGTGATAGAGGCGAAATTGCGATCAGATACCGACCGCGTCGCTAACAGTTTTTTGAAGACTGTTGATCGGAACTTCTCGTGTTGTTTGCTCGCTGTCTCTTACGACAATCGTTGATGTGATGGCCCGATACTTTGCAATAGGCACACTGGAGATCGATATCCGACTTCTGTTTGGAATGCCAAACTTTTTCTCGCTGCTTGGCTAAATGAATAAACAGCTCTGCTTCCTCCATACGACGCGCTAAATCTGATAGCTCTGTATTCGGCATCCTGATATGTTTGAGGCCCGTCAACGTGCTGACATTGACGTGAGCCCAAATATGGCAGACTAAGTCTATTTCTGAGATGCCTGCTTGTAGAAGTTGGGCTTTTCAAGAAATATCGCGTAGAGAGTCGCCAAATGACTCATCGGGACGTTGATGCCTTATCGCCAGCGAATTAATGAGTTGTACTTTGATTGTAGGTGGGATGAATCTGCGTAACACCTGCTGTTTCATCTCCGTCCAGGTTGAAGAACCGGAGCCGGCTTCGGGCCACCAAGACAAGAGATCGCCCTGCAGGCGATCGAGTAGCGCCGAGAGTATAACTGTGTCTGGGCCAATTTTTAACTCAATTAGTATCTGAACTTCTTCTATAAACTTGACTAGCTTTTCCGGATCGTTGCCCGAACACTCAGAGACTCTCAAAATGAATTTAGAGATGCCGTGCTTAAAGGTATTGTCGCTTCTGATGAGATGTTTGGATATAGTTTCAGACCAGTGACGTAACTCGGCGATTTGATCATGAATGCCGGCAGACAGTTACATAATATGTACAGTCGTCGCATGGATAAGTGGAGATGGTTGATGGACGTAGATATTGACGGCGGTGGACAAGGAATCATCGAATTCGAGTTGGCTGAGCGGTAGATGGCAACTGATTTGATGGAAGAACTTGTTCTGTTGGTTGCTGTAGACTGTCGGAAGTGCGCTTGGAATCGGTTGTAGAAGTCGACGCTTGCGATCTGGTATTCGGCATGATGAAAACGACAAAGATATGATGCCAGAACCAAAATAAGAAAAACGACAAGAAAACAAGGTAATTTCTTAGAAAGTGGAAAAGGAAAACGAACTGTGCTCTGCTACAATTTGTGGCGTTGTAGAAAAGAAAATAGGTAAGGAACGCCGCGAAAAACAAAACGAATAACTTAAAAACAAGTGTATTATATTTAAAACAAATTAATATATCAAAATCACAAATAAACGTCGCTCAATAATAAATCAAACAAAACAGAATCAAGGATCCACGAATATTGTGGAACAAAGAAATTTAGAAAATAAAAGGATCAAACAGATCAGGAAAAAGAATTTAAGAATGTGTTCGATGCTGGTATCGATTTATAACTAAGTAAAAAAATTGTTTTAAACTCACAGAACGGAATTCATAAAAAATAACATCAATTACATAACTGAGGTCGGACTATAATTAATTATTTAACTATTTTATTATATTTTTTTTTTGTATTTTAATAAAAACACAAAAGGTACGTTCTTTTGCTACCCTATAAACAAATACAAATTAAATTTAAAAATTGTAAAAAAGGCAAAATGGTACAGTATATTAGAAGGGGAACCCCAAAAAATTATGCCAAAACGTAAGTTTGACTCAACAAAAGCATGATAAATATTTAAAGAGATCGTAATCGGAACATAGTTGGCAAAACCAAAAGTGCACATCCCGCAAGTTTTCCACTGTACATATTATAATGATAAAAAAATTGAGAAAATAGATTTAAAAAAAAACAATTAAAAATAAAATGGAATAGAAAAAAAATATTACTTGTGTCAGCGGGAATCGAACCCGGCACCTTGCTATTACTGGACTAACGCTTTAACCGCTCGGCCATACCGATATCGCAGCTTCCGTTGTCATTGGGGAATAGAAGTGTAGCAGTTATTCTACGTAATATACTAGGTACATTTACAATAACCGTAATAGGTATTTTTTTGTTAGCTGTCAAAAATAATAAAATAAAACTGTTTATAAAAATTAAACTACTGAACACATTTATGTGAATTTAAATAGGGTTCTGGTCTGATACTAAACAAAGTGTATAAAATATAACCCAAGGAAATCCAACCAAAATTGCGATCTGCAGAGTCGTGACGTACATACGTACAGACCAACCGACAACTGCTGTTTGTAATTTTCAATTACAATTTTAATAGTATTTATGAATTAGAATTGATTTAATAATGGTTCTGTTTTATAGATCAGAATCTCCTCTTTTCAAAAAGCTTCAATTTGAATGGACTTCGTGTGAAATTAACTTAGATATAACTTCTTATATAAACGAAAGTCAGCTCAGACGCACAAAGCGATAATAAAGCTAGTTTAGCGGTATGTGCAATACTTGCTAATTGACCTTGATAAGTAAATGTATTTATTTATTTTAGATATTACATGTTCTACATGCGTGTTCCACTTTAAATTTTTGTCAAGATATACCCATAGTTTAACATGATTTTCTACGGGAATAGAGGGAGCTTTTGCTAAGTTCAAACTGGAGGGAAAGTCTCCATAGTTGCCAAATTTAATGAATTTTTGTGTTGTTTAGATTCAAAGCTAGACTGTTTTGATAAAACCAGTCTTTAATAGAAACCATAGAGCTATCAATATGTTTAAGCAAATGAGTTAAATTATTATTATTAATAAAGTAATAGTCTTTCCTAGATTGAGTCATTCTTGAAGAACAGATCTCAGAGGGTGATGGTGAATGGTAATTTTTCGGATTTCCGTGAAATTAATATCGGTGTACCTCAGGGATCCGTTTTAGGTCAGATATTTTTAATTTTATATATAAATGATCTACCTCAGTTTGTTAAATCTGCTGCTGAAATAATAATCAATGCCAATGATACTAATATTTCAATTACGGCACTTAGCATTGAAGAACTTAAATTGAAAACTACCTCAGCGTTACATGAAATAAGAGAATGATGCATTAACAATAAACTTATTTTAAATAAAAATAAAACCAAATTAATATCGATACTGTTATTAACAATAAAAAATTAGTGAGACTGAGGTGAATAAATTTCTGGGCATCTACATACAATATAATTTAAAATGGGACCATCATATTTCTAATGTATGCAAAAATGTATCTAAATTTCTTTATGTCATAAAAAGGGCTCATGCTTTATCCAGTATAGATGTTTTAAAAGCGATTTATTATGGCCATGTCTATCCTATACTAAGGTGTGGTATTGTGACCTGGGGTCATAGTGTCTCTTTTGTTAGCGTTTTTATCAAGCAAAAGGCTATAGTGCGTGCCATATTCAATTTAAATAGTAGACAATCATGTAGGGACATCTTTCCGCGAGAAAAGATTATGACAGCTCCATGAATCTGACTCTTTTGTTTGTTGCTTTACGCTCATAAGAATATGGCAAGATATGCCTTGGTGGAGAATGGGCAGGGTCATAATACTCGAGGTAAAAAAGCAATAAAACTACCGTTGGCAACAAAAGACATTTATAAATATTGCCCAGAAAATTATTCAGCCTATATTTATATTAAATTACATGAAAGGCTGAAAAACAATAGCTTTTCACTTTTTAAGAAAAATATTAAACATTTTTTAGTAGAATAGGCCTTTTATAGTGTTAATGATTTTTTTTTGTGGCTGATAGCTTTATAATTTTATCTTGTATTTCGTTAACGTGTCAAATAGATGTATGTCTCAATTGACCAAATAAATATCTATCTATCTATCTATTATTCGAAAACTACGGCTGTATCGTCCGCATACAGTATAATGTTGTCGTCGAAATTTCTAGAAAAATCATTTGTGTATAATATAAATAGAAGCAGGCCGAGTATCGGTCCTTGGGGTACTCCTCTTACCACCAGCTGATTAATAGATCTAATAGTATGGACCTGGCTATTCTTTATATTGTTCAGTTGAACTGTTTGTGTGCGATCGGACAAATAAGATAATATTATATCTAGGGCAGCACCTCTGATTCCATAATTGTATAATTTAGCACAGAGTAGTTCATGATGGACACTGTCATAGGCCTTTGAGAGGTCAAGCAATGCTGTGACAGATAAATTTCCGTTATTCCACGCTTTAGTAATTAGATTTATCGTTTTGAAGATTGCTAATTCGACTGAACTACCACTACGAAAACCAAATTGGTCACTAGATATAATATTATTTTTTTGCAGGAAAGTTTGGAATCTGCTTAAGATAATTTTTTCAATAATTTTTGAAACATTACTTAATAATGAAATAGGCCGACAATTATCACAACAACTGGTGTCCCCTTTTTTATGTGGCGGCTTAACAATCCTCTGTTGGCATTAAATGTTGTTTGCCAAATAGACTTTTCTTTTAGTAAATAAAACGTTATAATAGTACATGAAAGTGTCATGAAACTTTTGATAACCTTTACCAACATATTTTTGTTCAAGTACTGACTCCCAAGTTTCATTATTCAATGAACAATGAAAATTAAAATAATTTACATAAGATAAGACAGTTATTGTTTTATATAAATTTTCATTTAGTTCACTGGTAGAGTTGCATTGGAAAGAACACGTGATGATAGTATGATGATCCGAAAGCGCGTTCGCTACAACTTTGGTTTGACACAAATAAAAATATTGTACTTAGATTTCCTGAGCTGAAAAAGGATAGTTTCGACTTTTTCTAAAAACAGTCTGAAGTCACTATTTGGAGGTCTATAAATACACACCACTATAAATTAACATACGACACTAAGGTTTTGACTGAACCAGAATTTAAAAAAAAAAACACGAGAGAGCTTAAAAGTCGCGTGTCAAAAGATACTTTCTAATGTATACGCAATCTTTAAATTTCCACATTACACCGTGCAACAGATAGAGATAACCGAAAGATGTTTGCCATTAGCTATATTAAATTAAATTTATTTCTATATAAAACGGTAAAAAAACTGTTTGGGCAAATTTTGTTATACGAAATTCATGTAAAAGTTTCTGTTCTTTCATTTAAGACAGGTTTTGAACCGATACTATTTAAATTGACCGAGTTATAAGCGAAAAACTTCGTTTTCTTCTTTATTGCTCCCATTTGGGGTTAAAATTCAAAAATCGGGCATTAGGATCTAAGCTACCTGAAGACGAATCGAACAAAAAAAAAGTTTTTTTAAAATCGGTTAAGGCGTTTGGGCTGTACGCTGGATACAAAAAGCGTGACTCATAGATTCATAGACAAAGCGAGTGTATAATAATCCACTTTAGCTTACGCTAATCGCGCCTGAAAATGCAAAATTAAATTTACTATTAAATTCAGCTGATTGATATAGCGTAATATGAATTAGTCATGTGCATGCTAGATTCATAGTCTCGGGGTGCCCCGTGTTAGTTGAAGGTATATTTTTGTTTTGTTTTTTATTTTTTCTTTATTGTATTTAATATCTTTGAAAACTTTCAACAAGTGATTTCAGAGTAATTCTTGATCGCAAATCAAATTTTTGAGTTGCATTCGTACGTTTTACTGGGTGTCACCACGAAGTGCGCCATTTATTTGTCGGTCGCCTACAACTGATCTTGGCCCAGCATTTAGCACAGGTTCAAGCTTCGAGTTTCCCGTTCATGTTCTTCGTGCCGTATAGTTGTGTAAATCGCAGCTACGGCGCATGTCTTTCACGCATTTTCATTATGGCGCCAGGAAACTACGAATACTGAACTCGCAGGTAGTAAAACCACCGCATTATTGTTTATATATACTAGGATAATAAAAAGTAACCTCTTTGAGATTTACTGTATGGGATCAGCAGTCTCTTGGCGCCCCCGATCACTCAGGTGAGTCCTGTCCCGCGTTCTACCGTGAGCAATTATCTTCGCTGCCGTCATCGATTTGTCATCAGAACCAATCAGTACATTTCCCCCATTTTTGTTTCTCTAGACGAGTTCCAGGGCCTTCGACTGGATTGACATGCCGGCCGTATTTCCCACTAGGATTATGTTACATTATATAAAACTCTAAAATAAAATTTATCCGTCTAACAAAAACTTTTGAACGGTAACTCCGATCATCATGAAATTTGGACACAAAATTTATCTCGGCAAACTATAAGATTGTATACTCCCACCCCCCACATCCGTTTTTTTGCACCCGGGTGAAACCGGGACGGACCGCTAGTTATCTGATCAATCTATACTAATATTATAAAGATGAAGTGAGAATTTTGTGAGTTTGTGTAAATGTGGATGGTAATCTCCGAAACTAATCATCCGATTTTAAAAATTTTCTCACCAATATTTAGAATGGACCTTCAGGATGGACACAAGCTATATATTATCTATATCTATGCTAATATTATAAAGAGATAGTGCGAATTTTGTGAGTTTGTCTATATGCGGAGAGTAATCTCTGAAACTACTCATCCGATTTCAAAAATGTTTTTACCAATCTATACTTATATTATTAAGAGAGAATGCGAATTTTGTAAGTATATATGCGGAGGGTAATACTAATCTCTAAAACTGCTCATCCGATTTCAATGTTTTTTCACTAATACTTAGAATGAACCTTCAGGGTGGCAATGGGCTATATATTATTGCGTCAAAATAAAATCGCTTTTCGTGGAGTCCAATTTTGCAACGTAAAAAAACGGTGGCAATCGACAAATTCGGTTGAAGTCGGCCCCGGGCCACTAATTCAGTAATAAAATTTTAGTAGTGTTCAGTAGATTTTTTCACGGTGGGAACTCACACTATGAATACCAATGATTTTGAAAAATGATTAAATAAAACAAAAAATTAACAAATAATACAGACGTTTTATTAAAAAAATAAAGAAATCAAAATAAAATAACAATAGTTTCCTATAATTACAATAAAATACATAAACAATAAAACATTTGTTTTACAAGTATGACTGTTACAAAGATTTATTAAGTATAATAAATTATTTTGTCTCTTTCAAACAACAACAATAAAAGGAAGAGAAAACCGTATTTAGTTTATTTATACATACGGATAAAATAGATCCAAATGTAGAAAATTGCATGTGTTGAAAGTACATCAAAAGTATTTCAAAAAAATCTATTAAAATTGGAAATATATTAATCATAAACACATTCTAGCGAATCTTACTGGAAATAACGGGGTGCTAATATGTTATATAAATGAGTCAATACTGATAATTGAGGATCTAACCATAGATTTATATAACGTTTATGGAGCCTTGCGCGATATTTCTTGCTGGAAGTTAATTAGGTAGGTTGGCATCAAATTCATTATCTCTGAAATTGTTTGTACCAATTTATAAATTTGTTTTTATAAAAACGTGCAATACATAATTTAAAAGAATGGAGCATCAACCACCTTATCAATTACTAGTTGCCAATAAATTTCGCTTGAGAGTGCTGACAACTGAGTTTTCAATCTTTTGATACGAAAATCAAAGAAGATATAAATAGATTGAACATTTTCAATACGTGATAAAAAAATTAAAACAATAACGTAAAATAGACTAGTAATGTGTACATGAATAAAATTTTGAACTTGCAATTGAATTCAAAATAATTTCCGGTAAAAAAATATAAAATTATCATTTATCCTGAGCATATTCATTCTCAAAGGTCCCGTAGGCACTTCAAGTTTTTAATCATTTGTAAAAAATAAACGAAATAAATGTGACTAGGTTTAGCTGAGCTTACGGGGATGCCGATGGGTTTACCTTAGCTCGCCTATTACAAACCCTAAATTCCAGTTATTATCTGAGAACTAGTGAAAGGTTATCAAATTTATTTTCAAGTTATAAAAAGTAAAAACAAATTGAAAATTGTGATTTGATTTTAGACTCAAATAACCTTGACATTTGGTGACCTCAAAATAAAAAAAAAAATGATTTGTTGATGCGTACTCCACCCAAATTTTATTTAATTTAATTTATCGTATAAATGCATTGCTGTCGGTTTTTTCTGTTAATAAAACAAAATTAAACTGAACAGAAATTACTTTCACTACTTCGAGTAGGTACGTAATAAGTAAGTTAATATTATACAGCAATTTAATGGGTATTTGATCACGCAAAGTGGAATAGCGTGGATGTAATGAATTGATGAATAAATAATAATATGAGAGTAAACGCAATATATGTGTCCGAACACAAAAAAAGAAAAAAAAAACTGAATACAAAAAAGTAAGTCAAACTTCGGTTAAATTTAAATCTCAAATATTTGTTATCAGAAACAGCTCTAGTAATTTTTCATTTCATTTTATCCTTATTTTTCTTGATCTTTTAAAAATATATTTTTTTTACCCCTCTCGAAATATCGTGTTATGGCAGTCCGATATTAATAACAGACTGAACACAATATTTTTCTTTTTCGTTTTTCAAAAGTGCCAGAACAGAGAGAATAGTTTTGTTCTTCCTATTTCTCTTTGATGCAGATCGTTCTCATCACAAGCTGTTATCTTGAGGATTATTGAACTGGCCAATATTTCAAGTTCTTTAATCCTATAGGAACATTATTTTGGAAAAATTATCTTCCTCTAGTTTTTTTGCATAAAAATGAAATTATAATCTTGACAAAAATTAGAGATTACGTTTTTAATAAATATTTCGCTTATTTAAGTACATAAGCATATATTTACTATATATTATGTAGTAAGTTTTAACGAAGTTTAACGTACCTTTATTTACTTGTTTTTATTCCCCAAATGGTATTTGATTGCGGAAAAATTAAGATGGTCTGTTTCAATTTTGAAAAGAATTTAACATGATTTTTTAGAAAAATAAATGGTGTCATATTCAATTGAAAAATAAAGTATAGTGTAAACGAACTTTATTAACAGAGCTGGAAATCACAGATGTATGAAACTGAACTGACTTGGGGCAGCAAAATTGCGTCTTTTTTTGGAACACATTTTAGAAAATACTGGCAAATTTCATATTATCTGAACTAACGAAATTATCTTAAATTTACCAATTCCGGGTATTTACTTTGTTACGTACGAATAAATTAATTTTGATCTATGTAATTTTAACCATAAAATTAAAAAAAAATTTTCTTTACGATAAAATTTTGATAAATCAGTCTCAAAAGTAGAACCAAACTTTAAACTAATGATAATGGCCGTGACTTTCAAATCCGCCACCACCGCCTTCATGTCCTCCGAACTCGTGACCGTCTCCACCGCCGCCTCCGAAACTGAAACCTTTATGCTCTTCATGACCACCTAAGTCGCCACCCCCTCCAAAACTGAACATTTTGTGCTCTTCGTGGCCGCCTCCGCCGCCTCCACCTCCGTGACCGCCTCCGCCGCCTCCACCTCCGTGACTTACTTCAACTCCATCGTCAATGCCGCCGCTGTACCCAATCACCTTGTAGTATTCGTGATCACCACCACCGTGACCATGGCCTCCGCCGCCGCCTCCGTGACCATGGCCATGGCCTCCACCACCGCCGCCGCCTCCTCCTCCATGACCATGACCTCCGTCGCCTCCACCACCTCCGCCGCCTCCATGACCATGACCATGTCCGCCGCCGCCACCTCCTCCATGACCATGACCTCCACCGCCGCCTCCGTGACCGTGGCCTCCGCCGCCTCCTTCGTGACCATGACCACCGCCGCCTCCACCACCGCCTCCTCCATGACTGTGACCCTTTACGTGCTTGTATACGGTGTGGGTATGATGAACATGATGAATTTTATAAGGGACGTGAATGATTATTTTCTTGTGATGATGACTGAAAAAAAAATGAACCATACAAAATATTTTAGACGATCATTATATTGTTTGTTATACAACAGTGAATAGGATAGGCAATATCATTTATATTATATTATATCGCGCTTCTACTATGAATGAACTGAGCAGTATAGTGCGGGTAGATTTCTGTTAAAAAAATCTGAAACCTAAAAAAAAAATCCACTGCGTTACATTGATTTTTCAATGTTTTTTGTTTACTTTTTTTTAGGTTTCAAATTTTTTTAACATAAATTTGTTTAATTAAAATATGGTATTTATTAACTAGTTAGTACAATTATTTACATATTTCTGCAATAATATCTCCATGCATTACAGAAGTGAAGCTTCTATGTGGACAAGTGTAAAAAAATTAAAAATGTGTTACGAGGACGCATTACAGAAGAGAAACTTCTAAGTGGACAAGTGGAAAAAAAATAAAAATGTGTTACGAGAACGCATTACAGAAGTGAAACTTCTAAGTAGTAAAATGGAAAAAATTAAAAACTGTGTTACGAGAACGCATTACAGAAGTGAAACTTCTAAGTGGCCAAATGTTAAAAAAATTATAAATGTGTTACGAGAACGCATTACAGAAGTGAAACTTCTAAGTAGACAAGTGGAAAAAAAAATAAAAATGTGTTACGAGAACGCATTACAGAAGTGAAACTTCTAAGTGGTCAAATGGAAAAAAATTTGAAATGTGTTACAGAAACACTTTACAGAAGTGAAACTTCTACGCGGACAAGAAGAAAAAAATAAAAATGTGTTACAAAAACGCATTACAGAAGTGAAACTTCTATGTGTAGGTACAACATGTTTCTATCTATGTATAATATAGGTATAGATATAAAAACTGGCAAGAAAAAAATTACAGATAAATTAATTATTACTATCTTATACCTATATTATTATTGTTGAAAAAAAAGACTTGCGAAGCTGGAAATATTTTCTGGGATATTTTGGAAATAACAGTTTACTGGAAAACTGTCGCGCCTTAAAATTCTTGAATTACTTGTAGCTTCAGACACTATTTTTTCCCCATGTAAATCTGTTTTAAAGGCTGTTTTGACGCGTTCTATTATACTGTGTAATAGAACGCATCAAAACAGTCTTTAAAACAGATTTACATGGGGAGAAAAGTTGTTTGAGTTCTATTTTATCTAACACATCGCGGTTGTAAAAAATCCTCCTCTTTCGTTTAAGACAGATTTGAACAGATGTAATTTAAATTGAGCGAGTTATTAGCAAAAAATATCGCTTTTTTCATTTGTTTCCCTCTGGGACCAAAATTAAAAAATTGAGCGACGTTAGGAATTTGATCCTAACGTAGTTAAGTTTTTGAATTTTTGTTTTTTGTTCGATTCGTCTTGAGACGAATCAAACAAAAGACATTTTTTATCGGTTAAGAAAACTAAGAGTGTGACAGATTCACAGACAAAACGAGTGTATACTGTATACAGATACTTATAAGCTTACGCGCCTAAAAAAAGTTTAATGAAATATCGAGCAGGTAATGTATTAATAATAAAAATGATATAGTTGATCTATTTTAAATATTTAACACATCTCTCTATATCGCGTTATAATTATATGCTAATTTTTATATTTATAATAAAATATTAAGTTACGGTTAGTTGGACAAACGGAGTGCAAGAATTATTTATAAATCTTTAGAAGAATATTGTTTATTTATACGTACGAATTTATTCAGTATTTTGCCGTTTATGAATATTTTATTTTCAACATTTCGTTTAACATTTGCAAAATTTGACTCAATAAGTCAACGTTCGTGAATCAAATTATCATAAATTTAAAGAGAGATGGTACACGTATTTTTAGTTCATTTCAACACGCATCTGATTTGATTAACTATTAAATACTAGGTTACACTGCAATATCAGAAAAACTAAGTTGATAATGACAGAGAAGAAATACTGTTATAGAAGTTTTTTTCTAATGGAACAGTGAGGCCGGAAATTTTAGTTTGTCTTGTTTCTGTTAAATGACAGAACGATCGAGGGTTAGTGTCAGTGTACAGAGGTGGGGGACGTATATTTCCATCTCCCATCTACAGAAGTAAATTTGAGCACTTATCAATTTCTGTCGAATTTTTTCTTTAAATTAATAATAATAAAATAATGTGAAAAATACCAAGATTAAGGTGTGAAGCTGAAATTATTAATTCTATTATCGACACCTGGCGTTGCGGTTCCAAAGCTTGAGTGCGCCGCATCGCCATCTGATAATTGGGTGGGGGGGAGGATGAATTGAATACAGGATTGAACTTCTATACAGTCTCTCTTGTCTGATAATGATTTTAGGTGTTGTGGTTGTTTTTTCTCCACATAAGAAGAATGTTATGATCTGTGTTGTCAAATGTCTATAAACTACAATATCTACAATTGACGCCCCGTGGTGTCACCTTCCTGCAGAAAAAAAAAACAGTAACAAAATAAAATAAACAAGCAGAAAAGTTTAAATTTATTTTTTTTTTATTTTACTGGCAAGACATATCGACTTTCAATAAGCAACAACTGAGCAATTAAAAAGCGTCTCAAACCTTGGATTTTGGCGGCTTTAAAAAATAATTTTTCTATTACGTTGTGCATTGTGCAACCCAGCAAAGTATTTCTTTTTGAATTGGCGTAGGCGATAATAATATTGCTTCAATTATACAAACGGGTTGAGGTTCAGTAGCAGAGCTATTGAAATTTAAACTAGAATTTGCACCTTTTAATTTAAGTGATAGACCGAGCAATTGGTTTTTTTTTAAATTACGGAATAATTTTATAAATCATGGAATACGAAGAGATTAATTTTTGTCGTAAGAACGAGTTAATAATTCTATTTCATTGTTTATATGTATTCTTAATACGCCATTACAGTAATACAAACAATTTTATTGTTTTTATTTCTTAGTGTTTTCTATTAATTTTTGGCTACAAATTATTTTTTAAACAATGACTTCTTAACAATACATTAATTTTCTGACACGTGTGATGATTAGTCTATTAAGTTTATTGGCATAAATCGCAAAAAACTTCTTAGATATTTGATTTCTTACAGAGATGAAGAAGTTTTCCTCCTTTCAGAAAGTCGAATACTGGAACAGGATCCGGTTTCAGCACAAGTTCTATATCAATTGACACACATTCAATGCCATATATCAGATTGTTCGGCGGAATTGCTGAACATCGAATTCAAATCAGTTCTTACATCCAGTTTTTTAGGCGCGAATAGCGTAAGCTAAAGCGCCTGTATGTACTCGCTTTGTCTGTGAATCTGTATGTCACGCTTTTTTGTAGATTGTGTATAGCTCAAACGCCTTAACCGATTTTAAAACACTTTTTTTTGTTCGATTCGTCTCCGGGTAACTTATATCCTAACGTCGCCCGATTTTTGAATATTGACCCCAGAGGGGAGCAATAAGGAAAAAACGAAATTTTTCGCTTATAACTCGCTCAATTTAAACCAAATCGGTACGAAACCTGTCTTAAACGAAAGAGGAGAAAATTTTACAAAAATTTTGTACAACAGAATATGCCCAAACAGTTTTTTTTATACAGATTTATATAGAAATAAATTCAATTTGATATAACCGATGGCAAACATCTTTCGGTCATCTCTCTCTGTTGCATGGTTTAACATGGCAATTTAAAGATTGCGTATGTTCTGTCTTAAAATAAAATTGGTCGATAATTTTATTTATTACAATAATAAAACAAAAAGGTAGCATTAATTGTTCAAAAACGGTGTCTTTTCAAATGTTTGTGAAATGCAACGCCTTCTGAGTTAACAATTTGAATAACTAATTATATTAGAACATAATACTTTGACAGATGCAAACGTCATTTTTGACATTTCTTACCATTCCGACACCATGGATGAGCGGATTGAAACCAATTTTTGCAAGGATGTTTGATATGTAAATATAAAGTAGCCTATTGTTTTTGGGAAACATCGGCGCATGCTTAAAAGAGTATATCTCTTATAATGTTGTTTTATATAATAATAATATAGTTTTTAAAACAGTTTGTTATTCTATCTATGTTTACTAGAAATTTTTGTAATTTTTTTGGGGAAAATCGGCGCATGCGCAAAAGAGATATAGGCTATGACGTTGTTTTTTATATAATAATGGTTTACATTTCATAACGGTTTATTATTTCATTTTACAAGAAAATTTTGTCAAAAGTTTTTTGTGGAAAGTGGGCGCATGCGCAGGAGATATATATTATAATATCGTTTTTATAATATACTAATAGTATACTTTTCATAACGGTTTATTATTCTATCTGTTTTTCAAGTAATTTATTTTTGTAGAAAATCAGCGCATCCGAAGAAAAGATATACCTACCATTTAATGTATTTAATCTGTGTTTTTTTTTTGTTCTGTAGATATTAATTAGGTATTTGGCAAGCGTGATTTGTTTAATTTTAACATAACGTGATAACATATAAATACCATGAAAACGAATAGCAAATTTTTTAATGTTTAGTGGTAACCGTACCCACGTTACTGCACGCGTTAACGGAAATTTTATTTTCTTTGTTATTATATGTCAAATGTCAATATTATTATTTATTGGTTGGAAAGGCCCCGTCGTCCAATTTGCTGCAATTTTTTCGACTAGATCTAATTACTAAAACTTTGAAATTTCTCACACATGTCTGGTGACAATACATATCTCCAATATGGCGGATGCCCTAAGATGACGGAATACATTTTCCTTCACAACCATCTTGAATAAAATAATCAAATAATTTTTACAAATTAATGTCATAATAGTTAAAATTTTGAAAGACTAAAAACAAGAAAAATAAAATACTAATAAAAAGAAAGTGTTCATTGAAATGTACCAAAAAGAAAATATAATTATTTTAATAATTAAGGGTAATAACTATTAAAAAGTTGGTTGAAACTGATAAACGATCATAGAGTTTATAATTATGAACCTAAATTATTAATAAATTATTAAAATGAATTTTTCCTTTCTGTGTTTTAATATTTTCAACTGTTATTTTTTTCTTAGATTAAGTTAATTAAATTATGTTATTAAGCTCAAAGGGTGGTTAAAAATATACACCAATTTTCAAAATTTCGCGTCTTGTTATTCTTGAATTACTTGTGCCTTCAGACAATATTTTTTTACTGTTTAAATCTAAAATAGCTGAACCGATCAAAAAATGTTTTCTTGTCTGATTCTTTGTGCACTATGAAGCTCAATTTGTAAAGGGGAACACATTTTAAAAAAGCCGCCAACAGATCGCTCAAACTAAGCTAATGAATTCGAAATATATTTAATAGGGAGAATTTTTAATTTTTCGAATTAATTCAATTTTTGATTGTTCTGTATTCTATATACCTATAGTTGAACTTCCATAGCTTAAATTATTCTAATTTTCACCGTGGAGGTGTTTGGATTAATGCTTTTTTACTTCACAACTCGAATTTTTAGTAAGTCGTTTTTTATATAAAACTAGAATTGTGCCTATTTGTCTAGTTTTTTTTAGATTTTACTTACCCCCCATCGGCTTGGCACCACGCCACTGCTATCAGAACGATGGCCAAAATAAGCTGAAATATCACAAAACAAATTGTTACGTCAATAAGGTTCAAATATCTACAATTAATTATTTAATTTACTTAAAAATAGAAATTATAAATAATACAAATTAGACTGATTCTTCCAAATAAAACACCGTTTGAAATATCTTATATTTCAAAATAATAAAAATTAAGTTATCTTGCAAGCAGGTAAAGAATTTTAATTAACCAGTTCAAAATAAACAAAACAATCCTCTCTTCAAAAATTATTACAATTAAATTTACCGGTTAAAGGGAAATATACCTATCAGTTAATCAAAGATTTGACTATTAGATATAATCCAAAATCGATTGATGGACACTCGACAGGTAAGGTCATAAGCATCTATTCCAAAAATTGTAAAATCCTTCCGCAATATCAACACAAAATAAATTTTAAAAAATGCAACTCTGCCACTTACCGTAATATTCGACGCCATATTTGTACAAATATGGCGAACGAAATGACCGTAATCCTTAGAGCACACAAAATAAAAACACTAGGACTGTTACACAAAGAACTGCGATTAGGTTCTGTTGTTAAAGAAGTGTTGCGGATTGGTTTATATACACCCCGACCTCTCTCAAGTTTCATATGAATGAAAGGTAAAAAGAACGCATTTACTATAATACTCACATATGCACTTATTTCATATACAAGTTCATACAATATCATAATAATGTAATGTATATCAATCTATGAGAAAGTTACATATTATCGTCTGTTTGACTGGTCACTATGCTGTACCTTCACATAAAAATTTGAGTGTGAGTTTCACGAAATCGATGTGTCGTGTTAATATTAATTATATTAATAGTTCAATTAATATGTGATCAGTGCAGATTTCATTCGTTAATTACCAAACTTATATATCCTGGACGAAATCAATGCACCACAAATATTGGACTAGAAGCATGTTTCGTTTTTTGATAAAACCAGGGTAAACTTGAAATTACCATAATATTGACGTGAATGATAAAGGCAAAGGCCTGAAAAAAGAATTCTTCTCTACAAAAAAACATACATATTATTTTAGTGGTAGGTCAAAAAGCGACCATCTAATAGTTTTGTACTTACCTCGGTTTTATTAGAAAACAAAACATGATTTCTGTCGTATTATTTCTTCAATATCTACTTAAAAAATATGATGACAAATTTCAGCCAATTGGGCGACGGGATCATTCCAACTTCAAAAATATTGATACTTGACATATTGCAACAATGAAAATAAAATTTCTGTTAATGCGTGGGGTGACGTGGATAACGACTACTATTAAATATTACGATATCCACGGTGATCTACATACTATGTTAACACGTCATGTAAAAATTAACCGACGCATGCTTGTCAGCTACTTAACTAATTTGTTTTTGATAGATCTACAGAATAAAAGAACAGCTGATTTTTTTTATTTTGAAAATATTTCCAAAACCATGAAGTTTGGAAAAAACATTTCAACAAAAGTTTGTTTTAAAAGTAAATAGAAAAAAATAAGCCGTCATAAAAAGTATAAAAACCAACGTTATAGCATGTATCTCTTCTGCGCAAGCGCCAATTTTCCCACAAAACAATACGACTCTTCATTATATTATAATTACTGCATTATTGTTAAAAAATAAATAAAGTTAAAATATAAATTCATAAGTACTAGTTCGAAGTAACCCTAGTAGTCACTTAAGATAAATGCTGTCACTGATTTGCGGTTGGCATGTGAATAGCTGCGCTAGTTCTTGTCGATTTTATTTTATTATTTAGGACAGTTCTGTGTCGTACAGACAAAACAATGTGTTTCAGTTTGCTCACCCAGCCATGCGTGGTCATTTATTCGTAAATTTTATTGTTTTTATTATACTTAGCCATTTCTTTAACAATAGAAGCAAAACGTGATGATTAGAGTGGAATAAAAAACGCTTACGTAATCCTCTAAAAACGGTCGTAATACAAAATTCTGCTTTCATTGTTTAACTTGCAAATTTTAATAATTTTGACATCAAGTGACAGATATATTAATAAATTTGTTTAGCCACGCTTTTTTTCACAAATTGTAATATAAATTTAGGTCATCTTCTATATACACTCAATAACTAAAATATTATTATAATAAAATAAGACACCATGTTTTTAATGATACGGTAAAATTTTCAGGATAGGTACAAGATTAAAAAATTTAAAAACTTGTTTTTAAAAAACTAAACCCACGAGAGAAAAAAAACGCCAAAAGGGTAGCGGTGACTAATATTAGTTAATCTATATTATACTAATATATAAAACTGAAGAGTTTGTTTGTTTCGTTGAACGCGCTAATCTCAGGAACTACTGGTTCGAAATGAAATTTTTTTTTTATTGAATAGTCTATTTATCGAGGAAGGCTATAGGCTATATAATATCACGCTACGACCAATAGGAGCAGAGCATCAATGAAAAATGTTGCAAAATATAACTCAAAATTTGTCCGTCCGACAAAAGCTTGAACTTGAACGGTAACTCCTATCATCATGGTACACAACATTCATCTCGACAAACTAAGATGAACGTGCGTACTCATGTCCCTCCCCCATTCGTTCTTTTGCACATGAATGAAACCGGGCGGGACCACTAGTTATAAATAAACGTAAATTAGGTATTCAAAATTGTAAAATATTTGATCATTATTAAAAACGTTTGTTTTTCTGAAATCTATTACCTAAATAATATTTTATGATAAAATTTACAGGATATATAAGGCTAAAAATTTTAAAACTTATTTTTAAAATTTTTAGCCTTGCATCCCGCAAAATTTTACCATAAAATATTATTTAGATAATAGATTTGAGAAAAACAAACGTTTATAATAATGATAAAATATTTTACAATTTTGAATACCTAATATACGTTTAGCTATTTATAGTTAAATATTATTAGCCACCGCTACACTTTTGTCGTTTTTTTTCTCTCGTGGGTTTTGTTTTTTTAATTAGGTATCTATGTGATAAAAATTATTATATCTAAATGCATTTTTTGAATGCCATTTTAAACCTGTCTAGAGATCTCCCTTTCACCATCAGTGTATGAGGTCCCAAAATTTCAGTCACCGGTCCTGTCTGTATTGGCCATCTTGTTGAGATCTTCCATGACTTCCTTCAATAAAAATATTGTATAGTTTCGATAGATTTCGGATTATAGACGTTTGACAACTTTCACACAGTCCGGACATTTGACTTTAAAAATAACCGCCTTCTGATTTCGTAGCAATTTTCTCTAAATTCGATTTCTCTGCGAATTCTTATCAATCATAATCTACATTCACTTAACAGTTGACACCTAAGCACTTGTTTCGAATTAGCGTCAAACTAGATTTAATTTTTCTTATTTTTTTTAATTCGTATTTTTACATTCACTCAGCGACTCTCTATCAAGTCGGTGTATATAATTACAATTTGTTTCGTCTATTTCTTTTTTTAATTATTCTTAAAGACTCGCAGACAACGCCTCAAACTAAAAAGAGAATCAGATTATTATTCAATAAATTATTCAAACATACTCTGTAGAGACCACAACGAAGGCCAAACAAAATCTTACTTTCATTAGAATTACATTAATGCCAGTGGCGTAGTGAACAAAAAACTAAAAAAAAAGGATTGTAAATTATAAACATTACCGGCAACTGGGTTATTAGCGTCTTTAAAATAAAATACATCAAATTAAATAGTACAAAAAAAAATTGGTTGTCTGTAAAGTCGGTTTGCGGACGATAGTTTTACGTGTAAACGTATTCCGCTCGAATATCATATTTAATAATACATTACTGCGCTCTCGCTTGCACGCACAGGGTCATGCGGAACGTTACGGCGGAAAGTCACACTTTTTCATGCGTGCAGCTGGTGTTTCATCAATTTATAAGACGTTATCACGTCAATAAATATGCGGTTAGAGTACGATAACTCGATGTGCAAAATATCCACTGAAAATACACAATTACTGTTTTATATAACATATAACAGTGTTATTAGCCGTTTTAAGTGCGGAAAATTTATTTTTATAAATTATTTTTGAAAAAATACATATAATAAAATAAGTTGGTTTGGTTATTCATTTACTACAGCAATCGCCATCTTATAGTGATGAGAAAAGAGAAAGATATATTATATACTTGTATCTACACTAATATTTTATATATTAGTATAATATCACGCTACGACCATTAGGAGCGGAGCATTGATGAAATATGCTGCAAAATGTATCTCAAAAATAAGCTTCTATTCAGGTGAAATTCACTAACTAAATATACTCATATTAGCTTTGTGAGTACACAACCCCGAATGGTTCAATCGGTAGAGCATGCGACTGTCAATATCAGGGTCGTGGATTCGAGCCCCACATTGGGCGAATATACAGGGTGTTTGGAAGCTGGGTGCAAAGCCTTAAGGGGGTGTTAGTATAGACCATATAGAACATTTTGAGCCATATTTGTCCTAACCAAAGTCTGATAATTTTTTTTTAGGGAACTTTTACGATTTTAGTACCAAAATCCCAAAATTTTCCAATTAAGTGCTAATAACGCAAAGTTTAAGTGGAAATGTTTATTTTTTTTAATGTACTTTATTAGCCTAATGTGTGTTTAATGGTATCAAATAATTTTAAAGCACCGTTTTTACTAAAAAAATAACTTTCAGACTATTTAAACCTAACAGAAAAAAATGTCAAAGAAAAAGATGGATTTTTATTGACATTTAAAAAAATAAATTAAATAGCTACAGGTGTTCAGACAATTTTAAAAACATGCTGAGTTATTGTTCTTTCTGTTAAAGTATTATTTACCTGGATATCTTTACCATTTTTGAAGTTAGGGTGCCTGAACCAGTTAAGGGTAAGAAATTAAAAATTTCAGAAAATCAAAACAAGCCTAATTTTGCTCAAATAACTTTAAACTGATGTCTAAAACAATATCCGAGATCATTTTTTAGTCTACTGTGTAATAATAATAAACTTACCCGAACAAAAATGTAAAGAGGAGCATTACAGAACTAAAATCGTAAAAGTTCCCTAAAAAAAAATATCAGACTTTGGTTAAGACAAATATGGCTCAAAATGTTCTATATGGTCTACACTAACACCCCCTTAAGGCTTTGTACCCAGCTTCCAAACACCCTGTATATTTTTTTTTTTTTTATTTTCTACATTGCTTTCTTCTAAGGCTTACATTTAAATTTATTTTAATTTTATTAGTGTATTTGCCATAAGGCACTTACACTATTGGCGTCGGTCGGATGGCGGGACCTAGGGGTCGGACCAAAATTTCTCGACGTTTCATAGCCTCCTAAGAAGTTTGGCACCATTTTTGGAAAAGTCTGTTTATATATGTATATATATATATATATATATATATACGGGCAATAACTTTCGAAGGAGTTAATTAATTTTAACGAAATTTGGACCACATATTGAAATCCATCACCGCACGAAGCCTATTTAAAATGGGCCCAATCGGGCCACTTTAAGGGTAGGTTTTAGGGGTTGAAAAATATTTTTGGGCCCAAAAATACCGATAAATTTATCCGAATCGTTTCAAAACTGAAATTTAACCCTTTAGTAATGATTAAAATCTGCTACCAAAATTTTATTAAAATCGGCCCGACAGGACCGGACTTAAAAATTTTTTGAAAACGTTAGTTTGTAGATAGGGATTTATTTAGTGAAGGATGAATTTAATTTGTTGTATTAATAGTAATATTAAAATTAAGAAAAAAATATTATTTTAAGGGGTGTATTAAGGGGTTAAATTTCGTATTTTATTCAAAAATGAAGTAAGTTTATAGAAGGGAGTCACACTGCCTTTAATAGCAAATACACTATATTGTCGGCAGGGTTTCGCACTGCGACCCGAGTTTTTTAATTAATTAAAAACAATTATTAGTTAAAAAAGTATAAATACTACTTTTTATCGACAAAAACTTTTGAACGGTAACTCCGATCATCATAAAATTTGGACACAACATTCATCTCGGGTGAAACTGGACGGGACCGCTAGTCTATCATAAGCAAAGGTAGAAATATCAATGAAATAACAATTGATAATTTCAGAGTAGAGTCGTATTTGGAATACAAAATGTATAAAAAATAATTCTTACCAAAATATATATGTGTGGTGCGATGGCGTTTTTTTTGGCGCAGTGAAAGGGGAATCGGGAAAGGGGAAAGTTCGCTGAAAAACAATAACGGGGTGGTGTCGATAAGAAGGCGCATTTCTTGCGCAGTGAAAAGGGGAGGGAAAAGGGGAGAGTTTCCTAAAAACCATAATGGGGTGGTGTTGATGCGATGGCGTTTTTTTGCGCACTGAAAAATAAAAAAAAAAGATGTGTTTCAAAAGGAAATCAGTTTTTTTACTGTCCGATAGCAATGGAAGGTTTGTGACTACTAAAAATTCTTCAAAAATATATGCCCATTCTGTGAAGTATTTAGATTTTTTTGTAGTGGATATCGAATAATAAACTATACTGAAAATTTAAGCAAATACCTATATAATAACAAATATTATAAATATCTAAATACTACCCTGCTTAAATAATACAATCCAAAGGTGAGACAGTAATACAGTAATTCTACGTCAGTTGTCAAGACGTGTATATGTGATTTCTAAATGGTTATAGATTCAAAAGATGACAGAGAAAGACAAAAAGTAGTTCCATTTTTTTACGTATTTTTGAGAAAATTTGTGAATAATCCGCAGGTTTTTTTTTGAACGTCAAAATTTAGCGTTTTTTATGACTTAAAAAATTGAGCACATCGAGTTATCGTACTGGTGTAACGATTCAAAACTTTTAGATTACATTGTACGTAGTTTAGAGGTAATAATTAGAATTGGGTATTTACTGTACTTGTCTATTTGTTTTGTCACGGCGCGTATCAATTTTGGTTTTAACATGTTGAACGACGCCGTGAAATAAAGAAAAAAATGTGTTTTTTGTCTGAAAAAAGGCAGTAGGTTTTAAGAGGTTGAAATAGAATGTATTAAAATAAGCTGTGAAAAAGTGCTGAAATATTTCCTTTAAACCACATCAGGGAGAATATGGAGTACTTGGTGATCTACCGATCCAAATTTCTTTTTGCATGTGTCGTTTAATTGTCAATTCCAATCACATTAAGATATCAGAAATTTTCTGTGTGTACATTCTAAGATATCTTGTTCACAACAATTTTATAATAAAACATTCAAAATAAATATTTTAAATTGTTTATTAATTTTATTAAAATTTATTTATTTAATTGTCTCAATACTTAGCACAAATAGTTTAAATTATATTACGAGACGATTACGTGAGCTTATCCGAAAAAGTCCAAAGCTAATCGTTTCACTGGGCCCAAATTACGCAATCTGCCAACAAGTCAATTAGCTTCAAACTTATAGATATTTCTGCAAATGATTTTTCGGATTTAACATTTTGTTGATTGTGCATTTTAGAAATGCTGAGATTTCGAATGAAATTGCAAAAAATAATACTGATCAGGAAAAAAGAACATTTCTCAGAAACAAGTTATAATACAAAGGAAAATTTTAACATCATCTATTTATTATAACAGGAGAATCAATTGCTGTAACATTTGACATAGCCTGGAAAACATGATTTTGATATTACTTCTTGCAAACACATCTTACAAATCCTTGATTGAACCCAATTTCCTTCTAGCAGCAATCTCTCTTTTTGAGGGTTGCTTAAAAGACCGCGTACACATGTCAAGCATAAACCTGAACGACCAGCAAAGCACGGAGAAAAAAAACCTGTTCCCTATATTATTTAATAGAGTAGTGCACATTATACCCGCACCCGCAACCAGCAGTCAGCAACGATCGTCAGTCGTTTGCCTACAATTTCTGTCTAGCCGGTTTGGACCAATCTAGTGTGCCAGTGATATGTCGTTTTCATTAATTCATTTGCTTTGACAAAACTACTTGAAAATTTAAAAATGTCTATCCGCATAAAAATTTGCAGGTTTATGATCCTTTGTGTCGGTTTGTGGTGGTCTATGCGGCTCTAGTGGGCGATACCGTACAGGTTGAATGTTTAGTTTGCTGGTTGTGCAGGTTTATGCTTGGCAGGTGTGCGCGGTGTTGCGAAATGTAAAACTAATAATAATGAATACGTGCCAAAATATGAACAACTGCGGATTTTAAACAGATTCCGAAATGGAACATATTTTTGGCAACCGATTAATTATTTGACTTGATTCATATCGCGAACTGAGTATTTAATTCATCGACTGGGCGACTTCGCCATATGAGGCAATCATATCATCTCTACATGGTATAAAACAAAGTCGCTGTTTGCCTCTGTCTGTTTCTTCGCTTTGTTCTTCTAAACCACGCAACGAATTTTAAAACGGTTTTCACTAATAGAAAAAGCGATAAACGACGAAGGCTTATATATTATATCATTTGTAAATAATTTGTACAAAATGACTGAAGTCTGACGGTGTATTGTAAGAAAAAAAACTTTTTTGTACGTTTACATGGCTAACGCTGGTACCTACATCAAAACAATGCATGAACAAATTGTTGGTCAAAAGCCTACAGAAAAGTCCGCGAGAGCTTTTGTCTATGTCCTAAGGTACACTCATAATAACTATTTTTATACAGATAAACGATAGGTTATTTGCGAAGCCATTTTCTTCAATTCATTAGCTGATTTTTGTTTGTGTTGCGTTCATAATTATCAGTACAAGGTTTGTATGAATGAAAATTTTTCGAAAATCCACCGGAAAAGTCGAAAATGTGATGGGTTTTTTCTATGAAAATCTATGAAAAAAATCTGACGATCAATTTGATAGTTCTGCTGTTAGTGAGTTGAAATTACCGAAAACAGGCCTTATATTCGGAATAATTCTCCCTTACATATTTTTTTTGATGAAACCAATTGCAATATCCTCCAAATTGTGTTTTTTCGGCAAATTGTTATTTTTTTTTATTAACTAGTAACTGATAAATAAGCTGCAAAATGGAATATCTAAAATATAAATCGATAAATAAAAAATTATTAAAATCTGTATACTAACGTTTTTGAGTATTCTGAACACAAATCTGAAGTGAGATTTTCGAAATTATGAATTGCTTATTTGTCAGTTTATCTATCTATATATATAAAATTCCCGTGTTACAATTTTGGCCGCGGTAATCTCCGAAAAAACTGAACAGATTTTAATGAAATTTTGTAAATGTGTCTTGCTTGGTGCAACTTGGGCTATAGGGTAGTTTTTATTAAATTTTTTGTACAAAATTACGGTATTTTCTCAAAAAACCTATTTGTTTCCTTCTGAGCTAATTTACATATGAAACCAGATAGCGCCATCTATATCTATTATAAAGTTTAAAGTGTTACAGAGCAATAGCTCTTAAATTATTAATGATGTCCAAGAATGTTTCAGATGAAAGTTATATTGTTCTAAAAGGCCGTCATACTGGACTTTTTTTCCCGTGGAGGCGCTGAAGCTACATCAAGTTCACCTCTACTTTTTTAACTAGAAACCTATATTTTTTATCTCGGATTATAATCCGATCGAAAAATGTTTAGAACAAAAGTTATTTTCTTTGATCCAAAGAACAATAATCCGAGACAAAAAATATGGGTTTCAAGTTAAACCAGTGGGAGTATATGCCCAAGTAATTCAAGAATTACAAGGCGCGAAATTTTACGTCATATACCCCGGTGTTTTGTTTGAAAATCGGTGTATATGTAGTCGGGATATTGTCAAATCCGTGATTTTGTAATTTCACTACTGAAATTACAATATCACGATTGACAAAGATTCGTGATATTATAATTTCACTAAGTGAAATTATAATATCACGGGTTTGACAATATCCCGGCGACATATATATTTAACGACACTTGGAGCAATATATGTAGTATAACTTAATTTACTTATTCTAAGAAAAAATAACAGTTGAAAATAATGAAACACAGAAAGGAAAATATAATTTTAATAATTTCACGGTTCTCTATGTAATATGTTATTGTGTCATGCAAAAATTAACCAAAGAGCTCCCTAACTAACATCTTCAGGAACAAAAGAACAACAGATTTTTTTTCAAAATATTTCTGAAATTATGAGTTTAGAAAAAAAAATTTAAAACTTTCTTGTAAAAACAGATAGAAAAATAAACCGTTATGAAAAGTACCCAATTATTATATAAAAACAACTTTATAGCATATATGCGCCGACTTTAGCTCAAAGAATTTTTTACAAAACTTTCTTTAAAATAGAATAATAAAACATTATAAAAAGTACACCATTATTATATAAAAAACAACGATGGCATGTATATCTTTTGCGCATGCGCCGATATTTCCTAAAAATTATACAAAACTCTTGTAAAAATAGATCGAATAATAAACTGTTATGAAAAGTATACCATTGTTATATACAAACAACTTTATAACTTATACTTCTTCTGCGCATGCACCGACTTTCCCTCAAAAAAACATTTTACAAAACTTTCGTATAAAGTAAATAAAAAAACATTATAAAAAGTACACCATTATTAAAAAATAGAGAATAGTTACTACTTACCACAACAAGTTTATTAGTGGATGTACATTTCGAGAGCATATTTTTGTTACACCATTATTATATAAAAAACAACTGTGGCATGTATCTCTTTTGCGCATGCGCCGATTTTTCCCAAAAATTATACAAAACTCTTGTAAAAATAGATCGAATAATAAACTGTTATGAAGAGTATACCATTGTTTTATACAAACAACTTTATAACTTATACCTCTTCTGCGCATGCGCCGACTTTCCATCAAAAAAACATTTTACAAAACTTTCTTATAAAGTAGAATAATAAAACATTATAAAAAGTACACCATTAATATATAAAAAACAACTATGGCATGTATCTCTTTTGCGCATGCGCCGATTTTTCCCAAAAATTATACAAAACTTGTAAAAATAGATCGAATAATAAACTGTTATTAAAAGTATACCATTGTTATATACAAACAACTTTATAACTTATACCTCTTCTGCGCATGCGCCGACTTGCCCTCAAAAAAACATTTTACAAATCTTTCTTGTAAAGTAGAATAATAAAACATTATAAAAAATACACCAATATTATATATAAAACAACTATGGCATGTATCTCTTTTGCGCATGCGCCGATTTTTGCCAAAAATTATACAAAACTCTTGTAAAAATAGATCGAATAATAAACTGTTATAAAAAGTATACAATATGTTATATACAAACAACTTTATAACTTATACCTCTTCTGCGCATGCGCCGACTTTCCCTCAAAAAACATTTTACAAAACTTTCTTGTAAAGTAGAATAATAAAACATTATAAAAAGTACACCATTATTATATAAAAAACAACTATGGCATGTATCTCTTTTGCGCATGCGCCGATTTTTCCCAAAAATTATACAAAACTCTTGTAAAAATAGATCGGATAATAAACTGTTATGAAGAGTATACCATTGTTTTATACAAACAACTTTATAACTTATACCTCTTCTGCGCATGCGCCGACTTTCCCTCAAAAAACATTTTACAAAACTTTCTTATAAAGTAGAATAATAAAACATTATAAAAAGTACACCATTAATATATAAAAAACAACTATGGCATGTATCTCTTTTGCGCATGCGCCGATTTTTCCCAAAAATTATACAAAACTCTTGTAAAAATAGATCAAATAATAAACTGTTATTAAAAGTATACCATTGTTATATACAAACAACTTTATAACTTATACCTCTTCTGCGCATGCGCCGACTTTCCCTCAAAAAAACATTTTACAAAACTTTCTTATAAAGTAGAATAATAAAACATTATAAAAAGTACACCATTAATATATAAAAAACAACTGTGGCACGTATCTCTTTTGCGCATGCGCCGATTTTTCCCAAAAATTATACAAACCTCTTGTAAAAATAGATCGAATAATAAACTGTTATGAAAAGTATACCATTGTTATATACAAACAACTTTATAACTTATACCTCTTCTGCGCATGCGCCGACTTTCCCTCAAAAAAACATTTTACAAAACTTTCTTATAAAGTAGAATAATAAAACACTATAAAAAATACTCTATTATTATATAAAAAACAACTATGGCATGTATCTCTTTTGCGCATGCGCCGATTTTCCCCAAAAAATTTACAAAAATTTCTAGTAAAAATAGATAGAGTAAAAACCGTTTTAAAAACTATATTATTATTATATAAAACAACATTATAAGAGATATATTCTTTTACGCATGCGCCGATGTTCCCCAAAAACAATAGGCCACTTCATATTTGCATATCAAACATCCTCCCAAAATTTGGCTTCAATCCGCTCATCCTTGGTGTCGGAATGATAAGAAATGTCAAAAGTGACGTTTGCAACAGTCAAAGTATTATGTTCTAATAATAATAATTAGTTATTCCAATAGTTAACTTAGAAGGCGTTGCATTTTCAAAATACTAATGTCAAAAAATTGAATTAAACATTAGAAATGCAGCCGTTTTCATGTTAAGACAAGACATACGTTATTTTCTAATTTCCATGTACGGCAAACAAAGACGACCGACCGCGTCGCGTCATGCATTAGACAACATTGCATTTATACAGCTATTTTTCTATATAAATTTGTATAAAAAAACTGTTTAGGCAAATTCTGTTATACGAAATCTATGTAAAATGTTCTCCTCTTTCGTTTAAGACTGGTTTCAAACCGATGTGATTTAAATTGAGCGAGAAATTAGCAAAAAACTTTTTTTTTCTTAATTTTCTCCCCTCTGGGACCAAAATTCAAAAATCGGGCGACGTTAGGATTTAAGTTACCCGGAGACGAATCGAACAAAAAAAAGTTTTTTAAAATCGGTTAAGGCGTTTGGGCTGTACGCTGGATACAAAAAGCGTGACTCACAGATTCACAGATTCACAGACAAAGCGAGTACATATAGGCGCTTTAGCTTACGCTATTCGCGCCTAAAAAGTAGAGGATGGTTTTGTATGACGACCTTCTAGAACAATATAACTTTCATATGAAACATTTTTGGATATCATCAATAGTTTAAGGGCTATTGCTTTGTAACACTTTAAATGCCCCATCCTGTATATTGTCACGTGGTGCCATAGCACCGCGACAATTTTTTAATATTAGCATAAAAATTATTATAATAAAATAAATAAATAAGGAAATCTTAAATCACTAAATTCGCGGGTATTTGCATGCGCGGTACGATTTGGATCGCGTGGCTTGGACTTATAAACATAAGTGTGTCTATCGTGTGATCCAGTCGTCTGACTCTAAATACGCGGTATCTGTGATTTTCAAAAGTGAAAAAGTGACAAACAATAGTTGTTAGGTTTGAAATAATTAAAATCAATATTTATTAGTTACGGAAAAATAACAAACATTAAGTTGTTTTCCGGGATTCGGTGTGGTCGCATGAAAAGGACGCTCATGGAATAAACCACAGAATCATCTTCAAGCTTCTTCTCCAAACCGAATTTAGACTTCATTGTACTACCATGAAGCTCCTAAATACCCGTAGTCACTCACGAATTATGTAAAGTATTCCTAGAATAAGTATTGTTCAAGTGTAAATAAGTACTCTTCAGGAAAAGGTATGACGCTCACGCCTAGTTTTCTTTTCCTCTTTCACGTTTTATTATTTTTTTTTTTAATTTAAACAACCTTATTAAATGTACTTCCCTAGATAATTAAGTGATCACCTCGTCAGGGTTCTACCCCCAGTTCCTAATTGTCAATCATGATCAAATGATATTGTTAATATTAAGAATGTACTTGTAAATCAGATTTCTTTGTACCTTATCACCGACACGTTTTTGAAGTGATTATGAAATATAATTGTTATCGACCAACGGCATATTCTTTTCTTTGTTACATTTCTGCACAAGTTTCTCAGAACAGTAGAAGAAGTGGAGCTGTACCCTCTCTGATCACTATGGGCCCAAAATAACACCGGTACAGCCCAAACAATCCACCGTTTTGAGAAATCTGTCCGTCTTTTTTCTTTTATTTATTCACAGGTGGGAATGGACCTACGTTACCAGAAATCCTTCCACTGCCGTGCTATAATATACAGGTTAAAAAAAAATTACCAACGTGCGGTTTCAAGGTAGACACCAAAGCTACCATCTGGAAAGGGTGGGAGCGCCAAAAAATTTTTTTTCTAAATTATTTAACATTTTTTAAACGCGATTTTCGTTGTTTTCATTCAAAAATGTTAAGTTCGTCTTAGTTGAATAAAAAAAAAAACATTAAAACCTATACCTATACTAATAGCGCAAAATAAATAATTGAAACTAGGGTTGGGTAACTCAGATCTGAACCGGTTCAAAGAGCCGGCTCCGACAGAAGATCCGTGAGAGCCGGCTCACGTTTTTATGAACCGACGGCTCAACGGATCCGCATAACTCAGTGAAACACTTAACACATAGAAGCACTGTCAGCTCAAATGACTCATGTACATATCATAATATGTCTGGCTATGGTACACAGACACACTACGTACAGGCGGTTATACAGCTTATAACAATGTTTTACTTAAGTCACAACTACGTAAGTAGTATTGTAGTGCATATTGTAATATGCTTTCTGTAACATAGCAAGTAGCAGTCTGTAAAACCCCGCCTTATAATATGTGAGACGTGAGTCAGTCGCTGGCATTATAGGTGATATGATTGACTTGACTCAACTAACTCAGTTGGCTCAGTGGCTCAGTTGACTCGAATAACATATTCAGAACTCGGCTCTTTTTGAACCGGTTCAGGGAGCCGGCTCACATACGGGATCCAGATGCAAAGATGCAGATCACTAAAAAGACCCGTTTGTGTCATCTCTAATTGAAACTTATAGTACATATCTTAAGCTTGAAAATGAGTACTTATAAAGTGTCAATATCGCATTTAAAAGTTGCGATATTGACAATCAAATGTAGGTGCCTGCAGCGGAAAACGACTATTTTCGAAATCGGACAAACTTCAAAGGCCTAAATTTCCGAAAACAAATTTTTCTATTTTTTTTTAATGAAGAAGTATATTAGATAAACCCTGTAAGTATGCGCGCCTTCCCACAAGTCTATTGCAATCTGAGCAGGCGATCGATGCGTGTCAATTTGTGACCTTAGTTAACAAATTTCTGCTCGCTCGAATTGCATATGAAAAATATATGTTACACATGTTTCCTCTGTAAATGATTCTGTTCTATCCAATGGCGCTATTCATTTTTTTCTAAAAAACTTATTTCTTAAGTTATTAATTAAAAATCACATTTTTGTGCTAGATTGTATACTAAAGGAAAAATCTTGCGGTGGAATTTCGATATTTTATTCTACACACCTTCCCAAATAATACAGGGAATAGAGACATTAGGGGAAAGCTGAATTTTTGTATGAACCTTCCTTTCCTGATTCTAAACAATATACCATAAGTACTCACCGATACATGTGCCGCCAATGAAAGCGGGATGAAACGTTACAAAAAACGGTTTTTCGCAAAAATCTCGTTAACGGTTGCTTTTATAAAAAGATCGCGATTATCAAATTTTAGCTTAGAAAATTGCCTACAAAAATATAGTATTACTATTTTTGCGTAAGACTAACGGTTTTCTATAAATTTGATTTAAAAAGTTGTAACGTTTATGTTTCTTATGTCAGTTCGATTCGTTTGACGAACGAACGAACGAATACAATGCATCATACGAATAATTACGATATACATCATGCAGAATGCAGATGAATGAACTGGAATGTTTCACTAAGCGATTGAATGAGTGCGAGATGAGAGAACGAGTATCATGCAGCATGCGTCGTTCGTCGTACCTAATTGGTAATTTTAGGCTTACGGAAAAAAGTAACATAATGTTTTTGTTGGCAATTTTTTAAGCTACAAATTTGGTAACCACCATTTTTCCTATTAAAGTCACCGTTCTCAAGATTTTCGCGAAAAACCGTTATTTATGACCTTTGACCCGCGTAACATTTTTGGAGGCATAATATGTATTGGTGGGGACGTTTGGGATATTGTTTAGAACCACGAAAAGAAGGTTCATATCAAAATCTAGCTTTCCCCTAATTTTTATGAAGTTTGACTTATTTTTTTGTTATTATTCCCTGGACTAAAACACGTTTCACAAGAAATCATATAGGGGAGTTTGTTTCTAAAGTGAAATTCAGATTTTTCCCCACAACGTGTAGATGGGAAGGTCAATTTCGATATGTTTTATCTCATCCATCTTAAGTTCAATATAAATAATTTACTCGGGAGCTTATAATATGATTTAATGCTAAGTTTTCAAACTATACAACGTTTCGTTGGTTATTTCCAACTTCTTCAGATACATATAAACTAAAAAAAATATAAACATGTAGGTATAATAAAGATATTACACGTAAATAATTTTTCAAAGAAGTATTATAGGTATGTCCAAATCTTTGATTAACGTCTGATTAGAACTCTTCAAGAAATAAAATTATCGACCAATATTTCAGACAATTATATTAACAACCAGTGGGAGTATATGCCCAAGTAATTCAAGAATTACAAGGCGCGAAATTTTACATCATATACCCCGGTGTTTTGTTTGAAAATCGGTGTATATATTTAACGACACTTGGAGCTTAATAATATAACTTAATTTACTTAATCTAAGAAAAAATACAACTGAAAATAATGAAACACAGAAAGGAAAAAATAATTTTAATAGTTTCATGGTTTTCTATGTACTTAATATGTTATTATGTCATGCAAAAATTAAACAAAGAACTACCTAACTAACATCTTTAGAACAGAAGAACAACAGATTTTTTTCTCTAATATTTCTGAATTTATGAGTTTAGAAAAAAAAATTCACAACTTTCTTGTAAAAACAGATATAACCAGTGGGAGTATATGCCCAAGTAATTCAAGAATTACAAGGCGCGAAATTTTACATCATATACCCCGGTGTTTTGTTTGAAAATCGGTGTATATTTATATTATATTTATTTTGATCTTAGATTACGCAATTGCGTAATTCATTTTAGTTATTCGTTTGATTAGTTAAACGTTTTACCGTCCATTTTTGCTAGCTCATAAATTATCGGCGAAATTTTCCTCTTGATGGAAAACGGGCCCTCGTACCAGGGAGCTAATTTGGCGGCATATCCCTGCGTAGCATTGGATAGTGCGTATTTCCTTTTCAGAACTCGGTCTCCTATATTGTACTCATTTGTCCGGCGGCGCAAATTATATCGGACGGCGCTGTCTTGATGAGCCTTTTGCATGCGATCTTTTACTTCAGTGAAAAGATGTATCAGTTCCGGGACGTGGTCGTTTGTTGTATCGGGAGCGACATTTTGATATTCACTGGCGTGAATTTTTAGTTCGCGTCCATAATTCAGATAGGCAGGGGTGTAGTTGGTGACATCGCTTCGCGCAGTTCGCAACGCAAAGCCAAGCTCGGCTATGTTAGCGTCCCACTCGTTGTGTTTGTCGGTCACATATGCGCGTAGCATATTGTTTATGGTCAAGTTCGTGCGCTCGGTAGGATTCGCTTGCGAATGTCGACGGGCATTTAATAACGCCTTTACCCCAAATTTTGCTAATAATTCGCGTACATTTTTCCCGGTAAATTCGGCTCCATTATCAGAGATTAGAAATTCGGGAACACCATATATCATAAAAACTGAGTCGTTCAAGTGTTGAGCGACTAATTTTGACGTGGCGGCCCGAAGCGGGAATAACAAGACAAATTTTGTATGCGTGTCCTGAACAACCAGTAGGTATCTACGACCCCTTTTCGATCGAGGAAAAGGGCCCATCAGGTCAGCACTGATTGTTCTCCAGGGCACATCTGCGGTCCGGTCTTGTCCCATTTTTCCTTGGGGCGCTTTATTATCAGGTTTTGTTTGTTGACATACACTGCAGTCATGTACGTATCGTGCTACGTCAACGATCATTTTCGGCCAATAATAATTTTGTTTTATTCGGTCGTATGTTTTGGCGACACCTAAGTGTCCGGCGGTCGGTTCATCGTGAAACTGTTTGAGTATTTCGGGTCGTAATTTATTGGGCACCACTAATTTCCATTCATACGCAGGATTTGGAAAGTGGTGTCGGTCGGTGATTTTTTTATAAATCTTGGAATCTTGAATTTTCCATCGTGGATAATCATCAGGGTTGGCTTCAATATTTTCGGTCATTTTATTATACCAGCGGTCATGTAATTGTTCCGGAAAAGTGATAACATCAATCGGTACAGTATCGTTTAGAGGTTCATACAACGCATCATTTCTAGCGTTGTCTTTTCTTTTTCTGTACCTTTTTTTCCTCAACTTTTCTTTGGGCGTGATGGTCGTTATGGTCGTTACATGGTCAATGTTCGGAGAAAATGTCCAAGTTCCTCTACTCATATCGGGCACTATCTGCATAGCGGTCCAAAAATCAATGCCGAGAATTAAATCTTGCGGTAATTCGGGCACTAATAGGACAGTAATACGGCGTGTTCGGTCAGATACGGTCATTAACACACTCATTTCTTCTTCAACAGAGTACGTGGTTCCATCAGCGGTCTGAATTTTTTTGTTTACTGAAGGTCGAGGGCGGTATCCCCGTTCAGCGAGTAGCAATCTTCCTCTCGGTCCGGTCATCGTTCGGCTAGCTCCTGAATCTAATAATCCGGGTAACTCTCTTCCTCCAATGGTCACAAATAAATACGGTCGGGCATCTCCTGGCATTTTTGAAATCACGTTCTGTTCAGCGGTCGGTGCAGATTGTTTTAAGGTCGGTCTAGACTCTAGAGGAATACAGGCGACGTTTACGACCTGTTAACGTGCCTGTAGGGCGTTTCCATGTGTCTGTCGACAGCGAGGACAATTTGTCGTCGTAGTTCCGTTCATTCCACACGTATTGCAGAATTGGTGATTCGGCGGGTTAGGGCAGTTTCTGTATGCATGTCCTTGTTTGCGACAGTTCCAACACTTGTAGCGGAATGCCGGTTTATTGTTCGCAGTGTTTACTTCATAAACAGGATTAGTTCGTGACTTTTGGATCACCCGTATATTATCATTTTGCGTTCCGGTCATGTTGGATACTTTTGATAAATCGGGTTCCAACAGTTGGTTCGGGGGGCACGATTGACGGCGTGCTCTCAGTCGTCCTCGTTCAAGTCGAGAAACTAAGTTTTCAAGTTCGTCAATGGTTCGGGGTTCGTTCAAGCTTATTTGTTCCTGATAATCGGGGAGACAATTAAGTTCAATTGTCTGCATTTGTTCACTATATGCAGGCGGACGCTCCATACGTTTTTATAGACTAAACATTTTTGCGACATAAACAGAAAATGGTTCAGTAGGTCCCTGTTTTCGTTTATTAATTTCTATTTTTAATAAATGGTCATAGTCTGGATCTCTAAAAGATTTGCGTAACGTTTGCACTAGCTCATCCCATGTACGTAGTTTATCTCGAGCATAGCGGTAGACTTGTAAGGCTGAGCCTCCAAACAGCCCGGAAGCTGAGTGCAACAAGTCGGTTGTTGTTATACTGTTGTCACGGCGTCGGTCTTCTACATCCTCCAAAAACGTCTCCAAACTATTTCGATCGTCCCCGGTAAACTTTATTCCCCATTTGTACACGGGAATAGCTTTATAGGAACGGACAGCGGGCGTTAGGTCTAAGTTCAATGCACGCAAGCGTGCTGAAAAATCATTAGGTCGGTCAGCAATGTCAATATTTTGTTCAACATTTGGGTCGGGTTGGATTGGCTCAGGCGGTGTTGACGTTGCCTGTGTGGGTTCATCAATCTGCTCTTCTTCCATTTTGAACCCGTGTACGGTCGGTATTGTTACAACAATAGGTCAATCGGATCTTTGTTTTATAAGAATCCTGGTCACGGCACCAGTTGTTACGTTATTATTTTTCTTGTGGGGGTTGGTTGGGTTTTTAAATAAACAGGTTCGAGCGTTAAAGTTTTAACACGTAATATATAAAAATCAAATGACAAATTATAACAATACACAAAATATATAATGAAAATAAACAATATGGTTCAAATGGCTAATTTACTTTCTTACTTTCATCGGTCAACAGAGTACTTTTAATTAAATACTCCCATTAGTGCAAATAACGATATTATTTGTACGGTCATATTCAATTTTACATAATAATAAAGTTAATGAGTCTAGTGGTCTGAAGAATCCTAAAGTCGGGCGGGACTCTAATTATATTTAACTCAGATCTCTAGGTCATTCCTACGTTGTGTTTTTTTATTCGGTCCTTATTTATATCCTCGGCACGGTCATTGAATTTAATACGGTCGTTGCGGTCGTGGGTCGATTTACGCTAAGGTCTGGAACAGACGAAATGCCCGATCATGAACCAGAACCCTCGCGGTGGTCAATCAGTGCGCTATTAGAAGACACCGGGAAACTTATTGAAGCAGACGACAGCCCGATCGTACACCAATAGTTTCCAGATCTTCGGCAAGCGAGCTGAGAATGAACCCACAAAATGCTGGAGTAGACGGAACACGATCGTAAACCAGCACTTAAAGGGCTATTCAAAGCTTTCCCCGTTAGACTAGATAAGCCATACTAGAATAGACGGAACACGATCGTAAACTAGTAAGCCACTGAGCCAACAGAGTGGTCACTGAAAGACAAATTTTTATGCGCACTTCTGCTTGATACCAGTAAATGTCGAACCGCAGTAGGTACGACCGCGTTGTTATTTTTAATAAAAATAATAATTGAAAGAAAACTAATGAGTAGCCATCTATTGGCGGACAGCATAATATTAATTGCGAAAATATAAGTTCAATTAGACGCGGCGCTAATACGTACTCAATACCGGTCTCTGCTTAACCATAAACGCGTCTGAACACAATTTCGTGTACCTATTACTGTACACGAATATAAAGCAAACTAGATTTTACCGTGATATTAATATTATTAAATTAATATCGTTACACCATATTGGATTTAGAGTGACGTCACTTTATTTTTCGAGTTATTTTCAGCAAGCCCTTTCATTTGATACCCATATTGTAGGAAAGCATAAGAAACTTAGTCCGCCATTTTTAGAAGTCCGCCATATTAGTTTTAGAGTGACGTCACTTTATTTTTCGAGTTATTCTCAGCAAGCCCTTTCATTTGATACCCATATTGTAGGAAAGCATAATAAAATTAGTCCGCCATATTTAGAAGTCCGCCATATTGGATTTAGAGTGACGTCACACAGCTAACCATGCATTGTCATCCAAACTAAACGTGTATACAAATTTTCATCTCAATCGGTTGAAGATATCTGCTTCAAAATTACCGAAGGCATTCTAGTCGCTCACTTAGTAATTCAGTTGCTCACTTATTAATAATTTAGTCACACAACTATTATTTTAATATTCAAGTTATTTAAACAGTATCTCATCATCAGTCACCAAGTTTTTTTTTTATTCGATCGTTTTATAATTCCCCTATTATTATTATATAAAACAACATTATAAGAGATATATTCTTTTACGCATGCGCCGATGTTCCCTAAAAACAATAGGCCACTGCATATTTGCATATCAAACATCCTCCCAAAATTTGGTTTCAATCCGCTCATCCGTGGTGTCGGAATGGTAAGAAATGTCAAAAATGACGTTTGCATCTGTCAAAGTATTATGTTCTAATAATTAGTTATTCAAATTGTTAACTCAGAAGGCGTTGCATTTCACAAATATTCGAAACGGCATCCGTTTTTGAACAAATGCTATCTTTTAATTTCATTATTGTAATAAATAATATTATCGACCAATTTTATTTGAAGACAGAACATACGCAATTTTAAATTGCCATGTTAAACCGTGCAACAGAGAGAGATAACCGAAAGATGTTTGTCATCGGTTATATCAGATTGAATTTATTTCTATATAAATGTGTATAAAAAAACTGATTGGGCAAATTCTGTTGTACGAAATTTATGTAAAATTTTCTCCTCTTTCGTTTAAGACAGGTTTCGAACCGATCTGATTTAAATTGAGCGAGTTATAAGCGAAAAACTTCGTTTTTTCTAAATTGCTCCCCTCTGGAGCAAAAATTCAAAAATCGGGCGACGTTAGGATCTAAGTTACCCGGAGACGAATCGAACAAAAAAAAGTTTTTTAAAATCGGTTAAGGCGTTTGAGCTGTACACAATCCACAAAAAAGCGTGACATACAGATTCACAGATTCACAGACAAAGCGAGTACATAAATAGGCGCTTTAGCTTACGCTATTCGCGCCTGAAAAGAAACCGTTATGAAAAGTACCCAATTATTATACAGGGTGTCCCTAAAAGGTCTTTACAAAAGCCTACCCACATATTCTTCAGGCCAAAACAACTCGATACAAGCAAACTTACCTCAGTACAAAGTTGCTTAATTTGGGCGCTAGACGGCTCTTAAGTTGCAATTTTCAAATCGTTTTTGCTTTATAACTTTGAAACGGCTCATGAGATTTTACTCAAATTTGGTACGTGGGCATAGCTTTATTGGGCAAAAAAAACCCATATCATAATAATGATGAATATCATTCCATGGGCGTAGAGCTTGATTTTTTCGATAGTTAAACATCTAAAACTTCTACGCCAATAGAAAAAAATCAGTTTGAGTATGAAATCTGGATCACGCGACTCATTTACTACAGAAAAAGGTACTTTTGATAAAATTCGATTACTCTCATAGTTTCGACAAAATTTTAATTTTAGTAATTTAGAGCATAATTAAATACATATTAAAACTCTAGTACTCAATTCTGGATTTTCTTCAACACGGTCTAAAATATCTTCTTCGACTTCAGAAATCCTCACAAAACGCTGTCTTCCATAATCACCAGTTGTAGGAGCAAAATGACCGGTCTCCCGAAGACGCCTCTCAACTGCAGCAAAGGTTGGTTGGTTGCTCCTAGTACTGCTGATTATGGAAGACAGCGTTTTGTGAGGATTCCTGAAGTCGAAGAAGATATTTTAGACCGTGTAAAGCAAAAACGATTTGAAAATTGCAACTTAAGAGCCGTTTAGCGCCAAAACTAAGCAACTTTGTACTGAGGTAAGTTTGCTTGTATCGAGTTGTTTTGGCCTAAAGAATATGTGGTAGGCTTTTGTAAAGACATTTTAAGGACACCCTGTATAAAAACAATTTTATAGCATATATGCGCCGACTTTAGCTTAAAGAATTTTGACGTGATAACGTCTTATAAATTGATGAATCACCAATCTTATAAATTGATAAAACACCGGCTGCATGTACGAAAAAGTGTAACGTTCCTAATGTAACGTTCCTAACGTTCGTAACGTTCCGCCTGACCCTGTGCGTGCTTTTCTCGAAGACGGCCCTAACGATTTGGATGAAATTTACTGAAAAGGGATTTTGGCTAGGTCTCATCTCTCGAAAAAATCGTTTTCTTACAAATTTTATCATTATAAAAATCAATTTTTTGACGTATGAAAATACTTAAATATTGTAAGTAGGTTTTGGAATTTTATATAAACAGTGAAACAATTGTTTTATAAATATTATGACAGCTAATCTTTGAGACTTAAAATAAATACGAAAGAAAGAAAGTTAAAAAAAAACAATTATATTATATGGTGAGTAATTTAAATAAATAAAATTAACCTAAATTTGAAGCGAAAGATGCAATATCATAGATTCGAATTATTATAATTATTATATAAATTTAGGTTATGTATTACGGAATACGTTATCACGTAAAACTATCGTCCGTAAACCGACTTTACAGACAACCAATTTTTTTCCAAACTTTCTTTAGATTGAATAATGAAACAATATAAAAAGTACACCATTATTATATAAAAAACAACGATGGCATGAATCTCTTTTGCGCATGCGTCGATTTTTCCCAAAAAAATTTACAAAACTCTTATACAAATAGATCGAATAATAAACCGTTATGAAAAGTATACCATTGTTATATACACACAACTTTATAACTTATACCTTTTCTGCGCATGTGCCGACTTTCCCTCAAAAAAACATTTTACAAAACTTTCTTGTAAAGTAGAATAATAAAACATTATAAAAAGTACACCATTATTATATAAAGAAACAACTATGGCATGTATCTCTTTTGCGCATGCGCCGATTGTTCCCAAAAATTATACAAAACTCTTGGAAAATTAGATCGAATAATAAGCCGTTATGAAAAGTATACCATTGTTATATTATACAAACAACTTTATAACTTATACCTCTTCTGCGCATGCGCCGACTTTCCCTTAAAAAAACATTTTACAAAACTTTCTTGTAAAGTAGAATAATAAAACGTTATAAAAAGTACACCATTATTATTAAAAAACAACTGTGGCACATATCTCTTTTGCGCATGCGCCGATTTTTTTTCCAAAAATTATACAAAACTCTTGTAAAAATAGATCGAATAATAAACTGTTATGAAAAGTATACCATTCTTATATACAAACAACTTTATAACTTATACCTCTTCTGCGCATGCGCCGACTTTCCCTCAAAAAAAACATTTTGCAAAACTTTCTTGTAAAATAGAATAAAAAAACATTATTAAAAGTACACCACAATTATATCTAAAAAAAAAAACGACGGCATATATCATTTTTGCGCATGCGCCGATTTTCCCCATAAAAGTTACAAAAATTTCTAATAAAAATAGATAGAATAATATACCGTTTTAAAAACTATATTATTATTATATAAAACAACATTATAAGAGATATATTTTTTTACGCATGCGCCGATGTTTCCCAAATACAATAGGCTTCTTCATATTTGCATATCAAACATTCTCCCAAAATTTGGTTTCAATCCGCTCATCCGTGGTGTCGGAATGGTAAGAAATGTCAAAAGTGACGTTTGCATCTGTCAAAGTATTATGTTCTAATAATAAGTTATTCAAATTGTTAACGCAGAAGGCGTTGCATTTACAAATAGTCGAAACGGCATCCGTTTTTGAACAAATGCTATTGCACATACCGCTAAACTAGCAGTATGTGCTTTATTATCGCTTTGTGCGTCAGAGCTGACTTTCGTTCATATAAGAAGTTATATCTAAGTTAATTTCACACGAAATCCATTCAAATTGAAGCTTTTTGAAAAGAGGAGATTCTAATCTATAAAATAGAACCATTTTCAAATCAATTCGAGTTCATAAATACTATTAAAATTGTAATTGAAAATCACAAACAGCAGTTGTCGGTTGGTCTGTACGTATGTACGTACGTACGTCACGACTCTACAGATCGCAATTTTGGTCGGATTGCCTTGGGTTATATTTTATTCACTTTGTTTACTATCAGACCAGAACCCTATTTAAATTCACGAAAATGTGTTCAGTAGTTTAATTTTTATAAACAGTTTTATTTTATTATTTTTGACAGCTAATAGTTTAAAAAAACAAAATATAATAATTGCTGTGTAAATATAATGTAATCCATAAAACAAGTGCTACACTTCTATACCGTGATAACACCACTACACGTATTAGGCCGCCGTGGCGTATTGGTTATGCCGTTGGATCCCCAAGGGCAAGGTCCTGGGTTCGATTCCTTACGAAATCATTGATTTTTATTTTTTTTTCTTTTTATTTTGTTTTATTTTATTCCACTTGATATTAATTATATATTATATTATGTATAGTTCTTAATTTTTTTTATTTTTTTAATTATTTATTTCTTTAAATTTTTAAATCTTTTTAAATTTATTAAAAATATTTTTTAATTGTTATTTTTTATCATACAGTGGAAAAATTGCGGAATGTGCACTTTTGGTTTTGCCAACTATCTTTTTATTCTATTATTAATGTGTAAGGTGTATAAGTTTATTAGCCTATCTATATATATATATAAAAGAAAGTCGTGTTAGTTACACCATTTATAACTCAAGAACGACTTAACTGATTTTTAAAACTTTTTTTTGTTCGATTCGTCTCCAGGCAGAATAACACCTATGGTTGTTCGATTTTTGAATTTTGGCCTCAGAGGGGAGCAATACAGAAAAAACGCTTATTACTCGCTCAATTCAAATCATGTCTGTTCGAAACGAAAGAGGAGAAAATTTTACATAGATTTCGTACAACAGAATCTGCCGAAACAGTTTTTTATACTCATTTATATAGAAAAATACCTGTACAAATTCAATTTTGTCTAATACATCGCGCACCGCGAATCGGTCGTCTCTGTCTGCCACACAATGTAACATGGAAATTAGAAGATTGCATATGTCCAGTCTTAAAATGAAAACGGCTGCTATTTTTAACTTAGTAATTCAATTTTTTGACATTAGTATTTTATGAAATGCAACGCCTTCTAAGTTAACAATTTGAATAAGTAATTATTAGAACTTACTTTGACAGATTCAAACGTCATTTTTGACATTTCTTATTTTAAAAAAACGAAATAAGATGTTTGTCACTTTACACAAAAAAAAAAAAAAAACACCACATTGGAGGTTGTCACTTTACACAAAATACGGTTGTACGGAATATATTTATCATTATAAATATATTTATCATTAATATTATTTTGTTTAATTTCGGTCATAAGACGCCCACAATCATCTTGGGAACATCGAGGACGATTTCGCCTTAATATGCGTCGTTCCCGCAAATAGGTATGTCAAAGCCTGTTCAACGGTTGCAAATTGCTGGCAAAATCTAATGTTTATATCCATTGCTAGAAACGTATAATAGATTGCTAGATACGTATAAAAAAAACACAGTAGGTATATTAAAAAAACACCTATAGGTACACTTAAGTCCGTTAGTAACAAATATACTTCGGTATACTAATGACGACTAAAAATTTTTTACCAACTATATTTACAACAATTAAAATTTACTTGGTTTATAATATTTAGAACGAATGTTTAATTTTTGTAAATAGAGTTACAATACAGTTTTAATTGTTTCCAACTAATTTTCTTGGACGTTTCTAACAATAATGATAATAGATTTATAACAAAGAATAATATTAACAGTCGAACAGCTTTGAATATTTGCAAGAGTGACGTTTGTTCTCGGTGGCCCATAATCCTATAAAACTTGGGGACCCGATACTCTTAGTAGAAATCAGTATTGAAAATTTTAATATCGCAGTAAGTAGTTTATATTATACTAGCGGTCCCGCCCGGTTTCACCCGGGTGCAAAAGAACGAATGGGGAAGGAAGGGACATAAGTACGCACATTCGTCTTAGTTTACCGAGATGAATGTTGTGTCCAAACTTCATAATGATCGGAGTTACCGTACAAAAGTTTTTGTCGTTAAAAAGCAGTATTTATACTTTTTTAAGTAATAAATTTCTTTTAATATAATAAATATTTAATTGAAAACACTGTAGGAAATTTTTTTTTATATATGTATATAGGTGCCCATATAGTTGTAACAGTTTTCAAATGAGCTATTAATTAGATTTATTTAATTTTAATTAGACATTATAAAATTTTAAAAAATTGAAATGTAAACCTTAGAAGAAAGCAATGTAGAAAATAAACAAAAATAAAAATATATTCGCCGACGTGGGGCTTGAACCCTAGACCCTGGCATTACGAGTCTTACACTCTACTGCCTGAGCTATCCGGGCCTGTACTCTTGAGCGCTAATATTGCAGCATTTCACCTGATAATATTTGTCGGACGGACTAATTTTGAGACACAACTTGCAACATTTTTCATTTATGTTCCGCTCCAATTAGTCGTAGCGTAATATTATATAGCCTATAGCCTTCCTCGATAAATGGGCTATCCAACAAAAAAATTTTTTTTCAATTCGAACCAGTAGTTTTTGAGATTAGCGCGTTCAAACAAACAAACAAACTCTTCAGCTTTATATATTAGTATAGATATTAATCATTTTTAAATCAATTTCCTTTTTGGACTATAATTTCACATGAATCATTAATGACCCGCCGGAAATATAACGGAGAGAGTGTAATTGATAAATCACCTGATAGTGATATACACCTGAACAAAATTTTTCGTACATTGGGCTAAGCATAGTTTGTAAACAGTTCAGGAGCGCCGTCGTCTTTCATACGGTCAAATCTGAAGTAGGAACCACTAAACTGCATGTTTGCCCAAGATTCTTATAAATACATAGCGGGGAAAATCAGTTTATATTTTTAATGACGCTTTGAACTTAAATAAAACTTTTTACTATCCGTCAAATAATTTACAATCGTATATAATCACGCACAGTTAAATCACACACCATTTTTGTTACGTATATGCGAGTCATCGCTCAAAAAATTCTGGTATCATCAAAATGTAACTGAAATACATTAACATTATTTTTTTCATTGTTTGGAATTTTTCTATTTATTAGCACTTTGTTACAATTTTTTTCAATTGTTATTTCGATTTGAGAAAAAAAAAACAAATTAAACATAATAAAGTCCTAAAGTAAGTTTAGATAAAAGTTAACACGATATTCTTTGACTGTTAGGCGGTACGAAGGTCGCCGGGTCAGCTAGTGTTTAATAAGAAAGGATGAATTATTTCGGAGAAGGCTATAAATGATTTCTACTGGTATATGCTGCCGACGTTTCGGAAAATATATGTTCTTTCTCAGGGCTTACATCTGTGAAATTACAGGTATTTCACAAAAGTGCATATAAAAATAACTAAAAAGTATTTAAAAAAATAATAAAATGTACTTACATTATATATTAGAATTATTTGATTTGTAATTAAAGTTTTTAATTGTCATATTGTCAAATAATATAGTTATATCAATCAAAAAAAACTTTTATTTTTATACTATTAAAATATATATTAAAAATTAAAAATTATCGGTATCAGAATTTTGTACATTTAAAATTGGTAATTAATTAATAGTTTGTCGAAATTGTCTTATTCAGATTTTAACATTTTTTAATTATGTAATGATCTCAGGATGATGTAACATTCCAGTTTATAGCTTTATTATACAAAAAGCTTAAGCCTTGTATATCTGTTTTTTTATTAACACAATTACCCTTTTTTTTCATTTTTATATAGCGCATTTCAGCCAATAATCTTTTGTCGGTATTAGACTCAAAATGTAAAATTTTACAATCTTTAAAATCAAATTCATGTTCGTTATTAACAGAGTGATGGACCAATGTACTATATCCATTTTCATTGTAGGTATTATATTTAACCTCTGTAATAGCTTTTGACGTGATAACGTCTTATAAATTGATGAAACACCAATCTTATAAATTGATAAAACACCGGCTGCATGTACGAAAAAGTGTCACGTTCCGAAATCTGTCCCGTTCCGAAATCTGTACCGTTCCAAAATCTGTCCCGTTCCGAAATGTGTCACGTTCCGCCTGACTTAAATATGATATTCGAGCGGCAGATATCATCAACCGATTGAGATGAAAATTTGTATACACGTTTAGTTTGAATGACAATGCATGGTTAGCTGTATGTCGTCACTCTAAATCCAATATGGCGGACTTCTAAAGATGGCGGAAATGCCTTCGGTAATTTTGAAGCAGATATCATCAACCGATTGAGATGAAAAATTGTATACAGGTTTAGTTTGAATGACAAATCATGGTTAGCTGTGTGACGTCACTCTAAATCCAATATGGCGGACTTCTAAAGATGGCGGACTAATTTTATTATGCTTTCCTATAATATGGGTATCAAATGAATAGTCTTGCTGAGAATAACTCGAAAAATAAAGTGATGTCACTCTAAATCCAATATGGCGGACTTCTAAAGATGGCGGATTAATTTTATTATGCTTTCCTACAATATGGGTATCAAATGAAAGGGCTTGCTGAGAATAACTCGAAAAATAAAGTGACGTCACTCTAAATCCAATATGGCGGACTTCTAAAGATGGCGGACTAATTTTATTATGCTTTCTTATAATATGGGTATCAAATGAAAGGGCTTGCTGAGAATAACTCGAAAAATAAAGTGACGACACTCTAAATCCAATATGGCGGACTTCTAAAGATGGCGGACTAATTTTATTATGCTTTCCTACAATATGGGTATCAAATGAAAGGGCTTGCTGAGAATAACTCGAAAAATAAAGTGACGTCACTCTTAATCCAATATGGCGGACTTCTAAAGATGGCGGACTAATTTTATTATGCTTTCCTACAATATGGGTATCAAATGAAAGGGCTTGCTGAGAATAACTCGAAAAATAAAGTGACTTTAGTTTAAATCCAATATGGCGGACTTCTAAAGATGGCGGACTAAGTTTTTGACGTCAAGAGGGGTTTAAAAAAAAAAGTTTTTGACGTGATAACGTCTTATAAATTGATGAAACACCAGCTGCACGCACGATAAAGTGTAACGTTCCGTAACATTCCGCCTGACCCTGTGCGTGTAAGCGAGAGCGCAGTAATGTATTATTAAATATGATATTCGATCGGAATACGTTATCACGTAAAACTATCGTCCGTAAACCGACTTTACAGACAACCAATTTTTTTTGACATCATATTGATGGTTTTATATTCTTGTTTTAAGATATTGGCTGGTTTGTCCTATATGGCTATATAATAACAATTACAATCTTTACATGTAACACAATAAACCACATTCGAATTAAAATCATAAAAATTTTTAAATTTAATTTTATAAAAGACTTTATTACCTAACAAATTACAGTTTTTGATATTTTCTGGTTTAAAAATATATTTGATCTGTTCAGATAAATTATGAATAAAGGGTATTTTAAAATATGAATTTGGCATAGTGTTTCTGTTAATATTACTAATGAACTGAGAATCATCATTATTATTCATCTTGTAGACCTGTCTAGAAATGATTTTATTAATTAAGGATTTAGGATAGGAGTTAAAACTTAGAAGTCTCTTTATTAGATCTAATTTTTTTTTTATGAAATTGTTTATCTGACAAACTGCATGATCTTGTGATTAAATTATTAACCACATTTATTTTTTGCGTAAAACTAGTATTCGAATGGAAATTGAGGTAACGACCCGAATGAGTTGGTTTTTGGTACCAGTCTGTTATAAGGGTATTGTTAGTCCTATATACTTTAACATCTAAGAACGAAATAGAATGATCCTTCTCAAGTCCAATAGTAAATTGTATATTCGGATCATAATTATTAAAGGTTTGCAACGTAACATCCACCATATTTTCTGGAATAATAATGAAAATATCATCCACAAATCTTTTAAAAAGGGTTGGTTTATAAGGCAGTTTTTTTAAACAAGTTTTTTGTAAGTCTACCATCAAGATATCTGCTAAAATAGGGCTTAGACAATTACCCATGGCAATGCCTGAAGTTTGAAGATAGTATTTGTTGTTGTAAACAAAATAACCTGAATCTATACAGAATTTTAAGGTACTCAAAAAGTTTGATATGTCTATGTTTATGATTTTTAATCAAATCCCACTTTTTTTCTATAATATTTAATATTAGTTCTTGAGGTATGCATGTAAATAAAGAGATCACGTCTAATGAAGCCAAAATATATCCATTAGGGATTTTACAAGTTTTTATACTACTACAAAAATCAAAAGAATGCTTCACAAAACAGTCATCTTTCACAAAGGCATGTTTAAGAAAATCAACTAAATATTTAGAAAGTTTATAAGTAGTAGTCTTTGTACAAGATACAATTGGTCTAAGTGGGACTGTATTTTTATGTATTTTCGGTAAAAAGTATATTTTAGGGGGTAAAGCATTATATATTTTCAAATTTCGACAAATTTTTTTGTCAATATAATTGTTATGAAACAAATTTTGTAAAATACCTGTAATTTCACAGATGTAAGCCCTGAGGAAGGAAATATATTTTCCGAAACGTCGGCAGCATATACTATTAGAAATCATTTATAGCCTTCTCCGAAATAATTCATCCTTTCTTATTTCATTATTGTGATAAATAAAATTATCGACCAATTTTATTTGAAGACAGAACATACGCAATAATTAAATTGCCATGTTAAACCGTGCAACAGAGAGAGATAACCGAAAGATGTTTGCCATCGGTTATATCAGCTTGAATTTATTTCTATATAAATGTGTATAAAAAAACTGATTGGGCAAATTCTGAAATTTATGTAAAATTTTCTCCTCTTTCGTTTAAGACAGGTTTCGAACCGATCTGATTTAAATTGAGCGAGTTATAAGCGAAAAACTTCGTTTTTTCTAAATTGCTCCCCTCTGGAGCAAAAATTCAAAAATCGGGCGACGTTAGGATCTAAGTTACCCGGAGACAAATCGCACAAAAGTTTTTTAAAATCGGTTAAGCCGTTTGGGCTGTACGCTGGATACAAAATTTGGGATCATAGATTCACAGACAAACCGAGTACATATAGGCGCTTTAGCTTACGCTATTCGCGCCTAAAAATATGTAAAGATAATTCAGTACATTAACGTTTCGGTCCGTATTTGGACTTTCTTCAGAATTGATCTAAAAAATATAAAAAAAAAAATTAGTTTAAAATTAGTTTCTAATAAAATTCACTGTAAGTTTTTCTATAATATCGAAATACTGAAAAAATATGGGCTAAGATCCTGATAAGGCTCGATCTTCACCCATCGAGTTTTCTAATGAAATTTGGAATTTGATAATATAATGTAAGTATTAATAACGAAAAATTGATTTGGTTGGCTCTGGGCACAGCTATTTTTAATAAAAAATTAAATTTGTTGATTTTATTGTATTTATTTAGTATTAAATGTTATGATATTTGTTATTCAGTCCCATGGTTACCTACATAAATTATTCACAATAAAATTATATATGACAATATTAGGCCAGTCATATCGAACATTAAAATCGCAAACTAACGTGTAGTTCTGATTTTTTAATATGTTGTTAGGGCCACTACCAGTAGCGTATATCCAAGTTTGCAGCTTCGAAAGACCTGTGCTCACTTTGCAGCACTCGAAAACCGCGAAATTTTCGCACTTTTTTTGGTATTCTCAATATAGGTCCTAAACTGTGCATTTTTTTTATAAAATATTTTTTAAACGTTTTTAAGGAGACTACATTTTGAGACCAGAAAAAGCTCTGTAGGTTCAATACTTACCGAGATACAGCTTTCCAAAAATTGACCATTTTTTTTTCAAGTAAAACTCTCCAATGTACTGGAAAAAAGTTATTAGCGTCCAAAGTTACAAGTTTTTTACCAAAAGTTCTTTCTCTTTGGGGTTGCGCAGCCCCCTAAAACGGCCAAAAACCACCCCCGAGCGGGGTTAAGCGCGCATTAAGTTATTCCCTTTCCGAAAAAAATGTTTCTTCCCTGTTTTTGAGGACGCTGAGCATGACGGTGGTGTTGAAACTTGCCGTCGACTTTCACCAATCTCTCCATCGGCCAAATCTCAGAATCCTCTGAAACGGGGAGATAACCCAATTTTGCTGGTGATATAAAAAAAAAATCACCCGTTTTGGGGTTGAGATTTGGTTGGTGAAGGGGTTGGTGAGAGTCGGCGACAATTTTTAACACCAGCACCATGCTCAGCATCCTCAAAAACAGGGGAAAACATTTTTTTCGAAAAGGGAATAACGTAATGCGCGTTTAACCCCGTTCGGGGGTGATTTTTGGCCGTTTTGGGGGGTTGAGCAACTCCAAAGATAAATTTTAATATCACCACCGTGTTCCGCATTCTCGAAAATGGGGGAGGGGGAGTCTCGTTCCAGCTCAAAATATTTACATGTTCGTCTGACTCACACACGCCACTATTGATCTGTGTTATAAATTTAAGTATAAAATTAATGTGAAACGCGTGTTCTTAGCATAGATTTAACGAAATGTCGTTGATCTTAATTAATTTGCGTTGTATTAATTACAAAAGCGAGAAATGCAGCGCGAATCGCGAGTATTACAGGCTTCAAAATAGCCCGAAATGAGCAGCGCAACTTCGAGCGTGGATTGGCGGGCAAGGAATCAACCGATCGGGATGAATTTTTCTTCTAAATACTGGAAATTGAGTTTACTTTAAAAAGTAAACTGTCGGTGGGGGCTCAGATGCACTGGGAAGAGATGCGCGCGGACAAACTGGGCGCAAGAACTTTTGGAAAAGAACTTGTAACTTTGGACGGTAAATACTTTTTTCCAGTACTTTGGAGAGTTTTACTTGACAGACATTCAATTAAAAACTAAATCCTGACAAGTCCAACGACCTCAGAACGATTGCTGTGGGATTATAACAACGCGAGATATGAGCTATTGAAGAAAAAAACAGAATCCAAGATGGCGACGGACAGGGCAATTTGAAGAATGCGCAAATTCAGGGTTAAGGTCTTCATCGAAGACCCTTTCGAATGAGCACCAAAAGAAAAACATGTATCTGAAATATTTGGGTCAATCTATAAAATATTTCTAAATGCACTGGACTAAACGACCAACTTCCGCAAAAATCGCGCCAAGTCCAGTGCATTTGGAAATTCGGTTGATTCCGCGCCCGCCAATTCATGCTTAAAGTTGCGCTGTTCATTGTCGTGCTATTTTAAAGAAGAAAGAAAAGAACAAGAGTGATGAAAAAGACGATGAGGAGCGGAGTGAAGAATAAGAAGAAGCATGAGATGAAGAAGAATGAACGAAGAAGATGAATTAGAAGAAGATAAAGAAGAAGAAGAAGAAGAAGAAAAAAGGGAAGAAGAAGAAGAAGAAAAAAGTTGAAGAAGGAGAAAGAAAAGAAGGCGAAGAAGAAGGGAAGAAGAAGCAGAGGAAGAAGAAGAGAATAAAAAAAGAAAAGAAGAAGAAGACAAAGTTGAAGAAGAAGAAGAAGAAGAAGAAGAAGAAGAAGAAGAAGAAGAATAAGAAGAAGCAGAAGAAGAAGGAGGAGGAGGAGGAGGAGGGGGAGGAGGAGGGGAGGAGGAGGAGGAGGAGAAGAAGAAGAAGAAGAAGAAGAAGAAGAAGAAGAAGAAGAAGAAGAAGAAGAAGAAGAAGAAGAAGAAGAAGAAGAAGAAGAAGAAGAAGAAGAAGAAGAAGAAGAAGAAGAAGAAGAAGAAGAAGAAGAAGAAGAAGAAGAAGAAGAAGAAGACGGAGAAGAAGAAGAAAATATTTTCTTTAACTATTCATAACCTAACAATGCTAGCCTTGTACAATGTACGCATTGCAGGAGGTCTTAAAAAGCTCAATCTAATGGACGCGGAATTTTTATACTAAGTAGTACTTAGGTGCTCATTGAGTGCTTCTGACAGAGCACGATACATATAAAACATAATAAATATCTCAGTTAATGAAAATCGAATTTTCAAATCAAGCGAAGGACTGTATATATTATTCATTAAATTAAAATGTCTCGAGACATTATGCTGTCCAAATCGATCTTGTAATATGTTGTACTCATTGTAATTGTTTCTTGAAGATTAGTATTCAATATAATAAACACTACAAAATTTTCAATTTTTTTAAAGATACTAGATTTTTCTAGGGCCTGATTTAAAATTTAAGAATTCGGGAATTTTTCATGTCTGAAAGAAAACATAAATAATATACACTATTTGGTGCTAGGTCATAATAACTCGGACGAAACAACTTTGCTTTTTACAACTCTGAACAAAACAACTCTGGACGAAACGACTCAGGACCAAAACAACTCAGTACCAAAACGACTCCGGGCAAAACATCTCTAGATGAAACAACTCAGAGCACAAACACCTCAATAATAATTTCAACTCATTACACAATATTACATTCAATCGAATTTCAAATTATTTTCATTTAAATTACAATTCGCATACCCGTTTATCGTTCACCCCGGAATTGTTTTTTTAAAAACTCCACATTTGCCCCTTCTCGTTTCACTGCGAGACAATTCGCATACCCCTTTATCGTTCACCCCGGAATTACAATTCGCATACCCGTTTATCGTTCACCTCGGATTTTTTTTTTAAAACTCCACATTTGCCCCTTCTCGTTTCACTGCGAGACAATTCGCATACCCCTTTATCGTTCACCCCGGAATTACAATTCGCATACCCGTTTATCGTTCACCCCGGAATTGTTTTTTTAAAAACTCCACATTTGCCCCTTCCCGTTTCACTGCGAGACAATTCGCATACCCGTTTATCGTTCACCCCGGAATTGTTTTTTTAAAAACTCCACATTTGCCCCTTACCGTTTCACTGCGAGACAATTCGCATACCCCTTTATCAAAAAAAGCGATGGTTTTCAATCTTCATGAAAATGTGAATTTTAAGTTGTAGTCTCAAATTCACTCATAAACAAGTCATTGTAACCGGGGGTATTTCGTCCGAAGTTGTTTTTGCCTAGAGTTGTTTTGAGCCGAGTTCTTTTTCCACCGAGCTGATTTGGACAAAAGTTATTTTAACCTAAGTTATTTTGAGCGAGTTGTTTTGATCGGAGTTATTCTGGACTCAGTTGTCCATGTCGGGCACCACACTATTTATAATAGTCTTTACGAATCTTCACGTTATAGTAAAATTTTTAATAATATTAAGTAGCGTGAAAATAAATAATAATATGAACAAACGCGTTATCAATAAAAAACTCGGGTCGCAGTGCGAAACCCTGCCGACAATATAGTGTATTTGCTTTTATAAGCAGTGTGGCTCTATTGTATGAACTTAACTTTGTTTTTGGACAAAATAAAAAAAATTACCCCTTAATACACCCCTTCAAACAACATTTTTTTACTTAATTTCAATACTATATACCAATTTAACATCTGTACCAAATTATATACACCCTTCAGTATGTAAATCCATATCAATAAACTTGCGTTTTCATAAAATTTGTAAGTCCGGTTCTGTCGGGCCGATTTTATTAAAATTTTAGCAGCACATTTCAATAATTATGAAAGGGTTAAATTTCAAATTTGAAACGATTCTGAGAATTTTTTCGGTATTTTTGGGCCCAAAAACATTTTTCAACCCCTAAATACCCCCCTTAAAATGGCCCGATCGGGCCCATTTTAAATAGGCTTCTTGCGATGATGGATTCCAACATGTGGACCAAATTTCATTTAAATCGATTAAGTCTGTCGAGAGTTATCGTGGTCACACATATATATATAAATATATATATATATATATATATATATATATATATATATACATATATATATAAACATTTCCAAAAATGGTGCCAAACTTCTTAGAAAGTTATGAAACGTCGAGAAATTTTGGTCCGACCCCTAGGTCCCGCCATCCGACCGACGCCAATAGTGTAAGTGCCTTATGGCAAATACACTAAAAACATAATATTTATTTATTTATTCAGTGAAAGCATACATCATTAAACATACTTCAGCTTGAAATTTTTTGCTCACTTGTTTTTGTTTGGTAATTTTGTCATCGTACATAACCCATAACCTGTTAGCGTGATTGTTAATTAGTCAGTATTATAAAGCGCACTAAACTCGAGAATGCAGCACCAAAATAGCACTTAATTTTAAGCCAAAAATTATTCGATTCCGTCCATTTTTGCATGCTCTTTTTCATTTTTACATGCTCTTTTAGTATTAAGATAGCAGTGTTCGATATTGAAAAAATAAAAAAAAATATTTTTTGACGTATCGTTCGTTGTCGTAAACTTTTTTTATATTTTCTGCATTGCACTCTTTGAGCACAAATAGATGGCGTATTAACTGGGTTCATCTGTTAATATTTTTACGATATTCTAGCAATGCAATGATAACTTAATTAAAAGTTAGCATGGCTGTTAATTAGTCAGTACTACAAAGCGCACTAAATTCGCGAATGCAGCACCAAAATAGCACTAAATTAGCACTAAATTTTAAGCTAAAAATTATTTGATTCTGTTCATTTTACACTGCTGGCTTTACGGACCTATAAAATCGAAAAAACCGGTCAAAGTGAAAAAGTAGATCGGCATTGTCAGACCTAAACTAAAACAATATATCAGTGAAGGAATCAGGAACTAGGACGAACATTTTGGAAAATTTATTCACAGCCACCCCAGAGGTAATTTTGACAAATATATTACTTTTCGATTAAAAATGGAAACACTAATTGACACAGAGTGCTCTAATAAGAAAAGTGTTCATTAAATATTAAATTCTCATAGGTATAGTTAAAATAGACAATAAGACATTTGTGTGCTCGATCAAAACTCGGAAAACCACTTTACGTAAACAATTTTTTCGACATCGTATTTTTCCCATTTTAGTAAAAAATTACTATCTTGAAAAAATTACCTCCGTAAGGATGACCGAGAACAAATTTTTCAATTTATTAGTTAGCATATGAAGGGCACACGGGAAGAAGGCGGTTTGTCAAAAAATGTAAATTGTGCAGGAGAGCATTTTAAAGTGATTAAGATCGTACCATTTACATGCTGATGCATTTCTTTCAACGCTTATAACTTTTGACCTAGAGTATTCTTGTCTAAAATGAATACACCAACAGAAAGGTACGACTTTTGACTACAAGATGGCATAAAAAAAATTTTGAATTTTTACTGACAAATCGCCTACTTCCCGTGTATCCTGCATATGGTAGGTCTATAATCTCTTCATGGAAATTTAATATACAAAAATTACCCTTCTTGCCAGAGAACTTGGCGTCAAGCGTTTTCATTTTTAATCGAAAAGCTCTATCTTGGAAAAGTTACTTCTGCAGGGTGACCACGAACAAATTTTGAAAAATTGAAGAGATGGGGAATCACAGATATTTTAATTTTAACATAATTATAACAAATGTCAACTTATTAGCACTATGGACCTATAAAAGTCTACGCCCAACCATTTTTAGGGGTTAGAGAGGGAAAACCACAGTTTTTTTATTTTTTCGTTACCTAGCACGCATACCAAATTTCAGCTTTCAGTAAGTGAGTGGATAATGAAATCAACGAATTTTGCACATTAATAAGTAGCATAGTTGTACCTATAATATAAAATTGAAATGTTATTATCCTATTCTAAAAATTTGAGACCTGAGGTTCAAAAATACGCTGAATCGCTTCAAGAAAAGGTATGCTACCCAGATTTAACTTTAAATGGCACCTACAGTTACAATTTACAATTTATCACTACACCACTGCTCATCAACGCGTTCTCCCTTGATTTACATATTATAAGATGCCAAAACTAATAATTATTTGTCTTATGTCATTGACATAAGAGAAATTTTAAGCTGATCAGACTTATTTAGTTGGCTTGATAATATACAGCAAAAAAATCAGTATAACATACTATGAATGTCTTATATCGGAAATTGAGTTTTTCAATGTATTTCATCGGAATGGGATTCTGTTTAAAAAGAGCATAATGTAGGTAATTACTTTTTTTATTTTGTACAGATTAAGTTCTAACTAAATAACGTTTTACGAACATATTTTTTAAATCAAATCCATAAGTACTAATATTATAAATGCGAAAGTAACTCTGTCTGTCTGTCTCCTTTTCACGTCCAAACCGCTAAACAGATTTCGATCTTTGACAAGGAGGATTGAATCCTGAGGAAGGACATAGACTACCTTTTGTTTCAAAAAAATACCTGAAGGGAGTGAAATAGGGACACCCATCATTTCTCAAGTTAGGGATATAAAAATTCGTATTTAGGCTTTTGGCAAAAAGTAAAGAATTACGTCATGTTTCAGCGTTTCTGCAAAATCATCCCTCAGGGGGTAAAATGATCTCAAAATTCACATGACGTAATATATAATCTATACTAATAATATACCTTTGCGCCGCTGAGCCTGCTATCCGGAAGTTTCGTCATAGTAACTATAGCATAATTTCGTAGCATATTATTAAAGTATCTAATTAATAAAAAGTACCTACTATAAAACAAGAAACATTATTCACATTCTAATGATTATTAACAAAAACGCGGTAGTTTGAATAAAAATTTAAAAAAACACAAATTAATGGAGCTTCGTTTGTTTGTTACGTAACAATTTACACAATACATAAGAACAGGTACTTTTGATACATATACGTACCTATTAGATAGTTCTTAATATTCGAGGGTTATAACTTTTAAAAATTATTTTTAAACGTAAATCATACAACAATGATCATGCTGTTTGTAATCAAGAGACCCAGGTTCCACTCCCACGATCGACAACTGTGGGGGAGATTTTTTCATGATTTTGCTGTCACTGCAGATCGACGATCGTGTTGGCATATTACGCTAGAATAATTTGTATTTGGAAGTTCTGGGTTCTAATCTTGCCATCAATTACCCTAACCAAGATTTTTTCATGATTTTCTCGTCTCCGGAGGAGCGTGATATTAGTGGCACAACACTAAACTTGGAATCGGGAGATTCGGGTTCTGCACTGGTCTCGCTATCAACTGTAAACTATTATAAGATATTTACGGTTTTATTTCACTGCTATCTATAAAATAGCTGCTTGTAAAGTCACTCATTCCGTACTATCAGGAGCGGATCTACGTAGGGACTAATAGCGCTTAAGCCCTGGGCCCCCAAGTGCCAAGGAGCCTCAAAAATTAAATTGTGATCATAAATTTTTAGTACTTTTTTATTACAAACTAAAGGTCCGGATCAACTTCACACGAATTTGTAGATTTCCACGGTTTTTTCGTAGACTTACGTTGCAAAATTGGTTTCCACGAAAAGCAATATTATTTTAACATGATAACATATTATGATTGTGAAAAAAACTCTAATAATTTATAGAGATGATGATCCTGTTCAAATGTTAGAAGATTAAGAAGGACGAATCCTGGTGGCATAGGATCGATGAATAAAGCAAATACTGAAGGTTTTTATTGCATTTTTATTATCTTTTATTATAATAAAAATGCAATAAAAACCTTCAGTATTTGCTTTATTCATCGATCCTATGCCACCAGGATTCGTCCTTCTTAATCTTATAACATATTATAGTCTATGTCCATCCTGAAGGTCCATTCTAAATATTGAAATCGGATGAGTAGTTTTAGAGATTACTCTCCGCATACACACAAACTCACAAAATTTGCAGTCCCTCTTTATGATATTAATATAGATGAGCACTTATTGTAAAAAATAATGATTTGTCAAAATTTACCCAAGAAAATGATACTTATTCATTAATAATCATTCTCATGGGTGAATATTGACAAATTTTTGAGCAACTTTTGACATTATTTTGGTTAAATTTGACGATTTTTTGGATGATTTTTTACATATATTCTTGGGTGAAATTTGGCAATTTTTTGGGTAAATTTTGACACTTTTTCCAGTGTACTTTGACAATGTTTTGGCTGAGTTTGTAATTATTTGTATGGTCTGTCAATGAATTTCAACACTGGTGGTGACAATAAAAATGAATTTAAAACCTAGAAATAATTCTTAATCGAACAAAAAAATGGGACCCCGTTGAATTTCAATAAGCCTTTGACCCCTATAACCTAGGTCCGCCCCTGTGCACTAGAGTTGTAATAAAAAACAAAAGTAAGCGATCTAACCATTTCAGCAGTCATTTTCAACTATTTTTAAAGCTACCATTAGAATTATATGAAATACAAAAGTAAGTCCGAATAGTAAGTTTCGTACACTACCTATAAAAGACCTGCACAATCAGCACAGCACAAACCTGCAACCTGTACGATGTCATACACTAAACCAGCGTAAATCAGCACAAAGCGGCATCACAAATCAGCAATTTTTAGTGCTGGTTTCGTGATGTGCAGTAGGCATTTTGCTGTTTTCGGGTAGTTTTATCAATGCAAATTAATTCATAAAAACGACACATCACTAACACATTAGATCGATTCAGCATGGCCAGGAAGAAATAGCAAGCGACCTACTGACGGTTGTCGCTGACTGCTGGTGGCTGATTGCTGGTCTATTGTGCGCTACTTCATTAAATAACTAAGAGTACCTACACGGAAAGGCTTTTCCACTCCCTGACGTGCTGGCCGTACTTGATAGGTGTGACGTGTACGACACAATTTGATTTTCAATAAAAAACATGTTAACTCCTCAAAAAAGTCATTAAAAGGTGGAAAATAATGAAATTTAGGGATCGGCGCAAATTTAATTGCTAAAACTTTTTATATCTACTCTTATCAAATTACCGCTAACCTTTTAGTAGCTTTTTGAAAGAAGTTTATACATATTTTTTTTTAATTTTTAACTTTTTTGTGGAGTTGAAATATGTAGTTGGTACGTTATTAATTATTAAGCGACTTCTTATTTTTTGATATTTGATTACTAAACTTACAAAATGCATATACCTGCTAAGCAGATCTAAATAAAAATAATGTGTGACCATTAAAATCGGTTTAAACTGGAGGAGATTTCGTGACACATACGTTAAAAGTTACTAAACTGACTGCGCATACGTATACCTATTACTTTCTTTCTTTGCATGAATTAATTATCATTAACTTTTACAACTGCCTTGATTATTATTGTTGTTTATCTTTTCTTGTAATGTCTAAAATTATTCTGTAATTAAAACATTAATTACAGAATAATTTTACATCGTATTATTTTAGTAAATCGTACAAGTCTCAAACTCATACTTCGTTAGCGGTGAAGGTATCTAAAACGGTAGATGCAATAAGGCTATTATAAGCCAAAGCTGATGTAGAGGTTGTGATATTTTACGGTCTTGTCAATATAGCACAGGTTAATTAATTAAACAGACTTTTATTGAATAAACTAACAAATATTAGAGAATTAGTTCTGAATAGAGATTTTTTATTTCTGCGACTAACGACAAATTTAAGTTAATTAGGAATTGGCAAACAAGTGTAAGTCAGCTGTGTTCACTTTGAAAATAGTATGTATTATTACATCACAAGGGTAGAAAGTTTAAAATTCTTGATCTGTGCTTCATGATGTGCAGTTCAAGGCTCTCAAATTTTCTGCCAGTGCGGTGTATACTATTTTTCTTCATACCTCGGTCGAGAATACGATTAAAAATTAATTACATAAAAACACAGATATATTCCAAGCAAGCAGCTTTGAGGTTATACGTAAAAACGCGAATGACAGCTGTTCGCGACTATTGGCTGGCGATAGTAGCGGCAGGTATCGGTGTACATGATAACTATTTTTTTATAGCCGGGCGAAAGTATGTACTTCCGGCATCAGTGCGTGTAATCCCACCAATGCATAAATGTTTTCTGCCTTAAAATTGATGCCTGAACTGCGTACTTTCGATCGAGGTTGAATAAAATTATATTATTTATGATTGTAACAATAAATTTACTTTTCCAAGTGAAAACTTGCCAACTTCTTAGATCTCACTTTTTTCACTCAGCAAAGTCACTTGTTCTTTGTATCGAACTTGGCCCTTTTTTCAGATTTATGTTTTTGGTTACTAACTTTGTACATACGAAAAAATTTCATAAACAAATGTTCATTTTGAATACGTTCAGGTAGAACTGACCATTAAATCCAGCTTTGATTAACGTCTAATTATACTCTTTAATAAACAAAATTTTCTACCAATTTTTCAGACAATATATTAAAAAAAATAATTAATAATCCAATTGACGTTTCGATCCGGATTTGGATCTACCTCAGAATAATACTTGAGCTACAAAAATGTAACAAATAAAAATTAAAAAATGTTTGAGTTGTTTCAATATCAAAATTTTTAATGAGAAAAATAATAGCTTATAAAGCGACTTATACATCCGGTTTGCTCGCGGCGTTCATTTGATGTTACTTAATACCTATAAACACATTGCTAAAATGCACTTCTTTTTTCATACAGATGATTACAAAATAACAGTTTTCCTAAAAAATCTTCAACCAGCACAAACTTACATTTACAACAAAGGATATTTTAAAACAATGGACGGCGTTTTTGGGAAAACGTGAAGGTGTGCTCTAGGGGAAGATAGAAAACTTCTCCGCATCAGAGAATGTAGATCCTGGAACTATATAAATCCGAAACTACCGAAGTCTGGAATTGTAAATTGTAGTCGGAGAGCCAGTTCTAGTTTCTACCGGTTGAAATTTTATTTTTTTAACAGAGAATGTAGTTCCTGGAACTATATAAATCCGAAACTACCGAAGTCTGGAATTGTAAATCGTAGTCGGAGAGCCAGTTCTAGTTTCTACCGGTTGAAATTTTATTTTTTTAATTTTAACTACCGCCTGTCAATACGTTAACACCAATCAAAATTGAGGAATGACTCAGGACTCGAATTATCCATCGAGGTTATCAATTAATTGTTCTTCAATAAAAAAAAAAACTACACTAAAAAAATTTAATCAATATAGAAACTCATGCGTGCAACTGATCACCATTCCCAAGCTATTGGTATTATTTTGACCGACATTTAAATACTGTTAAAAGTGTATACCTAACTGTGAGTCAGTCTGTATATTATGCATTGTTGTGCGTAAGTGATTATTGGCGAGTGGTTTATGATATCTCGATAGGTGATACCGATGGATCCGCCGTCACACCTGACATAATTTAACTATAAAATCAGAACTTGGAGGAATTTGATAATCAGTTGATTTGTTAGCTTCAGGCAAGATGAAATGTGGTGCTTGGATTATCAAAATTAAAATTATTACACGGGTACGTAGGGGATGAGTGTTATCTGTGATTGAAAATCAATATATATATTTTATATGGTGCCCTTTTATTATTGCAGTTGAAGAATTAACCACCAATTTTTTTTTAATTACAGTGAAAAATACACGACGTTGTCAAAAATCCAGACATATTTCAAACGCGAAAACTTAATACATTTCTGTTTCCGTTCTTAAAAAGCTAACCATTTGGTACAAACAAATCGTTTTCCGGAAAAAGTTGAGTTTCTGATGGATATAATGTTGAGACATTTTTTGACTAGATATACATGATAAATAAAGTGAAAACTTTTTTTTGTGGATTTTTGACCTCTCATATTTCTTTTTGTGAAGACAAAGCTAAGGTCTAGTCTTTTACAATTTTAATATTTACATCCCTAAAATTGTCGCCTTTAAGCCCATTGAAATAAAAAAAAAAGTAAATTCTAATATATACGTATTTTACAGGTGCCAATAATATTTTTGTTTTTCACAATTTTATCATGTTTGGGAGATGAAAGGTAAGTTTACAAACAATAATTAATTACAAATATGATCTGATAAAAATGAACTACTAGAATATCATCAGGATTATATTAGAGCTCTGATACGTCATTATGAATGTAAATATGGCGAACGCCCCAAAATGGCGGATCATTTTTTTTTCACAAACCCTTCAAATATGGGTATCAAATGAAATGGGGTATCAAGTAAAATATAACAAGCTATAAGGTACCAAAATAAATGGAGATAGTACGGTTCTCTTAATGGAGCGGCAAAGCATAGGTATCTACTAAAACTACACCGTTTATATTAGGTACATTGAGATGTATAAATGTATGAAAGTGTATAAATTTTGAATCTATGAACAAGTGTGACGAAGGCCTGAAGAAAATTTTGCAGAATGCAATATCTCTGCGACGGACCATTCGGTGGTGGATCAAAAATATTAATTTTGGAAGGCATTTGCTTCAATGTCCGCACAGAGTTGTAGAGATATTGTAAGCAGCAAAACTTTCTTCAGATCTTCGCAATACTCGTTCATGACCATCAAATGACTTTAAATTTTTCAATAAATAAAATTAACGACCAATTTTATTTATTGAAGAATTCTAATCAGACGTTAATCAAAGATTTGACTTTAAATTTACTCTGGTTCCATTCCAATTATTATAACAACAAAGCTGACTGAAGCGTTACTTTTGATCAGGAAGAAATATTTATAGCAAGAAAATCATTGTACCGATTGTTAACCAATAACCAAAAGGCTTCAGGGAAATCCCCATCTACGAAACACGAAACTATTGACTAGTCTTCTCAAATTAAACATTATAACGGATGGGTTCAACAACTAATATAGATATTCCAATTTACAGAAGATAGTGTTCAATTAGCACTTTCTAAAACAAGCAATTTGTATCATTTGGTCAGCTCAGCATTATACTATGATTAAAAACTAATTAAAAAGTGGATTCATGTAAGTCTAATTAGAAGGGTAATCACTAATCAGTTACAAATTTATGTACGTTTTCATTATTTTTTACAATTTTTAACAATTTATTAATAAGAGATTACCAATGCAAATGTATATAAAACAAGAAAAGCTAACGCTTTTCACAGAAAACCCTTCGGGTTTTCCTGAGTAACTGTATGTACAGAAATTAGAAAAGATATATTGCATTGTATATTAAATTTTATACCATCGATACATTTACAAAACGGTCTGTCTATCAGTGTTAAATTTCTTTTTATTAACTGATTGTTAACGGGTCTATAGGCCCGCAACAATAATACATCGACGCCCAGAGCGTCTGTTTTCAGTTGACTAATTATTAGTTTTAAACGCCTTATTTATGAATACATCTTAAAAACAGTTTGTACAAACATTATTACTTATCGACAACAAAAAATAAAATCATTGTTTTATAAATAATTTTTTATTTTGTGAAACTGCGTTTTCGAAAATGAATATTATCTATTTCGGGGACCCTTTACATGTTTTCAAACCAGAACAAAGATTATACATGACAATTTATCATAAACCTATTGAACGGGAGACAACCAGTTACAAGTAGGGATCTACCGATAGGTACCGATATCATATCAGTTATCGGCCAAAAACGGCCGTTTGGCCGATTATCGGTATCGGCCGATAGAAATGTTGGATATCGGCTTATCGGCCTAATAATAAAACTAAATACTAATTTCTCATTTAATGCTTACTAAAAATAGGTAAATAAAAAATTAAGCTACTACCAGTAGATACTTAAGTACCTTAATTTTTGAATTTTGTTTTAAAAACCTCAGAAAAATTGTAACCTACTTTTATTAAGCATTGAATGAGAAATTAGTATTTAGTTTTACAACTGTCTCACAAATAAGTCATTTATTCGCGCGAAGATACTCATATTATGCTATGTAATATGAATAAAATGTCACAGATTTTTTTGATTAAACAGGCATCATTCAAGTTCCCATTTCAAAGTTCAGCATATAAGAATTGATTTTAACCGATTGAAAAAAAAGCGGTTATTGATTTGTCATATATAATACATATATAATACATATATTTATTTTTTTCGATTTCTGTTTAATAGACCATATTATATTCAAGGTGGTCACACATAAACTTAATTTAAATCGGTTCAGCCGTTTTTCTTTCAGTTTAGTATTAAAATATTAAGGAAGGCAGTTATAACAAATTAATAACGTGAGAATTACATATTGCAACGCACTAAAAAATAAAAAACAAATATTTACTTTTTAAAATTGAGTCTTCTTCAAAAAGTGTAAAATAAAGCTTTAAGATACATAAAACGCTACAGTAATTAAATGATTATATTATTTTAATGACTTAACTAAAAAGACAATAGAATATAAAAAATCAAATATTCTTAATGTTATTGGGTAAAAATCAGGAACACATTTTTATATTTAAAGCCTCTTTATATATTTTAAGAAACCTTAGGTGCAAGACATTTAAAATTTTTTCTATGGCCGATACGATACCGACTATAGAAATATCGGTATCGGCGAAAAAATCGTATCGGTCGAACCCTAGTTAAACTGTTAAAGTGTTGTCGAGATATATCCCGAGAAATTTTATATTTTTTGTATGAATTGTCGTGCGCTTCTCTAATGAAAACTTGACATTGCCTTTGTTTAGTTTTAGGTTGTTGGACTAAAACCATTTTTCTGCCTCCGACAGTGCGTCATACTTCTAGATAGATGTTTTCAAAATTGTCCTATCATCCGCAAACTCTAAAACAAAAAAAGTTGGATTTTAGTTTTACAAAACAGTCAGATAAAATATTTGTAACCGTAGTTATCGGTTGTATTGTTATTATAATTTTTTATATTTTGCATATTAATTAGTATTAAATAGTGTTCGACCGAACTTTCCGTTTTCGTTTCGGTGAGTAATTGGAGTTTCGGTGTTGTCAGAAAATCTGCCGAACTACCAAAACCGAAACTCGTTTCGTAAGCTTCTGTACGGCGTTCGGGAGCGATTAGCGTAGTGATTATTGATACGAATAGATAGTTAGTTTTTTTTACCAACTAAACTATTAATTTATCAAATAATTGCTTCTATGAACACAAACGCATTATCTGCAATAGTTAAAATGAACAAAGGTTTAAAAAAGGGAATTGCCCACGAAATAAGTTTCGGTTTCAACCTAAATTGAAACAGCAACTGAAATTCGGATCCGGTTGTAAAAACTAGTTACGGTCGAACAGTAGTATTAAATACTCACCGCGATCTTATCGTTTCACCTTTCTTCGAATTGTCTCCGGTAACTGTAACGGATACTTGAAATATTAACACATTAATAATTCACTTTGGAAATAGTCATCACCCTTCAGAAAAGGTTTCGTAGGCACCTTGACAGCTTCGTAAACATACTGAAATAAAATGAGAATTTCCTTCAAAATATTTTTATAGGTTATGTTAGAAATTAAGGTCAATTATTATCAATTCAAATAAAACTCACTTACCAAGTGACCGCTTCTCATTTACACTATAATTTGTGTTTTTTTTTACGTTTTGCTGACATGTTTTTTTTAAATTTTTAATAACTGAACACGTTTCGCGCTTTATCTGTCAAAAAAACGCGGGACTCACATAGAAATGAAGTTGTCCAATGTTCAGGTATACCTATCTGTCACTAACATGTATATTATTAGTGATTTTAATCATTCTAAAGGTTTTTAATAAATAATGTCAACTGGATTTATATTAATCTCTCACTTTGACATTTTTACATTTATTTTAAAAGCAGGTGAGATATTTGTCTTAAAACTAATACGTAAATATTTTTGTATGATATAGGCTAATCAGCTGTTGTTCTTTATTCATTGACTACTTAAAATATAGTAAAACCTGGTTTATTCGCACTACCGGAGACCTTGTACCCGGATAAACGAAAATTTGGATAATATGCAAAAGAAAACCCTTAACTAAGCAGATTTATCGTTATTACATTAAACATTAACATTAAATTAACAAAAATGTCTGCATCACTGATTCTGATTAACCGAAAATTCTTATCAGCGACAAATGGATAAACGAGATTTTACTTTACTTAAATGAATATGCTGAGCCAGTTGACTCTGCGGAAAAAAGAGTTGACAATCATTTGAAATATAGAATTATCCTAAATTATGCAAAAAAAGTATTTTTAACGTATTTACAACATTGAAAATTATGTCATTTACAGACAAAAAGCGATTTCTTGAAGTTTAAGACAAATTTCGTGATAATTGGAGAGTTATTTAAAAAGTTATGGCACTAATCAAAAAAAATATTTTTAGGCAAGCCAACAGAAATTAATTCATAACGGTCAAACGCAGATAGATAGCAGTACATTTTATATGCCAATCGGAAAGGTAATGAACCGATGCACAAATCTCCTTCGATAGTTTTTTTTTGTAGCTTACATCATATAGGAGCTACGGAGGTTTGTTTGACAAATTATGGCCAAAAGGGCACTAATTTTTTTAATTACATAAATTAAACTTAGCATGGCTCTTGACATGATGGTAACGCATCTGTGTCCAAAATTTCGTCGAAAACAGATTTCAGTTATTCGAGAAAACATACGACATAGGAATTCATACAGGATTATTGCGAATACAATATACATCGTGGGCTGGGCCACGATGTATAATAATTCATAGGCGACAAATTCCTGAAATGTCAATGGAGACAAAATACTAAAGATAAATATTTTGCGTGTGCTTCAGATATTAATATGATCGCAAAAAAACGCATTTCATCCTCGCCGATCGAAAAATATGAAAAAATCTTAAGCGGTTGAAGAATTTGATTTCTACTTGGTGTATAAATTTAAAATGTTTCAAACTATATTTTTGCTTGAAATTTCACAATGAAAAAAATTGTCATGATACATCTGTGGACTAAAGGCTTTAATTTAAAACGAAAAAGTGTGTCAATCGTTTGAAAGAAATAGAGCTTGTGTTTTAAATAATATATAGATAACGGAAATGTGTAGGGCACTGACAGTAGTAATGCTCGTGGTCTCTTTGACGAAAAAAATGTCGGGAAATGGATGTTAAACATTACATTATCTACTAGCTTTCGCTCACGACTTTCATCGATTAGTTAATTTTGGTTTTCTCTTTGAGAAATTTTGAGAAAATGCGTAAAATTTGTCTAAGATTCGTGTTACCAAATTAGACAATTATTGTTATAATCTGATGACTACGGAACAGATTGCAATCAGACATATTATGCAGCTTAAATTCTGATCAAATAATGAAAAATAAAACTGCTAGATAATCGATCGGCTCTTGAGATTTAAGCGAACAAACAGACACTGAGACACCGTGTTTTAGGAGGGTAGAGATTAGCACATTACATTAAATAATATGTTGCCACAAAACGTTCACTATTCACTACATGCATGACATCGAGTAACTCTAGAATAGGACTTAGAGTATCCATCGTAGTAAACAGCGGAACAACCCGGGTGAAAATATACGAAAATATACGTAAGAGTGAAAATCGACTGAAAAATTTTCGAATTTTTTCTGTTTAAGAGTAGTCGGAAAACGAACGGAAAATAGACTTAGTGAACAAGATGAGATGGATTTAAACGTAAAAGGATAAATTATGAAATATTTTCAAAATACAGCTAAAAGTGCCTCTTCTATAAGTTTTTTTATTAAATAAGAAATAATAGTAATCGTCAATTTAAGTACAAAAAATTCTTGCATTTAACAACGACCCTATTCTGTGAAATTTTCTACAAATCGACTTATTTGAATTGCATAGTTTACGTCAGTTAAAAAAGGACTTTCGTAAAACACATTTTTTATGTTTAAAATGACGGCTACATTTTCTTGAGCACATCCTAAAAAATCCTAGCATTGTCACATTATTTAAATTTGTCAAAAATAATATTGTCATATGTAGCTGACAGATTAACCCTTGACGGCCTGGCAGGTCTTCGATACCTTCATCAGAGAAGGTATAAATACCGGCCGTGTGAACTTAGCACAACAAAATAGGAAAATAAAAAAAAATAAGTGTACTTGCAGCACGCCAAATTGTACTAGCGTACTTACCAAGTTTTAAAAAACGTACCTTAAATTTAAGCCATAATAAATCCAAAATAAGAAATGCTGTGCTAAGTTCACAATTTCAATATTTCAAAACCTCGCACAAGCAAAGCACTAACTTCATTCAAGAAAATATAATAAGAAAAAATGTAGTACATTTGTGCGTGCCAAGGGTACAACAAAAAATAAAATTTAAAAAAAAAAATCAAAATTCACAATTTTCGAAAAAAGTTAATTTATTTTAAGTGTTTCGTTAGCATGCGGCTTAGATAAAAAACTTTTGTTTATAAAGTTACATTGTAGAATTATTTTTTACAGTAGAAGGGGAAAAATTTTGAGAATTCAAAAAATTCGAAAAAAGACTAAATTTGCTTGTTGTACCGTTGACACGCAGTCTAGATAAAAAAACTTTTGCTTATAAAATTATTTTGTAAAATCATTTTTAAAGTAATACGGGCACTTAATGTAAATTTTTAAAATTCGTAAATTTTGACTCTTTACGATATTTTTGAATTTTTAGTCCGTACTACTTTAAAAAATGATTTTACAAAATAATTTTATAAGCAAACGTTTATTATCTAGACCGCGTGCCAACAGTACAACAAGAAACTTTTGACTTTTTACGAAATTTTTGAATTTTAAAAATTTTTAAGTGCCCGTCCTACTTTAAAAAATGATTTTACAAAATAATTTTATAAGCAAAAGTTCTTTATCTAGACCGCGTGCCAACAGTACAACAGGAGATTTGTGACGTTACGAAATTTTTGAATTTTAAAAAATTATATTGTGTCCGTACTACTTTAAAAAATGATTTTACAAAATAATTTTATAAGCAAAAATTCGTTATCTAGACCGCGTGCCAACGGTACAACAAGAAAATTTTGACTTTACTCGAAATTTTTGAATTCTCAAAATTTTTTGAAGTGCCCCTTCTGCTGTAAAAAATAATTCTACAATGTTACTTAATAAACAAAAGTTTTTTATCTAAGCTGCATGCTAACTAAACACTTAAAATAAATTAACTTTTTCGAAAATTGTGAATTTTGACTTTTTTTTTTTGTTAATTTTATTTTTTGTTGTTGTACAGTTCGCACGCGCAAATGCACTACATTTTTTCTTATTACATTTTCTTGATTGAAGTTAGTTGCTTGGCTTGTGCGAGGTTTTGAAATATTGAAATTGTGAACTTAGCACAGCATTTTTTATTTTGGATTTTTTATGGCTTAAATTTACGGTACATTTTTTAAAACTTAGTAAGTACGGTAGTACATTTTGGCGTGCTACAACTACACTTATTTTTTTTTTAATTTTCCAACTTTGCTTTGCTAAGTTCACGCGGCCATAAATACCATTCTACAAAATAAGTTCAGTGATCCTTACGATATTAGAAAAAAATCGTTGTTGATACTTATTTTTTTTTACACACCTTCTTTATCACTGTTGTTTATATGAGCGTTCTAAACAACCGTTGCAAAAATTAAAACGTGATAATTTTAATAGTCCAACCTTCAGATCTTGACATTCTAGATCAACTTTTACGATAATATAATTTAAACTTGATAGATCAAACAGCCAGTTTTTCAATCTTCTAATAAATTTTTTCTAGGCTATTATGGAAAGTTTACCGTTATGAGTGACAACAAAGAATTTTAAAATATGTTAAAAACATTAATAATTGTAGTACGAACCGTGGTGAGAGAGATCGAGAACTTGGTTGGTGAAATTGTCTGTGGCAAAACACTAAAATCGCTAATAATTTTGGTAAAAAATTTGAATTGATAAAAAATATAATAAAAATTGATTGTGTATTTTGGGTAAGAAGCGAATGTGTTTTGCGATTGTGTTTTGCGATTGTGTTTTGCGATTGTGTTTTGTGATTATAACTCCGCCATCTGTCCATCGATTCACACGAAATTTTACAGGCAGGTATCTTGTGTGAACCGCCCTACGACTGTGTAATGAAATTTCAAAAAAGAAAATAATTTTGGGATAGCTTTCCATACATAGAACTGAGAGACGAAAATTTTAATTTTCGCGCATCTCTTTCCATGGTATATTATTGCATAGGACTTTAAAAATGCAGTAAAAGTTCTTAAGTGACTTTTATTTTTAGATGAATATTCTCCCAAATATAAGCTCCTGGCATAGTCAATAATATTTTCAAGGGCGGTCGGCAAGGCGAATCCCCACTTCGCGTCAACTTTGGCGTAAAAAAGTCATAGCTTTCAATAAAAATGATTTTTCTTCAATCATATCACTGAGGTTTTAGTGTTACCGTCTCTTGGACTATAAAGTCATTTTGATATAATCAGTACAGCCGCCTATATTACGAACAAGTTTTTTTTATTTTTCTTACATTCAATCGCATTTTTCTCTGAGATTTTCTTAGGCAAGATACCAAATGTAGGATATAGTCATGCAGAGGATACCAAGATCTATCAAAAATAATAACAAATTTTGTTGGGTGCTATTTAAGAAAAATATTGATATCGTCATAGCTTCTTCAAGGTTATCAAAAAAATATTTGAGTAATATCAAAAGGCAGCTTTTGACTGACGTGTGTCAGGGTGTTTCCATACAACTGCCAGTTTGGCTTTTATTCGGGTGATTACAGACTTTCTGCATGCACTGTATATGTATGTACAATGTACATTCTATAATCTATATGGTACTTAGACCGAATTGGCAAATTTCACAATTTTTATCTGTTTATTTTAATGGAATTATCACTATGATTTTTGTTAAATATTTTGGAATAGGATAGGTTATGTGACATAATTTGCAGTAGGATCATCGCGATTATACTAATGGGGACTGATTAGTAGGCCAAAAACTGACATTAATCCCAACAAAACCCCAGATGAGACGTATAATAAGTAAAAGCATATATTTTTGGCTATAGCTCAAAAATAAGATATGCCGCTTAGCCAAGTTGGGTGGAATAATTCCTAACAAAATAATTAATTGTAAAACTGTATATTATGTCGCTAAATTTTGATTTTCCTACCGTGCAAATAAATATGATGCTTTTAAAAACATAATATTACGAATGAACGTTTTCCTCTATTTGAATTTAGATATAAATACATTGAAGGTCACTTTACAGGTAGGATTATTGAAAGACCGAACCAAACTATTTGCATCAGTCATCGAACTTAGATTATGTATAAATTTAGAAATTTGAAGGCCTTTAAGTCATTGACTTGCCGTAATAATTATTATGTTAAAATACAATAACCGAAAGTTAAAAAGTTTATGCGTCAGAAACGGATGCAATCATGGTATAACATAGGAGTTTGCAAACTTTTTTTTGTATTTTAATTTTACTTTCACTGAACGATAACCGTTAATGGTTGGTACCTACATGTAAAAGGTATCTATACGCATGCGCCAATATGTTATAATAATATACAGAATGAGTCAGACCACCCGTATCAGTCGTTTTTTTCGAAAACGGTTAGTCGTAGAGAGTTGTGTCAAAAATCTGTATTATAAAAGCCCTAATGAAGAATCGAATGGTGATATTTTTTCCCCCCGGAAAGGTCGGCTTCCCTGTTAGTTTGCTCCGAAATGTTCAGAACTCCGGAATGTTAAATGGCACGATAGGTCGAAAGTGGAATTGTTGAAAAGATCTTTAAAAATTAAGCAAGTTTTGTACGACATTTTTTTTTGTTACTGCCACCCCTGTTAAGTAATATTCGTTTGAAATTATTAAATTAACATGTAAGAATAACAAACTTAATTTTAAAAGTTGGCATTTAAAATCTAGTTACCTAATTAAACAATGTCACAAATGTTCAAACTGTCTTCAATTTACTTCTAAACACTGCAGAGCTCTTCTAGATATGTTATGAGTACCTGGAAGTATTTTCCGACAAAAAAAAACAATTGCAATTATTGAAAACTTATTGTGACATTGTTTAATTAGGTAACTAGATATTAAATGCCGACTTTTTTGTTATTCTGATATGTTAATTTAATAATTTCAAACGAATATTACTTAACAGGGGTGGCAGTAACAAAAAAAATGTCCTACAAAACTTGCTTATTCTTTAAAGATCTTTTCAACAATACCACTTTCGACCTATCGTGCCATTTAACATTCCGGAGTTCTGAACATTCCGGAGCAAACTAACAGGGAAGCCGACCTTTCCGGGGGGAAAAAATATCACCGTTCGATTCTTCATTAGGGCTTTTATAATACAGATTTTTGAGACAACTCTCTACGACTAACCGTTTTCGAAAAAAACGACTGATACGGGTGGTCTGACTCACCCTGTATAAAATATGTAACCTCTTTATTATTTTTATAACAAATCGATTTAATAAAAGTAATTCATGCGTAAAATGTAAAAATATTTCCGCATTTAAATATCCAAGAAACGCTTTAGAATAATAATATTATGAAAAGAGTTGAAACTTTTATTAAAAAAATTGAAATTATGACTAAAAAATATAACACAAATTGAGACTTCAGTTGCTGAGCAATCTTTTTCTAAACAAAGTGAAACTTTTTTAAAGGCTAGGGTTATTTGGACCTACAGCTCATTCATATTGTCAATTTATTGTTCTTTAATAAAATTAATTGATATTTTTATCACTTCTCGGATAACAACCCGTTTTTAGGCGCGAATAGCGTAAGCTAAAGCGCCTATATGTACTCGCTTTGTCTGTGAATCTGTGAATCTGTGAATCTGTGAATCTGTGAGTCACGCTTTTTGTATCCAGCGTACAGCCCAAACGCCTTAACCGATTTTAAAAAACTTTTTTTTGTTCGATTCGTCTCCGGGTAACTTAAATCCTAACGTCGCCCGATTTTTGAATTTTTGTCCCAGAGGGGAGAAAATTAGGAAAAAAAAAGTTTTTTGCTTATTTCTCGCTCACTTTAAATCAGATCGGTTTGAATCCAGTCTTAAACGAAAGAGGAGAACATTTTACATATATTTCGTGTAACAGAATTTGCCCAAACAGTTTTTTTATCCCGATTTATATAGAAATAAATTCATTTTATACATAATTATATAGAAATGAATTCAATTTAATTGTTGCACGGTTTAACATGACAATTTAAAATACGAGCACCAAGGTAATTTGAAATAGAAAGGATTGATTTTTTTTTAAGTTGGACTAAGTCTAAACCAATTCTGAAAATTTTAGGGGGGGTTGCCCGATTATTTATATAAATATAATAATAATAATAATAATAATAAAATTACTGTATTTAACAACAAAAAATCGTTATTACAGGATCAGGTTAATTAATAATATACTGTTCATTTACACACATCAATTAGCAGCACATACCTGTAAAATATTATCAGTAAAAATCATTTAAAATATAAATGACTGAATAAAGTGTCATCTTATTCAAACAGCATAAATGCTCTAATTTTAAGGGCATTTATTATATAATTAAATACATCGTTTAATTTTTGAATTGACTCAAAGTTAAGTAGATATTTTTGAAAATTATGAACAGAACACTGACCAGTTATGTATTTATTTAGAAAAGCTGTTCGACATACTTTGTAATGGGGACACTCAATTAAAAAATGGTACAAATTTTCTACTTTATTTAAATTACATACTGTGCAAAACCTGTTGGTATTGATTGAATAGCTGATACCGTTATAGTGGAAACGAATATAAGCGTCACCTGCTACCCTTAATTGGCTTACAATTCGTATTTTTTTAATACCAACATTAAATTCTAAATATTTAATTGTAGCATTATCCGGCAATAGATCATAATAAATAGCACTGAATGAAGAATTTATGGCTCTATGGATGTCTAGTTGGACTAATTTGTTATGATAGGCCTGTAAAATGTTATTTTTTTCTTTTATGATTGACAGATAATTTTGTTCGTCCCATATGTGTTCAAAATTTAAATCATATAATAAGCTTCTTAATTGGGTAACCCAATTATACTTAACATTGTTATTTATATTTTTGTCCAAATCAAGCATTTTCAAGTAGCAAATTTTCGGGAATCTATAATTTGGCATTTTCAATAGTTTTACCCACCAGCTTATAGAGTTCTTTAGTATATACCAGCTCAATTTTACCCTGCCAACTTCTATTCTAATTATATACCCGGGTGTTGAACGAAGCCAAAACAAAAGAAGTTTAAAGAAATTAGTTTGTACCCTTTCTACAACCTCTCCGTACCGAAGTCCCCACACTTCACTAGCGTATAGGGCGATGCTAGCTACTATGGATTCATACAACTGAATTCGAGCGTTCCAAGATTTCACTTTTCCTTTTACAAGTATATCTCTTACCGAATTAATAGCTACATTTGCCTTCTGTACTGCACAGTTGGCTGCTAAACTGAAAAGACTGGAACTTGAAAAATTTATTCCTAAGTAATTATATGATTTTACAATTTCAATATTGTCCTCGCCGTACATAAATTTCTGAATTTTTCCAATCCTCCCCTGCTTCCTAAAAACTATAATTTTCGTTTTTCCCACGTTTACAGACATTTTATTTACTTGACAGTATGCATACAAAGCCGTAAGTTTATTTTGTACATCAGGTGCAGTCGTCGAAAGAATAACTAAGTCATCCGCATACAATAAAGTCATAATTTTATTGGCCCCATCTACATCGATACCTTCTAATCCATTTCCTTCAAAATACTGATCGAGGTCATTAAGGTAAATTGAAAAAAGTATAGGACTCAACGGCTCACCTTGCAAAACTCCTTTCGTAACTTTAATGTAGCCTGAATTGCCGTATTGCGTCTTTATTGACATCCTTGCGTTGTTATACAAACTGCTTAAAATCCTAATCAATTTAGTACTCACCCCATTATTGTGCAGTTTGTGCCATAATAAATTGTGTTCAACTGAATCAAATGCTTTTTTGAAATCAACAAAAATCGCAAACAGCTTCTTTTGATTAGTGTTTAACCGTATGTGTGTTAGACTGCTAAGAGAGAACAAGTTATCTGTGCATCCTCTACCCTTCCTGAAGCCCGACTGTGCCTCTGGTAAGATGCCGTTCATTTCCGCCCAGTTTTCAAGTCTGTTACAAATGATGCCTGTAAACAATTTAGAAATAGTATTCATGAGAGCAATTCCTCTGTAATTGTTGGGATCCGATGTCACCCCTTTTTTATATAGCATTATCATCGTCGAGTTTGACCATTCGAGGGGAGGGGTTTCAAATTCTAAAACTTTGTTAAAAAAACTGCACAAGTGAACTTGCCAATTGTCCGGCATATTTTTAAGGAATTCATTTTTTATTTGATCAGGACCTGAAGCCTTTCCTTTTTTAATTCTCAGTAAAGCAGTTTTTATTTCAAACAGTGTAATTCTGCTATCAAGATAGGGATGATTAATACAAGGCAAAACAGTGGTCAGAAGAACTCTCGTCGGATATAAAGCTGAAAAGTAAGTTTTCCATACCTCGATACTGATATTATCACTCGACTTACCTCCTCCACGAAAACCATTAACTGTTTTCCAAAATTCTTGAGTGTTTTTAACATTTGATAATTTGTCTGAGATCGACTTAAAATAGCTGGCTTTAGACTTTGCTAAAAAACTTCTGTACCCCTTTTTTGCCTTTATATAAATGTCCAGATATTCTTTTCCGAAATTATTGGACTTGTAGAGTTTCAAACACTCTTTAACGTGTTTTTTCATAGCCCTACATTCCACCGAATACCAAGGTTTATTAATATATCTGATGTTATCCCTAAAAACTGCCTTTTCTGAAGACATACCCAATTCTTTTAAAGTATCATATATTGCCTCTTTGAGTACCCTGTATGTTTCATCTATTGACTTAGATTCTGTTTTAAATTCCGTATTCATTAACTTGTTTTTGTATTGATCAGCCTTCGAATCATCCCATACTATGCACCGCTTCTTTGCAAATTCTTTTACCCTGTCACAATGGTCTGTGTCTGTAACATCAATTTTTAAGGTAAGCCTACATGGTAGATGATCCGAAGATAAAACAAAATCTTCAACTTTAAAATCTACAGTTTTATCAACAGCTACTTTATTTGCCCAAATTAGATCAGTTATGCTGTTACCGTTTGTACCAATGAATGTAGGGTTCGCGGGTGTATCACTCACGCTTCTACCGTTGGTAACCAACAGACCAAAATTTTCCATAAACGCTACTAGTTCCCTACCTCTTTTATTACACAGATCAGACGACACTCTATTAAAATTTAAATTACTTTCATAAAATAACTCAATTGTGCTTTGATTCAAGTCTCCTATTCTGGAGTTAAAATCTCCCAAAACAAAAATTGGCAAATGTGAATATTCATCGAGTAAAGAATCTAAAATATCATTGAGACTTGTTAAAATTGTAGATAAATCAATCTTTGGTTTAAAATAAGTAAAGACAATTATAACCTTTGTTACGTTAATTTTCATTTTTAAAGCCAACCAGTACTCACATTTATCAATTGTTGTTACTTCAAATTGTTTGTCATACAGCACTAATAAACCTCCACTTGCCCTACCTAAAGACTTTTCCTTAACAGCTAGACAACTTGCAAACTTATATTTATTTTTAAAAAATACAGGTAAAGTAAAATTAATATTCCAAATCCATGTTTCGTTCAAACATATAATACTGTACTTGCTGAACAGCTCCTGTTGCCTTTTATCCAATTCAAATAAATTGTTTATACCTTGACAGTTCCATATACATAAATTAAAAAAAGTATTATCGAGACTACTTATTTCACTTTTTGAGTTTGATTTTAGATTACATAGGTTTTCTGATTCCCCATGATTGCTTTCAAAACCCATTTCCTTATTATTATCCATTATTTTACTTTCTTTCAAGACCTGCGTCGTCGATTGTACACAATGATCGACAGCTGATTGGACACTGATTATTGGACATACTACACCTTGAGTATTACTATAGTCAATTACACCATCACTATATTTTGTATTAATCAGTGTATTATTATCACATTTGTTTTCACTTCTTAATCCTTTTCTTTGATGCTGGTCGACGAATTCGACCTTTCTAAAAAATAACTGTTGATTGTATTCACTGCACTTAGTTTCCTTTTTTTCTTAATTCTCTCTTCGCTGGCTCCCTCTCCCTCTTTTGATGTGCTTGCGTGGTTGTTCATTTCTTCACTCTGTACGATCATATTACTTTCCGACTGAGAAGAGTATTTTTTTTCTCGTAAGTCTTGAATAGTATACAATTTTCCCTCCAAGTACAACAAATTACCCCTCAAATAGCTCTTCTTACCTTCTTCTCTTGCTCTAATCATAAATGGAATTAACTCTTTCCTCTCCTGTATGATATCCTTTGTATAATCGTTTTGTATCCATAGATTGCTACCTTTTAGTGATTTTGAATTCTCCATTACATCATACTTTAAAAATCTTGATCTAAATGCAATAACCACAGGTCTATCTTTACCCTCAACTTTCTTCCCAATTCTGTTAATATAATTAATGTCATATATATCAATATTCATTTGAAGCTTCTCTCTGAGTAAGTCGTATACGTTGTTTAATAAAGATTTAAGGTTTTCGTTGTCTTTTTCTTTCAGCCCAAAAAGAATTATATTATTCTTCTTATTTTCTTTTTGCAACTGAATTATTTCTTGTTCCTGCTGCTTTATTTTACTGTTTAGATTTTCGATTTTTTCTTCGTTCCTATTAATATTTTCTTCAAAACTTTTCAACTTTCCGGAAATATTCGAAATTTCTTCTTTAGCATCTTTAACTTCATTTGTTAATTTCTCGATTAACGAGCACAGCCTATCAATTTTATCTTCCATTGAAATAGCGGAATTAACTATAGTAATAAATTGTGATTAGACGTTGTATCACGTTAAGTTTGGAATGTTAAGCAAGCAAAAATCTACCTTATTTACATCAGCTTAAAAAAAAATAATTTTAATAAAAAAAACAACTATGCTCAAAGTACAGTGCACATAACTATTAGATGATGATCACTGTTCACTTTGCTGCTATTATTAATATAATATTATCACTAAAAAACTGCAGAATACTCAAAATGCAAAATTTTTCAAGAGCTGATAAAAAACGTGTATGTCTGCCAATTGATCACACCGACCCGTCCATTTTTTATATAAATAAATGACTTCAAAAGTAGGCATATTTAACATTGGCTTTATGGTAAAACGGTAGATGGATGATATGTTTTCATTGATTTCTCCAAAACTAGTCGGTGGAAATTAAAAAAAAACTATTTAAATTAAAATTAAAACATTAATAAATTATTGAAAACAAAAAAACCCGTTGTGCCCGACTAATTAAAAAGATATTTAATTAAATAAATATCTTTTTAATTATAAATAAATATTAAAAAAAGGCAAGCCTTTCATTTAAAATTGCCTTGGTAGTACTAAAATAAAAAGTTTGCATTTGTTCAAAAACGAATGCCATTATAAATATTGGTGAAATGCAACGCCTTCTGAGTTAACAATTTGAATAACTAATTTAGAACATAAAACTTTGACAGTTGCAAACGTCATTTTTGACATTTCTTACCATTCCGACACAACGGATGATCGGATTGTAACCAAATTTTGGGAGGATGTTTGATATGCAAATATAAAGTGATTTATTGTTTTTTGGGGAACATCGGCGCATGCGCAAAAGAGTATATCTTTTATAATGTTGTTTTATAAAATAATAATATAGTTTTTATAACGGCTTATTATTCTGCATATTTTACTAGAAATTTTTGTAATTTTTTTTGGGGATAATCGGCGCATGCGCAAAAGATATTATATGCTATGATGTTTTTTATATAATAATAGTAAACTTTTCATAACGGATTATTATTCTATATGTTTTACAAGAAAGTTTTGTAATTTATTTTTCGGGAAAATCGGCGCATGCGCAACAGAGAAAGAAGTACCTACCTTTCAATGTTGTTTTTTTTTATAATTATGATATACTTACATGTCATAACAGTTTATTAGCCTGTATATTTTTACAAGATAGTCATGAAAAAATGTGTTTTTCTAAATTTGTACTTAGTTTCAGAAATATTTTGAAAATAAAAAAAATCTAATGTTAGTTTGTTCCGTAGATGTTAGTTAGGTATTTGACAAGCATTCTTTGTTTATTTTTAACATCATAACGTGATAACATATAGAAAACCATGAACACGAACAGCAAATTTTATAATATTTAGTGGTAACTATATACGCGTTACTATACGCGTTAACGGAAATCTTATTTTCTTTGTTATTATATGTCAAATGTCAATATTATAATTTATTAGTTGGAAAGGCCCCATAATCTAATTGCTGCAATTTGTTCGACTAGATTAAATTAACTAAAGCTTTGAAATTTCACACACAGCAAGTCTGGTGACAATGTATATATCCAATATGGCGGATGCCCCAAGATGACGGAATACCTTTTCCTTCTCAACCATCTTGAATAAAATAATCAAATAATTTTTATAATTTAATGTCATAATAGTTAAAATTTTGAAAGACTATAAAAACAAGAAAAATAAAATACTAATAAAAAGAAAGTTTTTATTGAAATGTACCAAAAAGAAAATATAATTTTTATAATTTAGGGTCACAATTATATTATTGATTGTGACTAATAAACGATCATAGAGTTTACAGCTAACGCTTTTATATTTATGAACCTAAATTAATTATTAATAAATTATTAAAATGATTTTTTCCTTTCTGTGTTTCAATACTTTCAACTGTTATTTTTTTATTAGATTAAGTTAATTAAATTATATTATTAAGCTCAAAGTGTCGTTAAAAATATACATCAATTTTCGAACATAACGTTGGGGTATATTATGTAAAATTCGCGCCTTGTAATTCTTGAATTACTTGTGTCTTCAGACAATATTTTTTTATTTAAAACAAAAAACAGCAATAGAGTGTAATTTAAAATTTAAAAAAAATATTTCTCAGATATAATTTGTGCACTACATATTTAATATTGATCATATTGGGAAGTTGGTCGAGTGATCCACGTCACAATTAATATTTTAAGACAAAAAATTTCTTTTGAATCCACAATTCCAAATTTTTGAGAGGATATTTTTACAATCTGAGGGAACAGTCACTTTAAAGTGCCTCCCTCGCTAAGTTCTAATGGCATACTACATTTACGAGATTACTAATTTACTACTCTACACGTGTTGTTTTCAGAATTGTGACGTCATATTTATTAATGATAAAAGTATAGTAGAATTTGAAATTGATCCTGCTCAAAATTAATCGATCTATTGAAACTTTAATACTTGGCATAGTAATACAGTTTAAAAAGAAAATAAGTAATTGCAAAAATAATATTTTACTTAATTTATAACAACGTAGCGGTTTTCACAAATTCAATAAATATCAAAATAAAAAAAACGAATTTTTTAGAACATTTGCTCCATCCCGCTTGTGTCCCTGTCATATAATATGTTGCTTCCAACTACGTCCTTTATATTCTCTATTTGTCAAATTTTCGGTCGTATAACTAGCCCCAGTAGTGGAGTGGTTTGGGAATTTCAATCCGGCATGTGTTGAATCGTTCGCCAGATATCGCCATTTTAATGCGCGAAATTTTGAAAAATTAAATGCCATTTTTTAAAGAAAACTTTTTTTTCGTTTTTTTATCAACTTTGATCTGATGAAAAAAATTTTCACACAAACTCAATTGCTGGTGCGCGAAATAAAATATTGTTGCATTCACACTCTCTCTCTCTCTCTCTCACTCTCTCTCTCTTATATAATATTGTCAAAATTACTTTTCCTTAGCTACGCAGCAAAATTGAATTAACGTCTGATTAGTGCTCTTCAAATAAATAAAATTATCGACCAAATTTTCAGACAATATATTGACAACAATTATAAAAAAGTTCGAACGAATGTTATTGGGTTTCGAGGGGGAAATCGTTTGGACACAAAACCACCACCACCACCTCACCCTTAGCAGTGGGAGAGGGTGACTTGTTTTTTAAATGGGAACCCCCATTTTTTATCAACGAATTTTTTTTGTATGAAAAATAAGTATCTTTTGTCTGAATTTTTTTTAAATTTTACTTTTAGTTTTCTTGCAAATCGCTAATAATGACTGATAACACATTGAAGAAAAAACTCGAAAAAACTCTCCATGGTAACGAATTCGGCTTGTAGTTTTTTACCAAAACGCTGATTCAAACAAAACATTTTTAGCGATTTGCAAAAAAACTAAAAGTAAAATTTAAATAAAATTCAGACAAAAGATGTTATTTTCACATACAAAAAAAATCGATGATAAAAAATGGGTGTTTCCATTTAAAGAACAAAAGTCACTTCCTCTCCCTGCAAAGGGGTAAGGTGGTGGGAGTGGTTATTGTGTCCAAACGATTTCCACTTCGAAACCCAATGACTTTCGTTCGAACTTTTTTGTATACAACTTGCTGTTTTCTAAAGAAAAACGTCAAAATAACAACCGGTATATAGGTAAAACTCCGTGTTTACGTAATTCTTCTTCTTTTGGCTTGACCGATTTTGGTGAATTTTTTTACTTTTAGGGTCACCTGAATGGCTTTTAACTATAGTTGGACCCGGTAGGTGGTGTTGTCGAAATCTTAAAATTTGTTTTTGATTTTCCGACCCAATTTCTTTATAGTTTTTTCGGATTTTTCACATAAAAACATCCCAAATTTTCATCCTCCCAGTATCTCTCAATATTTTTTAATATAATAATAGTTTTTTTATAAGCATGTATTCATGACTTAATAATGAGCGTTTCATTAATAACTGACCTTGCCTACCGGGTCCGCTATTATTCTACAAAAAAAGTCGTATGCAGCATAATGTGTCTATTCAATAAGTATAATTATCGACCAATTTTTCAGACAATATATTGACAAAATATATAATTATATATTGTCTGAAAAATTGGTCGATAATTTTATTTATTGAAGAGTACTAACAGACGTTAATCAAATATTTGAATAATATGTCATAGTCTATGTTTAATAAGTAATCTACAAATCCGGGCGAAGCCGGACAGAGCCGCTAATACATATTTTAGTATGGCTTGTTGACTACTAAAACCCGGGCAACTCTTATTCACAATAACGCAAGCAGCCCACAGTACTTTGCTGTACCACGTATTAGCATGCTTGCAGTAATTTTTCTAAGTTTCTTTGTTAATTTAATTGGTACTTATTTTAAACTGAACTCTATAGTCTACTAGTAAAAACCATATTCCTCTAAACAAAAAAAAAAAAAAAAAAAAAAACAAAAACAAAAAATCGCAATGAAAACGGTTCATTCGTTTTGAAACTACAACGATGTCACTGACAGATACACATTTTTAACACCCTTCTTATACATTTATCACAAATTTCTCTGTTTTAGTGATAACGCCGACTCAAAAATTTCCAAAGAAGTCGACATGCTGCCTTTTTTCAACAGTGACGTTCCGTCACTTACAGGATGCCAAAATTTCATACCAAATATGAAGCCATATTATCGTTATTTCTTCAGACCATCCAAGGAAACCATTACGACGAAAAAACGTGTTCCCAGAACAGCACAAATTCCATTTGATTATGTACCTTCAACCAGAACATATAAATCAGACGATAAGCAAGGACATTTAATTTCGGAAATGTTTTCATCATTTTACGCAAACAATTCATTTAAACATCGATTTAATTTAAAAAAAACAGGCCCACCAATAATAACAACGGGGTCACCAGAGCCTGAGGATAAACAAAAACAAAAAGACGTGTTCGTTGATTGGAAAACGCCATCTTACAAAAACTCAGAAAAAGAACTGTACAACACCTTCAACTACAAACCGCTATCTTCTATTCCTGCATTCTATAACTTTCCAAACAAACTAGTTTCAACGGTTAAACAACAGATGGCGATACCATCACAAAACAAAATCAATTTATTCAGTTCACAAAGCGACTCTTTGCAATTAAGACATCAACTGAACTCAAATTTTCATTCTGGTGTAGCTCCGTTACAACGGTATGTACCTGCGATACAAAACGTATCGTTGAATGCTACACCGACTGGTTTTGTTGCCATTTTTAGTAATTCACAAAACGAAGATTTCCAAAGGATGATTCGAGTTCAGATGCTTCAAAATCAATTTGGAAAACTTTTGTTTTTTCCAAATAGTATAATTCCTGATAAAATTACAATTCCAATTGCAAAAAAAGTCGATGATGTTCAGCAGTATTTCAGAAATATATGGAATAATCCGTCAAATCCTGTAACAGCAAATCTTCCAGTTACATATCCTAAAAGTTTCCTTAGCAGATTTCAACGGTCAACTGAAAACGAGAACACTGTAAAACAGCAAATAAATCAAGAGTATCTTCAACAATCATCTTCCAATAGTTTTCTTTCAGATATTGAAAATAGTAACTTTGAAAATAAAGACAAAGGACAGCTTAAAACTCGAAAAACAAGACAAGTTTTTCCTCAATTTAACGATTTTCAACAAACATCAGGTAGTCCCTTATTTTATAATATTCCAACTAAATATCCTCAAAGTATTTCGATTCGTTTTCCAAATCAGAAAATGCGTCAAAATCAAGTTGCGCAAGACCTGCCTGTAAATATTAACATCCGACAAATTTTCCCTCATTTCAACGGTTTTCAACAACTATCAAATAATCCTTTATTTAGTAATCTCCCAATGAACTACCCTCAAAGTATTTTGGACCGTTTCCCAGAATTGCAAACACGTCAAAAACAATTTGTACAACAAAACGTTTTCGGTAGATTGACTTCGATCGGTAATCAATTCTTACAAAATATTCCAATTGCTCAAAATCTTCCGACGGCTTACCCTAGTGCGAATCCGTTGCCTCAGAATCCGTTAGCAATCCCTCAACACATTTTGAATCGATTTAGAAATTTTCAAAAACGTCAAACTGATATGGCTCAACAGTTTCAAGAAAATCTTTTTAAGCGAATACGCACAATCGACAGCAACAGATTAGAAACCAATCCGAACGCGCGCAATCTTCCCGCTCAATATCCTCAAAGTGTCCTGAATCGATTTCCGGCATTGCAAAGTCTGCAAAATCAATTCATCGAAGACAATGTTTTCAACAGACTGAGTAACATTGATAATGCAAGATTACGAAACAGTTCATTTTCCGATAATCTTCCAATGCAATACCCACGCAGTCTTTCCAATACTGTGATGAATATTTTTCAAGGAACGTTTCGGGATGATCTTCCAAACAGGTATCCTGTTAGAAATTTAAGCCGATTTTCACAACCAAACCAAAATTTTAACAGTGTCTACGTAAACAGACGTTACGATAACGCTTACAGAATCAATGGCGGGTCGCAATTTGAGAATGCCGGACAAAATTACAAGCCACAATTAAAAAATCAGCGACGAAATTTAAAAGATGTTCAAAATAAATCTGATTTTATGCGAAAGTTGATGCTTAAAAACGACGATATTCAAAATATTCTGAATGAAAACGAAAAAAGACAAAGTAATCCTTACTCTAGTACAATTATTACAAATATATTAAAACCATTACCTAGCAATATAAAACCGATAACAGAGGAAAATCAAGAAGAGTAAGGTACTATCGATTCTTTTCGGAAGTGTTGCTCTTACGGCCGTATTACCGATCTTCGATAGATACATATATCGATAGTAGTTAATTTTACCGATGCATTTTATTGCACAAAACAATAATTAGTATCAATATAAGTATTTTTATTATCGATACTAAAACAGCCGAAGATAAAAAATAAAGCACATACCGCTAGTTTAGCGGTATGTGCAACATGTATAAGTTATAAGTCAGCAGTCAATATCGGTACTTTAAAGGTAAAGTATCGAATTAAAAGATAGATGACGTTTTGAACGTATCTAAATGAAAGATGTTTAGTATTTAGGGTACTTTCTACCTACATATAGCCCAAGAGCTCACTTACCACTATTCACGAAGTGTTTGATGCACGTACAAATTTTGACCAGTGGTACAGAAATAGGATAGATGAACAAGAAAAAATATGTTTACCTGACTTACCGTGATACTACAGGTACTGCGCATACAAGTAATGCGCCCAAAAATTTATGTCAAAAAAAGTGTCTGATTGAAAGAAATCATCTAAGCATGCTTTTATTAATTGGTAAATATTATGTAGGTAACCACGCCAATGAATAGCAAATATCGTATTTAATACTAGCCATTACCCTCACACCGCACGCGATTTAATACAAAAACAATAATCCGATCAAAATGGAATATGTTTCTTTTGTAATTTGTAGAAAAATGTCAATAATATCGGCAAGATTATAATTTAAGGTAAAGTGATGTGATTATACCATTAAATGTGTCTCCTACTAAAGGCTATAAGCTATTCATTGGCATGGCTATCTACATAATATGTTCCAATTAATCAAAGCATGCTTAGATGATTTCTTTCAATCAGACACTTTTTTTGATATAAATTTTTGGGCGCATTACTTGTATGCGCAGTACCTGTAGTATCACGGTAAGTCAGGCAAACATATTTTTTCTTGTTCATCTATCCTATCTGTATACCACTGGTCAAAATTTCTACCTGCATCAAACACTTCGTGAAAAGTGGTACATGAGCTCTTCAGCTAATATAAAGAGGTCAGTAAAATGACGAACTCAGTTTTCACTAATTCGAAAATTAGAACTTTTCCATGGTTACAATATTGAATTTTGACAAGATACAAGCAAAAGCTGATGAATTTAATACAGTTTTTAACTCTTTTTTAAAAAGTTCCCGTCAGCGCACGTAGGTGCAATTTTGACAGATTGTGTATCATACTTACATAAATGTTCTCCCAAATTTGCACCCTTTTACGATTTTGTGGAAATGTTTGAGGACAAATTATTTTCATTTTACTGACCTAGATAGGTTCTCTTGATTTTTGTAAATTTCGAACAATAGTGCGAGCGACAATAATTAATGTCGATACAGTCAAGATGTAACTTTACTTTGATAGATTTACATGTTTAAACATAAACTGTTTGATTTTTATACAATATAATATAAATATTTTACATATTTGTACATACAGTATAATTTTTATCATAAAGAGAACTGTTTTATTTTTTATCAAAATAACTCCACTCCAACTTCAGTATGTTTTGTATAATTTTTTTTGTTCAATAAATTGTAATTTTTTGGTCAATTTGTGTAAAGTTTCTCCACTTGTTGAACTCAAAACATTGTCAAATTACATATTCCGTCGGCTTTGTGTAGTAGTACAGTCAATCTGGCAAAAACCTCAACAAAACCACACAAAAAGTTGAAACTTGGTGAGTCGTTAGAGAATGATAAAAAAAGAAGATTACCTGTAAATGGCCACCTGGTACCTGTTCAAATAGTCAAAAAAAAACTCAAAAATATTTTGAAATGCATTTTTCTCGAAAACTATGTATTTTACAGAAAAATTTATTGAACAAAAAATGTAGAGGGCATCGTTATCTACAATTAATGTCATTGGTGCTATGTTGTACAACAAAAAATGTGCGCAGTAGGTGGCGCTAAAGTGCCAAAAAAAGTTTTTTCCACTTTTTTGCCCTGAAATTTTCATTTTTCAATTACGATTCAAATGGAAAAATTGTTCCTTTTTATTTTATAAACAACTTTTATTTCAACATTTTTTTCATACAACTTACCGTTTCAGAGCTGCAGCTTGTTGAAGTGAAAATAAGTTGTATGAAAAGTAAGTTGTATGAAAAAAATGTTAAAATAAAAGTTGCTTATAAAATAAAAAGGAACAATTTTTCCATTTGAATCGTAACTGAAAAATGAAAATTTCAGGGCAAAAAAGTGGAAAAACACTTTTTTTGGCACTTTAGCGCCACCTACTGCGCACATTTTTTGTTGTACAACATAGCACCAATGACATTAATTGTAGATAACGATGCCCTCTACATTTTTTGTTCAATAAATTTTTCTGTAAAATGCATAGTTTTCGAGAAAAATGTATTTCAAAAAATTTTTGAGTTTTTTTAGACTATTTGAACAGGTACCAGGTGGCCATTGCCAGGTAACCTTTTTTTCATCATTCTCTAACGACTCACCAAGTTTCACCTTTTTGTGTGGTTTTGATACGAAATGATTTTTTTTTCGCCAGATTGACTGTACTATAGCCTGACAGCTTCAAATCTTTAGCATTGTGCACATTTGAGTGCTTACTTAAGGACTGAAAAAATTCAAAGTGTAAGTGAAATTTTTTATATTTAGGCCAATGCATATTATAGCGAAAAGTGATTTGCTGAATACATAGTAGATATATATTCCTATTTAACGCAAAATGTACCCAATCTATAAACAAAAATTGAGATGGATACATAATATGTCCCAATTCTATTTGCGAGTTTTTATTTGTGCAGAAACACTATAATAACGTCGATAAAATCTTTTTCTTATATAGAAAATTAGATTATATTCACAGAAAAACAAATTACTGATCTGCATTCAAAAAGATGGCCTTATAAACTAAATTTTGATCATAAAGCATAAGAAAACGTTGTTTTGAAGCGGAAAATGTACAAAATAAGGTAGGTACAGGCGGTAGGGAGTTTTGAGCTGGAAACATACTCTATTTTCAAATCTTTGATTAACGTCTGATTAGAACTCTTCAATAAATAAAATTATCGACCAATTATTTTTTCAATATTTTGATACTAATTAATTATTTTGAAAGAATTTTACATAAAGCGAATTAGAAATTAAATATTAATTATTTTTATATTTTTTAGATCCGTTCTGAAGAAGATCCAAATCCGAATCGAAACGTTAATGTATTAATTATATTTTTTGTTAATATATTGTCTGAAAAATTGGTCGATAATTTTATTTATTAAACATACCTACTCTATTTTGCTGAATTTTTGTATACGCTTTTAGGCCCTTCTCAGTGTCCCAAATGCACAAAAGTCTACAATTTTTGCGTTACGATGGAGGGAGGGACAGGGGGCTGAAAGGTGCAAAATTTGCTTTCTAAATTTTTCGGCTTGTATTATAGCTACGACAAAAATAATTAATTATACCAATGTAGAGGACGCCCTGAGCAATACAAGTTTGCCCCTCATGACTTTCGTCGTAACTGTAACGGTTACCGATTTGTATCAGACATATCGAACGACGTTTCCTTCAAACCAAACAAGACAAGGTTTTTTAAAATTAGGTTACTAAGAAAAGGTCATTTTGGTGTAAGCTATATTTTTTTTCTTATAAAACTTAAAAAAAATTGTTTTTTTTACTTTGTATCCCCCCCTCAGAAAAAAAATATCTACGCCCTTGAGTGCAGCATGATTTGATTACATTTTCTTATTTCGAAACAGAGTGCGTCATATGGGCTATGGGCCACTCGCCGTGTGGCGCTAACAGGCAATCTATTTGAAAATAGTCGTAATTGTATTTATACGAGATAATACGAAGAGAAAAAATATAAATTGTTTATGCAATGAATTGATAGTAATTAATTAAACCCTGCTGATATTTGCATGATAAGTTTCCTTAATTTTTAAATTCAGATGTTATTTTATGTGTCATATTTTTACACTCCGGCAAATTTAATTTATATCTCATGTTTTGCTCTTAAGATCATTAAGTAGTTAATTTATTTGTACACAAATAGCGCCACAATTCCGATAAAGTAAGAAAGAGACAGCCCCGTGCCATCAGTCGTCATGATAATATGTCATAATGTTCTTTGTGCGCTCACAGTTCAGACGCGTTTTTTTGTTTCAACATTCTTCACCAATACATTTTTGCTTATTTAATATATTTTCCCTTAAAAGTGCACACCAAAGATGTTTTTTTTGTTTGAAAAAATTATAACTCAAAACTTTGTGACTCTTTAATGTGGCTAAAAATAAACATATGACGATATCTATTTAAAGAAAATAAAACAAAACAAATAAATGAATAAAGAGTAAAATTTTGGAGACCAATGATCTAAGGATTGTTTGGAATTTCTTCATGAATCCTTACTCCTTCCTTTTGGGGTAAGAGCTCTTAGTAGTTTGCTCACCACTGACTTTTTGTGGTTTTTCCACCTCAGCTGATCTTTGAACCCTCGGATAATTTGTTCTTTCTCGTGACATACCGAACAGAGAGATGCAATATTCACCAGCGAACAAATTGACAGGGAGATTGCTTTCTAAGACATGCGAATGAAGAATTAAGAGAGTTCTCTTAAATTCAGTAACTGATGATACGAGTTTATTGTGAACTGGATAAAATTTTTTGCAACTTATAATAATAATAATAATAATAATAATAATACGTTTTATTTCATATATGACTACAGAGCCGTGAAACAAGTCAAAAATTGGTACAAATTTCTATATATATTTTTTCAGATCATAATTTGTCTGGGCTATTAAAAATGTTTTTAATTCTTTTTTAAAAGTTCCTGCATTCCGAATAGATTTTACATTTTGGGGGATAGTATTGTGTATCCGTATTATAGCGTTGCGTACACCCCTGTACGCTACAGCAAGAGTCGTGTTTTCAGTCTTGAAATCATTTCTGTGTCTTGTCTCATACTTGTGGTCAATTATATGATTCGCAAATAAATGCGGATGAGATCGAAAGAATTTCATACATTCTAATATATATAAATCGTAGACTGTAAGTAGATTTAAATGTTTAAAAATGTTGCGACAGCTAGTACGGGGAGGTACGCCCGCCATAATACGGATACACCGCTTTTGAATAATAAAAATTTTTTTGGTATGGGAGGAATTCCCCCAGAACAGCAAACCAAACTGTAAAATTGACTGGAAATGGGCAGTATAAACTGACTTTAAGATATCTGTGCCAACATAATTTTTTAACATATAAATTAGATATGTGGCTTTGTTTAATTTAGGAATAATGGAGTCTATCTGGGGTTTCCAATTCAAATCCTTATCTATTGTAATTCCCAGAAATTTTATTATATTCTTCAGATCCAGATCAGTGCTTAGCAATTTTACTGTTTGAGGAAAGTAAAAATATTTTCCAAATGTTATAATTTCAGTTTTGGAAATATTGACATTTATACTGTTTTTATAGAACCAGGTCTTTAGTGAATTTATACAACTGTATACTTTAGCTTGGAGAGATACATGATCCTCTGCCTCGCACAGGACAGCCGTGTCATCTGCAAATAAGAGAACAGTTTCTGTGACCGCAGACGGTAGGTCATTTATAAAAAGAAGAAATAAAGTAGGTGATAACACACTTCCTTGGGGAACTCCCCTTTTGATAGGTTCCCAATCAGAGTAGTGATCGTTAGATATTGTAGAGATTTTAGTGCATTGTACACGGTTTGTCATGTACGAGGATAGAAGATCATGTGCCTTTCCTCTAAAACCATATTTCTCCAATTTATGTAGGAGTAAGGTTTTGTCAACACTGTCGAAAGCTTTTTGAAGATCGAGCGAAATCATACATAAGGGGTTTTTTGAGTCCCAGGCTTTTAGAATTTTATCTACAACTTTGAAAATAGACAGGTTGATAGAACCACCTTCTACAAAACCATGCTGAGATTCAGAAATAATATTGTATTTTTTAGCAAAAGTTAAAATTCGCTTATTTATTACAGTTTCAAATATTTTAGCAAAATTACTAAGCACCGATATGGGTCTGTAGTTTGCTATTTTAATTTCTTCTCCTTTTTTGAAGATTGGTACTACGACTGCCTTTTTTAGTTGGTCTGGAAAACTGCCCATTTCCAGACATTTGTTGATTACAAAACTTAGGGGATGGCAAATGATATGAGCACATCTTTTAATAACAACAGTGGGAATTTCATCCCATCCAACGCTGGTTTTGTTTTTTAAGTTTAATATCGTAGAATATACTTCATAGGCATCTGTCGGGAGGAGTGATATTGTCGGATTATTTTCCGAGTTTGACAGGTTGTGAATATTTGGTTGCGGAAGATTTAAATTTGTAGTTATATTTGAGAAATATTTGTTAAATAGATTTGCCATGTCCTGAGTGTTTGTAATTATTTTATTATTATTGTAGTTTAGGATTTCCTTAATGGAATTACTTTTTTTAGTTTTTTTATTCGTTATATTATTTACAATACCCCAGACAGTTTTCGTTTTGTTAGTTGAATTATTGATTAAATTACTATAAAATATTTGTTTTTTCTGACGGACAATCGTTTTAAAATTTTTACAATACTTTTTATAGCACCAATACAGATTGTCTGTGTTGTACGATTTAGCTTGTAAGTCCTTGATTAATACAAGAAAGTTTCTTTTCTGTGTAGCCATATGTTTTATTTCAGGGGTAAGCCAATCTGGACTTAAATTAGCATTTTTATGATTATTGTTTTTAATATTAGTTTTTAGAGTTTTTGGGAATACTACATTAAAATAAAATAAAAAAGTATCTAAGAAACTATTGTATAATTGATTTATATCTGTATTTTCGGTATAGTCCCATTTTTCATCGGACAGAAGCCTAATGAAAGAAATTATATTTTCTTCTGAGAAACGTCTTATGAAGATGTTTCTTTTTGATTCTGGTTCGTTTAAGTCTGTATTGATACTAAATTTTATAAATTTATGATCTGAAAATTCACAGTCATCTAATTCTACGCTAAAATGTTTAAAATTGCAAATAGCATTATCAATGCAAGTTGCCGACGTTGCGGTAACTCTTGTACTTACATTTATGGTTAAACACAGGTTAAAACTTTCTAAAATACTTACGAAATTTTTTACTTCAGTACTTTCGTTGTGGAAGTTTAAATTAAAATCTCCTACTATAAGAATTTTATTTTTGGCAGGGTTAAGCATTTCTATACACTCTTGATATGCAAGACGATTGTGCTACTACTCTGTTTTTTAATTAAACGAAGTCAAGGAGGTTGACGACGGACATGAAATTGAAACACAATTAAATCTTCTAGGGCCCCTATCCGCTAATCACTATCGTTCATACACTTGTTAAGAGACATTTGGAAGACATATCTGCCTTGGCAGATAACGTGGTCAATCTGCTTATAACAACAATTAGGACACCTTACAAAACAATAAAAGTTGCTTTTAAGCAAGTGGAGATGCTCAAAAAAAATAGTATCAAAAAGAGGTTTCTTATATTGATGGCGATTTGGTGTTACGGCTAGCGAGTTGGTCTTTGAATCAACAGTCTTGAGTCTGAATCCAACCTCCATGGATGCTATTTAATTTGATGCCTTTTGATGTAATTAGAAACTACCGACCTTAGTTGTCAAGTGTCTACAATTTAAAACATATTTTTACAATTTGTTTTAGATTATTAATAGTCCTGTTGTGATATTTATTAAACATTTTTTTCTAAACATCTACTTAGTGATCCTGAGAGCAAAACATGAGATATAATTATTGTATGACCAAGCGAATGCGCCGAAGGCGGGCGAAGTTTGATCATAATTACAGCCGCTCGAAGAGATCACCCCCAACCCAAGTTTGATCTTTTCAATTCATATTCACTATGAACTATATGACATAATATCGTGACGAGAGTTGTCGCAGGGCTTTCTTACTTTATCTGAATTGTGACGCTATCTGTGTACAAAGCTATGTAGGTACTACTTAGCGATGTTTTCGAGCGAAACAATCGACATAATTATGAACGAGCTTCGCCCGTCATCGGCTGGCTTGCTTGATCATACAATTAAATGTGATGTGGCAGAACCCACGATTTCGACGAACGTCGTCTTTTTTACCATTTTTTTAAAAGAAAGGTTAACAAACACCGGTTAATTTATGGATAATAATAAAAATTCATTTATACTAATCAAATGATGAAATCCCAAACCATAAAACTAATTCACTATTAGAATATTATAGAATTATTAATCATTAGTAAATTTTTTCTCTCACTCAAAGTTGTTTATTTTAAATACTGACATGAATCGTTCAATTCAACAAACATATAGTTCAAGATCCCAGAGCTCCCAGACGTACTTCATTTTGAGAAAGATAAAATGTGGGGCTTTGAGTAGTATTCATGTGTACGTTGAATGCCAGCATACCTCAAAGTTGATTAGACGGCCAATTTATAGGTAGGGAGCAGGTGAGAAAGATAAGTAAAAATATTATTTCAAAATAATATTCAATACTGCCAGATACTTTCCGTCGGCCATAACTTTTTCAGAAGCTTTAAAGCTCCCAAAAAAATAATAAAACTTCACTTACATTCTGAAGCTTAATTTTTTAGGCGCGAATAGCGTAAGCTAAAGCGCCTATATGTAATCGCTTTGTCTGTGAATCTGTGATCCCGAATTTTGTATCCAGCGTACAGCCCAAACGGCTTAACCGATTTTAAAAAAACTTTTTTTTGTTCGATTTGTCTCCGGGTAACGTAGATCCTAACATCGCCCGATTTTTGAATTTTTGCTCCAGAGGGGAGCAATTTAGAAAAAACGAAGTTTTTCGCTTATAACTCGCTCAATTTAAATCAGATCGGTTCGAAACCTGTCTTAAACGAAAGAGGAGAAAATTTTACATTTTCGTACAACAGAATTTGCCCAATCAGTTTTTTTATACACATTTATATAGAAATAAATTCAATCTGATATAACCGATAGCAAACATCTTTCGGTTATCTCTCTCTGTTGCACGGTATAACATGGTAATATAATTATTGCGTATGTTCTGTCTTAAAATAAAATTGGTCGATAATTTTATTTATGACAATAATAAAACAAAAAGATAGCATTTGTTCAAAAACGGATGCCATTTGAAATATTTGTGAAATGCAATGCCTTCTAAGTTAACAATTTGAATAACTAATTATTAGATCTTAATACTTTGACAGATGCAAACGTCACTTTTGACATTTCTTATCATTCCGACACCAAGGATGAGCGGATTGAAACCAAATTTTGGGAGGATGTTTGATATGCAAATATGAAATGGCCTATTGTTTTTGGGGAACATCGGCGCATGCGTAAAAGAATATATCTCTTATAATGTTGTTTTCTATAATAATAATATAGTTTTTAAAACGGTTTTTACTCTATCTATTTTACTAGAAATTTTTGAAAATTTTTTGGGGAAAATCGGCGCATGCGCAAAAGAGATAGTTGCCATAGTTATTTTTTATATAATAATAGTGTACTTTTTATAGTGTTTTATTATTCTACTTTACAAGAAAGTTTTGTAAAATGTTTTTTGAGGGAAAGTCGGCGCATGCGCAGAAGAGGTATAAGTTATAAAGTTGTTTGTATATAACAATGGTATACTTTTCATAACAGTTTTTTATTCGATTTAATTTTACAAGAGTTTTGTATAATTTTTGGGAAAAATCGGCGCATGCGCAAAAGAGATACATGCCATAGTTGTTTTTTATATAATAATGGTGTACTTTTTATAATGTTTTATTATTTTACTTTATAAGAAAGTTTTGTAAAATGTTTTTTTTGAGGGAAAGTCGGCGCATGCGCAGAAGAGGTATAAGTTATAAAGTTGTTTGTATATAACAATGGTATACTTTTCATAACAGTTTATTATTCGATCTATTTTTACAGGAGTTTTGTATAATTTTTGGGAAAAATCGGCGCATGCGCAAAAGAAATACATGCCATAGTTGTTTTTTATATAATAATGGTGTACTTTTTATAATGTTTTATTATTCTACTTTACAAGAAATATTTGTAAAATGTTTGAGACGATTAGCTTTGGACTGTTTCGGATAAGCTCACGTAATCGTCTCGTAATATAATTTAAAATAAATTTTAATAAAATTAATGAACAATTTAAAATATTTATTTTGAATGTTTTATTATAAAATTGTTGTGAACAAGATATCTTAGAATGTACACACAGAAAATTTCTGATATGTTAATGTGATTGGAATTGACAAAGTGAAAAATAATCAATTAAACGACACATGCAAAAAGAAATTTGGATCGGTAGATCACCAAGTACTCCAGATTCTCCCTGATGTGATTTAAAAGAAATATTTCAGCACTTTTTCACAGCTTGTTTGTAATACCTCCTATTTCAACCTTTTAAAACCTACTGCCTTTTTTTCAGACACAAAATATATTCCTTTCTTTATTTCACTGCGTCGTTCAACATGCCAAAACCAAAATTGACACGCGCCGTGACAAAACAAATAGACAAGTACAGTAAATACCCAATTCTAATTATTACCTCTAAACTACGTACAGTGTAATATAAAAGTTTTGAATCGTTACATGGCCCCCCCAGCGGTTCATACGAACAATTTTAGAATAAAGAAATGCATGGAGGATGAACCGCTTAAATAAATGGGAATTATGTACTACCTGGAATTTTACGAAGATTTATCACATTGAATAAAATACTAATCTTCTTTTACACGTACTATATAAAATATTAAAAAAAACATAAAAATTTCAAAACAATTAAAAAATAAATTAGTTAATCAATCTTTTCAACTGAAAACAATATAAAATGTTCGAAGAATTTTCAACTATAAAAAAAACAAGTGTGTTTATATTTACTGCAAAATATAAAATAAAGATCTGTGCATTTAGATTTTCAAAAATAAAATTTCACTAAATTATATCACAATTTATGCACAGTCATAGCGCGTCATAGTAAAATTTAATTATGAACTATGACTGTCCATAATTCCGTTTTAAGTTCTGTATGCACCCGATAAGAATGCACATTTACACAAACAATTGACTATCTACTTAGTTACTGTTGTTGCAGGGCTTGTTGATTAGCGTAAAAGGGATTAGGCACTGCTGCGCCCGTATTAGGAGCGAAGTTTTGAGATTGCATCGTTTGTTGAGCCATCACAAATTGATTCTGAGGCGGCGAAACAAATGTCGATTGGTTTTGAAAAGCTTGCTGCGGTTGCGAGGAAGCTTGCAAGTTTGTCGGATAAACTGGAACTTGAAATGTTTGTTGCTGAACTTGAAAGCCAGGAATTGCCCCAGTCGGAGCGTAATTTGCTTGAAACGTGGTTTGTTGCATCGGAGCATTGCCGTACAATGCCAATATGCCATCTTCAGTTAATTTAGTCTCTTCTTTTTCGGTCGGAGTCGGTTGATTAAAGAAACTTTCTTCTTCGCTTTGAACTTTCGCGTTTTCGACACTGGATTTGTCGTCTTCTTTATCCTAATTTACTTTTGGCGGTGCCGGAGGTACCCATTCTCTGGCGATATACTATTTATGTTCATATTTCGTGCGCACAAATGACTCTAAACTAGAATCGTTCTGAGGACGCCGGAAATGGTCGGGCAAATTTGCTTCGTAAACAGCCCAAACACGACTGTCGCCCATCTGTTGAGATACATGTCCATTTATCCAGATTCACTGATTTTACTTTCAAAATATGAGCGGCGAGATTTCTATGTATTCCTGCACATCTTATACATAAAAAATATAGTTTAAAAAAAACTAAAAAACACGCTTTATATCGGACTAAAAAGTAAAAAATAATTGTTTTAAAATAAGCTTAAAAAGCGTTGGGCGCTCGATGTACGAAAATGTGGAACAAAGCGCCCAACGCTTTTTAAGCTTATTTTAAAACAATTATTTTTTACTTTTTAGTCCGATATAAAGCGTGTTTTTTAGTTTTTTTTAAACTATATTTTATTTTTCACTTTTTAGTTTGAGGATCTATAAAAGAATTTATTAATCCTGGGGGTCCTAATAAGGATAATGGGAATCTGTTATCAAATTATTGCATTGTCATCGGTCCTTGATACGTATGCAAAGTTTCAAATTAATCAGACTTCGGGAAAAGAATTTATTAATCCTGGGGGTCCTAATAAGGATAATGGGAAACTGTTATCAAATTATTGCATTGTCATCGGTCCTTGATACGTATGCAAAGTTTCAAATTAATCAGACTTCGGGAAATTGGTGAAAATAAAGCGTTTACTACAGAGGATCTATAAAAGAATTTATTAATCCTGGGGGTCCTAATAAGGATAACAAATTATTGCATTGTCATCGGTCCTTGATACGTATGCAAAGTTTCAAATTAATCAGACTTCGGGAAATTGGTGAAAATAAAGCGTTTACTACAGAGGATCTATAAAAGAATTTATTAATCCTGGGGGTCCTAATAAGGATAATGGGAAACTGTTATCAAATTATTGCATTGTCATCGGTCCTTGATACGTATGCAAAGTTTCAAATTAATCAGACTTCGGGAAATTGGTGAAAATTATGCTCAAAGATTTAAAAGAATTTATTAATCCTGGGGGTCCTAATAAGGATAATGGGAAACTGTTATCAAATTATTGCATTGTCATCGGTCCTTGATACGTATGCAAAGTTTCAAATTAATCAGACTTCGGGAAATTGGTGAAAATTATGCTCAAAGATTCCGTTACACATAGTTACATACATAGTTAGATACATACAACATACATATTTACAACCCAAACTAATATAAAGCGTTTAAAAACACACCTATGTTCCACGATGACCAACGAGGACCTTTTGTATCGCAATCGACACAATATTTATTATCCTCATCTCTTAACAAATCATTTAGTACTTGCTGGCATTTGTCCTGAATTTGTTTTGCACGATCTTTTTTAAACGCTTTATATTAGTTTGGGTTGTAAATATGTATGTTGTATGTATCTAACTATGTATGTAACTATGTGTAACGGAATCTTTGAGCATAATTTTCACCAATTTCCCGAAGTCTGATTAATTTGAAACTTTGCATACGTATCAAGGACCGATGACAATGCAATAATTTGATAACAGTTTCCCATTATCCTTATTAGGACCCCCAGGATTAATAAATTCTTTTATAGATCCTCTGTAGTAAACGCTTTATTTTCACCAATTTCCCGAAGTCTGATTAATTTGAAACTTTGCATACGTATCAAGGACCGATGACAATGCAATAATTTGATAACAGTTTCCCATTATCCTTATTAGGACCCCCAGGATTAATAAATTCTTTTATAGATCCTCAAACTAAAAAGTGAAAAATAAAATATAGTTTAAAAAAAACTAAAAAACACGCTTTATATCGGACTAAAAAGTAAAAAATAATTGTTTTAAAATAAGCTTAAAAAGCGTTGGGCGCTCGATGTACGAAAATGTGGAACAAAGCGCCCCACGCTTTTTAAGCTTATTTTAAAACAATTATTTTTTACTTTTTAGTCCGATATAAAGCGTGTTTTTTAGTTTTTTTTAAACTATATTTTTGTTTTAACTTTTTGTAGTCATTTTAATAACTTAAATTTTATAATATATAAACAAATTGATTTATAGTTAATTGATTAATATTGATTTAATAATTATTATTGATATTAGTATTAAAATGTTCAAAATGTCACTTGATGTTAATCTGGATAATTTCCAAGGTCCAGTCTTTTTTCGGGCGCCAAATGAGACGATTAATTTGGACTGTTTCGGATAAGCTCACGTAATCGTCTCGTAATATAATTTAAAATAAATTTTAATAAAATTAATGAACAATTTAAAATATTTATTTTGAATGTTTTATTATAAAATTGTTGTGAACAAGATATCTTAGAATGTACACACAGAAAATTTCTGATATGTTAATGTGATTGGAATTGACAAAGTGAAAAATAATCAATTAAACGACACATGTAAAAAGAAATTTGGATCGGTAGATCACCAAGTACTCCAGATTCTCCCTGATGTGATTTAAAAGAAATATTTCAGCACTTTTTCACAGCTTATTTTTAATACCTCCTATTTCAACCTTTTAAAAACTACTGCCTTTTTTTCAGACACAAAACATATTTTTTTCTTTATTTCACTGCGTCGTTCAACATGTTTTTTTTGAGGGAAAGTCGGCGCATGCGCAAAAGAGATAGATGCCATAGTTGTTTTTTATATAATAATGGTGTACTTTTTATAATGTTTTATTATTCTACTTTACAAGAAAGTTTTGTAAAATGTTTTTTGAGGGAAAGTCGGCGCATGCGCAGAAGAGGTATAAGTTATAAAGTTGTTTGTATATAACAAATTGTATACTTTTCATAACAGTTTATTATTCGATCTATTTTTACAAGAGTTTTGTATAATTTTTGGGAAAAATCGGCGCATGCGCAAAAGAGGTACATGCCATAGTTGTTTTTTATATAATAATGGTGTACTTTTTGTAATGTTTTATTATTCTACTTTATAAGAAAGTTTAGTAAAATGTTTTTTTGAGGGAAAGTCGGTGCATGCGCAGAAGAGGTATAAGTTATAAAGTTGTTTGTATATAGCAATGGTATACTTTTCATAACAGTTTATTATTCGATCTATTTTTACAAGAGTTTTGTATAATTTTTGGGAAAAATCGGCGCATGCGCAAAAGAGATACATGCTATCGTTGTTTTTTATATAATAATGGTGTACTTTATATAATGTTTTATTATTCTATTTTAAAGAAATTTTGTGAAAAATTCTTTGAACTAAAGTCGGCGCTTATATTATGCTATAAAGTTGTTTTTATATAATAATTGGGTACTTTTCATAACGGTTTATTTTTCTATCTGTTTTTACATGAAAGTTATGAATTTTTTTTTCTAAACTCATAATTTCAGAAATATTTTGAAAAAAAATCTGTTGTTCTTTTGTTCTGAATATGTTAGTTAGGTAACTCTTTGTTCAATTTTTGCATGACACAATAACATATTACATAGAGAACCATGAAATTATTAAAATTATATTTTCCTTTCTGTGTTTCATTATTTTCAACTGTTATTTTTTTTCTTAGAATAAGTAAATTAAGCTATACTATATTAAGCTCCAAGTGTCGTTAAATATATACATCGATTTTCAAACAAAACACCGGGGTATATGACGTAAAATTTCGCGCCTTGTAATTCTTGAATTACTTGGGCATATACTCCCACTGGTTATATATTATGTTACTTAGGGAACTATTTACACCATATGTGTTCAGCCAGACAAATCGTAAAGCCTAAAAATTCCCCCAGACATCAAAAACATTCAACCATGACTATGAGCGCGAGGGTACTATGCTCGTACCGAGCTCGTGCTTTGGAGCAAATGAAATATCTATCCGAAATGATTGTCCAACTCGAGCATTACTATAATTATTTACTAATAAATATTACTGTGTATTTAATTAATATATTGATAACGTTTTTCTAGAATATTTTCTTATATAACCTTATGAAATTTTTATATGAATTTCAATGAAAAAATTGAGATTTCATGTAAAAAAATATATGCTGCCATTTGAAAAAAAAATGCAAATACACTTCCTGTTGAGTTTGAAGTACAAAAAAATATACCTCAGCAGTTTCCGATAGTAGATCTATAGAGTTAAACTTTTTTTTTTGGATGATACACGAATTATTTACTGTTACCACGTTTGGTGAACACACTGTTTTGTTATATATTGGTTTTCTTAAAAAACAAATCAAATACAATTAAAAAATATGAGTATTTTATTTTTATGAACGTTCCGTAAGTTACAGCATTATAAAGTGACTGATCCAGTAATCGACCACTTTACATTCGTATAAAAATTAAGGTCGTAAAAAATTAGTAAAACAAAATTATACCGAATTTCTGTACGCATATAAAGAAATAATATAAGTATTTAATATCATAAACAGCTAGTTAAACTTTGTGCGCCATTTTATATTGTTTTACCAGATCCCTCTGGCCCCTTGCTTAAAAAAATATTCTCATATGCATGGGAAAAATTTGAATACAATAATATGTTGTCGTAATTTCTTAATAATAATATATAAACACTATTTGTTGTTTCTTTTTACTTTTAATTTAAATACATAATTGTATAATACATTCAATGAGACTTGGTTTTAATTTTACTCACATAATTGTAGTAGGTAATTTTTATATCGTTTCCTTTTCACAATGATACCGACATTAACTGTTTCGCGTATCCATTGTCTATCTGTGGTTACTGGCTGCACATGAAAACAACTGGATTGATTTTGCTCCAATTTTGCATACACTATTAATAGTCAAAAAACTCAATTTTATTAATGACTAGGTATAATAAAAAAGTATAAAACAGCAGCTGATCTGTATTAAAATGTGTTTACATTTTTGTTATTAAAATTTGTAGGAAAAAAAGTTAAAATTAAACTAAGAGCTTTGTTTTTTAATCATAGTTCGAATTAGTAGTAAATAATAAAAACTAGGTCCGGTTAAATACAAATCCCATCAAAAACATAAATGTGAAAAAGGGAGCCAAGTTCAATATTCAATACAAAAAGAATTGAGATCTATTATTATTATATGTGTGAAACTTGCCAAGTGAAAACTTGGAACCTTTTTAAAGCTCAATTCTTGTTGTATAGAATATTGAACTGGGCTCTCTTTTTGACATTTATGTTTTTGATGAGATATAATTACTTTTCGTAAAGAAATTATTATTCTTTATCATTCAAAAATGATTTGTAAAATTAATCTTTTATCCTGTACCTACCTATAATTTTCTTTTTCGAAAGGCACTACTTGTTAATAACAATCGATTGCTTGGAAAATATTTCAAATCTTAAAAAAATCACCGTTTTCTGATTTTCTCCTTCATATACCCACAATTGCCTAACTAGACGCCAAATTTAAACTTTATAGGTCATCTGGAAGTGGGTTAGGTTTTTGTTCTATATCTCAATGAGTCAGTCAATCAGTCAGTCAGTAATAAAAATGCCGATTTTTAGACGTTTATATCTCAATAGCCGTTGGAGCAATATTTATGAAATTTGGGGTTCTAGTTAATCTAAATTCTAAGGGGTTTTAATAAATAAACCAAATTTCATGTGTTTATGTTAAATAGATTTTGAGTTATTAAGGGGTCAAAAGTGGCTCCAAATGGTTCGTGTAATATAACACACAGCAGCTGCTTCCTTTTTAGGCGCGAATAGGGTAAGCTAAAGCGCCTATATGTACTCGCTTTGTCTATGAATCTGTGTGTCACGTTTTTTTGTGTCATGCGTACAGCCCAAACGCTTTAACCGATTTTAAAAAACTTTTTTTTTCGATTCGTCTCCGCGTAACTTAGCTCGTAACGTCGGTCGATTTTTGAATTTTGACCCCAGAGGGGAGCAATAAGGAAAAAACGAAGTTTTTCGCTTATAACTCGCTCAATTTATATCAGATCAGTTCGAAACCTGTTTTAAACGAAAGAGGAGAAAATTTTACATAAGTTTCGTACAGCAGAAAATGCCCAAACAGTTTTTTTATACACATTTATATTGAAATAAATTTAATTTGATATAATCGATGGCAAACATCTTTCGGTTATCTCTCTCTGTTGCACGGTTTAACATGGCAATTTAAAAATTACGTATGTTCTGTCTTCAAATAAAATTGGTCGATAATATTATTTATTACAATAATGAAATTAAAAGATAGCATTTGTTCAAAAACGGATGCCGTTTCGAATATTTGTGAAATGCAACGCCTTCTGGGTTAACAATTTGAATAACTAATTATTAGAACATAATACTTTGACAGATGCAAACGTCACTTTTGACATTTCTTACCATTCCAACACCACGGATGAGCGGATTGAAACCAAATTTTGGGAGGATGTTTGATATGCAAATATGAAGTGGCCTATTGTTTTTCGGGAACATCGGCGCATGAGTAAAAGAATATATCTCTTATAATGTTGTTTTATATAATAATAATAGTGGAATTATAAAACGGTAGAAAAAAAAACTTGGTGACTGATGATGAGTAACTGTTTTAATAACTTGAATATTAAAATAATCGTTGTGTGACAAAAATTAATAAGTGAGCGACTGAATTACTAAGTGAACGACAAGAATGTCTTCGGTAATTTTAAAGCAGATATCTTTAACCGATTGAGATGAAAATTTGTATACACGTTAAGTTTGGATGACAATGCATGGTTAGCTGTGTGACGTCACTCTAAATCCAATATGGCGAACTTCTAAAAATGGCGGACTAATTTTATTATGCTTTCCTACAATATGGGTATCAAATGAAAGGGCTTGCTGTAAATAACTCGAAAAATATAGTGACGTCACTCTAAATCCAATATGGCGGACTTCTAAAGATGGCGGACTAATATTATTATGCTTTCCTACAATATGGGTATCAAATGAAAGGGCTTGCTGATAATAACTCGAAAAATAAAGTGGCGACAGTCTAAATCTAATATGGCGGACTTCTAATGATGGCGGACTAAGTTTTTTATGCTTTCCTACAATACGGGTATCAAATGAAAGGGCTTGCTGAGAATAACTCGAAAAATAAAGTGACGTTACTCTAAATCCAATATGGCGGACTTCTAAAAATGGCGGACTAATTTTATTATGCTTTCCTACAATATGGGTATCAAATGAAAAGGCTTGCTGTAAATAACTCGAAAAATAAAGTGACGTCACTCTAAATCCATTATGGCGGACTTCTAAAGATGGCGGATTAATATTATTATGCTTTCCTACAATATGGATATCAAATGAAAGGGCTTGCTGAGAATAACTTAAAAAATAAAGTGACGTCAGTCTTAATCTAATATGGCGGACTTCTCATGATGGCGGACTAAGTTTTTTATGCTTTCCTACAATATGGATATCAAATGAAAGGGCTCGCTGAGAATAACTCGAAAAATAAAGTGACGTCACTCTAAATTCAATATGGCGAACTTCTAAAGATGGCGGACTAATTTTATTATGCTTTCGTACAATATGGGTATCAAATGAAAGGGTTTGCTGAGAATAACTAGAAAAATAAAGTGACGTCACTCTAAATCCAATATGGCAGACTTCTAAAGATGGTGACTAATTTTATTATGCTTTTCTACAATATGGGTATCAAATGAAAGGGCTTGCTGAGAATAACTCGAAAAATAAAGTGACAACACTCTAAAACCAATTTGGCGGACTTCTAAAGATGGCAAACTAAGTTTTTTATGCTTTCCTACAATATGGGTATCAAATGAAAGGGCTTGTTGTAAATAACTCGAAAAATAAAGTGTCGTCAGTCTAAATCCAATATGGCGGACTTCTAAAGATGGCGGACTAATTTTATCATGCTTTCCTACAATATGGGTATCAAATGAAGGGGCTTGATTAGAATAACTCGAAAAATAAAGTGACGTCACTCTAAATTCAATATGGCGGACTTCTAAAGAAGGCGGACTAAGCTTTTTTTGATAAAGGGGTATGCGAATTGTCTCGCAGTGAAACGCGATGGGGCAGAGGTGGAGTTTTTAAAAAAATAATTCCGGGGTGAACGATAAACGGGTATGCGAATTGTTATTCCGGGGTGAACAATAAAGGGGTATGCTTATTGTCTCGTAGTGAAACGGGAAGGGGCTAATGTGGAGTTTTTAAAAAAAACAATTCCGGGCTGAACGTTAAATATACACCGATTTTCAAACAAAACACCGGGGTATATGATGTAAAATTTCGCGCCTTGTAATTCTTGAATTACTTGGGCATATACTCCCACTGGTTAAAGTTGGAATGGTCCCGTCGCCCAATTGGTTGGAATTTTTATTTTAAGGCAAAACATACGCTATTTTTAAATTCCTATGATACAGTACACAACAAACAAAGACAGACGATTCGTGTATGCTATGTATTAGACAAAATTGAATTTATACAGCTTGTTTTCTATATAAAGCTGTATAAAAAAAGTGTTTCGACGAATTCTATTATACAAAATCTATGAAAATTTTCTCCTCGTTTGTTTAAGACAGGTCTCGAAACAATCTAATTTAAATTGAATTATAAGCAAAAAACTTAGTTTGCTCCTCTTTTGAGAGTTTTGGGGTTTTTTTAATTATTTGTTGTTCTAGCGGCAATAGAAATACATACTCTGTGAAAATTTCAAATCTCTACCTAATACGGTTCTTGAGATACAGCCCGCTGACAGACAGACAGACAGACGATCGGACAGCGGAGGCTTACGGGTACGGAACCCCAAAAATGACTCAGTTTTAACATAAACATTAAGACTAGTAAGATTTTTAATAAAATAAAAGTATAAAATACCGCAATCGGCCATGTTGCCTGAAACACCAATCAGAGTGAATAATGTCACGTCTGCTAAAATCTAAAAGAATATAATACATTTGTATACACTTGAAGTAATTAATCACCGTGTGTCGCTTAAATTTTTGTTGATATCATTCACTTCTGCATCATTTACTAGTTGATTTGTTGTTTATTCGTGGTTTTGTGATAAATATAATGGAACAAGGTTCTATTAAGGCAAATAATAATAATAATAATGATTTATTATTCCCAATTTGTCTATCCGACATGGGGTAAGTCCGGAGAATACAGTAATTATGTGTTACATATAATTAAAAATTTAATATTATATGGTTGTAAGAATAATATAAAATAATAGAATAAAATACTAAAACATAAATAAAATAGCTATAAAATAATAATCTTCAAAACTGGTTTGGTGTTGTATAGTACCTACTATTATACAAAATTTGCGTCATTTAAAAAATCATTTTAAGTGTAGTAGCACTTTCTAATTAAAATTTCCTTAATGGTCTTTCTAAAACATTTAGTGTCCATTTTCTTTAATGATACACTAATTTTATTAAAACAAATTAATGCGTTATATTTAAAACTTTTTTTAAAAAATGATGTCTTATGTTTGGGTACTAATAAAATTGTGTCGTTTCTTGTAATATGGTCATGATTACTTTGTACCAAATCAAACATTTGTATATTTTCTTTTACGAATAGTAAAATATGAAAAATATATAAACAGGGTACCGTCATAATATTTAAACTTCTAAAATATGACTTGCAGCTATCTCTTTTCCTTATCCCTGTTATGGCTCTAATGGCCATTTTTTGTAATTTTAAAAGTCTATGTATATCATTGGAGCTTCCCCAGGCAGTTATGGCATATGATAGAATGGACTGAAAGTGTGCAAAATAATACATTTTCAGGTTGTCTTTATGTATTGTTTGCGCATGCTGTTTTAATACATAGCAAACGGGGGCTGGTTTTTTTGCACATTTTGTCAATATGTAAACTCCAGTTACATCTTTCATCTATAACAACACCGAGAAAATTCGTATTTGTTATTTGAGCAATCTGCAATACTAGATTTATTCGACTTTATTAACAGAGAATTGTTACTGCTGCTTTTGGCTATGTTAAATTTAATGAAAACGGATTTATAAGAATTTAAAAACAAATCATTTTTAAGAAACCACCGTTCTGAAACTTTTATGTCTTCATTTGCTTTGATGGTAAGATTTGAAAGCGTTTTTGATGATATAAGCAATGAAGTATCATCGACAAACATAAAAGCATTTTTCAAAGGCATGTCATTTACATAAATGATGAAGAGTAATGGGCCTAATTAGCCCAGAATTGATTTATTAATGTTGGGAGAGTTTCTTGCATCAAATAAAGATTTTTGTTCATCTGAATTTATAGAAATGAAAAAATTTCATTGTAATTACATTATTATTAATTTTTAGTGCGAGGTGTAATTTAACTCACACAACCCTTTATAACACTTGTCATAGGTTATTTTTGAGGTTAGTTATAACTCGCGCCTGAAGAAAGCCACACAATTTTTACTACAAATACAAAGTAATTTTAAGATAATACACCTATAAATACAATATCTAATGTCAATTGTTTATTTTGAACTAATAAATCATCAGTTGTCAATTTTTGTATTTGTATGATAATTTAGCCAATCATAGCGCACGAAGTGCGCCGGCCAAGGTCTCGCAAAGTCGTCAGCAAGTTCACGGAAATAATTATTTAATCTAATTTATTTAGACAGATTAAAATATGATTAAAGAGGATATTTGTCTGCACTTGAATCAAATTAATTAAGTAGTAACACTTTATAGGTACGCCAGAACGTGGATTCTTTGATTTTCTTCAACGTACATTCTAAAACTTATAAATCCTCGTTTTTTACCATCTTCTACCATCTCGCTGCAGCCAGAAGCAAATTCCATTTGAAAAGATTTTGTCGATGGTGACAATTCTGCGCAAGTTACAGATGGAGTATAAGAAGTATCACTATGTGATTGTTGTTTATAAGGAAGTGGTACTTTTTACTAGATGAACATCTATTCTAAATTTTTTTAAAAAGGAAAAAAAATAATAGGATTATTTTTTAATTGATCATATATTAAGGAAGTTTGGGGGTACTTTCTAACAGTTGAACATCTATTCTATATTTATTTAAAAAGAAAAAAAATACAATATAATTATTTTTCAATTGATAACATATTTTAACTGTTCTTCTCAACGGTGATGTCATCTGTTTTATCAATCTGACTTCTGTTTGATTAGCTTTACTTCTGAATGTTTTTGTCATATATACTTGAATTGATTTATCTATCATTTTTTTATGTTATTGCTGAGCTTCTATAAGACTCTGCCGAACTAGAAACAGAATATAAACTAATTAAAAATATAATAATTTAATTCAAACAAATGCCTCATTTTTTTACTTTGTTAATCTTTATTAACAAATATTATATGTGTCGATGTTTTTACTCGATGTATTGAAAATATCGATGTTCTTATTCGATATGCATCGGAAAACATCAATGTAACGTTTCGATGCATCGCAGCGAAGAAAACATATTGTATTTTCTGCATGAACATGCCTAGAGTAAAATTTATTTTTTCTCGATTAGGTACTGAGACAAATTCGCTCGAGAAAAAATATGGTTCGAGTCGCATCACTAATAGATTTTATGAAAAGTAACAAACATCCAAATAAATAACCAACTTCTGTCATTATTTTGTTAATTATATAATAACATTTTAAACTCTCTTGTTGCAATAAACCCTGTTAAAGCATGAAATTAGATAAATCTTGGAAAAACATGTAATACCTGAACTTCCGGATGCAATTTCTTCAAAATCGATACGTTCTGAAATCATACTACTTTCTTCTAATTGCTTTTCACATAATTCAAGAACCATCGTCTTTCGCTTCTTACGTATGGTCGTTTTACAGTGTCAGATGTTCGTGTTTTTCTGTCTTGTTAGCATGCAAATTTTTTGGGAATACACCCTGGGTTCATACGCACTTGTGATACCGACCCCATCAAATGATACTGCATATAGTTTTCCATATCATTAGGCAGCTGAAAGCAGAATAAGAATTCTATAGTGTTACACCCTCTTTTTTTCTCTCTTGCTATTGAAATATAACACGCTTTTATTTAAAAAGTTGAGATGGCGGACGACAAAAACTAAATATTGCATCTGTGCCATACTTTTTTATTGGTTAAATTCCACGCAATTGTCTATTTTTTTAATTGACATTTCTGTTCAAAAAAAAAAACAAACAAATAAATATTTGACAGTTGTTTTTTCTGATGATTTTATCAATAAAGGAGATTTTAACTTGAGATTGCATTTATTCGCGTAACAATACAGTAGAGTCTCACTAATCCGGCACTATTAAAAACTAGAGGGTGCCGGATTATTGGAATGGTTGGATTATTGGATTGTATAGAAAAATTCATTAAATAAATAAAAATAAATAAAAAAAATTGCAAAGAAGTTTGACCCTGCAAGCCATCCCTGAAACTATTTTAGAGTTCAAAACGCTCAAAAATATATAAAATATAGTAAGAAGTTTATTTTTTAACTCTTTGAGCTCAAAATAAAAAAAAAACTTGCAGTTTGTCTGAACGCAGTGACCCACATAACAATTGATCTCCGGTCCGGGATGGGGGCCAACGGGGCTGAATTAAAGCGATTCCGAAACGTGCGCTGGGTTGCGATCACATCCGTTCGAAAAGTAGGCCTCAACGGCAAACGCACGCTCCTCACTAGATGGCGAATGAGCTGTGTCGGGACAAAACTTTATACTTCTGCCTCTCGAACGACCCCATTAGCGCTTCGGTACGACATCAGTCGACTGAATGGCGTGCATTTTAAAAAAGGAAGTTATGCTGCCGCACCCTGTAGTACCTTAATATTAAGATTGGAAACACTTGAAGCGACGCACTCTCGTAAGAGGTGTGTTCAATAAATAGTAAATTCCCATGTAGAGACTATGGATCTATACATGAACTATGCAAATGTATCGAAAATGTTGCAAAATATTAAAAGCAGCCACTCAACTGTAACAATTTTTTGAGATAGTATTTTTAAGGTGAAAAATAAGAAAAAAATTACTGTAACGATTCAAAACTTTTAGATTATAATGTACATAGTTTAGCGGTAATAATTAGAATTGGGTATTTACTATACTTGTCTATTTGTTTTGTCACGGCACGTGTCAATTTTGGTTTTGGCATGTTGAACGACGCAGTGAAATAAAGAGAAAAATATGTTTTTTGTCTGAAAAAAGGCAGAGGTTTTAAAAGGTTGAAATAGGATGTAAAAAAAATAAGCTGTGAAAAAGTGTTGAAATATTTCTTTTAAATTACATCAGGGAGAATCTGGAGTACTTGGTGATCTACCGATCCAAATTTCTTTTTGTATGTGTCGTTTAATTGATTATTTTTCACTTTGTCAATTCCAATCACATTAACATATCAGAAATTTTCTGTGTGTACATTCTAAGATATCTTGTTAACAACAATTTTATAATAAAACATTCAAAATAAATATTTTAAATTGTTTATTAATTTTATTAAAATTTATTTTAAATTATATTACGAGACGATTACGTGAGCTTATCCGAAACAGTCCAAAGCTAATCGTCTCATTACTTTATTACGATAACAACCTTTAGGTTTTACAAAAATTTTAACTCAGTTAGATACCCCATGGACAGTGTACGGGGATTTTATATTTCTTAAATACCCTTCTTACTAGAGCACTCCGCGACAAGTTTGTCAGCTTTTAGTCGAATAGTATCTTAAAAAAATAATTCTGTAGAGCGGTCTGAAAAATGTTTCATTTTTTTGACGTGATAACGTCTTATAAATTGATGAAACACCAATCTTATAAATTGATGAAACACCGGCTGCATGCACGAAAAAGTGTCACGTTCCGAAATGTGTCATGTTCCGAAATGTGTCACGTTCCGAAATGTGTCACGTTCCGCCTGACATAAATATGATATTCGAGCGGCAGATATCATCAACCGATTGAGAAGAAAATTTGTATACACGTTTAATTTGAATGACAATGCATGGTTAGCTGTGTGACGTCACTCTAAATCCAATATGGCGGACTTCTAAAGATGGCGGACTAATTTTATTATGCTTTCCTACAATATGGGTATCAAATGAAAGGGCTTGCTGAGAATAACTCGAAAAATAAAGTGACGTCACTCTAAATCCAATATGGCGGACTTCTAAAGATGGCGGACTAATTTTATTATGCTTTCCTACAATATGGGTATCAAATGAAAGGGCTTGCTGAGAACAACTCGAAAAATAAAGTGACGTCACTCTAAATCCAATATGGCGGGCTTCTAAAGAAGGCGGACTAATTTTATTATGCTTTCCTACAATATGGGTATCAAATGAAAGGACTTGCTGAGAATAACTCGAAAAATAAAGTGACGGCAGTCTAAAACCAATATGGCGAACTTCTAAAGATGGCGGACTAAGTTTTTTATGCTTTCCTACAATATGGGTATCAAATGAAAGGGCTTGCTGAAAATAACTCGAAAAATAAAGTGACGTCACTCTAAATCCAATATGGCGGACTTCTAAATATGGCGGACTAATTTTATTATGCTTTCCTACAATATGGGTATCAAATGAAAAGGCTTGTTGTAAATAACTCGAAAAATAAAGTGACGTCACTCTAAATCCAATATGGCGGACTTCTAAAGATGGCGGACTAATTTTATTATGCTTTCCTACAATATGGGTATCAATTAATGAAAGGATTTGCTGAGAATAACTCGAAAAATAAAGTGACGTCACTCTAAATCCAATATGGCGGACTTCTAAAGATGGCGAACTAAGTTTTTTATGCTTTCCTACAATATGGGTATCAAATGAAAGGGCTTGCTGAAAATAACTCGAAAAATAAAGTGACGTCACTCTAAATCCAATATGGCGGACTTCTAAAGATGGCGGACTAATTTTTTTATGCTTTCCTACAATATGGGTATCAAATGAAAGGGCTTGCTGAGAACAATTTGAAAAATAAAGTGACGTCACTCTAAATCCAATATGGCGGGCTTCTAAAGAAGGCGGACTAATTTTATTATGCTTTCCTACAATATGGGTATCAAATGAAAGGACTTGCTGAGAATAACTCGAAAAATAAAGTGACGGCAGTCTAAAACCAATATGGCGAACTTCTAAAGATGGCGGACTAAGTTTTTTATGCTTTCCTACAATATGGGTATCAAATGAAAGGGCTTGCTGAAAATAACTCGAAAAATAAAGTGACGTCACTTTAAATCCAATATGGCGGACTTCTAAGTATGGCGGACTAATTTTATTATGCTTTCCTACAATATGGGTATCAAATGAAAAGGCTTGTTGTAAATAACTCGAAAAATAAAGTGACGTCACTCTAAATCCAATATGGCGGACTTCTAAGGATGGCGGACTAATTTTACTATGCTTTCCTACAATATGGGTATCAAATGAAAGGACTTGCTGAGAATAACTCGAAAAATAAAGTGACGTCAGTCTAAAACCAATATGGCGGACTTCTAAAGATGGCGAACTAAGTTTTTTATGCTTTCCTACAATATGGGTATCAAATGAAAGGGCTTGCTGAAAATAACTCGAAAAATAAAGTGACGTCACTCTAAATCCAATATGGCGGACTTATAAAGATGGCGGACTAATTTTATTATGCTTTCCTACAATATGGGTATCAAATGAAAGGGCTTGCTGAGAATAACTCGAAAAATAAAGTGACGTTAGTTTAAATCCAATATGGCGGAGTTCTAAAGATGGTGGACTAAGTTTTTGACGTGACAACGTCTTATAAATTGATGAGACACCAGCTGCACGCAAGAAAAAGTGTAACGTTCCGTAACGTTCCGCCTGACCCTGTGTGTGCAAGCGAGAGCGCAGTAATGTATTATTAAATATGATATTCGAGCGGAATACGTTATCACGTAAAACTATCGTCCGTAAACCGACTTTACAGACAACCAATTTTTTTTTTCGTTACAATTAGATAACCCATGGTTAGGTTTATAATTCCTGCGTGGGAATTTACTAGTGAACACCCCTCTTACTAGAGTCCTTCACCTCAAGTGCGTCCATTTTTAATGTAAAGGTACCGCCAATGAGTACATAACCCTAATATGTAATATTTGCTTGGCATCGTACCCTTTCTTTTCTTACCATCTGATTTCTTTTGTGTTTCAAATAAAACCAATGTAACAAAGATTTTCAAAACGATGTATTGCTTCACCCCTCTTTGTTTCCTAGCTATTAATCGTAGAAAGAAATGGTTTAATTTGTTTTTAGGAAATTGCGTTCAATTTAATTTTGCACATTTTGCTATTAGCTAAAACCCATAGTTTTTAAAATAGTTACTATTAGGAAAAAAAATTGTTTTTGGTCTTTTTTTAAGCAATGCGATTAAATCCGAGACTGCCAAATAGTCCAAAGTTAATGTATATATTTTCTGAGTCCCAATTAAACAAATGAAATTTATTCCAGCTTGTTCGGAATTATTGTTCCAACTGTTAGTGTAGCTATCAAATGGCTTATGATACTTTTACTAGTTCTCGAGCCATGAAAAGGCATAATTCTAAAATCTTATATTTTACAAAATATCTGACATAAATCATTTTGTTTTGTGATCTTTATTAAACATACACACTGCGGATGTTACAGAAATAATTCAACTGAGTGAAACAGTATAAAATTAAGGTAGGTACCTTCTAACGGAATCTTTGTTAATAAAAGAGAACAACCTAACCTGACGTTACGTAAAGCGATATCCGGTGTTTTTACTTTCGTTTGATCGTCGTTAACTATCCACACGTGAGAAAGGCAAAGGTCATCGGTGAGACGATGAATATATATTATAACAGTCTGCACGATGACCATCTGATAAAACCAGTCGATAATACAGGAACGGCTTACGGTCCTCAAAGATCAAATAAATTGATCACATGGCGTCTCGATTGGTCGTCTAATACCTCAGATAAACAAATGAAAGAGATATAACTTTGCACACATTTTTTGCTACCCGCAACTAATCACGTTCTAAACGAACTCGGTGAAGACAAATCTACACCAATTTTGCCAAACTGCAAATGAGCACTGAATGAGGCAATTGATAAATTGACGTTATCAATAAAATAAAATTTGAAATGAGATAGCCAGTTGAAACTAGACACTTTATTACTTTCCTTTGTTTTCTGAGCCGACATTTGGTAACATCATATCTGATCTTTGCGATATTCTGTCAATCTGTAGCAGCAAAATTATCATGGATAACTACATGAATATTATAGATTTTATTAAAAGTGATATTTTTTTGTCGATTTTGCTGTGAATAAATAAGTGTTTCTCAATGACTTTCGAACTCCTCACGAGTTTTTAGAATATTTAAAGATGGTTTAGTAGTGGTTCCAACGTTCCAATCTCCGTGAAATGTTTTGAGATAGGATACGTCTATGCTCTCGCATATATTTGCTGTGTTGTTCATGACCATGATACAGCACCCATGGTGGCGAAAAGTAAAATATTTTGTTAGACTTAAAACGGTGTATGTGAAAACAGGAAAAACAAGCGAAATGGACATTTAAATTTTGCAAAGTTTTAAAAATCTGAAATTTAGATTTTCGTCAAAAATTCCCCTAAGCCCAAGCAAATACGTCCGTATCACTTTTAGCTTAGGTACTACGGTCAAGGAGGATAACTATAGTTCGCAGTAGAGTTTTGCGTCACTTTCCTGATATTTCAACGAATCACTCTAGCAGAAATTTGGGGGCAGGAAAAAAATTCTGAAGGTATGCTAGTTACCTATAAAAAAACTTTAAAACCAGTTGTATAATAAAACAGTTGATATTATTTATGTGCAGTTATATCTTGATATAAAATTATATTAAAATATATCTTTAGCAATGATCGGTATGTTGATTCGTTAAATTTTAAATCCACGCTAATCACGAGACGGTTTAAAAAATCGTACAGCATACTTGTTCGGAAAATAAGTCTAGGCCGGTCCTGTAAACATATAAAAAAACTGTGATGTTGATGATTATATAACAATCAAGAATAGTTTTCTAGTCTCGATGCAGTAAAAACAGTGTTATTATCATTGACAAGACAAACATGATAACAAAAACAGGTCTGTACTACACTAAGAATCATTGTTTGTTAAATAAAGCTGAACTTCCTGAGATTTTGAAACCAGCCACATCTCTTTAGAATAAATCTTCATTATGATCTTCTTCCATACAGCGGACAACGTTTATAACGAAGTAAAAGTTCTGATGATTTTAAATATAATAACAATGCAAAATTGGCATCTAGCACGGATATTGCCATAGCCTAGTCAAGAACTGTGATTATTGACAAAAATAGATCCAAGTCTCCTAAAAATACAGGCAATAGCTTATTCGATTCGGAAAAATATTCCGAAAAAGGCGTTTTTTTATTTTTTTCGCCGACAAAAATTGCAGTTGTTATTAACAAAATACGAAAAGACAAAAAATTCCCCTCAGATTTTTGGCAGTTTCTCAAAAATTATAAGCGATAGCGGAAATTGAAAAATAAAATTCTCAAAGAGGAGAAAATTTCCAATAAAAAAGTCCCACATCAGGAACTCTATCTCTGTTATTTATAGTTTTAATTTAACGTTGAAAATAGGGTTTCGCGCAGCCTGTTTTGAGAGTACAAAACATAAAATAATTTTTTTATAGTATTAAAATATAACAATTTAAAAATTTGAAAAAATTATGGTGTCATCTTAGCATTTGAAAGAATAAATAGTCGCGTCAATGAATACATAAAACAGGTTAAACTTCGAACTCCGCAGAAACAGCTCCGATTTTGATGATTTTTTTTTAAATTTAGTTTTTTTTTATATTATTGAAAATCAGAAACATTTTGGGGCGGGGAACTAATTATTTATATTGTTTAAGGGGCCAGGGGCAGTTAGAGGCATGAAAAAATAAAAAAAAAATATATTTTATAAAGCTAATAATATTATTTCAACTTGACTTCACTAAATTAAAAAAAAAAAATTTGGTTAAAGTTATAGCCATCTGTTGGACCCCTCTCATAAGTAGGTAATGCTTTGCGGTGACCATCATAACTTTGTACTGGAGCATCCAAAATTGATAAAACAAAGAAAAGTCTAGTTTAATAGTAAATCTAGGACTTAGTCGGACAGATTGTTATAAAAGCCTAAGTTTTCAACCGAAACAAAAATCCTTCGATCAAGTCCTTGTTTTTAATGCTTTCAATAAGCTGTAAAAATTTCATTTAAATTCATCAAGTGGTTCTTTATTTTCAGCCTGACTTTTTTAAAAATAAATTTTAAAAAAATTTTTCAATGGAACTTTATCTTTCAAGTGTTAAATTTACTTAAATTAATTACTTGTATTAGGAATCACTTATGTTGTAAAAAATGACGAACTCCTACTGTGGTATTTTGAGTTGCATTTTTAGACGCGACCCAAGCTTTAGCTGGAAGCGTCTATATGTACTCGCTTTGTCTGTGAATCTGTGAATGTCACGCTTTTTTGTGTCACATGTACAGCTCAAACGCCTTAACCGATTTTAAAAAACTTTTTTTTGTTTGATTCGTCTCCGGGTAACTTAGATCCTAACCAAGCCCGATTTTTCAATTTTGACCCCAGAGGAGAGCAATAAAGAAAAAACGAAGTTTTTCGCTAATAACACACACAATTTAAATCAGATCGGTTCGAAACCTATCTTAAACGAAAGAGGAGAAAATTTTACATAAATTTGCCCAAACAGTTTTTTATACAGATTTATATAAAAATAAATTCATTTTGTACAGATTTATATAAAAATAAATTCAATTTGATATAACCGATGGCTAACATCTTTCCTTTATCTCTCTCTGTTGCACGGTTTAACATGGCAATTTAAAGATTTCGTATTAGGCCAAGCTGTAGAGCATTTTTGCATGACATAAAGACTAGTAGCAAACCGATTGTGCGATGATATAAAAGATAATAAGCAGATGAATAGGTATATGTTTTTCACTCGAGTTTCCGGTCCATTAGTTAGTTATCAACAGTTTATTGCAAAAAAAACGCGATTTTTTTTGCTTGTAACTTTGAAACTAATCAAGCAATCGGAATGCCCCAATGAAATGGTTTGTAGAGAATATTAAAATATCTACAGAATGAGAGGTCGAATGTCTTATAGCCCAAGAGCTAGCTACGGAAATAGGTTTGCAATTTATAGAGCAACGAAATCCCTCTAGTTAGTATGCCATACTATCATTATTAATTAATCCGGGCGCCTGGCAGCTGTTCAGCGGTGGGTGTGAGAGTGGATGGGCAACAAAGGGGTTGTAAAATCAATTGAAGGTGTGCAATTTATAGAGCTCTGTGTTTGGTGTTATATTATAGCTAATTATGTATTTAATTCGAATATAACAATGCCAGGCGTTTTAATTGGGGGAAAAGTAGTGCCAGGTGACATTCAAGGTGCGGGAAAAAGTGCCAAGTCGTGGTTTTTTTTCGATCAGTGCGAAATTCGCGTCACGTGGTTTCGGACCGCCTACTAGCGGGGACCGGCGTCCCCACGTGGCTGTTTTCGATCAGTGCGAAATTCGCGTCAAGTGACTTCAAACCGCCTACTAGCGGGGACCAGCGTCCCCACGTGGCTTTTTCGATCAGCGTGCCCTCTCAGTCGAGTGGTGGGGGATTATAAATAACGTGCGCGCCGCGCGCGCTATTACTATATATACGCTTCTCCGTCGCTGCTCCTTCCACCACCACTCGCTGCGAGCACGCGGTCGGCCGTTTTTCGCGAACTTTACGAGTGTTTTTTGCATACTTCCAAGCGTCTGATTGAAAAACTGAAATCTACGTTTTGTAGTGCACGATGTCAACTTTTCAAAACTTTTTTTGAAATTATCATCGGACTTACGGTAACGCATACAGGCCTGCCGGAAAAAAGCGCACTGCAAACTTTCAATCGCGATTTCGCGAAAACTAATAATCCGACAGCACCCACCTTTGGCACATATAAAGAACATTATAATCCCTACTTTCTCTCAAAATTTTAGCGCTCCAGCTAAAAAATGACGGAGCTATAAATTTTCGAAAAAACGCCTAATTTTCTGGTTTTTCCTACATTTTTCAGGACCTAATTATCCGATTAAGACATTCGACCTCTCATTCTGTAGATATTTCAATTCACTACAAACCATTTCATTGGGGCATTCCGATTGATCCATTAGTTTCAAAGTTACAAGCAAAAAAAGACAAAAATCTCGTTTTTTTTGCAATAAACTGTTGATAACTAACTAATGGACCGGAAACTCGAGTGAAAAACATATACCTATTCATCTGCTTATTATCTTTTATATCATCGCACAATCGGTTTGCTACTAGTCTTTATGTCATGCAAAAATTCTCTACAGCTTGGCCTAATATAACAGTTTACTGGAAAACTGTCACCCCTTGTAATTCTTGAATTACTTGTGTCTTCAGGCAATATTTTATATTATTTGAGCGACACTTACACTTTTTATCAACACACTATTTTTTACAGTGGCACATTATACGCTCAGAACGCGTCATGGCTTTTCTTCATTGCCACAACGCGTTGTGTTCGTATAGCATGATAGCCACGACACGATTTTCGCTATATGGTCTTTCTGTGATTTCCACAACGCGTTGTGAGCGTTTTCATAAGAATCATAGTACGACGAATTTCGCGATGTGGATGTTTTACAGTTACCACAACACGTCTTGAGCTGTTTTTTCGCTCAATGAGCGTTTTCGGTTTTTGAGCGTAACATATATAGGTATATATATTATTATTAAACACAAAAGTACTTTCACTATTTCAAATGCAACATTACGTGGTGAATTCACAAGAAAGTCACTATTACATAGTAGTTTCAATGTATATCGGCAGTACAATATAAAATAAATAAATCATTCAGATTATTACGAGTGTATAACAGTTACTTAAAATTAATAAGCCGCGATTACAAACAAATTTACAACCAGCTACAGCTTTCATAAAATCTGTCTGTATGGTATTACTTTAAGTTTTGGATTGTACCATTACGTCGCGCGCTTTAGCGACCTTTTTCAAGAGATGAAAAATTTCAACGAAAAAATATGCAAAAATTTTATGTAATATTCTCGGGATGCTTGTTTACGGTTTTTGAAATATTTGTTATAAATATAAAAAATAGAGTTCTATAAACAAATATAACTAGAAATTTAAATTCGCTTCCGGTTTTATTTTTGGACATCATCAGCCAGAGTTTTTTTGGGCTAAGCATTAAATCACATTTTTAAATTTACAATTTTTAAGTAATAATTTAAAAATTCAATAATAATTAATACTGTTACTTGTGTGTTTGTTTTAAACGCTAATATCGGAATGATTGAATATATATCGGAGACATTTTGTATAAGAAAACATTGAACAATAAAATTTAATTAGCAGTTTAAAACATTGCATCTAATTCCGATCAGTAAAGTGTCATACAATTGTGTTCAAGTGAATATTAAACGTTCATTTGTTTCTCTTGAAAGTTACAAGATTTGGCCGATATTAAATTACTAACGGTGCGATTCTACCTGCTGTGTGATATTACTGATACATAATACAAAACATTATTGCAGATGTATGGAAGGGGGGCGTGATGGAGACGCGAGGTATGACGGGGTCACGCACATATACAAGAAACTAGACGTTTGCGAATAGAAAGCAACAAGCCAATAGGAGCTATACTCGATTAACGGTCAGCGCGATAGAAATAGTGAGTGAGAGTGCACCCGTTTTTTGTTTACACACGAAAATCACGTTGAGTGCAGTTGAGTGTCTCGATCTAATTTTATTCAGTTGAAAACGTCTTTACTGTAAGATAATTATGACTATCCAATTTATGTCTTTTCTGGTATATGATTGCTAATGTTGTTTACTTTGTTGGGGTATAGTTAAATTAAAGTTCAGTTAATATTTTTATTTTTGAGGAATGATTTTTTTCTAAGCCAGCCTTTGGGGCAAGACAGGTTATTGAGTATGGGGTAAGATGGGGTACGCCTACTATGAGTAAAACACCTGCTCTTTAACCTGAACCTGGGTGTTCTTTTGATTAAATCTCCCATCCGTGCAGTGTGCTGCAATCTTACATCTAGCTTTGAAAATGCATCCCCTAGTAATGTTATGCCAATCCGTTCAGTCCAACGAATTGAAAAGAGGAAGCAATATCGGAGAGGAAAAACAGCCATTTACCTCGACTCCTTATAAAAATGAGCTGGAGAATTTGAAAAAACCGAGGAAAGTATTCAATTCTAACGAACCTTGTCTACAAATAAACAAAATTGTAATAATAATTAGCTCACCACATCTTGCGCAATGGTACGGGGCAAGATGGTTTTTTGCCGGATCCTGTTTAATCATTTATTTAAAAAAAATGTCGTACGTTTATCTCCCAAAGACTATGCCAAATTATACTTAGATTAATAAAACATATTGCCATAAATAAATAAAAATAATAAACGTAATGATTATGCCACATTTTTGGTATTTCCCTTAGATTACCCCATTATGCCTCCCTTCCTTTACCCAACATACAACCTGCGGGCGCGATTTAATTCGCCGAAAGTTCTTGTTTTTTTCTGCGGTAATTTAAATGGTCTAGCAGTGCTAGACTAGCACTTTATAATAAACTGTGATAGAACGAATCTTATTCTGTTTAAGCACCCATTTTTCCGTGATGGAAAGTATTCTAAACGCCTTAGCCCATTTAAAAAAAAACTTTTTTTGATCGATTCGTCTCCGGGTAACTTAGATCCTAACGTCGCCCGATTTTTGAATTTTGGCCCCAGAGGGGCGCAATTTAGGAAAAACGAAGTTTTTCGCTTATAACTCGCTCAGTTTAAATAATAATATAGTTTTTTTAAAACAGTTTATTATTTTATCTATTTTTACTAAAAATTGTTGTAAATTTTTTGGGGAAAATCGGCGCTTGCGCAAATGATATATAAGCTATGACGTTGTTTCTTATATAATATTGGTTTACATTTCATAACGTTTTATTATTTTATCTATTTTTAGACGAAAGTTTTGTAATTTTTTTTGGAAAATCGGCACATGCGCAAAAGATATTATATACTTTTTTATATAATAATGGTACTATTTTCTTAATGGTTTATTATTTTATTTTACATGAAAATTTTGTTTAAAGTTTAAAGTTTAAAGTTAAAGTTAGCGTATGCGCAGGAGATATATGTATATTATAATATCGTTTTTATATAATAATAGTATACTTTTCATAACGGTTTATTATTATCTGTTTTACAAGAAAGTTTTGTAATTTATTTTTGGGGAAAATCGGCGCATGCGTAGGAGATATTATGTGCTATAACGTTTTTTATATAACAATGGTATACTCTTTATAATGATTTATTTTTTCATTTTACAAGAAAATTTTGTAAAAAGTTTTTTGAGAAAGACGGCGCATGCGCAGGGGATATATATTACAACGTCGTTTTTTATTTAATGGTATACTTTTCATAGCGGCTTATTATTCTATCTGTTTTACAAGAAATTTTTGTATTTTATTTCGGTGAAAATCGGCGCATGCGCATCAGAGATATATTATGTATAAAAACGGGTTATTATTCTATTTTACAAGTTTTGTAAAAACAATTTTTGAAGAAATTCAGCGCATGCGGAGAAAAGATATACTTACCATTTAATGTTGTTTTTTATATCATAACGGTTTAATAGTGTGTGCATTTTTACAAGATAGTTTTGAAAAAATGTGTTTTTCCAAATTTATAATTTCAGAAATATTTTGAAAATAAAAAAATCGATTGTTCTTTTGTTCTGCAGATGTTAGTTAGGTATTTGACAAGCATGCTTTGTTTAATTTTACCATAACGTGATAACATACAGAAAACCATGAAAACGATCAGCAAATTTTATAATATTTAATGGTTACTGCACGCGTTAACGGAAATTTTATTTTCTTTGTTATTATATGTCAAATGTCATAATTATTATTTATTGGTTGGAAAGGCCCCGTCGTCCAATTTGCTGCAATTTTTTCGACTAGATCTAATTACTATAAAACTTTGAAATTTCACACACGTGTATGTAAGTCTGGTGACAATGTATATATCCAAGATGATGTATATATCCAAGATGATGGAATACATTTTCCTTCACAACCGTCTTTAATAAAATAATCAAATAATTTTTACAAATATGTCTTAGTTAAAATTTTGAAATACTAAAAACAAGAAAAATAAAATACTAATAAAAAGAAAGTTTTTATTGAAATGTATCAAAAGAGAAATATTATTATTTTAATAATTTAGGGTAATAATTATAAAAAAAGTTGGTTGTGACTAAAAAACGATCATAGAGTTTATATTTATGAACCTAAATTATTAATAAATTATTAAAATGATTTTCTCCTTTCTGTTTCAATATTTTCAACTGTTATTTTTTTCTTAGATTAAGTAAATAAATTATATTATTAAGCTCAGTGTCGTTAAAAATATACACAAATGTTCAAACATAACGCCGGGGTATATTTTGTAAAATTTCGCGCCTTGTAATTCTTGTCTTCAGACAATATTTTTACTTATTGCTTTACTGGGTAGCCAAATAAATTGGCTTTGAAAATAGAACTGAAATAATTTGGTAAAATGCAAGATAATATGGTCATAATAATTTTTGTAAAAAGTCTACCAAGCACAACAATATACCGTGATTATCCTCGATTTTAAAATTAAAAGGCTGAAAGAAGCGCAGTAAGGGTAAAATACAAAATTCAAAAGTAGGGGGTAGATCTGTAAATTAGAGCTTTACTTAAGTCGAAAAACTTGCGGCACGAATAAATTTAACGAATACGGTTTTTGGCCCCCCAAAACCCCTTTTCCGTAAATTTCATCCAAAAATCGTTAGGGCCGTTTTCCAGAAAATATTTATATAGGGACATATTATAAGATTAGCTCGTTTAATAATTAATATAAGGATAGGGATTAAACGTTAGTATTGCTTACTTTTATATTGAATTTGTCCGTCCAAAGAAAATTGTATTAATTTTTATATTGCCATCAAAATTTCACTTATGCATAATGAATGATTCGTTTAAAATTTTTATATATTCCCCTAAATTGTGTCACAATAAACAGTTTACCGTTCCATGAGTCCCAAATGTAGTTTTGAGATTAGTATCACATTAATCTCTAATGAGTGTCACATTTAAATATTTTGAACTTTAATTCTGACACTTGACACTCAACAAAAAATGTATTGTTGTACCGAAGCGAGTTTCAAAATAAAATTTTTACTAGTGGATAATATAATATTGTAGTTTCGCAGGGAACTCTTAGACCGTAGAACTTCCCACCTGAAAAGTATATTCAAGAAAGTGGAGACTTCGCTGATAATTAATGTTGTTAATAGTTCTAAGTGTTCATTTAAAAAGGAGCCTTTGATTATTCCAGAGTAATAGAACTACTGAAGCTCACTATTTTAGCAGTGAAATAGTAAACTTATGATTGTTAACAAATAATTAATTTATCAAACAAACAAATATAGATGAAAGTAGCAATGTGTGAACTTAATTAAAATCCGGTAGCAATATTTCGCATTTAAGGAAGAGAGAGATATCGAATAGTACCGGAACTAAAATACACTTTAATTAAACAAGAAGGCGCTTCATGATTCGAAGAATAAAGATAAACTTAAATGTAGAGATACTTAATCGATAATAGATCAAAATCCCCTATGATCATCCTGGGGAATTGATTTAATTGAGACAGGAATATTTAATTAATAATTACTTCCTCGCGTACTATGAAAGTAGTCATACCTACACCCGGCAAGGTAAGAAAGAAAAAAAAAACGTTAATATTTATAATTACGAAAGCACCTTATAGAGGTTTACATTTAGGGGTAGGGCATTTCTGTAGTATCCTAGGAATAACGACATGACTCCCAGATAACTTTAAATCACTCGTCATCAATAAGCATCTCCCGTTTAAAAAAAAAAAACACTTCTTCATTTTTAGGTACATATTCCACTTGTTATGAAAATTCACTTTCTTTTTTTATCAGGTCAGATTTGTTATCGTTGTAAAAGAAAATCGGAATGAGTTTTTCTTTTTCACTGAGCACTATGATACGCTGATCAGTTTAAAATGTCTCTGATTTGAATAACACCAACATAGCCCTCCGCGATCGAAAGTTATAAGTAATAGAAATAAGTGTGTGCGCGCGCCTGCTTTTACGTGCGTGCGTGTGTATGATTGTGTGAACATGATACCTCGCGACAAACTTAAGTGATTTAAATAAACGAAATTTGGTCCTAGTATTTCATTCTAACACCGCACGAAGCGTATATTGGGTTCAATCGGGCCATTTGAAGGGTATTTTTTAGAGGTTTATGAATGTTTTTGAGCCCAAAAATACCGAAAAACTCTCAAAATCGTTTTAAAATTTAAATTTAACTCTTTTGTAAAGACTAAAATGTGCTGCAAAATTTTTATGAAATCAACCCGACAGAACTAGACTTCCGACTTTTATAAAAACTGCCGACAATATAGTGTATTTGCTAATTGTTTTATATTGTCCAAAAACAAACTTATAGTCACATAACGTCACAATACTTTTTTATTTTAATTTGATAATTTTTTACGTGAGTTAATTATTTCATCTCAAAGCTTTCGGAAGGTTTGCTTAATATTAAAAGTAATTAGATTTTGTTTAATCCTTTCTTAGAAAACCCCGTCAAAATGTACACTTTATGCTTAATGCTCAAATAACTCTCGTGTGTAAAAAATAAGAGAGGCACAAAGAGACTGTGCCGCAAACATCTTGCAAATGAATTAAAATGAGGCATTATAGTATATTGTGCAACTAGTGCCGAAGCGAGTGCGCTCAACTTCGCTTTCGTGGGCAAACGACAATGCCGCACGAGTTGCACATGCTATTTTTTATTACGAATTAAAAAAAGAAATTAGAAGTAATAAAAATTAAAATTAAATCATTAAACAGTTGACAATTCAGTTAAAATTGTTATTGTATTGGTAACTATGGTAACTCTGAATTTGCGTGCGGCAAACAATCATTTGAGTGCGGCAAATAAAGTTTCCGCACGCAAATGAAAATAGCTAGTTTTCAATCGTAACAGCGTGCGTAAACATACCACTTTTCCCGTATGAGTAATAAAAATATTTATTACTTAACTATAAAAAAGTTGTTTGCCGTAAAATTTTTGTTTTACCACCTCGAATATATGGCTCATTAATAGCAAAATAAATAATATCAAAATCTGTTCACAAATGTGTACGAGGTACCATATTATATTAAAAAAACCTCCTTTTTTGAAGTCAGTAAAATAAGATTTGTTCTGTACGCTAAATCGAATTTGAAAGTAGATTTTGTCATAAACCTGACATTTATGTATACACGTAAGAAAAATTAATTGAAAGGAAAGTTTTTTAAAAAATATTGAAAATATGATAATGTCCTAAAAATTCAACATGGGCCGATGTGTCTCCTGTCAAGATTTGAACGATTGTATAACAAAAAGGTAAAAAAACGAAAGTATAAGATAAGGATGAGATGATCGAAGAATCACCGCCGTCTCGCCCATCAGGTTTTAAAAAAGTCTGTTAAGGTCACTGGTTTGATTAATTTTGAAGCGTTAAAGAAAGTTTATGCACGGCACGGTGGAAGGAGGAACATTCGATAATTATTATAATTTATTATGCAGATAATGCAGTCGGAGAATGCATTTTCCCAGGTTTTAATTATCTGTTGGCTATTTACAGAAGTTTAAGTGTCAATTGTTATGTTACAGAAGTAACGATTTAATACCCCGACTAGAGATGGACAAAACTATTATTTTTACTTTCCCATATATTATACTTTACTTTCCCATCTGTTATATCAATCTAATATATATTATATACGAGTATACCTATAATATATATTAGAATGATTTTTTTTGTTAAAAAAAGTTTTGCTTATAATCTCAAACGTTACATTGTGGTATAAAAAAAAATACTCGTGCCAGGAGAAATATGAACCTATCTCAATTACAGAGCTGGCGCACAGAGAGTCCAATTTCCCTTTTGATTATCATGGGGAAATCTTGTCTATACGTATATTTATAGTATCGCGATTTTCTGCGAACATTTTATTGACAAAACTTGTAAAATAGAATAATAAACCGTTTTGAAAAGTATATAATTATTATATATAAAAAAACAACGTTATAGCATATATCTCTGTTGCGCATGCGCCGATTTTACCCAACGAAAAGTTACAAAAGTTTTTTTTGTAAAAACAGATAGAATAATAAGCCGTTATGAAAAGTATACTATCATTTTATAAAAAAACGGCGTTGTAACATACATCTCCTGCGCATTTCTCAAAAAAAAAAAAAACTTTATGTAAAATAGAATAATAAACCATTATGAAATATAGCATAGGTATATCTCTTTTGCGCATGCGTCGAATTTTCCCAAAAACAATAGGGCTCTTCATATTTGTATATCAAACATCCACCTAAAATTTGGTTTCAATCCACTCATCCGTGGTGTTGATATGGTAAAAAAGGTCAAAAATGACGTTTGCATCTGTCAAAGTATTAAAATTAGTTATTCAAATCGTTAACTCAGAAGGCGTTGCATTTCACAAAATACTAATGTAAAAAAATTGAATAAGGTACTATAGGTGTTCATTTATTTATTTATCTCAGCAGTTACCTCAGTACTATTCACGGTACTGACTGTCAATTTATGTCCATTGTTCTTTCGATGAAACACAGGATACCTGAGCTATCGCGGTGGTATATATGTTACGGCTAGAATCCGAAGTGCGGCTACACCTAGTTTTAGCCGGTTAGAACTAGGTGTAGCCACTTACCCTTGGTTAAATCTAGTATTAGCCGATTGTTTTCGGGTAAAACTAGGTCTAGCCGGTACCATTCCGGCTAGAACTAGGTCCAACCAAACCCTAGTGGCTGATACTAGGTCTAGCCGATATCATGCCGGCTAAAACTAGATCCAACCAATCTCTGATGGATAAAACTAGATGCAAACAAGTTCAAACGTGTAACAGGTGAATTGTTCTAATTAATAACTAATTGTGTTGATTTATAAAAGTGTGATTGATAATAATAATTTGCTTTAAAGTTATTATAGATACAATTATTTTATGTTGTTAAAAAAATGTTTCTGATTGTTCCTATTATGTTAAAATTAAAATTGTAGTCCTACTTTAGTAAAAGTCAATTATTAAAATAAATTCGTTGAATTTTATTTTCTCTACGTTTCTTATTATTAGGTGTTTTTTTAATATCTTAAAAGCCAGAAGTATGTGGCTCTGTAGATTTAGTAGAACAACTTCCACCCAGGGTAGCCAACCTGTATATAAGTTACTCTTAGTAAGAGGTTTGGTTGGATCTAGTTTTAGCCGGCATGATATCGGCTAGACCTAGTATCAGCCACTAGGGTTTGGTTGGACCTAGTTCTAGCCGGAATGGTACCGGCTAGACCTAGTTTTACCCGAAAACAATCGGCTAATACTAGATTTAACCAAGGGTAAGTGGCTACACCTAGTTCTAACCGGCTAAAACTAGGTGTAGCCCACTTCGGGTTCTAGCCGTAACATATATATGCACTGGATAGTTTGTTCTTTTTTTTGCATTCATTGTTGTCTGGAATTTGGCAACAAAGCCTTTTTTATCTGCGCATTTTGTTATTGTTTGAACAATCAAGCCGATTGCTGTCCCACACCAATCCGTATGTCATTGTTAGAATAACAAGCCGATTGTTGCCCCATAACAATCTGTGTATTATTCTTAGAACAACAAGCCGTTTGTTGTCCCACAACAATCTGTGTGTCATTGTTAGAATGACGAACCAATTGTTTTCTCACAAAATTCTTTGTCGTCGCCTGCTGGGGGGTCTCTGTTACAATATACTACGAACCTTAGCGAAATTACCTTAAGAGTATTCGTCCCTGCAAACACCCCCTGCACCCTTCATCTCAAATCTTTTCCCCTCGCCTAAAAACGGTTCGCGCTCTTCCGACGCTATTTTTAAAGCTAGAGGGTTCTGGTAAACGCCAAATGAAAGACAAAGAATCAGACTACAGATCCTTCAGGCGAATTTTTTGAAAAACAGTTTCGCCTACGTGTGAAATATTACGTAACTTATTATTTTTTTCAAAAGGTTGAAAGTTTTTTCAGGAATTTTTTTTTCAAAAAATTCGCCTGAAGGATCTGTAGTCTGATTCTTTGTCTTTCATTTGGCGTTTACCAGAACCCTCTAGCTTAAAAAATAGCGTCGGGAGAGCGCGAACCGTTTTTAGGCGAAGGGAAAAGATTTGAGATGAAGGGTGCAGGGGGTATTTGCAGGGACGAATACTCTTAATCTGCCTTCTATCTTAATAACTCTACAGCTAGGGAACGCCAATGCCAAATATTGATGACCCTATTCTACATGCTGCAGTGCTGCACTCATATTGTATTTGAGACTTGAGAGTAGGTACATAAACAGTATGTTGAATTTTACAGACATACTGTCGAACGAATTACTTTGTATTTACTTCAGAGAACAGAATACAAGGCTCATGAATAACAATATCAGGTTTATTGCGATCGTTGTTAAAGTAAAGTATGAATTTAGATTTTGTGATGTGATGGTCAATTAATGTCTTTTAATTAAAGACCTGAGGAAGACACCAAAACAGGTGTCGAAACGTAGTCTTCCTACAATAAAAAAATTTTGACTCATAAATCAACCGTTTCGTTTCTTTTCTATATATACAATTGAGTGATCATGATTATTAAACAATATCAGTAATATTTGTTGAATTTTTTAATGGTTAACGTTTCAACACTGTGTCTTCTTTAGAACCTAAGAAATTACCAATTTATCTTTAAGAAGACGCAATTAGTTTTGAAACGTCATTGAAACATTTAACAAATAAACACTGTTATTCTTTTGCCTTGACTTCCGTTCCTCTACAATAAATAAACTTCAAAAAAGGTGTTTTAATAAAATGAGTAGTATCTGCCTTTACTGCGACGGATTAATTGCAACGACATTCGACTATTCTTATTATATACAAAAATCATAACCATGACAAAGTCGCAATCCAAGGTCATTGTCATATTAGATAATCTGACGTTTTGTGAAACTTATCGCCTGTGCATTAATTTATTCTGAACTAGTTTACAAACTATCAGAAATAAAACAAGTTAACTTTGTGGAGATTATCAGACATTTAGAGTGTTCACATTTTAATGAAGTGTTCTTGAACTTAACTACAAAACCATTTCTCCAAATTACGCTGATATACGTCTTATATAGGGAAGCAACTATAATAATAGTCTCAGAACCGACCGTTAGATTTCCTATGTATTGAATACATAGAAGAAGAAAAAATGTTGTTAGCATTAAGACAGAACAAAGGCGTAAAATATAAATGGACCTAGCATTCCCTATATTAGTTAATGCAATGTAGTGATGACAACATTCAATACGAGAAATAAGTGCTCGTCTTTTTCTAAATATACGTGTGCAGTTTTGGAGGATATGAAAATAATTAATGAGAATTAAAAATCTTATATTGTTCATAAAAATATATTTTACATTTTTGATTTATTTAATCAAATTTAACTGATGCGAACTTTGTTAAAAACATAATATTGTACACCTAAGGTAAAATGTCGTAGTTACTTACCGGTGAAATGACATGTTAGGATAATAATTATTTCGTGATTTCTTACATTCATAGTACCTACTGCTTCCATCTTTAAATATTCTTAAAAATCGTGAACAGTTCGAAATGAACCGAAAAAACACTTATTTGTTCACAATAAAATCGCAAATAAAGGTCACGTTTTGAAAAAAATAAATAGCAAATAACACGTTACCAAATGTCGGTTCAGAGAAAAAGGAAATAGAACAGAATAGAATAGAATATTTATTTACTACTTTGTACAATATGTACATAAAAAATTGTCATAACATATCACAAAAAATCAGTTATAAAGTATCGGGTGCAAGCTAGAAAATTAAGAAACTAGGTCTACAAAATGTTTACTGCCAAATGAACTCTTATGAAAGTACTCGTCGAGACCGACATTTTGGCTTCAATTTTATTTATGCATTCCATGGAGAATAGGGAGAAAGCAGGCTAGTCTCCATAAATTTCTTGTTGTCCCAAAGATGAGAAAAATTAAGGATTTCTATTCGGGCCGCCGACGCGCTGAAGACCCCAACTAAAAAATAATCGACCAGGTTAACAAACAGTAAACCATGTTGCTGTGGTTTCGTTCAAATAATCATGGAGATTGGCTTCACGCAAAAGTGTGGAATATTGAACGTGACTCGAAACCCTATAGCTACAGTATTGCACGTAAAACTTTTATGAACCCTTACCTACTGTCATTGACTTTTGGGGACTTATGCTCTACATCGCGACCTACTGAGATCAATCTTCTTTCTCTCTATCTTCTCTTATATTATGTAGTAGAGAAGATAAGAAAACAGTAAAAAAATGACAGGAAGTGAGATTCCTCATCTCATAATCCGGCAAAAATAATAATTGTGGGTCTATATTTGTCTCCACTCAATGCTAACTTACATTGTCTGCGTATTCGAAATCTGACAGTGAGCTCTCCGTCTATAATAATAATTAACATGGTGTTTCCACTTCACAATGATGTGTTATTACTAGTTCAACAAGTTTTTATCGTCGATTCTTTTCTATTTTATACTAAAAAGCATGCTGTTCTCTTTGTCTGCGCCGTAGGAAATAAGTCTGCTACACAAAAGAATAAAAATAAAACTACTTAAATCGAAGATGAAAGTGCACACACATTCCTCTCTTAATAAATGGCGGGCTAACATTTTCCTTATGTCCAAACCACAATTATGTACCAATGTACTCTAACAATTTCATCAAGACTAGACGTTTCATCAAAGGTTTAGACGTTTCATCAGGTATTCAAACGTTACATTAAATGTCATATTACAATAGTGACTAGATGGTACTTTCATATCTGCAAACTAGTTTGAAGTGGAACTTCTTTAATCAAATAATGTGAAACGTCCAGAGATTATGTTGCGTTCCTTATGTAATACACTAATAACATATCGTGGGACATGTGCTGATCAAATTTTGATAAAACTGACCCGACAGAATCGCATTTACACATTTGATGAAAACACTATTTGCGTATACGGATTTAAATCTTTGATTAACGTCTGATTACTCTTCAATACATAAAATTATCGACCAATTTTTCAGACAGTATATTAACAAAAATTTTTGTTAATGTATTGTCTGAAAAATTGGTCGATAATTTTATCTATTGAATACGGATTTACTTACTGAAGGATGTATAATATAATGTGGTGCAGATGTTGGCGTAATAGTAATATTAAGATAATTAAAAAAGCTATTAGCAAATACATTACATTATTATCGGCAGAGTTTGGCGATGCAACCCAACATTTTTTTTTAATTATTTTGATTAATTGCACTAATGGCCATGTTCACCGAACGTAAGTAGTTATTTATTCAGTTCATTTGTTCTTCAGGTAACTATTCCTCCGAATAAATAGCAATAATTCAATTCACCAAGCATAATTATGTTTAGGTACTACAGGTATAAATCTTTTTTGTCTTACTTCTATGGTATAAATATTTATTAGCCTAATAAAATAATAATGGCCGTCACATAGATAATACCTAACCTTTAAACGTGGAGTGTTATATCTACATTTGCTCTTGCGAATTTATTTGTGTGTTGCTTATTAACCTTTTGTGAAATGTATAGCTGTAAAACATTAAAGTTAGTGGAAGTTTTGTTTTTGTTTTTGGGTTAGGATAAAACATTATTATTTTGTGAAACTTTTTTTGACGTTTACACTAACGCCATCAGTTGGATTTTTGGATGAATGTCAACATATTCAACAAAAATAGCAAGGAGTATAGTGCAGTGTATATTTATTCTTTAACTAACTTTTCTACCTGATAATTTGCTTAGTGAATTGAAAGTAAATTTTATTCTGACGAATAAATTTGTTCCAAGATTAGTAACTTCTATCTTTAATAGTGTTCGGTGAATATGGACATGAATCACATTACATAAACAGGAAACATCCAAGCTGATCTAAAAATGTTACACAGGCCTATCGAAAAACTCCCATACAAAAAATATAAAAAACATGGTATAAACTTGCTGTTTTCCCTTTCACTTGAATAATGCCAGCGCGATTATGTCTGTTAGTTGCAGTCTGAGTGAACTCCCTTAAATGTTGAGTGAGATAAATAATATGAACAATTTGAAATATTTAAATCGAAAACCACTTTCATTCATAATAAATACTATATGACATTTAGTTTTTTTCTCTGTAAATATTATTAAAGCTTCGTTTGTAAATAGTACCTACTAGTTCGCAATATGGTCAATTACTGAATAAATATTTGTCGACGGCACGGTAATTATTGAAATAAAAATTGAAATGCAATTTATTATTGCTACATACGAACAGTACCTACCTTATTTCTACATTTTTGTTCCAAAATCTTTTTCTTAATCATTCAAAAATATAACCTATCTACACTGTGATTAGCAGATTACAACTGAAGCAGTGACGTTTAAGGGAAAAACTCTTTATCAATTTTGTGGGTATTACATTAATTGTCACTGCAGTACATAAAGACACCGTACACTTATCAAGTATAAACCTACACCACCTGCACAGCAGAAATTTGCGGGGATTACGGTCGTGCCATTTGCGGTCGGAACAATTTTCGTCCCACTTGCGGTCAATCAATGTGATTCCATAACAAAAATCTTTTTCTCTACAACTTTTGTTGGAACATTTTTTTCCCGATATTAATGACCGAGTTATGGGGCAAAAACGGGTTTTCCAGAACTTTAAAGCGGCATATCCCCCGCCACCCCCTCCGATATGCGGTCACAAACTATACCAAAATATCGGGGGAGCTCGATTCTACAGTTTTTGTAGGAAACATTTTTCGATTCGAGACACACCGGATTCATGGCTTTTTTTCCCAATCCACTCCACTATATACATAGCACAAAGAAACTTTATTTTGAGAAAAATGTTAGTTAAGACTTTTTTTATTAAACACGGCAGTATTACTTGTGACTGTCAAAAGCAGTTCTGCGTTGTCCAACATTGAATAGATCTTTATTTTTCACATGTTAAAGTTATAATAAGTACCTTACGATATATTAATGATTGCCATTCTTTTTAACACCATTGTTCATCATTTAATTGCAACTACACCAAGTGCATCTGAACGCAAAACTGCTGTCAGTCAAGTCTGATGGAAGACGAGATTAGTCAGGTACTTCTATTATAAATTTAATACCTAATGTATTATTTAGAGCCATGGAAATGAAGAAGCATTGACTTCTTTGTACGTTCATTTTCATTAAGATAAGAAGCGAGAGAAGCAAATTTATTTAAGACCACCAACAATTAGGGTTACTTGGACCTAGTATCAATTCATATTTTCAAATCGTTTTATTCAATTGACACGTTTACCAATTCTCAGGCTGGGATTTTTAAGGAAGTATGAGGGGTTACTCAAATCACCGAGAAATGAATAAAATAAAATGTTGTCAACTTATTTCTTAAACTATCTACCTACAATAAGTACCCAAAATGTCAGAACGGTGTACTAGCGCATTTAAAAATTTTATAGTTATGAAATTAACATGGCCTCTTATGGGAACATCGCGTCTTCATAGTTTAATGGAAAAACACATAATAATATTACTGAGAAAAAATCATGATTTTTAGAATAAGCTAGCGCACATCTAAAAAGCTCTGTTCAAAATATCTAGTGTCATCATTGAAAATCATGAAAAAAATTCCAGCCAATTGGGCGACGGGACCATTACAAATTTATCGATGCGAGCGTTTGTGGTGAGCACTAAGGGAAACTCCAATTCAAATTTTCCGTATGTCAGTGAGCAGTGTTTATTAAAAGTGAAAATAGTTATAATTTTAGAAAGTTTTTTAATTACAAAGAAAACATGGGCAAAACTAGGCATTCTGGAAATGCTTGTTGTGTTCCGGGCTATTGCTGGTGGCGATTTAAGTAAAATAAAGATCATTGGCGCCATAATTTGATGTTACACTGTCAGTGTAAACAAATTAATTATTTATATATTATACGTCATAATTGATAAATAAATAATTCTTATATCTTTTATGCTATGCTATTTATATAATGGTTTACAATCGTAATTTAATTGTAATAAATTTTTATTTCCTTTGTTATACCATATCAAATGTCAACATTTTGAAGTTTGAATGGTTCCGTCGCGCGCCCAATTGGTTGGAATCTTTTAATAGCAGTTACTTATCTTGTGAGATATTGATTTTGTATCATTTTCTTTATCACTGCTCGAGAACGAATTTATTTTTTCATCTAAGCGATGCTTCTGTAATAATGTGACCGCGATTTTTATTGCATGTCTTCTAAAAACATGTAAAAACTGATTTGAAAAGAAATCCGATATTATTAATATTATAAATGCGAATGTAAGTTTGTTTGTTACGCTTTCACGCAAAAACTACTTAACCGATCATCATGAAACTTTGCACATACACTCTTGAAGGTATTAGAAGTAACATAGGATACTTTTTATTAAAAAAAAAATAAAAATTTTTTACGAAAAATCATATCATATCATATTCATATTAATATTATAAATGCGAATGTAAGTTTGTTTGTTACGCTTTCACGCAAAAACTACTTAACCGATCATCATGAAACTTTGCACATACACTCTTGAAGGTATTAGAAGTAACATAGGATACTTTTTATTAAAAAAAAATAAAAATTTTTTACGAAAAATCATATCATATCATATTAATATTATAAATGCGAATGTTTGTTACGCTTTCACGCAAAAACTACTTAACCGATCATCATGAAACTTTGCACATACACTCTTGAAGGTATTAGAAGTAACATAGGATACTTTTTATTAAAAAAAAATAAAAATTTTTTACGAAAAATAAGAAATTTCATATTTTCATATTTTTAATATTATAAATGCGAATGTAAGTTTGTTTGTTACGCTTTCACGCAAAAACTACTTAACCGATCATCATGAAACTTTGCACATACACTCTTGAAGGTATTAGAAGTAACATAGGATACTTTTTATTAAAAAAAATAAAAATTTTTTACGAAAAATAAGAAAATTGTTTGTCAAAATATGTGCAATACCTCAACCCCTGATATGCATGTCAAAAGTCGATTTCCATCTCAATCGCGGGCGTAGCCGCGGGTAGCGGCTAGTCTTTAATAAAAGTTCTATTCAGATCAAATGTTGTCTTTTTTAATGAAAGTGTATCTTAAAATAGTATTTTATGTATGTAGAACGTGACTGCAGTTATTATGTACGAGTTGTGATGTGTTAAAACGAGTAGTTAGCAAGTTTTAACAGTCACACAAGCCATAGTTGCATTACGTTCGAGATACACACTACTGTTTTTTGCACATATGTATATCTAAAAAATATCAAATTTTCACATTCTAGTTAGTACTTATATTATTTTGCATGTTACTATTCGGTATGTGTAAACTACGTGGCGAGGACAATCAATATGATCGTAGTGCCCGTGGTGACAGAAATGTGAGTCTTTTTTGGATAGCTGTGTCAAATTTGCTTTGACATTTGATTGAATATTATAATATTTTTGAACAGTTGTTGAGTAGTAAACTAAAAATAGTACCTACGTATTAGACTTTTCCAAAATCAACCTGGAATTTAGTATAAAGAAATAACCTGTAAAAAGAGTAAGTAATTGAACCTATCGTCGGTCCAATGCTAAAGTCACGAATGTGCCAATTTGCCCATTTTCGCCTATGTGCAGCAGCATGTGCAATTTTATTCATAGTATTCAATGCCAAAAGCTGCAAAGTATTTGCTTATCTCCTCTCTTCCTTCTAGCCAGGACGCATTCCACGAGAGCGTCAGTCGGAGATTTGCTGCTATACCGAAAACACGAATGTGTACCACATTCGTGCTTTTGCTGTTGCAAATTATTTTACAATTTAGATCCAAATTAACGAATGTGCCACATTCGTTGTTTTTAAATCTAAATTGTAAAATAATTTGCAACGGCAAAAGCACGAATGTACCACGTTCGTGCTTTTGCCGTTGCAAATTATTTTACAATTTAGATTCAAATCAACGAATGGGCCACGTTGAGTTATGTTTTTAACTTTTTTTTTGAAAAACATTATAAAAATCTAAAATTTTCAACTGACATTATTTTTTGCTTTACAAAAGTAAACCTGTTAATAGTGGTTAAGTACCACAAAATGAAATCTCTATTTTTAGCAATGCCTTCAATGTTTAAAACGCGTTTTTCTCAAAACATCAATTATGCACATACATGACTTTGGCATTAGACCGACGCTATGTTAGGATACTAGGTACTGTTGATGAATCCCTAAAACCTCATGACAAAAAATGGAGTGCACACTGAAAAAATCTGATGAGCAAACAAGCCTAAGCTACATTACGACTTATGATAATATTCCCTTCAATATATAGTACAAAGAAGGTTGACGAATCGTTGATTCCACTACGACATAAATAATATAAGATATGAAATAATAGACATTTTTTAAAATTTCCAATCAGTTTTTTATTTTCATAATCTATATAAAGTTCATTTTTTAAAAGGAGTATGTAGTCATAAATTATAATCTTTTATTTACTAATAAAATAAATATAATAATTTTCTTAAACTTAATCACAAATAAGTCTTTTTATAGGAATTTTTAATTATTAGAGTAATATATTAAAGTATATATTAAAAATATGTTTTCCTGTTGCACGGCAATTTTTTATTTCAGGATAGACAAAAAGTCACACACTTTGAGGTTGGAAAGTAATTTCATTAGTGAGAGATCAAAAGCCGGTTCTAATTATTATTACGCTCATATATTAATAAAAATTGAAAAAAAAAATCATTTTTTTTATAATTATGTACGTACAATGAACATACAAACATTTTAGTTATTTATTACCTCTAAATAGTTTCCTAAACAAAACTAATTTCTCAAATCTATTACTTACTTTTGTTACATTACAGCGTTATGCGACGCATATCCACACATACATTGTGTTCTAAATTACATGAATATTATCTCTAAATACTTTTAATATGTAATTATAATATTTTTTTGTGCCCGAGGGCCCTAATTTTGAAATTTTAAATGGGAACCATACTTGTTTATTTCATATTCGGATTCTGCGGAAAATTTTACTTGCGAATACTTCTTAGTAAATTTTAACCCTCGGGCACTTTGTAAATCATTTCAAATTTAGATATTTATGATACTTATTGTATAGAGCCTATTTTTAGGTTTTTCTTAGGGGCTCTACATAGGACCCGAGAATTAAAAAATACTAACACGTATTCGTATGTAAAATTTTCCGCAGAATCCGAATATGAAATAAAAAAATATGGTTCTCATTTAAAATTTCAAATTACCTAGTATTAGCGATATTCTTATCAACGACACACATGAACTGTACGAATCAAACGATTTATCTGATACAGATGATGACATGAATTGCTAAATTATTTAACTTGGTAATCCCAACGTTAAAACTGTTGAGTCTATATTAATGATTATGTAATGATGGAGACGTAAAACTTTAAGTTGATACTGTATACTTACCACACACGCAACGAGTATGTGTTTGATGACACGCAAATAATGTTAAAATACAGTACTTTTGCCGCTTTTGTCATTATATTTTTGAAACATTCCAAATAACCTTAAGAAACACGCAGTTATGTTCGAAAAATTCTGTACTGCCGATGCGACAGACACTTTATAGTACCGTAAAATTAGCTCCAATGGGTAAAGTCCAAAAAAAAACAAAGGTTTGAGTGTCAAAAACTGTTTATTAGCCTTTGCTTTAAATATGATAAAAAATATTTCTGGTAAAAAATGGGAACACTAGTAAAAATGATGCTCATTAAATAAAAAAATGTAGGGATTAACAGATCCCTGAACTATCTGTGTCGAAACAATTTGAAAATTTGTTTATGGCCACTAGGGTGATTAAAAAAAATACTTTTTTTTTGCTCTTACCCTCCCAAATGTTTCTATTTAATGTACAAAAAATCCTCACCAAAGATGGGCGCTCTAGCTCAACTCAGGCTCGTTTTCAACCGTTATTTCAGATTTTTTTTTTAATAACAAAATAATGTACAATTATTTCAATTTAGTTACGTGTTTTTACTGACATCGTATCTAAGAAAAAAAAATTTTTTTGCTTAATTTTACGCCATTTTATAATATTGTTTTTAAACCTAAAGTAGACAACTTTAAATGGAGGTAGGTGGGTAACGCGGATGATAACGTCACTTGGAGTCATCTGAATTATAAAAATTAAATTGGTTATTGTTTCGTAAGGTCTGTGGCTCTATCCTGTACTAGAAACAAACATTTTTATTGATAAATAATAAAAAACAACGAGAAAATCATGATTTTGTCGTTGAAAATCGGTTAAAAAAAACAGTTGTGTGGTTTTAAGAAACCACGACGCAAGTGAAACTTTTATTGGATTGTAGGCGTTGGATTGTAGACACTTATCCATCACGATTAATTATAAACAACAATATTCACATGAATACACGAATAAAAACATGTAAACACTGTACAGCACTTGCCCGCATGACAGACTGACTATGTGTTATACATACTACACGGTCAGCTGATGCTAACCATGGACGCCGCCATATTGGCCTTGGCTGCTCTACTGAGCGCCTACTCCGAGGCGCCTTTCACTTTACCCCTACTCCGCGGCCGCCTATAATGCGACATGCAACAGACGGCCAGAAAAATTCGGGGCGATAGAATAAAAGTTTCACTTTTAAGAATACCCTGTGCAAAATTGAAAGCAATCGGTTGTGTACAATTACCCGCGCCGCTTACAAAAACGTAGTTTTGAGAAAAACGCGTTTAAAGTTTTGATTTCAGATTTCTTACAAAAAAATAAAAATGAATATTTACAATAATCAGCTATGCCTGGTGTATAGTAAACCTTCCGTTTCTTCAAAGGCATCGTTTTCTGCTAATTTTTTTGCTCTACTCTATGCTATAGCTTTGTAAATATTTATTATTTCGGTCTAAAATTTTTACAGTATTTTCTTAATATTATACTTTCTAAAAATGTAAAAAAAATAAATTCGAATTTCCGAAACCCGAACACCAGACTACGTCCGTGATAAAATGGGAAACTAAAATTAAAATAGAGACCTCTTAGAGTTGAGCTACAGGGCCCATCTTTGATGAGGATTTTTTTTACATTAAATAGAAACATTTAAGAGGGTAAAGAGCAAAAAGAAAAAATACATTTTTTTTTTAATCACACTAATGGCCACCCTAAAAAAGTATTTTTTTTTCAAGATTCTACTTTTCGACAAAAGTTAAAACACTTAACTCTGAGTGCTCTAGTAAAAAGAGTATTCTAGAAATCTTGAATTCCCATGTATGGTTTCTAGATCTATCCATGGGCTATCTAACTGAGTTAAAAATTTATATAATCTGAAAGCGGTCACCTTAAGAAATCAATTTTTCTTGGATGTTACTTTTTTAATTAAATGCGACCACAAAATTAATTGGGATAATATAAAAATTTTAAATAATTTTAGAGGTATTTCGGAAATGTTACATATAAAATCTAATAAATTAATTTTTATATTTTTTTAGATTATAACCGGGCGAGGTGGCGTAGCGGTGAGAGCACTAGACTCGCATTCGGGAGGTACCGGGTTCAAATCCTGGCGGTGGCAGATGTGACTAGGACTTTTTCCTACTGCCTCTCGCTGAGAAACGGTAATTCCTGTATCGGCCATCTTGTTGAGGTTTTCCATGATTTCCCTCAATAATTCCAAATAAATATCGAGATGGTTCGTTATTCACGGCCATGGCCGATTATTATCTGTCCTATGCTCAAAATTTGCCTACCTTATCCTAATTTCCTAAAAATTCCTTCATTCGCCCATTGCTATTAATTAAATTGAAGTTTAAAAAAATGTAGAAAATAACGGGAAGTGTGGTAACTGGTAGAAAAAAATAATAATAGTGCGAATAGCGTCTGTTATGACCATAAAGTCGAGAAACGGACGTTAAACGCATTATTATTATTATTATTATTATTTTAGATTATTTCTGAAGAATTTCCAAATCCGGATCGAAACGTCAACATTTGAATTATTGAATTATAATTTTATAATTTTTGTAATATATATCTGAAAAAAGTGGTCGATAATTTTATTTATTTTACTTTTTTACTTAAAAAAGGGCCTTTTCAGATTTTTAAAAATTTTTAAACTGATATAGTTCACAAATATGTCTACCTAATATCTGCGTGTGGAAAATTTATATTTAATGAGCACCCATCTTACTAGAGAACTTCGAATCGAGTATTTCCATTTTTAACCGAAAAATTATTTTTTTTTTTCAAATTGCTTCTGTGGGGAGGTCGTGCACAAATTTTTCAAAAGCCTAAAAACATTTTACAACCTCTGAAAATCAACCTTAAAATGGTTTGATTAGCCCCATTAATAGCCTTCGTGTGGCGATGAATTTCAAAATGAGCACCAAATTTCGTTTAAATTGATTAAACCTGTTATCTTGCTAACACATGTATCTAACATTTCCAAAAATAGTGCTGAATTGTTCAGAAGGTAATGAAACGTCGAGAAATTTTGGTCCGAATCCTATGTCCCGGCATTCGACTGACGCCAATAGTGTATGTGCTTATAATATGGCAAACACGCAAATAATTCACTCCGATTTTAATTAGCAACACGTTTAGAGTAAAAAAAGTGAAACACAAAATTACTGATTGCGCAATAAAGAACTTGACATAGAGATTTTTTTTATGATTGAAAGCAGTAAATAAACGAGCTGCTTTCGTGCTCTGCATGTTTTATGTGTTAAAAAGATTAAAAAAAACGAACCAATCGAGAATATTAAGAGCTCTCGGTTGAAACAGTTCATTTAAAGTTTATCAAAAGAATCGTTTCGATCTGTCGTTAAAGGAATACTATGTTTACCCGTTTGAATTTTACCCGACTGCGCCAGAAACAGGGTAATGTTTTTCTAGTGTATTGTGTATGTATGTATGCATACATACATAATACTCTCGAAAAACATTACCGTCCTTCTGGCGCAGTCGGCTAAAATTTAAATATTTTTTTTATTGTTCTTCCGTACGCAACGAGACACACAGTCTACTATATCCACCTACCATTTAAAAACCCCGAAAACAAGCAAGAAAATAAAATTACAGACAAACAATTCTTTATTCTAGTCGGATTAAATGATAATTAATTAAAGTTTGACTAGCTATTAACATTATATTGGAAATTTAGTCCAAAGATCTTCTAGAATGATTCTGGAATAAAGTTGAGACAGATAGTAAAATCTGAACATGCCATCTAGGTATCATATAAAAACCAATTTTTTTATAGTTTATCCAAAAACTATTTGGAACATGAACACTATTGTTATTTTTTCATATTTTTTGAAGTACCATGATTACATAAAATTTTTGCCGAAACATTGATAATTCAAAGAGATTATAGTTTCCATGGAGAGTTTGGTTTCAAACAAAACAAATCAACCATCAGCTGTGAAACACATGAACTTAACATGAACTTGTATTACTTTGAATGTTTACTTGAATTTACTTTAAAAATTGACCTTCTCTATTACACTAATTCATTTTCTATGTTTAAAATTGCTTTCGGAGAATCTGCATATGAGTTATTGAGAGTCATCGAATCATTGGTTTAACGAACCAATAAAATCAATCAGTATGTCGCGGCGATACAAGAACTCAAGCAAACTAGTTGACCATGACGACAAAACCGCCCGTGGCCTTTCCGCCAAGAGACAAAAAGTAAAAGACTTTTACGCACGCGTTTCGGAAGTGGTAAGAAATGTGTCTTTCACTGTCTTCACGTCTCGGGTCATGGCCGACGATGATACGTATATGTACTGTGTAGCGTTTGATTTCCCCCCGTTTCAACATCCCCACTTGGAAGTTTAATCCCATAACGGCGTAGGTACTATGATATTAACAATAGCGCATATGGATATTATGACCATTTCACTGTCACTATATAAAAACACGTGTTTTGTTTTTGAATATTGCATTCATTATTAACAAACCTATAAGAAAACATCTTCAAGTGGTGAAATAACACCGACTGTGATAAAGAAGCCTTCGAAGAGTATGGCTACTAAATTTTGCGTGAGTGTTTTTTATTTTATTATTTTCGTGACAAAATAAAAAGTGGAGACAATAAAAGTAGTGATTTTGAATATTTGTCACTGCGGATGGCTTTATCTGAAAGGATCTCTTTTGAAAATTTTTGTGGATGTGGATAGATTTGTTGTTTCATTATAACAAAGATTAAGAATTTTAAATACAAATTTTAAATAATATATTAGATATCGTGTCCATCGATAATAATTAATAAGGAAATCGCAGGTTTGTGGACAAAAGTTATATTTATAAATGTACGACATTTCGTCTATAAAAGACTTTTTCAAGTACATTATGAAAATTAATAATAATTAATAATTTTCATATTGTAAAAAGTCTAAATTTATAGACGAAATGTCGTACATTTATAAATATAACTTTTGTCCACAAACCTGCGATTTTTCTTATTAATTTTAAATAATGTCAATACTTATACGGTATTATATTATAATTTTGAAACTTCTATAAGGAGATTTTTTTGACAAAATTTTTGTCTAAAATTTTTTGTAATATATTAGGTAATTATTTCAATTAATTTATGGATAACTAGTACACCAGTATTTTGAATTTTTCAATTATATCTATAGTCCAGTAAATTCATCAGCAAACAGGGGGTTGCTGTGCAAAGGATCGAGTAGTTTTGATTTTTCAATATGCTGTTAAAGTTAAACCTGTATAGTCTAAAATCCAAGTTTCCGTTCTTGGCGCACATGAACAAGTTGATATCATTTATTACTCGTGAGTTTTCATGCAAGAAATCACTTTCTTGCAGTCTTTTGTTAAAAATAAAGGATGGCTGAACTGATTTTGATAAAATTTATTTCAATTTGTTTTGACGTTAATACGTTTCGATTGACTCCCTAACGAAGTCCATATTATTTTTTATTCGTGACATTTTATGCAGTAAAAAAACGACACGCATATAAACAGAGAGAGAGACAAAGAGAGTGTTTTTTTTCAAAAACAATGTAAAAATAGTGTAGTGATCTTGAAACATATAAATGTTTAAAAATTTGATTTCTACTATCGAACCTGTACAATAACTTCTCTACATACCAGGAAGTTTATATACTTTAAAATTACTGCATTTCTATTAAACAATTCAACCAATTAAGTTTTTTATCAAAATTTCGACTATTTGTAGGATAAGGCACAAGTCGTCACTTTCAAAATTTTTGTCGGTACTATATCTTTGTTTCGCGTTGACTAAAAGAAGAAAAGAAAAAAAAAACGGAATTAATGCGAGCGAGTTATAGATGGATGGTACATTATAGACTCTCAATAATTTTAATTCTATTTTTGTGACTCGAATATTACAATATCTATATTAGGGTCTTTTTATTTTCAGAAATGTTGGCTAATGTTTTAGCATTGGACCTAAAAAAACTTCTCCCAAAATTTCACCTTCCTAGACCAAACCTTTGAACTCTGTGAACTGCGTAAACCATAATTAACATGGGAAAAACAACGTGGACAGCTGGTAGAAAAAAGTGTTTTTTTTTTCAATGTTTGATAGCAGCATTTTGTAGAGAATTAAAAAAGGTCCTTAGTATTTAATCCGCGAATTCATTATTTTCAAATTAATTAAATGAAATCCGATTTTTATGAGAATGATTAAACGAACATATCTTTGAAAATAATGAATTCACGGATTTAGTACTAAGGACCTTTTTGTAGGACATTTAATTCTCTACAAAATGCTTCTATCAAAAATAAAAAAAAATTCCACCAGTTATCCATGTTGGCGCCATAACGTCGTTTTTCCCATGTCTTCAATTAAATGGGAAACAAACTTGGTTTGCGCCGTTCACATGTTTGAAGCTGAAATTTTGGGAGAACTAAAACATTGGACGGAATAAAATAAACATCCTAATCTCTATGTAGGTTAATCTCATAATCTCATAATAAGACTATTACATTTTTAAGGGGAACCTTATAAGATTATAAAATTTCTTCTGATATTATTATATACATATCAAATCTAGGAAAGCATAAAAAGCATGGCTAATTACTATTATAAACGGTAATGTTATATTATTATTTAAATTACATAACGTTTAAATTACAGATCATAATTTATTATTCTCTTAAATAAGTGTCGTGATCTATTAGTATTAATTGATAGGTGTAAAAACATGTTTCATATTATGCAAATGAACTAACGATGAAAAAAATTCCAGCCAATTGTGCGACGGGACCATTCCAACTTAAAAAATATTGACATTTGATTTAATATAATAAAGAGAATAAAATTTCTGATAACGCGTGACGTGACGCGGGTAACAATTAGTATTCAATATGATATAATTTTCTATTCGTTACCATGCTGACCTAATAACATGTTCCACGTCATGTAAAATTAAGTACCTTAATTTTTGATTTTTGTTTTAAAAACCTCAAAAAACTTGTTACCTACTTTTATTAAGCATTGAATGAGAAATTTTGCAACAGTCTCACAAATAAATCATTTATTCGCGCGAAGATACTATCATATTATGCTATGTAATATGAATAAAATGTCAGATTTTTTTTATTAAACAGGCATCATTCAAGGAGTTCAGCATATAAGAATAGATTTTAACCGATTAAAAAAAGCGGTTATTAATTTGTCATACAATAATACATATATTTATTTTTTCAATTTCTGTTTAATAGAGCATATTATCTTCAAGGTGGTCACACATAAACTTAATTAAAATCGGTTCAGCAGTTTTTTTCTAGTTTAGTATTTAAATATTAAGAAAGATGGCAGTTATAATAAATTAATAACGTGAGAATTACATATTGCAACGCACTAAAAAATAAAAAAACAAATATTAACTTTTTAAAACAGTTGAGTCTTCTTCAAAAAACGGCATTAAAAAGCGTAAAATAAAGCTTAAATATACATAAAACGCTATAGTAATTAAATTGGCGCCGACCTCAAAGTGCTTTTTTGAGTGGGGTTCAATTTTTTAAAAGTTTTTTACCTTAATTTTTAAATGATTATATTATTTTAATGACCTAACTAAAAAGACAATAGAATATAAAAAATCAAATATTCTTAATGTTATTGGGTATAAATCAGGAACACATATTTTTTTTATTTAAAACCTCTTTGTAGATTTTAAGAAACCTTAGGTGCAAGACATTTAAAATATTTTCTATGGCCGATAATATCGGCCGATACCGACTATAGAAATATCGGTATCGGCGAAAAAAATCATATCGGTCGATCCCTAGTTAAAAGTGTTTTCATATATCCCGAGAAATTTTATATTTTTTGTATGAATTGTCGTGCGCTTCTCTATTGAAAACTTGACATGCTCTATTTTGCCTTTGTTTAGTTTTAGGTTGTTGGAATAAAACCATTTTTCTGCCTCCGACAGTGCGTCATACGTCTAGAATCTAGATAGATGTTTTTAAAATTGTCATATCATCCGCAAACTCTAAAACAAAAAAAGTTGGATTTTAGTTTTACAAAACAGTTGGGATACAATTTTCAAACAATTAGTTATCTGAGGCTAGTTTAGAGATTGCTTTGCCTTAACTAATGATATCAAATAGAATTATTTTTTAGTAATTGCAGTTATCGGTTTTTTTGTGTCGAGCATTTTTTATTTTTTTTGTATCAGTGTTCGATTATACAACACACTAATATTAAACAGTGTCCGACAGAACTTTCGTTTTCAGTTTCGGCGAGTATAATTGGAATTTTGGTTTAGTTTCGGTGTCGACAGAAAATCTGCGTAAACTAGGACCGGAACCGAAACTAGGTTCGTGAACTTCTGACCGATCGGCATAGTAATTATTGATATAAATTTGTAATTGTCCTTGAAGTAAGTTTCGGTTGAACTGAACTGAAACAGCAACTGAAATTCGGTTTTGAAAAAAAAACAGAAATTAATTTATTACAGTCAGACGCAGATAGATAGCAATATATTTTTTATGCCAGTTGGAAAGATAATGAACCGATGCACAAATCTCCTTCAATAGTTTTTTTTTGTAGCTTGCATGGTATAGAAGTTACAGAGGTTTGTTTGACAAATTATGGCCAAAAGGGCACTAATTTTTTAGTTACATAAATTAAACTAAGCAAGGCTCTTGGCATGATTGGAACTCATCTGTGTCCAAAATTTCGTCGAAAACAGATGTCAGTTACTCGAGAAAACGTATGACATAGGAATTCATACAGGATTATTGCGAATACAATATACATCGAGGGCTTCGATGTATAAAAAACGTGCTTCCAATAAAAAATGTCTTCAATATGCAAAATAGCACAGAAAAAACTGGGTGGTACGTTAACTTTGACCAGGGTGTAGTTTTCTTAGCAAATTGTGTCGGATAAAATTTAAACAAAAGACGATATCAGATTTTAACAGGCCTTGAAAATAACTAAGTGTAAATTTCTTTAGTAATAAATAGTAAACAGTCCACTCTCTTTAATTTGAGTAAATTACATGATCAAAGGAGGTTAATCTCTTTTTTTTACACTAATGAAACAGCGTAACAAATTTATTAACTGACTTAAGGAAACGAGATTGCGACAATTTTTTACTTGATGTATGTGTTTAAAAAGTATTAAATGAATAACGTACATTATTAATTAAAAAAAATATAAATGATTTTAAATCTATGATTAACTTCTGATTAGAACTTTTCAATAAATAAATTTGTCTGAAAAATTGGTCGATAATTTTATTTATTGATGAATGTTTTTACTGTTATTACAATGCAAAAGCCTTTTATAAAATATTTTTGATAAATATCATTAACGATGATTTATTATCTTCTAAGTATACGATTACAATATCTTTTTTGCACGACTCCCTGTAAAATAGCTGCTTTTCATGTATGTACACCGAATGTAAAAATACATATTTTGCACTAATGCGCAAAATATAACAAAAATAATGCGATTTTACTAATCCAATAGTTATCACTGTCAGTTGTTATCGAAGAATCTCGTTAAAGATTCTTTTCTGTGCTAAATGCCAACGAATCTCTAGCGTATTCTTATACATTGATTTTGCCTTTGTCCCATATAACGCCGTGTATATGAAGCCAGTTTCCAAGTTTTATAATTCTGTGACCACGTGACTTTCATAGGACCGATTTTTCGTATCACCCATACATGGTCCGGGGGCCAGCGACCTATTTAGGTCGTCCATTTCCGCGCGGCTGAAAAACTCGCAAAATGCTCAGACAGTAGTACCATATAGCATAGTGGCCGTCAGCTGCGCCAGTATCGGTGGAATAGCCTCCCACGCACGGTTAAAAAGATAATATTTTTTATATCCAAATCTTTGACAAACGTCTGTTAGGTACATAGGTATCCATGACTACTTATCAAAAAACTGTTCGTTATTAATTTTTCATTAAAATTCGATAATTCAAACTCCATTCTATTAGAAAGTAGATATTATACTAATTAATTTATATATTTTTTAGATTATTTCGAAACGTCATCTAGTGAAATATTGATTTATAATTTATTATTTTTTGTCAATATAGGTATAGTCTAAAAAAATTGGTCGATAATTTTATTTATTTGAATAATATTTTTTATCATTACCTATCGATTGAAAACTTGTCAAAAGATAGTTATTAATGATCTTTCATAAAAAAAAAACGTCAGCTGGCTGTACGATGGTGGATGCTACGTCAGCTGATCATACGAACTTGATGAAATTAATATGAATTCTGTCATTCCCTAACACATGAAACTTTGTCAAAAGGTAGTTTTTATAATATTTAAAATAAATAAAATCGTCAGCTGCTTGTATATTGGGGGAAAGATTGTCAGCTGATACAAAAAAGGGTGTGGTAGAAGAGAAAGTTGGGAACGTCGATATTTTGGCGGTAAAGCTGTAAAGCGTCGATAGCAATCGCTATGATACAGTTGAAAATCATTAGGTTGTTCAGGAAGTATTACATCTCTTGCTGCTAAATTATAATTTTTCGAATAGTGAGTATATTACGGCACTTGCACAAATCTTCGTTGATTAATTTTAACGTTGAACTTTTCTTTTGACAAAATTCACAAAAATTCCAGCCAATTGGGTGACGGGACCACTTCAAAAATGTTGACATTTTATTATATTAAAGAATTTCTGATATCGCGCGGGTAATGGATCGTATTCAATATGATATTTGCTATTCGTTGCCATGGTTAGCTACATAATATTATGTTCCACGTCATGTAAAAATTAATCTAAGCATGCCGAACTAGTTTATTTCTGACAGATTTATGAAACAAAAGAGCGGCTGATTTCTTTATTTTCAAAATATTTCCGAAGCTATAAAGCTACCTATTCCCCCGATAGTGCCGCAGCTGACGGCCACGATGCTACATAGTCCAACTGTCTAAAGCTTTTTACGAGTCTTTGAGGCATGCGGAAATTGGTAAGAAAAACCTGTTACTGGCCCCCGGACTAACATACTTCTGTACCATAATAACAGCTTATATTGTGAGTGTGCCCGTGGACGAGCGGTTACGACGTTAGGCTAGTAATAACTAATAACAGGGTCTTGAGTTCGATTCCCGCCAGCATCATTGGAAATTTTTTTTTGAATTTTTAATTTTTTTATGTTTTTAATTGTTTTTTTAGTTTTAATTTATTTTCTCAATTTTTTTCTTATATATTTTTATTTCTTTTTTAATTTTTAATTTTTATTATTTTCTTGTTTTTTGAAAAATTCACTTTCGTCAAATCTTTTATTAAAAAATAACAAAATATAGGTATGATTGAAGTTAGATTTAAATAAATTAATTTATTAAAAAACATATTTATCATAAAAAGTGCAACAAAAATTAAAAAGTGAAAAGATTACGAAGTGAAACTTCTTTTTTTAATGCAAAATAAGTATTTTACAAATGATATGAAAAAAAATTTGTATTTTTAATGGTGGGCGTTGTACATTGATTTTTTTTCATGCCTTCAAAATGTGCCTTCATGGAATCTTCAAGAATATCCATATTTCAAATGAATATAAAAAAGAATCATGTATCACAGAGCATAGACTTGTTATAGCTCATTTTTATTTTTAATAGACTTCACATGGATTATTTACAAATTGAATGTCATGGTATTCGCATGGAGGTGTGATGAGCCGATTGCACCACTAGGTGTTGCACCGTGGCAGTACTGGACTACGCGGCAAAATATAAATGCACTTTTGTAGTACTGTTTGTTAAATGAGATAAAAATCAAAAGTCGATTATTGCAATTTCTATAACCGACTTTTGATTGTTACTTCTTATTTAACAAACTACAAAAGTGCATTTATATTTGGCGCGTAATCAAGTGCTGCCACGGTATAACTTACATGTCACGCCCACAAATACATGAGAGACGCGCTCGAAACCACAGTTGCATGGAGTAAGGATCGTGTTGTTTTTTACAATACATATTCTAATTTCGGAGATTCATTGCATTTAAATACAACAATATGAACACTTTTATTGCATTTAAATACAACAATATAAAAAATGCACATATGTTTATTTTGGAGGAAAAAAAAAATAATATCTCACACTTTGGAAAAAGACGTGAAATCTTAAAAAAAAACTTCGGAGAAGTAAAAACTTCGTTCTGTGCTAAATTTAAAAACTTGAGGCGACTGAATCTTAAGATTATAACTTAAAAAAAAAGAATTTCGAGGCAGACAAGAAATTGAAATCAAGCTCGAAATTCTGTGCGTAAGACGTCGAAAAAAAATGAATTTCGAGGCAGACAAGGAATTGAAATCCAACCTTGAAATTCTGTGCTTATAAAAGCTACAAGAGCAACAGCAAAAAAAAGTGCACAGACGGCGTTTTTTTAGTGGTAACTAAAGGAGTTATGCGAACACCGTCTTTACATTTTTTTTGCTGTTGCTCTTGTAGCTTTTATAAGCACAGAATTTCAAGGTTGGATTTCAATTCCTTGTCTGCCTCGAAATTCATTTTTTTTCGACGTCTTACGCACAGAATTTCGAGCTTGATTTCAATTTCTTGTCTGCCTCGAAATTCTTTTTTTTTTTAAGTTATAATCTTAAGATTGTCGCCTCAAGTTTTTGAATTTAGCACAGAACGAAGTTTTTACTTCTCCGAAGTTTTTTTTTAAGATTCAAATATACATAAGATAGTGTGAAAAATTATATATAGGTATTGTAAAAAACAATTTCTTTATTAACACGCTTTTGTTATACATATTAAGAAACAATTACTGTATATAACTATCTAAGTATTTATAAATATATAAATAATTTATATATGTAAATCAATTACTTAACTTGAAAAAATACTATAAGCACAAAGCCGTATAACTGTGTATGTTACGTTGCCTTACCGTAGGCATTTATGGACGCTTATTTAGCGACAATAATTTCCCCATGCATATAAAGCATGGTTTTTAAACGGTTTTAATTAGCTTGACCCCGTGGCCCGTATATATTTTGTTTATAACTGTCTTTGTTACAAATCTTGCGACAGCTTTCTCGACTACTTCCCGTTATACGAGTGAGTTGAAATTTTGCATACTTATGTACTTCCGATGAGAATACAATATTATAATAACTAACTGACTATACTTTTAATAAAGCACACTAAAAACTATAAAAAATAGGTAACAAATATTTTTAAGTTAAACGGTTATATTGCACACTCGAATATGTACCTACTAAAAACTGGAAAATAATTATGAATCACCATAGAGGGCTTTGATTAAACTAAAATAAAATCGTGGGACGCATTTAGTAGAAAACTTTCATTTGTTTGAAATTGGAAATCATATTTATCTTTTGACTGTCTTCTTCGAATATAATGCAACTATAAATGTCCCCCACGATTTTATTTTAGTTTAATTAAAGCCCTCATAATTATTTTCTAGCTTTTAGTGCGTCATCTATTGCACAATAAAATAAAAAATAATTTATAAATTTTGTTCAACAGCGATAGGATGACCCCCAATTCGATATACAGTAGAACCTCGATAAGTTAAGAACCTCTGTAACTTAAAAATTTGTTTAATTCCATTCCCTTCAAAGCCTACTAGTGGAGTGCCGTAAGACATAAAAATCTAAAAACCTCGGAACCTGGTTCCACTGAATAGATTTTTGTAAAACCTTTTCGATTGCATTGTTGAAAGCTTAAACAAAAAAGTTTACCCATCAAAATTTGCCGCTTTAGATTTCAACAAAACAAAGTGGGGCGTTTATGTTGAGACGGTTGGACTCGATTAATTCGAAAAAAGGTTCAGACAAAAGTTGTTTAGTTTAAATATCATCCCCTACCCTCATCCTCTGTACAGGGATGAGGATGACTTTGACATTTTTAATAGGAACAACTATTTTTTATCATAAATTATTTTGAGAAAAAAATATGCAACATTTGTCTGAATCTTTTTTTACCCGATGCATCCTTCAACCCTTAAAATGCATGTAAAAAACTTTTATGCCTAAACAACTACCTCGCACAGAAAATTACGGGAAGTAAATGTCTTATTTGGGAACAGATCATTGAAAAAACATAAAAAAACACCACCCCCTTTAATCATTAAAAATTTCAGTCGTGGGGGTGACTGAAATTTTTAATGGAAACCGCTCCCGTATTACTTCAGTGGGGAAGCCGCCTTGAAATCACCCTATCGACTTTCTGTCTCTTTTGTTCCAATTATGGTCCGTATTGTCCCGTATGCCAGTTTCCATGCTTCCTCAGATGCGCACAAGTCTGTCATCATGTTCGTGTCATAAAAAGTGTGTCCTGTTTGAAGATTGTAGTTAATTCTACATACATCCCACCTGGAACAGATGAACAGAATATGTTCTGCATCAGTGCATCGTCCGTCTCCCCACAGTACCTGCATAGATGTGTCGCTGCTCTCCTTCCATTGTAAAGGTATTTATTGAAGCATCCATGTCCTGACAGAACCTGAGTCAAAAAGTAATCTACTTCTCTGTAGGGCCGGTTCTTCCACTTCAAAATGTCAGGTATTTTCCCGCCAACTTGAGATTAGATCATCTGTCCTCTCTCCATGATATTTTACAGCTCTTTTCCGTATTAAGTATTCTATTGGTAGGATACCCGCTATAACTCCGACTACTTCTGTTAAGATGGTTCTATATGCGCTGCATATTCTGACATTAGCCGTTGGGCGACTGAAAAAAAAAACACTTGTATACCAAATTTCAGTCAAATCGGAAGTAAGCCAAGTTCGATATCTCGATATGCACGCAAGTAGGAATTTTTTAATTATTTTTTTCGTATTTCTCGTGGTCAAATCCATAAGAAATCACTTTTATTTTACGATAATCGATGAAACTCAAAACTCGATTTTTCGACTTTCGAGACGCGATATCTCAAAAACTAAGCAATTTCGGTAATTTTCACTGTCAGATTCGTCATCAGCACATCAAAAAACATAAGTATATCAATTTTCAGTCAAATCGGACATGGACGGTATTCGGAAGTACAGCCGAATACGAATTTTCGAGAGCATTTGTTTGGGGGTTGCCGGACTTTTGCCGCACTATACTCTGTTACTAGAAAACCTCGCGTCTAGAGTTTCCATTTTTAGTCGAAAAGCTATATCTTGAAAAAAAAACTTCTGTTGCGAACAAATGTTTCAAAATTTTCGACACTGTTGGTTTTGAAAAATTTTCTTGCGGCCACTCCACGCAAGAATTTTTTTCCAAATAGTAAAAATGGAAATGCTTGACGCGAAGTTCTCAAGTAAGAAGTAATATTTTGAATTTCCACGTAGAGCTTACAGCCTTGTGACTTTATACAAAAAAGGTCAAACCTTTAAAAAATTCAACCTAAGATTTTTCTGCTCAATTCTCTTTATTTTGGCGTCACAAATAATTTATCAAAGATCCATAAGGCCAGCTGAACAGCTACAAAAGTTAAAGAGGATTAAAGGTCACGAAAATATTTTTTTTTTAATATTTTGTAAATTATCGGTTTTTTGTTAATTTGGATTACTATTGTAAAATTTGTTCGTGAAATCAATTTGCATAAAAAGGTCCTATGTAAAATTTATGTAGAACCAATAGTTTTCAAGACATAGGGCTGAGAAAACTCGGGCATTGCGCTCTATTTGTTTCCGCACCATCTTTGAGGTAGAATGTAAAGTGCGTTTTTTTTTGTCCCCTGTAAGCCTAATCTAGTTGTGTTATAATTTTGTTGATTTGTTAGTATTCGTCTTCGCTGACTTCTTCTTTTTCGCCTCTGTCTATCTCTTTTATTTCCACTTCTTCAATATTTTCATCTTCATCAACAAGCATCTCAGTGATATCATCGGATATCGTGTTGGAACACGACTGGCTCCGACAGGAGCCATACACTTCAGAACATGGCAATCTTATTGTTCTGCATTCGCAATAGGATATTTTGCATCATCTAAGAAAAAAATCTAATAATACATAAGTAGTCTTGATAGATTTTATAAAAAGCAAACGAGAAATGTTGATTTCTATTTATATTAATGCAAATATAAGTTTTATAATTCAATTTTAAAAATTGTATTTTTTAACCTGTTCTTCCAGTCAAAAACGCTGTTCGCCATGTTAGATTTCGGTGTGACGTCACTTCGCATGTACTCTACGTTTTTGTTGTGCTGTCATTTTGTGGACAATGTCGTCGGATCTCTTCTTGCTAGTTTTAACCAAGTATTTCTCATTTTTAAATCATTTAGCGTGTGTGTGTATGTATGTAAACCTCTTATATCTTTTGAACGGAGTGTCCGATTGAAATGCGGTTTACGACATCTGACGTGACCTTGCTGAACTTAGATTTCCTGAAAATTTGGAATGATTCAGCCCAATAAAATTTGATAAATCTTAAAAATACAAGTTTCAAATATTTTTAGAAATTTGTTTTTTAGAAATATTTTCTAAACTAGCAAACCGATTAATTCCAAAATCTAATCAGCTCTTCTCCTTAAAAAACTGCGTCGATTTCCGCAAACCGTATCAAAATAGGTTCATTTTTTTACGAGATATCGTGAACGAAAAATTCGTAAAAAAGTGTTTTTTAAATTTATTCGTAAAATTCTTATCAGATCGATTTTGTTGTAATAAATTAATTTCTTAGGTTAAAAAAACTGCGTCGATTGCCGCAAACTGCATCAAAATCAGTTCATTTGTTCATGAGATATCGTGAACGAAAAATTCGTAAGAAAGTTTTTTTTTTTGAGCTCGAAAAGCTAAAAAATAAACTTCTTGCTATATTTTATATATTTTTGAGCGTTTTGAATTCAAAACTAGCGGGAAGTTTCAGGGATTGCTTGCAAGGTCAAACTTCTTTTCAATTTTTTTTTATAAATATTATTTTTAAGAGGATAATGGATCAATGACAATAACACAAATGATAGTTATTTATTGGAATTCATTCCACAACATACTATTAACGTCATCTCTCGCTATTAATATCTAAATAAAACCGGTCAAGTGTGAGTCGGACTCGCACACGAAGGGTTTCGTACACTATGTACTTTATAAATACTTTTGTAAAAGAAACAAGAGAGGCACTATAACAATATGTAACCAGTGGGAGTGTGCAAGTAATTCAATAATTTCAAAACGTGAAATTTTGCATAATTTACCCCGGCGTTTTTGTATTATAAACATTTTTTTTACAAAAATTTCTTGTAGAATAAAATAATATAAAGTTTTGATAAATATACCATTATATCAAATAACAACGTTATGGCAAATATCTCTGTTGCGCATGCGCCGATTTCCAAAAAAAAAAAATAGAAAACTTTAGAATAATAAACCATTATGAAAAATATACCATTATTATATAAAAATAATGTTATAGCACACATCTCTTCTGCGCATGCGCCGCATTTTCCCCTAAAAACTGTTTACAAAACTTTCTTTTAAAATAGAATAATAAACCACTATGAAATATATACTATAATTATTTAAAACAACGTTATTTCATATATTTCTTTTGCGCATGCGCCAATTTTTCCCAAAAAAATTAACAAAACTTTTGTAAACATAGATAGAATTATAAACCGTTATGAAAAGTATACCGTTATTATATAAAAAACAGCCTTATAGTATATATTTCTTCTACGCATGCGCCGATTTACAAAAATTTATTTTTCAAAACTCCTGTAAAACAAAATAATAAACCGTTATGAAAAGTATACTATTATCTTATAAAAACAACATTATAATATAGGTATAATATGGTATTTATTGCACAGAAGTTGTGCATTCGAATCTTGGCAGGTGTAGCTCCTCATACGCATTGTCGGCCTTTATTTAAAAAATTTAAAATTTAAACAGTCACAGATATAAAATATCTTAAAAAGTGCGATGTTTATAAAAATAAATCCGGATCTGTTTAAAACCAAATTACATACACATAACACTCGGAATAAACACGCTTTAAAAACCGATCAATTCAATTTAGAAGTGACACGTCAAGGAGTACACAATGCCATGATTCGAGTGCACAACAATTTACCAGTAAACATAGGGGAAATAAAAGATGAAAACATTTCAAAAAAAAAGTTAAACATTTTTTACCTGCAAATAATTATTACAGTTTAAAAGAATACTTCTACAACTTACACACTGGACCCATTAGTACTTACTATGTAGGTAATAATACTCTTAATAAAGGCTTTTTATTATTATTATTATTATTATTATTAATATTAATATATATATTTTTTTGCGCTTGCGCCGATGTCTCTCAAAAACAATAGGCCTTTTCATATTTACTATCAAACATCATCCCAAAATTTGGTTTCATTCTGCTCATTCGTGGTGTTGGAATGGTAAAAAATATCAAAAATGACGTTTGCATCTATCAAAGTAATATGTTTCAAATCGTTAACTCAGAAGGCGTTGCATTTCACAAAATACTAATGTCAAAAGACTGACTAATATTTGAAATGACATTCGTTTTTGAACAAATGCAATATTTTTATAACATACGCTATCTTTAAATTTTCATAGTACAAGTATGCAACAACCGAAGACAGACGATTCGTGTATGCTATGTATTAGACAAAATTGAATTTATACAGCTTGTTTTCTATATAAAGCTGTATAAAAAAGTGTTTCGACGAATTCTATTATACAAAATCTATGTAAAATTTTCTCTTCTTTCGTTTAAGACAGGTCTCGAAACAATAACAATTTTAAATGAATTGTCAACTTTTTAATGATTTAATTTTAATTTTTATTACTTCTAATTTCTTTTTTTAATTCGTAATAAAATTTTAATCTTAATTTATTTAATTCGTATTAAAAAATAGTATGTGCAACTCGTGCGGCATTGTCGCACTAGTTGCACAATAGTATAATATTGTGCAACTAGTGCGACAATGCCGCACGAGCTGCACATACTATTTTTTATTACGAATTAAATTAATTTAAAATTTTATTACGAATTAAAAAAAGAAATTAGAAGTAATAAAAATTAAAATTAAATCATTAAAAAGTTGACAATTCATTTAAAATTGTTATTGTATTGGTAACTATGGTAACTCTGAATTTGCGTGCGGCAAACAATAATTTCAGTGCGACAAATAAAGTTTCCGCACGCAAATGAAAACAGCTAGTTTTCAACCGTAACAGCGTGCGTAAACATACCACTTTTCCCGCATGAGTAATAAAAAGTCGTTTTTATGGCACTTTTCGGTTATAAAATATTATTATAAAAATTGTATTGTTTCTTTATCACCTTATGATTCATTTAAAACACTTTTCAAAAAACGGTGTAATAGCCTATTGAAGCCACAACCTTTTGTGCAAGTACAGAAATTCGGGAGTTCATTTGGTGCAGGAGGAATAATAACTTATTGTTTATAAAGTTCCCTGTTGAGGATGTAAATCTTTTTCCAGCCAAATTAGAACCCGGTAATATAGATGTCTTGTCGGAACCAGTCGTATCTCAATACGATATCCAAGGAGTTCAACGATGATGAAGTTGACCTCATTTTGTTATTTTCCGCTGAAATGATTGTTGATGAAGGTGAAAATATTGAAGAAGTGGAAGCAAAAGAGATAAGCGGAAACGACCTATGGATCCCATAGATTAGGTCTACAGGAGCAAAAAAAACCCTATCTCTGGAAAACTATTGGTTCTACGTAAATTTTGAATAGGACTTTTCTATGCTAATTGATCTTGCAACCAAATTTTATTATAACCACAATTAACAAGCTGATAATAATTTATGATATATTTAATAAAAACAGATTTTCGTGATCTTTGATCCTCTGTAACTTTTGTAATCGTTTAGTTGGCTTTCTGGACTTAAGAGGATTTATTTGTGACGTAAAAATAAAGAGAAAAATCTTGGGTTGGATTTTTTTCGAGTTTTGACTTTTTTTAAAGGTTCATTGTATGGGCTGTTATAGATCTTTCCATGTGCAAACTAATTGTGCAAATTTGAAAATTTGGTCGCAACCACCCTACAGAGGTAATTTGTTTCAAGATAATACTTTTCGACTAAAAATGGAAGAACTTGACGCGGAGTGCCTAGTAAAAAGGGTATTCCAGAAATCTAAAATTTCCTTATATGGCTTATAGATCTATCCATTGACTATTTAACTGAGTTGAAATATTTGTAAAACTTGGAAACGGTCTAACCCTAAAATTACAATTTTTTAAAAAAATTAACTCTTTACCTTAAAAAAATGATCTCAAAAAATAACGTCACCAAAGGTGTCCGCTTTCAAATTTTCAGAAATTTTTCTACTGAGTTTAAAATTTAACAAATATGTTTATATTAGGTTTGCATAATTATAGCGGCTCTCAACAAAATTTTCAACACGCATTTTTATTAACTGCAACAAATAGAGAAAATTATTTAAAAAAAGCACACAAAACACCAATTTTTCCAACGAAAAAAGGTGCAATAAATAAATTTTGTTGAAAGCCGCCATAGTGAAAAGCCGCAATAAATATGCATCAACCTAATACTATTCGTATAAGAATTGATGATTCAATAAATACCCTGCTTACTAGAGAACTCCAGGTCAACTGTTTCCATTTTTTCACATTTATGTTTTTGTTGCTATTTAGCTATACATAAATATATAATTAAAATGTGTTTCAAAAACGGTGTGTACAGGAGTGTAGTTCATATTAATATTATGCAAAACAATAATAACAAATACATTATAATATCATAAAGCTTTTTTCATTTCAAAGAAAGTTAATGTTTTATAGAAACAACATTTTTATGAGTTTTTTCTCTTTGTTTAGTGTTTATATTAGACAATAGATAAATATTTATAACAGTTATTTTTTTGCAGATCGCTGGTCTTGTTTTGGCTACAGCTGCTGTTTGCACTGCAACTTGGGGTCATGAACAGTAAGTAAAAATTTTGTAAAACTTGTTACTAATCTATACTAATATTATAAACAGACAGTGCGAATTTTGTGTTTGTGTATATTTGGAGGGTAATCTCCGAAACTACTCATTCGATTTCAATTTTTTTTACCAATATTTAGAATGGACTTTCAGGACGGACACAGGCTATATATTATGGCGTTAAAATAAAATCGCTTTTCATGGAGACCAATTTAAAAACTTAAGTCGGCAAAAAAACGGCGACAATCTTCAAATTAGAGCGAAGTCGGACCGGGCCATTGATATAATATAAAATATAGTAAGAGGATCTGCAGTTTCTTTTTTTGGCGATACTTAAATAAATTAAATTTTTACTAGAATTTTGTTCCGTCTGTCTGTGCCAAAAACTACGAGCCTAGGGCTCTTCATAGTTAGGTACATATTATCAAATACCTTCCAAAATTTGATTTCAATCCGCTCATCGTCTAGGCCTGTATTATTATTAAATAAAACAGCATTATAAGAGATATCCTCTTTTACGCATGCGCCGATGTTCCCCAAAAACAATAGGCCACTTCATATTTGCATATCAAATATCCTCCCAAAATTTAGTTTCAATCCGTGGTGTCGAAATGGTAAAAAATGTCAAAAATGACGTTTGCATCTGTCAAAGTATTATGTTCTAATAAATAATTAATTAATTCGTTATTCAAATTATTAACTCAGAAGGCGTTGCATTTCACAAATATTTGATATGGCGTTCGTTTTTATATGTATAAAAAAACCGTTTGGGCAAATTCTGTTGTACGAAATTTATGTAAAATTTTATCCTCTTTCGTTTAAGATAGTTTTCGAACCGATCTGATATAAATTGAGCGAGTTATAAGCGAAAAACTTCGTTTAATCTGTAGTGCTCCCCTCTGGGATCAAAATTAAAAATCGTTCGACGTTACGAGCTTAGTTACCCGGAGACGGCTTTACGCGTGACACAAAAAAGCGTGACACATAGATTCACAGACAAACCGAGTGCATATAGGCGCTTCCAGATAAAGCTTGGGTCGCGCCTAAAAATGGTGTTTTTCGCTTATAACTCGCTTGATTAAAGTCTATGGAAAGAGGAAAATTTCTTGCATAGATTTCATATAATAAAAGGTATGCAGTTCAAACAGAAATAGAACCGTATAAACTTGTTTTTACCTAACAAATCGCAAACTTATTTTAGTTGTCCTCATCTGTTGCACAGTGTGGTAAGAGAGATAACGTAGGTATATTCTCTCTTATAACGAAAAATGTACTGCAATCTAAGATCATTAAAATAATTGTGGACAGATGATGTCATTTTTAGTGTTGCGTCCGTCCATTCGCCTGTTATAGGCGATTTTCTCTTAACTGTATTACGTAAAATTTGACATTTTGCACAGAGATAGAGTGCAGTAAGCCAATTACAGAGGCTTGAAAAAATATTGGTATTGATAAATAAAAGACGAAACGTCACTGAATCAATGTTTGTATTTATTTTTGCCCACTTTCCTGTTGATTTAAAATAAATGAATGAGATTCTATATTTTGTTATTTTTTCTCAGCGTTCATATTCGAATTCACGTCCCAAAAATAATCGAAGATGTCAAGCATCATAAGGAAGTAATCATACACGATCATGGACACGGTCATGGAGGTGGCGGCGGTGGAGGTGGGGGTGGACACGGTGGAAAAGTAATTGTAGAAGAACACCACGAACACATACATACTGGAGGTGGTGGCGGCCACGGAGGGGGAGGAGGTGGATATGGCGGGAACGGAGGCCATGGAGGCAATGAAATAATAATTGTGAAAGGACACGGCGGGGGTGGAAGTGGTAAATTTGGCGGCGGTCACGGTGGCGACGGATTTGGGGCAGGATATGGCGGTGGAGGTGGAGGTGGCGGATTTGGCGGTGATCACGGACATGGTTTCGGAAGCAGTTTTGGTGTAGAACTTGGAGGCGGCGGAGGTGGAGGCGGCTACGCAGTAGTAGAAGATCATCATGAAGGTGGAGGTGGTGGATTTGGAGGCGGACACGGGGGAGGTGCCGGATTTGGTAGCAGTCACCATGGAGGCAGCGGTGGTGCAGTTATAATCGAAGATCATCATGGAGGCGGTGGGGGAGGCGGTATGTACTTTTTTAATTTTTGAACGCTGGAGAAAGATCATATGTCGACGTTTTTCACGAATTTAATAATTTCAAAGCTCCCACAGATCAACGCGGGACAGCGGGATGACAATATATGGCTTTGTATGTAAGCGGCTTATGGCTTGATTTATAAATGCTAATATATCCCGCCATTTGATATATTTGATCCCACAGTCCTGCGTTCAAAGTTAATTGCAAACCAAATGTGTAGGTAATTGTTATTCCTTTAAATATATTTTTTAATGTTGATTTCTTCCTCTCCATATTAGATTCTAATTAATTTCGTTATCGTAGGGAAGTTAATATATTTGCAACTCCCTCAGCACTAAAATTTAACCAACAAACAAATTTTACAATATAATTGTGTTGAAACATTATGTACATGTACATAATGTTTCAACATATTTATATTGTAAAATTTACTGCAGTTTGCTTAGTTTTTCCTAGTTTAAACATTAACGTCAATAGATATCGATTGTCATATTACACTTTTATAATCAGGAGAACTTCCCTGAATTGATAAAAAAAATAGGACTGGAGAATGCGCCATTATGCCCTGCACTATATATCAACTGTCAATATTTTTGAAGTTGAAACGGTCCCGTCGCCCAATTGGCTGGAATTTTTTTAATGTTTTCCCAAATATACGTCAAAATTATAATTTTATCAGTTTAATTTATTTTACAGGTGGTTTCGGTGGAGGCCATGACTATCATCACGGAGGAGGAGGTAGAGGCAGTATGTAGTATTTTATTTTTTTTTTATATCCACTCAACGTTTTTATATTTAACAAAGCTGATAGGAAACCTTTGTTGTAATTACGAAAGATTTCTTCTTAAATATATTACGCACTTTGTATGTTTTTAAAGGTGGAATCGGCGGAAGTTTTGACGGGGGTCACGATGATCATCATGGAGATAGAGGCGGTCGTTTTGGAAACATTGATTTTAATATTGGAAGTTTACACGGTGGATTAGTTGAAAAGTTGCAAGGCGGTGGAGGATATGGCGGCGGGCAGGATGAGCATCATGAAGGCGGTGGTGGATTTGGGGGTGGTTTTGGAGGTGGTCATGACAGTTTTCAAGGTGGAGGGTTCGGCGGCGGCGGAGGTTACATCGGAGGGGGTGGAAGTGTTGGAAATGGACATGACGACCACGGAAGCGGCGATTCTGGATATCACGGAGGCGACTTTAGTTACAGCAATGGAATACATGGAGGTGGAGGAGGCGATGGTGGAGGTTTTGTTGGATACAATTATGGCCCAGCCGGAGGACACCACCATAAATAAATCATATCTGTAACTTATTACCCTATCACGAAGTACCTCTTTTAAAAGTCTGCTCATCAGTCATTTTTCATAATCATCGTTTTTTCTCATTTTGTACCTACATATTTATATTTCATCATTTTCACTTTTTTGTTCTCATATAAATCATCTTTTTTTTTTTTTATTTAGTTATTTCGTATTACAAAATGCCAGTTCTATTGTTATTTTAATTTTTTGTATCTTTCCATAAAATTTAAAATTACTTTTTTGTTGTAAAATTGATGTTTATTTGTTGTTGAATAGTTAGTTATTCTATTATTTTGTATATATTTTTGAAAATAATAAAATATGTATTTTTTAAAATTGTTTAATTTTTTATGTTCAAAGTCATTAACAGATAGTTGGGCCTAGCACCAAATCATCTGAGAATTGGAAGTTAATTACCAGTTTCCAATTCCCGGATGAATTTTACAGTAACATAATAATTTGCTATTTATTTTGAAAAAAATTTCTTATCTCGAACACGATTTGAATAAAATCTGTAAAGCTATTTTTTGCACTACCCTCCACAAAGTAGCTGTTTTACATGCAAGTATTCCAGAATGTAAATTGATCCATTACACACTATTGTATTTATGCACCTACTAGACCGGTCATTCTAAATGTTTCAGCTGTTTACCGTTATACAGCAAACCCAAATATGTAAAAAATCGGAAATTTTCCGTAGAATTCAATGCTGTATTTTTAAAACAACTGACAGTGATGGGTCTTACCGAAAATTGGGGCCAAATTTGGTCAAAAACTGTTTTTTGCGTTTTTAAAAAAAATATTCTTTGGATTGAGAAAAGTTTAATACAAAAGTTATAGACTTAATTATTACGGATCGATCTGGCTTGGTCCGATGTTAAAAAATTCGAAAATGGAGTGGCAATTATTAAAAAACCATTAAAAATCGCTGTTTTTTGAAACGCTTGTATCTCTTTGAAAAAAAATAATCTTTACGCGATACTTGGTGAAAGTGTATCCCTTTGCTATCCAAACAAAAGCGTTTTTAAAAATTTAAAAAATAATGAAAAGTTTTTGCAAAAAACGATTTTTTCAAAAAAAAAGGATTTTTTTAAAATGCCAATAACTCATAAACCCGTGAGTTTTTATAAACGTTTTGGGGCTTAGAATTTTCATTAATAGTTTCCGTAATGTTGGCAATTACTGCGCGCCTTTTTAATTGATCGGTAATGTGCGAAAAATCGGTCGAAAAATCGGTATTTTTTTTCTATAAAAACAAAAAATTAAATACCTTCAAAAATTGAAATTTTCTACAATCGTCATTATTGCCATTTAATAGCTGGTATTTTTCTGTGAATTAAAAAAAAAATCAACACTCCGACTTTCTGGAGCCGAAATATTTTTTTTTTAATTCCTGCGGCGCCATTTTACAATATTAAGGGCTGAAAGTTACATGAGTTACAGTTTAATACTTACAGATTAAATAAAAAATTACCGGATCCAAATCGGTCATCACTGAGCACTGCAAAGTTAGTAACATGAGATGATCAGCACCGTGGCATGAGAACATTAGCACTATAGGTGGAGTGGATGAAAACAAACTCCCACTGACTTTCTATTAATCATATCGCTTGTGTTTTTATCAGTTTTTCGTGAGTATTTCAGCGGAAAATTAATTGATAATAGTGCTTGGATTATTCAGAATTGCAAAGGAAATAACAAAATATATTTTTTTTTAATTCGTGTATTTATCTAAAAAAACTTTAAACAATGCGTGTTACAATGTTAATATTTTAAAAACAATAGCCTGCCGATGTGGGACTGGATGCAAAACAAAAACTTGCAGCTGCAGAAAGCATGGATTAAAATGTCCAAATATATGCTTAAACTGTGACAACGAAACTTGCACAAATATTGAAACTCCAATTATCGAAGATATTTTCGACGATGAAGTGAACGAGCTGAATATTACAGAAGCTATAGACAGCGAAGAATATGTTAATGGAAATGTAAGTGACGATGATGCTGACACATCAGAACTTACTGTATATAAGAGTGACAATAGTAGTAGCGGCGAAAGCGAATGTGACTCACCTGTATAGAAACCAAAATATTAACATTGTATCACGCATTGTTTAACGTTTTTTTGGATAAATACACGAATTCAAAAAAAAAAATATTTTGTTATTTCCTTTGCATTTCTGAATACCCTAAGCACTATTATCAATTAATTTGTCGCTGAAATACTCACGAAAAACTGATAAAAACACAACCATTTTGATTAAGAGAAAGTTAGTCGGAGTTTGTTCTCATCCACTCCACCTATAGTGCTAATGTTCTCATGCCACGGTGCTGATCAGCTCATGTTACTAACTTTGCAGTGCTCAGTGATGACCGATTTGGATCTGGTAATTTTTATTTAATCTGTAAGTATTAAACTGTAACTCATGTAAATTTCAGCCCTTAATATTGTAAAATGGCGCCACAGGAATTAAAAAAAAAATATATTTCGGCTCCAGAAAGTCGGAGGGTTGATTTTTTTTTTAATTCACAGAAAAATACCAGCTATTAAATGGCAATAATGACGATTGTAGAAAATTTCAATTTTTGAAGGTATTTAATTTTTTGTTTTTATAGAAAAAAAATACCGATTTTTCGCACATTACCGATCAATTAAAAAGGCGCGCAGTAATTGCCAACATTACGGATACTATTAAAAAAAATTTTAAGCCCCAAAACGTTTATAAAAACTCACGGGTTTATGAGTTATTGGCATTTTAAAAAAATGCTTTTTTTTCGAAAAAATCGTTTTTTGCAAAAAATTTTCATTATTTTTTAAATTTTCAAAAACGCTTTTGTTTGGATTGCAAAGGGCTACACTTTCACCAAGTATCGCTTAAAGATTATTTTTTTTCAAAGAGATACAAGCGTTTCAAAAAACAGCGATTATTAACGGTTTTTTAATAATTGCCACTCCATTTTCGAATTTTTTAACATCGGACCAAGCCAGATCGATCCGTATTAATTAATTCTATAACTTTTGTATTAAACTTTTCTCAATCCAAAGAATATTTTTTTTTAAAACGCAAAAAACAGTTTTTGACCAACTTTGGCCCCAATTTTCGGTAAGACCCATCACTGTCAGTTGTTTTAAAAATACAGCATTGAATTCTATGGAAAATTTCCGATTTTTTACATATTTTGGTTTGCTGTATAACGGTTACAAAAAAATAACATTACGTTCAAAATAGAATGACTGGTGTATACTGCGTAGGTATTTTGATTTTCAAGAAATTTAGAAGTGAATACCTATATATTAGAAATCGTGTCCATCGATACAATTATTAATAAGAATCGCAGGATTGTGGACAAAAAGTTCTTTATTCAATGTACGACGTTTCGTCTATAAAATTAGACTTTTTCAAGTACAATTAATGTGAAAATTTAAAACAATAATAATTATGAAAATAAACATTAATTACTAACCATAGCAATTAACAAAAGTTAAGGTACATAAGACAAAAACATGGCAACAAGTTTATGTATACATTTTAAACAATAAAAATAAATAAAAATACGAAAGTTAGTTCAATTTCATTACTGACTACTTAAATTTTGAGTATCTGTTCTTTAATTAATAGAATTGTTTTTTCTAATAAAACACATTTCACTGATATTGCGTTTCTTCCAATTTCACACTTTATCTAATATTTGAACTTCATCAAATAGAAATTTATGTCCAGTGTCGAAATGATGAGATGACAACGCAGTCTTATTATCACTTAATAAATTTATATTTCTACAGTTCATTCTGTGTTGGTAAATTCTATGTTTTAGTAATTGTTTTGTTTGCCCCACATAGTACTTATTACATTCACAAGGTATTTTATAAATGATATTAGATTGATGTAAAATAGGTGTTTTATCTTTAAGACTTGTGAACAACCTGTCTAATTTATTTAAGTTATAAAACACCAACTTGATATTTGTGTTAGAAAATAGTCTGTTGATCTTGTAGGATAAGTTCTTGACGAATGGAAATCTAACATACATCTTGGTAGAGTTAGTTCTTTCAGCAACAGTATTCAACGTGTTATTCGGGTGATTTTGGTCCTCTATAAACTTATTGATGCATTGATGTATAAAGTAGACAGGGTAATTATTAGCTTTTAAGATATTTTCAACTTTCTTAAAATTGTCATTATGGTAATCTTGGTGACTTAATTTTGTTACCCTGTGTAACAAGCTTTTTATAACACTAATTTTCTGCTGTACTGAATGGTTTGAGCGATAATTCAGAAGCCTGCCTGAATGCGATGGTTTCATATACCAATTCGTTCTTAATTCTCCTGAAGCTGAACGTGTTACTAATGTGTCTAAAAATGGTATTGATTTATCAACTTTCTTCTCCATAGTGAATTGGATCTTCTCATTAAACTGATTAAACCTTTGTAATTTTATTATCGGGAACTACAATGAAAGTGTCATCCACATAAACTTTTAATATCGGGATTTTACATGGTAAATTTCCAATACTTTGGAAACTACGTAGTCCATCACGATGTTGGCTAAGACAGGACTCGCTGGGTTTCCCATTGCGCTGCCATCAAGTGATAATAAGACTGCGTTGTTATCTCATCATTTCGACACTGGACATAAATTTCTATTTGATGAAGTTCAAATATTAGATAAAGAGTCAAATTGGAAGAAACGCAATATCAGTGAAATGTGTTTTATTAGAAAAAACAATTCTATTAATTAAAGAACAGATACTCAAAATTTAAGTAGTCAGTAATGAAATTGAACTAACTTTCGTATTTTTATTTATTTTTATTGTTTAAAATGTATACATAAACGTGTTGCCATGTTTTTGTCTTATGTACCTTAACTTTTGTTAATTGCTATGGTTAGTAATTAATGTTTATTTTCATAATTATTATTGTTTTAAATTTTCACATTAATTGTACTTGAAACAGTCTAAATTTATAGACGAAACGTCGTACATTGAATAAAGAACTGTTTGTCCACAATCCTGCGATTCTTATTAATAATTTAGAAGTGAAGTTTACTAAAAGTTAAATGACAAAAAAGTGAAAAGTAGCAATTTTTTGCAAAAAATCGTATATATAATAATAATAATATATATATTATAACAGGTTATTTTTCGTCGTAAGAGTGAGGTCCGGATGACCCTTAACCGTAGCGACCACTCCCGTGAATCTAGGACTTCAAATGGCTGTAAAGTCCACTAATAAAATTTGAGTGTGTGTGGACCCCTTTACCAGATTGATTCTGACGAATAGTAAGTTATGAAACATGCTGTGTCAGGAGATACAAGGTTGAGTAGAAAAGATTTTTTGACAGTAGAGACAGGGGACTCGAGTGTAGGCCGTGCTGGCGGCAAGATGTCGTTAGGCCGGCTGTTTTTTTTGATTTTCGTTACGTTTGCGATTTTGGTATAAGGTGGCTGTGAAATTGGAGGAAATCTGTTAGTTTCCTTTTGGAGAACCGATTGTTAAGAGCTTCTAGTGAAGTGTGTCGTATCGTCGTGTTTGGAGTTTGTGAAACGTGGTTAGTTTTGCGCCACGTGCTGTCACGCTACATCAAGGTCAATTGAAGTGCAGCGATTTTCTTCCCGTTGACAAGAGCTACTGTACCGAAGCTGGAAGCGTGACTGTATCGATCACTCCTGCTAGCTGAGTCAACTTCCCGATGTGTCGGGACGGGGCTTCGAGTCCTGGAACGTCATAACCGCAATCCGTCAGGTAGAGTGCTATCGTTTTGTGCTTTGTTTATATAACGTGTTCAAATTAAAGTCATTAACTGAGTTTGAAATATAAAAATTCTTTTACCGAACGTACGTCGTATCCTAGAATCACGTCTAAAAACGCAAGTTGATGACTAACGTACGTCGTAACTTTTATTAAGTACGATTCCGGGCTACAGTCAAGTCAACGATTGTTAACTAAAATATTTTTTTGATACGTCAATTCGCCAGTGGCGTGCGTTGTTTAGCTGGCTTTAACAAACACGTATGTGCTTTGATGGCCCTTCAGGCTTAAATAGTTTGAAAGCTTTGATTTTATAATAACTGGTAGTGCTGTTTCCTATGACATTTATTTAACTCTGCGCTTGTCTGTTAGTTCAACTTTTGGTTAAATAAAATTGTAAATTTCTAATTACATAGCCAATTGGTGGTTACTAAATTTTAATAGCTTTGTAACGTCATAGTGTTAAGTTCATTTATTTTCTTATTAAAAAAAAGTATTTATGCATTATAAATGTAATTATTTTAATGTGTCTTGTATTTCTTGTATTATCGGGTACCATGGTATTTTAGAGTCGTTAAATTGAGCGTTTAGCCTACGGATGAGATTTGTTTCGATTGTCATGCGTTAGTATCACGATAATTTAATTGTTGTCGTCAGCTCGGTGTACTGATTGATCCCTTATGGATCACCATAAATTTAACCTCCTCTGTAGGCGATACGCCTTATTAAATTATAGCTTTTAAGTTGTTTCGAATTATAAACTTGCGAAATTTAACGAATGTCAGTCAGTCTGGAAGTGTCACGGTTTTATGATTTTCAAAATTGTAAGTAACTGATGTGTCGTATCTCTATATATTTGCTGGATTTACGATTACCGTTATTAGGCCATAACTTAAAGCGTGACTATTCCGCCCTGAGTGTCATTTTATTTAAACATTTGTGTGTTTCACGCTACATTTCGATGTGGAAACTAATGATCTAAGATCCTTGTGAATAACCGCTTCTCGGTATTTAACTTAATTTTTATTTTGTCTTCATATGGAAGAATTTTAAAGATTTTGCGTTGGAGTAACGTTTTGATGTCATTGTAGCGTTTACCGGGTGTTTGTAAGCGAATTAGCCTTGTAAATTTTTATTAATTAGTTCATTAAATTTTGGTCATTACGCTATTGTTTTATTTTGGTTGGCAGGACCCCTAAGATTTTTTTACAGGTGTGATCGATCCTGTAACGACTTTGGCTAAGGTACAAAGTAGATCTGGCGCCCACTTGAAACATCTCTCCCATCAACATTCTGCTTATTAGTTGGGTTGACCTTAGCTGCCCTAACGATCTCTTAAGGTAAGTGCCCTGCCATCTCGATTCCGCCGAACCACGCCCCGCGCCGCTAGAAAGCTAGTCGAGGCTGAAGAGTGAGCTTTACCATAATCTAGAACCACTCGGAAAATTGTTATTATATATATATATATATATATATATATATATATATATATATATATATATATATATATATATATATATATATATATATATATATGTCGTAGTCATAATGCAAAATTAGGCATTTTACAAAATGTCTAGGCATTTTATAAAAAGCCGGCAAAACGCGAGCGAACAATGCAGTTTCCGTTATGACTATACCAATTCAGGCAAATTGATAAAATGCCGGCAAAATGTGAACAGAAGAACGTGTATCTCGTTCTGACGCATTTTTTTCAGGCATTTTACAATTTACCAACAGCGATGTAGTCATAACGTAAGCGGGAGAAAAAAATAATAAAATTAGGGAGATAGGTACTAGGTAAGTATTTCATAAAATGACACAATGACACAAAAAACAATAAACTTCTTTATTATATAAATCTAAATAAACACTTCATACCTATAAAAACTTTCAGTTAGGTACTCTTAAAGTAATGCACGAAATAAAGTAACTACCTAAATAAGTAGGTACCTAAGGTGAAGGGTCCAGTTTTTGGCGGTTTAAGAGTAACAGCTGAGGTTATATTACGATACCTAATATAAAATTCAATTTGAATAAATAATATTTTATATCATAAACAAGTTCAGAATTTCTAGATAAGGTCATATGAGCGAAATAATTATTTGAACCGAATTTTGACCTAAACTAGTACCATTCCACATATTTTATGAGTTGGAATGGTAAATGAAATATAGAAAATAGTATAAGATAATAAACAATCGTGAAAAATATAAATATTTTAACATTTTATGGAGATGTCAACACATATAACCTACTTATTTTAGCTTTAGGTTAGGTTTAAGTACAGCTGTTTGGCTCAACTGTATCAGGAAAGCAATGTTGTGCGTTTTGACTACATCGCTGTTGGTAAATTGTAAAATGCCTGAAAATAATGCGTCAGAACGAAATACACGTTCTTCTGTTCACATTTTGCCGGCATTTTATCAATTTGCCTGAATTGGTATAGTCATAACGGAAACTGCATTGTTCGCTCGCGTTTTGCCGGCTTTTTATAAAATGCCTAGACATTTTGTAAAAAGCCTAATTTTGCATTATGACTACGACATATATATATTATAGCAGCTTTACTATCTATCGGTGTCACCTGGGTCAGGTTTCAGATCCTTGACATGCCATCTTCCAATGAGCTGGCCTTCGGCATTCGCGAGCTCGTAAATAAGAGGTGAAATTTTCGCTGTAACGGTACACGGTACATATCGTGGTGCCAATTTGGCTGAAAAACCATGAGGTGCGCTAGATAGAACATGATGACGTTTCCACACTCTTTGACCAACTTCATAGCTGTCGGCCTGTCGTTTTCCCTGATTATATCCAGTAGCTTGACGTAGATAAGCTTCTGCCAATCGTCGACGCACATCTTGATAGATGGCCGGGTGCTCCTGCATTTGCCGGGCGTAAAAATCACTAGACCATTCTAAATCCACAATATCATGATCTAAGTCACCGTAATAACGACCGTCAATCGGAACAAAACGTCCAAAGTTAAGAAAACAAGGTACAAATCCAGTGCTGTCGTGAACAGCAGTACGAAGCGCATAAGCAATTTTCGGAATCTCCAAGTTCCACTGAGTATGGTTCTCATCAGAAAGATAGCAACGAATTGCGGTGCCGATTACACGATTTACTCGTTCAACAAAGTTTGCCTGAGCGTGATAGCGAGCTGTGAACCAGGCTTTAACGTGATATTTTTCGAGGAGCTGTCGCACTTCCTTCCCGGTGAACTCGGTGCCGTTGTCGCATAAAAATATCTGCGGAACGCCAAACATCAAAAATACCTCGTCTTCCAGGAATTTCGCAATAGAAGAACCATTTGCTTTCTTGAGAGGCTTCAGCAGGACGAACTTAGAAAACCAATCCACGACGACTAAAATGAAGCTATATCCGTCTTTGGTTTTCGGGAGCGGTCCGATTATGTCTGCGCCAATCAGCTGCCAAGGAAACCGTATCTTTTTTGGTTGACCCATGAATCCGGGTCGAGCGACATTTCGCATCTTTTGCGCTGCACATTTCTGACATCGAGAGACAAAACGAGCGACGTCACACCTCATTTTAGGCCAGTAGTAATGTTCAGTTATACGATATAACGTTTTCGCCATGCCTAAATGGCTAGCCGTAGGCGGAGAGTGATGATCGCGAAGTAGTTGTAGTCGCGCAGTTTTCGGTACAACGGTCTTCCACTCGCTCTGATTCAGTCCGTGGTTAAGGTCTGGCCTCATCTGTTTGAAAAGGCGTCCATCAACGACTCGCCAATTTGCATACTCGCGGGGTGACTGAGTCACAGAGACAACCATACGTTGATACCACGAATCGCTTGAACAGACCTCATCAGAAAAGTTGAGAACAGATATTTGAAGCGGAGCGCGCGAAAGAGCGTCCGGAACGACGTTCAGAGAGCCTTTTCGATGCACAAATTCTATGTCGAATTGCTGGATTTTCAAAGCCCAGCGAGCAAGACGTCCACAAGGGTCTTTCAGGTTCTTTAGCCAAAGTAACGAATGGTGGTCGGTGAGATCCGTAAAACGAGCACCTTCCACGTAGGGTCGAAACTTTTCAATTCCGAATAAAACCGCTAGGCATTCTTTTTCTGTCGTCGTGTACTTTCGCTCACATGTCGTAAGAGTCCGACTGGCAAAAGCAATGGGAACTTCAACAGAATCGGAATTCGCTTGCGTCAGCACACAGCCAAGACCGCGATCGGAAGCGTCACACTGTATAGTGAAAGGTTTCGAAAAGTCAGAGTTGGCAAGAACCGGGGACGAAATTAACGCCTGTTTAATGGCACGGAAGGATTCGTCAGCTTGCTCTGACCAAGTTATCGTTTGGCCTTTCTTTCGAGTTTTAATAAGTTCGGTGATAGGAGCGGTGAGTGTGAAAAAGTGTGGTATAAACCGTCGATACCAAGAACATAAACCAATAAATCGCTTTACCTCAGTAGTAGTCGTAGGACGAGCGTAGTCTACCATGGCAGAAACCTTAGCCGGGTCAGTACGGAGACCTAAACGATCAATCACAAAGCCGAGAAATTTTAATGAAGAACGGCAAAACTCACATTTCGAAATGTTTATAGTTAAGCCGGCCTTGACGAAACGACGTTGAACTTCAAGTAGCACGTCGAGATGTTTTTCAAAATTCGGTGTGGCGATTATGATGTCGTCGAGGTAGACGAAGACAAACGGTTCAAGTTCGGGTCCAAGAATTCGATCCATCAAACGTTGTTGAGTCTGAGGTGCGTTGCGTAGTCCAAACGGCATTACGTTAAATTCGAAAAGACCTCGTCCAGGGACGGAGAAAGCAGTTTTTTCGCCAGAGTCGGAAGATAACGGAATTTGCCAAAATGCAGACTTAAGATCGATGCTAGTTAAATACTGAGCACCCGAAAGCATACTGAGGATTTGGTCCACACGCGGAAGCGGGTAAGCATCAGGTTTAGTGACAGCATTAAGTTGACGACCGTCAAAACAAAAGCGAAGTTCACCATTCGATTTTTTAACAAGTAGAACTGGAGACGACCAGGGGCTGTGAGATGGTTTGACTACCTTTAGATCCAGCATGTGATCGAGTTCTTTATTCAGGTGTTGCATCATGTACGGTGAAAGCGGGTATTGACGTTGTTTCAACGGACGGGCGTTGCCGGTGTCAATTCTATGTTCCAATACGTTGGTTCGTCCTAGAGCTTCACCATCTTTCCACGATAGTAATCTAGCATCTAGCTGCCTTCGTTGAGCATCAGTAAGGTCGGATCGTTCGTTGATGACGTTGATAATTTGCACTGGATGCGGAAACGCAATTGGTTTAGACACAGAGTATGCGTTAGCACGAAAATCAAACGTAAAGTCAAAGCTTTTAATAAAGTCCATACCAAGAATTAAAGGTTTCTGTAGAGACGGAACAACTAATACGTCAATTAAACGAATAATTCCATTGACTTCGATCGGTAAACGTACCAAACCGGAAACACTTTGAACAGCGCCATCTGCAGTAGTCAAATCAACATTTGTTTTAAATAGTTTCAAAGAAAACATTTCTAATAAGACGAGACCGGATTGGCCTAGAACAGAACGATTCGCACCAGTATCGACTAGTGAGAGAACGGATCGATTGTATACGTTGACCGTTATGTAAGGTCGGTTGTCGCCTTGACGAGTCGCAAAAGCAGGACAAGCATGAGGTCCAGGACGGGTTACATTAACAGTAGAAGTTATAGGAGGAACGCAAGGTCGAGGTGACACTGGTTTAGAAAGAGACGTTGTGTCACGAGAGAGAGTTTGTACGTCACAATTACGAAGCGGCACATAGCCAGACGAGGGAGTTATGATGCGAGAGCGGTAAAGTTTCGTACGCGTTGGAGGCGGAGACGAAGCGTTACGCGTTATACGAACGCGAGACGGATTTAAACTAGACAAGGATTCGGTAGTTTTCGTTAAACAAAATTTTCAGACGACCTGAAGCCAACGCTTCCAGGAAAGGGTCATTTACAATTCGAGGCGGAATCTGAGAAGCAGGGCGGAAAATGCGATTCCAAACTACTTTTCGCCCTTGTAGTTTGTTGAAGGCTGGCGCGAGCAATTTTTCACAAAGTGACTCCTGTCACCACAGCGGTAGCAGAACATTTGTTTCGTAGCGGAACATTCGTTGTAACGGTGACCGGACTGTTGACAGTTCCAACAGTGAACGGCCGGTTTAGTAGTAGCAGCGGAATTAACAATTGCAGCAGAGTTAACAGTGGGAGCAGAATTAACAGTTGAAGTAGAAACTGGCACAGTTTCAACAGGAGCGGAAACGGAAAGCGAAGCTGCTTTAGCGCGATTATAGAGTCGTTCAGCCGCACTAACGGGAGCTTGATATGCGAAAGTCGGTTCGCAGAGGTTTTTGCCATTGCATTCTGAGTAGCGTGATGACGATTTTGTTCAATTCGCTTGCATATCCTAGAGAGATCGTCCACAGAAGTGATGTCGAATGCACCGAGATGTTCCAGAAAGTAGGGCGAGAGGTTACGTTGAATGATGTGTAGGCGACGATCATCCGAGACGTTACTAGGGAGGCGTAAAAAAGATTTTTCATACAGGCTATATAACGGCCTACTCGTTCATCAGGACCCTGTATACGATTTTGGATTTCTTGCCACAGCTCGTCTTCATACCCAATTGGAAGGAATTCAGCTTTTAACTGAGTTGATAACTCATCCCAAGAGTGGATCGTGTGACGAACGGAGCGAAACCAAATTAATGCGTAACCTTCGAGGATATCGCTAGCGGCCTGAAATAGTGCGTCTTTAGAAACACCGCGAGAAATACGTAGTTCTTCGATCTTCTCAAGAACATCTGATAAACTTAAGCCAACTTCGTCGCCTGAAAATTTGATGCCCCATTTATAAACGGGTATTTGCGGTTTTTGCGAAGTCGTAGTCGGTGGCGAATCCGGTAAGGTAGAGTCGTTATTCGGCGTAGAACCTTGCATACCACGAGCGCTCAATTCTTCGTCCAAAGTTGAAGTTTGTTCGATTAGCGTGGTGACGTCCGAAATTTGTGACGGCGTAGTAGCACGAGACGTAAGGCGTCTGGTTCGGCTGATTAAATGCAAAATACGAGAATCCAAAGTAATGAAAGAGTGACTATCTATAGAATCAGAAAAATTTTGTACTAGAGCACGAAGTTCGATTATTTTCTTGCGACAAGAAACGATTTCAGCTGAAACATCTAGTACTATGTCGGGGAAGTCCACGTCAACATTTTGTGACATAAGCGTAGTTAAAGAAGTTCGCAGGAGAGTTAAGTTCATGTGACCTACTCCTTTTACATGGCGCAACTGTCGTTCATAAACCAACTCGTCACGAGTTAATCCAATGACCGACATCTTTGCAAAGTTTGACGCAACAAAACGTAAAAATATTAACGAAAAAAATTACTACTCCAAGTGAAGTAATTAAGCGTTCAAAAATTTCTCCAAACGTAAACGAAAATTAATTTTCCAAAGAAAGCGTAACGAAAGCACAGTTAAAACGAACTGCACAACACGAAACCAAAATCAATTCAATTTGTAGCTTCACAAGTTACGATGTCAAGTACGATACGTATACGGAACGAAAAGCGAATTAAGATGCGTAAACGACGAAAAACAAGAGGGCCCCACGTTGGCAGGCGCCAATTTATAGCAGCTTTACTATCTATCGGTAGGGGGACTTCTAGATAGCTACAGCGGCCACGGCTTAGCTTTATTCAGCGGCGCGGGTCGTAGGCGAAGTATTTGTATTTCGTGATGTTGACGATGACGTTGACGGGTCCAACGCTGGAGGAAAGGGACTTACCTGTGGTTGTTATAATTTACCAAGAAGGCCGAGCTAACCCAAAAGGGTGGTGACAAGCTTTGGGGTGTCCGGGGCGCCAAGACAAGATCTTCTTGTTATGCACTCTTACGACGTTGTCTTCGCCTGCAAGAGAAACTAGGGACCTAGCCTCCAAAATAATACGCTCGCGTAAAAGAATGAAAAACAATTTTAACGCATAAAAGCAGTTTTTACATGCTTTATGACAATTAGGTGCAAATGAGTCCTTATAGGCAAAATTGCTTTATTTTACAAAGGTAAATCTACTTACACTATAACATTCAGGTTTAAATCATTCTCTAATAAGAAAATGCAAACTGCATATTAACCATTAACTTAACGCACACAAGCAGTTTTTACATGCTTTATGACAATAAAGTGCAAATGAGTCCTTATAGGCAAAATTGCTTTATTTCATGAAGGTAAGTCTACTTACACTATAACATTCAGGTTTGGATCATTCTCTCATAAGAAAATGCAAACTGCATGTTAACCATTATTTTGACGCATACAAGCAGTTTTTACATGCTTTATGACAATCAGGTGCAAATGAGTCCTTATAGGCAAAATTGGAATATTTCATGAAGGTAAGTCTACTTACACTATAACATTCAGGTTTGGATCATTCTCTCATAAGAAAATGCAAACTGCATATTAACCATTATTTTAACGCATGCAAGCAGCTTTTACATGCTTTATGACAATCAGGTGCAAATGAGTCCTTATAGGCAAAATTGCTTTATTTTATGAAGGTAAGTCTATTTACACTATAACATTCAGGTTTGGATCATTCTCTCATAAGAAAATGCAAACTGCATATTAACCATTATTTTGAAACAGACAAGCAGTTTTTACATGTTTTACGACAATAGGTGCAAATGAGTCCTTGTAGGCAAAATTGCTTTATTTCACAAAGGTAAGTTTACTTACACTATAACATTCAGGTTTGGATCATTCTCTCATAAGAAAATGCAAACTGCATATTAACCATTATTTTAACGCATACAAGCAGTTTTTACATGCTTTATGACAATCAGGTGCAAATGAGTCCTTATAGGCAAAATTGCTTTATTTCATGAAGGTAAGTCTACTTACACTATAACATTCAGGTTTGGATCATTCTCTCAAAAGATAATGCAAACTGATCATTTCCTATTATTTTCACGCAGACAAGCAGTATTTACATGCTTTATGACAATTAGGTGCAAATATGTCCTTATAGGCAAAATTGCTTTATTTCACAAAGGTAAGTCTACTTGCACTATAACATTCAGGTTTGGATCATTCTCTCATAAGAAAATGCAAACTGCATATTTACTATCATTTTCACGCAAACAAGCAGTTTTTACATGTTCACGACAATTAGGTGCAAATGAGTCCTTTTAAGCAAAATTGATTTATTTCATGACGGTAAGTCTACTTACACTATAACATTCAGGTTTGGATCATTCTCTCATAAGAAAATGCAAACTGCATATTTACTATCATTTTCACTTAAACAAGCAGTTTTTACATGTTCACGACAATAAGGTGCAAATGAGTCCTTATAGGCAAAATTGCTTTATTTCACAAAGGTAAGTTTACTTACACTATAACATTCAGGTTTGGATCATTCTCTCATAAGAAAATGCAAACTGCATGTTAACCATTATTTTTACGCATACAAGCAGTTTTTACATGCTTTATGACAATCAGGTGCAAATGAGTCCTTATAGGCAAAATTGCTTTATTTCATGAAGGTAAGTCTACTTACACTATAACATTCAGGTTTAAATCATTCTCTCATAAGAAAATGCAAACTGCATATTAATAATTATTTTAACGTATACAATTAGTTTTTACATGCTTTAGGACAATTAGGTGCAAATGAGTTCTTATAAGCAAAATTGATTTATTTCATGAGGGTAAGTCTATTTACACTATTACATTCAGGTTTGGATCATTCTCTCATAAGAAAATGCAAACTGCATATTAACCATTATTTTAACGCAAACAAGCAGTTTTCACATGCTTTATGACAATTAGGTGCAAATGAGTCCTTATAGGCAAAATTGCTTTATTTCATGAAGGTTAGTCTACTTTCACTCTAACATTCAGGTTTGGATCATTCTCTCATAAAAAAATGCAAACTGCATATTAACTATCATTTTCACGCAGACAATCAGTTTTTACATGCTTCACGACAATAAGGTGTAAATGAGTCCCTATAGGCCAAATTGCTTTATTTTACAAAGGTTAGTCTATTTAAACTATAACATTCAGGTTTGGATCATTCTCTCAAAAGATAATGCAAACTGATCATTTCCTATTATTTTCACGCAGACAAGCAGTATTTACATGCTTTATGACAATTAGGTGCAAATGTGTCCTTATAGGCAAAATTGCGTTATTTCATGAAGGTAAGTCTACTTACACTATAACATTCAGGTTTGGATCATTCTCTCATAAGAAAATGCAAACTGCATATTAACCATTATTTTACCGCAGACAAGCAGTTTTTACATGCTTTACGACAATAAGGTGCAAAGGAGTCCTTAAAGGCAAAATTGCTTTATTTCACAAAGGTAAGTTTACTTACACTATAACATTCAGGTTTGGATCAATCTCTCACAAGAAAATGCAAACTGCATATTAACCATTATTTTAACCCATACAAGCAGTTTTTACATGCTTTATGACAATTAGGTGCAAATGAGTCCCCTTATAGGCAAAATTCGTTTATTTCATGAAGGTAAGTCTACTTACACTATAACATTTAGGTATGGATCATTCTTTCATAAGAAAATGCAAACTGCATATTAACCATTATTTTAACGCAGACAAGCAGTTTGACATGCTTTACGACAATTAGGTGCAAATGAGTCCTTATAGGCAAAATTGCTTTATACCACAAAGGTAAGTTTACTTACACTATAACATTCAGGTTTGGATCATTCTCTCATAAGAAAATGCAAACTGAATATTAACCAATATTTTAACGGATACAAGCAGTTTTTACATGCTTTATGACAATTAGGTGCAAATGAGTCCTTATAGGCAAAATCGCTTTATTTCATGAAGGTAAGTCTACTTACACTATAACATTTAGGTATGGATCATTCTCTCATAAGAAAATGCAAACTGCATATTAACCATTATTTTAACGCAGACAAGCAGTTTGACATGCTTCACGACAATTAGGTGCAAATGAGTCTCTATAGGCAGAATTGCTTTATTTTACAAAGGTTAGTCTATTTAAACTATAACATTCAGGTTTGGATCATTCTCTCAAAAGATAACGCAAACTGATCATTTCCTATTATTTTCACGCAGACAAGCAGTATTTACATGCTTTATGACAATTAGGTGCAAATGAGTTCTTATAAGCAAAATTGATTTATTTCATGAAGGTAAGTCTACTTACACTATAACATTCAGGTTTGGATCATTCTCTCATAAGAAAATGCAAACTGCATGTTAACCATTATTTTGACGCATACAAGCAGTTTTTACATGCTTTATGACAATAAGGTGCAAATGAGTCCTTATAGGCAAAATTGCTTTATTTCATGAAGGTAAGTCTACTTACACTATAACATTCAGTTTTGGATCATTCTCTCATAAGAAAATTCAAACTGCATATTTACTATCATTTTCACGCAAACAAGCAGTTTTTACATGTTCTCGACAATTATGTTCAAATGAGTCCCTATAGGCAAAATTGCTTTATTTTACAAAGGCAAGTCTATTTACACTATAACATTCAGGTTTATATCATTCTCTCATAAGAAAATGCGAAATGCATATTAACCATTATATTAACGCAGACAAGCAGTATTTACAGCTTTATGACAATTAGGTGCAAATGTGTCCTTATAGGCAAAATTGCTTTATTTCATGAAGGTAAGTCTACTTGCACTTTAACATTCAGGTTTGGAACATTCTCTCCTAAGAAAATGCAAACTGCATATTAACCATTATTTTAACTCAGACAAGCAGTTTTTACATGCTTTACGACAATTAGGTGCAAATGAGTCCTAATAGGCAAAATTGCTTTATTTCATGAAGGTAAGTCTACTTACACTATAACATTCAGGTTTGGATCATTCTCTCATACGAAAATGCAAACTGTATATTAACCATTATTTTAACGCAGACAAGCAGTTGTTACATGCTTTACGACAATTAGGTGAAAATGAGTCCTAATAGGCAAAACTGCTTTATTTCACAAAGGTAAGTTTACTTACACTATAACATTCAGGTTTGGATCATTCTCTCATAAGAAAATGCAAACTGCATATATTCTATCATTTCCACGCAGACAAACAGTTTTTACATGCTTCACGACAATTAGGTGCAAATAAGTCCTTATAGGCAGAATTGCTTTATTTTACAAAGGTAAGTCTATTTACACTATAACATTCAGGTTTGGATCATTTTTTCAAAAGTTAATGCAAACTGATCATTTCCTATTATTTTCACGCAGACAAGCAGTATTTACATGCTTTATGACAATTAGGTGCAAATGAGTCCTTATAGGTAAAATTGATTTATATCGTGAAGGTAAGTCTACACACACTATAACATTCAGGTTTGGATCATTCTCTCATAAGAAAATGCAAACTGCATATTAACCATTAATTTGACGCATACAAGCAGTTTTTACATGCTTTATGACAATCAGGTGCAAATGAGTCCTTATAGGCAAAATTGCTATATTTCATGAAGGTAAGTCTACTTACACTATAACATTCAGGTTTGGATCATTCTCTCAAAAGAAAATGCAAAATGATCATTTCCTATTATTTTCACGCAGACAAGCAATTTTTACATGCTTTATGACAATTAGGTGCAAATGAGTCCTTATAGGCAAAATTGCTTTATTTCATGAAGGTAAGTCTACTGATACTATACATTCAGGTTTAGATCATTCTCTCATAAAAAAATGCAAACTGCATATTAACTATCATTTTCACGCAGACAAACAGTTTTTACATGCTTCACGACAATTAGGTGCAAATAAGTCCTAATAGGCAAAATTGCTTTATTTTACAAAGGTTAGTCTACTTATACTATAACATTCAGGTTTGGATCATTCTCTCATAAGAAAATGCAAACTGCATATTAACCATTATTTTAATGCATACAAGCAGTTTTTACATGCTTTATGACAATTAGGTGCAAATGAGTCCTTATAGGCAAAATTGCTCTATTTTACAAAGGTAAGTCTATTTACACTATAACATTCAGGTTTGGATCATTCTCTCATAAGAAAATGCAAACTGCATATTTTTAACTTTTTCACGCAGACAAGCAGTTTTTACATGCTTTATGACAATTAGGTGCAAATGTGTCCTTATAGGCAAAATTGCTTTATATCATGAAGGTAAGTCTACTTACACTATAACATTCAGGTTTGGAACATTCTCTCATAAGAAAATGCAAACAGCATATTAACCAAATTTTAACGCATACAAGCATTTTTTACATGCTTTATGACAATTAGGTGCAAATGAGTCCTTATAGGCAAAATTGCTTTATTTTATGAAGGTAAGTCTATTTACACTATAACATTCAGGTTTGGATCATTCTCTCATAAGAAAATGCAAACTGCATATTAACCATTATTTTGAAACAGCCCAACTAACAATTTTATATTTTATAATAGTTGCGAAAACGTTTTCGTCAAAAAAATTATAAAACAACATTACTCTCAATAACGTTTTCAATGCGTTTATACGACAACTATAAATGTAAAATTGGCACCATTTTATAAAATACTTGAGTCTCCGTTAATATTTTGTAAAGCCTTTTGTAAAAATTACAAAACAATTTTATAAACATTTCGGCAGGTCTTAGAAGAATTTAACAGCAACATTATAAATCAGTTTTATTAAAGCTTTATAAAGTAACTAAACAACAGTTTTATAAAAGCTTTTTAGTTGTTTCAGGTAAACGTTATAAAGTAAAAACGCAACATGAAATCACTACAATAGAATAAAAATGTTTTTTAAATCTATTCTAAAAGTTGCAAGAAGCAATTTTGTATTAGACACAGGGAAAATATAATAAATGTCGCCAAGTATTTACAAGAAGGAAACACGAAGCCATTTTAGTAATTTTACTTCTACCTTCTATACTTTATATTGTTTAGAGGTATTGTTTGAGATGCTGAAACAAAAATTTTTACTGCAAAGAAAAATTTATCGTGAAATATATAGCATATTTCTAACAAAATTTAAACGCGCCCCGTATTTATTAACGTTTTAGGAAAAACTTTTAAATCATAAATAAATTAGCTTTGCCAATTTCATCATTTTCTGCAGAGAAATTTGCTCCAGTCTGTTCTTGGCATAATTATTTTGTACTTTTTACGTATTTACCGGCTATAAGTATTAATATACATGCAATATTTAGTATTTTCACTCAACCCATTTTGATGGTCCTGAATGTTGCCATTTCAAAATGGCGTTTTTCTATAAAATAATTTTGTATCAACAGCAAGCATTTCAATGTTATTAAGCTTTTACGCAATCTTTATAAAACATTGAAAAAATATTTTGCTTTACCAGATGATATTGCGACACAGGGCCGGACTGCTTTTAAAGCAGTATTTTTTCTTAGGGAAGTGTGCCTATTTCAAAAGATATAAAAAAATCTGTTGAGTTACCACAATATTTTCCTGGCAAGTAACATATGAATAAAAAATTTATATCAAATGTCATGAAAACACTTTGCCATGGCTATAACTACTTTGCTTACGTGAGGCGATGTGGCACCTTGGCCGCCAATTGGGAGCGACAAATGACAGATGAAGAAACACTTCCATTTGACAGATGACAGCCTAAAACTATTGAGGCTGTAACTATACCCATGTACCAAATTTCAATTCAATCGGATCAACGGCTCGGTAGTTATCGTGTCAGAAAGAAAACACACAGACAGACACACAGACATTTTTCTGGAAATGGTCTTAATCGTCTTAGAGGACGTTAAATAGGATATATCCGTCGTTATCTAATTGTTTTTTCCGCGCACGATCACAATTCCTTCCCTTCCATTAGCGGGGACCGGGAAAGTAACAAAAAGAAACAAAAAAATTCATCTTTTTGAAGATATATAAACTACTTACTTTCCCATATTATACTTAAAACCTAACTATATATTTTTTACAAGATAGGTACCTATAGTTTTTAAAGGTTATTTAAATATTATTGACTCTAATATAAATTTTTAAGTATTACCTTTCCTTACGTCGCGCGTCGCGACAACCATTCTGGTTAAAAGAAATTATGAAAAAGACAAAAATACTGTATATTTCTTGCCTAAAAGTCTATGAAAGTAATAAAAAAGTGAATAGGTATTAGGTATAGAGTAGAATAGATAGGTATTATTGTTTGATTTAATTATTTTATCTACCTCAACTGGTGATTTTAAAAATTTTATTATTGCGTTGTGTTTCTATTTCATTAATGCAAATATGTTAGCAGCTATAGGTGCTTAATATTATTTATAGGCAAGAATAGCAAAGTAGATGATGTCTATAAACATCCTGTGGCCAATAACAATAACGAGATTCGCTAAGTACCTACCGATCCCAAACCTGCCCTAACAACAGATTTATACATAATATTTTTTACTATGCAATACTGCATCAAACAATAAAAACATTATGCAAAGTACTTTAAAATACGGCCCTGTTAATTTCTCTGACCAGACTCCTCCACCGCTCCCTGGAAACATCTGATTGTTGTTTACATGATCGAGAGTATCTATATTGCTAGTTGGCAACATTTTCGCTAATAGACAACTTTTCGGCGACTCTTATAAAATAAGTGCCTTACTCTTGCTATATTTTATCTATTTTATGATAAATCTGTTTCTATTTAGTGGTAAATGAAATACCGGCAAATATAAAACGAGTGACAGTGTTTTGCTGTTGTTTTTCCGTTTCTAATACACTAATGGTACTTGCATTAGCAAATGTAAAAGTAGGTACTTTCGAATACTGATTGTGGATTTGAAGAACTATTGATAATGCTAGTGGATTCCACTGTTTTATCATTGCCAACATTAATGTTCTTATTACTACCTATCATATTTTTAACCTTCTTTGAAAAGCACAACTTTTCTTAATTTTCTTCCACTGCCCTATATTAGACATTTTATTTGTTTATTATTTCTTACGTTAGCCAAAACTGACAAAAACTATGTCACCTAACCTCTACGATAAACGTCAGCTGGCTTTTCCCAAATATACTTATTAGTGTATTTGCCATAAGGCACTTACACTATTGGCGTCGGTCGGATGGCGGGACCTAGGGGTCGGACCAAAATTTCTCGACGTTTCATAACTTTCTAAGAAGTTTGGCACCATTTTTGGAAATGTTTATATATATATGTATATATATATATTTATATATATATATATATATATATATGTGCGGGCTATAACTTTCGAAGGAGTTAATTGATTTTAACGAAATTTGGACCACATGTTGAAATCCATCACCGCACGAAGCCTATTTAAAATGGGCCCAATCGGGCCATGTTAAGGGTGGTATTTAGGGGTTGAAAAAAGTTTTCGGGTCCAAAAATACCGAAAAAATTTTCGGAACCGTTTCAAATTTGAAATTTAACCCTTTAGTAATTATTAAAATGTGCTGCTAAAATTTTAATAAAATCGGCCCGACAGGACCGGACTTACAAATTTTATGAAAACACAAGTTTCTGATATGGATTTTACATACTGAAGAGTGTATATAATTTGGTACAGATGTTGAATTGATATGTAGTATTGAAATTAAGTAAAAAAATGTTTTAAGGGTTGTATTAAGGGGAAATTTTTTTTATTTTGTCCAAAAACAAAGTTAAGTTCATATAATAGAGCCACACTGCTTATAAAAGCAAATACACTATATGTCGGCAGGGTTTCGCACTGCGACCCGGAGTTTTTATGTAGTTAGCGACAGCAAATGTATATTCACGTGAACAATTTAATTTTATAAGAAATTTGTTATTGTTTTCATATTGTAGTAAAAATATCGTACTATAAAATAGTTTTAAAGTGATCTCTAAAATCACAATTTACATTTAAAAACAAAATTGTTTTCAAAGGCATTTCAATAAAACTATTTTTTTGAAGTCACAGGAAGGAACTTTAAAATTATTTTAAAATATATTTATAAGGGAAATAAAATGTTGCCGAAATGTACTAAAAAGCCCCTTTAAAACAATTTAATTTTATAGTTTGATTTGTTATATAAGGTGTTCATAAAGCATTTCTACGATAATTTTGTGACTGTTTTATATCATATTTCATAACTGTATTATATAAACGTTTTGATGACAAATTTATAAAACACTTTAGCCGCCTACAACAGAATAGTGTTCATTGCACGTCTAATATAATCAATTAGCAATTTGAAAGTAATTATAAAATACCAATAAAACAAAACAGTTGCAGAACCATCAAATTATAAAATAACTTTGCTGGTAGGGAGACAAGCAGTTTTTACATGTTTTACGACAATAGGTGCAAATGAGTCCTTGTAGGCAAAATTGCTTTATTTCACAAAGGTAAGTTTACTTACACTATAACATTCAGGTTTGGATCATTCTCTCATAAGAAAATGCAAACTGCATATTAACCATTATTTTAACGCATACAAGCAGTTTTTACATGCTTTATGACAATCAGGTGCAAATGAGTCCTTATAGGCAAAATTGCTTTATTTCATGAAGGTAAGTCTACTTACACTATAACATTCAGGTTTGGATCATTCTCTCAAAAGATAATGCAAACTGATCATTTCCTATTATTTTCACGCAGACAAGCAGTATTTACATGCTTTATGACAATTAGGTGCAAATATGTCCTTATAGGCAAAATTGCTTTATTTCACAAAGGTAAGTCTACTTGCACTATAACATTCAGGTTTGGATCATTCTCTCATAAGAAAATGCAAACTGCATATTTACTATCATTTTCACGCAAACAAGCAGTTTTTACATGTTCACGACAATTAGGTGCAAATGAGTCCTTTTAAGCAAAATTGATTTATTTCATGACGGTAAGTCTACTTACACTATAACATTCAGGTTTGGATCATTCTCTCATAAGAAAATGCAAACTGCATATTTACTATCATTTTCACTTAAACAAGCAGTTTTTACATGTTCACGACAATAAGGTGCAAATGAGTCCTTATAGGCAAAATTGCTTTATTTCACAAAGGTAAGTTTACTTACACTATAACATTCAGGTTTGGATCATTCTCTCATAAGAAAATGCAAACTGCATGTTAACCATTATTTTTACGCATACAAGCAGTTTTTACATGCTTTATGACAATCAGGTGCAAATGAGTCCTTATAGGCAAAATTGCTTTATTTCATGAAGGTAAGTCTACTTACACTATAACATTCAGGTTTAAATCATTCTCTCATAAGAAAATGCAAACTGCATATTAATAATTATTTTAACGTATACAATTAGTTTTTACATGCTTTAGGACAATTAGGTGCAAATGAGTTCTTATAAGCAAAATTGATTTATTTCATGAGGGTAAGTCTATTTACACTATTACATTCAGGTTTGGATCATTCTCTCATAAGAAAATGCAAACTGCATATTAACCATTATTTTAACGCAAACAAGCAGTTTTCACATGCTTTATGACAATTAGGTGCAAATGAGTCCTTATAGGCAAAATTGCTTTATTTCATGAAGGTTAGTCTACTTTCACTCTAACATTCAGGTTTGGATCATTCTCTCATAAAAAAATGCAAACTGCATATTAACTATCATTTTCACGCAGACAATCAGTTTTTACATGCTTCACGACAATAAGGTGTAAATGAGTCCCTATAGGCCAAATTGCTTTATTTTACAAAGGTTAGTCTATTTAAACTATAACATTCAGGTTTGGATCATTCTCTCAAAAGATAATGCAAACTGATCATTTCCTATTATTTTCACGCAGACAAGCAGTATTTACATGCTTTATGACAATTAGGTGCAAATGTGTCCTTATAGGCAAAATTGCGTTATTTCATGAAGGTAAGTCTACTTACACTATAACATTCAGGTTTGGATCATTCTCTCATAAGAAAATGCAAACTGCATATTAACCATTATTTTACCGCAGACAAGCAGTTTTTACATGCTTTACGACAATAAGGTGCAAAGGAGTCCTTAAAGGCAAAATTGCTTTATTTCACAAAGGTAAGTTTACTTACACTATAACATTCAGGTTTGGATCAATCTCTCACAAGAAAATGCAAACTGCATATTAACCATTATTTTAACCCATACAAGCAGTTTTTACATGCTTTATGACAATTAGGTGCAAATGAGTCCCCTTATAGGCAAAATTCGTTTATTTCATGAAGGTAAGTCTACTTACACTATAACATTTAGGTATGGATCATTCTTTCATAAGAAAATGCAAACTGCATATTAACCATTATTTTAACGCAGACAAGCAGTTTGACATGCTTTACGACAATTAGGTGCAAATGAGTCCTTATAGGCAAAATTGCTTTATACCACAAAGGTAAGTTTACTTACACTATAACATTTAGGTTTGGATCATTCTCTCATAAGAAAATGCAAACTGAATATTAACCAATATTTTAACGGATACAAGCAGTTTTTACATGCTTTATGACAATTAGGTGCAAATGAGTCCTTATAGGCAAAATCGCTTTATTTCATGAAGGTAAGTCTACTTACACTATAACATTTAGGTATGGATCATTCTCTCATAAGAAAATGCAAACTGCATATTAACCATTATTTTAACGCAGACAAGCAGTTTGACATGCTTCACGACAATTAGGTGCAAATGAGTCTCTATAGGCAGAATTGCTTTATTTTACAAAGGTTAGTCTATTTAAACTATAACATTCAGGTTTGGATCATTCTCTCAAAAGATAACGCAAACTGATCATTTCCTATTATTTTCACGCAGACAAGCAGTATTTACATGCTTTATGACAATTAGGTGCAAATGAGTTCTTATAAGCAAAATTGATTTATTTCATGAAGGTAAGTCTACTTACACTATAACATTCAGGTTTGGATCATTCTCTCATAAGAAAATGCAAACTGCATGTTAACCATTATTTTGACGCATACAAGCAGTTTTTACATGCTTTATGACAATAAGGTGCAAATGAGTCCTTATAGGCAAAATTGCTTTATTTCATGAAGGTAAGTCTACTTACACTATAACATTCAGTTTTGGATCATTCTCTCATAAGAAAATGCAAACTGCATATTTACTATCATTTTCACGCAAACAAGCAGTTTTTACATGTTCTCGACAATTATGTTCAAATGAGTCCCTATAGGCAAAATTGCTTTATTTTACAAAGGCAAGTCTATTTACACTATAACATTCAGGTTTATATCATTCTCTCATAAGAAAATGCGAAATGCATATTAACCATTATATTAACGCAGACAAGCAGTATTTACAGCTTTATGACAATTAGGTGCAAATGTGTCCTTATAGGCAAAATTGCTTTATTTCATGAAGGTAAGTCTACTTGCACTTTAACATTCAGGTTTGGAACATTCTCTCCTAAGAAAATGCAAACTGCATATTAACCATTATTTTAACTCAGACAAGCAGTTTTTACATGCTTTACGACAATTAGGTGCAAATGAGTCCTAATAGGCAAAATTGCTTTATTTCATGAAGGTAAGTCTACTTACACTATAACATTCAGGTTTGGATCATTCTCTCATACGAAAATGCAAACTGTATATTAACCATTATTTTAACGCAGACAAGCAGTTGTTACATGCTTTACGACAATTAGGTCAAAATGAGTCCTAATAGGCAAAACTGCTTTATTTCACAAAGGTAAGTTTACTTACACTATAACATTCAGGTTTGGATCATTCTCTCATAAGAAAATGCAAACTGCATATATTCTATCATTTCCACGCAGACAAACAGTTTTTACATGCTTTACGACAATTAGGTGCAAATGAGTCCTTATAGGCAAAATTGCTTTATTTAATGAAGGTAAGTCTACTTACACTATAACATTCAGGTTTGGATCATTCTCTCATACGAAAATGCAAACTGTATATTAACCATTATTTTAACGCAGACAAGCAGTTGTTACATGCTTTACGACAATTAGGTGAAAATGAGTCCTAATAGGCAAAACTGCTTTATTTCACAAAGGTAAGTTTACTTACACTATAACATTCAGGTTTGGATCATTCTCTCATAAGAAAATGCAAACTGCATATATTCTATCATTTCCACGCAGACAAACAGTTTTTACATGCTTCACGACAATTAGGTGCAAATAAGTCCTTATAGGCAGAATTGCTTTATTTTACAAAGGTAAGTCTATTTACACTATAACATTCAGGTTTGGATCATTTTTTCAAAAGTTAATGCAAACTGATCATTTCCTATTATTTTCACGCAGACAAGCAGTATTTACATGCTTTATGACAATTAGGTGCAAATGAGTCCTTATAGGTAAAATTGATTTATATCGTGAAGGTAAGTCTACACACACTATAACATTCAGGTTTGGATCATTCTCTCATAAGAAAATGCAAACTGCATATTAACCATTAATTTGACGCATACAAGCAGTTTTTACATGCTTTATGACAATCAGGTGCAAATGAGTCCTTATAGGCAAAATTGCTATATTTCATGAAGGTAAGTCTACTTACACTATAACATTCAGGTTTGGATCATTCTCTCAAAAGAAAATGCAAAATGATCATTTCCTATTATTTTCACGCAGACAAGCAATTTTTACATGCTTTATGACAATTAGGTGCAAATGAGTCCTTATAGGCAAAATTGCTTTATTTCATGAAGGTAAGTCTACTGATACTATACATTCAGGTTTAGATCATTCTCTCATAAAAAAATGCAAACTGCATATTAACTATCATTTTCACGCAGACAAACAGTTTTTACATGCTTCACGACAATTAGGTGCAAATAAGTCCTAATAGGCAAAATTGCTTTATTTTACAAAGGTTAGTCTACTTATACTATAACATTCAGGTTTGGATCATTCTCTCATAAGAAAATGCAAACTGCATATTAACCATTATTTTAATGCATACAAGCAGTTTTTACATGCTTTATGACAATTAGGTGCAAATGAGTCCTTATAGGCAAAATTGCTCTATTTTACAAAGGTAAGTCTATTTACACTATAACATTCAGGTTTGGATCATTCTCTCATAAGAAAATGCAAACTGCATATTTTTAACTTTTTCACGCAGACAAGCAGTTTTTACATGCTTTATGACAATTAGGTGCAAATGTGTCCTTATAGGCAAAATTGCTTTATATCATGAAGGTAAGTCTACTTACACTATAACATTCAGGTTTGGAACATTCTCTCATAAGAAAATGCAAACAGCATATTAACCATTATTTTAACGCATACAAGCATTTTTTACATGCTTTATGACAATTAGGTGCAAATGAGTCCTTATATGCAAAATTGCTTTATTTTACAAAGGTAAGACTACTTACACTATAACATTCAGGTTTGGATCATTCTCTCATTAGAAAATGCAAACTGCATATTAACCATTATTTTAACGCAGACAAGTAGTTTTTACATGCTTCACGACAATTAGGTGCAAATTAAACCTTACACGCTAAATTGCTTTATTTCACAAAGGTAAGTCTATTTACACTATAACATTCAGGTTTGGATCATTTTCTCAAAAGATAATGCAAACTGATTATTTCCTATTATTTTCACGCAGACAAGCAGTATTTACATGCTTTATGACAATTAGGTGCAAATGTGTCCTTATAGGCAAAAATGCTTTATTTCATGAAGGTAAGTCTACTTACACTTTAACATTCAGGTTTGGATCATTCTCTCATAAGAAAATGCAAACTGCATATTAACCATTATTTTAACGTAGACAAGCAGTTTTTACATGCTTTACGACATTTAGGTGCAAATGAGTCCTAATTTGCAAAATTGCTTTATTTCACAAAGGTTAGTTTACTTACACTATAACATTCAGGTTTTGATCATTCTCTCATAAGAAAATGCAAACTGCATATTAACCATTATTTTAACGCAGACAAGCAGTTTGACATGCTTTACGACAATTAGGTGCAAATGAGTCCTTATAGGCAAAATTGCTTTATACCACAAAGGTAAGTTTACTTACACTATAACATTTAGGTTTGGATCATTCTCTCATAAGAAAATGCAAACTGAATATTAACCAATATTTTAACGGATACAAGCAGTTTTTACATGCTTTATGACAATTAGGTGCAAATGAGTCCTTATAGGCAAAATCGCTTTATTTCATGAAGGTAAGTCTACTTACACTATAACATTTAGGTATGGATCATTCTCTCATAAGAAAATGCAAACTGCATATTAACCATTATTTTAACGCAGACAAGCAGTTTGACATGCTTCACGACAATTAGGTGCAAATGAGTCTCTATAGGCAGAATTGCTTTATTTTACAAAGGTTAGTCTATTTAAACTATAACATTCAGGTTTGGATCATTCTCTCAAAAGATAACGCAAACTGATCATTTCCTATTATTTTCACGCAGACAAGCAGTATTTACATGCTTTATGACAATTAGGTGCAAATGAGTTCTTATAAGCAAAATTGATTTATTTCATGAAGGTAAGTCTACTTACACTATAACATTCAGGTTTGGATCATTCTCTCATAAGAAAATGCAAACTGCATGTTAACCATTATTTTGACGCATACAAGCAGTTTTTACATGCTTTATGACAATAAGGTGCAAATGAGTCCTTATAGGCAAAATTGCTTTATTTCATGAAGGTAAGTCTACTTACACTATAACATTCAGTTTTGGATCATTCTCTCATAAGAAAATGCAAACTGCATATTTACTATCATTTTCACGCAAACAAGCAGTTTTTACATGTTCTCGACAATTATGTTCAAATGAGTCCCTATAGGCAAAATTGCTTTATTTTACAAAGGCAAGTCTATTTACACTATAACATTCAGGTTTATATCATTCTCTCATAAGAAAATGCGAAATGCATATTAACCATTATATTAACGCAGACAAGCAGTATTTACAGCTTTATGACAATTAGGTGCAAATGTGTCCTTATAGGCAAAATTGCTTTATTTCATGAAGGTAAGTCTACTTGCACTTTAACATTCAGGTTTGGAACATTCTCTCCTAAGAAAATGCAAACTGCATATTAACCATTATTTTAACTCAGACAAGCAGTTTTTACATGCTTTACGACAATTAGGTGCAAATGAGTCCTAATAGGCAAAATTGCTTTATTTCATGAAGGTAAGTCTACTTACACTATAACATTCAGGTTTGGATCATTCTCTCATACGAAAATGCAAACTGTATATTAACCATTATTTTAACGCAGACAAGCAGTTGTTACATGCTTTACGACAATTAGGTCAAAATGAGTCCTAATAGGCAAAACTGCTTTATTTCACAAAGGTAAGTTTACTTACACTATAACATTCAGGTTTGGATCATTCTCTCATAAGAAAATGCAAACTGCATATATTCTATCATTTCCACGCAGACAAACAGTTTTTACATGCTTTACGACAATTAGGTGCAAATGAGTCCTTATAGGCAAAATTGCTTTATTTAATGAAGGTAAGTCTACTTACACTATAACATTCAGGTTTGGATCATTCTCTCATACGAAAATGCAAACTGTATATTAACCATTATTTTAACGCAGACAAGCAGTTGTTACATGCTTTACGACAATTAGGTGAAAATGAGTCCTAATAGGCAAAACTGCTTTATTTCACAAAGGTAAGTTTACTTACACTATAACATTCAGGTTTGGATCATTCTCTCATAAGAAAATGCAAACTGCATATATTCTATCATTTCCACGCAGACAAACAGTTTTTACATGCTTCACGACAATTAGGTGCAAATAAGTCCTTATAGGCAGAATTGCTTTATTTTACAAAGGTAAGTCTATTTACACTATAACATTCAGGTTTGGATCATTTTTTCAAAAGTTAATGCAAACTGATCATTTCCTATTATTTTCACGCAGACAAGCAGTATTTACATGCTTTATGACAATTAGGTGCAAATGAGTCCTTATAGGTAAAATTGATTTATATCGTGAAGGTAAGTCTACACACACTATAACATTCAGGTTTGGATCATTCTCTCATAAGAAAATGCAAACTGCATATTAACCATTAATTTGACGCATACAAGCAGTTTTTACATGCTTTATGACAATCAGGTGCAAATGAGTCCTTATAGGCAAAATTGCTATATTTCATGAAGGTAAGTCTACTTACACTATAACATTCAGGTTTGGATCATTCTCTCAAAAGAAAATGCAAAATGATCATTTCCTATTATTTTCACGCAGACAAGCAATTTTTACATGCTTTATGACAATTAGGTGCAAATGAGTCCTTATAGGCAAAATTGCTTTATTTCATGAAGGTAAGTCTACTGATACTATACATTCAGGTTTAGATCATTCTCTCATAAAAAAATGCAAACTGCATATTAACTATCATTTTCACGCAGACAAACAGTTTTTACATGCTTCACGACAATTAGGTGCAAATAAGTCCTAATAGGCAAAATTGCTTTATTTTACAAAGGTTAGTCTACTTATACTATAACATTCAGGTTTGGATCATTCTCTCATAAGAAAATGCAAACTGCATATTAACCATTATTTTAATGCATACAAGCAGTTTTTACATGCTTTATGACAATTAGGTGCAAATGAGTCCTTATAGGCAAAATTGCTCTATTTTACAAAGGTAAGTCTATTTACACTATAACATTCAGGTTTGGATCATTCTCTCATAAGAAAATGCAAACTGCATATTTTTAACTTTTTCACGCAGACAAGCAGTTTTTACATGCTTTATGACAATTAGGTGCAAATGTGTCCTTATAGGCAAAATTGCTTTATATCATGAAGGTAAGTCTACTTACACTATAACATTCAGGTTTGGAACATTCTCTCATAAGAAAATGCAAACAGCATATTAACCATTATTTTAACGCATACAAGCATTTTTTACATGCTTTATGACAATTAGGTGCAAATGAGTCCTTATATGCAAAATTGCTTTATTTTACAAAGGTAAGACTACTTACACTATAACATTCAGGTTTGGATCATTCTCTCATTAGAAAATGCAAACTGCATATTAACCATTATTTTAACGCAGACAAGTAGTTTTTACATGCTTCACGACAATTAGGTGCAAATTAAACCTTACACGCTAAATTGCTTTATTTCACAAAGGTAAGTCTATTTACACTATAACATTCAGGTTTGGATCATTTTCTCAAAAGATAATGCAAACTGATTATTTCCTATTATTTTCACGCAGACAAGCAGTATTTACATGCTTTATGACAATTAGGTGCAAATGTGTCCTTATAGGCAAAAATGCTTTATTTCATGAAGGTAAGTCTACTTACACTTTAACATTCAGGTTTGGATCATTCTCTCATAAGAAAATGCAAACTGCATATTAACCATTATTTTAACGTAGACAAGCAGTTTTTACATGCTTTACGACATTTAGGTGCAAATGAGTCCTAATTTGCAAAATTGCTTTATTTCACAAAGGTTAGTTTACTTACACTATAACATTCAGGTTTTGATCATTCTCTCTTAAGAAAATGCAAACTGCATATTTACTATCATTTTCACGCAGACAAGCAGTTTTTACATGCTTTATGACAATAAGGTGGAAATGTGTCCTTATAGGCAAAATTGCTTTATATCATGAAGGTAAGTCTACTTACACTATAACATTCGGGTTTGGAACATTCTCTCATATAAAAAATGCAAACAGCATATTAACCATTATTTTAACGCATACAAGCAGTTTTTACATGCTTTATGGCAATTAAGTGCAAATGAGTCCTTATAGGCAAAATTGCTTTATTTTACAAAGGTAAGTCTACTTACACTTTAACATTCAGGTTTGGATCATTCTCTCATAAGAAAATGCAAACTGCATATTAACCATTATTGTAACGCAGACAGGCAGTTTTTACATGCTTCACGACAATTAGGTGCAAATTAAACCTTATACGCTAAATTGCTTTATTTCACAAAGGTAAGTCTATTTACACTATAACATTCAGGTTTGGATCATTTTCTCAAAAGATAATGCAAACTGATTATTTCCTATTATTTTCACGCAGACAAGCAGTATTTACATGCTTTATGACAATTAGGTGCAAATGTGTCCTTATAGGCAAAATTGCTTTATTTCATGAAGGTAAGTCTACTTGCACTTTAACATTCAGGTTTGGAACATTCTCTCCTAAGAAAATGCAAACTGCATATTAACCATTATTTTAACGCAGACAAGCAGTTTTTACATGCTTTACGACAATTAGGTGCAAATGAGTCCTTATAGGCAAAATTGCTTTATTTAATGAAGGTAAGTCTACTTACACTATAACATTCAGGTTTGGATCATTCTCTCATACGAAAATGCAGACTGTATATTAACCATTATTTTAACGCAGACAAGCAGTTGTTACATGCTTTACGACAATTAGGTGAAAATGAATCCTAATAGGCAAAACTGCTTTATATCACAAAGGTAAGTTTACTTACACTATAACATTCAGGTTTGGATCATTCTCTCATAAGAAAATGCAAACTGCATATATTCTATCATTTCCACGCAGACAAACAGTTTTTACATGCTTCACGACAATTAGGTGCAAATAAGTCCTTATAGGCAGAATTGCTTTATTTTACAAAGGCAAGTCTACTAACACTATAACATTCAGGTTTGGATCATTCTCTCATAAGAAAATTCAAACTGCATATTAACCATTATTTTAACGCATACATGCAGTTTTTACATGCTTTATGACAATTAGGTGCAAATGAGTCCTTATAGGCAAAATTGCTTTATTTCATGAAGGTAGGTCTATTTACACTATGACATTCAGGTTTGGATCATTCTCTCATAAGAAAATGCAAACTGCATATTAACAATTATTTTAACGCAGACAAGCAGTTTTTACATGCTTTACGACAATTACGTGCAAAAGAGTCTTTATAGGCAAAAGTGCTTTATTTTACAAAGGCAAGTCTATTAACACTATAACATTCAGGTTTGGATCATTCTCTCATAAGAAAATGCAAACTGCATATCAACCATTATTTTTACGCATACAAGCAGTTTTTACATGCTTTATGACAATTAGGTGCAAATGAGTCCTTATAGGCAAAATTGCTTTATTTCACAAAGGTAAGTTTACTTACACTAAAACATTCAGGTTTGGATCATTCTCTCATAAGAAAAAGCAAACTGCATATTAGACATTATCTTAACGCATACAAGCGGTTTTTACATGCTTTATGACAATTAGGTGCAAATGAGTCCTTATAGGCAAAATTGCTTTATTTCATGAAGGTTAGTCTACTTACACTATAACATTCAGGTTTGGATCATTCTCTCATAAGAAAATGCAAACTGCATATTAACCATTATTTTAACGCAGACAAGCAGTTTTTACATGCTTTATGACAATTAGGTGCAAATGGGTCCTTATAGGCAAAATTGCTTTATTTCATAACGGTAAGTCTATTTACACTATAACATTCAGGTTTGGATCATTCTCTCATAAGAAAATGCAAACTGCATATTAACCATTATTTTAACGCAGACAAGCAGTTTTTACATGCTTTACGTCAATTAGGTGCAAATAAGTCCTTATAGGCAAAATTGCTTTATTTCATGAAGGTAAGTCTATTTACACTATAACATTCAGGTTTGGCTCATTCTCTCATAAGAAAATGCGAACTGCATATTAACCATTATTTTAACGCAGACAAGCAGTTTTTTCATGCTTTACGACAATTAGGTGCAAATGAGTCCTTATAGGCAAAAATGCTTTATTTCATGAAGGTAAGTCTATTTACAGTATAACATTCAGGTTTGGATCGTTCTCTCATAAGAAAATGCAAACTGCATATTAACCATTATTTTAACGCAGACAAGCAGTTTTTACATGCTTTACGACAATTAGGTGCAAATGAGTCCTTTAGGCAAAATTGCTTTATTTCATGAAGGTAAGTCTATTTACACTATAACATTCAGGTTTGGATCATTCTCTCATAAGAAAATGCGAACTGCATATTAACCATTATTTTAACGCAGACAAGCAGTTTTTACATGCTTTACGATAATTAGGTGCAAATGAGTCCTTATAGGCAAAATTGCTTTATTTCATGAAGGTTAGTCTACTTACACTATAATATTCAGGTTTAGATCATTCTCTCATTAGAAAATGCAAACTGCAATTTAACCATTCTTTTAACGCAGACAAGCAGTTTTTACATCCTTTACGACAATTAGGTGCAAATGAGTCCTTAAAGGCAAAATTGCTTTATTTCACAAAGGTAAGTTTACTTACACTAAAACATTCAGGTTTGGATCATTCTCTCATAAGAAAAAGCAAACTGCATATTAACCATTATTTTAACGCAGACAAGCAGTTTTTACATGCTTTACGATAATTAGGTGCAAATGAGTCCTTTAGGCAAAATTGCTTTATTTCATGAAGGTAAGTCTAATTACACTATAACATTCAGGTTTGGATCATTCTCTCATAAGAAAATGCAAACTGCATATTAACCATTTTTTTAACGCAGACAAGCAGTTTTTACATGCTTCACGACAATTAGGTGCAAATGAGTCCTTATAGGCAAAAGTGCTTTATTTTACAAAGGCAAGTCTATTAACACTATAACATTTAGGTTTGGATCATTCTCTCATAAGAAAATTCAAACTGCATATTAACCATTATTTTAACGCATACATGCAGTTTTTACATGCTTTATGACAATTGGGGTGCAAGTGAGTCCTTAAAGGCAAAATTGCTTTATTTCATGAAGGTAAATCTACTTATACTATAACATTCAGGTTTAGATCATTCTCTCATAAGAAAATGCAAACTGCAATTTAACCATTCTTTTAACGCAGACAAGCAGTTTTTACATGCTTTACGACAATTAGGTGCAAATGAGTCCTTATAGGCAAAATTGCTTTATTTTTCAAAGGTAAGTTTACTTACACTAAAACATTCAGGTTTGGATCATTCTCTCATAAGAAAAAGCAAACTACATATTAACCATTATTTTAACGCAGACAAGCAGTTTTTACATGCTTTACGTCAATTAGGTGCAAATGAGTCCTTATAGGCAAAATTGCTTTATTTCATGAAGGTAAGTCTATTTACACTATAACATTCAGGTTTGGCTCATTCTCTCATAAGAAAAAGCAAACTGCATATCAACCATTATTTTAACGCATACAAGCAGTTTTTACATGCTTTATGACAGTTAGGTGCAAATGAGTCCTTATAGGCAAAATTGCTTTATTTCATGGAGGTAAGTCTATTTACACTATAACATTCAGGTTTGGATCATTCTCTCATAAGAAAATGCAAACTGCAATTTAACCATTCTTTTAACGCAGACAAGCAGTTTTTACATGCTTTACGACAATTAGATGCAAATGAGTCCTTATAGGCAAAATTGCTTTATTTCATAAAGGTTAGTCAACTTACACTATAACATTCATGTTTATATCATTCTCTCATAAGAAAATGCAAACTGCATATTAACCATTATTTTAACGCAGACAAGCAGTTTTTACATGCTTTACGACAATTAGGTGCAAATGAGTCCTTATAGTCAAAATTGCTTTATTTCATGAAGGTAAGTCTATTTACACTATAACATTCAGGTTTAGATCATTCTCTCATAAGAAAATGCAAACTGCATATTAACCATTATTTTAACGCAGACAAGCAGTTTTTACATGCTTTACGACAATTAGGTGCAAATGAGTCCTTATAGGCAAAATTGCTTTATTTCATGAAGGTAAGTCTACTTACACTATAACATTCAGGTTTAGATCATTCTCTTCTAAGGAAATGCAAACTGCAATTTAACCATTCTTTTAACGCAGACAAGCAGTTTTTACATGCTTTACGACAATTAGGTGCAAATGAGTCCTTATAGGCAAAATTGCTTTATTTTTCAAAGGTAAGTTTACTTACACTAAAACATTCAGGTTTGGATCATTCTCTCATAAGAAAAAGCAAACTGCATATTAACCATTATTTTAACGCAGACAAGCAGTTTTTACATGCTTTACGTCAATTAGGTGCAAATGAGTCCATATAGGCAAAATTGCTTTATTTCATGAAGGTAAGTCTAATTACACTATAACATTCAGGTTTGGATCATTCTCTTATAAGAAAATGCAAACTGCATATTAACCATTATTTTAACGCAGACAAGCAGTTTTTACATGCTTCACGACAATTAGGTGCAAATGAGTCCTTATAGGCAAAAGTGCTTTATTTTACAAAGGCAAGTCTATTAACACTATAACATTCAGGTTTGGATCATTCTCTCATAAGAAAATTCAAACTGCATATTTACCATTATTTTAACGCATACATGCAGTTTTTACATGCTTTTTGACAATTAGGTGCAAATAAGTCCTTATAGGCAAAATTGCTTTATTTCATAAAGGTAAGTCTATTTAGACTATAGCATTCAGGTTTGGATCATTGTCTCATAAGAAAACACAAACTGCATATTAACCATTATTTTAACGCAGACAAGCAGTTTTTACATGCTTTACGACAATTAGGTGCAAATAACTCCCTTTTAGGCAAAATTGCTTTATTTCACAAAGGTAAGTTTACTTACACTAAAACATTCAGGTTTGGATCATTCTCTCATTAAAAAAAGCAAACTGCATATTAACCATTATTTTAACGCATACAAGCAGTTTTTACATGCTTTATGACAATTAGGTGCAAATGAGTCCTTATAGGCAAAATTGCTTTATTTCATGAAGGTAAGTCTATTTACACTATAACATTCAGGTTTGGATCATTCTCTCATAAGAAAATGCAAACTGCATATTAACCATTATTTTAACGCAGACAAGCAGTTTTTACATGCTTTACGACAATTAGGTGCAAATGAGTCCTTATAGGCAAAATTGCTTTATTTCACAAAGGTAAGTTTAATTACACTAAAACATTCAGGTTTGGATCATTCTCTCATAATAAAATGCAAACTGCATATTAACCATTCTTTTAACGCAGACAAGCAGTTTTTACATGCTTTACGACAATTAGGTGCAAATGAGTCCTTATAGGCAAAATTGCTTTATTTCACAAAGGTAAGTTTAATAACACTAAAACATTCAGGTTTGGATCATTCTCTCATAAGAAAAAGCAAACTGCATATTAACCATTATTTTAACGCATACAAGCAGTTTTTACATGCTTTATAACAATTAGGGACAAATGAGTCCTTATAAGCAAAATTGCTTTATTTCATGAAGGTAGGTCTATTTACACTATAACATTCAGATTTAGATCATTCTCTCATAAGAAAATGCAAACTGCATATTAACCATTATTTTAACGCAGACAAGCAGTTTTTACATGCTTTACGACAATTACGTGCAAATGAGTCCTTATAGGCAAAAGTGCTTTATTTTACAAAGGCAAGTCTATTAACACTATAACATTCAGGTTTGGATCATTCTCTCATAAGAAAATTCAAACTGCATATTAACCATTATTTTAACGCAGACAAGCAGTTTTTACATGCTTTACGACAATTAGGTGCAAATGAGTCCTTATAGGCAAAATTGCTTTATTTCACAAAGGTAAGTTTACTTACACTAAAACATTCAGGTTTGGATCATTCTCTCATAAGAAAAAGAAAACTGCATATTAACCATTATTTTAACGCATACAAGCAGTTTTTACATGCTTTATGGCAATTATTTGCAAATGAGTCCTTATAGACAAAATTGCTTTATTTCATGAAGGTAAGTCTATTTGCACTATAACATTCAGGTTTAGATCATTCTCTCATAAGAAAATGCGAACTGCATATTAACCATTATTTTAACGCAGACAAGCAGTTTTTACATGCTTTACGACAATTAGGTGCAAATGAGTCCTTATAGGCAAAATTGCTTTATTTCATGAAGGTAAGTCTACTTACACTATAACATTCAGGTTTGGATCATTCTCTCATAAGAAAATGCAAACTGCATATTAACTATTATTTTAACGCATACATGCAGTTTTTACATGCTTTATGACAATTGGGGTGCAAATGAGTCCTTACAGGCAAAATTGCTGTATTTCATGAAGGTAAGTCTACTTACACTATAACATTCAGGTTTAGATCATTCTCTTATAAGGAAATGCAAACTGCAATTTAACCATTCTTTTAACGCAGACAAGCAGTTTTTACATGCTTTACGACAATTAGGTGCAAATGAGTCCTTATAGGCAAAATTGCTTTATTTTTCAAAGGTAAGTTTACTTACACTAAAACATTCAGGTTTGGATCATTCTCTCATAAGAAAAAGCAAACTGCATATTAACCATTATTTTAACGCAGACAAGCAGTTTTTACATGCTTTACGTCAATTAGGTGCAAATGAGTCCATATAGGCAAAATTGCTTTATTTCATGAAGGTAAGTCTAATTACACTATAACATTCAGGTTTGGATCATTCTCTTATAAGAAAATGCAAACTGCATAATAACCATTATTTTAACGCAGACAAGCAGTTTTTACATGATTCACGACAATTAGGTGCAAATGAGTCCTTATAGGCAAAAGTGCTTTATTTTACAAAGGCAAGTCTATTAACACTATAACATTCAGGTTTGGATCATTCTCTCATAAGAAAATTCAAACTGCATATTAACCATTATTTTAACGCATACATGCAGTTTTTACATGCTTTTTGACAATTAGGTGCAAATAAGTCCTTATAGGCAAAATTGCTTTATTTCATAAAGGTAAGTCTATTTAGACTATAGCATTCAGGTTTGGATCATTGTCTCATAAGAAAACACAAACTGCATATTAACCATTATTTTAACGCAGCCAAGCAGTTTTTACATGCTTTACGACAATTAGGTGCAAATAACTCCCTTTTAGGCAAAATTGCTTTATTTCACAAAGGTAAGTTTACTTACACTAAAACATTCAGGTTTGGATCATTCTCTCATTAAAAAAAGCAAACTGCATATTAACCATTATTTTAACGCATACAAGCAGTTTTTACATGCTTTATGACAATTAGGTGCAAATGAGTCCTTATAGGCAAAATTGCTTTATTTCATGAAGTTAAGTCTATTTACACTATAACATTCAGGTTTGGATCATTCTCTCATAAGAAAATGCAAACTGCATATTAACCATTATTTTAACGCAGACAAGCAGTTTTTACATGCTTTACGACAATTAGGTGCAAATGAGTCCTTATAGGCAAAATTGCTTTATTTCACAAAGGTAAGTTTAATTACACTAAAACATTCAGGTTTGGATCATTCTCTCATAATAAAATGCAAACTGCATATTAACCATTCTTTTAACGCAGACAAGCAGTTTTTACATGCTTTATAACAATTATAGGCAAAATTGCTTTATTTCATGAAGGTAGGTCTATTTACACTATAACATTCAGATTTAGATCATTCTCTCATAAGAAAATGCAAACTGCATATTAACCATTATTTTAACGCAGACAAGCAGTTTTTACATGCTTTACGACAATTACGTGCAAATGAGTCCTTATAGGCAAAAGTGCTTTATTTTACAAAGGCAAGTCTATTAACACTATAACATTCAGGTTTGGATCATTCTCTCATAAGAAAATTCAAACTGCATATTAACCATTATTTTAACGCATACATGCAGTTTTTACATGCTTTATGACAAATTAGGTGCAAATAAGTCCATATAGGCAAAATTGCTTTATTTCATAAAGGTAAGTCTATTTAGACTATAGCATTCAGGTTTGGATCATTCTCTCATAAGAAAATGCAAACTGCATATTAACCATTATTTTAACGCAGACAAGCAGTTTTTACATGCTTTACGACAATTAGGTGCAAATGAGTCCTTATAGGCAAAATTGCTTTATTTCACAAAGGTAAGTTTAATTACACTAAAACATTCAGGTTTGGATCATTCTCTCATAAGAAAAAGAAAACTGCATATTAACCATTATTTTAACGCATACAAGCAGTTTTTACATGCTTTATGGCAATTATTTGCAAATGAGTCCTTATAGACAAAATTGCTTTATTTCATGAAGGTAAGTCTATTTGCACTATAACATTCAGGTTTAGATCATTCTCTCATAAGAAAATGCGAACTGCATATTAACCATTATTTTAACGCAGACAAGCAGTTTTTACATGCTTTACGACAATTAGGTGCAAATGAGTCCTTATAGGCAAAATTGCTTTATTTCATAAAGGTTAGTCTACTTACACTATAACATTCAGGTTTGGATCATTCTCTCATAAGAAAATGCAAACTGCATATTAACTATTATTTTAACGCATACATGCAGTATTTACATGCTTTATGACAATTGGGGTGCAAATGAGTCCTTATAGGCAAAATTGCTTTATTTCATGAAGGTAATTCTACTTACACTATAACATTCAGGTTTAGATCATTCTCTTATAAGGAAATGCAAACTGCAATTTAACCATTCTTTTAACGCAGACAAGCAGTTTTTACATGCTTTACGACAATTAGGTGCAAATGAGTCCTTATAGGCAAAATTGCTTTATTTTTCAAAGGTAAGTTTACTTACACTAAAACATTCAGGTTTGGATCATTCTCTCATAAGAAAAAGCAAACTGCATATTAACCATTATTTTAACGCAGACAAGCAGTTTTTACATGCTTTACGTCAATTAGGTGCAAATGAGTCCATATAGGCAAAATTGCTTTATTTCATGAAGGTAAGTCTAATTACACTATACCATTCAGGTTTGGATCATTCTCTTATAAGAAAATGCAAACTGCATATTAACCATTATTTTAACGCAGACAAGCAGTTTTTACATGCTTCACGACAATTAGGTGCAAATGAGTCCTTATAGGCAAAAGTGCTTTATTTTACAAAGGCAAGTCTATTAACACTATAACATTCAGGTTTGGATCATTCTCTCATAAGAAAATTCAAACTGCATATTAACCATTATTTTAACGCATACATGCAGTTTTTACATGCTTTTTGACAATTAGGTGCAAATAAGTCCTTATAGGCAAAATTGCTTTATTTCATAAAGGTAAGTCTATTTAGACTATAGCATTCAGGTTTGGATCATTGTCTCATAAGAAAACACAAACTGCATATTAACCATTATTTTAACGCAGACAAGCAGTTTTTACCTGCTTTACGACAATTAGGTGCAAATAACTCCCTTTTAGGCAAAATTGCTTTATTTCACAAAGGTAAGTTTACTTACACTAAAACATTCAGGTTTGGATCATTCTCTCATTAAAAAAAGCAAACTGCATATTAACCATTATTTTAACGCATACAAGCAGTTTTTACATGCTTTATGACAATTAGGTGCAAATGAGTCCTTATAGGCAAAATTGCTTTATTTTATGAAGGTAAGTCTATTTACACTATAACATTCAGGTTTGGATCATTCTCTCATAAGAAAATGCAAACTGCATATTAACCATTATTTTAACGCAGACAAGCAGTTTTTACATGCTTTACGACAATTAGGTGCAAATGAGTCCTTATAGGCAAAATTGCTTTATTTCACAAAGGTAAGTTTAATTACACTAAAACATTCAGGTTTGGATCATTCTCTCATAATAAAATGCAAACTGCATATTAACCATTCTTTTAACGCAGACAAGCAGTTTTTACATGCTTTACGACAATTAGGTGCAAATGAGTCCTTATAGGCAAAATTGCTTTATTTCACAAAGGTAAGTTTAATTACACTAAAACATTCAGGTTTGGATCATTCTCTCATAAGAAAAAGCAAACTGCATATTAACCATTATTTTAACGCATACAAGCAGTTTTTACATACTTTATGACAATTAGGGACAAATGAGTCCTTATAGGCAAAATTGCTTTATTTTTTGAAGGTAGGTCTATTTACACTATAACATTCAGATTTAGATCATTCTCTCATAAGAAAATGCAAACTGCATATTAACCATTATTTTAAAGCAGACAAGCAGTTTTTACATGCTTTACGATAATTACGTGCAAATGAGTCCTTATAGGCAAAAGTGCTTTATTTTACAAAGGCAAGTCTATTAACACTATAACATTCAGGTTTAGATCATTCTCTCATAAGAAAATTCAAACTGCATATTAACCATTATTTTAACGCATACATGCAGTTTTTACATGCTTTATGACAATTAGGTGCAAATAAGTCCATATAGGCAAAATTGCTTTATTTCATAAAGGTAAGTCTATTTAGACTATAGCATTCAGGTTTGGATCATTCTCTCATAAGAAAATGCGAACTGCATATTAACCATTATTTTAACGCAGACAAGCAGTTTTTACATGCTTTACGACAATTAGGTGCAAATGAGTCCTTATAGGCAAAATTGCTTTATTTCACAAGGGTAAGTTTACTTACACTAAAACATTCAGGTTTGGATCATTCTCTCATAAGAAAAAGAAAACTGCATATTAACCATTATTTTAACGCATACAAGCAGTTTTTACATGCTTTATGACCATTAGGTGCAAATGAGTCCTTATAGGCAAAATTGCTTTATTTCATGAAGTTAAGTCTATTTACACTATAACATTCAGGTTTGGATCATTCTCTCATAAGAAAATGCAAACTGCATATTAACCATTATTTTAACGCAGACAAGCAGTTTTTACATGCTTTACGACAATTAGGTGCAAATGAGTCCTTATAGGCAAAATTGCTTTATTTCACAAAGGTAAGTTTAATTACACTAAAACATTCAGGTTTGGATCATTCTCTCATAATAAAATGCAAACTGCATATTAACCATTCTTTTAACGCAGACAAGCAGTTTTTACATGCTTTATAACAATTATAGGCAAAATTGCTTTATTTCATGAAGGTAGGTCTATTTACACTATAACATTCAGATTTAGATCATTCTCTCATAAGAAAATGCAAACTGCATATTAACCATTATTTTAACGCAGACAAGCAGTTTTTACATGCTTTACGACAATTACGTGCAAATGAGTCCTTATAGGCAAAAGTGCTTTATTTTACAAAGGCAAGTCTATTAACACTATAACATTCAGGTTTGGATCATTCTCTCATAAGAAAATTCAAACTGCATATTAACCATTATTTTAACGCATACATGCAGTTTTTACATGCTTTATGACAAATTAGGTGCAAATAAGTCCATATAGGCAAAATTGCTTTATTTCATAAAGGTAAGTCTATTTAGACTATAGCATTCAGGTTTGGATCATTCTCTCATAAGAAAATGCAAACTGCATATTAACCATTATTTTAACGCAGACAAGCAGTTTTTACATGCTTTACGACAATTAGGTGCAAATGAGTCCTTATAGGCAAAATTGCTTTATTTCACAAAGGTAAGTTTAATTACACTAAAACATTCAGGTTTGGATCATTCTCTCATAAGAAAAAGAAAACTGCATATTAACCATTATTTTAACGCATACAAGCAGTTTTTACATGCTTTATGGCAATTATTTGCAAATGAGTCCTTATAGACAAAATTGCTTTATTTCATGAAGGTAAGTCTATTTGCACTATAACATTCAGGTTTAGATCATTCTCTCATAAGAAAATGCGAACTGCATATTAACCATTATTTTAACGCAGACAAGCAGTTTTTACATGCTTTACGACAATTAGGTGCAAATGAGTCCTTATAGGCAAAATTGCTTTATTTCATAAAGGTTAGTCTACTTACACTATAACATTCAGGTTTGGATCATTCTCTCATAAGAAAATGCAAACTGCATATTAACTATTATTTTAACGCATACATGCAGTATTTACATGCTTTATGACAATTGGGGTGCAAATGAGTCCTTATAGGCAAAATTGCTTTATTTCATGAAGGTAATTCTACTTACACTATAACATTCAGGTTTAGATCATTCTCTTATAAGGAAATGCAAACTGCAATTTAACCATTCTTTTAACGCAGACAAGCAGTTTTTACATGCTTTACGACAATTAGGTGCAAATGAGTCCTTATAGGCAAAATTGCTTTATTTTTCAAAGGTAAGTTTACTTACACTAAAACATTCAGGTTTGGATCATTCTCTCATAAGAAAAAGCAAACTGCATATTAACCATTATTTTAACGCAGACAAGCAGTTTTTACATGCTTTACGTCAATTAGGTGCAAATGAGTCCATATAGGCAAAATTGCTTTATTTCATGAAGGTAAGTCTAATTACACTATACCATTCAGGTTTGGATCATTCTCTTATAAGAAAATGCAAACTGCATATTAACCATTATTTTAACGCAGACAAGCAGTTTTTACATGCTTCACGACAATTAGGTGCAAATGAGTCCTTATAGGCAAAAGTGCTTTATTTTACAAAGGCAAGTCTATTAACACTATAACATTCAGGTTTGGATCATTCTCTCATAAGAAAATTCAAACTGCATATTAACCATTATTTTAACGCATACATGCAGTTTTTACATGCTTTTTGACAATTAGGTGCAAATAAGTCCTTATAGGCAAAATTGCTTTATTTCATAAAGGTAAGTCTATTTAGACTATAGCATTCAGGTTTGGATCATTGTCTCATAAGAAAACACAAACTGCATATTAACCATTATTTTAACGCAGACAAGCAGTTTTTACCTGCTTTACGACAATTAGGTGCAAATAACTCCCTTTTAGGCAAAATTGCTTTATTTCACAAAGGTAAGTTTACTTACACTAAAACATTCAGGTTTGGATCATTCTCTCATTAAAAAAAGCAAACTGCATATTAACCATTATTTTAACGCATACAAGCAGTTTTTACATGCTTTATGACAATTAGGTGCAAATGAGTCCTTATAGGCAAAATTGCTTTATTTTATGAAGGTAAGTCTATTTACACTATAACATTCAGGTTTGGATCATTCTCTCATAAGAAAATGCAAACTGCATATTAACCATTATTTTAACGCAGACAAGCAGTTTTTACATGCTTTACGACAATTAGGTGCAAATGAGTCCTTATAGGCAAAATTGCTTTATTTCACAAAGGTAAGTTTAATTACACTAAAACATTCAGGTTTGGATCATTCTCTCATAATAAAATGCAAACTGCATATTAACCATTCTTTTAACGCAGACAAGCAGTTTTTACATGCTTTACGACAATTAGGTGCAAATGAGTCCTTATAGGCAAAATTGCTTTATTTCACAAAGGTAAGTTTAATTACACTAAAACATTCAGGTTTGGATCATTCTCTCATAAGAAAAAGCAAACTGCATATTAACCATTATTTTAACGCATACAAGCAGTTTTTACATACTTTATGACAATTAGGGACAAATGAGTCCTTATAGGCAAAATTGCTTTATTTTTTGAAGGTAGGTCTATTTACACTATAACATTCAGATTTAGATCATTCTCTCATAAGAAAATGCAAACTGCATATTAACCATTATTTTAAAGCAGACAAGCAGTTTTTACATGCTTTACGATAATTACGTGCAAATGAGTCCTTATAGGCAAAAGTGCTTTATTTTACAAAGGCAAGTCTATTAACACTATAACATTCAGGTTTAGATCATTCTCTCATAAGAAAATTCAAACTGCATATTAACCATTATTTTAACGCATACATGCAGTTTTTACATGCTTTATGACAATTAGGTGCAAATAAGTCCATATAGGCAAAATTGCTTTATTTCATAAAGGTAAGTCTATTTAGACTATAGCATTCAGGTTTGGATCATTCTCTCATAAGAAAATGCGAACTGCATATTAACCATTATTTTAACGCAGACAAGCAGTTTTTACATGCTTTACGACAATTAGGTGCAAATGAGTCCTTATAGGCAAAATTGCTTTATTTCACAAGGGTAAGTTTACTTACACTAAAACATTCAGGTTTGGATCATTCTCTCATAAGAAAAAGAAAACTGCATATTAACCATTATTTTAACGCATACAAGCAGTTTTTACATGCTTTATGACAATTATTTGCAAATGAGTCCTTATAGGCAAAATTGCTTTATTTCATGAAGGTAAGTCTATTTGCACTATAACATTCAGGTTTAGATCATTCTCTCATAAGAAAATGCGAACTGCATATTAACCATTATTTTAACGCAGACAAGCAGTTTTTACATGCTTTACGACAATTAGGTGCAAATGAGCCCTTATAGGCAAAATTGCTTTATTTCATGAAGGTTAGTCTACTTACACTATAACATTCAGGTTTGGATCATTCTCTCATAAGAAAATGCAAACTGCATATTAACTATTATTTTAACGCATACATGCAGTTTTTACATGCTTTATGACAATTGGGGTGCAAATGAGTCCTTATAGGCAAAATTGCTTTATTTCATGAAGGTAAGTCTACTTACACTATAACATTCAGGTTTAGATCATTCTCTCATAAGAAAATGCAAACTGCAATTTAACCATTCTTTTAACGCAGACAAGCAGTTTTTACATGCTTTACTAGCTTAAGCAACGAATAATTCTAGATGGAAAAGTCGAAAGCAGAACATTTGACTTAGGAACTTTGTTTGGACTAGTTAGGAGATAAACATACTAAAAGTCCTTACCCCTCCGAGGTACGCCCGAAGGGGGGGAGCACAAAGAAGGTCCCGTTTTTTGGTATTTTGCTTTCATCTCGAAAGCGGTACGTCGTACGAAATTTCGTTGGAATACATAATGAAAGCTGATAAAATTCTCTACAACTTTAGTTTTCACACTTTTTATCTATCTCCAATCTTTGCCTAGCTATGAGCTCCGAAAAATGGTCGATTTTCAAAAATGTGTTAAATTCTCTGTAGCACATTGTAACAATACAAATTTGTCAAAATCATTTCGTATCGCTCATCCACACTATTAAAAACACCCACACACTATTAAAAAATAACATAAGCTGGGAGTACCTCCACTTCCCACTGGGCACTCTGGCACGTGCCCAGGGCCCCGCGATCGATAGGGACCCCCTAGTTTAATGGTATACTAAGTACCTAAACTGTTTTAAACAAAAATCATCAGTGAACTATTTTTCATATACTTATTTTTTTTGTGTCCTTCATGTTAAAATTGGGAACGTGATCCTTTTAAATATATGTATTTTATATCACATTCCTCGACTTAGAATCTAGAACCTTGTTTATCTATTTTCTTTGTCTATTCTAACAAAATAGTGCTCTGTTAAGGTCATAGGGGCCCCATAATCCTAATGTGCCCAGGGCCTTCAATAGGTTAAAGCTTATGTTATTTTTTAATAGTGTGTGGGTGTTTTTAATAGTGTGGATGAGCGATACGAAATGATTTTGACAAATTCGTATTGTTACAATGTGCCACAGAGAATTTAACACATTTTTGAAAATCGACCATTTTTCGGAGCTCATAGCTAGGCAAAGATTGGAGATAGATAAAAAGTGTGAAAGCTAAAGTTGTAGAGAATTTTATCAGCTTTCATTATGTATTACAACAAAATTTCGTACGACGTACCGTTTTCGAGATGAAAGCAAAAAACCAAAAAACGGGACCTTCTTTGTGCTCCCCCCCTTCGGGCGTACCTCAGAGGGGCAAGGACTTTTAGTATGTTTATCTCCTAACTAGTCCAAACAAAGTTCCTAAGTCAAATGTTCTGCTTTCGACTTTTCCATCTAGATGCCCCTTATGAGCACTCATTGACTAAACTATACGACAATTAGGTGCAAATGAGTCCTTATAGGCAAAATTGCTTTATTTTTCAAAGGTAAGTTTACTTACACTAAAACATTCAGGTTTGGATCATTCTCTCATAAGAAAAAGCAAACTGCATAATAACCATTATTTTAAAGCAGACAAGCAGTTTTTACATGCTTTACGTCAATTAGGTGCAAATGAGTCCATATTGGCAAAATTGCTTTATTTCATGAAGGTAAGTCTAATTTCACTATAACATTCAGGTTTGGATCATTCTCTCATAAGAAAATGCAAACTGCATATTAACCATTATTTTAACGCAGACAAGCAGTTTTTACATGCTTCACGACAATTAGGTGCAAATGAGTCCTTATAGGCAAAAGTGCTTTATTTTACAAAGGCAAGTCTATTAACACTATAACATTCAGGTTTGGATCATTCTCTCATAAGAAAATTCAAACTGCATATTAACCATTATTTTAACGCATACATGCAGTTTTTACATGCTTTATGACAATTGGGGTGCAAATGAGTCCTTATAGGCAAAATTGCTTTATTTCATGAAGGTAAGTCTACTTACACTATAACATTCAGGTTTAGATCATTCTCTCATAAGAAAATGCAAACTGCAATTTAACCATTCTTTTAACGCAGACAAGCAGTTTTTACATGCTTTACGACAATTAGGTGCAAATGAGTCCTTATAGGCAAAATTGCTTTATTTTTCAAAGGTAAGTTTACTTACACTTAAACATTTAGGTTTGGATCATTCTCTCATAAGAAAAAGCAAACTGCATATTACCATTATTTTAACGCAGACAAGCAGTTTTTACATGCTTTACGTCAATTAGGTGCAAATGAGTCCTTATAGGCAAAATTGCTTTATTTCATGAAGGTAAGTCTACTTACACTATAACATTCAGGTTTAGATCATTCTCTCATAAGAAATTGCAAACTGCAATTTAACCATTCTTTTAACGCAGACAAGCAGTTTTTACATGCTTTACGACAATTAGGTGCAAATGAGTCCTTATAGGCAAAATTGCTTTATTTTTCAAAGGTAAGTTTACTTACACTAAAACATTCAGGTTTGGATCATTCTCTCATAAGAAAAAGCAAACTGCATATTAACCATTATTTTAACGCAGACAAGCAGTTTTTACATTCTTTACGTCAATTAGGTGCAAATGAGTCCATATAGGCAAAATTGCTTTATTTCATGAAGGTAAGTCTAATTTCACTATAACATTCAGGTTTGGATCATTCTCTCATAAGAAAATGCAAACTGCATATTAACCATTATTTTAACGCAGACAAGCAGTTTTTACATGCTTCACGACAATTAGGTGCAAATGAGTCCTTATAGGCAAAAGTGCTTTATTTTACAAAGGCAAGTCTATTAACACTATAACATTCAGGTTTGGATCATTCTCTCATAAGAAAATTCAAACTGCATATTAACCATTATTTTAACGCATACATGCAGTTTTTACATGCTTTATGACAATTGGGGTGCAAATGAGTCCTTATAGGCAAAATTGCTTTATTTCATGAAGGTAAGTCTACTTACACTATAACATTCAGGTTTAGATCATTCTCTCATAAGAAAATGCAAACTGCAATTTAACAATTCTTTTAACGCAGACAAGCAGTTTTTACATGCTTTACGACAATTAGGTGCAAATGAGTCCTTATAGGCAAAATTGCTTTATTTTTCAAAGGTAAGTTTACTTACACTAAAACATTTAGGTTTGGATCATTCTCTCATAAGAAAAAGCAAACTGCATATTAACCATTATTTTAACGCAGACAAGCAGTTTTTACATGCTTTACGTCAATTAGGTGCAAATGAGTCCTTATAGGCAAAATTGCTTTATTTCATGAAGGTAAGTCTATTTACACTATAACATTCAGGTTTGGCTCATTCTCTCATAAGAAATAGCAAACTGCATATTAACCATTATTTTAACGCATACAAGCAGTTTTTACATGCTTTATGACAATTAGGTGCAAATGAGTCCTTATAGGCAAAATTGCTTTATTTCATGGAGGTAAGTCTATTTACACTATAACATTCAGGTTTGGATCATTCTCTCATAAGAAAATGCAAACTGCAATTTAACCATTCTTTTAACGCAGACAAGCAGTTTTTACATGCTTTACGACAATTAGATGCAAATGAGTCCTTATAGGCAAAATTGCTTTATTTCATAAAGATTAGTCAACTTACACTATAACATTCATGTTTATATCATTCTCTCATAAGAAAATGCAAACTGCATATTAACCATTATTTTAACGCAGACAAGCAGTTTTTACATGCTTTACGACAATTAGGTGCAAATGAGTCCTTATAGGCAAAATTGCTTTATTTCATGAAGGTAAGTCTATTTACACTATAACATTCAGGTTTAGATCATTCTCTCATAAGAAAATGCAAACTGCATATTAACCATTATTTTAACGCAGACAAGCAGTTTTTACATGCTTTACCACAATTAGGTGCAAAAGAGTCCTTATAGGCTAAATTGCTTTATTTCAAGATGGTTAGTCTATTTACACTATAATATTCAGGTTTAGATCATTCTCTCATAAGAAAATGCAAACTGCAATTTAACCATTCTTTTAACGCAGACAAGCAGTTTTTACATCCTTTACGACAATTAGGTGCAAATGAGTCCTTATAGGCAAAATTGCTTTATTTCACAAAGGTAAGTTTAATTACACCAAAACATTCAGGTTTGGATCATTCTCTCATAAGAAAATGCAAACTGCAATTTAACCATTCTTTTAACGCAGACAAGCAGTTTTTACATGCTTTACGACAATTAGATGCAAATGAGTCCTTATAGGCAAAAATGCTTTATTTCATAAAGGTTAGTCAACTTACACTATAACATTCAGGTTTGGATCATTCTCTCATAAGAAAATGCAAACTGCATATTAACCATTATTTTAACGCAGACAAGCAGTTTTTACATGCTTTACGACAATTAGGTGCAAATAAGTCCTTATAGGTAAAACTGCTTTATTTCATGAAGGTAAGTCTATTTACACTATAACATTCAGGTTTAGATCATTCTCTCATAAGAAAATGCAAACTGCATATTAACCATTATTTTAACGCAGACAAGCAGTTTTTACATGCTTTACGTCAATTAGGTCCAAATGAGTCCTTATAGGCAAAATTGCTTTATTTCACAAAGGTAAGTTTAATTACACTAAAACATTCAGGTTTGGATCATTCTCTCATAAGAAAAAGCAAACTGCATATTAACCATTATTTTAACGCATACAGGCAGTTTTTACATGCTTTATGACAATTAGGGACAAATGAGTCCTTATAGGCAAAATTGCTTTATTTCATGAAGGTAGGTCTATTTACACTATAACATTCAGATTTAGATCATTCTCTCATAAGAAAATGCAAACTGCATATTAACCATTATTTTAACGCAGACAAGCAGTTTTTACATGCTTTACGACAATTACGTGCAAATGAGTCCTTATAGGCAAAAGTGCTTTATTTTACAAAGGCAAGTCTATTAACACTATAACATTCAGGTTTGGATCATTCTCTCATAAGAAAATGCAAACTGCATATTAACCATTATTTTAACGCATACATGCAGTTTTTACATGCTTTATGACAATTAGGTGCAAATAAGTCCATATAGGCAAAATTGCTTTATTTCATAAAGGTAAGTCTATTTAGACTATAGCATTCAGGTTTGGATCATTCTCTCATAAGAAAATGCAAACTGCATATTAACCATTATTTTAACGCAGACAAGCAGTTTTTACATGCTTTACGACAATTAGGTGCAAATGAGTCCTTATAGGCAAAATTGCTTTATTTCACAAAGGTAAGTTTACTTACACTAAAACATTCAGGTTTGGATCATTCTCTCATAAGAAAAAGAAAACTGCATATTAACCATTATTTTAACGCATACAAGCAGTTTTTACATGCTTTATGACAATTATTTGCAAATGAGTCCTTATAGGCAAAATTGCTTTATTTCATGAAGGTAAGTCTATTTGCACTATAACATTCAGGTTTATATCATTCTCTCATAAGAAAATGCGAAATGCATATTAACCATTATATTAACGCAGACAAGCAGTTTTTACATGCTTTACGACAATTAGGTGCAAATGAGTCCTTATAGGCAAAATTGCTTATTTCATGAAGGTTAGTCTACTTACACTATAACATTCAGGTTTGGATCATTCTCTCATAAGAAAATGCAAACTGCATATTAACCATTATTTTAACGCAGACAAGCAGTTTTTACATGCTTCACGACAATTAGGTGCAAATAAGTCCTTATAGGCAAAATTGCTTTATTTCATAAAGGTAAGTCTATTTAGACTATAGCATTCAGGTTTGGATCATTCTCTCATAAGAAAATGCAAACTGCATATTAACCATTATTTTAACGCAGACAAGCAGTTTTTACATGCTTTACGACAATTAGGTGCAAATAACTCCCTTTTAGGCAAAATTGCTTTATTTCACAAAGGTAAGTTTACTTACACTAAAACATTCAGGTTTGGATCATTCTCTCATTAAAAAAAGCAAACTGCATATTAACCATTATTTTAAAGCTTACAAGCAGTTTTTACATGCTTTATGACAATTAGGTGCAAATGAGTCCTTATAGGCAAAATTGCTTTAGATCATGAAGGTAAGTCTATTTACACTATAACATTCAGGTTTGGATCATTCTCTCATAAGAAAATGCAAACTGCATATTAACCATTATTTTAACGCAGACAAGCAGTTTTTACATGCTTTACGACAATTAGGTGCAAATAAGTCCTTATAGGTAAAACTGCTTTATTTCATGAAGGTAAGTCTATTTACACTATAACATTCAGGTTTAGATCATTCTCTCATAAGAAAATGCAAACTGCATATTAACCATTATTTTAACGCAGACAAGCAGTTTTTACATGCTTTACGACAATTAGGTCCAAATGAGTCCTTATAGGCAAAATTGCTTTATTTCACAAAGGTAAGTTTAATTACACTAAAACATTCAGGTTTGGATCATTCTCTCATAAGAAAAAGCAAACTGCATATTAACCATTATTTTAACGCATACAGGCAGTTTTTACATGCTTTATGACAATTAGGGACAAATGAGTCCTTATAGGCAAAATTGCTTTATTTCATGAAGGTAGGTCTATTTACACTATAACATTCAGATTTAGATCATTCTCTCATAAGAAAATGCAAACTGCATATTAACCATTATTTTAACGCAGACAAGCAGTTTTTACATGCTTTACGACAATTACGTGCAAATGAGTCCTTATAGGCAAAAGTGCTTTATTTTACAAAGGCAAGTCTATTAACACTATAACATTCAGGTTTGGATCATTCTCTCATAAGAAAATTCAAACTGCATATTAACCATTATTTTAACCCATACATGCAGTTTTTACATGCTTTATGACAATTAGGTGCAAATAAGTCCATATAGGCAAAATTGCTTTATTTCATAAAGGTAAGTCTATTTAGACTATAGCATTCAGGTTTGGATCATTCTCTCATAAGAAAATGCAAACTGCATATTAACCATTATTTTAACGCAGACAAGCAGTTTTTACATGCTTTACGACAATTAGGTGCAAATGAGTCCTTATAGGCAAAATTGCTTTATTTCACAAAGGTAAGTTTACTTACACTAAAACATTCAGGTTTGGATCATTCTCTCATAAGAAAAAGAAAACTGCATATTAACCATTATTTTAACGCATACAAGCAGTTTTTACATGCTTTATGACAATTATTTGCAAATGAGTCCTTATAGGCAAAATTGCTTTATTTCATGAAGGTAAGTCTATTTGCACTATAACATTCAGGTTTATATCATTCTCTCATAAGAAAATGCGAAATGCATATTAACCATTATATTAACGCAGACAAGCAGTTTTTACATGCTTTACGACAATTAGGTGCAAATGAGTCCTTATAGGCAAAATTGCTTATTTCATGAAGGTTAGTCTACTTACACTATAACATTCAGATTTGGATCATTCTCTCATAAGAAAATGCAAACTGCATATTAACTATTATTTTAACGCATACATGCAGTTTTTACATGCTTTATGACAATTGGGGTGCAAATGAGTCCTTATAGGCAAAATTGCTTTATTTCATAAGGTAAGTCTACTTACACTATAACATTCAGGTTTAGATCATTCTCTCATAAGAAAATGCAAACTGCAATTTAACCATTCTTTTAACGCAGACAAGCAGTTTTTACATGCTTTACGACAATTAGGTGCAAATGAGTCCTTATAGGCAAAATTGCTTTATTTTTCAAAGGTAAGTTTACTTACACTAAAACATTCAGGTTTGGATCATTCTCTCATAAGAAAAAGCAAACTGCATATTAACCAATTTTTTTAACGCAGACAAGCAGTTTTTACATGCTTTACGTCATTAGGTGCAAATGAGTCCATATAGGCAAAATTGCTTTATTTCATGAAGGTAAGTCTAATTACACTATACATTCAGGTTTGGATCATTCTCTCATAAGAAAATGCAAACTGCATATTAACCATTATTTTAACGCAGACAAGCAGTTTTTACATGCTTCACGACAATTAGGTGCAAATAAGTCCTTATAGGCAAAATTGCTTTATTTCATAAAGGTAAGTCTATTTAGACTATAGCATTCAGGTTTGGATCATTCTCTCATAAGAAAATGCAAACTGCATATTAACCATTATTTTAACGCAGACAAGCAGTTTTTACATGCTTTACGACAATTAGGTGCAAATAACTCCCTTTTAGGCAAAATTGCTTTATTTCACAAAGGTAAGTTTACTTACACTAAAACATTCAGGTTTGGATCATTCTCTCATTAAAAAAAGCAAACTGCATATTAACCATTATTTTAAAGCTTACAAGCAGTTTTTACATGCTTTATGACAATTAGGTGCAAATGAGTCCTTATAGGCAAAATTGCTTTATATCATGAAGGTAAGTCTATTTACACTATAACATTCAGGTTTGGATCATTCTCTCATAAGAAAATGCAAACTGCATATTAACCATTATTTTAACGCAGACAAGCAGTTTTTACATGCTTTACGACAATTAGGTGCAAATGAGTCCTTATAGGCAAAATTGCTTTATTTCACAAAGGTAAGATTAATTACACTAAAACATTCAGGTTTGGATCATTCTCTCATAATAAAATGCAAACTGCATATTAACCATTATTTTAACGCAGACAAGCAGTTTTTACAGGCTTTACGACAATTACGTGCAAATGAGTCCTTATAGGCAAAAGTGCTTTATTTTACAAAGGCAAGTCTATTAACACTATAACATTCAGGTTTGGATCATTCTCTCATAAGAAAATTCAAACTGCATAATAACCATTATTTTAACGCATACATGCAGTTTTTACATGCTTTATGACAATTAGGTGCAAATAAGTCCATATAGGCAAAATTGCTTTATTTCATAAAGGTAAGTCTATTTAGACTATAGCATTCAGGTTTGGATCATTCTCTCATAAGAAAATGCAAAGTGCATATTAACCATTATTTTAACGCAGACAAGCAGTTTTTACATGCTTTAGGACAATTAGGTGCAAATGAGTCCTTATAGGCAAAATTGCTTTATTTCACAAAGGTAAGTTTACTTACACTAAAACATTCAGGTTTGGATCATTCTCTCATAAGAAAAAGAAAACTGCATATTAACCATTATTTTAACGCATACAAGCAGTTTTTACATGCTTTATGACAATTATTTGCAAATGAGTCCTTATAGGCAAAATTGCTTTATTTCATGAAGGTAAGTCTATTTGCTCTATAACATTCAGGTTTAGATCATTCTCTCATAAGAAAATGCGAACTGCATATTAACCATTATTTTAACGCAGACAAGCAGTTTTTACATGCTTTACGACAATTAGGTGCAAATGAGTCCTTATAGGCAAAATTGCTTTATTTCATGAAGGTTAGTCTACTTACACTATAACATTCAGGTTTGGATCATTCTCTCATAAGAAAATGCAAACTGCATATTAACTATTATTTTAACGCATACATGCAGTTTTTACATGCTTTATGACAATTGGGGTGCAAATGAGTCCTTATAGGCAAAATTGCTTTATTTCATGAAGGTAAGTCTACTTACACTATAACATTCAGGTTTAGATCATTCTCTCATAAGAAAATGCAAACTGCAATTTAACCATTCTTTTAACGCAGACAAGCAGTTTTTACATGCTTTACGACAATTAGGTGCAAATGAGTCCTTATAGGCAAAATTGCTTTATTTTTCAAAGGTAAGTTTACTTACACTAAAACATTCAGGTTTGGATCATTCTCTCATAAGAAAAAGCAAACTGCATATTAACCATTATTTTAACGCAGACAAGCAGTTTTTACATGCTTTACGTCAATTAGGTGCAAATGAGTCCATATAGGCAAAATTGCTTTATTTCATGAAGGTAAGTCTAATTACACTATAACATTCAGGTTTGGATCATTCTCTCATAAGAAAATGCAAACTGCATATTAACCATTATTTTAACGCAGACAAGCAGTTTTTACATGCTTCACGACAATTAGGTGCAAATGAGTCCTTATAGGCAAAAGTGCTTTGTTTTACAAAGGCAAGTCTATTAACACTATAACATTCAGGTTTGGATCATTCTCTCATAAGAAAATTCAAACTGCATATTAACAATTATTTTAACGCATACATGCAGTTTTTACATGTTTTTTGACAATTAGGTGCAAGTAAGTCCTTATAGGCAAAATTGCTTTATTTCATAAAGGTAAGTCTATTTAGACTATAGCATTCAGGTTTGGATCATTGTCTCATAAGAAAATGCAAACTGCATATTAACCATTATTTTAACGCAGACAAGCAGTTTTTACATGCTTTACGGCAATTAGGTGCAAATAACTCCCTTTTAGGCAAAATTGCTTTATTTCACAAAGGTAAGTTTACTTACACTAAAACATTCAGGTTTGGATCATTCTCTCATTAAAAAAAGCAAACTGCATATTAACCATTATTTTAACGCATACAAGCAGTTTTTACATGCTTTATGACAATTAGGTGCAAATGAGTCCTTATAGGCAAAATTGCTTTATTTCATGAAGGTAAGTCTATTTACACTATAACATTCAGGTTTGGATCATTCTCTCATAAGAAAATGCAAACTGCATATTAACCATGATTTTAACGCAGACAAGCAGTTTTTACATGCTTTACGACAATTAGGTGCAAATGAGTCCTTATAGGCAAAATTGCTTTATTTCACAAAGGTAAGTTTAATTACACTAAAACATTCAGGTTTGGATCATTCTCTCATAATAAAATGCAAACTGCATATTAACCATTCTTTTAACGCAGACAAGCAGTTTTTACATGCTTTACGACAATTAGGTGTAAATGAGTCCTTATAGGCAAAATTGCTTTATTTCACAAAGGTAAGTTTAATTACACTGAAACATTCAGGTTTGGATCATTCTCTCATAAGAAAAAGCAAACTGCATATTAACCATTATTTTAACGCATACAAGCAGTTTTTACACGCTTTATGACAATTAGGTGCAAATAAGTCCATATAGGCAAAATTGCTTTATTTCATAAAGGTAAGTCTATTTAGACTATAGCATTCAGGTTTGGATCATTCTCTCATAAGGAAATGCAAACTGCAATTTAACCATTCTTTTAACGCAGACAAGCAGTTTTTACATGCTTTACGACAATTAGGTGCAAATGAGTCCTTATAGGCAAAATTGCTTTATTTTTCAAAGGTAAGTTTACTTACACTAAAACATTCAGGTTTGGATCATTCTCTCATAAGAAAAAGCAAACTGCATATTAACCATTATTTTAACGCAGACAAGCAGTTTTTACATGCTTTACGTCAATTAGGTGCAAATGAGTCCATATAGGCAAAATTGCTTTATTTCATGAAGGTAAGTCTAATTACACTATAACATTCAGGTTTGGATCATTCTCTCATAAGAAAATGCAAACTGCATATTAACCATTATTTTAACGCAGACAAGCAGTTTTTACATGCTTCACGACAATTAGGTGCAAATGAGTCCTTATAGGCATAAGTGCTTTGTTTTACAAAGGCAAGTCTATTAACACTATAACATTCAGGTTTGGATCATTCTCTCATAAGAAAATTCAAACTGCATATTAACCATTATTTTAACGCATACATGCAGTTTTTACATGTTTTTTGACAATTAGGTGCAAATAAGTCCTTATAGGCAAAATTGCTTTATTTCATAAAGGTAAGTCTATTTAGACTATAGCATTCAGGTTTAGATCATTGTCTCATAAGAAAATGCAAACTGCATATTAACCATTATTTTAACGCAGACAAGCAGTTTTTACATGCTTTACGACAATTAGGTGCAAATAACTCCCTTTTAGGCAAAATTGCTTTATTTCACAAAGGTAAGTTTACTTACACTAAAACATTCAGGTTTGGATCATTCTCTCATTAAAAAAAGCAAACTGCATATTAACCATTATTTTAACGCATACAAGCAGTTTTTACATGCTTTATGACAATTAGGTGCAAATGAGTCCTTATAGGCAAAATTGCTTTATTTCATGGAGGTAAGTCTATTTACACTATAACATTCAGGTTTGGATCATTCTCTCATAAGAAAATGCAAACTGCAATTTAACCATTCTTTTAACGCAGACAAGCAGTTTTTACATGCTTTACGACAATTAGATGCAAATGAGTCCTTATAGGCAAAATTGCTTTATTTCATAAAGGTTAGTCAACTTACACTATAACATTCATGTTTATATCATTCTCTCATAAGAAAATGCAAACTGCATATTAACCATTATTTTAACGCAGACAAGCAGTTTTTACATGCTTTACGACAATTAGGTGCAAATGAGTCCTTATAGGCAAAATTGCTTTATTTCATGAAGGTAAGTCTATTTACACTATACCATTCAGGTTTAGATCATTCTCTCATAAGAAAATGCAAACTGCATATTAACCATTATTTTAACGCAGACAAGCAGTTTTTACATGCTTTACGACAATTAGGTGCAAATGAGTCCTTATAGGCTAAATTGCTTTATTTCATGATGGTTAGTCTACTTACACTATAATATTCAGGTTTAGATCATTCTCTCATAAGAAAATGCAAACTGCAATTTAACCATTCTTTTAACGCAGACAAGCAGTTTTTACATCCTTTACGACAATTAGGTGCAAATGAGTCCTTATAGGCAAAATTGCTTTATTTCACAAAGGTAAGTTTAATTACACCAAAACATTCAGGTATGGATAATTCTCTCATAATAAAATGCAAACTGCATATTAACCATTCTTTTAACGCAGACAAGCAGTTTTTACATGCTTTACGACAATTAGGTGCAAATGAGTCCTTATAGGCAAAATTGCTTTATTTCACAAAGGTAAGTTTAATTACACCAAAACATTCAGGTTTGGATCATTCTCTCATAAGAAAATGCAAACTGCAATTAAACCATTCTTTTAACGCAGACAAGCAGTTTTTACATGCTTTACGACAATTAGATGCAAATGAGTCCTTATAGGCAAAAATGCTTTATTTCATAAAGGTTAGTCAACTTACACTATAACATTCAGGTTTGGATCATTCTCTCATAAGAAAAAGCAAACTGCATATTAACCATTATTTTAACGCATACAAGCAGTTTTTACATGCTTTATGACAATTAGGGACAAATGAGTCCTTATAGGCAAAATTGCTTTATTTCATGAAGGTAGGTCTATTTACACTATAACATTCAGATTTAGATCATTCTCTCATAAGAAAATGCAAACTGCATATTAACCATTATTTTAACGCAGACTTCTCTCATAAGAAAATGCAAACTGCAATTTAACCATTCTTTTAACGCAGACAAGCAGTTTTTACATGCTTTACGACAATTAGGTGCAAATGAGTCCTTATAGGCAAAATTGCTTTATTTTTCAAAGGTAAGTTTACTTACACTAAAACATTCAGGTTTGGATCATTCTCTCATAAGAAAAATCAAACTGCATATTAACCAATTTTTTTAACGCAGACAAGCAGTTTTTACATGCTTTACGTCAATTAGGTGCAAATGAGTCCATATAGGCAAAATTGCTTTATTTCATGAAGGTAAGTCTAATTACACTATAACATTCAGGTTTGGATTCTTCTCTCATAAGAAAATGCAAACTGCATATTAACCATTATTTTAACGCAGACAAGCAGTTTTTACATGCTTTACGACAATTAGGTGCAAATAACTCCCTTTTAGGCAAAATTGCTTTATTTCACAAAGGTAAGTTTACTTACACTAAAACATTCAGGTTTGGATCATTCTCTCATTAAAAAAAGCAAACTGCATATTAACCATTATTTTAACGCATACAAGCAGTTTTTACATGCTTTATGACAATTAGGTGCAAATGAGTCCTTATAGGCAAAATTGCTTTATATCATGAAGGTAAGTCTATTTACACTATAACATTCAGGTTTGGATCATTCTCTCATAAGAAAATGCAAACAGCATATTAACCATTATTTTAACGCAGACAAGCAGTTTTTACATGCTTTACGACAATTAGGTGCAAATGATAGGCAAAATTGCTTTATTTCACAAAGGTAAGTTTAATTACACTAAAACATTCAGGTTTGGATCATTCTCTCATAATAAAATGCAAACTGCATATTAACCATTATTTTAACGCAGACAAGCAGTTTTTACAGGCTTTACGACAATTACGTGCAAATGAGTCCTTATAGGCAAAAGTGCTTTATTTTACAAAGGCAAGTCTATTAACACTATAACATTCAGGTTTGGATCATTCTCTCATAAGAAAATTCAAACTGCATATTAACCATTATTTTAACGCATACATGCAGTTTTTACATGCTTTATGACAATTAGGTGCAAATAATTCCATATAGGCAAAATTGCTTTATTTTTCAAAGGTAAGTTTACTAACACTAAAACATTTAGGTTTGGATCATTCTCTCATAAGAAAAATCAAACTGCATATTAACTATTATTTTAACGCAGACAAGCAGTTTTTACATGCTTTACGTCAATTAGGTGCAAATGAGTCCTTATAGGCAAAATTGCTTTATTTCATGAAGGTAAGTCTATTTACACTATAACATTCAGGTTTGGCTCATTCTCTCATAAGAAAAAGCAAACTGCATATTAACCATTATTTTAACGCATACAAGCAGTTTTTACATGCTTTATGACAATTAGGTGCAAATGAGTCCTTATAGGCAAAATTGCTTTATTTCATGGAGGTAAGTCTATTTACACTATAACATTCAGGTTTGGATCATTCTCTCATAAGAAAATGCAAACTGCAATTTAACCATTCTTTTAACGCAGACAAGCAGTTTTTACATGCTTTACGACAATTAGATGCAAATGAGTCCTTATAGGCAAAATTGCTTTATTTCATAAAGGTTAGTCAACTTACACTATAACATTCATGTTTATATCATTCTCTCATAAGAAAATGCAAACTGCATATTAACCATTATTTTAACGCAGACAAGCAGTTTTTACATGCTTTACGACAATTAGGTGCAAATGAGTCCTTATAGGCAAAATTGCTTTATTTCATGAAGGTAAGTCTATTTACACTATAACATTCAGGTTTAGATCATTCTCTCATAAGAAAATGCAAACTGCATATTAATCATTATTTTAACGCAGACAAGCAGTTTTTACATGCTTTACGACAATTAGGTGCAAATGAGTCCTTATAGGCTAAATTGCTTTATTTCATGATGGTTAGTCTACTTACACTATAATATTCAGGTTTAGATCATTCTCTCATAAGAAAATGCAAACTGCAATTTAACCATTCTTTTAACGCAGACAAGCAGTTTTTACATCCTTTACGACAATTAGGTGCAAATGAGTCCTTATAGGCAAAATTGCTTTATTTCACAAAGGTAAGTTTAATTACACCAAAACATTCAGGTATGGATAATTCTCTCATAATAAAATGCAAACTGCATATTAACCATTCTTTTAACGCAGACAAGCAGTTTTTACATGCTTTACGACAATTATGTACAAATGAGTCCTTATAGGCAAAATTGCTTTTTTTCACAAAGGTAAGTTTAATTACACCAAAACATTCAGGTTTGGATCATTCTCTCATAAGAAAATGCAAACTGCAATTTAACCATTCTTTTAACGCAGACAAGCAGTTTTTACATGCTTTATGACAATTAGGGACAAATGAGTCCTTATAGGCAAAATTGCTTTATTTCATGAAGGTAGGTCAATTTACACTATAACATTCAGATTTAGATCATTCTCTCATAAGAAAATGCAAACTGCATATTAACCATTATTTTAACGCAGACAAGCAGTTTTTACATGCTTTATGACAATTAGGGACAAATGAGTCCTTATAAACAAAATTGCTTTATTTCATGAAGGTAGGTCTATTTACACTATAACATTCAGATTTAGATCATTCTCTCATAAGAAAATGCAAACTGCATATTAACCATTATTTTAACGCAGACAAGCAGTTTTTACATGCTTTACGACAATTACGTGCAAATGAGTCCTTATAGGCAAAAGTGCTTTATTTTACAAAGGCAAGTCTATTAACACTATAACATTCAGGTTTGGATCATTCTCTCATAAGAAAATTCAAACTGCATATTAACCATTATTTTAACGCATACATGCAGTTTTTACATGCTTTATGACAATTAGGTGCAAATAAGTCCATATAGGCAAAATTGCTTTATTTCATAAAGGTAAGTCTATTTAGACTATAGCATTCAGGTTTGGATCATTCTCTCATAAGAATATGCAAACTGCATATTAACCATTATTTTAACGCAGACAAGCAGTTTTTACATGCTTTACGACAATTAGGTGCAAATGAGTCTTTATAGGCAAAATTGCTTTATTTCACAAAGGTAAGTTTACTTACACTAAAACATTCAGGTTTGGATCATTCTCTCATAAGAAAAAGAAAACTGCATATTAACCATTATTTTAACGCATACAAGCAGTTTTTACATGCTTTATGACAATTATTTGCAAATGAGTCCTTATAGGCAAAATTGCTTTATTTCATGAAGGTAAGTCTATTTGCACTATAACATTCAGGTTTATATCATTCTCTCATAAGAAAATGCGAAATGCATATTAACCATTATTTTAACGCAGACAAGCAGTTTTTACATGCTTTACGACAATTAGGTGCAAATGAGTCCTTATAGGCAAAATTGCTTTATTTCATGAAGGTTAGTCTACTTACACTATAACATTCAGGTTTGGATCATTCTCTCATTAGAAAATGCAAACTGCATATTAACTATTATTTTAACGCATACATGCAGTTTTTACATGCTTTATGACAATTGGGGTGCAAATGAGTCCTTATAGGCAAAATTGCTTTATTTCATGAAGGTAAGTCTACTTACACTATAACATTCAGGTTTAGATCATTCTCTCATAAGAAAATGCAAACTGCAATTTAACCATTCTTTTAACGCAGACAAGCAGTTTTTACATGCTTTACGACAATTAGGTGCAAATGAGTCCTTATAGGCAAAATTGCTTTATTTTTCAAAGGTAAGTTTACTTACACTAAAACATTCAGGTTTGGATCATTCTCTTATAAGAAAAAGCAAACTGCTAATTAACCAATTTTTTTAACGCAGACAAGCAGTTTTTACATGCTTTACGTCAATTAGGTGCAAATGAGTCCATATAGGCAAAATTGCTTTATTTCATGAAGGTAAGTCTAATTACACTATAACATTCAGGTTTGGATCATTCTCTCATAAGAAAATGCAAACTGCATATTAACCATTATTTTAACGCAGACAAGCAGTTTTTACATGCTTCACGACAATTAGGTGCAAATAAGTCCTTATAGGCAAAATTGCTTTATTTCATAAAGGTAAGTCTATTTAGACTATAGCATTCAGGTTTGGATCATTCTCTCATAAGAAAATGCAAACTGCATATTAACCATTATTTTAACGCAGACAAGCAGTTTTTACATGCTTTACGACAATTAGGTGCAAATAACTCCCTTTTAGGCAAAATTGCTTTATTTCACAAAGGTAAGTTTACTTACACTAAAACATTTAGGTTTGGATCATTCTCTCATAAGAAAATGCAAACTGCATATTAACCATTATTTTAACGCAGACAAGCAGTTTTTACATGCTTTACGACAATTAGGTGCAAATGAGTCCTTATAGGCAAAATTGCTTTATTTCACAAAGGTAAGTTTAATTACACTAAAACATTCAGGTTTGGATCATTCTCTCATAATAAAATGCAAACTGCATATTAACCATTATTTTAACGCATACATGCAGTTTTTACATGCTTTATGACAATTAGGTGCAAATAAGTCCATATAGGCAAAATTGCTTTATTTCATAAAGGTAAGTCTATATTTTAGACTATAGCATTCAGGTTTGGATCATTCTCTCATAAGAAAATGCAAACTGCAATTTAACCATTCTTTTAACGCAGATAAGCAGTTTTTACATGCTTTACGACAATTAGGTGCAAATGAGTCCTTATAGGCAAAATTGCTTTATTTTATGAAGGTAAGTCTATTTACACTATAATATTCAGGTTTGGATTATTCTCTCATTAGAAAATGCAAACTGCATATGAACCATTATTTTAACGCGAACAAGCAGTTTTTACATGCTTTACGACAATTAGGTGCAAATGAGTCCTTATAGGCAAAATTGCTTTATTTCATGAAGGTAAGTCTATTTACACTATAACATTCAGGTTTGGATCATTCTCTCATAAGAAAATGCGAACTGCATATTAACCATTATTTTAACGCAGACAAGCAGTTTTTACATGCTTTACGACAATTAGGTGCAAATGAGTCCTTATAGGCAAAATTGCTTTATTTCATGAAGGTTAGTCTACTTACACTATAACATTCAGGTTTGGATCATTCTCTGATAAGAAAATGCAAACTGCATATTAACCATTATTTTAATGCAGACAAGCAGTTTTTACATGCTTTACGACAATTAGGTGCAAATGAGTCCTTATAGGCAAAATTGCTTTATTTCACAAAGGTAAGTTTACTTACACTAAAACATTCAGGTTTGGATCATTCTCTCATTAAAAAAAGCAAACTGCATATTAACCATTATTTTAACGCATACAAGCAGTTTTTACATGCTTTATGACAATTAGGTGCAAATGAGTCCTTATAGGCAAAATTGCTTTATATCATGAAGGTAAGTCTATTTACACTATAACATTCAGGTTTGGATCATTCTCTCATAAGAAAATGCAAACTGCATATTAACCATTATTTTAACGCAGCAAAGCAGTTTTTACATGCTTTACGACAATTAGGTGCAAATGAGTCCTTATAGGCAAAAATGCTTTATTTCACAAAGGTAAGTTTAATTACACTAAAACATTCAGGTTTGGATCATTCTCTCATAATAAAATGCAAACTGCATATTAACCATTATTTTAACGCAGACAAGCAGTTTTTACATGCTTTACGACAATTACGTGCAAATGAGTCCTTATAGGCAAAAGTGCTTTATTTTACAAAGGCAAGTCTATTAACACTATAACATTCAGGTTTGGATCATTCTCTCATAAGAAAATTCAAACTGCATATTAACCATTATTTTAACGCATACATGCAGTTTTTACATGCTTTATGACAATTAGGTGCAAATAAGTCCATATAGGCAAAATTGCTTTATTTCATAAAGGTAAGTCTATTTAGACTATAGCATTCAGGTTTGGATCATTCTCTCATAAGAAAATGCAAACTGCATATTAACCATTATTTTAACGCAGACAAGCAGTTTTTACATGCTTTACGACAATTAGGTGCAAATGAGTCCTTATAGGCAAAATTGCTTTATTTCACAAAGGTAAGTTTACTTACACTAAAACATTCAGGTTTGGATCATTCTCTCATAAGAAAAAGAAAACTGCATATTAACCATTATTTTAACGCATACAAGCAGTTTTTACATGCTTTATGACAATTATTTTCAAATGAGTCCTTATAGGCAAAATTGCTTTATTTCATTAAGGTAAGTCTAATTGCACTATAACATTCAGGTTTAGATCATTCTCTCATAAGAAAATGCAAACTGCATATTAACTATTATTTTAACGCATACATGCAGTTTTTACATGCTTTATGACAATTGGGGTGCAAATGAGTCCTTATAGGCAAAATTGCTTTATTTCATGAAGGTAAGTCTACTTACACTATAACATTCAGGTTTAGTTCAATCTCTCATAAGAAAATGCAAACTGCAATTTAACCATTCTTTTAACGCAGACAAGCAGTTTTTACATGCTTTACGACAATTAGGTGCAAATGAGTCCTTATAGGCAAAATTGCTTTATTTTTCAAAGGTAAGTTTACTTACACTAAAACATTCAGGTTTGGATTATTCTCTCATAAGAAAAAGCAAACTGCATATTAACCATTATTTTAACGCAGACAAGCAGTTTTTACATGCTTTACGTCAATTAGGTGCAAATGAGTCAATATAGGCAAAATTGCTTTATTTTATGAAGGTAAGTCTAATTACACTATAACATTCAGGTTTGGATCATTCTCTCATAAGAAAATGCAAACTGCATATTAACCATAATTTTAACGCAGACAAGCAGTTTTTACATGCTTCACGACAATTAGGTGCAAATGAGTCCTTATAAGCAAAAGTGCTTTATTTTACAAAGGCAAGTCTATTAACACTATAACATTCAGGTTTGGATCATTCTCTCATAAGAAAATTCAAACTGCATATTAACCATTATTTTAACGCATACATGCAGTTTTTACATGCTTTTTGACAATTAGGTGCAAATAAGTCCTTATAGGCAAAAATGCTTTATTTCATAAAGGTAAGTCTATTTAGACTATAGCATTCAGGTTTGGATCATTCTCTCATAAGAAAATGCAAACTGCATATTAACCATTATTTTAACGCAGACAAGCAGTTTTTACATGCTTTACGACAATTAGGTGCAAATAACTCCCTTTTAGGCAAAATTGCTTTATTTCACAAAGGTAAGTTTACTTACACTAAAACATTCAGGTTTGGATCATTCTCTCATTAAAAAAAGCAAACTGCATATTAACCATTATTTTAACGCATACAAGCAGTTTTTACATGCTTTATGACAATTAGGTGCAAATGAGTCCTTATAGGCAAAATTGCTTTATTTCATGAAGGTAAGTCTATTTACACTATAACATTCAGGTTTGGATCATTCTCTCATAAGAAAATGCAAACTGCATATTAACCATTATTTTAACGCAGACAAGCAGTTTTTACATGCTTTACGACAATTACGTGCAAAAGAGTCCTTATAGGCAAAAGTGCTTTATTTTACAAAGGTAAGTCTATTTACACTATAACATTCAGGTTTGGATCATTCTCTCATAAGAAAATGCGAACTGCTTATTAACCATTATTTTAACGAAGACAAGCAGTTTTTACATGCTTTACGACAATTAGTTGCAAATGAGTCCTTATAGGCAAAATTGCTTTATTTCATGAAGGTTAGTCTACTTACACTATAACATTCAGGTTTGGATCATTCTCTCATAAGAAAATGCAAACTGCATATTAACCATTATTTTAACGCATACAAGCAGTTTTTACATGCTTTAAGACAATTAGGTGCAAATGAGCCTTATAAGCAAAATTGCTTTATTTCATAAAGGTAAGTCTATTCACACTATTACATTCAGGTTTGGATCATTCTCTCATAAGAAAATGCAAACTGCATATTAACCATTATTTTAAAGCATACATGCAGTTTTTACATGCTTTATGACAATTTTTTGCAAATGAGTCCTTATAGGCAAAATTGCTTTATTTCACAAAGGTAAGTTTAATTACACTAAAACATTCAGGTTTGAAACATTCTCTCATAAGAAAAAGCAAACTGCATATTAACCATTATTTTAACGCATACAAGCAGTTTTTACATGCTTTATGACAATTAGGGACAAATGAGTCCTTATAGGCAAAATTGCTTTATTTCATGAAGGTAGGTCTATTTACACTATAACATTCAGATTTAGATCATTCTTTCATATGAAAATGCAAACTGCATATTAACCATTATTTTAACGCAGGCAAGCAGTTTTTACATGCTTTACGACAATTAGGTGCAAATGAGTCCTTATAGGCAAAATTGCTTTTTTTCATGAAGGTTAGTCTACTTACACTATAACATTCAGGTTTGGATCATTCTCTCATAAGAAAATGCAAACTGCATATTAACCATTATTTTAACGTCATACATGCAGTTTTTACATGCTTTATGACAATTAGGTGCAAATAAGTTCTTATAGGCAAAATTGCTTTATTTCATAAAGGTAAGTCTATTTAGACTATAGCATTCAGGTTTGGATCATTCTCTCATAAGAAAATGCAAACTGCATATTAACGATTATTTTAACGCAGACAAGCAGTTTTTACATGCTTTACGACAATTAGGTGCAAATGAGTCCTTATAGGCAAAATTGATTTATTTCACAAAGGTAAGTTTACTTACACTAAAACATTCAGGTTTGGATCATTCTGTCATAAGAAAAAGCAAACTGCATATTAACCATTATTTTAACGCATACAAGCAGTTTTTACATGCTTTATGACAATTATTTGCAAATGAGTCCTTATAGGCAAATTTGCTTTATTTCATGAAGGTAAGTCTATTTAGACTAAAGCATTCAGGTTTGGATCATTCTCTCATAAGAAAATTCAAACTGCAATTTAACCATTCTTTTAACGCAGACAAGCAGTTTTTACATGCTTTACGACAATTAGGTGCAAATGAGTCCTTATAGGCAAAATTGTTTTATTTCATGAAGGTTAGTCTACTTACACTATTATATTCAGGTTTAGATCATTCTCTCATAAGAAAATGCAAACTGCAATTTAACCATTCTTTTATCGCAGACAAGAAGTTTTTACATCCTTTACGACAATTAGGTGCAAATGAGTCCTTATAGGCAAAATTGCTTTATTTCACAAAGGTAAGTTTACTTACACTAAAACATTCAGGTTTGGATCATTCTCTCATAAGAAAAAGCAAACTGCATATTACCATTATTTTAACGCAGACAAGCAGTTTTTACATGCTTTACGTCAATTAGGTGCAAATGAGTCCTTATAGGAAAAATTGCTTTATTTCATGAAGGTAAGTCTACTTACACTATAACATTCAGGTTTAGATCATTCTCTCATAAGAAAATGCAAACTGCAATTTAACCATTCTTTTAACGCAGACAAGCAGTTTTTACATGCTTTACGACAATTAGATGCAAATGAGTCCTTATAGGCAAAATTGCTTTATTTCATAACGGTAAGTCTAATTTCACTATAACATTCAGGTTTGGATCATTCTCTCATAAGAAAATGCAAACTGCATATTAACCATTTTTTTAACTCAGACAAGCAGTTTTACATGCTTTACGACAATTAGGTGGAAATGAGTCCTTATAAGCAAAATTGCTTTATTTCATAACGGTAAGTCTATTTACACTATAACATTCAGGTTTGGATCATTCTCTCATAAGAAAATGCAAACTGCATATTTACCATTATTTTAACGCAGACAAGCAGTTTTTACATGCTTTACGTCAATTAGGTGCAAATAAGTCCTTATAGGCAAAATTGCTTTATTTCATGAAGGTTAGTCTATTTACACTATAACATTCAGATTTGGATCATTCTCATATAAGAAAATGCGAACCGCATATTAACTATTATTTTAACGCAGACAAGCAGTTTTTACATGCTTTACGACAATTAGGTGCAAATGAGTCGTTATAGGCAAAATTGCTTTATTTCATGAAGGTAAGTCTATTTACACTATAACCTTCAGGTTTGGATCATTCTCTCATAAGAAAATGCAAACTGCATATTAACCATTATTTTAACGCAGACAAGCAGTTTTAACATGCTTTACGACAATTAGGTGCAAATGAGTCCTTATAGGCAAAATTGCTTTATTTCATGAAGGTAGGTCTATTTACACTATACACATTCAGGTTTGGATCATTCTCTTATAAGAAAATGCAAACTGCATATTAACCATTATTTTAACGCAGACAAGCAGTTTTTACATGCTTTACGACAATTAGGTGCAAATGAGTCCTTATAGGCAAAATTGCTTTATTTCACAAAGGTAAGTTTAATTACACTAAAACATTCAGGTTTGGATCATTCTCTCATAAGAAAAAGCAAACTGCATATTAACCATTATTTTAACGCATACAAGCAGTTTTTACATGCTTTATGACAATTAGGGACAAATGAGTCCTTATAGGCAAAATTGCTTTATTTCATGAAGGTAGGTCTATTTACACTATAACATTCAGATTTAGATCATTCTCTCATAAGAAAATGCAAACTGCATATTAACCATTATTTTAACGCAGGCAAGCAGTTTTTACATGCTTTACGACAATTAGGTGCAAATGAGTCCTTATAGGCAAAATTGCTTTTTTTCATGAAGGTTAGTCTACTTACACTATAACATTCAGGTTTGGATCATTCTCTCATAAGAAAATGCAAACTGCATATTAACCATTATTTTAACGCATACATGCAGTTTTTACATGCTTTATGACAATTAGGTGCAAATAAGTCCTTATAGGCAAAATTGCTTTATTTCATAAAGGTAAGTCTATTTAGACTATAGCATTCAGGTTTGGATCATTCTCTCATAAGAAAATGCAAACTGCATATTAACGATTATTTTAACGCAGACAAGCAGTTTTTACATGCTTTACGACAATTAGGTGCAAATGAGTCCTTATAGGCAAAATTGCTTTATTTCACAAAGGTAAGTTTACTTACACTAAAACATTCAGGTTTGGATCATTCTCTCATAAGAAAAAGCAAACTGCATATTAACCATTATTTTAACGCATACAAGAAGTTTTTACATGCTTTATGACAAATATTTGCAAATGAGTCCTTATAGGCAAAATTGCTTTATTTCATGAAGGTAAGTCTATTTACACTATAACATTCAGGTTTAGATCATTCTCTCATAAGAAAATGCGAACTGCATATTAACCATTATTTTAACGCAGACAAGCAGTTTTTACATGCTTTACGACAATTAGGTGCAAATGGTCCTTATAGGCAAAATTGCTTTTTTTTCATGAAGGTTAGTCTACTTACACTATAACATTCAGGTTTGGATCAATCTCTCATAAGAAAATGCAAACTGCATATTAACCATTATTTTAACGCAGACAAGCAGTTTTTACATGCTTTACGACAATTAGGTGCAAATGAGTCCTTATAGGCAAAATTGCTTTATTTTATGAAGGTAAGTCTATTTACACTATAACATTCAGATTTAGATCATTCTCTCATAAGAAAATGCAAACTGCATATTAACCATTATTTTAACGCAGACAAGCAGTTTTTACATGCTTTACGACAATTAGGTGCAAATGAGTCCTTATAGGCAAAATTGCTTTATTTCACAAAGGTAAGTTTAATTACACTAAAACATTCAGGTTTGGATCATTCTCTCATAAGAAAAAGCAAACTGCATATTAACCATTATTTTAACGCATACAAGCAGCTTTTACATGCTTTATGACAATTAGGGACAAATGAGTCCTTATAGGCAAAATTGCTTTATTTCATGAAGGTAGGTCTATTTACACTATAACATTCAGATTTAGATCATTCTCATATAAGAAAATGCAAACTGCATATTAACCATTATTTTAACGCAGGCAAGCAGTTTTTACATGCTTTACGACAATTAGGTGCAAATGAGTCCTTATAGGCAAAATTGCTTTTTTTCATGAAGGTTAGTCTACTTACACTATAACATTCAGGTTTGGATCATTCTCTCATAAGAAAATGCAAACTGCATATTAACCATTATTTTAACGCATACATGCAGTTTTTACATGCTTTATGACAATTAGGTGCAAATAAGTCCTTATAGGCAAAATTGCTTTATTTCATAAAGGTAAGTCTATTTAGACTATAGCATTCAGGTTTGGATCATTCTCTCATAAGAAAATGCAAACTGCATATTAACGATTATTTTAACGCAGACAAGCAGTTTTTACATGCTTTACGACAATTAGGTGCAAATGAGTCCTTATAGGCAAAATTGCTTTATTTCACAAAGGTAATTTTACTTACACTAAAACATTCAGGTTTGGATCATTCTCTCATAAGAAAAAGCAAACTGCATATTAACCATTATTTTAACGCATACAAGAAGTTTTTACATGCTTTATGACAAATATTTGCAAATGAGTCCTTATAGGCAAAATTGCTTTATTTCATGAAGGTAAGTCTATTTACACTATAACATTCAGGTTTAGATCATTCTCTCATAAGAAAATGCGAACTGCATATTAACCATTATTTTAACGCAGACAAGCAGTTTTTACATGCTTTACGACAATTAGGTGCAAATGAGTCCTTATAGGCAAAATTGCTTTTTTTAAACGCTTTATATTAGTTTGGGTTGTAACTATGTATGTATGTAACTAACTATGTATGTATGTCCGTAACGGAATTTTTGAGCATAATTTTCACCAATTTCCCGAAGTCTGATTAATTTGAAACTTTGCATACGTATCAAGGACCGATGACAATGCAATAATTTGATAACAGTTTCCCATTATCCTTATTAGGACCCCCAGGATTAATAAATTCTTTTATAGATCCTCTGTAGTAAACGCTTTATTTTCACCAATTTCCCGAAGTCTGATTAATTTGAAACTTTGCATACGTATCAAGGACCGATGACAATGCAATAATTTGATAACAGTTTCCCATTATCCTTATTATTAAACGCTTTATATTAGTTTGGGTTGTAACTATGTATGTATGTCCGTAACGGAATCTTTGAGCATAATTTTCACCAATTTCCCGAAGTCTGATTAATTTGAAACTCTGCATACGTATCAAGGACCGATGACAATGCAATAATTTGATAACAGTTTCCCATTATCCTTATTAGGACCCCCAGGATTAATAAATTCTTTTATAGATCCTCAAACTAAAAAGTGAAAAATAAAATATAGTTTAAAAAAAACTAAAAAACACGCTTTATATCGGACTAAAAAGTAAAAAATAATTGTTTTAAAATAAGCTTAAAAAGCGTTGGGCGCTCGATGTACGAAAATGTGGAACAAAGCGCCCCACGCTTTTTAAGCTTATTTTAAAACAATTATTTTTTACTTTTTAGTCCGATATAAAGCGTGTTTTTTAGTTTTTTTTAAACTATATTTTTTTCATGAAGGTTAGTCTACTTACACTATAACATTCAGGTTTGGATCATTCTCTCATAAGAAAATGCAAACTGCATATTAACCATTATTTTAACGCAGACAAGCAGTTTTTACATGCTTTACGACAATTAGGTGCAAATGAGTCCTTATAGGCAAAATTGCTTTATTTTATGAAGGTAAGTCTATTTACACTATAACATTCAGATTTAGATCATTCTCTCATAAGAAAATGCAAACTGCATATTAACCATTATTTTAACGCAGACAAGCAGTTTTTACATGCTTTACGACAATTAGGTGCAAATGAGTCCTTATAGGCAAAATTGCTTTATTTCACAAAGGTAAGTATAATTACACTAAAACATTCAGGTTTGGATCATTCTCTCATAAGAAAAAGCAAACTGCATATTAACCATTATTTTAACGCATACAAGCAGTTTTTACATGCTTTATGGCAATTAGGGACAAATGAGTCCTTATAGGCAAAATTGCTTTATTTCATGAAGGTAGGTCTATTTACACTATATCATTCAGATTTAGATCATTCTCTCATAAGAAAATGCAAACTGCATATTAACCATTATTTTAACGCAGACAAGCAGTTTTTACATGCTTTACGACAATTACGTGCAAATGAGTCCTTATAAGCAAAAGTGCTTTATTTTACAAAGGCAAGTCTATTAACACTATAACATTCAGGTTTGGATCATTCTCTCATAAGAAAATTCAAACTGCATATTAACCATTATTTTAACGCATACATGCAGTTTTTACATGCTCTATGACAATTAGGTGCAAATAAGTCCTTATAGGCAAAATTGCTTTATTTCATAAAGGTTAGTCTATTTAGACTATAGCACTCAGGTTTGGATCATTCTCTCATAAGAAAATGCAAACTGCATATTAACCATTATTTTAACGCATACATGCTGTTTTTACATGCTTTATGACAATTAGGTGCAAATAAGTCCTTATAGGCAAAATTGCTTTATTTTATAAAGGTAAGTCTATTTAGACTATAGCATTCAGGTTTGGATCATTCTCTCATAAGAAAATTCAAACTGCAATTTAACCATTCTTTTAACGCAGACAAGCAGTTTTTACATGCTTTACGACAATTAGGTGCAAATGAGTCCTTATAGGCAAAATTGCTTTATTTCATGAAGGTTAGTCTACTTACACTATAACATTCAGGTTTGGATCATTCTCTCATAAGAAAATGCAAACTGCATATTAACCATTATTTTAACGCAGACAAGCAGTTTTTACATGCTTTACGACAATTAGGTGCAAATGAGTCCTTATAAGCAAAATTGCTGTATTTTATTAAGGTTAGTCTACTTACTATATAATATTCAGGTTTAGATCATTCTCTCATAAGAAAATGCAAACTGCAATTTAACCATTCTTCTAACGCAGACAAGCAGTTTTTACATCCTTTACGACAATTAGGTGCAAATGAGTCCTTATAGGCAAAATTGCTTTATTTCACAAAGGTAAGTTTATACACTAAAACATTTACGTTTGGATCATTCTCTCATAAGAAAATGCAAACTGCAATTTAACCATTCTTTTAACGCAGACAAGCAGTTTTTACATGCTTTATGACAATTAGGTGCAAATAAGTCCTTATAGGCAAAATTGCTTTATTTCATAAAGGTAAGTCTATTTACACTATAACATTCAGGTTTGGATCATTCTCTCATTAGAAAATGCAAACTGCAATTTAACCATTCTTTTAACGCAGATAAGCAGTTTTTACATGCTTTACGACAATTAGGTGCAAATGAGTCCTTATAGGCAAAATTGCTTTATTTTATGAAGGTAAGTCTATTTACACTATAATATTCAGGTTTGGATCATTCTCTCATTAGAAAATGCAAACTGCATATGAACCATTATTTTAACGCAAACAAGCAGTTTTTACATGCTTTACGACAATTAGGTGCAAATGAGTCCTTATAGGCAAAATTGCTTTATTTCATGAAGGTAAGTCTATTTACACTATAACATTCAGGTTTGGATCATTCTCTCATAAGAAAATGCGAACTGCATATTAACCATTATTTTAACGCAGACAAGCAGTTTTTACATGCTTTACGACAATTAGGTGCAAATGAGTCCTTATAGGCAAAATTGCTTTATTTTATGAAGGTAAGTCTATTTACACTATAATATTCAGGTTTGGATCATTCTCTCATTAGAAAATGCAAACTGCATATGAACCATTATTTTAACGCGAACAAGCAGTTTTTACATGCTTTACGACAATTAGGTGCAAATGAGTCCTTATAGGCAAAATTGCTTTATTTCATGAAGGTAAGTCTATTTACACTATAACATTCAGGTTTGGATTATTCTCTCATAAGAAAATGCGAACTGCATATTAACCATTATTTTAACGCAGACAAGCAGTTTTTACATGCTTTACGACAATTAGGTGCAAATGAGTCCTTATAGGCAAAATTGCTTTATTTCATGAAGGTTAGTCTACTTACACTATAACATTCAGGTTTGGATCATTCTCTGATAAGAAAATGCAAACTGCATATTAACCATTATTTTAATGCAGACAAGCAGTTTTTACATGCTTTACGAAAATTACGTGCAAATGACTCCGTATAGGCAAAAGTGCTTTATTTTACAAAGGCAAGTCTATTAACACTATAACATTCAGGTTTGGATAATTCTCTCATAAGAAAATTCAAACTGCATATTAACCATTATTTTAACGCCTACATGCAGTTTTTACATGCTTTATGACAATTAGGTGCAAATAAGTCCTTATAGGCAAAATTGCTTTATTTCATAAAGGTAAGTCTATTTAGACTATAGCATTCAGGTTTGGATCATTCTCTCATAAGAAAATGCAAACTGCATATTAACCATTATTTTAACGCAAACAAGCAGTTTTTACATGCTTTACGACAATTAGGTGCAAATGAGTCCTTATAAGCAAAATTGCTTTATTTCACAAAGGTAAGTTTACTTACACTAAAACATTCAGGTTTGGATCATTCTCTCATAAGAAAAAGCAAACTGCATATTAACCATTATTTTAACGCAGACAAGCAGTTTTTACATGCTTTATGACAATTAGGTGCAAATGAGTCCTTATAGGCAAAATTGCTTTATTTTATGAAGGTTAGTCTAATTACACTATAATATTCAGGTTTGGATCATTCTCTCATAAGAAAATGCAAACTGCATATTAACCATTATTTTAACGCAGACAAGCAGTTTTTACATGCTTCACGACAATTAGGTGCAAATGAGTCCTTATAGGCAAAAGTGCTTTATTTTACAAAGGCAAGTCTATTAACACTATAACATTCAGGTTTGGATCATTCTCTCATAAGAAAATTCAAACTGCATATTAACCATTATTTTAACGCACACATGCAGTTTTTACATGCTTTATGACAATTAGGGGCAAATGAGTCCTTATAGGCAAAATTGCTTTATTTCATGAAGGTAGGTCTATTTACACTATAACATTCAGGTTTGGATCATTCTCTGATGAGAAAATGCAAACTGCATATTAACCATTATTTTAATGCAGACAAGCAGTTTTTACATGCTTTACGAAAATTACGTGCAAATGACTCCTTATAGGCAAAAGTGCTTTATTTTACAAAGGTAAGTCTATTAACACTATAACATTCAGGTTTGGATCATTCTCTCATAAGAAAATTCAAACTGCATATTAACCATTATTTTAACGCATACATGCAGTTTTTACATGCTCTATGACAATTAGGTGCAAATAAGTCCTTATAGGCAAAATTGCTTTATTTCATAAAGGTTAGTCTATTTAGACTATAGCACTCAGGTTTGGATCATTCTCTCATAAGAAAATGCAAACTGCATATTAACCATTATTTTAACGCATACATGCTGTTTTTACATGCTTTATGACAATTAGGTGCAAATAAGTCCTTATAGGCAAAATTGCTTTATTTTATAAAGGTAAGTCTATTTAGACTATAGCATTCAGGTTTGGATCATTCTCTCATAAGAAAATTCAAACTGCAATTTAACCATTCTTTTAACGCAGACAAGCAGTTTTTACATGCTTTACGACAATTAGGTGCAAATGAGTCCTTATAGGCAAAATTGCTTTATTTCATGAAGGTTAGTCTACTTACACTATAACATTCAGGTTTGGATCATTCTCTCATAAGAAAATGCAAACTGCATATTAACCATTATTTTAACGCAGACAAGCAGTTTTTACATGCTTTACGACAATTAGGTGCAAATGAGTCCTTATAAGCAAAATTGCTGTATTTTATTAAGGTTAGTCTACTTACTATATAATATTCAGGTTTAGATCATTCTCTCATAAGAAAATGCAAACTGCAATTTAACCATTCTTCTAACGCAGACAAGCAGTTTTTACATCCTTTACGACAATTAGGTGCAAATGAGTCCTTATAGGCAAAATTGCTTTATTTCACAAAGGTAAGTTTATACACTAAAACATTTACGTTTGGATCATTCTCTCATAAGAAAATGCAAACTGCAATTTAACCATTCTTTTAATGCAGACAAGCAGTTTTTACATGCTTTATGACAATTAGGTGCAAATAAGTCCTTATAGGCAAAATTGCTTTATTTCATAAAGGTAAGTCTATTTACACTATAACATTCAGGTTTGGATCATTCTCTCATAAGAAAATGCAAACTGCAATTTAACCATTCTTTTAACGCAGATAAGCAGTTTTTACATGCTTTACGACAATTAGGTGCAAATGAGTCCTTATAGGCAAAATTGCTTTATTTTATGAAGGTAAGTCTATTTACACTATAATATTCAGGTTTGGATCATTCTCTCATTAGAAAATGCAAACTGCATATGAACCATTATTTTAACGCGAACAAGCAGTTTTTACATGCTTTACGACAATTAGGTGCAAATGAGTCCTTATAGGCAAAATTGCTTTATTTCATGAAGGTAAGTCTATTTACACTATAACATTCAGGTTTGGATTATTCTCTCATAAGAAAATGCGAACTGCATATTAACCATTATTTTAACGCAGACAAGCAGTTTTTACATGCTTTACGACAATTAGGTGCAAATGAGTCCTTATAGGCAAAATTGCTTTATTTCATGAAGGTTAGTCTACTTACACTATAACATTCAGGTTTGGATCATTCTCTGAAAAGAAAATGCAAACTGCATATTAACCATTATTTTAATGCAGACAAGCAGTTTTTACATGCTTTACGACAATTAGGTGCAAATGAGTCCTTATAGGCAAAATTGCTTTATTTCACAAAGGTAAGTTTAATTACACTAAAACATCCAGGTTTGGATCTTTCTCTCATAAGAAGAAGCAAACTGCATATTAACCATTATTTTAACGCATACAAGCAGTTTTTACATGCTTTATGACAATTAGGGGCAAATGAGTCCTTATAGGCAAAATTGCTTTATTTCATGAAGGTAGGTCTATTTACACTATAACATTCAGGTTTGGATCATTCTCTGATAAGAAAATGCAAACTGCATATTAACCATTATTTTAATGCAGACAAGCAGTTTTTACATGCTTTACGAAAATTACGTGCAAATGACTCCGTATAGGCAAAAGTGCTTTATTTTACAAAGGCAAGTCTATTAACACTATAACATTCAGGTTTGGATAATTCTCTCATAAGAAAATTCAAACTGCATATTAACCATTATTTTAACGCCTACATGCAGTTTTTACATGCTTTATGACAATTAGGTGCAAATAAGTCCTTATAGGCAAAATTGCTTTATTTCATAAAGGTAAGTCTATTTAGACTATAGCATTCAGGTTTGGATCATTCTCTCATAAGAAAATGCAAACTGCATATTAACCATTATTTTAACGCAAACAAGCAGTTTTTACATGCTTTACGACAATTAGGTGCAAATGAGTCCTTATAAGCAAAATTGCTTTATTTCACAAAGGTAAGTTTACTTACACTAAAACATTCAGGTTTGGATCATTCTCTCATAAGAAAAAGCAAACTGCATATTAACCATTATTTTAACGCAGACAAGCAGTTTTTACATGCTTTATGACAATTAGGTGCAAATGAGTCCTTATAGGCAAAATTGCTTTATTTTATGAAGGTTAGTCTAATTACACTATAATATTCAGGTTTGGATCATTCTCTCATAAGAAAATGCAAACTGCATATTAACCATTATTTTAACGCAGACAAGCAGTTTTTACATGCTTCACGACAATTAGGTGCAAATGAGTCCTTACAGGCAAAAGTGCTTTATTTACAAAGGCAAGTCTATTAACACTATAACATTCAGGTTTGGATCATTCTCTCATAAGAAAATTCAAACTGCATATTAACCATTATTTTAACGCATACATGCAGTTTTTACATGCTTTATGACAATTAGGGGCAAATGAGTCCTTATAGGCAAAATTGCTTTATTTCATGAAGGTAGGTCTATTTACACTATAACATTCAGGTTTGGATCATTCTCTGATGAGAAAATGCAAACTGCATATTAACCATTATTTTAATGCAGACAAGCAGTTTTTACATGCTTTACGAAAATTACGTGCAAATGACTCCTTATAGGCAAAAGTGCTTTATTTTACAAAGGCAAGTCTATTAACACTATAACATTCAGGTTTGGATCATTCTCTCATAAGAAAATTCAAACTGCATATTAACCATTATTTTAACGCATACATGCAGTTTTTACATGCTCTATGACAATTAGGTGCAAATAAGTCCTTATAGGCAAAATTGCTTTATTTCATAAAGGTTAGTCTATTTAGACTATAGCACTCAGGTTTGGATCATTCTCTCATAAGAAAATGCAAACTGCATATTAACCATTATTTTAACGCATACATGCTGTTTTTACATGCTTTATGACAATTAGGTGCAAATAAGTCCTTATAGGCAAAATTGCTTTATTTTATAAAGGTAAGTCTATTTAGACTATAGCATTCAGGTTTGGATCATTCTCTCATAAGAAAATTCAAACTGCAATTTAACCATTCTTTTAACGCAGACAAGCAGTTTTTACATGCTTTACGACAATTAGGTGCAAATGAGTCCTTATAGGCAAAATTGCTTTATTTCATGAAGGTTAGTCTACTTACACTATAACATTCAGGTTTGGATCATTCTCTCATAAGAAAATGCAAACTGCATATTAACCATTATTTTAACGCAGACAAGCAGTTTTTACATGCTTTACGACAATTAGGTGCAAATGAGTCCTTATAAGCAAAATTGCTGTATTTTATTAAGGTTAGTCTACTTACTATATAATATTCAGGTTTAGATCATTCTCTCATAAGAAAATGCAAACTGCAATTTAACCATTCTTCTAACGCAGACAAGCAGTTTTTACATCCTTTACGACAATTAGGTGCAAATGAGTCCTTATAGGCAAAATTGCTTTATTTCACAAAGGTAAGTTTATACACTAAAACATTTACGTTTGGATCATTCTCTCATAAGAAAATGCAAACTGCAATTTAACCATTCTTTTAACGCAGACAAGCAGTTTTTACATGCTTTATGACAATTAGGTGCAAATAAGTCCTTATAGGCAAAATTGCTTTATTTCATAAAGGTAAGTCTATTTACACTATAACATTCAGGTTTGGATCATTCTCTCATAAGAAAATGCAAACTGCAATTTAACCATTCTTTTAACGCAGATAAGCAGTTTTTACATGCTTTACGACAATTAGGTGCAAATGAGTCCTTATAGGCAAAATTGCTTTATTTTATGAAGGTAAGTCTATTTACACTATAATATTCAGGTTTGGATCATTCTCTCATTAGAAAATGCAAACTGCATATGAACCATTATTTTAACGCGAACAAGCAGTTTTTACATGCTTTACGACAATTAGGTGCAAATGAGTCCTTATAGGCAAAATTGCTTTATTTCATGAAGGTAAGTCTATTTACACTATAACATTCAGGTTTGGATCATTCTCTCATAAGAAAATGCGAACTGCATATTAACCATTATTTTAACGCAGACAAGCAGTTTTTACATGCTTTACGACAATTAGGTGCAAATGAGTCCTTATAGGCAAAATTGCTTTATTTCATGAAGGTTAGTCTACTTACACTATAACATTCAGGTTTGGATCATTCCCTGATAAGAAAATGCAAACTGCATATTAACCATTATTTTAATGCAGACAAGCAGTTTTTACATGCTTTACGACAATTAGGTGCAAATGAGTCCTTATAGGCAAAATTGCTTTATTTCACAAAGGTAAGTTTAATTACACTAAAACATCCAGGTTTGGATCTTTCTCTCATAAGAAGAAGCAAACTGCATATTAACCATTATTTTAACGCATACAAGCAGTTTTTACATGCTTTATGACAATTAGGGGCAAATGAGTCCTTATAGGCAAAATTGCTTTATTTCATGAAGGTAGGTCTATTTACACTATAACATTCAGGTTTGGATCATTCTCTGATAAGAAAATGCAAACTGCATATTAACCATTATTTTAATGCATGTAACGGAACGTTATATTTTGATCACCCTGTAATTCTTTTTGTTTTTTTTTGAAAGTTTGATTTTGTAGGATTGTACTGGTCAGTCAGTCGACAAAAAGATTCCTAATGATAAGGTCATATAAATCGATTTTTTTGATAAAAAGTTACTGAAATATATTTAGAATTTAAGTTAAAAATTTATAAATAAAATAAAATAACCAATACTTATTTATGTTAAAAATATTAAAATTACAAATAACAAAGTATATATGTATATATCTATTAAAAATCTACAAAAAACAAACAGAAATTAAAATTACGAAATCCAGTTTATATTAAAATAGCAAAAAATTAAAATTTATATTAAAATTGTGAAATCATACAATTATAAAATAAAACCAAAATTTATATCATATAAAATTAATAAAAATACAATTATTCTAAGGTAAGCGAATTATTTTATTATTAGTATAGATCAAGTTATTTTACCTTTCACGATTACGGAAAAGAGCCATTAACATAAGCCATTTGTTTTCCGGAGATGCTAATTGACCGATAAAATAAAAATTAATTTTGGAAAAGGCGTACATAACACCGTACGCTACATAAATGGGGGCTCAACCGGGATATTAGCATGTGGTAACAAATTTGGCATACTGTTATTTTATATATATAAATAAAAAAAAAAAAAAAATCTTAGTTATTATATATTCAATTAAAATTAGTTTTGGTAATGACTAGTCGTACACCTACCAGAGTTACTCGCAGCACAACGAGGAATCGGAACATGACCGATAACTCAAGTTTGCCAAATGAAGACTTAGCGTCACGGGGTTCTAATAGTTCACCCGAATTATCAACACATTCAATACCTATTGTAAATTCAGATAATCCAGTGGTTTTCCCAAGCATTGCAGGTAATACAACAGCTTCACAAATTAATCAACGAAATGATGTCAATAATTCCCAATTTGGAAATAGAATGGAAGAACGGGGTATATCAACACGCAGCACATTTCTAATGGATGAGCATGGTACATACAATGTGGAAATACCTGTTATGGATAATTTGAGGGAGTATTCTAATAATACAAATGTAATGCAATCTCAGGTAACATATTCTGATTCTAATTTCATTGCTCGTACAAATTTTAATAATTTGCAAAGAAATGATTATTCTGCTAATCAGGTAAATTCGATTAATCCAGTTGACAATATAGTATCAAGTAACACAATTAACGCACCAGTTGCAACCAATTTTGAACAAGTTCCAAATCGTGTTGATAATACAATCAATATGTTTAGAACACATTGCGACCTTGGAAATAATTCAAATAATTATTATGGAGCGAACACAAATGTAAATTTTATGAATTTGTCACGTCCGATTTGTCACAGTAATTATATTCAACAACCAGTCACTAATACTAGTAATTATCAAAATCTACCTCAATATCAAGCCTTTACGAATGGATACAATCAAAATTTAAATAAACTTAAATATGATTCCTATAATCACGGTTTGAATCAAAATCAGTTTAACAATTCGAACAATTTCCCGCTCAATTATAATTTTAATTGTCCAATAAAAATTAATTTACCACTCTTTTCTGATGAAAATGATGAGGATCCAATTGAATACTTACAAAAATTAGAAAATTATTTTAGATGTCAAAATATACCGGAGGCATATCAACTCATAATTGTAGAACAGTCGTTGTCTGATAAAGCTCTAAGGTGGTTTGGGGGTTTTCAAATGTTTTTTACTAACTACACTGAATTCAAAAATAATTTTCTATCAGAATACTGGGGCCTCAATAAGCAGCATAAAATAAGAATGCAACTATATTCGGATACCTATAATAATCAAAGGAAACAGTCTATGGCAGATTATTTTATAACCATTTATAGGAAAGCTAAGCAACTAAATCCACCATTACAAGATGTTGAAATCATTTCACTTATTAGAAGACACTTTCCCGTACATGTACAACGCGTTCTGTTGACTGCTACAATTGGTTCTTTTGTTGAAATTTATAATCTTTTAAAAGAATTGGATGAACTTGAAAGTTATAGACCATTTAATGCATATCGTCCAAATTCAAATAATTCATTCAACGCTAAAGATTCGCGCGATAATTTTGAACAAAATGCAAAGCCCGACCCTGTCAAATCTGCACAAACCAGTTATGACAATAAAAATAAAACTTCTAATTTCGTTAACACGTCTACATATCGGCAATCTAATAATAGATTTGTGAACCAAGGTGCTATTCCAAAAACTAGGATTAATTCTTTGGAAGTTAATTATGATTTTCCTTCTCAGTTTCCCGAAGGCGTTGAAACCAATTTTGATGCCAGTTCAAAAAACGGGTAAACTCCTTCTTCGACGATCTTGAAGAAGGAGATAATCAATCGTGCTCAAATCCTGATTGGTCAGAAAACGAAAACGATTTTTGTATTGAAATTGTTCCTGAATGTAAATCAGAGGATGATAGTGACTTAGATTCTAATCAAAACAATATTTTACCAATTTATACATTAATTCCTAATATTGAAAACGATCATTTTTTGATTAACAAATCACCTAAAATTTCGATAAGCATTGCTAACTGTTCTACGGAGGCGTTAGTAGATACTGGTTCTGAAATAACGGCTATTTCAGAAACACTCTTTAACTATTTAAATTCTGATAATAAAATTAATTGGATACCCGTATCTAAGTGTCGAGTCAGCGGTGCGATTGGCTTCAGAACATCAATGATACGAAAACAGATCATAGTAAATATAAAAATTAACAATATCGAAGTTAATTGTAAAATGTTTGTTGTGAACAGTTTGAGAACTGATGTTATATTGGGGTCTGACTTTCTTAGGGAGCATTCCGCAAAAATTAGTTACATTGATTGTGTTGTTAAATTTCGTATAAATGATATTGTAACAGAGGTTTCATTTTGTGATTCGGTCCCATGTCAGAGCCAGGAGCCTGTAAGGATGATTACACGTGACTCAAATTCTCCTAAATTAAGGCGAGACAATGATATGAGCCGCGAATTCATTAAGAATAATAAAAACCACTATACCGATTCCACATCAATTCTTAAAGCTGATAGTCAGAACTTACTGACTCTCGACTCAGAATTTAGTGATGTCTTCACTTCTTGTGAAATAGACTGCATTTACGACGATGACTACAATGCTGATATTACTTGTAATATTCAAGTTAATAATCTAGCTAAGTCACATAATATGATAAAAAATTCTAGTACTGATTCTGTCAGACTAAACCTTACGCCGACTTTATGCTATGACGTTGCTAAATACCAAAGTGTTGAGGCACGCTCTGCATCAACTCTACTTCATAGAGGTGATATGGAATTGGGAAGTGATAACAAAGCCGTCTGTGTACAACAAAATCACATCATTCGTGCCTTGTCTGGTGGAAACGAGTCCGGTAGTCAATTATCTTTCCGGGAAATTTTGAATAAATTAGCTCAATATAAAAATTGTACAAATAACGAACCACTAGCCGAACTATTGTATAATTATCGCGATATTTTCAATGATTCACCTGGTTGCGCGAATTGTTACACTCACAAACTTGAGCTTAATGATGTCTCTGTTTACAGGGGTCGTTTATATGGTATTCCTTATAAATTACGCGAAGCCGTAAACACGGAAATTAAAAATATGCTTTCTCAGGGTGTCATAGCTCGATGTAATACTCCGTATCTCAATAGTTTACACGTAGTCCCTAAAAAGGACGGCACTATACGTTTAGTCTTAGATGCGCGGGAGTTAAATAAACGTCTGATTTCAGAAACCAACCGCACTGAAAACATAGAACATTTGTTGCAAAGGTTTGAAAAAATTAAATATCTATCCGTTCTCGATTTGACAAAGTCTTTTTGGCAAATTCCAATTCTCAAAGAACACCAAAAGTATACTGGTTTCGTGGTAAATGGTAAATCGTATGTATTCACGAGAGTTCCTTTTGGAATATCTACTGCCACATCTGCCTTAATTTCTTGCTTAGAAAATGCTTTAGGTGATTTGTTACAATCGTTTGCGATTAGTTACGTTGATGATATACTAATCATATCACAATCTTACGACGATCATTTGAAGCATTTAAAGATGTTGTTTGAGCGCTTAAGAAATTGTGGCATAGTACTTAATTTTAACAAAAGCTCATTTTGCACCAAAGAAGTTCAGTTTTTGGGATACCTGATTTCTGCTGAGGGGATTCGGCCTTCCCCAGAACGCACCTTAGCTATAGAACACTTTCCAGTTCCCAAAAATAAAAAACAAGTGCAACAATTTCTTGGATTATGCAATTTTGACAGGAGATTTATTTATCAGTTTGCAAAAACTGCTAAACCATTATACGATTTGCTAAAAGAATCTAATAGTAAAGCTTTTTCTTGGTCAGTTGAAAATGAACTCGCTTTTCAGGAGTTGAAAATAAAATTTGTTTCTGTGACTTTATTAAAACACCCGATAATAGGTAAACCCTATTATATACAAATTGACGCTTCTTTTTATGCAGTTGCCGGTATTTTATTTCAAGTGACTGATAATAACAATAAAAATGTCCTAGCATTTTTCAGTAAAATATTAAAAGGCGCCCAAATTAATTATTCTATAGTGGAAAAGGAATTTTTGGCGTTGATAGAAGCCCTTGAAAAATGGCGTATGTTTTTGTATGGTGAAAGAGTGGTTGCCTACTCTGACTGTCAAGCTTTATCGCATCTTGTAAAAAAGGGTTGCATTTATAATAGCCGTTTGTTGCGTTGGGGTTTAAAAACGCAAGAATTTGATCTAACGGTTGAATACTGCCCCGGCAAAATAAATGTGGCTGCTGATGCATTAACCAGGTGTCTGGACACTACAAACTGCATTGACGGGTCCAAAGATTTAATCTACCATCTCTACCAGTTGAAATATATTAAATTACCAACTCATTTATGCAAATTATATAAAAATGTTGAGAAATTGCAAAGACAAGATAACCAGTGGTCTAATGTGATTAATTCTATTGCACAGAAAACGACTGAAAATGAAATTGTAAATTTAACTCCGAAATGTCCTTACGCCTTATATCTAAATATTCTATTTAAATACAATTTTATGAGTAAAAGCTGGCAACTTTGCTTACCCGAACAATTGGAATTTGAAACAATCAAATATTGGCATATAAGCTATGGACATCCAGGAATTAATAAACTGTATCACTTATTACGTAAACATATCTATTTCACAAATATGAGAGAAAAGATATCAAAATTCGTTAATTCGTGTATTCCCTGTTTAACAGCTAAATACCCTTCTCAATACTTGTACGGTCACATGAACCCTATCATTGTAAATGATAAAAACGAACTTTTATCAGTTGATGTTTTAGGACCCCTTACCCGTTCAACAGGTGGATGTTTGCACATTTTAGTCGTCCTAGATATGTTTACGAAATATGTCTCGTTATATCCGATGCGTAGAGCAACGACCAATGTCATGGTCAAAAAATTGATAAATTTATATTTTCCACAACATGGAAGGCCTAAAAAGGTCCTAACTGACAATGCGGCGTCCTTTCGTTCGCAGAAATGGGTGCGGCCTCTGGAAGACCTGGGGGTCAAAGTTATGTACACTTCTCCCTATACGCCAAAGTGCAATCCGGTGGAAAGATGTAATCGACAGGTTGGCACGTTGCTGCGTCTCTACTGTAATGGTCAACATTCGACATGGATGCGTAAATTGCCTGCTATTCAACGTTACATCAACGAGAACGTCCACGAAGTCACCCAGTGCATCCCACACGAACTGCAGTACGGTCAGAAAATCCGACCCCATCTTCAGCGTTTGATTGAGTATCCTGTTTCTGTTGGTGCCGATACAGATGACGACAATGTTCTTGTTAGACATCGTATTGAGCAAAAGGCTCGATATCGCCAAGCCTATCATCAAAGAAACCACAAGTGCGTTAGTTTATCGCCAGGTGATTTTGTTCTTATTAAAACGCATACTCTATCGTCATTAGTTGATGGAAAATGCAAAAAAATCGATTTATTGTACAAAGGTCCATACCGCATAAAAGTCTGTAAGGGAAACAATACTTATATTTTGCAAAAACTACAATCTGATAAAGAGTTGGGTCCTGTACACTTGGAACAATTGCGAAAAATTAATAGTGTAAATAATGGGTTTAATTTTGAAGTATAAAAAAAATAAAAAAAAAAAAAAAAAAAAATCTTTTTGAATATTTTTTTTTTTTTCTTCTCCGTCCTGGGGGATAATGTAACGGAACGTTATATTTTGATCACCCTGTAATTCTTTTTGTTTTTTTTTGAAAGTTTGATTTTGTAGGATTGTACTGGTCAGTCAGTCGACAAAAAGATTCCTAATGATAAGGTCATATAAATCGATTTTTTTGATAAAAAGTTACTGAAATATATTTAGAATTTAAGTTAAAAATTTATAAATAAAATAAAATAACCAATACTTATTTATGTTAAAAATATTAAAATTACAAATAACAAAGTATATATGTATATATCTATTAAAAATCTACAAAAAACAAACAGAAATTAAAATTACGAAATCCAGTTTATATTAAAATAGCAAAAAATTAAAATTTATATTAAAATTGTGAAATCATACAATTATAAAATAAAACCAAAATTTATATCATATAAAATTAATAAAAATACAATTATTCTAAGGTAAGCGAATTATTTTATTATTAGTATAGATCAAGTTATTTTACCTTTCACGATTACGGAAAAGAGCCATTAACATAAGCCATTTGTTTTCCGGAGATGCTAATTGACCGATAAAATAAAAATTAATTTTGGAAAAGGCGTACATAACACCGTACGCTACATGCAGACAAGCAGTTTTTACATGCTTTACGAAAATAACGTGCAAATGACTCCGTATAGGCAAAAGTGCTTTATTTTACAAAGGCAAGTCTATTAACACTATAACATTCAGGTTTGGATAATTCTCTCATAAGAAAATTCAAACTGCATATTAACCATTATTTAAACGCCTACATGCAGTTTTTACATGCTTTATGACAATTAGGTGCAAATAAGTCCTTATAGGCAAAATTGCTTTATTTCATAAAGGTAAGTCTATTTAGACTATAGCATTCAGGTTTGGATCATTCTCTCATAAGAAAATGCAAACTGCATATTAACCATTATTTTAACGCAAACAAGCAGTTTTTACATGCTTTACGACAATTAGGTGCAAATGAGTCCTTATAAGCAAAATTGCTTTATTTCACAAAGGTAAGTTTACTTACACTAAAACATTCAGGTTTGGATCATTCTCTCATAAGAAAAAGCAAACTGCATATTAACCATTATTTTAACGCAGACAAGCAGTTTTTACATGCTTTATGACAATTAGGTGCAAATGAGTCCTTATAGGCAAAATTGCTTTATTTTATGAAGGTTAGTCTAATTACACTATAATATTCAGGTTTGGATCATTCTCTCATAAGAAAATGCAAACTGCATATTAACCATTATTTTAACGCAGACAAGCAGTTTTTACATGCTTCACGACAATTAGGTGCAAATGAGTCCTTATAGGCAAAAGTGCTTTATTTTACAAAGGCAAGTCTATTAACACTATAACATTCAGGTTTGGATCATTCTCTCATAAGAAAATTCAAACTGCATATTAACCATTATTTTAACGCATACATGCAGTTTTTACATGCTTTATGACAATTAGGGGCAAATGAGTCCTTATAGGCAAAATTGCTTTATTTCATAAAGGTAAGTCTATTTAGACTATAGCAATCAGGTTTGGATCATTCTCTCATAAGAAAATGCAAACTGCATATTAACCATTATTTTAACGCAAACAAGCAGTTTTTACATGCTTTACGACAATTAGGTGCAAATTTGTCCTTATAGGCAAAATTGCTTTATTTCACAAAGGTAAGTTTACTTACACTAAAACATTCAGGTTTGGATCATTCTCTCATAAGAAAAAGCAAACTGCATATTAACCATTATTTTAACGCATACAAGCAGTTTTTACATGCTTTATGACAATTATTTTCAAATGAGTCTTTATAGGCAAAATTGCTTTATTTCTTGAAGGTAAGTCTATTTACATTATAACATTCAGGTTTAGATCATTCTCTCATAAGAAAATGCGAACTGCATATTAACCATTATTTTAACGCAGACAAGCAGTTTTTACATGCTTTACGACAATTAGGTGCACATGAGTCCTTATAGGCAAAATTGCTTTATTTCATGAAGGTTAGTCTACTTACACTATACCATTCAGGTTTGGATCATTCTCACATAAGAAAATGCAAACTGGATATTAACCACTATTTTAACGCATACATGCAGTTTTTACATGCTTTATGAGAATTAGGTGCATATGAGTCCTTATAGGCAAAATTGCTTTATTTCTTGAAGGTAAGTCTACTTACACTATAACATTCAGGTTTAGATCATTCTCTCATAAGAAAATGCAAACTGCAATTTAACCATTCTTTTAACGCAGACAAGCAGTTTTTACATGCTTTACGACAATTAGGTGCAAATGAGTCCTTATAGGCAAAACTGCTTTATTTCACAAAGGTAAGTTTACTTACACTAAAACATTCAGGTTTGGATCATTCTCTCATAAGAAAAAGCAAACTGCATATTAACCATTATTTTAACGCAGACAAGCAGTTTTTACATGCTTTACGACAATTAGGTGCAAATGAGTCCTTATAGGCAAAATTGCTTTATTTCATGAAGGTTAGTCTACTTACACTATAACATTCAGGTTTGGATCATTCTCGCATAAGAAAATGCAAACTGGATATTAACCACTATTTTAACGCATACATGCAGTTTTACATGCTTTATGACAATTAGGTGCAAATGAGTCCTTATAGGCAAAATTGCTTTATTTCATGAAGGTAAGTCTACTTACACTATAACATTCAGGTTTAGATCATTCTCTCATTAGAAAATGCAAACTGCAATTTAACCATTCTTTTAACGCAGACAAGCAGTTTTTACATGCTTTATGACAATTAGGTTCAAATAAGTCCTTATAAGAAAAATTGCTTTATTTTATAAAGGTAAGTCTATTTAGACTATAGCATTCAGGTTTGGATCATTCTCTCATAAGAAAATGCAAACTGCATATTACCCATTATTTTAACGCAGACAAGCAGTTTTTACATGCTTTACGACAATTAGGTGCAAATGAGTCCTTATAGGCAAAAGTGCTTTTTTTTACAAAGGCAAGTCTATTAACACTAAAACATTCAGGTTTGAATCATTCTCTCATAAGAAAAAGCGAGCTGAATATTAACCATTATTTTAACGCAGACAAGCAGTTTTTACATGCTTTACGTCAATTAGGTGCAAATGAGTCCTTATAGGCAAAATTGCTTTATTTAATGAAGCTAAGTCTCTTTACACTATAACATTCAGGTTTGGATCATTCTCTCATAAGAAAATGCGAACTGCATATTAACCATTATTTTAACGCAGACAAGCAGTTTTTACATGCTTTACGACAATTAGGTGCAAATGAGTCCTTATAGGCAAAATTGCTTTATTTCATGAAGGTAAGTCTATTTACACTATAACATTCAGGTTTGGATCATTCTCTCATAAGAAAATGCAAACTGCAATTTAACCATTCTTTTAACGCAGACAAGCAGTATTTACATGCTTTACGACAATTAGATGCAATTAATGAGTCCTTATAGGCAAAATTGCTTTATTTCATGAAGGTTAGTCAACTTTCACTATAACATTCAGGTTTGGATCATTCTCTCATAAGAAAATGCAAACTGCATATTAACCATTATTTAAACGCAGACAAGCAGTTTTTACATGCTTTACGACAATTAGGGGCAAATGAGTCCTTGTAGGCAAAATTGCTTTATTTAATGAAGGTTAGTCAACTTTCACTATAACATTCAGGTTTGGATCATTCTCTCATAAGAAAATGCAAACTGCATATTAACCATTATTTAAACGCAGACAAGCAGTTTTTACATGCTTTACGACAATTAGGTGCAATGAGTCCTTATAGGCAAAATTGCTTTATTTCATGAAGGTAAGTCTATTTACACTATAACATTCAGGTTTGGATCATTCTCTCATAAGAAAATGCAAACTGCAATTTAACCATTCTTTTAACGCAGACAAGCAGTTTTTACATGCTTTACGACAATTAGATGCAAATGAGTCCTTATAGGCAAAATCGCTTTATTTCATGAAGGTTAGTCAACTTTCACTATAACATTCAGGTTTGGATCATTCTCTCATAAGAAAATGCAAACTGCATATTAACCATTATTTAAACGCAGACAAGCAGTTTTTACATGCTTTACGACAATTAGGTGCAATGAGTCCTTATAGGCAAAATTGCTTTATCTCACAAAGATAAGTTTAATTACACTTAAACATTCAGGTTTGGATCATTCTCTCATAATAAAATGCAAACTGCATATTAACCATTCTTTTAACGCAGACAAGCAGTTTTTACATGCTTTACGACAATTAGGTGCAAATGAGCCCTTATAGGCAAAATTGCTTTATTTCACAAAGGTAAGTTTAATTACACTAAAACATTCAGGTTTGGATCATTCTCTCATAAGAAAAAGCAAACTGCATATTAACCATTATTTTAACGCATACAAGCAGTTTTTACATGCTTTATGACAATTAGGGGCAAATGAGTCCTTATAGGCAAAATTGCTTTATTTCATGAAGGTAAGTCTATTTACACTATAACATTCAGGTTTAGATCATTCTCTCATAAGAAAATGCAAACTGCATATTAACCATTATTTTAACGCAGACAAGCAGTTTTTACATGCTTTACGACAATTACGTGCAAATGAGTCCTTATAGGCAAAAGTGCTTTATTGTACAAAGACAAGTGTACTAACACTATAACATTCAGGTTTGGATCATTCTCTCATAAGAAAAAGCAAACTGCATATTAACCATTATTTTAACGCATACAAGCAGTTTTTACATGCTTTATGACAATTAGGGGCAAATGAGTCCTTATAGGCAAAATTGCTTTATTTCATGAAGGTAGGTCTATTTACACTATAGCATTCAGGTTTAGATCATTCTCTCATAAGAAAATTCGAACTGCATATTAACCATTATTTTAACGCAGACAAGCAGTTTTTACATGCTTTACGACAATTAGGTGCAAATGAGTCCTTATAGGCAAAATTGCTTTATTTCATGAAGGTTAGTCTATTTACACTATAACATTCAGGTTTGGATCATTCTCGCATAAGAAAATGCAAACTGGATATTAACCACTATTTTAACGCATACATGCAGTTTTACATGCTTTATGACAATTAGGTGCAAATGAGTCCTTATAGGCAAAATTGCTTTATTTCATGAAGGTAAGTCTACTTACACTATAACATTCAGGTTTAGATCATTCTCTCATTAGAAAATGCAAACTGCAATTTAACCATTCTTTTAACGCAGACAAGCAGTTTTTACATGCTTTATGACAATTAGGTTCAAATAAGTCCTTATAAGAAAAATTGCTTTATTTTATAAAGGTAAGTCTATTTAGACTATAGCATTCAGGTTTGGATCATTCTCTCATAAGAAAATGCAAACTGCATATTACCCATTATTTTAACGCAGACAAGCAGTTTTTACATGCTTTACGACAATTAGGTGCAAATGAGTCCTTATAGGCAAAAGTGCTTTTTTTTACAAAGGCAAGTCTATTAACACTAAAACATTCAGGTTTGAATCATTCTCTCATAAGAAAAAGCGAGCTGAATATTAACCATTATTTTAACGCAGACAAGCAGTTTTTACATGCTTTACGTCAATTAGGTGCAAATGAGTCCTTATAGGCAAAATTGCTTTATTTCATGAAGCTAAGTCTCTTTACACTATAACATTCAGGTTTGGATCATTCTCTCATAAGAAAATGCGAACTGCATATTAACCATTATTTTAACGCAGACAAGCAGTTTTTACATGCTTTACGACAATTAGGTGCAAATGAGTCCTTATAGGCAAAATTGCTTTATTTCATGAAGGTAAGTCTATTTACACTATAACATTCAGGTTTGGATCATTCTCTCATAAGAAAATGCAAACTGCAATTTTACCATTCTTTTAACGCAGACAAGCAGTATTTACATGCTTTACGACAATTAGATGCAATTAATGAGTCCTTATAGGCAAAATTGCTTTATTTCATGAAGGTTAGTCAACTTTCACTATAACATTCAGGTTTGGATCATTCTCTCATAAGAAAATGCAAACTGCATATTAACCATTATTTAAACGCAGACAAGCAGTTTTTACATGCTTTACGACAATTAGGGGCAAATGAGTCCTTGTAGGCAAAATTGCTTTATTTCATGAAGGTAAGTCTATTTACACTATAACATTCAGGTTTGGATCATTCTCTCATAAGAAAATGCAAACTGCAATTTAACCATTCTTTTAACTCAGACAAGCAGTTTTTACATGCTTTACGACAATTAGATGCAAATGAGTCCTTATAGGCAAAATCGCTTTATTTCATGAAGGTTAGTCAACTTTCACTATAACATTCAGGTTTGGATCATTCTCTCATAAGAAAATGCAAACTGCATATTAACCATTATTTAAACGCAGACAAGCAGTTTTTACATGCTTTACGACAATTAGGTGCAATGAGTCCTTATAGGCAAAATTGCTTTATTTCATAAAGGTAAGTCTATTTACACTATACATTCAGGCTTAGATCATTCTCCCATAAGAAAATGCGAACTGCATATTAACCATTATTTTAAAGCAGACAAGCAGTTTTTACATGCTTTACGACAATTAGGTGCAAATGAGTCCTTATAGGCAAAATTGCTTTATCTCACAAAGATAAGTTTAATAACACTTAATCATTCAGGTTTGGATCATTCTCTCATAATAAAATGCAAACTGCATATTAACCATTCTTTTAACGCAGACAAGCAGTTTTTACATGCTTTACGACAATTAGGTGCAAATGAGCCCTTATAGGCAAAATTGCTTTATTTCACAAAGGTAAGTTTAATTACACTAAAACATTCAGGTTTGGATCATTCTCTCATAAGAAAAAGCAAACTGCATATTAACCATTATTTTAACGCAAACAAGCAGTTTTTACATGCTTTACGACAATTACGTGCAAATGAGTCCTTATAGGCAAAAGTGCTTTATTGTACAAAGACAAGTGTACTAACACTATAACATTCAGGTTTGGATCATTCTCTCATAAGAAAAAGCAAACTGCATATTAACCATTATTTTAACGCATACAAGCAGTTTTTACATGCTTTATGACAATTAGGGGCAAATGAGTCCTTATAGGCAAAATTGCTTTATTTCATGAAGGTAGGTCTATTTACACTATAACATTCAGGTTTAGATCATTCTCTCATAAGAAAATTCGAACTGCATATTAACCATTATTTTAACGCAGACAAGCAGTTTTTACATGCTTTACGACAAATACGTGCAAATGAGTCCTTATAGGCAAAAGTGCTTTATTGTACAAAGACAAGTGTACTAACACTATAACATTCAGGTTTGGATCATTCTCTCATAAGAAAAAGCAAACTGCATATTAACCATTATTTTAACGCATACAAGCAGTTTTTACATGCTTTATGACAATTAGGGGCAAATTAGTCCTTATAGGCAAAATTGCTTTATTTCATGAAGGTAGGTCTATTTACACTATAACATTCAGGTTTAGATCATTCTCTCATAAGAAAATTCGAACTGCATATTAACCATTATTTTAACGCAGACAAGCGGTTTTTACATGCTTTACGACAATTAGGTGCAAATGAGTCCTTATAGGCAAAATTGCTTTATTTTATGAAGGTAGGTCTATTTACACTATAACATTCAGGTTTGGATCATTCTCTCATAAGAAAATGCAAACTGCATATTAACCATTATTTTAACGCAGACAAGCAGTTTTTACATGCTTTACGACAATTACGTGCAAATGACTCCTTATAGGCAAAAGTGCTTTATTTTACAAAGGCAAGTCTACTAACACTATAACATTCAGGTTTGGATCATTCTCTCATAAGTAAATTCAAACTGCATATTAACCATTATTTTAACGCATACATGCAGTTTTTACATGCTTTATGACAATTAGGTGCAAATAAGTCCTTATAGGCAAAATTGCTTTATTTCATAAAGGTAAGTCTATTTAGACTATAGCATTCAGGTTTGGATCATTCTCTCATAAGAAAATGCAAACTGCATATTAACCATTATTTTAAAGCATACAAGCAGTTTTTACATGCTTTATGACAATTAGATGCAAATGAATCCTTATAGGCAAAATTGCTTTATTTCATGAAGGTAGGTCTATATACACTATAACATTCAGGTTTGGATCATTCTCTCATAAGAAAATGCAAACTGCATATTAACCATTATTTTAACGCAGACAAGCAGTTTTTACATGCTTTACGACAATTACGTGCAAATGACTCCTTATATGCAAAAGTGCTTTATTTTACAAAGGCAAGTCTATTAACACTATAACATTCAGGTTTGGATCATTCTCTCATAAGAAAATTCAAACTGCATATTAACCATTATTTTAACGCATACATGCAGTTTTTACATGCTTTATGACAATTAGGTGCAAATAAGTCCTTATAGGCAAAATTGCTTTATTTCATAAAGGTAAGTCTATTTAGACTATAGCATTCAGGTTTGGATCATTCTCTCATAAGAAAATGCAAACTGCATATTAACCATTATTTTAACGCAAACAAGCAGTTTTTACATGCTTTACGACAATTAGGTGCAAATGAGTCCTTATAGGCAAAATTGCTTTATTTCATGAAGGTAAGTCTTCTTACACTATAACATTCAGGTTTAGATTATTCTCTCATAAGAAAATGCAAACTGCAATTTAACCATTCTTTTAACGCAGACAAGCAGTTTTTACATGCTTTACGACAATTAGGTGCAAATGAGTCCTTATAGGCAAAACTGCTTTATTTCACAAAGGTAAGTTTACTTACACTAAAACATTCAGGTTTGGATCATTCTCTCATAAGAAAAAGCAAACTGCATATTAACCATTATTTTAACTCATACAAGCAGTTTTTACATGCTTTATGACATTAGGTGCAATTGAGTCCTTATAGGCAAAATTGCTTTATTTTATGAAGGTTAGTCTAATTACACTATAATATTCAGGTTTGGATCATTCTCTCATAAGAAAATGCAAACTGCATATTAACCATTATTTTAACGCAGACAAGCAGTTTTTACATGCTTTACGACAATTAGGTGCAAATGAGTCCTTATAGGCAAAACTGCTTTATTTCACAAAGGTAAGTTTAATTACACTAAAACATTCAGGTTTGAATCATTCTCTCATAAGAAAAAGCAAGCTGCATATTAACCATTATTTTAACGCAGACAAGCAGTTTTTACATGCTTTACGACAATTAGGTGCAAATGAGTCCTTATAGGCAAAATTGCTTTATTTAATGAAGGTTAGTCTATTTACACTAAAACATTCAGGTTTGAATCATTCTCTCATAAGAAAAAGCAAACTGCATATTAACCATTATTTTAACGCAGACAAGCAGTTTTTACATGCTTTACGACAATTAGGTGCAAATGAGTCCTTATAGGCAAAATTGCGTTATTTCATGAAGGTTAGTCTACTTACACTATATCATTCAGGTATGGATCATTCTCTCATAAGAAAATGCAAACAGCATATTAACCATTATTTTAACGCAGACAAGCAGTTTTTACATGCTTTATGACAATTAGGTGGAAATGAGTCCTTATAGGAAAAATTGCTTTATTTCATAACGGTAAGTCTATTTACACTATAACATTCAGGTTTGGATCATTCTCTCAAAAGAAAATGCAAACTGCATATTAAATATTATTTTAACGCAGACAAGCAGTTTTTACATGCTTTACGTCAATTAGGTGCAAATGAGTCCTTATAGGCAAAATTGCTTTATTTCATGAAGCTAAGTTTCTTTACACTATAACATTCAGGTTTGGATCATTCTCTCATAAGAAAAAGCAAACTGCATATTAACCATTATTTTAATGCATACAAGCAGTTTTTACATGCTTTATGACAATTAGGGGCAAATGAGTCCTTATAGGCAAAATTGCTTTATTTCATGAAGGTTAGTCTACTTACACTATACAATTTAGGTTTGGATCATTCTCTCATAAGAAAATGCAAACTGCATATTAACCATTATTTTAACGCAGACAGGCAGTTTTTACATGCTTTACGACAATTAGGTGCAAATGAGTTCTTATAAGCAAAATTGCTTTATTTCATGAAGGGAAGTCTATTTAGACTATAGCATTCAGGTTTAGATCATTCTCTCATAAGAAAATGCAAACTGCATATTAACCATTATTTTAACGCAGACAAGCAGTTTTTACATGCTTTACGACAATTAGGTGCAAATGAGTCCTTATAGGCAAAATTGCTTTATTTCATGAAGGTTAGTCTATTTACACAATAACATTCAGGTTTGGATCATTCTCTCATAAGAAAATGCGAACTACATTTTAACCATTAATTCAACGCAGCCAAGCAGTTTTTACATGCTTTACGACAATTACGTGCAAATTAGTCCTTATAGGCAAAAGTGCTTTATTTTACAAAGGCAAGTCTATTAACACTATAACATTCAGGTTTGGATCATTCTCTCATAAGAAAATTCAAACTGCATATTAACCATTATTTTAACGCATACATGCAGTTTTTACATGCTTTATGACAATTAGGTGCAAATAAGTCCTTATAGGCAAAATTGCTTTATTTCATAAAGGTAAATCTATTTAGACTATAGCATTCAGGTTTGGATCATTTTCTCATAAGAAAAAGCAAACTGCATATTAACCATTATTTTAACGCATACAAGCAGTTTTTACATGCTTTATGACAATTAGATGCAAATGACTCCTTATAGGCAAAATTGCTTTATTTCATAAAGGTAGGTCTTATTACACTATGACATTTAGGTTTGGATCATTCTCTCATAAGAAAATGCAAACTGCATATTAACCATTATTTTAACGCAGACAAGCAGTTTTTACATGCTTTACGACAATTACGTGCAAAAGAGTCCTTATAGGCACAAGTGCTTTATTTTACAAAGGCAAGTCTATTAACACTATAACATTCAGGTTTGGATCATTCTCTCATAAGAAAAAGCAAACTGCATATTAACCATTATTTTAACGCATACAAGCAGTTTTTACATGCTTTATGACAATTAGTTGCAAATGAGTCCTTATAGGCAAAATTGCTATATTTCATGAAGGTTAGTCTATTTACACAATAACATTCAGGTTTGGATCATTCTCTCATAAGAAAATGCGAACTGCATATTAACCATTATTTTAACGCAGACAAGCAGTTTTTACATGCTTTACGACAATTAGGTGCAAATGAGTCCTTATAGGCAAAATTGCTTTATTTCATGAAGGTTAGTCTACTTACACTATACAATTCAGGTTTGGATCATTCTCTCATAAGAAAATGCAAACTGCATATTAACCATTATTTTAACGCAGACAGGCAGTTTTTACATGCTTTACGACAATTAGGTGCAAATGAGTTCTTATAGGCAAAATTGCTTTATTTCATGAAGGTAAGTCTATTTAGACTATAGCATTCAGGTTTAGATCATTCTCTCATAAGAAAATGCAAACTGCATATTAACCATTATTTTAACGCAGACAAGCAGTTTTTACATGCTTTACGACAATTAGGTGCAAATGAGTCCTTATAGGCAAAATTGCATTATTTCATGAAGGTTAGTCTACTTACACTATAATATTCAGGTTTAGATCATTCTCTCATAAGAAAATGCAAACTGCAATTTAACCATTCTTTTAACGCAGACAAGCAGTTTTTACATGCTTTACGACAATTAGGTGCAAATGAGTCCCTATAGGCAAAATTGCTTTATTTCACAAAGGTAAGTTTACTTACACTAAAACATTCAGGTTTGGATCATTCTCTCATAAGAAAAAGCAAACTGCATATTAACCATTATTTTAACGCATACAAGCAGTTTTTACATGCTTTATGACAATTAGGTGCAAATGAGTCCTTATAGGCAAAATTGCTTTATTTCATGAAGGTAAGTCAACTTACACTATAACATTCAGGTTTGGATCATTCTCTCATAAGAAAATGCAAACTGCATATTAAACATTATTTTAAAGCATACAAGCAGTTTTTACATGCTTTATGACAATTAAGGGCAAATGAGTCCTTATAGGCAAAATTGCTTTTTTTCATGAAGGTAAGTCTATTTACACTATGACATTCAGGTTTAGATCATTCTCTCATGATAAAATGCAAACTGCATATTAACCATTCTTTTAACGCAGACAAGCAATTTTTACATGCTTTACGACAATTAGGTGCAAATGAGTCCTTATAGGCAAATTTGCTTTATTTCACAAAGGTAAGTTTAATTACACTAAAACATTCAGGTTTGGATCATTCTCTCATAAGAAAAAGCAAACTGCATATTAACCATTATTTTAACGCATACAAGCTGTTTTTACATGCTTTATGACAATTAGGGGCAAATGAGTCCTTATAGGCAAAATTGCTTTATTTCATGAAGGTAGGTCTATTTACACTATAACATTCAGGTTTGGATCATTCGCTCATAAGAAAATGCAAACTGCATATTAACCATTATTTTAACGCATACATGCAGTTTTTACATGCTTTATGACAATTAGGTGCAAATAAGTCCTTATAGGCAAAATTGCTGTATTTCATGAAGGTAAGTCTATTAACACTATAACATTCAGGTTTGGATCATTCTCTCATAAGAAAATTTTAACTGCATATTAACCATTATTTTAACGCATACATGCAGTTTTTACATGCTTCACGACAATTACGTGCCAATTAGTCCTTATAGGCAAAAGTGCTTTATTTTACAAAGGCAAGTCTATTAACACTATAACATTCCGGTTTGGATCATTCTCTCATAAGAAAATTCAAACTGCATATTAACCATTATTTTAACGCATACATGCAGTTTTTACATGCTTTATGACAATTAGGTGCAAATAAGTCCTTATAGGCAAAATTGCTTTATTTCATAAAGGTAAGTCTATTTAGACTATAGCATTCAGGTTTGGATCATTCGCTCATAAGAAAATGCAAACTGCATATTAACCATTATTTTAACGCATACATGCAGTTTTTACATGCTTTATGACAATTAGGTGCAAATAAGTCCTTATAGGCAAAATTGCTGTATTTCATGAAGGTAAGTCTATTAACACTATAACATTCAGGTTTGGATCATTCTCTCATAAGAAAATTTAAACTGCATATTAACCATTATTTTAACGCATACATGCAGTTTTTATATGCTTTATGACAATTAGGTGCAAATAAGTCCTTATAGGCAAAATTGCTGTATTTCATGAAGGTAAGTCTATTTACACTATAACATTCAGGTTTAGATCATTCTCTCATAAGAAAATGCGAACTGCATATTAAACCATTATTTTAACGCAGACAAGCAGTTTTTACATGCTTTACGACAATTAGGTGCAAATGAGTCCTTATAGGCAAAAGTGCTTTATTTTACAAAGGCAAGTCTATTAACACTATAACATTCAGGTTTGGATCATTCTCTCATAAGGAAATTCAAACTGCATATTAACCATTATTTTAACGCATACATGCAGTTTTTACATGCTTTATGACAATTAGGTGCAAATAAGTCCTTATAGGCAAAATTGCTTTATTTCATAAAGGTAAGTCTATTTAGACTATAGCATTCAGGTTTGGATCATTCTCTCATAAGAAAATGCAAACTGCATATTATCCATTATTTTAACGCAGACAAGCAGTTTTTACATGCTTTACGACAATTAGGTGCAAATGAGTCCTTATAGGCAAAATTGCTTTATTTCACAAAGGTAAGTTTACTTACACTAAAACATTCAGGTTTGGATCATTCTCTCATAAGAAAAAGCAAACTGCATATTAACCATTATTTTAACGCATACAAGCAGTTTTTACATGCTTTATGGCAATTAGGTGCAAATGAGTCCTTATAGGCAAAAGTGCTTTATTTTACAAAGGCAAGTCTATTAACACTATAACATTCAGGTTTGGATCATTCTCTCATAAGAAAAAGCAAACTGCATATTAACCATTATTTTAACGCATACAAGCAGTTTTTACATGCTTTATGACAATTAGTTGCAAATGAGTCCTTATAGGCAAAATTGCTTTATTTCATGAAGGTTAGTCTATTTACACAATAACATTCAGGTTTGGATCATTCTCTCATAAGAAAATGCGAACTGCATATTAACCATTATTTTAACGCAGACAAGCAGTTTTTACATGCTTTACGACAACTAGGTGCAAATGAGTCCTTATAGGCAAAATTGCTTTATTTCATGAAGGTTAGTCTACTTACACTATACAATTCAGGTTTGGATCATTCTCTCATAAGAAAATGCAAACTGCATATTAACCATTATTTTAACGCAGACAGGCAGTTTTTACATGCTTTACGACAATTAGGTGCAAATGAGTTCTTATAGGCAAAATTGCTTTATTTCATGAAGGTAAGTCTATTTACACTATAACATTCAGGTTTAGATCATTCTCTCATAAGAAAATGCGAACTGCATATTAACCATTATTTTAACGCAGACATGCAGTTTTTACATGCTTTATGACAATTAGGTGCAAATGAGACCTTATAGGCAAAATTGCTTTATTTCATAAAGGTAAGTCTAATTACACTATAACATTTAGGTTTGGATCATTCTCTCATAAGAAAATGCAAACTGCATATTAACCGTTATTTTAACGCAGACAAGCAGTTTTTACATGCTTTATGACAATTAGATGCAAATGAATCCTTATAGGCAAAATTGCTTTATTTCATGAAGGTAGGTCTATATACACTATAACATTCAGGTTTGGATCATTCTCTCATAAGAAAAAGCAAACTGCATATTAACCATTATTTTAACGCATACAAGCAGTTTTTACATGCTTTATGACAATTAGTTGCAAATGAGTCCTTATAGGCAAAATTGCTTTATTTCATGAAGGTTAGTCTATTTACACAATAACATTCAGGTTTGGATCATTCTCTCATAAGAAAATGCGAACTGCATATTAACCATTATTTTAACGCAGACATGCAGTTTTTACATGCTTTATGACAATTAGGTGCAAATGAGACCTTATAGGCAAAATTGCTTTATTTCATAAAGGTAAGTCTAATTACACTATAACATTTAGGTTTGGATCATTCTCTCATAAGAAAATGCAAACTGCATATTAACCGTTATTTTAACGCAGACAAGCAGTTTTTACATGCTTTATGACAATTAGGGGCAAATGAGTCCTTATAGGCAAAATTGCTTTATTTCATGAAGGTAGGTCTATATACACTATAACATTCAGGTTTAGATCATTCTCTCATAAGAAAATGCAAACTGCATATTAACCATTAATTTAACGCAGACAAGCAGTTTTTACATGCTTCACGACAATTACGTGCAAATGACTCCTTATATGCAAAAGTGCTTTATTTTACAAAGGCAAGTCTATTAACACTATAACATTCAGGTTTGGATCATTCTCTCATAAGAAAATTCAAACTGCATATTAACCATTATTTTAACGCATACATGCAGTTTTTACATGCTTTATGACAATTAGGTGCAAATAAGTCCTTATAGGCAAAATTGCTTTATTTCATAAAGGTAAGTCTATTTAGACTATAGCATTCAGGTTTGGATCATTCTCTCATAAGAAAATGCAAACTGCATATTAACCATTATTTTAACGCAGACAAGCAGTTTTTTCATGCTTTACGACAATTAGGTGCAAATGAGTTCTTATAGGCAAAATTGCTTTATTTCATAAAGGTAAGTCTAATTACACTATAACATTTAGGTTTGGATCATTCTCTCATAAGAAAATGCAAACTGCATATTAACCGTTATTTTAACGCAGACAAGCAGTTTTTACATGCTTTATGACAATTAGATGCAAATGAGTCCTTATAGGCAAAATTGCTTTATTTCATGAAGGTAAGTCAACTTACACTATAACATTCAGGTTTGGATCATTCTCTCATAAGAAAATGCAAACAGCATATTAACCATTATTTTAACGCAGACAAGCAGTTTTTACATGCTTTACGACAATTAGGTGCAAATGAGTCCTTATAGGCAAAATTGCTTTTTTTCATGAAGGTGTAAGTCTATTTACACTATGACATTCAGGTTTAGATCATTCTCTCATGATAAAATGCAAACTGCATATTAACCATTCTTTTAACGCAGACAAGCAATTTTTACATGCTTTACGACAATTAGGTGCAAATGAGTCCTTATAGGCAAATTTGCTTTATTTCACAAAGGTTAGTTTAATTACACTAAAACATTCAGGTTTGGATCATTCTCTCATAAGAAAAAGCAAACTGCATATTAACCATTATTTTAACGCATACAAGCTGTTTTTACATGCTTTATGACAATTAGGGGCAAATGAGTCCTTATAGGCAAAATTGCTTTATTTCATGAAGGTAGGTCTATATACACTATAACATTCAGGTTTAGATCATTCTCTCATAAGAAAATGCAAACTGCATATTAACCATTAATTTAACGCAGACAAGCAGTTTTTACATGCTTCACGACAATTACGTGCCAATTAGTCCTTATAGGCAAAAGTGCTTTATTTTACAAAGGCAAGTCTATTAACACTATAACATTCCGGTTTGGATCATTCTCTCATAAGAAAATTCAAACTGCATATTAACCATTATTTTAACGCATACATGCAGTTTTTACATGCTTTATGACAATTAGGTGCAAATAAGTCCTTATAGGCAAAATTGCTTTATTTCATAAAGGTAAGTCTATTTAGACTATAGCATTCAGGTTTGGATCATTCGCTCATAAGAAAATGCAAACTGCATATTAACCATTATTTTAACGCATACATGCAGTTTTTACATGCTTTATGACAATTAGGTGCAAAAAAGTCCTTATAGGCAAAATTGCTGTATTTCATGAAGGTAAGTCTATTAACACTATAACATTCAGGTTTGGATCATTCTCTCATAAGAAAATTTAAACTGCATATTAACCATTATTTTAACGCATACATGCAGTTTTTATATGCTTTATGACAATTAGGTGCAAATAAGTCCTTATAAGCAAAATTGCTGTATTTCATGAAGGTAAGTCTATTTACACTATAACATTCAGGTTTAGATCATTCTCTCATAAGAAAATGCGAACTGCATATTAAACCATTATTTTAACGCAGACAAGCAGTTTTTACATGCTTTACGACAATTAGGTGCAAATGAGTCCTTATAGGCAAAAGTGCTTTATTTTAGAAGGGCAAGTCTATTAACACTATAACATTCAGGTTTGGATCATTCTCTCATAAGAAAATTCAAACTGCATATTAACCATTATTTTAACGCAGACAAGCAGTTTTTTCATGCTTTACGACAATTAGGTGCAAATGAATCCTTATAGGCAAAATTGCTTTATTTCACAAAGGTAAGTTTACTTACACTAAAACATTCAGGTTTGGATCATTCTCTCATAAGAAAAAGCAAACTGCATATTAACCATTATTTTAACGCATACAAGCAGTTTTTACATGCTTTATGGCAATTAGGTGCAAATGAGTCCTTATAGGCAAAATTGCTTTATTTTATGAAGGTAAGTCTAATTACCTTATAACATTCAGGTTTGGATCATTCTCTCATAAGAAAATGCAAACTGCAAATTAACCATTATTTTAACGCAGACAAGCAGTTTTTACATGCTTCACGACAATTAGGTGCAAATGAGTCCTTATAGGCAAAAGTGCTTTATTTCACAAAGGCAAGTCTATTAACACTATAACATTCAGGTTTGGATCATTCTCTCATAAGAAAATTTAAACTGCATATTAACCATTATTTTAACGCATACATGCAGTTTTTACATGCTTTATGACAATTAGGTGCAAATAAGTCCTTATATGCAAAATTGCTTTATTTCATAAAGGTAAGTCTACTTAGACTATAGCATTCAGGTTTGGATCATTCTCTCATTAAAAAATGCAATCTGCATATTAACCATTATTTTAACGCAGACAAGCAGTTTTTACATGCTTTACGACAATTAGGTGCAAATGAGTCCTTATAGGCAAAATTGCTTTATTTCACAAAGGTAAGTTTAATTACACTAAAACATTCAGGTTTGAATCATTCTCTCATAACAAAAAGCAAACTGCAATTTTCCCATTCTTTTAACGCAGACAAGCAGTTTTTACATGCTTTACGACAATTAGATGCAAATGAGTCCTTTTAGGCAAAATTGCTTTATTTCATGAAGGTTAGTCAACTTACACTATAACATTCAGGTTTGGATCATTCTCTCATAAGAAAATGTAAACTGCATATTAACCATTATTTTAACGCAGACAAGCAGTTTTTACATGCTTTACGACAATTAGGTGCAAATGAGTCCTTATAGGCAAAATTGCTTTATTTTATGAAGGTAAGTCTAATTACACTATAACATTCAGGTTTGGATCATTCTCTCATAAGAAAATGCAAACTGCATATTTTCCATTATTTTAACGCAGACAAGCAGTTTTTACATGCTTCACGACAATTAGGTGCAAATGAGTCCTTATAGGCAAAAGTGCTTTATTTTACAAAGGCAAGTCTACTAACACTATAACATTCATGTTTGGATCATTCTCTCATAAGAAAATTCAATCTGCATATTAACCATTATTTTAACGCATACCTGCAGTTTTTACATGCTTTATGACAATTAGGTGCAAATAAGTCCTTATAGGCAAAATTGCTTTATTTCATAAAGGTTAGTCAATTTAGACTATAGCATTCAGGTTTGGATCATTCTCTCATTAGAAAATGCAAACTGCATATTAACCATTATTTTAACGCAGACAAGCAGTTTTTACATGCTTTACGACAATTAGGTGCAAATGAGTCCTTATAGGCAAAATTGCTTTATTTCCCAAAGGTAAGTTTACTTACACTAAAACATTCAGGTTTGGATCATTCTCTCATTAGAAAAAGCAAACTGCATAGTAACCATTATTTTAACGCATACAAGCAGTTTTTACATGCTTTATGACAATTAGGTGCAAATGAGTCTTTATAGGCAAAATTGCTTTATTTCATGAAGGTAAGTCTAATTACACTATAACATTCAGGTTTGGATCATTCTCTCATAAGAAAATGTAAACTGCATATTAACCATTATTTTAACGCAGACAAGCAGTTTTTACATGCTTCACGACAATTAGGTGCAAATGAGTCCTTATAGGCAAAATTGCTTTATTTCACAGAGGTTAGTCTACTTACACTATAACATTCAGGTTTGGATCATTCTCTCATAAGAAAATGCAAACTGCATATTAACCATTATTTTAACGCATACAAGCAGTTTTTACATGCTTTATGACAATTAGGTGCAAATGAGTCCTTATAGGCAAAATTGCTTTATTTCATAAAGGTAAGTCTATTTACACTATAACATTCAGGTTTGGATCATTCTCTCATAAGAAAATGCAAACTGCATATAAACCATTATTTTAACGCAGACAAGCAGTTTTTACATGCTTTACGACAATTAGGTGCAAATGAGTCCTTATAGGCAAAATTGCTTTATTTTATGAAGGTAAGTCTAATTACACTATAACATTCAGGTTTGGATCATTCTCTCATAAGAAAATGCAAACTGCATATAAACCATTATTTTAACGCAGACAAGCAGTTTTTACATAATTTACGACAATTACGTGCAAATGAGTCCTTATAGGCAAAAGTGCTTTATTTTACAAAGGTTAGTTTACTTACACTAAAACATTCAGGTTTGGATCATTCTCTCATAAGAAAAAGCAAACTGCAATTTAACCATTCTTTTAACGCAGACAAGCAGTTTTTACATGCTATACGACAATTAGATGCAAATGAGTCCTTATAGGCAAAATTGCTTTATTTCATGAAGGTTAGTCAACTTACACTAAAACATTCAGGTTTGAATCATTCTCTCATAAGAAAAAGCAAACTGCAATTTTCCCATTCTTTTAACGCAGACAAGCAGTTTTTACATGCTTTACGACAATTAGATGCAAATGAGTCCTTTTAGGCAAATATGCTTTATTTCATGAAGGTTAGTCAACTTACACTATAACATTCAGGTTTGGATCATTCTCTCATAAGAAAATGCAAACTGCATATTAACCATTATTTTAACGCAGACAAGCAGTTTTTACATGCTTTACGACAATTAGGTGCAAATGAGTCCTTATAGGCAAAATTGCTTTATTTCACAAAGGTAAGTTTAATTACACTAAAACATTCAGGTTTGAATCATTCTCTCATAAGAAAAAGCAAACTGCAATTTTCCCATTCTTTTAACGCAGACAAGCAGTTTTTACATGCTTTACGACAATTAGATGCAAATGAGTCCTTTTAGGCAAATATGCTTTATTTCATGAAGGTTAGTCAACTTACACTATAACATTCAGGTTTGGATCATTCTCTCATAAGAAAATGTAAACTGCATATTAACCATTATTTTAACGCAGACAAGCAGTTTTTACATGCTTTACGACAATTAGGTGCAAATGAGTCCTTATAGGCAAAATTGCTTTTTTTCATGAAGGTAAGTCTATTTACACTATAACATTCAGGTTTAGATCATTCTCTCATAAGAAAATGCGAACTGCATATTAACCATTATTTTAACGCAGACAAGCAGTTTTTACATGCTTTATAACAATTAGGTGCAAATGAGTCCTTATAGGCAAAATTGTTTTATTTCATGAAGGTTAGTCTACTTACACTATAATATTCAGGTTTAGATCATTCTCTCATAAGAAAGGGCAAACTGCAATTTAACCATTCTTTTAACGCAGACAAGCAGTTTTTACATCCTTTACGACAATTAGGTGCAAATGAGTCCTTATAGGCAAAATTGCTTTATTTCACAAAGGTTAGTTTACTTACACTAAAACATTCAGGTTTGGATCATTCTCTCATAAGAAAAAGCAAACTGCATATTAACCATTATTTTAACGCAGACAAGCAGTTTTTTCATGCTTTACGACAATTAGGTGCAAATGAGTTCTTATAGGCAAAATTGCTTTATTTCATGAAGGTAAGTCTATTTACACTATAACATTCAGGTTTGGGTCATTCTATCATAAGAAAATGCAAACTGCAATTTAACCATTCTTTTAACGCAGACAAGCAGTTTTTACATGCTTTACGACAATTAGATGCAAATGAGTCCTTATAGGCAAAATTGCTTTATTTCATGAAGGTTAGTCTACACTATAACATTCAGGTTTGGATCATTCTCTCATAAGAAAATGCAAACTGCATATTAACCATTATTTTAACGCAGACAAGCAGTTTTTTCATGCTTTACGACAATTAGGTGCAAATGAGTTCTTATAGGCAAAATTGCTTTATTTCATGAAGGTAAGTCTATTTACACTATAACATTCAGGTTTAGATCATTCTCTCATAAGAAAATGCGAACTGCATATTAACCATTATTTTAACGCAGACATGCAGTTTTTACATGCTTTATGACAATTAGGTGCAAATGAGACCTTATAGGCAAAATTGCTTTATTTCATAAAGGTAAGTCTAATTACACTATAACATTTAGGTTTGGATCATTCTCTCATAAGAAAATGCAAACTGCATATTAACCGTTATTTTAACGCAGACAAGCAGTTTTTACATGCTTTATGACAATTAGATGCAAATGAATCCTTATAGGCAAAATTGCTTTATTTCATGAAGGTAGGTCTATATACACTATAACATTCAGGTTTGGATCATTCTCTCATAAGAAAATGCAAACTGCATATTAACCATTATTTTAACGCAGACAAGCAGTTTTTACATGCTTTACGACAATTACGTGCAAATGACTCCTTATATGCAAAAGTGCTTTATTTTACAAAGGCAAGTCTATTAACACTATAACATTCAGGTTTGGATCATTCTCTCATAAGAAAATTCAAACTGCATATTAACCATTATTTTAACGCATACATGCAGTTTTTACATGCTTTATGACAATTAGGTGCAAATAAGTCCTTATAGGCAAAATTGCTTTATTTCATAAAGGTAAGTCTATTTAGACTATAGCATTCAGGTTTGGATCATTCTCTCATAAGAAAATGCACACTGCATATTAACCATTATTTTAACGCAAACAAGCAGTTTTTACATGCTTTACGACAATTAGGTGCAAATGAGTCCTTATAGGCAAAATTGCTTTATTTCATGAAGGTAAGTCTACTTACACTATAACATTCAGGTTTAGATTATTCTCTCATAAGAAAATGCAAACTGCAATTTAACCATTCTTTTAACGCAGACAAGCAGTTTTTACATGCTTTACGACAATTAGGTGCAAATGAGTCCTTATAGGCAAAACTGCTTTATTTCACAAAGGTAAGTTTACTTACACTAAAACATTCAGGTTTGGATCATTTTCTCATAAGAAAAAGCAAATTGCATATTAACCATTATTTTAACTCATACAAGCAGTTTTTACATGCTTTATGACAATTAGGTGCAATTGAGTCTTTATAGGCAAAATTGCTTTATTTTATGAAGGTTAGTCTAATTACACTATAATATTCAGGTTTGGATCATTCTCTCATAAGAAAATGCAAACTGCATATTAACCATTATTTTAACGCAGACAAGCAGTTTTTACATGCTTTACGACAATTAGGTGCAAATGAGTCCTTATAGGCAAAACTGCTTTATTTCACAAAGGTAAGTTTAATTACACTAAAACATTCAGGTTTGAATCATTCTCTCATAAGAAAAAGCAAGCTGCATATTAACCATTATTTTAACGCAGACAAGCAGTTTTTACATGCTTCACGACAATTAGGTGCAAATGAGTCCTTATAGGCAAAATTGCTTTATTTAATGAAGGTTAGTCTATTTACACTAAAACATTTAGGTTTGAATCATTCTCTCATAAGAAAAAGCAAACTGCATATTAACCATTATTTTAACGCAGACAAGCAGTTTGTACATGCTTTACGACAATTAGGTGCAAATGAGTCCTTATAGGCAAAATTGCGTTATTTCATGAAGGTTAGTCTACTTACACTATAACATTCAGGTTTGGATCATTCTCTCATAAGAAAATGCAAACAGCATATTAACCATTATTTTAACGCAGACAAGCAGTTTTTACATGCTTTATGACAATTAGGTGGAAATGAGTCCTTATAGGAAAAATTGCTTTATTTTATAACGGTAAGTCTATTTACACTATAACATTCAGGTTTGGATCATTCTCCCAAAAGAAAATGCAAACTGCATATTAAATATTATTTTAACGCAGACAAGCAGTTTTTACATGCTTTACGTCAATTAGGTGCAAATGAGTCCTTATAAGCAAAATTGCTTTATTTCATGAAGGTTAGTCTACTTACACTATACAATTTAGGTTTGGATCATTCTCTCATAAGGAAATGCAAACTGCATATTAACCATTATTTTAACGCAGACAGGCAGTTTTTACATGCTTTACGACAATTAGGTGCAAATGAGTTCTTATAAGCAAAATTGCTTTATTTCATGAAGGTAAGTCTATTTAGACTATAGCATTTAGGTTTAGATCATTCTCTCATAAGAAAATGCAAACTGCATATTAACCATTATTTTAACGCAGACAAGCAGTTTTTACATGCTTTACGACAATTAGGTGCAAATGAGTCCTTATAGGCAAAATTGCTTTATTTCATGAAGGTTAGTCTATTTACACAATAACATTCAGGTTTGGACCATTCTCTCATAAGAAAATGCGAACTGCATATTAACCATTAATTCAACGCAGCCAAGCAGTTTTTACATGCTTTACGACAATTACGTGCAAATTAGTCCTTATAGGCAAAAGTGCTTTATTTTACAAAGGCAAGTCTATTAACACTATAACATTCAGGTTTGGATCATTCTCTCATAAGAAAATTCAAACTGCATATTAACCATTATTTTAACGCATACATGCAGTTTTTACATGCTTTATGACAATTAGGTGCAAATATGTCCTTATAGGCAAAATTGCTTTATTTCATAAAGGTAAGTCTATTTAGACTCTAGCATTCAGGTTTGGATCATTCTCTCATAAGAAAATGCAAACTGCATATTAACCATTATTTTAACGCATACAAGCAGTTTTTACATGCTTTATGACAATTAGATGCAAATGACTCCTTATAGGCAAAATTGCTTTATTTCATAAAGGTAGGTTTTATTACACTATGACATTTAGGGTTGAATCATTCTCTCATAAGAAAATGCAAACTGCATATTAACCATTATTTTAACGCAGACAAGCAGTTTTTACATGCTTTACGACAATTACGTGCAAAAGAGTCCTTATAGGCAAAAGTGCTTTATTTTACAAAGGCAAGTCTATTAACACTATAACATTCAGGTTTGGATCATTCTCTCATAAGAAAAAGCAAACTGCATATTAACCATTATTTTAACGCATACAAGCAGTTTTTACATGCTTTATGACAATTAGTTGCAAATGAGTCCTTATAGGCAAAATTGCTTTATTTCATGAAGGTTAGTCTATTTACACAATAACATTCAGGTTTGGATCATTCTCTCATAAGAAAATGCGAACTGCATATTAACCATTATTTTAACGCAGACAAGCAGTTTTTACATGCTTTACGACAACTAGGTGCAAATGAGTCCTTATAGGCAAAATTGCTTTATTTCATGAAGGTTAGTCTACTTACACTATACAATTCAGGTTTGGATCATTCTCTCATAAGAAAATGCAAACTGCATATTAACCATTATTTTAACGCAGACAGGCAGTTTTTACATGCTTTACGACAATTAGGTGCAAATGAGTTCTTATAGGCAAAATTGCTTTATTTCATGAAGGTAAGTCTATTTACACTATAACATTCAGGTTAAGATCATTCTCTCATAAGAAAATGCGAACTGCATATTAACCATTATTTTAACGCAGACATGCAGTTTTTACATGCTTTATGACAATTAGGTGCAAATGAGACCTTATAGGCAAAATTGCTTTATTTCATAAAGGTAAGTCTAATTACACTATAACATTTAGGTTTGGATCATTCTCTCATAAGAAAATGCAAACTGCATATTAACCGTTATTTTAACGCAGACAAGCAGTTTTTACATGCTTTATGACAATTAGATGCAAATGAATCCTTATAGGCAAAATTGCTTTATTTCATGAAGGTAGGTCTATATACACTATAACATTCAGGTTTGGATCATTCTCTCATAAGAAAAAGCAAACTGCATATTAACCATTATTTTAACGCATACAAGCAGTTTTTACATGCTTTATGACAATTAGTTGCAAATGAGTCCTTATAGGCAAAATTGCTTTATTTCATGAAGGTTAGTCTATTTACACAATAACATTCAGGTTTGGATCATTCTCTCATAAGAAAATGCGAACTGCATATTAACCATTATTTTAACGCAGACAAGCAGTTTTTACATGCTTTACGACAACTAGGTGCAAATGAGTCCTTATAGGCAAAATTGCTTTATTTCATGAAGGTTAGTCTACTTACACTATACAATTCAGGTTTGGATCATTCTCTCATAAGAAAATGCAAACTGCATATTAACCATTATTTTAACGCAGACAGGCAGTTTTTACATGCTTTACGACAATTAGGTGCAAATGAGTTCTTATAGGCAAAATTGCTTTATTTCATGAAGGTTAGTCTATTTACACAATAACATTCAGGTTTGGATCATTCTCTCATAAGAAAAAGCAAACTGCATATTAACCATTATTTTAACGCATACAAGCAGTTTTTACATGTTTTATGACAATTAGGTGCAAATGAGTCCTTATAGGCAAAATTGCTTTATTTCATGAAGGTAAGTCTATTTACACTATAACATTCAGGTTTGGGTCATTCTATCATAAGAAAATGCAAACTGCAATTTAACCATTCTTTTAACGCAGACAAGCAGTTTTTACATGCTTTACGACAATTAGATGCAAATGAGTCCTTATAGGCAAAATTGCTTTATTTCATGAAGGTTAGTCTACACTATAACATTCAGGTTTGGATCATTCTCTCATAAGAAAATGCAAACTGCATATTAACCATTATTTTAACGCAGACAAGCAGTTTTTTCATGCTTTACGACAATTAGGTGCAAATGAGTTCTTATAGGCAAAATTGCTTTATTTCATGAAGGTAAGTCTATTTACACTATAACATTCAGGTTTAGATCATTCTCTCATAAGAAAATGCGAACTGCATATTAACCATTATTTTAACGCAGACATGCAGTTTTTACATGCTTTATGACAATTAGGTGCAAATGAGACCTTATAGGCAAAATTGCTTTATTTCATAAAGGTAAGTCTAATTACACTATAACATTTAGGTTTGGATCATTCTCTCATAAGAAAATGCAAACTGCATATTAACCGTTATTTTAACGCAGACAAGCAGTTTTTACATGCTTTATGACAATTAGATGCAAATGAATCCTTATAGGCAAAATTGCTTTATTTCATGAAGGTAGGTCTATATACACTATAACATTCAGGTTTGGATCATTCTCTCATAAGAAAATGCAAACTGCATATTAACCATTATTTTAACGCAGACAAGCAGTTTTTACATGCTTTACGACAATTACGTGCAAATGACTCCTTATATGCAAAAGTGCTTTATTTTACAAAGGCAAGTCTATTAACACTATAACATTCAGGTTTGGATCATTCTCTCATAAGAAAATTCAAACTGCATATTAACCATTATTTTAACGCAAACAAGCAGTTTTTACATGCTTTACGACAATTAGGTGCAAATGAGTCCTTATAGGCAAAATTGCTTTATTTCATGAAGGTAAGTCTACTTACACTATAACATTCAGGTTTAGATTATTCTCTCATAAGAAAATGCAAACTGCAATTTAACCATTCTTTTAACGCAGACAAGCAGTTTTTACATGCTTTACGACAATTAGGTGCAAATGAGTCCTTATAGGCAAAACTGCTTTATTTCACAAAGGTAAGTTTACTTACACTAAAACATTCAGGTTTGGATCATTTTCTCATAAGAAAAAGCAAATTGCATATTAACCATTATTTTAACTCATGCAAGCAGTTTTTACATGCTTTATGACAATTAGGTGCAATTGAGTCCTTATAGGCAAAATTGCTTTATTTTATGAAGGTTAGTCTAATTACACTATAATATTCAGGTTTGGATCATTCTCTCATAAGAAAATGCAAACTGCATATTAACCATTATTTTAACGCAGACAAGCAGTTTTTACATGCTTTACGACAATTAGGTGCAAATGAGTCCTTATAGGCAAAACTGCTTTATTTCACAAAGGTAAGTTTAATTACACTAAAACATTCAGGTTTGAATCATTCTCTCATAAGAAAAAGCAAGCTGCATATTAACCATTATTTTAACGCAGACAAGCAGTTTTTACATGCTTTACGACAATTAGGTGCAAATGAGTCCTTATAGGCAAAATTGCTTTATTTAATGAAAGTTAGTCTATTTACACTAAAACATTCAGGTTTGAATCATTCTCTCATAAGAAAAAGCAAACTGCATATTAACCATTATTTTAACGCAGACAGGCAGTTTGTACATGCTTTACGACAATTAGGGGCAAATGAGTCCTTATAGGCAAAATTGCGTTATTTCATGAAGGTTAGTCTACTTACACTATAACATTCAGGTTTGGATCATTCTCTCATAAGAAAATGCAAACTGCATATTAACCATTATTTTAACGCATACAAGCAGTTTTTACATGCTTTATGACAATTAGATGCAAATGACTCCTTATAGGCAAAATTGCTTTATTTCATAAAGGTAGGTTTTATTACACTATGACATTTAGGGTTGGATCATTCTCTCATAAGAAAATGCAAACTGCATATTAACCATTATTTTAACGCAGACAAGCAGTTTTTACATGCTTTACGACAATTACGTGCAAAAGAGTCCTTATAGGCAAAAGTGCTTTATTTTACAAAGGCAAGTCTATTAACACTATAACATTCAGGTTTGGATCATTCTCTCATAAGAAAAAGCAAACTGCATATTAACCATTATTTTAACGCATACAAGCAGTTTTTACATGCTTTATGACAATTAGTTGCAAATGAGTCCTTATAGGCAAAATTGCTTTATTTCATGAAGGTTAGTCTATTTACACAATAACATTCAGGTTTGGATCATTCTCTCATAAGAAAATGCGAACTGCATATTAACCATTATTTTAACGCAGACAAGCAGTTTTCACATGCTTTACGACAACTAGGTGCAAATGAGTCCTTATAGGCAAAATTGCTTTATTTCATGAAGGTTAGTCTACTTACACTATACAATTTAGGTTTGGATCATTCTCACATAAGAAAATGCAAACTGCATATTAACCATTATTTTAACGCAGACAGGCAGTTTTTACATGCTTTACGACAATTAGGTGCAAATGAGTTCTTATAGGCAAAATTGCTTTATTTCATGAAGGTAAGTCTATTTACACTATAACATTCAGGTTTAGATCATTCTCTCATAAGAAAATGCGAACTGCATATTAACCATTATTTTAACGCAGACATGCAGTTTTTACATGCTTTATGACAATTAGGTGCAAATGAGACCTTATAGGCAAAATTGCTTTATTTCATAAAGGTAAGTCTAATTACACTATAACATTTAGGTTTGGATCATTCTCTCATAAGAAAATGCAAACTGCATATTAACCGTTATTTTAACGCAGACAAGCAGTTTTTACATGCTTTATGACAATTAGATGCAAATGAATCCTTATAAGCAAAATTGCTTTATTTCATGAAGGTAGGTCTATATACACTATAACATTCAGGTTTGGATCATTCTCTCATAAGAAAAAGCAAACTGCATATTAACCATTATTTTAACGCATACAAGCAGTTTTTACATGCTTTATGACAATTAGTTGCAAATGAGTCCTTATAGGCAAAATTGCTTTATTTCATGAAGGTTAGTCTATTTACACAATAACATTCAGGTTTGGATCATTCTCTCATAAGAAAATGCGAACTGCATATTAACCATTATTTTAACGCAGACAAGCAGTTTTTACATGCTTTACGACAACTAGGTGCAAATGAGTCCTTATAGGCAAAATTGCTTTATTTCATGAAGGTTAGTCTACTTACACTATACAATTCAGGTTTGGATCATTCTCTCATAAGAAAATGCAAACTGCATATTAACCATTATTTTAACGCAGACAGGCAGTTTTTACATGCTTTACGACAATTAGGTGCAAATGAGTTCTTATAGGCAAAATTGCTTTATTTCATGAAGCTTAGTCTATTTACACAATAACATTCAGGTTTGGATCATTCTCTCATAAGAAAAAGCAAACTGCATATTAACCATTATTTTAACGCATACAAGCAGTTTTTACATGTTTTATGACAATTAGGTGCAAATGAGTCCTTATAGGCAAAATTGCTTTATTTCATGAAGGTAAGTCTATTTACACTATAACATTCAGGTTTGGGTCATTCTATCATAAGAAAATGCAAACTGCAATTTAACCATTCTTTTAACGCAGACAAGCAGTTTTTACATGCTTTACGACAATTAGATGCAAATGAGTCCTTATAGGCAAAATTGCTTTATTTCATGAAGGTTAGTCTACACTATAACATTCAGGTTTGGATCATTCTCTCATAAGAAAATGCAAACTGCATATTAACCATTATTTTAACGCAGACAAGCAGTTTTTTCATGCTTTACGACAATTAGGTGCAAATGAGTTCTTATAGGCAAAATTGCTTTATTTCATGAAGGTAAGTCTATTTACACTATAACATTCAGGTTTAGATCATTCTCTCATAAGAAATTGCGAACTGCATATTAACCATTATTTTAACGCAGACATGCAGTTTTTACATGCTTTATGACAATTAGGTGCAAATGAGACCTTATAGGCAAAATTGCTTTATTTCATATAGGTAAGTCTAATTACACTATAACATTTAGGTTTGGATCATTCTCTCATAAGAAAATGCAAACTGCATATTAACCGTTATTTTAACGCAGACAAGCAGTTTTTACATGCTTTATGACAATTAGATGCAAATGAATCCTTATAGGCAAAATTGCTTTATTTCATGAAGGTAGGTCTATATACACTATAACATTCAGGTTTGGATCATTCTCTCATAAGAAAATGCAAACTGCATATTAACCATTATTTTAACGCAGACAAGCAGTTTTTACATGCTTTACGACAATTACGTGCAAATGACTCCTTATATGCAAAAGTGCTTTATTTTACAAAGGCAAGTCTATTAACACTATAACATTCAGGTTTGGATCATTCTCTCATAAGAAAATTCAAACTGCATATTAACCATTATTTTAACGCATACATGCAGTTTTTACATGCTTTATGACAATTAGGTGCAAATAAGTCCTTATAGGCAAAATTGCTTTATTTCATAAAGGTAAGTCTATTTAGACTATAGCATTCAGGTTTGGATCATTCTCTCATAAGAAAATGCAAACTGCATATTAACCATTATTTTAACGCAAACAAGCAGTTTTTACATGCTTTACGACAATTAGGTGCAAATGAGTCCTTATAGGCAAAATTGCTTTATTTCATGAAGGTAAGTCTACTTACACTATAACATTCAGGTTTAGATTATTCTCTCATAAGAAAATGCAAACTGCAATTTAACCATTCTTTTAACGCAGACAAGCAGTTTTTACATGCTTTACGACAATTAGGTGCAAATGAGTCCTTATAGGCAAAACTGCTTTATTTCACAAAGGTAAGTTTACTTACACTAAAACATTCAGGTTTGGATCATTTTCTCATAAGAAAAAGCAAATTGCATATTAACCATTATTTTAACTCATACAAGCAGTTTTTACATGCTTTATGTCAATTAGGTGCAATTGAGTCCTTATAGGCAAAATTGCTTTATTTTATGAAGGTTAGTCTAATTACACTATAATATTCAGGTTTGGATCATTCTCTCATAAGAAAATGCAAACTGCATATTAACCATTATTTTAACGCAGACAAGCAGTTTTTACATGCTTTACGACAATTAGGTGCAAATGAGACCTTATAGGCAAAACTGCTTTATTTCACAAAGGTAAGTTTAATTACACTAAAACATTCAGGTTTGAATCATTCTCTCATAAGAAAAAGCATGCTGCATATTAACCATTATTTTAACGCAGACAAGCAGTTTTTACATGCTTTACGACAATTAGGTGCAAATGAGTCCTTATAGGCAAAATTGCTTTATTTAATGAAGGTTAGTCTATTTACACTAAAACATTCAGGTTTGAATCATTCTCTCATAAGAAAAAGCAAACTGCATATTAACCATTATTTTAACGCAGACAAGCAGTTTGTACATGCTTTACGACAATTAGGTGCAAATGAGTCCTTATAGGCAAAATTGCGTTATTTCATGAAGGTTAGTCTACTTACACTATAACATTCAGGTTTGGATCATTCTCTCATAAGAAAATGCAAACAGCATATTAACCATTATTTTAACGCAGACAAGCAGTTTTTACATGCTTTATGACAATTAGGTGGAAATGAGTCCTTATAGGAAAAATTGCTTTATTTCATAACGGTAAGTCTATTTACACTATAACATTCAGGTTTGGATCATTCTCCCAAAAGAAAATGCAAACTGCATATTAAATATTATTTTAACGCAGACAAGCAGTTTTTACATGCTTTACGTCAATTAGGTGCAAATGAGTCCTTATAGGCAAAATTGCTTTATTTTATGAAGGTTAGTCTACTTACACTATACAATTTAGGTTTGGATCATTCTCTCATAAGAAAATGCAAACTGCATATTAACCATTATTTTAACGCAGACAGGCAGTTTTTACATGCTTTACGACAATTAGGTGCAAATGAGTTCTTATAAGCAAAATTGCTTTATTTCATGAAGGTAAGTCTATTTAGACTATAACATTCAGGTTTGGATCATTCTCTCATAAGAAAATGCAAACTGCAATTTTCCCATTCTTTTAACGCAGACAAGCAGTTTTTACATGCTTTACGACAATTAGATGCAAATGAGTCCTTATAGGCAAAATTGCTTTATTTCATGAAGGTAGGTCTATTTACACTATAACATTCAGGTTTAGATCATTCTCTCATAAGAAAATGCAAACTGCAATTTAACCATTCTTTTAACGCAGACAAGCAGTTTTTACATGCTTTACGACAATTAGGTGCAAATGAGTCCCTATAGGCAAAATTGCTTTATTTCACAAAGGTAAGTTTACTTACACTAAAACATTCAGGTTTGGATCATTCTCTCATAAGAAAAAGCAAACTGCATATTAACCATTATTTTAACGCATACAAGCAGTTTTTACATGCTTTATGACAATTAGGTGCAAATGAATCCTTATAGGCAAAATTGCTTTATATCATGAAGGTAAGTCTATTTATACTATAACATTCAGGTATGGATCATTCTCTCATAAGAAAATGCAAACTGCAATTTTCCCATTCTTTTAACGCAGACAAGCAGTTTTTACATGCTTTACGACAATTAGATGCAAATGAGTCCTTATAGGCAAAATTGCTTTATTTCATGAAGGTAAGTCAACTTACACTATAACATTCAGGTTTGGATCATTCTCTCATAAGAAAATGCAAACTGCATATTAACCATTATTTTAACGCAGACAAGCAGTTTTTACATGCTTTACGACAATTAGGTGCAAATGAGTCCTTATAGGCAAAATTGCTTTTTTTCATGAAGGTAAGTCTATTTACACTATAACATTCAGGTGTAGATCATTCTCTCATGAGAAAATGCAAACTGCATATTAACCATTCTTTTAACGCAGACAAGCAATTTTTACATGCTTTACGACAATTAGGTGCAAATGAGTCCTTATAGGCAAATTTGCTTTATTTCACAAAGGTAAGTTTAATTACACTAAAACATTCAGGTTTGGATCATTCTCTCATAAGAAAAAGCAAACTGCATATTAACCATTATTTTAACGCATACAAGCTGTTTTTACATGCTTTATGACAATTAGGGGCAAATGAGTCCTTATAGGCAAAATTGCTTTATTTCATGAAGGTAGGTCTATTTACACTATAACATTCAGGTTTAGATCATTCTCTCATAAGAAAATGCAAACTGCATATTAACCATTAATTTAACGCAGACAAGCAGTTTTTACATGCTTCACGACAATTACGTGCCAATTAGTCCTTATAGGCAAAAGTGCTTTATTTTACAAAGGCAAGTCTATTAACACTATAACATTCCGGTTTGGATCATTCTCTCATAAGAAATATCAAACTGCATATTAACAATTATTTTAACGCAGACAAGCAGTTTTTACATGCTTTACGACAATTAGGTGCAAATGAGTCCTTATAGGCAAAATTGCTTTATTTCATGAAGGTAAGTCTACTTACACTATAACATTCAGGTTTAGATCATTCTCTCATAAGAAAATGCAAACTGCAATTTAACCATTATTTTAACGCAGACAAGCGGTTTTTACATGCTTCACGACAAATAGGTGCAAATGAGTCCTTATAGGCAAAATTGCTTTATTTCATGAAGGTAAGTCTATTTACACTATAACATTCAGGTTTAGATCATTCTCACATAAGAAAATGCAAACTGCATATTAACCATTATTTTAACGCAGACAAGCAGTTTTTACATGCTTTACGACAATTAGGTGCAAATGAGTCCTTATGAGCAAAATTGCTTTATTTCATGATGGTTAGTCTACTTACACTATAATATTCAGGTTTAGATCATTCTCTCATAAGAAAATGCAAACTGCATACAAACCATTATTTTAACGCAGACAAGCAGTTTTTACATGCTTTACGACAATTAGGTGCAAATGAGTCCTTATAGGCAAAATTGCTTTATTTTATTAAGGTAAGTCTAATTACACTACAACATTCAGGTTTGGATCATTCTCTCATAAGAAAATTCAATCTGCATATTAACCTTTATTTTAACGCATACATGCAGTTTTTACATGCTTTATGACAATTAGGTGCAAATAAGTCCTTATAGGCAAAATTGCTTTATTTCATAAAGGTAAGTCTATTTAGACTATAGCATTCAGGTTTGGATCATTCTCTCATAAGAAAATGCAAACTGCATAGTAACCATTATTTTAACGCATACAAGCAGTTTATACATGCTTTATGACAATTAGGTGCAAATGAGTCTTTATAGGCAAAATTGCTTTATTTCATGAAGGTAAGTCTAATTACACTATAACATTCAGGTTTGGATCATTCTCTCATAAGAAAATGTAAACTGCATATTAACCATTATTTTAACGCAGACAAGCAGTTTTTACATGCTTCACGACAATTAGGTGCAAATGAGTCCTTATAGGCAAAATTGCTTTATTTCACAGAGGTTAGTCTACTTACACTATAACATTCAGGTTTGGATCATTCTCTCATAAGAAAATGCAAACTGCATATTAACCATTATTTTAACGCATACAAGCAGTTTTTACATGCTTTATGACAATTAGGTGCAAATGAGTCCTTATAGGCAAAATTGCTTTATTTCATAAAGGTAAGTCTATTTACACTATAACATTCAAGTTTGGATCATTCTCTCATAAGAAAATGCAAACTGCATATAAACCATTATTTTAACGCAGACAAGCAGTTTTTACATGCTTTACGACAATTAGGTGCAAATGAGTCCTTATAGGCAAAATTGCTTTATTTTATGAAGGTAAGTCTAATTACACTATAACATTCAGGTTTGGATCATTCTCTCATAAGAAAATGCAAACTGCATATAAACCATTATTTTAACGCAGACAAGCAGTTTTTACATGCTTTACGACAATTACGTGCAAATGAGTCCTTATAGGCAAAAGTGCTTTATTTTACAAAGGCAAGTCTACTAACACTATAACATTCTGGTTTGGATGATTCTCTCATAAGAAAATTCAAACTGCATATTAACCATTATTTTAACGCATACATGCAGTTTTTACATGCTTTATGACAATTAGGTGCAAATAAGTTCTTATATGCAAAATTGCTTTATTTCATAAAGGTAAGTCTACTTAGACTATAGCATTCAGGTTTGGATCATTCTCTCATTAGAAAATGCAAACTGCATATTAACCATTATTTTAACGCAGACAAGCAGTTTTTACATGCTTTACGACAATTAGGTGCAAATGAGTCCTTATAGGCAAAATTGCTTTATTTCACAAAGGTAAGTTTAATTACACTAAAACATTCGGGTTTGAATCATTCTCTCATAAGAAAAAGCAAACTGCAATTTTCCCATTCTTTTAACGCAGACAAGCAGTTTTTACATGCTTTACGACAATTAGATGCAAATGAGTCCTTTTAGGCAAATATGCTTTATTTCATGAAGGTTAGTCAACTTACACTATAACATTCAGGTTTGGATCATTCTCTCATAAGAAAATGTAAACTGCATATTAACCATTATTTTAACGCAGACAAGCAGTTTTTACATGCTTTACGACAATTAGGTGCAAATGAGTCCTTATAGGCAAAATTGCTTTTTTTCATGAAGGTAAGTCTATTTACACTATAACATTCAGGTTTAGATCATTCTCTCATAAGAAAATGCGAACTGCATATTAACCATTATTTTAACGCAGACAAGCAGTTTTTACATGCTTTATGACAATTAGGTGCAAATGAGTCCTTATAGGCAAAATTGCTTTATTTCATAAGGGTTAGTCTACTTACACTATAATATTCAGGTTTAGATCATTCTCTCATAAGAAAAGGCAAACTGCAATTTAACCATTCTTTTAACGCAGACAAGCAGTTTTTACATCCTTTACGACAATTAGGTGCAAATGAGTCCTTATAGACAAAATTGCTTTATTTCACAAAGGTTAGTTTACTTACACTAAAACATTCAGGTCTGGATCATTCTCTCATAAGAAAAAGCAAACTGCATATTAACCATTATTTTAACGCATACAAGCAGTTTTTACATGTTTTATGACAATTAGGTGCAAATGAGTCCTTATAGGCAAAATTGCTTTATTTCATGAAGGTAAGTCTATTTACACTATAACATTCAGGTTTGGATCATTCTATCATAAGAAAATGCAAACTGCAATTTAACCATTCTTTTAACGCAGACAAGCAGTTTTTACATGCTTTACGACAATTAGATGCAAATGAGTCCTTATAGGCAAAATTGCTTTATTTCATGAAGGTTAGTCAACTTACACTATAACATTCAGTTTTGGATCATTCTCTCATAAGAAAATGCAAACTGCATATTAACCATTATTTGAACGCAGACAAGCAGTTTTTTCATGCTTTACGACAATTAGGTGCAAATGAGTCCTTATAGGCAAAATTGCTTTATTTCATGAAGGTAAGTCTATTTACACTATAACATTCAGGTTTAGATCATTCTCTCATAAGAAAATGCGAACTGCATATTAACCATTATTTTAACGCAGACATGCAGTTTTTACATGCTTTATGACAATTAGGTGCAAATGAGACCTTATAGGCAAAATTGCTTTATTTCATAAAGGTAAGTCTAATTACACTATAACATTTAGGTTTGGATCATTCTCTCATAAGAAAATGCAAACTGCATATTAACCGTTATTTTAACGCAGACAAGTAGTTTTTACATGCTTTACGACAATTAGGTGCAAATGAGTCCTTATAGGCAAAATTGATTTATTTCGCAAAGGTAAGTTTAATTACACTAAAACATTCAGGTTTGGATCATTCTCTTATATGAAAAAGCAAACTGCATATTAACCATTATTTTAACGCATACAAGCAGTTTTTACATGCTTTATGACAATTAGGTGCAAATGAGTCCTTATAGGCAAAATTGCTTTATTTTATGAAGGTAGGTCTATTTACTCTATGACATTCAGGTTTGGATCATTCTCTCATAAGAAAATGCAAACTGCATATTAACAATTATTTTAACGCAGACAAGCAGTTTTTACATGCTTTACGACAATTACGTGCAAAAGAGTCCTTATAGGCAAAAGTGCTTTATTTTACAAAGGCAAGTTTATTAACACTTTAACATTCAGGTTTAGATCATTCTCTCATAAGAAAATGCAAACTGCATATCAACCATTATTTTAACGCATACATGCAGTTTTTACATGCTTTATGACAATTAGGTGCAAATGAGTCCTTATAGGCAAAATTGCTTTATTTCACAAAGGTAAGTTTACTTACACTAAAACATTCAGGTTTGGATCATTCTCTCATAAGAAAATGCAAACTGCATATTAACCATTATTTTAACGCAGACAAGCAGTTTTTACATGCTTTATGACAATTAGGTGCAAATGGGTCCTTATAGGCAAAATTGCTTTATTTCATAACGGTAAGTTTATTTACACTATAACATTCAGGTTTGGATCATTCTCTCATAAGAAAATGCAAACTGCATATTAACCATTATTTTAACGCAGACAAGCAGTTTTTACATGCTTTATGACAATTAGGTGCAAATGGGTCCTTATAGGCAAAATTGCTTTATTTCATGAAGGTAAGTCTATTTACACTATAACATTCAGGTTTGGATCATTCTCTCATAAAATGCAAACTGCATATTAACCATTACTTTAACGCAGACAAGCAGTTTTTACATGCTTTACGACAATTAGGTGCAAATGAGTCCTTATAGGCAAAATTGCTTTATTTCATGAAGGTTAGTCTACTTACACTATAATATTCAGGTTTAGATCATTCTCTCATAAGAAAATGCAAACTGCAATTTAACCATTCTTTTAACGCAGACAAGCAGTTTTTACATCCGTTACGACAATTAGGTGCAAATGAGTCCTTTAGGCAAAATTGCTTTATTTCATGAAGGTAAGTCTATTTTAACTATAACATTCAGGTTTGGATCATTCTCTCATAAGAAAATGCGAACTGCATATTAACCATTATTTTAACGCAGACAAGCAGTTTTTACATGCTTTACGACAATTAGGTGCAAATGAGTCCTTATAGGCAAAATTGCTTTATTTAGTAACGGTAAGTTTATTTACACTATAACATTCAGGTTTGGATCATTCTCTCATAAGAAAATGCAAACTGCATATTAACCATTATTTTAACGCAGACAAGCAGTTTTTACATGCTTTACGACAAGTAGGTGCAAATGAGTCCTTTAGGCAAAATTGCTTTATTTCATGAAGGTAAGTCTATTTACACTATAACATTCAGGTTTGGATCATTCTCTCATAAGAAAATGCGAACTGCATATTAACCATTATTTTAACGCAGACAAGCAGTTTTTACATGCTTTACGATAATTAGGTGCAAATGAGTCCTTATAGGCAAAATTGCTTTATTTCATGAAGGTTAGTCTACTTACACTATAATATTCAGGTTTAGATCATTCTCTCATAAGAAAATGCAAACTGCTATTTAACTATTCTTTTAACGCAGACAAGCAGTTTTTACATCCGTTACGACAATTAGGTGCAAATGAGTCCTTATAGGCAAAATCGCTTTATTTCACAAAGGGAAGTTTACTTACACTAAAACATTCAGGTTTGGATCATTCTTCCATAAGAAAAAGCAAACTGCATATTAACCATTATTTTAACGCATACAAGAAGTTTTTACATGCTTTATGACAATTAGGTGCAAATGAGTCCTTATAGGCAAAATTGCTTTATTTCATGGAGGTAAGTCTATTTACACTATTACATTCAGGTTTAGATCATTCTCTCATAAGAAAATGCAAACTGCATATTAACCATTATTTTAACGCAGACAAGCAGTTTTTACATGCTTTACGACAATTAGGTGCAAATGAGTCCTTATAGGCAAAATTGCTTTATTTCATGAAGGTAGGTCTATTTACACTATAACATTCAGATTTAGATCATTCTCTCATAAGAAAATGCAAACTGCATATTAACCATTATTTTAACGCATACATGCAGTTTTTACATGCTTTATGACAATTAGGTGCAAATAAGTCCATATAGGCAAAATTGCTTTATTTCATAAAGGTAAGTCTATTTAGACTATAGCATTCAGGTTTGGATCATTCTCTCATAAGAAAATGCAAACTGCATATTAACCATTATTTTAACGCATACAAGCAGTTTTTACATGCTTTATGACAATTATTTGCAAATTAGTCCTTATAGGCAAAATTGCTTTATTTCATGAAGGTAAGTCTATTTGCACTATAACATTCAGGTTTAGATCATTCTCTCATAAGAAAATGCGAACTGCATATTAACCATTATTTTAACGCAGACAAGCAGATTTTACATGCTTTACGACAATTAGGTGCAAATGAGTCCTTATAGGCAAAATTGCTTTATTTCATGAAGGTTAGTCTACTTACACTATAACATTCAGGTTTGGATCATTCTCTCATAAGAAAATGCAAACTGCATATTAACCATTATTTTAACGCATACATGCAGTTTTTACATGCTTTATGACAATTGGGGTGCAAATGAGTCCATATAGGCAAAATTGCTTTATTTCATGAAGGTAAGTCTACTTACACTATAACATTCAGGTTTAGATCATTCTCTCATAAGAAAATGCAAACTGCAATTTAACCATTCTTTTAACGCAGACAAGCAGTTTTTACATGCTTTACGACAATTAGGTGCAAATAAGTCCTTATAGGCAAAATTGCTTTATTTTTCAAAGGTTAGTTTACTTACACTAAAACATTCAGGTTTGGATCATTCTCTCATAAGAAAATGCAAACTGCATATTAACCATTATTTTAACGCATACATGCAGTTTTTACATGCTTTATGACAATTGGGGTGCAAATGAGTCCATATAGGCAAAATTGCTTTATTTCATGAAGGTAAGTCTACTTACACTATAACATTCAGGTTTAGATCATTCTCTCATAAGAAAATGCAAACTGCAATTTAACCATTCTTTTAACGCAGACAAGCAGTTTTTACATGCTTTGCGTCAATTAGGTGCAAATGAGTCCATATAGGCAAAATTGCTTTATTTCATGAAGGTAAGTCTAATTACACTATAACATTCAGGTTTGAATCATTCTCTTATAAGAAAATGCAAACTGCATATTAACCATTATTTTAACGCAGACAAGCAGTTTTTACATGCTTAACGACAATTAGGTGCAAATGAGTCCTTATAGGCAAAAGTGCTTAATTTTACAAAGGCAAGTCTATTAACACTATAACATTCAGGTTTGGATCATTCTCTCATAAGAAAATTCAAACTGCATATTAACCATTATTTTAACGCATACATGCAGTTTTTACATGCTTTTTGACAATTAGGTGCAAATAAGTCCTTATAGGCAAAATTGCTTTATTTCATAAAGGTAAGTCTATTTATACTATAGCATTCAGGTTTGGATCATTCTCTCATAAGAAAATGCAAACTGCATATTAACCATTATTTTAACGCAGACAAGCAGTTTTTACATGCTTTACGACAATTAGGTGCAAATATCTCCCTTTTAGGCAAAATTGCTTTATTTCACAAAGGTAAGTTTACTTACACTAAAACATTCAGGTTTGGATCATTCTCTCATTAAAAAAAGCAAACTGCATATTAACCATTATTTTAACGCATACAAGCAGTTTTTACATGCTTTATGACAATTAGGTGCAAATGAGTCCTTATAGGCAATTTTGCTTTATTTCATTAAGGTAAGTCTATTTACACTATAACATTCAGGTTTGGATCATTCTCTCATAAGAAAATGCAAACTGCATGTTAACCATTATTTTAACGCAGACAAGCAGTTTTTACATGCTTTACGACAATTACGTGCAAAAGAGTCCTTATAGGCAAAAGTGCTTTATTTTACAAAGGCAAGTCTATTAACACTATAACATTAAGGTTTGGATCATTCTCTCATAAGAAAAAGCAAACTGCATATTAACCATTATTTTAACGCATACAAGCAGTTTTTACATGCTTTATGACAATTAGGTGCAAATGAGTCCTTATAGGCAAAATTGCTTTATTTCATGAAGGTAGGTCTATTTACACTATGACATTCAGGTTTGGATCATTCTCTCATAAGAAAATGCAAACTGCATATTAACTATTATTTTAACGCAGACAAGCAGTTTATACATGCTTTACGACAATTACGTGCAAAAGGGTCCTTATAGGGAAAAGTGCTTTATTTTACAAAGGCAAGTCTATTAACACTATAACATTCAGGTTTGGATCATTCTCTCATAAGAAAATGCAAACTGCATATTAACCATTATTTTAACGCAGACAAGTAGTTTTTACATGCTTTACGACAATTAGGTGCAAATGAGTCCTTATAGGCAAAATTGATTTATTTCGCAAAGGTAAGTTTAATTACACTAAAACATATAGGTTTGGATCATTCTCTCATATGAAAAAGCAAACTGCATATTAACCATTATTTTAACGCATACAAGCAGTTTTTACATGCTTTATGACAATTAGGTGCAAATGAGTCCTTATAGGCAAAATTGCTTTATTTCATGAAGGTAGGTCTATTTACACTATGACATTCAGGTTTGGATCATTCTCTCATAAGAAAATGCAAACTGCATATTAACAATTATTTTAACGCAGACAAGCAGTTTTTACATGCTTTACGACAATTAGGTGCAAATGAGTCCTTATTGGCAAAATTGCTTTATTTCATAAAGGTAAGTCTATTTAGACTATAGCATTCAGGTTTGGATCATTCTCTCATAAGAAAATGCAAACTGCATATTAACCATTATTTTAACGCAGACAAGCAGTTTTTATATGCTTTACGACAATTAGGTGCAAATAACTCCCTTTTAGGCAAAATTGCTTTATTTCACAAAGGTAAGTTTACTTACACTAAAACATTCAGGTTTGGATCATTCTCTCATTAAAAAAAGCAAACTGCATATTAACCATTATTTTAACGCATACAAGCAGTTTTTACATGCTTTATGACAATTAGGTGCAAATGAGTCCTTATAGGCAAAATTGCTTTATTTCATGAAGGTAGGTCTATTTACACTATGACATTCAGGTTTGGATCATTCTCTCATAAGAAAATGCAAACTGCATATTAACTATTATTTTAACGCAGACAAGCAGTTTTTACATGCTTTACGACAATTACGTGCAAAAGGGTCCTTATAGGGAAAAGTGCTTTATTTTACAAAGGCAAGTCTATTAACACTATAACATTCAGGTTTGGATCATTCTCTCATAAGAAAATGCAAACTGCATATTAACCATTATTTTAACGCAGGCAAGTAGTTTTTACATGCTTTACGACAATTAGGTGCAAATGAGTCCTTATAGGCAAAATTGATTTATTTCGCAAAGGTAAGTTTAATTACACTAAAACATTTAGGTTTGGATCATTCTCTCATATGAAAAAGCAAACTGCATATTAACCATTATTTTAACGCATACAAGCAGTTTTTACATGCTTTATGACAATTAGGTGCAAATAATTCCTTATAGGCAAAATCGCTTTATTTCATGAAGGTAGGTCTATTTATACTATGACATTCAGATTTGGATCATTCTCTCATAAGAAAATGCAAACTGCATATTAACAATTATTTTAACGCAGACAAGCTGTTTTTACATGCTTTACGACAATTAGGTGCAAATGAGTCCTTATAGGCAAAATTGCTTTATTTCACAAAGGTAAGTTTAATTACACTAAAACATTCAGGTTTGAATCATTCTCTCATAAGAAAAACAAGCTGCATATTAACCATTATTTTAACGCAGACAAGCAGTTTTTACATGCTTTACGACAATTAGGTGCAAATGAGTCCTTATAGGCAAAATTGCTTTATTTAATGAAGGTTAGTCTATTTACACTAAAACATTCAGGTTTGAATCATTCTCTCATAAGAAAAAGCAAACTGCATATTAACCATTATTTTAACGCAGACAAGCAGTTTTTACATGCTTTACGACAATTAGGTGCAAATGAGTCCTTATAGGCAAAATTGCTTTATTTCATGAAGGTTAGTCTACTTACACTATAACATTCAGGTTTGGATCATTCTCTCATAAGAAAATGCAAACAGCATATTAACCATTATATTAACGCAGACAAGCAGTTTTTACATGCTTTATGACAATTTGGTGGAAATGAGTCCTTATAGGAAGAATTGCTTTATTTCATAACGGTAAGTCTATTTACACTATAACATTCAGGTTTGGATCATTCTCTCAAAAGAAAATGCAAACTGCATATTAAATATTATTTTAACGCAGACAAGCAGTTTTTACATGCTTTACGTCAATTAGGTGCAAATGAGTCCTTATAGGCAAAATTGCTTTATTTCATGAAGCTAAGTCTCTTTACACTATAACATTCAGGTTTGGATCATTCTCTCATAAGAAAAAGCAAACTGCATATTAACCATTATTTTAACGCATACAAGCAGTTTTTACATGCTTTATGACAATTAGGGGCAAATGAGTCCTTATAGGCAAAATTGCTTTATTTCATGAAGGTAAGTCTATTTAGACTATAGCATTCAGGTTTAGATCATTCTCTCATAAGAAAATGCAAACTGCATATTAACCATTATTTTAACGCAGACAAGCAGTTTTTACATGCTTTACGACAATTAGGTGCAAATGAGTCCTTATAGGCAAAATTGCTTTATTTCATGAAGGTTAGTCTATTTACACAATAACATTCAGGTTTGGATCATTCTCTCATAAGAAAATGCGAACTGCATATTAACCATTAATTTAACGCAGACAAGCAGTTTTTACATGCTTTACGACAATTACGTGCAAATTAGTCCTTATAGGCAAAAGTGCTTTATTTTACAAAGGCAAGTCTATTAACACTATAACATTCAGGTTTGGATCATTCTCTCATAAGAAAATTCAAACTGCATATTAACCATTATTTTAACGCATACATGCAGTTTTTACATGCTTTATGTCAATTAGGTGCAAATAAGTCCTTATAGGCAAAATTGCTTTATTTCATAAAGGTAAGTCTATTTAGACTATAGCATTCAGGTTTGGATCATTCTCTCATAAGAAAATGCAAACTGCATATTAAGCATTATTTTAACGCATACAAGCAGTTTTTACATGCTTTATGACAATTAGATGCAAATGACTCCTTATAGGCAAAATTGCTTTATTTCATAAAGGTAGCTCTTATTACACTATGACATTCAGGTTTGGATCATTCTCTCATAAGAAAATGCAAACTGCATATTAACCATTATTTTAACGCAGACAAGCAGTTTTTACATGCTTTACGACAATTAGATGCAAATGACTCCTTATAGGCAAAATTGCTTTATTTCATAAAGGTAGCTCTTATTACACTATGACACTCAGGTTTGGATCATTCTCTCATAAGAAAATGCAAACTGCATATTAACCATTATTTTAACGCAGACAAGCAGTTTTTACATGCTTTACGACAATTACGTGCAAAAGAGTCTTTATAGGCAAAAGTGCTTTATTTTACAAAGGCAAGTCTATTAACACTATAACATTCAGGTTTGGATCATTCTCTCATAAGAAAAAGCAAACTGCATATTAACCATTATTTTAACGCATACAAGCAGTTTTTACATGCTTTATGACAATTAGGTGCAAATGAGTCCTTATAGGCAAAATTGCTTTATTTCATGAAGGTTAGTCTATTTACACAATAACATTCAGGTTTGGATCATTCTCTCATAAGAAAATGCAAACTGCATATTAACAATTATTTTAACGCAGACAAGCAGTTTTTACATGCTTTACGACAATTAGGTGCAAATGAGTCCTTATAGGCAAAATTGCTTTATTTCACAAAGGTAAGTTTAATTACACTAAAACATTCAGGTTTGAATCATTCTCTCATAAGAAAAAGCAAGCTGCATATTAACCATTATTTTAACGCAGACAAGCAGTTTTTACATGCTTTCCGATAATTAGGTGCAAATGAGTCCTTATAGGCAAAATTGCTTTATTTAATGAAGGTTAGTCTATTTACACTAAAACATTCAGGTTTGAATCATTCTCTCATAAGAAAAAGCAAACAGCATATTAACCATTATTTTAACGCAGACAAGCAGTTTTTACATGCTTTATGACAATTAGGTGGAAATGAGTCCTTATAGGAAAAATTGCTTCATTTCATAACGGTTAGTCTATTTACACTATAACATTCAGGTTTGGATCATTCTCTCAAAAGAAAATGCAAACTGCATATTAAATATTATTTTAACGCAGACAAGCAGTTTTTACATGCTTTACGTCAATTAGGTGCAAATGAGTCCTTATAGGCAAAATTGCTTTATTTCATGAAGCTAAGTCTCTACACTATAACATTCAGGTTTGGATCATTCTCTCAAAAGAAAATGCAAACTGCATATTAACCATTAATTTAACGCAGACAAGCAGTTTTTACATGCTTTACGACAATTACGTGCAAATTAGTCCTTATAGGCAAAAGTGCTTTATTTTACAAAGGCAAGTCTATTAACACTATAACATTCAGGTTTGGATCATTCTCTCATAAGAAAATTCAAACTGCATATTAACCATTATTTTAACGCATACATGCAGTTTTTACATGCTTTATGACAATTAGGTGCAAATAAGTCCTTATAGGCAAAATTGCTTTATTTCATAAAGGTAAGTCTATTTAGACTATAGCATTCAGGTTTGGATCATTCTCTCATAAGAAAATGCAAACTGCATATTAACCATTATTTTAACGCATACATGCAGTTTTTACATGCTTTATGACAATTAGATGCAAATGACTCCTTATAGGCAAAATTGCTTTATTTCATAAAGGTAGCTCTTATTACACTATGACATTCAGGTTTGGATCATTCTCTCATAAAAAAATGCAAACTGCATATTAACCATTATTTTAACGCAGACAAGCAGTTTTTACATGCTTTACGACAATTACGTGCAAAAGAGTCCTTATAGGCAAAAGTGCTTTATTTTACAAAGGCAAGTCTATTAACACTATAACATTCAGGTTTGGATCATTCTCTCATAAGAAAAAAAAACTGCATATTAACCATTATTTTAACGCATACAAGCAGTTTTTACATGCTTTATGACAATTAGGTGCAAATGAGTCCTTATAGGCAAAATTGCTTTATTTCATGAAGGTTAGTCTATTTACACAATAACATTCAGGTTTGGATCATTCTCTCATAAGAAAATGCGAACTGCATATTAACCATTATTTTAACGCAGACAAGCAGTTTTTACATGCTTTACGACAATTAGGTGCAAATGAGTCCTTATAGGCAAAATTGCTTTATTTCATGAAGGTTAGTCTACTTACACTATACAATTCAGGTTTGGATCATTCTCTCATAAGAAAATGCAAACTGCATATTAACCATTATTTTAACGCAGACAGGCAGTTTTTACATGCTTTACGACAATTAGGTGCAAATGAGTTCTTATAGGCAAAATTGCTTTATTTCATGAAGGTAAGTCTATTTAGACTATAGCATTCAGGTTTAGATCATTCTCTCATAAGAAAATGCAAACTGCATATTAACCATTATTTTAACGCAGACAAGCAGTTTTTACATGCTTTACGACAATTAGGTGCAAATGAGTCCTTATAGGCAAAATTGCTTTATTTCATGAAGGTTAGTCTACTTACACTATAACATTCAGGTTTGGATCATTCTCTCATAAGAAAATGCAAACAGCATATTAACCATTATTTTAACGCAGACAAGCAGTTTTTACATGCTTTATGACAATTAGGTGGAAATGAGTCCTTATAGGAAAAATTGCTTTATTTCATAACGGTAAGTCTATTTACACTATAACATTCAGGTTTGGATCATTCTCTCAAAAGAAAATGCAAACTGCATATTAAATATTATTTTAACGCAGACAAGCAGTTTTTACATGTTTTACGTCAATTAGGTGCAAATGAGTCCTTATAGGCAAAATTGCTTTATTTCATGAAGCTAAGTCTCTTTACACTATAACATTCAGGTTTGGATCATTCTCTCATAAGAAAAATCAAACTGCATATTAACCATTATTTTAACGCATACAAGCAGTTTTTACATGCTTTACGACAATTAGGTGCAAATGAGTCCTTATAGGCAAAATTGCTTTATTTCATGAAGGTAAGTCTATTTACACTATAACATTCAGGTTTAGATCATTCTCTCATAAGAAAATGCGAACTGCATATTAACCATTATTTTAACGCAGACAAGCAGTTTTTACATGCTTTACGACAATTAGGTGCAAATGAGTCCTTATAGGCAAAATTGCTTTATTTCATGAAGGTTAGTCTACTTACACTATAACATTCAGGTTTGGATCATTCTCTCATAAGAAAATGCAAACTGCATATTAACCATTATTTTAACGCAGACAAGCAGTTTTTACATGCTTTACGACAATTACGTGCAAATGAGTCCTGATAGGCAAAAGTGCTTTATTTTACAAAGGAAAGTCTATTAACACTATAACATTCAGGTTTGGATCATTCTCTCATAAGAAAATTCAAACTGCATATAAACCATTATTTTAACGCAGACAAGCAGTTTTTACATGCTTTACGACAATTAGGTGCAAATGAGTCCTTATAGGCAAAATTGCTTTATTTCATGAAGGTAAGTCTACTTACACTATAACATTCAGGTTTAGATCATTCTCACATAAGAAAATGCAAACTGCATATTAACCATTATTTTAACGCAGACAAGCAGTTTTTACATGCTTTACGACAATTAGGTGCAAATGAGTCCTTATAGGCAAAATTGCTTTATTTCATGATGGTTAGTCTACTTACACTATAATATTCAGGTTTAGATCATTCTCTCATAAGAAAATGCAAACTGCATATAAACCATTATTTTAACGCAGACAAGCAGTTTTTACATGCTTTACGACAATTAGGTGCAAATGAATCCTTATAGGCAAAATTGCTTTATTTTATGAAGGTAAGTCTAATTACACTATAACATTCAGGTTTGGATCATTCTCTCATAAGAAAATGCAAACTGCATATATTCCATTATTTTAACGCAGACAAGCAGTTTTTACATGCTTCACGACAATTAGGTGCAAATGAGTCCTTATAGGCAAAAGTGCTTTATTTTACAAAGGCAAGTCTACTAACACTATAACATTCAGGTTTGGATCATTCTCTCATAAGAAAATTCAATCTGCATATTAACCATTATTTTAACGCATACATGCAGTTTTTACATGCTTTATGACAATTAGGTGCAAATGAGTCCTTATAGGCAAAATTGCTTTATTTCATGAAGGTAAGTCTATTTACACTATAACATTCAGGTTTAGATCATTCTCACATAAGAAAATGCAAACTGCATATTAACCATTATTTTAACGCAGACAAGCAGTTTTTACATGCTTTACGACAATTAGGTGCAAATGAGTCCTTATAGGCAAAATTGCTTTATTTCATGATGGTTAGTCTACTTACACTATAATATTCAGGTTTAGATCATTCTCTCATAAGAAAATGCAAACTGCATATAAACCATTATTTTAACGCAGACAAGCAGTTTTTACATGCTTTACGACAATTAGGTGCAAATGAATCCTTATAGGCAAAATTGCTTTATTTTATGAAGGTAAGTCTAATTACACTATAACATTCAGGTTTGGATCATTCTCTCATAAGAAAATGCAAACTGCATATTTTCCATTATTTTAACGCAGACAAGCAGTTTTTACATGCTTCACGACAATTAGGTGCAAATGAGTCCTTATAGGCAAAAGTGCTTTATTTTACAAAGGCAAGTCTACTAACACTATAACATTCAGGTTTGGATCATTCTCTCATAAGAAAATTCAATCTGCATATTAACCATTATTTTAACGCATACATGCAGTTTTTACATGCTTTATGACAATTAGGTGCAAATAAGTCCTTATAGGCAAAATTGCTTTATTTCATAAAGGTAAGTCTATTTAGACTATAGCATTCAGGTTTGGATCATTCTCTCATAAGAAAATGCAAACTGCATATTAACCATTATTTTAACGCAGACAAGCAGTTTTTACATGCTTTACGACAATTAGGTGCAAATGAGTCCTTATAGGCAAAATTGCTTTATTTTACAAAGGTAAGTTTACTTACACTAAAACATTCAGGTTTGGATCATTCTCTCATTAGAAAAAGCAAACTGCATAGTAACCATTATTTTAACGCATACAAGCAGTTTTTACATGCTTTATGACAATTAGGTGCAAATGAGTCTTTATAGGCAAAATTGCTTTATTTCATGAAGGTAAGTCTAATTACACTATAACATTCAGGTTTGGATCATTCTCTCATAAGAAAATGTAAACTGCATATTAACCATTATTTTAACGCAGACAAGCAGTTTTTACATGCTTCACGACAATTAGGTGCAAATGAGTCCTTATAGGCAAAATTGCTTTATTTCACAGAGGTAAGTCTACTTACACTATAACATTCAGGTTTGGATCATTCTCTCATTAGAAAAAGCAAACTGCATAGTAACCATTATTTTAACGCATACAAGCAGTTTTTACATGCTTTATGACAATTAGGTGCAAATGAGTCTTTATAGGCAAAATTGCTTTATTTCATAAAGGTAAGTCTATTTACACTATAACATTCAGGTTTGGATCATTCTCTCATAAGAAAATGCAAACTGCATATAAACCATTATTTTAACGCAGACAAGCAGTTTTATGCTTTACGACAATTAGGTGCAAATGAGTCCTTATAGGCAAAATTGCTTTATTTTATGAAGGTAAGTCTAATCGAAGAATCTCGTTAGAGATTCTTTTCTGTGCTAAATGCCGACGTATCTCTAACGTATTCTTATACATTGATTTTGCCTAGCTCCCATATAACGCCGTGTATATGAGACCAGTTTTCAAGTTTTATAGTTCTGTGACCACGTGACTTTCATAGGACCGATTTTTCGTATCACCCATATATACTTCTGTACCACAATAACAGCTTATACGGCGAGTATGCCCGTGGACTAACGGTTACGACGTTAGACTAGTAATAACACTAATAACAGGGTCTCGGGTTCGATTCCCGCCGGCATCATTGGAAAAATTTTTTTTTCTACTCCATTTTATTTCCACTTGATATTTATATACATAATCATATTTTTTATTTTTTTTTTTATTTTAAATTTTTTTTATATTTTTAATTGTTTTTTTTTAATTTATTTTCTCAATTTTTTTCTCATATACATATCTTTATTTCTTTTTTAATTTTTAATTTTTTTTTCTTGTTTTTTGAAAAATACACTTTCGTCAAATTGTTTATTAAAAAATAACAAAATATATGATTGAAGTTAGATTTAAATAATTTAATTTATTAAAAAACATATTCATCATAAAAAGTGCAACAAAAATTAAAAAGAGGAAAGTTTTCAAAGTGAAACTTCTTTTTTAATGCAAACTAAGTATTTTACAAATGATATGAAAAAAATTTTGTATTTTTAATGGTTGGCCTTGTTCATTGATTTTTTTCATGCCTTCAAAATTGGCCTTCATGGAATCTGTGGCCTCTTAATTCTAAAAATGCACATATTATGTTTATTTTTTGGAGAAAAAATAAAAATAATGTCTCACACTTTGGAAAAAGACGTGAAATCTTAAAAAAAAAACTTCGGAGAAGTAAAAACTTCGTTCTGTGCTAAATTCAAAAACTTGAGGCGACTGAATCTCAGAATTATAACTTAAAAAAAAGAATTTCGAGGCAGACAAGAAATTGAAATCAAGCTCGAAATTCTGTGCCTAAGACGTCGAAAAAAAAAAGAATTTTGAGGCAGACAAGGAATTGAAATCTAACTTCGAAATTCTGTGCTTATAAAAGCTACAAGAGCAACAGCAAAAAAAAGTGCACAGACGGCGTTTTTTTAGTGGTAACTAAAGGAGTTATGCGAACACCGTCTTTGCATTTTTTTGCTGTTGCTCTTGTAGCTTTTATAAGCACAGAATTTCGAAGTTGGATTTCAATTCCTTGTCTGCCTCAAAATTCTTTTTTTTTTCGACGTCTTAGGCACAGAATTTCGAGCTTGATTTCAATTTCTTGTCTGCCTCGAAATTCTTTTTTTTAAGTTATAATTCTGAGATTCAGTCGCCTCAAGTTTTTGAATTTAGCACAGAACGAAGTTTTTACTTCTCCGAAGTTTTTTTTTTAAGATTACACTATAACATTCAGGTTTGGATCATTCTCTCATAAGAAAATGCAAACTGCATATTAACCATTATTTTAACGCAGACAAGCAGTTTTTACATGCTTTACGACAATTAGGTGCAAATGAGTCCTTATAGGCAAAATTGATTTATTTCGCAAAGGTAAGTTTAATTACACTAAAACATTCAGGTTTGGATCATTCTCTCATATGAAAAAGCAAACTGCATATTAACCATTATTTTAACGCATACAAGCAGTTTTTACATGCTTTATGACAATTAGGTGCAAATAAGTCCTTATAGGCAAAATTGCTTTATTTCATGAAGGTAGGTCTATTTACTCTATGACATTCAGTTTTGGATCATTCTCTCATAAGAAAATTCAAACTGCATATTAACCATTATTTTAACGCATACATGCAGTTTTTACATGCTTTATGACAATTAGGTGCAAATGAGACCTTATAGGCAAAATTGCTTTATTTCATAAAGGTAAGTCTAATTACACTATAACATTCAGGTTTGGATCATTCTCTCATAAGAAAATGCAAACTGCATATTAACCTTTATTTTAACGCAGACAAGTAGTTTTTACATGCTTTACGACAATTAGGTGCAAATGAGTCCTTATAAGCAAAATTCCTTTATTTCATCAAGGTAAGTCTAATTACACTATAACATTCAGGTTTGGATCATTCTCTCATAAGAAAATGCAAACTGCATATTAACCATTTTTTTAACGCATACAAGCAGTTTTTACATGCTTTATGACAATTAGGTGCAAATAAGTCCTTATAGGCAAAATTGCTTTATTTCATGAAGGTAGGTCTATTTACTCTATGACATTCAGGTTTGGATCATTCTCTCATAAGAAAATGCAAACTGCATATTAACAATTATTTTAACGCAGACAAGCAGTTTTTACATGCTTTACGACAATTACGTGCAAAAGAGTCCTTATAGGCAAAAGTGCTTTATTTTACAAAGGCAAGTCTATTAACACTATAACATTCAGGTTTAGATCATTCTCTCATAAGAAAATGCAAACTGCATATCAACCATTATTTTAACGCATACATGCAGTTTTTACATGCTTTATGACAATTAGGTGCAAATGAGTCCTTATAGGCAAAATTGCTTTATTTCACAAAGGTAAGTTTACTTACACTAAAACATTCAGGTTTGGATCATTCTCTCATAAGAAAATGCAAACTGCATATCAACCATTATTTTAACGCATACATGCAGTTTTTACATGCTTTATGACAATTAGGGGCAAATGAGTCCTTATAGGCAAAATTGCTTTATTTCATGAAGGTTAGTCTACTTACACTATAACATTCAGGTTTGGATTATTCTCTCATAAGAAAATGCAAACTGCAATTTAACCATTCTTTTAACGCAGACAAGCAGTTTTTACATCCTTTACGACAATTAGGTGCAAATGAGTCCTTATAGGCAAAATTGCTTTATTTCATGAAGGTAAGTCTATTTACACTATAACATTCAGGTTTGGATCATTCTCTCATAAAATGCAAACTGCATATTAACCATTATTTTAACGCAGACAAGCAGTTTTTACATGCTTTACGACAATTAGGTGCAAATGAGTCCTTTAGGCAAAATTGCTTTATTTCATGAAGGTAAGTCTATTTACACTATAACATTCAGGTTTGGATCATTCTCTCATAAGAAAATGCGAACTGCATATTAACCATTATTTTAACGCAGACAAGCAGTTTTTACATGCTTTACGACAATTAGGTGCAAATGAGTCCTTATAGGCAAAATTGCTTTATTTCACAAAGGTATATTTAATTACATCAAAACATTCAGGTATGGATAATTCTCTCATAATAAAATGCAAACTGCATATTAACCATTATTTTAACGCAGACAAGCAGTTTTTACATGCTTTACGACAATTAGGTGCAAATGAGTCCTTATAGGCAAAATTGCTTTATTTCACAAAGGTAAGTTTAATTACACTAAAACATTCAGGTTTGGATCATTCTCTCATAATAAAATGCAAACTGCATATTAACCATTCTTTTAACGCAGACAAGCAATTTTTACATGCTTTACGACAATTAGGTGCAAATGAGTCCTTATAGGCAAAATTGCTTTATTTCATGAAGGTAGGTCTATTTACTCTATGACATTCAGGTTTGGATCATTCTCTCATAAGAAAATGCAAACTGCATATTAACAATTATTTTAACGCAGACAAGCAGTTTTTACATGCTTTATGACAATTACGTGCAAAAGAGTCCTTATAGGCAAAAGTGCTTTATTTTACAAAGGCAAGTCTATTAACACTATAACATTCAGGTTTAGATCATTCTCTCATAAGAAAATGCAAACTGCATATCAACCATTATTTTAACGCATACATGCAGTTTTTACATGCTTTATGACAATTAGGTGCAAATGAGTCCTTATAGGCAAAATTGCTTTATTTCACAAAGGTAAGTTTACTTACACTAAAACATTCAGGTTTGGATCATTCTCTCATAAGAAAAAGCAATCTGCATATTAACCATTATCTTAACGCATACAAGCGGTTTTTACATGCTTTATGACAATTAGGTGCAAATGAGTCCTTATAGGCAAAATTGCTTTATTTCATGAAGGTTAGTTTAATTACACTAAAACATTCAGGTTTGGATCATTCTCTCATAATAAAATGCAAACTGCATATTAACCATTCTTTTAACGCAGACAAGCAATTTTTACATGCTTTACGACAATTAGGTGCAAATGAGTCCTTATAGGCAAAATTGCTTTATTTCATGAAGGTAGGTCTATTTACTCTATGACATTCAGGTTTGGATCTATCTCTCATAAGAAAATGCAAACTGCATATTAACAATTATTTTAACGCAGACAAGCAGTTTTTACATGCTTTACGACAATTACGTGCAAAAGAGTCCTTATAGGCAAAAGTGCTTTATTTTACAAAGGCAAGTCTATTAACACTATAACATTCAGGTTTAGATCATTCTCTCATAAGAAAATGCAAACTGCAATTTAACCATTCTTTTAACGCAGACAAGCAGTTTTTACATCCTTTACGACAATTAGGTGCAAATGAATCCTTATAGGCAAAATTGCTTTATTTCACAAAGGTAAGTTTACTTACACTAAAACATTCAGGTTTGGATCATTCTTCCATAAGAAAAAGCAAACTGCATATTAACCATTATTTTAACGCATACAAGCAGTTTTTACATGCTTTATGACAATTAGGTGCAAATGAGTCCTTATAGGCAAAATTGCTTTATTTCATGGAGGTAAGTCTATTTACACTATTACATTCAGGTTTAGATCATTCTCTCATAAGAAAATGCAAACTGCATATTAACCATTATTTTAACGCAGACAAGCAGTTTTTACATGCTTTACGACAATTAGGTGCAAATGAGTCCTTATAGGCAAAATTGCTTTTTTTCATGATGGTTAGTCTACTTACACTATAATATTCAGGTTTAGATCATTCTCTCATAAGAAAATGAAAACTGCAATTTAACCATTCTTTTAACGCAGACAAGCAGTTTTTACATCCTTTACGACAATTAGGTGCAAATGAGTCCTTATAGGCAAAATTGCTTTATTTCACAAAGGTAAGTTTAATTACACCAAAACATTCAGGTATGGATAATTCTCTCATAAAAAAATGCAAACTGCATATTAACCATTATTTTAACGCAGACAAGCAGTTTTTACATGCTTTACGACAATTAGGTGCAAATGAGTCCTTATAGGCAAAATTGCTTTATTTCACAAAGGTAAGTTTAATTACACTAAAACATTCAGATTTGGATCATTCTCTCATAATAAAATGCAAACTGCATATTAACCATTCTTTTAACGCAGACAAGCAATTTTTACATGCTTTACGACAATTAGGTGCAAATGAGTCCTTATAGGCAAAATTGCTTTATTTCACAAAGGTAAGTTTAATTACACTAAAACATTCAGGTTTGGATCATTCTCTCATAAGAAAAAGCAAACTGCATATTAACCATTATTTTAACGCATACAAGCAGTTTTTTTACATGCTTTATGACAATTAGGGACAAATGAGTCCTTATAGGCAAAATTGCTTTATTTCATGAAGGTAAGTCTATTTACACTATAACATTCAGGTTTGGATCTTTCTCTCATAAGAAAATGCAAACTGCATATTAACCATTATTTTAACGCATACAAGCAGTTTTTACATGCTTTACGACATTTAGGTGCAAATGAGTCCTTATAGGCAAAATTGCTTTATTTCATGAGGGTAAGTCTATTTACACTATAACATTCAGGTTTGGATCATTCTCTCATAAGAAAATGCAAACTGCATATTAACCATTATTTAAACGCAGACGAGCAGTTTTTACATGCTTTACGACAAATAGGTGCAAATGAGTCTTTATAGGCAAAATTGCTTTATTTCATGAGGGTAAGTCTATTTACACTATGACTTTCAGGTTTCGATCATTCTCTCATAAGAAAATGCAAACTGCATATTAACCATTATTTTAACGCAGACAAGCAGTTTTTACATGCTTCACGACAATTGCGTGCAAATGAGTCCTTATAGGCAAAATTGCTTTATTTTACAAAGGTAAGTCTATTTACACTATAACTTTCAGGTTTGGATCATTCTCTCATAAGAAAAAGCAAACTGCATATTAACCATTATTTTAACGCATAAGAGCAGTTTTTACAAGCCTTATGACAATTAGGTGCAAATGACTCCTTATAGGCAAAATTGCTTTATTTCAAGAGGGTAAGACTATTTACACTATAACATTCAGGTTTGGATCATTCTCTCATAAGAAAATGCAAACTGCATATTAACCATTATTTTAACGCTGACAAGCAGTTTTTACATGCTTTATGACAATTAGAGGCAAATGAGTCCCTATAGGCAAAATTGCTTTATTTCTTGAAGGTATTTACACTATAACATTTAGGTTTGGATCATTCTCTCATAAGAAAATGCAAACTGCATATTAACCATTATTTTAACGCAGACAAACAGTTTTTACATGATTCACGACAATTGCGTGCAAATGAGTCCTTATAGGCAAAATTGCTTTATTTTACAATGGTTAGTCTATTTACACTATAACATTCAGGTTTGGATCATTCTCTCATAAGAAAATGCAAACTGCATATTAACCATTATTTTAACGCAGACAAGCAGTTTTTACAGCTTTACGACAATTACGTGCAAAAGAGTCCTTATAGGCAAAAGTGCTTTATTTTACAAAGACAAGTCTATTAACACTATAACATTCAGGTTTGGATCATTCTCTCTTAAAAAAATTCAAACTGCATATTAACCATTATTTTAACGCATACATGCAGTTTTTACATGCTTTATGACAATTAGGTGCAAATAAGTCCATATAGGCAAAATTGCTTTATTTCATAAAGGTAAGTCTATTTAGACTATAGCATTCAGGTTTGGATCATTCTCTCATAAGAAAATGCAAACTGCATATTAACCATTATTTTAACGCAGACAAACAGTTTTTACATGCTTTACGACAATTAGGTGCAAATGAGTCCTTATAGGCAAAATTGCTTTATTTCACAAAGGTAAGTTTACTTACACTAAAACATTCAGGTTTGGATCATTCTCTCATAAGAAAAAGAAAACTGCATATTAACCATTATTTTAACGCATACAAGCAGTTTTTACATGCTTTATGACAATTATTTGCAAATGAGTCCTTATAGGCAAAATTGCTTTATTTCATGAAGGTAAGTCTATTTGCACTATAACATTCAGGTTTAGATCATTCTCTCATAAGAAAATGCGAACTGCATATTAACCATTATTTTAACGCAGACAAGCAGTTTTTACATGCTTTACGACAATTAGGTGCAAATGAGTCCTTATAGGCAAAATTGCTTTATTTCATGAAGGTTAGTCTACTTACACTATAAAATTCAGGTTTGGATCATTCTCTCATAAGAAAATGCAAACTGCATATTAACCATTATTTTAACGCATACATGCAGTTTTTACATGCTTTATGACAATTGGGGTGCAAATGAGTCCTTATAGGCAAAATTGCTTTATTTCATGAAGGTAAGTCTATTTGCACTATAACATTCAGGTTTAGATCATTCTCTCATAAGAAAATGCAAACTGCAATTTAACCATTCTTTTAACGCAGACAAGCAGTTTTTACATGCTTTACGACAATTAGGTGCAAATGAGTCCTTATAGGCAAAATTGCTTTATTTTTCAAAGGTAAGTTTACTTACACTAAAACATTCAGTTTTGGATCATTCTCTCATAAGAAAAAGCAAACTGCATATTAACCATTATTTTAACGCATACAAGCAGTTTTTTTACATGCTTTATGACAATTAGGGACAAATGAGTCCTTATAGGCAAAATTGCTTTATTTCATGAAGGTAGGTCTATTTACACTATAACATTCAGATTTAGATCATTCTCTCATAAGAAAATGCAAACTGCATATTAACCATTATTTTAACGCAGACAAGCAGTTTTTACATGCTTTACGACAATTACGTGCAAATGAGTCCTTATAGGCAAAAGTGCTTTATTTTACAAAGGCAAGTCTATTAACACTATAACATTCAGGTTTGGATCATTCTCTCATAAGAAAATTCAAACTGCATATTAACCATTATTTTAACGCATACATGCAGTTTTTACATGCTTTATGACAATTAGGCGCAAATAAGTCCATATAGGCAAAATTGCTTTATTTCATAAAGGTAAGTCTATTTAGACTATAGCATTCAGGTTTGGATCATTCTCTCATAAGAAAATGCAAACTGCATATTAACCATTATTTTAACGCAGACAAGCAGTTTTTACATGCTTTACGACAATTAGGTGCAAATAAGTCCTTATAGGCAAAATTGCTTTATTTCACAAAGGTAAGTTTACTTACACTAAAACATTCAGGTTTGGATCATTCTCTCATAAGAAAAAGAAAACTGCATATTAACCATTATTTTAACGCATCCAAGCAGTTTTTACATGCTTTATGACAATTATTTGCAAATGAGTCCTTATATACAAAATTGCTTTATTTCATGAAGGTAAGTCTATTTGCACTATAACATTCAGGTTTAGATCATTCTCTCATAAGAAAATGCAAATTGCATATTAACCATTCTTTTAACGCAGACAAGCAATTTTTACATGCTTTACGACAATTAGGTGCAAATGAGTCCTTATAGGCAAAATTGCTTTATTTCACAAAGGTAAGTTTAATTACACTAAACCATTCAGGTTTGGATCATTCTCTCATAAGAAAAAGCAAACTGCATATTAACCATTATTTTAACGCATACAAGCAGTTTTTTTACATGCTTTATGACAATTAGGGACAAATGAGTCCTTATAGGCAAAATTGCTTTATTTCATGAAGGTAGGTCTATTTACACTATAACATTCAGATTTAGATCATTCTCTCATAAGAAAATGCAAACTGCATATTAACCATTATTTTAACGCAGACAAGCAGTTTTTACATGCTTTACGACAATTACGTGCAAATGAGTCCTTATAGGCAAAAGTGCTTTATTTTACAAAGGCAAGTCTATTAACACTATAACATTCAGGTTTGGATCATTCTCTCATAAGAAAATTCAAACTGCATATTAACCATTATTTCAACGCATACATGCAGTTTTTACATGCTTTATGACAATTAGGCGCAAATAAGTCCATATAGGCAAAATTGCTTTATTTCATAAAGGTAAGTCTATTTAGACTATAGCATTCAGGTTTGGATCATTCTCTCATAAGAAAATGCAAACTGCATATTAACCATTATTTTAACGCAGACAAGCAGTTTTTACATGCTTTACGACAATTAGGTGCAAATGAGTCCTTATAGGCAAAATTGCTTTATTTCATGAAGGTTAGTCTACTTTCACTATAACATTCAGGTTTGGATCATTCTCTCATAAGAAAATGCAAACCGCATATTAACCATTATTTTAAAGCATACATGCAGTTTTTACATGCTTTATGACAATTGGGGTGCAAATGAGTCCTTATAGGCAAAATTGCTTTATTTCATGAAGGTAAAGTCTACTTACACTATAACATTCAGGTTTAGATCATTCTCTCATAAGAAAATGCAAACTGCAATTTAACCATTCTTTTAACGCAGACAAGCAGTTTTTACATGCTTTACGACAATTAGGTGCAAATGAGTCCTTATAGGCAAAATTGCTTTATTTTTCAAAGGTAAGTTTACTTACACTAAAACATTCAGTTTTGGATCATTCTCTCATAAGAAAAAGCAAACTGCATATTAACCATTATTTTAACGCAGACAAGCAGTTTTTACATGCTTTACGTCAATTAGGTGCAAATGAGTCCATATAGGCAAAATTGCTTTATTTCATGAAGGTAAGTCTAATTACACTATAACATTCAGGTTTGGATCATTCTCTTATAAGAAAATGCAAACTGCATATTAACCATTATTTTAACGCAGACAAGCAGTTTTTACATGCTTCACGACAATTAGGTGCAAATGAGTCCTTATAGGCAAAAGTGCTTTATTTTACAAAGGCAAGTCTATAACCACTATAACATTCAGGTTTGGATCATTCTCTCATAAGAAAATTCAAACTGCATATTAACCATTATTTTAACGCATACATGCAGTTTTTACTTGCTTTTTGACAATTAGGTGCAAATAAGTCCTTATAGGCAAAATTGCTTTATTTCATAAAGGTAAGTCTATTTAGACTATAGCATTCAGGTTTGGATCATTCTCTCATAAGAAAATGCAAACTGCATATTAACCATTATTTTAACGCAGACAAGCAGTTTTTACATGCTTTACGACAATTAGGTGCAAATAACTCCCTTTTAGGCAAAATTGCTTTATTTCATTAAGGTAAGTCTATTTACACTATAACATTCAGGTTTGGATCATTCTCTCATAAGAAAATGCAAACTGCATATTAACTATTATTTTAACGCAGACAAGCAGTTTTTACATGCTTTACGACAATTACGTGCAAAAGGGTCCTTATAGGGAAAAGTGCTTTATTTTACAAAGGCAAGTCTATTAACACTATAACATTCAGGTTTGGATCATTCTCTCATAAGAAAATGCAAACTGCATATTAACCATTATTTTAACGCAGAGAAGTAGTTTTTACATGCTTTACGACAATTAGATGCAAATGAGTCCTTATAGGCAAAATTGATTTATTTCGCAAAGGTAAGTTTAATTACACTAAAACATTTAGGTTTGGATCATTCTCTCATATGAAAAAGCAAACTGCATAATATTAACCATTATTTTAACGCATACAAGCAGTTTTTACATGCTTTATGACAATTAGGTGCAAATGAGTTCTTATAGGCAAAATTGCTTTATTTCATGAAGGTAGGTCTATTTACACTATGACATTCAGGTTTGGATCATTCTCTCATAAGAAAATGCAAACTGCATATTAACAATTATTTTAACGCAGACAAGCAGTTTTTACATGCTTTACGACAATTACGTGCAAAAGAGTCCTTATAGGCAAAAGTGCTTTATTTTACAAAGGCAAGTCTATTAACACTATAACATTCAGGTTTGGATCATTCTCTCATAAGAAAATGCAAACTGCATATTAACCATTATTTTAACGCAGACAAGCAGTTTTACATGCTTTACGACAATTAGGTGGAAATGAGTCCTTATATACAAAATTGCTTTATTTCATAACGGTAAGTCTATTTACACTATAACATTCAGGTTTGGATCATTCTCTCATAAGAAAATGCAAACTGCATATTAACCATTATTTTAACGCAGACAAGCAGTTTTTACATGCTTTACGTCAATTAGGTGCAAATGAGTCCTTATAGGCAAAATTGCTTTATTTCATGAAGGTAAGTCTATTTACACTATACACATTCAGGTTTGGATAATTCTCTCATAAGAAAATGCAAACTGCATATTAACCATTATTTTAACGCAGACAAGCAGTTTTAACATGCTTTACGACAATTAGGTGCAAATGAGTCCTTATAGGCAAAATTGCTTTATTTAATGAAGGTTAGTCAACTTACACTATAACATTCAGGTTTGGATCATTCTCTCATAAGAAAATGCAAACTGCATATAAACCATTATTTTAACGCAGACAAGCAGTTTTTACATGCTTTACGACAATTAGGTGCAAATGAGTCCTTATAGGCAAAATTGCTTTATTTCATGAAGGTAAGTCTATTTACACTATAACATTCAGGTTTGGATTATTCTCTCATAAGAAAATGCGAACTGCATATTAACCATTATTTTAACGCAGACAAGCAGTTTTTACATGCTTTACGACAATTAGGTGCAAATGAGTCCTTATAGGCAAAATTGCTTTATTTTATGAAGGTAAGTCTAATTACACTATAACATTCAGGTTTGGATTATTCTCTCATAAGAAAATGCAAACTGCATATTAACCATTATTTTAACGCAGACAAGCTGTTTTTACATGCTTCTCGACAATTAGGTGCAAATGAGTCCTTATAAGCAAAAGTGCTTTATTTTACAAAGGCAAGTCTATTAACACTATAACATTCAGGTTTGGATCAGTCTCTCATAAGAAAATTCAAACTGCATATTAACCATTATTTTAACGCATACATGCAGTTTTTACATGCTTTATGACAATTAGGTGCAAATAAGTCCTTATAGGCAAAATTGCTTTATTTCATAAAGGTAAGTCTATTTAGACTATAGCATTCAGGTTTGGATTATTCTCTCATAAGAAAATGCAAACTGCATATTAACCGTTATTTTAACGCAGACAAGCAGTTTTTACATGCTTTACGACAATTAGGTGCAAATGAGTCCTTATAGGCAAAATTGCTTTATTTCACAAAGGTAAGTTTACTTACACTAAAACATTCAGGTTTGGATCATTCTCTCATTAGAAAAGGCAAACTGCATATTAACCATTATTTTAACGCATACAAGCAGTTTTTACATGCTTTATGACAATTATTTGCAAATGAGTCCTTATAGGCAAAGTTGCTTTATTTCATGAAGGTAAGTCTATTTACACTATAACATTCAGGTTTGGATCATTCTTTGATAAGAAAATGCGAACTGCTTATTAACCATTATTTTAACGCAGACAAGCAGTTTTTACATGTTTTACGACAATTAGGTGCAAATGAGTCCTTATAGGCAAAATTGCTTTATTTCATGAAGGTTAGTCTACTTACACTATAACATTCAGGTTTGAATCATTCTCACATAAGAAAATGCAAACTGGATATTAACCACTATTTTAACGCATACATGCAATTTTTACATGCTTTATGACAATTAGGTGCAAATGAGTCCTTATAGGCAAAATTGCTTTATTTCATGAAGGTAAGTCTACTTACACTATAACATTCAGGTTTAGATCATTCTCTCATAAGAAAATGCAAACTGCAATTTAACCATTCTTTTAACGCAGACAAGCAGTTTTTACATGCTTTATGACAATTAGGTGGAAATGAGTCCTTATAGGCAAAATTGCTTTATTTCATAACGGTAAGTCTATTTACACTATAATTCAGGTTTGGATCATTCTTTCATAAAAAAATGCAAACTGCATATTAACCATTATTTTAAAGCAGACAAGCAGTTTTTACATGCTTTACGTCAATTAGGTTCAAATGAGTCCTTATAGGCAAAATTGCTTTATTTCATGAAGGTAAGTCTATTGACACTATAGCATTCAGGTTTGGATCATTCTCTCATAAGAAAATGCGAACTGCATATTAACCATTATTTTAACGCAGACAAGCAGTTTTTACATGCTTTACGACAATTAGGTGCAAATGAGTCCTTATAGGCAAAACTGCTTTATTTCATAACGGTAAGTCTATTTACACTATAAAATTCAGGTTTGGATCATTCTCTCATAAAAAAATGCAAACTGCATATTAACCATTATTTTAAAGCAGACAAGCAGTTTTTACATGCTTTACGTCAATTAGGTGCAAATGAGTACTTATAGGCAAAATTGCTTTATTTCATGAAGGTAAGTCTATTTACACTATAACATTCAGGTTTGGATCATTCTCTCATAAGAAAATGCGAACTGCATATTAACCATTATTTTAACGCAGACAAGCAGTTTTTACATGCTTTACGACAATTTGGTGCAAATGAGTCCTTATAGGCAAAATTGCTTTATTTCATGAAGGTATGTCTATTAACACTATAACATTCAGGTTTGGATCATTCTCTCATAAGAAAATGCAAACTGCATATTAACCATTATTTTAACGCATACAAGCAGTTTTTACATGCTTTATGACAATTATTTGCAAATGAGTCCTTATAGGCAAAGTTGCTTTATTTCATGAAGGTAAGTCTATTTACACTATAACATTCAGGTTTGGATCATTCTCTCATAAGAAAATGCAAACTGCATATTAACCATTATTTTAACGCAGACAAGCAGTTTTTACATGCTTTACGACAATTAGGTGCAAATAGTCCTTATAGGCAAAATTGCTTTATTTCATGAAGGTAAGTCTATTTACACTATAACCTTCAGGTTTGGATCATTCTCTCATAAGAAAATGCAAACTGCATATTAACCATTATTTTAACGCAGACAAGCAGTTTTAACGTGCTTTACGACAATTAGGTGCAAATGAGTCCTTATAGGCAAAATTGCTTTATTTCATGAAGGTAAGTCTATTTACACTATAACATTCAGGTTTGGATCGTTCTCTCATAAGAAAATGCAAACTGCATATTAACCATTATTTTAACGCAGACAAGCAGTTTTAACATGCTTTACGACAATTAGGTGCAAATGAGTCCTTATAGGCAAAATTGCTTTATTTCATGAAGGTTAGTCAACTTACACTATACCATTCAGGTTTGGATCATTCTCTCATAAGAAAATGCAAACTGCATATTAACCATTATTTTAACGCAGACAAGCAGTTATTACATGCTTTACGACAATTAGGTGCAAATGAGTCCTTATAGGCAAAATTGCTTTATTTCATGAAGGTAAGTCTATTTACACTATAACATTCAGGTTTAGATCATTCTCTCATAAAAAATGCAAACTGCATATTAACCATTATTTTAACGCAGACAAGCAGTTTTTACATGCATTACGACAATTAGGTGCAAATGAGTCCTTATAGGCAAAATTGTTTTATTTCACAAAGGTAAGTTTACTTACACTAAAACATTCAGGTTTGGATCATTCTCTCATTAGAAAAAGCAAACTGCATATTAACCATTATTTTAACGCATACAAGCAGTTTTTACTTGCTTTATGACAATTATTTGCAAATGAGTCCTTATAGGCAAAGTTGCTTTATTTCATGAAGGTAAGTCTATTTACACTATAACATTCAGGTTTGGATCATTCTCTGATAAGAAAATGCGAACTGCTTATTAACCATTATTTTAACGCAGACAAGCAGTTTTTACATGCTTTACGACAATTAGATGCAAATGAGTCCTTATAGGCAAAATTGCTTTATTTCATGAAGGTAAGTCTATTTACACTATAACATTCAGGTTTGGATCATTCTCTCATAAGAAAATGCAAACTGCATATTAACCATTATTTTAACGCAGACAAGCAGTTTTTACATGCTTTACGACAATTAGGTGCAAATGAGTCCTTATAGGCAAAATCGCTTTATTTCATGAAGGTTAGTCAACTTACACTATAACATTCAGGTTTGGATCATTCTCTCTTAAGAAAATGCAAACTGCATATTAACCATTATTTTAACGCAGACAAGCAGTTTTTACATGCTTTACGACAATTAGGTGCAAATGAGTCCTTATAGGCAAAATTGCTTTATTTCACAAAGGTAAGTTTACTTACACTAAAACATTCAGGTTTGGATCATTCTGTCATAAGAAAAAGCAAACTGCATATTAACCATTATTTTAACGCATACAAGCAGTTTTTACATGCTTTATGACAATTATTTGCAAATGAGTCCTTATAGGCAAAATTGCTTTATTTCATGAAGGTAAGTCTATTTAGACTATAGCATTCAGGTTTGGATCATTCTCTCATAAGAAAATTCAAACTGCAATTTAACCATTCTTTTAACGCAGACAAGCAGTTTTTACATGCTTTACGACAATTAGGTGCAAATGAGTCCTTATAGGCAAAATTGCTTTATTTCATGAAGGTTAGTCTACTTACACTATTATATTCAGGTTTAGATCATTCTCTCATAAGAAAATGCAAACTGCAATTTAACCATTCTTTTATCGCAGACAAGAAGTTTTTACATCCTTTACGACAATTAGGTGCAAATGAGTCCTTATAGGCAAAATTGCTTTATTTCACAAAGGTAAGTTTACTTACACTAAAACATTCAGGTTTGGATCATTCTCTCATAAGAAAAAACAAACTGCATATTAACCATTATTTTAACGCATACAAGCAGTTTTTACATGCTTTATGACAATTAGGTGAAAATGAGTCCTTATAGGCAAAATTGCTTTATTTCATGAAGGTAAGTCTATTTACACTATAACATTCAGGTTTGGATCATTCTCTCATAAGAAAATGCAAACTGCATATAACCATTCTTTTAACGCAGACAAGCAGTTTTTACATGCTTTACGACAATTAGATGCAAATGAGTCCTTATAGGCAAAATTGCTTTATTTCATAACGGTAAGTCTATTTTCACTATAACATTCAGGTTTGGATCATTCTCTCATAAGAAAATGCAAACTGCATATTAACCATTATTTTAACGCATACAAGCAGTTTTTACATGCTTTATGACATTTTTTTGCAAATGAGTCCTTATAGGCAAAATTGCTTTATTTCACAAAGGTAAGTTTACTTACACTAAAACATTTAGGTTTGGAACATTCTCTCATAAGAAAAAGCAAACTGCATATAAACCATTATTTTAACGCATACAAGCAGTTTTTACATGCTTTATGACAATAAGGTGCAAATGAGTCCTTATAGGCAAAATTGCTTTATTTCATGAAGGTAAGTCTATTTACACTATAACATTCAGGTTTGAAACATTCTCTCATAAGAAAATGCAAACTGCATATAAACCATTATTTTAACGCATACAAGCAGTTTTTACATGCTTTACGACAATTAGGTGCAAAAGAGTCCTTATATGCAAAATTGCTTTATTTCATGAAGGTTAGTCAACTTACACTATAACATTCAGGTTTGGATCATTCTCTCATAAGAAAATGCAAACTGCATATTAACCATTATTTTAACGCAGACAAGCAGTTTTTACATGCTTTACGACAATTAGGTGCAAATGAGTCCTTATAAGCAAAATTGCTTTATTTCATTAAGGTTAGTCTACTTACTATATAATATTCAGGTTTAGAACATTCTCTCATAAGAAAATGCAAACTGCAATTTAACTATTCTTTTTACGCAGACAAGCAGTTTTTACATCCTTTACGACAATTAGGTGCAAATGAGTCCTTATAGGCAAAATTGCTTTTTATTCACAAAGGTAAGTTTACTTACACTAAAACATTTAGGTTTGGATCATTCTCTCATAAGAAAATGCAAACTGCAATTTAACCATTCTTTTAACGCAGACAAGCAGTTTTTACATGCTTTACGACAATTAGGTGCAAATGAGTCCTTATAGGCAAAATTGCTTTATTTCATGAATGTAAGTCTATTTACACTATAACATTCAGGTTTGGATCATTCTCTCATTAGAAAATGCAAACTGCATATGAAGCATTATTTTAACGCAGACAAGCAGTTTTTACATGCTTTACGACAATTAGGTGCAAATGAGTCCTTATAGGCAAAATTGCTTTATTTCATGAAGGTAGGTCTATTTACACTATAACATTCAGGTTTGGATCATTCTCTCATAAGAAAATGCGAACTGCATATTAACCATTATTTTAACGCAGACAAGCAGTTTTTACATGCTTTACGACAATTAGGTGCAAATGAGTCCTTATAGGTAAAATTGCTTTATTTCATGAAGGTTAGTCTACTTACACTATTATATTCAGGTTTAGATCATTCTCTCATAAGAAAATGCAAACTGCAATTTAACCATTCTTATATCGCAGACAAGAAGTTTTTACATCCTTTACGACAATTAGGTGCAAATGAGTCCTTATAGGCAAAATTGCTTTATTTCACAAAGGTAAGTTTACTTACACTAAAACATTCAGGTTTGGATCATTCTCTCATAAGAAAAAGCAAACTGCATATTAACCATTATTTTAACGCATACAAGCAGTTTTTACATGCTTTATGACAATTATTTGCAAATGAGTCCTTATAGGCAAAATTGCTTTATTTCATGAAGGTAAGTCTATTTACACTATAACATTCAGGTTTGGATCATTCTCTCATAAGAAAATGCAAACTGCATATAACCATTCTTTTAACGCAGACAAGCAGTTTTTACATGCTTTACGAAAATTAGATGCAAATGAGTCCTTATAGGCAAAATTGCTTTATTTCATAACGGTAAGTCTATTTACACTATAACATTCAGGTTTCGATCATATTCTAATAAGAAAATGCAAACTGCATATTAACCATTATTTTAACGCAGACAAGCAGTTTTACATGCTTTACGACAATTAGGTGGAAATGAGTCCTTATAGGCAAAATTGCTTTATTTCATAACGGTAAGTCTATTTACACTATAACATTCAGGTTTGGATCATTCTCTCATAAGAAAATGCAAACTGCATATTAACCATTATTTTAACGCAGACAAGCAGTTTTTACATGCTTTACGACAATTAGGTGCAAATGAGTCCTTATAGGCAAAATTGCTTTATTTCATAAAGGTAAGTCTATTTACACTATAACCTTCAGGTTTGGATCATTCTCTCATAAGAAAATGCAAACTGCATATTAACCATTATTTTAACGCAGACAAGCAGTTTTAACGTGCTTTACGACAATTAGGTGCAAATGAGTCCTTATAGGCAAAATTGCTTTATTTCATGAAGGTAAGTCTATTTACACTATAACATTCAGGTTTGGATCATTCTCTCATAAGAAAATGCAAACTGCATATTAACCATTATTTTAACGCAGACAAGCAGTTTTAACATGCTTTACGACAATTAGGTGCAAATGAGTCCTTATAGGCAAAATTGCTTTATTTCATGAAGGTTAGTCAACTTACACTATACCATTCAGGTTTGGATCATTCTCTCATAAGAAAATGCAAACTGCATATTAACCATTATTTTAACGCAGACAAGCAGTTATTACATGCTTTACGACAATTAGGTGCAAATGAGTCCTTATAGGCAAAATTGCTTTATTTCATGAAGGTAAGTCTATTTACACTATAACATTCAGGTTTAGATCATTCTCTCATAAGAAAATGCAAACTGCATATTAACCATTATTTTAACGCAGACCAGCAGTTTTTACATGCTTTACGACAATTAGGTGCAAATGAGTCCTTATAGGCAAAGTTGCTTTATTTCACAAAGGTAAGTTTAATTACACTAAAACATTCAGGTTTGGATCATTCTCTCATAAGAAAAAGCAAACTGCATTTTAACCATTATTTTAACGCATACAAGCAGTTTTTACATGCTTTATGACAATTAGGGACAAATGAGTCCTTATAGGCAAAATTGCTTTATTTCATGAAGGTAGGTCTATTTACACTATAACATTCAGATTTAGATCATTCTCTCATAAGAAAATGCAAACTGCATATTAACCATTATTTTAACGCAGGCAAGCAGTTTTTACATGCTTTACGACAATTAGGTGCAAATGAGTCCTTATAGGCAAAATTGCTTTATTTCATGAAGATTAGTCAACTTACACTATACCATTCAGGTTTGGATCATTCTCTCATAAGAAAATGCAAACTGCATATTAACCATTATTTTAACGCAGGCAAGCAGTTTTTACATGCTTTACGACAATTAGGTGCAAATGAGTCCTTATAGGCAAAATTGCTTTATTTCACAAAGGTAAGTTTACTTACACTAAAACATTCAGGTTTGGATCATTCTGTCATAAGAAAAAGCAAACTGCATATTAACCATTATTTTAACGCATACAAGCAGTTTTTACATGCTTTATGACAATTATTTGCAAATGAGTCCTTATAGGCAAAATTGCTTTATTTCATGAAGGTAAGTCTATTTAGACTATAGCATTCAGGTTTGGATCATTCTCTCATAAGAAAATTCAAACTGCAATTTAACCATTCTTTTAACGCAGACAAGCAGTTTTTACATGCTTTACGACAATTAGGTGCAAATGAGTCCTTATAGGCAAAATTGCTTTATTTCATGAAGGTTAGTCTACTTACACTATTATATTCAGGTTTAGATCATTCTCTCATAAGAAAATGCAAACTGCAATTTAACCATTCTTTTATCGCAGACAAGAAGTTTTTACATCCTTCACGACAATTAGGTGCAAATGAGTCCTTATAGGCAAAATTGCTTTATTTCACAAAGGTAAGTTTACTTACACTAAAACATTCAGGTTTGGATCATTCTCTCATAAGAAAAAACAAACTGCATATTAACCATTATTCTAACGCATACAAGCAGTTTTTACATGCTTTATGACAATTAGGTGAAAATGAGTCCTTATAGGCAAAATTGCTTTATTTCATGAAGGTAAGTCTATTTACACTATAACATTTAGGTTTGGATCATTCTCTCATAAGAAAATGCAAACTGCATATAACCATTCTTTTAACGCAGACAAGCAGTTTTTACATGCTTTACGACAATTAGATGCAAATGAGTCCTTATAGGCAAAATTGCTTTATTTCATAACGGTAAGTCTATTTTCACTATAACATTCAGGTTTGGATCATTCTCTCATAAGAAAATGCAAACTGCATATTAACCAATATTTTAACGCAGACAAGCAGTTTTACATGCTTTACGACAATTAGGTGGAAATGAGTCCTTATAGGCAAAATTGCTTTATTTCATAACGGTAAGTCTATTTACACTATAACATTCAGGTTTGGATCATTCTCTCATAAGAAAATGCAAACTGCATATTAACCATTATTTTAACGCAGACAAGCAGTTTTTACATGCTTTACGTCAATTAGGTGCAAATGAGTCCTTATAGGCAAAATTGCTTTATTTCATGAAGGTAAGTCTATTTACACTATACACATTCAGGTTTGGATCATTCTCTCATAAGAAAATGCAAACTGCATATTAACCATTATTTTAACGCAGACAAGCAGTTTTAACATGCTTTACGACAATTAGGTGCAAATGAGTCCTTATAGGCAAAATTGCTTTATTTCATGAAGGTTAGTCAACTTACACTATAACATTCAGGTTTGGATCATTCTCTCATAAGAAAATGCAAACTGCATATAAACCATTATTTTAACGCAGACAAGCAGTTTTTACATGCTTTACGACAATTAGGTGCAAATGAGTCCTTATAGGCAAAATTGCTTTATTTTATGAAGGTAAGTCTATTTACACTATAACATTCAGGTTTAGATCATTCTCTCATAAGAAAATGCAAACTGCATATTAACCATTATTTTAACGCAGCCAAGCAGTTTTACATGCTTTACGACAATTAGGTGGAAATGAGTCCTTATAGGCAAAATTGCTTTATTTCATAACGGTAAGTCTATTTACACTATAACATTCAGGTTTGGATCATTCTCTCATAAGAAGATGCAAACTGCATATTAACCATTATTTTAACGCAGACAAGCAGTTTTTACATGCTTTACGTCAATTAGGTGCAAATGAGTCCTTATAGGCAAAATTGCTTTATTTCATGAAGGTAAGTCTATTTACACTATACACATTCAGGTTTGGATCATTCTCTCATAAGAAAATGCAAACTGCATATTAACCATTATTTTAACGCAGACAAGCAGTTTTAACATGCTTTACGACAATTAGGTGCAAATGAGTCCTTATAGGCAAAATTGCTTTATTTCATGAAGGTTAGTCAACTTACACTATAACATTCAGGTTTGGATCATTCTCTCATAAGAAAATGCAAACTGCATATAAACCATTATTTTAACGCAGACAAGCAGTTTTTACATGCTTTACGACAATTAGGTGCAAATGAGTCCTTATAGGCAAAATTGCTTTATTTTATGAAGGTAAGTCTATTTACACTATAACATTCAGGTTTAGATCATTCTCTCATAAGAAAATGCAAACTGCATATTAACCATTATTTTAACGCAGACAAGCAGTTTTTACATGCTTTACGACAATTAGGTGCAAATGAGTCCTTATAGGCAAAATTGTTTTATTTCACAAAGGTTAGTTTACTTACTCTAAAACATTCAGGTTTGGATCATTCTCTGATAAGAAAATGCGAACTGCTTATTAACCATTATTTTAACGCAGACAAGCAGTTTTTACATGTTTTACGACAATTAGGTGCAAATGAGTCCTTATAGGCAAAATTGCTTTATTTCATGAAGGTTAGTCTACTTACACTATAACATTCAGGTTTGAATCATTCTCACATAAGAAAATGCAAACTGGATATTAACCACTATTTTAACGCATACATGCAATTTTTACATGCTTTATGACAATTAGGTGCAAATGAGTCCTTATAGGCAAAATTGCTTTATTTCATGAAGGTAAGTCTATTTACACTATAACATTCAGGTTTGGATCATTCTCTCATAAGAAAATGCGAACTGCATATTAACCATTATTTTAACGCAGACAAGCAGTTTTTACATGCTTTACGACAATTAGGTGCAAATGAGTCCTTATAGGCAAAATTGCTTTATTTTATGAAGGTAAGTCTAATTACACTATAACATTCAGGTTTGGATTATTCTCTCATAAGAAAATGCAAACTGCATATTAACCATTATTTTAACGCAGACAAGCAGTTTTTACATGCTTCTCGACAATTAGGTGCAAATGAGTCCTTATAAGCAAAAGTGCTTTATTTTACAAAGGCAAGTTTATTAACACTACAACATTCAGGTTTGGATCATTCTCTCATAAGAAAATTCAAACTGCATATTAACCATTATTTTAACGCATACATGCAGTTTTTACATGCTTTATGACAATTAGGTGCAAATAAGTCCTTATAGGCAAAATTGCTTTATTTCATAAAGGTAAGTCTATTTAGACTATAGCATTCAGGTTTGGATCATTCTCTCATAAGAAAATGCATACTGCATATTAACCATAATTTTAACGCAGACAAGCAGTTTTTACATGCTTTACGACAATTAGGTGCAAATGAGTCCTTATAGGCAAAATTGCTTTATTATATGAAGGTTAGTCAACTTACACTATAACATTCAGGTTTGGATCATTCTCTCTTAAGAAAATGCAAACTGCATATTAACCATTATTTTAACGCAGACAAGCAGTTTTTACATGCTTTACGACAATTAGGTGCAAATGAATCCTTATAGGCCAAATTGCTTTATTTCATGAAGGTTAGTCTACTTACACTATAATATTCAGGTTTAGATCATTCTCTCATAAGAAAATTCAAACTGCAATTTAACCATTCTTTTAACGCAGAAAAGCAGTTTTTACATGCTTTATGACAATTAGGTGCAAATGAGTCCTTATAGGCAAAATTGCTTTATTTTATGAAGGTTAGTCTAATTACACTATAACATTCAGGTTTGGATCATTCTCTCTTAAAAAAATGCAAACTGCATATTAACCATTATTTTAACGCAGACAAGCAGTTTTTACATGATTTACGACAATTAGGTGCAAATGAATCCTTATAGGCAAAATTGCTTTATTTCATGAAGGTAAGTCTATTTACACTATAACATTCAGGTTTAGATCATTCTATCATAAGAAAATGCAAACTGCATATTAACCATTATTTTTAAAGCAGACAAGCAGTTTTTACATGCTTTACGACAATTAGGTGCAAATGAGTCCTTATAGGCAAAATTGCTTTATTTCACAAAGGTAAGTTTAATTACACTAAAACATTCAGGTTTGGATCATTCTCTCATAAGAAAAAGCAAACTGCATATTAACCATTATTTTAACACAGACAAGCAGTTTTTACATGCTTTATGACAATTAGGTGCAAATGAGTCCTTATAGGCAAAATTGCTTTATTTTATGAAGGTAAGTCTAATTACACTATAACATTCAGGTTTGGATCATTCTCTCTTAAGAAAATGCAAACTGCATATTAACCATTATTTTAACGCAGACAAGCAGTTTTTACATGCTTTACGACAATTAGGTGCAAATGAATCCTTATAGGCAAAATTGCTTTATTTCATGAAGGTTAGTCAACTTACACTATACCATTCAGGTTTGGATCATTCTCTCATAAGAAAATGCAAACTGCATATTAACCATTATTTTAACGCATACATGCAGTTTTTACATGCTTTGTGACAATTAGGTGCAAATAAGTCCTTATAGGCAAAATTGCTTTATTTCATAAAGGTAAGTCTATTTAGACTATAGCATTCAGGTCTGGATCATTCTCTCATAAGAAAATGCAAACTGCATATTAACCATTATTTTAACGCAGACAAGCAGTTTTAACATGCTTTACGACAATTAGGTGCAAATGAGTCCTTATAGGCAAAATTGCTTTATTTCATGAAGGTTAGTCAACTTACACTATAACATTCAGGTTTGGATCATTCTCTCATAAGAAAATGCAAACTGCATATAAACCATTATTTTAACGCAGACAAGCAGTTTTTACATGCTTTACGACAATTAGGTGCAAATGAGTCCTTATAGGCAAAATTGCTTTATTTCATGAAGGTAAGTCTATTTACACTATAACATTCAGGTTTAGATCATTCTCTCATAAGAAAATGCAAACTGCATATTAACCATTATTTTAACGCAGCCAAGCAGTTTTACATGCTTTACGACAATTAGGTGGAAATGAGTCCTTATAGGCAAAATTGCTTTATTTCATAACGGTAAGTCTATTTACACTATAACATTCAGGTTTGGATCATTCTCTCATAAGAAGATGCAAACTGCATATTAACCATTATTTTAACGCAGACAAGCAGTTTTTACATGCTTTACGTCAATTAGGTGCAAATGAGTCCTTATAGGCAAAATTGCTTTATTTCATGAAGGTAAGTCTATTTACACTATACACATTCAGGTTTGGATCATTCTCTCATAAGAAAATGCAAACTGCATATTAACCATTATTTTAACGCAGACAAGCAGTTTTAACATGCTTTACGACAATTAGGTGCAAATGAGTCCTTATAGGCAAAATTGCTTTATTTCATGAAGGTTAGTCAACTTACACTATAACATTCAGGTTTGGATCATTCTCTCATAAGAAAATGCAAACTGCATATAAACCATTATTTTAACGCAGACAAGCAGTTTTTACATGCTTTACGACAATTAGGTGCAAATCAGTCCTTATAGGCAAAATTGCTTTATTTTATGAAGGTAAGTCTATTTACACTATAACATTCAGGTTTAGATCATTTTCTCATAAGAAAATGCAAACTGCATATTAACCATTATTTTAACGCAGACAAGCAGTTTTTACATGCTTTACGACAATTAGGTGCAAATGAGTCCTTATAGGCAAAATTGTTTTATTTCACAAAGGTTAGTTTACTTACTCTAAAACATTCAGGTTTGGATCATTCTCTGATAAGAAAATGCGAACTGCTTATTAACCATTATTTTAACGCAGACAAGCAGTTTTTACATGTTTTACGACAATTAGGTGCAAATGAGTCCTTATAGGCAAAATTGCTTTATTTCATGAAGGTTAGTCTACTTACACTATAACATTCAGGTTTGAATCATTCTCACATAAGAAAATGCAAACTGGATATTAACCACTATTTTAACGCATACATGCAATTTTTACATGCTTTATGACAATTAGGTGCAAATGAGTCCTTATAGGCAAAATTGCTTTATTTCATGAAGGTAAGTCTATTTACACTATAACATTCAGGTTTGGATCATTCTCTCATAAGAAAATGCGAACTGCATATTAACCATTATTTTAACGCAGACAAGCAGTTTTTACATGCTTTACGACAATTAGGTGCAAATGAGTCCTTATTGGCAAAATTGCTTTATTTTATGAAGGTAAGTCTAATTACACTATAACATTCAGGTTTGGATTATTCTCTCATAAGAAAATGCAAACTGCATATTAACCATTATTTTAACGCAGACAAGCAGTTTTTACATGCTTCTCGACAATTAGGTGCAAATGAGTCCTTATAAGCAAAAGTGCTTTATTTTACAAAGGCAAGTCTATTAACACTATAACATTCAGGTTTGGATCATTCTCTCATAAGAAAATTCAAACTGCATATTAACCATTATTTTAACGCATACATGCAGTTTTTACATGCTTTATGACAATTAGGTGCAAATAAGTCCTTATAGGCAAAATTGCTTTATTTCATAAAGGTAAGTCTATTTAGACTATAGCATTCAGGTTTGGATCATTCTCTCATAAGAAAATGCATACTGCATATTAACCATAATTTTAACGCAGACAAGCAGTTTTTACATGCTTTACGACAATTAGGTGCAAATGAGTCCTTATAGGCAAAAATGCTTTATTATATGAAGGTTAGTCAACTTACACTATAACATTCAGGTTTGGATCATTCTCTCTTAAGAAAATGCAAACTGCATATTAACCATTATTTTAACGCAGACAAGCAGTTTTTACATGCTTTACGACAATTAGGTGCAAATGAATCCTTATAGGCCAAATTGCTTTATTTCATGAAGGTTAGTCTACTTACACTATAATATTCAGGTTTAGATCATTCTCTCATAAGAAAATTCAAACTGCAATTTAACCATTCTTTTAACGCAGAAAAGCAGTTTTTACATGCTTTATGACAATTAGGTGCAAATGAGTCCTTATAGGCAAAATTGCTTTATTTCATGAAGGTAAGTCTATTTACACTATAACATTCAGGTTTAGATCATTCTATCATAAGAAAATGCAAACTGCATATTAACCATTATTTTTAAAGCAGACAAGCAGTTTTTACATGCTTTACGACAATTAGGTGCAAATGAGTCCTTATAGGCAAAATTGCTTTATTTCACAAAGGTAAGTTTAATTACACTAAAACATTCAGGTTTGGATCATTCTCTCATAAGAAAAAGCAAACTGCATATTAACCATTATTTTAACGCAGACAAGCAGTTTTTACATGCTTTATGACAATTAGGTGCAAATGAGTCCTTATAGGCAAAATTGCTTTATTTTATGAAGGTAAGTCTAATTACACTATAACATTCAGGTTTGGATCATTCTCTCTTAAGAAAATGCAAACTGCATATTAACCATTATTTTAACGCAGACAAGCAGTTTTTACATGCTTTACGACAATTAGGTGCAAATGAATCCTTATAGGCAAAATTGCTTTATTTCATGAAGGTTAGTCAACTTACACTATACCATTCAGGTTTGGATCATTCTCTCATAAGAAAATGCAAACTGCATATTAACCATTATTTTAACGCATACATGCAGTTTTTACATGCTTTGTGACAATTAGGTGCAAATAAGTCCTTATAGGCAAAATTGCTTTATTTCATAAAGGTAAGTCTATTTAGACTATAGCATTCAGGTCTGGATCATTCTCTCATAAGAAAATGCAAACTGCATATTAACCATTATTTTAACGCAGACAAGCAGTTTTTACATGCTTTACGACAATTAGGCGCAAATGAGTCCTTATAGGCAAAATTGCTTTATTTCACAAAGGTAAGTTTACTTACACTAAAACATTCAGGTTTGGATCATTCTCTCATTAGAAAAAGCAAACTGCATATTAACCATTATTTTAACGCATACAAGCAGTTTTTACATGCTTTATGACAATTATTTGCAAATGAGTCCTTATAGGCAAAGTTGCTTTATTTCATGAAGGTAAGTCTATTTACACTATAACATTCAGGTTTGGATCATTCTCTGATAAGAAAATGCGAACTGCTTATTAACCATTATTTTAACGCAGACAAGCAGTTTTTACATGCTTTACGACAATTAGGTGCAAATGAGTCCTTATAGGCAAAATTGCTTTATTTCATGAAGGTAAGTCTATTTACACTATAACATTCAGGTTTGGATCATTCTCTCATAAGAAAATGCAAACTGCATATTAACCATTATTTTAACGCAGACAAGCAGTTTTTACATGCTTTACGACAATTAGGTGCAAATGAGTCCTTATAGGCAAAATCGCTTTATTTCATGAAGGTTAGTCAACTTACACTATAACATTCAGGTTTGGATCATTCTCTCTTAAGAAAATGCAAACTGCATATTAACCATTATTTTAACGCAGACAAGCAGTTTTTACATGCTTTACGACAATTAGGTGCAAATGAATCCTTATAGGCCAAATTGCTTTATTTCATGAAGGTTAGTCTACTTACACTATAATATTCAGGTTTAGATCATTCTCTCATAAGAAAATTCAAACTGCAATTTAACCATTCTTTTAACGCAGACAAGCAGTTTTTACATGCTTTATGACAATTAAGTGCAAATGAGTCCTTATAGGCAAAATTGCTTTATTTTATGAAGGTAAGTCTAATTACACTATAACATTCAGGTTTGGATCATTCTCTCATAAGAAAATGCAAACTGCATATTAACCATTATTTTAACGCAGACAAGCAGTTTTTACATGCTTCACGACAATTAGGTGCAAATGAGTCCTTATAAGCAAAAGTGCTTTATTTTACAAAGGCAAGTCTATTAACACTATAACATTCAGGTTTGGATCATTCTCTCATAAGAAAATTCAAACTGCATATTAACCATTATTTTAACGCATACAAGCAGTTTTTACATGCTTTACGACAATTAGGCGCAAATGAGTCCTTATAGGCAAAATTGCTTTATTTGACAAAGGTAAGTTTACTTACACTAAAACATTTAGGTTTGGATCATTCTCTCATTAGAAAAAGCAAACTGCATATTAACCATTATTTTAACGCATACAAGCAATTTTTACATGCTTTATGACAATTATTTGCAAATGAGTTCTTATAGGCAAAGTTGCTTTATTTCATGAAGGTAAGTATATTTACACTATAACATTCAGGTTTGGATCATTCTCTGATAAGAAAATGCGAACTGCTTATTAACCATTATTTTAACGCAGACAAGCAGTTTTTACATGCTTTACGACAATTAGGTGCAAATGAGTCCTTATAGGCAAAATTGCTTTATTTCATAAAGGTAAGTCTATTTAGACTATAGCATTCAGGTTTGGATCATTCTCTCATAAGAAAATGCAAACTGCATATTAACCATTATTTTAACGCAGACAAGCAGTTTTTACATGCTTTACGACAATTAGGTGCAAATGAGTCCTTATAGGCAAAATTGCTTTATTTCACAAAGGTAAGTTTACTTACACTAAAACATTCAGGTTTGGATCATTCTCTCATTAGAAAAAGCAAACTGCATATTAACCATTATTTTAACGCATATGAGCAGTTTTTACATGCTTTATGACAATTATTTGCAAATGAGTCCTTATAGGCAAAGTTGCTTTATTTCATGAAGGTAAGTCTATTTACACTATAACATTCAGGTTTGGATCATTCTTTGATAAGAAAATGCGAACTGCTTATTAACCATTATTTTAACGCAGACAAGCAGTTTTTACATGTTTTACGACAATTAGGTGCAAATGAGTCCTTATAGGCAAAATTGCTTTATTTCATGAAGGTTAGTCTACTTACACTATAACATTCAGGTTTGAATCATTCTCACATAAGAAAATGCAAACTGGATATTAACCACTATTTTAACGCATACATGCAATTTTTACATGCTTTATGACAATTAGGTGCAAATGAGTCCTTATAGGCAAAATTGCTTTATTTCATGAAGGTAAGTCTACTTACACTATAACATTCAGGTTTAGATCATTCTCTCATAAGAAAATGCAAACTGCAATTTAACCATTCTTTTAACGCAGACAAGCAGTTTTTACATGCTTTATGACAATTAGGTGGAAATGAGTCCTTATAGGCAAAATTGCTTTATTTCATAACGGTAAGTCTATTTACACTATAATTCAGGTTTGGATCATTCTTTCATAAAAAAATGCAAACTGCATATTAACCATTATTTTAAAGCAGACAAGCAGTTTTTACATGCTTTACGTCAATTAGGTTCAAATGAGTCCTTATAGGCAAAATTGCTTTATTTCATGAAGGTAAGTCTATTGACACTATAGCATTCAGGTTTGGATCATTCTCTCATAAGAAAATGCGAACTGCATATTAACCATTATTTTAACGCAGACAAGCAGTTTTTACATGCTTTACGACAATTAGGTGCAAATGAGTCCTTATAGGCAAAATTGCTTTATTTCATAAAGGTAAGTCTATTTACACTATAACATTCAGGTTTGGATCATTCTCTCATAAGAAAATGCAAACTGCATATTAACCATTATTTTAACGCAGACAAGCAGTTTTTACATGCTTTACGACAATTAGGTGCAAATGAGTCCTTATAGGCAAAACTGCTTTATTTCATAACGGTAAGTCTATTTACACTATAAAATTCAGGTTTGGATCATTCTCTCATAAAAAAATGCAAACTGCATATTAACCATTATTTTAAAGCAGACAAGCAGTTTTTACATGCTTTACGTCAATTAGGTGCAAATGAGTCCTTATAGGCAAAATTGCTTTATTTCATGAAGGTAAGTCTATTTACACTATAACATTCAGGTTTGGATCATTCTCTCATAAGAAAATGCGAACTGCATATTAACCATTATTTTAACGCAGACAAGCAGTTTTTACATGCTTTACGACAATTTGGTGCAAATGAGTCCTTATAGGCAAAATTGCTTTATTTCATGAAGGTATGTCTATTAACACTATAACATTCAGGTTTGGATCATTCTCTCATAAGAAAATGCAAACTGCATATTAACCATTATTTTAACGCAGACAAGCAGTTTTTACATGCTTTACGACAATTAGGTGCAAATGAGTCCTTATAGGCAAAATTGCTTTATTTCATGTAGGTAGGTCTATTTACACTATAACATTCAGGTTTGGATCATTCTCTCATAAGAAAATGCGAACTGCATATTAACCATTATTTTAACGCAGACAAGCAGTTTTTACATGCTTTACGACAATTAGGTGCAAATGAGTCCTTATAGGCAAAATTGCTTTATTTCATGAAGGTTAGTCTACTTACACTATTATATTCAGGTTTAGATCATTCTCTCATAAGAAAATGCAAACTGCAATTTAACCATTCTTATATCGCAGACAAGAAGTTTTTACATCCTTTACGACAATTAGGTGCAAATGAGTCCTTATAGGCAAAATTGCTTTATTTCACAAAGGTAAGTTTACTTACACTAAAACATTCAGGTTTGGATCATTCTCTCATAAGAAAAAGCAAACTGCATATTAACCATTATTTTAACGCATACAAGCAGTTTTTACATGCTTTATGACAATTAGGTGCAAATGAGTCCTTATAGGCAAAATTTCTTTATTTCATGAAGGTAAGTCTATTTACACTATAACATTCAGGTTTGGATCATTCTCTCATAAGAAAATGCAAACTGCATATAACCATTCTTTTAACGCAGACAAGCAGTTTTTACATGCTTTACGAAAATTAGCTGCAAATGAGTCCTTATAGGCAAAATTGCTTTATTTCATAACGGTAAGTCTATTTACACTATAACATTCAGGTTTCGATCATATTCTAATAAGAAAATGCAAACTGCATATTAACCATTATTTTAACGCAGACAAGCAGTTTTACATGCTTTACGACAATTAGGTGGAAATGAGTCCTTATAGGCAAAATTGCTTTATTTCATAACGGTAAGTCTATTTACACTATAACATTCAGGTTTGGATCATTCTCTCATAAGAAAATGCAAACTGCATATTAACCATTATTTTAACGCAGACAAGCAGTTTTTACATGCTTTACGACAATTAGGTGCAAATAGTCCTTATAGGCAAAATTGCTTTATTTCATGAAGGTAAGTCTATTTACACTATAACCTTCAGGTTTGGATCATTCTCTCATAAGAAAATGCAAACTGCATATTAACCATTATTTTAACGCAGACAAGCAGTTTTAACGTGCTTTACGACAATTAGGTGCAAATGAGTCCTTATAGGCAAAATTGCTTTATTTCATGAAGGTAAGTCTATTTACACTATAACATTCAGGTTTGGATCATTCTCTCATAAGAAAATGCAAACTGCATATTAACCATTATTTTAACGCAGACAAGCAGTTTTAACATGCTTTACGACAATTAGGTGCAAATGAGTCCTTATAGGCAAAATTGCTTTATTTCATGAAGGTTAGTCAACTTACACTATACCATTCAGGTTTGGATCATTCTCTCATAAGAAAATGCAAACTGCATATTAACCATTATTTTAACGCAGACAAGCAGTTATTACATGCTTTACGACAATTAGGTGCAAATGAGTCCTTATAGGCAAAATTGCTTTATTTCATGAAGGTAAGTCTATTTACACTATAACATTCAGGTTTAGATCATTCTCTCATAAGAAAATGCAAACTGCATATTAACCATTATTTTAACGCAGACAAGCAGTTTTTACATGCATTACGACAATTAGGTGCAAATGAGTCCTTATAGGCAAAATTGCTTTATTTCACAAAGGTAAGTTTACTTACACTAAAACATTCAGGTTTGGATCATTCTCTCATTAGAAAAAGCAAACTGCATATTAACCATTATTTTAACGCATACAAGCAGTTTTTACTTGCTTTATGACAATTATTTGCAAATGAGTCCTTATAGGCAAAGTTGCTTTATTTCATGAAGGTATGTCTATTAACACTATAACATTCAGGTTTGGATCATTCTCTCATAAGAAAATGCGAACTGCTTATTAACCATTATTTTAACGCAGACAAGCAGTTTTTACATGCTTTACGACAATTAGATGCAAATGAGTCCTTATAGGCAAAATTGCTTTATTTCATGAAGGTAAGTCTATTTACACTATAACATTCAGGTTTGGATCATTCTCTCATAAGAAAATGCAAACTGCATATTAACCATTATTTTAACGCAGACAAGCAGTTTTTACATGCTTTACGACAATTAGGTGCAAATGAGTCCTTATAGGCAAAATCGCTTTATTTCATGAAGGTTAGTCAACTTACACTATAACATTCAGGTTTGGATCATTCTCTCTTAAGAAAATGCAAACTGCATATTAACCATTATTTTAACGCAGACAAGCAGTTTTTACATGCTTTACGACAATTAGGTGCAAATGAGTCCTTATAGGCAAAATTGCTTTATTTCACAAAGGTAAGTTTACTTACACTAAAACATTCAGGTTTGGATCATTCTGTCATAAGAAAAAGCAAACTGCATATTAACCATTATTTTAACGCATACAAGCAGTTTTTACATGCTTTATGACAATTATTTGCAAATGAGTCCTTATAGGCAAAATTGCTTTATTTCATGAAGGTAAGTCTATTTAGACTATAGCATTCAGGTTTGGATCATTCTCTCATAAGAAAATTCAAACTGCAATTTAACCATTCTTTTAACGCAGACAAGCAGTTTTTACATGCTTTACGACAATTAGGTGCAAATGAGTCCTTATAGGCAAAATTGCTTTATTTCATGAAGGTTAGTCTACTTACACTATTATATTCAGGTTTAGATCATTCTCTCATAAGAAAATGCAAACTGCAATTTAACCATTCTTTTATCGCAGACAAGAAGTTTTTACATCCTTTACGACAATTAGGTGCAAATGAGTACTTATAGGCAAAATTGCTTTATTTCACAAAGGTAAGTTTACTTACACTAAAACATTCAGGTTTGGATCATTCTCTCATAAGAAAAAACAAACTGCATATTAACCATTATTTTAACGCATACAAGCAGTTTTTACATGCTTTATGACAATTAGGTGAAAATGAGTCCTTATAGGCAAAATTGCTTTATTTCATGAAGGTAAGTCTATTTACACTATAACATTCAGGTTTGGATCATTCTTTCATAAGAAAATGCAAACTGCATATAACCATTCTTTTAACGCAGACAAGCAGTTTTTACATGCTTTACGACAATTAGATGCAAATGAGTCCTTATAGGCAAAATTGCTTTATTTCATAACGGTAAGTCTATTTTCACTATAACATTCAGGTTTGGATCATTCTCTCATAAGAAAATGCAAACTGCATATTAACCATTATTTTAACGCATACAAGCAGTTTTTACATGCTTTATGACAATAAGGTGCAAATGAGTCCTTATAGGCAAAATTGCTTTATTTCATGAAGGTAAGTCTATTTACACTATAACATTCAGGTTTGAAACATTCTCTCATAAGAAAATGCAAACTGCATATAAACCATTATTTTAACGCATACAAGCAGTTTTTACATGCTTTACGACAATTAGGTGCAAAAGAGTCCTTATATGCAAAATTGCTTTATTTCATGAAGGTTAGTCAACTTACACTATAACATTCAGGTTTGGATCATTCTCTCATAAGAAAATGCAAACTGCATATTAACCATTATTTTAACGCAGACAAGCAGTTTTTACATGCTTTACGACAATTAGGTGCAAATGAGTCCTTATAAGCAAAATTGCTTTATTTCATTAAGGTTAGTCTACTTACTATATAATATTCAGGTTTAGAACATTCTCTCATAAGAAAATGCAAACTGCAATTTAACCATTCTTTTTACGCAGACAAGCAGTTTTTACATCCTTTACGACAATTAGGTGCAAATGAGTCCTTATAGGCAAAATTGCTTTTTATTCACAAAGGTAAGTTTACTTACACTAAAACATTTAGGTTTGGATCATTCTCTCATAAGAAAATGCAAACTGCAATTTAACCATTCTTTTAACGCAGACAAGCAGTTTTTACATGCTTTACGACAATTAGGTGCAAATGAGTCCTTATAGGCAAAATTGCTTTATTTCATGAATGTAAGTCTATTTACACTATAACATTCAGGTTTGGATCATTCTCTCATTAGAAAATGCAAACTGCATATGAAGCATTATTTTAACGCAGACAAGCAGTTTTTACATGCTTTACGACAATTAGGTGCAAATGAGTCCTTATAGGCAAAATTGCTTTATTTCATGAAGGTAGGTCTATTTACACTATAACATTCAGGTTTGGATCATTCTCTCATAAGAAAATGCGAACTGCATATTAACCATTATTTTAACGCAGACAAGCAGTTTTTACATGCTTTACGACAATTAGGTGCAAATGAGTCCTTATAGGCAAAATTGCTTTATTTCATGAAGGTTAGTCTACTTACACTATTATATTCAGGTTTAGATCATTCTCTCATAAGAAAATGCAAACTGCAATTTAACCATTCTTATATCGCAGACAAGAAGTTTTTACATCCTTTACGACAATTAGGTGCAAATGAGTCCTTATAGGCAAAATTGCTTTATTTCACAAAGGTAAGTTTACTTACACTAAAACATTCAGGTTTGGATCATTCTCTCATAAGAAAAAGCAAACTGCATATTAACCATTATTTTAACGCATACAAGCAGTTTTTACATGCTTTATGACAATTATTTGCAAATGAGTCCTTATAGGCAAAATTGCTTTATTTCATGAAGGTAAGTCTATTTACACTATAACATTCAGGTTTGGATCATTCTCTCATAAGAAAATGCAAACTGCATATAACCATTCTTTTAACGCAGACAAGCAGTTTTTACATGCTTTACGAAAATTAGATGCAAATGAGTCCTTATAGGCAAAATTGCTTTATTTCATAACGGTAAGTCTATTTACACTGTAACATTCAGGTTTCGATCATATTCTAATAAGAAAATGCAAACTGCATATTAACCATTATTTTAACGCAGACAAGCAGTTTTACATGCTTTACGACAATTAGGTGGAAATGAGTCCTTATAGGCAAAATTGCTTTATTTCATAACGGTAAGTCTATTTACACTATAACATTCAGGTTTGGATCATTCTCTCATAAGAAAATGCAAACTGCATATTAACCATTATTTTAACGCAGACAAGCAGTTTTTACATGCTTTACGACAATTAGGTGCAAATGAGTCCTTATAGGCAAAATTGCTTTATTTCATGAAGGTAAGTCTATTTACACTATAACCTTCAGGTTTGGATCATTCTCTCATAAGTAAATGCAAACTGCATATTAACCATTATTTTAACGCAGACAAGCAGTTTTAACGTGCTTTACGACAATTAGGTGCAAATGAGTCCTTATAGGCAAAATTGCTTTATTTCATGAAGGTAAGTCTATTTACACTATAACATTCAGGTTTGGATCATTCTCTCATAAGAAAATGCAAACTGCATATTAACCATTATTTTAACGCAGACAAGCAGTTTTAACATGCTTTACGACAATTAGGTGCAAATGAGTCCTTATAGGCAAAATTGCTTTATTTCATGAAGGTTAGTCAACTTACACTATACCATTCAGGTTTGGATCATTCTCTCATAAGAAAATGCAAACTGCATATTAACCATTATTTTAACGCAGACAAGCAGTTATTACATGCTTTACGACAATTAGGTGCAAATGAGTCCTTATAGGCAAAATTGCTTTATTTCATGAAGGTAAGTCTATTTACACTATAACATTCAGGTTTAGATCATTCTCTCATAAGAAAATGCAAACTGCATATTAACCATTATTTTAACGCAGACCAGCAGTTTTTACATGCTTTACGACAATTAGGTGCAAATGAGTCCTTATAGGCAAAGTTGCTTTATTTCACAAAGGTAAGTTTAATTACACTAAAACATTCAGGTTTGGATCATTCTCTCATAAGAAAAAGCAAACTGCATTTTAACCATTATTTTAACGCATACAAGCAGTTTTTACATGCTTTATGACAATTAGGGACAAATGAGTCCTTATAGGCAAAATTGCTTTATTTCATGAAGGTAGGTCTATTTACACTATAACATTCAGATTTAGATCGTTCTCTCATAAGAAAATGCAAACTGCATATTAACCATTATTTTAACGCAGGCAAGCAGTTTTTACATGCTTTACGACAATTAGGTGCAAATGAGTCCTTATAGGCAAAATTGCTTTATTTCATGAAGATTAGTCAACTTACACTATACCATTCAGGTTTGGATCATTCTCTCATAAGAAAATGCAAACTGCATATTAACCATTATTTTAACGCAGGCAAGCAGTTTTTACATGCTTTACGACAATTAGGTGCAAATGAGTCCTTATAGGCAAAATTGCTTTATTTCACAAAGGTAAGTTTACTTACACTAAAACATTCAGGTTTGGATCATTCTGTCATAAGAAAAAGCAAACTGCATATTAACCATTATTTTAACGCATACAAGCAGTTTTTACATGCTTTATGACAATTATTTGCAAATGAGTCCTTATAGGCAAAATTGCTTTATTTCATAAAGGTAAGTCTATTTAGACTATAGCATTCAGGTTTGGATCATTCTCTCATAAGAAAATTCAAACTGCAATTTAACCATTCTTTTAACGCAGACAAGCAGTTTTTACATGCTTTACGACAATTAGGTGCAAATGAGTCCTTATAGGCAAAATTGCTTTATTTCATGAAGGTTAGTCTACTTACACTATTATATTCAGGTTTAGATCATTCTCTCATAAGAAAATGCAAACTGCAATTTAACCATTCTTTTATCGCAGACAAGAAGTTTTTACATCCTTCACGACAATTAGGTGCAAATGAGTCCTTATAGGCAAAATTGCTTTATTTCACAAAGGTAAGTTTACTTACACTAAAACATTCAGGTTTGGATCATTCTCTCATAAGAAAAAACAAACTGCATATTAACCATTATTCTAACGCATACAAGCAGTTTTTACATGCTTTATGACAATTAGGTGAAAATGAGTCCTTATAGGCAAAATTGCTTTATTTCATGAAGGTAAGTCTATTTACACTATAACATTTAGGTTTGGATCATTCTCTCATAAGAAAATGCAAACTGCATATAACCATTCTTTTAACGCAGACAAGCAGTTTTTACATGCTTTACGACAATTAGATGCAAATGAGTCCTTATAGGCAAAATTGCTTTATTTCATAACGGTAAGTCTATTTTCACTATAACATTCAGGTTTGGATCATTCTCTCATAAGAAAATGCAAACTGCATATTAACCAATATTTTAACGCAGACAAGCAGTTTTACATGCTTTACGACAATTAGGTGGAAATGAGTCCTTATAGGCAAAATTGCTTTATTTCATAACGGTAAGTCTATTTACACTATAACATTCAGGTTTGGATCATTCTCTCATAAGAAAATGCAAACTGCATATTAACCATTATTTTAACGCAGACAAGCAGTTTTTACATGCTTTACGTCAATTAGGTGCAAATGAGTCCTTATAGGCAAAATTGCTTTATTTCATGAAGGTAAGTCTATTTACACTATACACATTCAGGTTTGGATCATTCTCTCATAAGAAAATGCAAACTGCATATTAACCATTATTTTAACGCAGACAAGCAGTTTTAACATGCTTTACGACAATTAGGTGCAAATGAGTCCTTATAGGCAAAATTGCTTTATTTCATGAAGGTAAGTCAACTTACACTATAACTTTCAGGTTTGGATCATTCTCTCATAAGAAAATGCAAACTGCATATAAACCATTATTTTAACGCAGACAAGCAGTTTTTACATGCTTTACGACAATTAGGTGCAAATGAGTCCTTATAGGCAAAATTGCTTTATTTCATGAGGGTAAGTCTATTTACACTATAACATTCAGGTTTAGATCATTCTCTCATAAGAAAATGCAAACTGCATATTAACCATTATTTTAACGCAGCCAAGCAGTTTTACATGCTTTACGACAATTAGGTGGAAATGAGTCCTTATAGGCAAAATTGCTTTATTTCATAACGGTAAGTCTATTTACACTATAACATTCAGGTTTGGATCATTCTCTCATAAGAAGATGCAAACTGCATATTAACCATTATTTTAACGCAGACAAGCAGTTTTTACATGCTTTACGTCAATTAGGTGCAAATGAGTCCTTATAGGCAAAATTGCTTTATTTCATGAAGGTAAGTCTATTTACACTATACACATTCAGGTTTGGATCATTCTCTCATAAGAAAATGCAAACTGCATATTAACCATTATTTTAACGCAGACAAGCAGTTTTAACATGCTTTACGACAATTAGGTGCAAATGAGTCCTTATAGGCAAAATTGCTTTATTTCATGAAGGTTAGTCAACTTACACTATAACATTCAGGTTTGGATCATTCTCTCATAAGAAAATGCAAACTGCATATAAACCATTATTTTAACGCAGACAAGCAGTTTTTACATGCTTTACGACAATTAGGTGCAAATGAGTCCTTATAGGCAAAATTGCTTTATTTTATGAAGGTAAGTCTATTTACACTATAACATTCAGGTTTAGATCATTCTCTCATAAGAAAATGCAAACTGCATATTAACCATTATTTTAACGCAGACAAGCAGTTTTTACATGCTTTACGACAATTAGGTGCAAATGAGTCCTTATAGGCAAAATTGTTTTATTTCACAAAGGTTAGTTTACTTACTCTAAAACATTCAGGTTTGGATCATTCTCTGATAAGAAAATGCGAACTGCTTATTAACCATTATTTTAACGCAGACAAGCAGTTTTTACATGTTTTACGACAATTAGGTGCAAATGAGTCCTTATAGGCAAAATTGCTTTATTTCATGAAGGTTAGTCTACTTACACTATAACATTCAGGTTTGAATCATTCTCACATAAGAAAATGCAAACTGGATATTAACCACTATTTTAACGCATACATGCAATTTTTACATGCTTTATGACAATTAGGTGCAAATGAGTCCTTATAGGCAAAATTGCTTTATTTCATGAAGGTAAGTCTATTTACACTATAACATTCAGGTTTGGATCATTCTCTCATAAGAAAATGCGAACTGCATATTAACCATTATTTTAACGCAGACAAGCAGTTTTTACATGCTTTACGACAATTAGGTGCAAATGAGTCCTTATAGACAAAATTGCTTTATTTTATGAAGGTAAGTCTAATTACACTATAACATTCAGGTTTGGATTATTCTCTCATAAGAAAATGCAAACTGCATATTTACCATTATTTTAACGCAGACAAGCAGTTTTTACATGCTTCTCGACAATTAGGTGCAAATGAGTCCTTATAAGCAAAAGTGCTTTATTTTACAAAGGCAAGTCTATTAACACTATAACATTCAGGTTTGGATCATTCTCTCATAAGAAAATTCAAACTGCATATTAACCATTATTTTAACGCATACATGCAGTTTTTACATGCTTTATGACAATTAGGTGCAAATAAGTCCTTATAGGCAAAATTGCTTTATTTCATAAAGGTAAGTCTATTTAGACTATAGCATTCAGGTTTGGATCATTCTCTCATAAGAAAATGCAAACTGCATATTAACCATTATTTTAACGCAGACAAGCAGTTTTTACATGCTTTACGACAATTAGGTGCAAATGAGTCCTTATAGGCAAAATTGCTTTATTATATGAAGGTTAGTCAACTTACACTATAACATTCAGGTTTGGATCATTCTCTCTTAAGAAAATGCAAACTGCATATTAACCATTATTTTAACGCAGACAAGCAGTTTTTACATGCTTTACGACAATTAGGTGCAAATGAATCCTTATAGGCCAAATTGCTTTATTTCATGAAGGTTAGTCTACTTACACTATAATATTCAGGTTTAGATCATTCTCTCATAAGAAAATTCAAACTGCAATTTAACCATTCTTTTAACGCAGAAAAGCAGTTTTTACATGCTTTATGACAATTAGGTGCAAATGAGTCCTTATAGGCAAAATTGCTTTATTTTATGAAGGTAAGTCTAATTACACTATAACATTCAGGTTTGGATCATTCTCTCTTAAAAAAATGCAAACTGCATATTAACCATTATTTTAACGCAGACAAGCAGTTTTTACATGCTTTACGACAATTAGGTGCAAATGAATCCTTATAGGCAAAATTGCTTTATTTGATGAAGGTAAGTCTATTTACACTATAACATTCAGGTTTAGATCATTCTATCATAAGAAAATGCAAACTGCATATTAACCATTATTTTTAAAGCAGACAAGCAGTTTTTACATGCTTTACGACAATTAGGTGCAAATGAGTCCTTATAGGCAAAATTGCTTTATTTCACAAAGGTAAGTTTAATTACACTAAAACATTCAGGTTTGGATCATTCTCTCATAAGAAAAAGCAAACTGCATATTAACCATTATTTTAACGCAGACAAGCAGTTTTTACATGCTTTATGACAATTAGGTGCAAATGAGTCCTTATAGGCAAAATTGCTTTATTTTATGAAGGTAAGTCTAATTACACTATAACATTCAGGTTTGGATCATTCTCTCTTAAGAAAATGCAAACTGCATATTAACCATTATTTTAACGCAGACAAGCAGTTTTTACATGCTTTACGACAATTAGGTGCAAATGAATCCTTATAGGCAAAATTGCTTTATTTCATGAAGGTTAGTCAACTTACACTATACCATTCAGGTTTGGATCATTCTCTCATAAGAAAATGCAAACTGCATATTAACCATTATTTTAACGCATACATGCAGTTTTTACATGCTTTGTGACAATTAGGTGCAAATAAGTCCTTATAGGCAAAATTGCTTTATTTCATAAAGGTAAGTCTATTTAGACTATAGCATTCAGGTCTGGATCATTCTCTCATAAGAAAATGCAAACTGCATATTAACCATTATTTTAACGCAGACAAGCAGTTTTTACATGCTTTACGACAATTAGGCGCAAATGAGTCCTTATAGGCAAAATTGCTTTATTTCACAAAGGTAAGTTTACTTACACTAAAACATTCAGGTTTGGATCATTCTCTCATTAGAAAAAGCAAACTGCATATTAACCATTATTTTAACGCATACAAGCAGTTTTTACATGCTTTATGACAATTATTTGCAAATGAGTCCTTATAGGCAAAGTTGCTTTATTTCATGAAGGTAAGTCTATTTACACTATAACATTCAGGTTTGGATCATTCTCTGATAAGAAAATGCGAACTGCTTATTAACCATTATTTTAACGCAGACAAGCAGTTTTTACATGCTTTACGACAATTAGGTGCAAATGAGTCCTTATAGGCAAAATTGCTTTATTTCATGAAGGTAAGTCTATTTACACTATAACATTTAGGTTTGGATCATTCTCTCATAAGAAAATGCAAACTGCATATTAACCATTATTTTAACGCAGACAAGCAGTTTTTACATGCTTCACGACAATTAGGTGCAAATGAGTCCTTATAAGCAAAAGTGCTTTATTTTACAAAGGCAAGTCTATTAACACTATAACATTCAGGTTTGGATCATTCTCTCATAAGAAAATTCAAACTGCATATTAACCATTATTTTAACGCATACAAGCAGTTTTTACATGCTTTACGACAATTAGGCGCAAATGAGTCCTTATAGGCAAAATTGCTTTATTTGACAAAGGTAAGTTTACTTACACTAAAACATTTAGGTTTGGATCATTCTCTCATTAGAAAAAGCAAACTGCATATTAACCATTATTTTAACGCATACAAGCAATTTTTACATGCTTTATGACAATTATTTGCAAATGAGTTCTTATAGGCAAAGTTGCTTTATTTCATGAAGGTAAGTATATTTACACTATAACATTCAGGTTTGGATCATTCTCTGATAAGAAAATGCGAACTGCTTATTAACCATTATTTTAACGCAGACAAGCAGTTTTTACATGCTTTACGACAATTAGGTGCAAATGAGTCCTTATAGGCAAAATTGCTTTATTTCATGAAGGTTAGTCTACTTACACAATAACATTCAGGTTTGGATCATTCTCACATAAGAAAATGCAAACTGGATATTAACCACTATTTTAACGCATACATGCAATTTTTACATGCTTTATGACAATTAGGTGCAAATGAGTCCTTATAGGCAAAATTGCTTTATTTCATGAAGGTAAGTCTACTTACACTATAACATTCAGGTTTAGATTATTCTCTCATAAGAAAATGCAAACTGCAATTTAACCATTCTTTTAACGCAGACAAGCAGTTTTTACATGCTTTACGACAATAGGGTGCAGATGAGTCCTTATAGGCAAAATTGCTTTATTTCATGAAGGTAAGTCTAATTACACTATAACATTCAGGTTTGGATCATTCTCTCATAAGAAAATGCAAACTGCATATTAACCATTATTTTAACGCATACATGCAGTTTTTACATGCTTTATGACAATAAGGTGCAAATAAGTCCTTATAGGCAAAATTGCTTTATTTCATAAAGGTAAGTCTATTTAGACTATAGCATTCAGGTCTGGATCATTCTCTCATAAGAAAATGCAAACTGCATATTAACCATTATTTTAACGCAGACAAGCAGTTTTTACATGCTTTACGACAATTAGGTGCAAATGAGTCCTTATAGGCAAAATTGCTTTATTTCATGAAGGTTAGTCTACTTACACAATAACATTCAGGTTTGGATCATTCTCACATAAGAAAATGCAAACTGGATATTAACCACTATTTTAACGCATACAAGTAGTTTTTACATGCTTTATGACAATTATTTGCAAATGAGTCCTTATAGGCAAAGTTGCTTTATTTCATGAAGGTAAGTCTACTTACACTATAACATTCAGGTTTAGATCATTCTCTCATAAGAAAATGCAAACTGCAATTTAACCATTCTTTTAACGCAGACAAGCAGTTTTTACATGCTTTACGACAATAGGGTGCAAATGAGTCCTTATAGGCAAAATTGCTTTATTTCATGAAGGTAAGTCTAATTACACTTTAACATTCAGGTTTGGATCATTCTCTCATAAGAAAATGCAAACTGCATATTAACCATTATTTTAACGCAGACAAGCAGTTTTTACATGCTTTATGACAATTAGGTGGAAATGAGTCCTTATAGGCAAAATTGCTTTATTTCATAACAGTAAGTCTATTTACACTATAAAATTCAGGTTTGGATCATTCTCTCATAAAAAAATACAAACTGCATATTAACCATTATTTTAAAGCAGACAAGCAGTTTTTACATGCTTTACGTCAATTAGGTGCAAATGAGTCCTTATAGGCAAAATTGCTTTATTTTATGAAGGTAAGTCTATTTACACTATAACATTCAGGTTTGGATCATTCTCTCATAAGAAAATGCGAACTGCATATTTACCATTATTTTAACGCAGACAAGCAGTTTTTACATGCTTTACGACAATTAGGTGCAAATGAGTCCTTATAGGCAAAATTGCTTTATTTCATGAAGGTAAGTCTATTTACACTATAACATTCAGGTTTGGATCATTCTCTCATAAGAAAATGCAAACTGCATATTAACCATTATTTTAACGCAGACAAGCAGTTTTTACATGCTTTACGACAATTAGGTGCAAATGAGTCCTTATAGGCCAAATTGCTTTATTTCATGAAGGTTAGTCTACTTACACTATAACATTCAGGTTTGGATCATTCTCTCATAAGAAAATGCAAACTGCATATTAACCATTATTTTAACGCAGACAAGCAGTTTTTACATGCTTTATGACAATTAGGTGGAAATGAGTCCTTATAGGCAAAATTGCTTTATTTCATAACGCTAAGTCTATTTACACTATAAAATTCAGGTTTGGATCATTCTCTCATAAAAAAATGCAAACTGCATAACCATTATTTTAAAGCAGACAAGCAGTTTTTACATGCTTTACGTCAATTAGGTGCAAATGAGTCCTTATAGGCAAAATTGCTTTATTTCATGAAGGTAAGTCTATTTACACTATAACATTCAGGTTTGGATCATTCTCTCATAAGAAAATGCAAACTGCATATTAATTATTATTTTAACGCAGACAAGCAGTTTTTACATGCTTTACGACAATTAGGTGCAAATGAGTCCTTATAGGCAAAATTGCTTTATTATATGAAGGTTAGTCAACTTACACTATAACATTCAGGTTTGGATCATTCTCTCATAAGAAAATGCAAACTGCATATTAACCATTATTTTAACGCAGACAAGCAGTTTTTACATGCTTTACGACAATTAGGTGCAAATGAGTCCTTGTAGGCAAAATTGCTTTATTTCATGAAGGTTAGTCAACTTACACTATAACATTCAGGTTTGGATCAATCTCTCTTAAAAAAATGCAAACTGCATATTAACCATTATTTTAACGCAGACAAGCAGTTTTTACATGCTTTACGACAATTAGGTGCAAATGAGTCCTTATAGGCCAAATTGCTTTATTTCATGAAGGTTAGTCTACTTACACTATAATATTCAGGTTTAGATCATTCTCTCATAAGAAAATTCAAACTGCAATTTAACCATTCTTTTAACGCAGACAAGCAGTTTTTACATGCTTTATGACAATTAGGTGCAAATGAGTCCTGATAGGCAAAATTGCTTTATTTTATGAAGGTAAGTATAATTACACTATAACATTAAGGTTTGGATCATTCTCTCATAAGAAAATGCAAACTGCATATTAACCATTATTTTAACGCAGACAAGCAGTTTTTACATGCTTCACGACAATTAGGTGCAAATGAGTCCTTATAAGCAAAAGTTTTTTATTTTACAAAGGCAAGTCTACTAACACTATAAAATTCAGGTTTGGATCATTCTCTCATAAGAAAATTCAAACTGCATATTAACCATTATATTAACGCATACATGCAGTTTTTACATGCTTTATGACAATTAGGTGCAAATAAGTCCTTATAGGCAAAATTGCTTTGTTTCATAAAGGTAAGTCTATTTAGACTATAGCATTCAGGTTTGGATCATTCTCTCAAAAGAAAATGCAAACTGCATATTAACCATTATTTTAACGCAGACAACAGTTTTTACATGCTTTACGACAATTAGGTGCAAATGAGTCCTTATAGGCCAAATTGCTTTATTTCATGAAGGTTAGTCTACTTACACTATAACATTCAGGTTTGGATCATTCTCTCATAAGAAAATGCAAACTGCATATTAACCATTATTTTAACGCAGACAAGCAGTTTTTACATGCTTTATGACAATTAGGTGGAAATGAGTCCTTATAGGCAAAATTGCTTTATTTCATAACGGTAAGTCTATTTACACTATAAAATTCAGGTTTGGTTCATTCTCTCATAAAAAAATGCAAACTGCATATTAACCATTATTTTAAAGCAGACAAGCAGTTTTTACATGCTTTACGTCAATTTAGTGCAAATGAGTCCTTATAGGCAAAATTGCTTTATTTCATGAAGGTAAGTCTATTTACACTATAACATTTAGGTTTGGATCATTCTCTCATAAGAAAATGCGAACTGCATATTAACCATTATTTTAACGCAGACAAGCAGTTTTTACATGCTTTACGACAATTAGGTGCAAATGAGTCCTTATAGGCAAAATTGCTTTATTTCATGAAGGTAAGTCTATTTACACTATAACATTCAGGTTTGGATCATTCTCTCATAAGAAAATGCAAACTGCATATTAACCATTATTTTAACGCAGACAAGCAGTTTTTACATGCTTTACGACAATTAGGTGCAAATGAGTCCTTATAGGCAAAATTGCTTTATTTCATGAAGGTTAGTCAACTTACACTATAACATTCAGGTTTAGATCATTCTCTCATAAGAAAATGCAAACTGCAATTTAACCATTCTTTTAACGCAGACAAGCAGTTTTTACATGCTTTACGACAATTAGGTGCAAATGAGTCCTTATAGGCAAAATTGCTTTATTTCACAAAGGTTAGTTTACTTACACTAAAACATTCAGGTTTGGATCATTCTCTCATAAGAAAAAGCAAACTGCATATTAACCATTATTTTAACGCATACAAGCAGTTTTTACATGCTTAATGACAATTAGGTGCAAATGAGTACTTATAGGCAAAATTGCTTTATTTTATGAAGGTAAGTCTAATTACACTATAACATTCAGGTTTGGATCATTCTCTCATAAGAAAATGCAAACTGCATATTAACCATTATTTTAACGCAGACAAGCAGTTTTTACATGCTTTACGACAATTAGGTGCAAATGAGTCCTTATAGGCAAAATTGCTTTATTTCACAAAGGTAAGTTTACTTACACTGAAACATTCAGGTTTGGATCATTCTCTCATAAAAAAAGCAAACTGCATATTAACCATTATTTTAACGCATACAAGCAGTTTTTACATGCTTTATGACAATTAGGTGCAAATGAGTCCTTATAGGCAAAATTGCTTTATTTCATGAAGGTAAGTCTACTTACACTATAACATTCAGGTTTAGATCATTCTCTCATAAGAAAATGCAAACTGCATATTAACCATTATTTTAACGCAGACAAGCAGTTTTTACATGCTTCACGACAATTAGGTGCAAATGAGTCCTTATAAGCAAAAGTGCTTTATTTTACAAAGGCAAGTCTATTAACACTATAACATTCAGGTTTGGATCATTCTCTCATAAGAAAATTCAAACTGCATATTAACCATTATTTTAACGCATACATGCAGTTTTTACATGCTTTATGACAATTAGGTGCAAACGAGTCCTTATAGGCAAAATTGCTTTATTTCATGAAGGTAAATCTAATTACACTATAACATTCAAGTTTGGATCATTCTCTCATAAGAAAATGCAAACTGCAATTTGACCATTCTTTTAACGCAGACAAGCAGTTTTTACATGCTTTACGACAATTAGAGGCAAATGAGTCCTTATAGGCAAAATTGCTTTATTTCACAAAGGTAAGTTTACTTACACTAAAACATTCAGGTTTGGATCATTCTCTTATAAAAAAAAGCAAACTGCATATTAACCATTATTTTAACGCATACAAGCAGTTTTTACATGCTTTATGACAATTAGGTGCAAATGAGTCCTTATAGGCAAAATTGCTTTATTTCATAACGGTAAGTCTATTTACACTATAAAATTCAGGTTTGGTTCATTCTCTCATAAGAAAATGCAAACTGCATATTAACCATTATTTTAACGCTGACAAGCAGTTTTTACATGCTTTATGACAATTAGGGGCAAATGAGTCCCTATAGGCAAACTTGCTTTATTTCATGAAGGTCAGTCTATTTACACTATAACAATTAGGTTTGGATCATTTTCTCATAAGAAAATGCAAACTGCATATTAACCATTATTTAAACGCAGACAAGCAGTTTTTACATGCTTTACGACAATTAGGTGCAAATGAGTCTTTATAGGCAAAGTTGCTTTATTTTATGAGGGTTAGTCTATTTACACTATAACATTCAGGTTTGGATCATTCTCTCATTAGAAAATGCAAACTGCATATTTACTATCATTTTAACGCATACAAGCAGTTTTTACATGCTTTATGACAATTAGGTGCAAATGAGTCTTTGCAAGCAAAATTGCTTTATTTCATGAGGGTAAGTCTATTTATTTACACTATAACATTCAGGTTTGGATCATTCTCTCATAAGAAAATGCAAACTGCATATTAACCATTATTTAAACGCAGACAAGCAGTTTTTATGCTTTACGACAATTAGGTGCAAATGAGTCTTTATAGGCAAAATTGCTTTATTTCATGAAGGTAAGTCTATTTACACTATATCTTTCAGGTTTGGATCATTCTGTCATAAGAAAATGCAAACTGCATATTTACTATCATTTTAACGCATACAAGCAGTTTTTACATGCTTTATGACAATTAGGTGCAAATGAGTCTTTGCAAGCAAAATTGCTTTATTTCATGAGGGTAAGTCTATTTACACTATAACATTCAGGTTTGGATCATTCTCTCATAAGAAAATGCAAACTGCATATTAACCATTATTTAAACGCAGACAAGCAGTTTTACATGCTTTATGACAATTAGGGGCAAATGAGTCCTTATAGGCAAAATTGCTTTATTTCAATAAGGTAAGTCTATTTACACTATAACATTCAGGTTTGGATCATTCTCTCATAAGAAAATGCAAACTGCATATTAACCATTATTTTAACGCTGACAAGCAGTTTTTACATGCTTTACGACAATTAGGTGCAAATGAGTCCTTATAGGCAAAAGTGCTTTATTTCATGAGGGTAAGTCTATTTACACTATAACATTCAGGTTTGGATTATTCTCTCATAAGAAAATGCAAACTGCATATTTACTATCATTTTCACGCAGACAAGCAGTTTTCACATGTTTTACGACAATTAGGTGGAAATAAGTCCTTAAAGGCTAAATTGTTTTAATTTACAAAGGTAAGTCTACTTTCGCTATAACATTCAGGTTTTTATCATTCTCTCATAAGAAAATGCAAACTGCATATAAACAATTAATTTAACGCAGACAAGCAGTTTTTACATGCTTCACGACAATTGCGTGCAAATGAGTCCTTATAGGAAAAATTGCTTTATTTTACAAAGGTAAATCTATTTACACTATAACATTCAGGTTTGGATCATTCTCTCATAAGAAAATGCAAACTGAATATTGACTATCATTTTTACGCAGAGAAGCAGTTTTTACATGGTTTACGACAATTAGGTGCAAATAAGTCCTTAAAGGCAAAATTGTTTTATTTCTCAAAGGTAAGTCTACTTTCACTATAACATTCAGGTAAAAACTGCTAGTCTGCGTTTAAATAATGGTTAATATGCAGTTTGCATTTTCTTATGAGAGAATGATCCAACCCTGAATGTTATAGTGTAAATAGACTTACCTTTGTAAAATTAAGCAATTTTGCCTATAAGGACTCATTTGCACGCAATTGTCGTGAAGCATGTAAAAACTGCTTGTCTGCGTTAAAATAATGGTTAATATGCAGTTTGCATTTTCTTATGAGAGACTGATCTAAACCTGAATGTTATAGTTTAAGTAAACTTACCTTTGTAAAATAAAGCAATTTTGTCTATAAGGACTCATTTGCCCCTAATTGTCATAAAGCATGTAAAAACTGCTTGTATGCGTTAAAATAATGGTTAATATGCAGTTTGCATTTTTTCATGAGAGAATGATCCAAACCTGAATATTATAGTGTAAATAGACTTACCTTTGTAAAATAAAGCAATTTTGCCTATAAGGACTCATTTGCACGCAATTGTCGTGAAGCATGTAAAAACTGCTTGTCTGCGTTATAATGATTGTAAATATGCAGTTTGCATTTTCTGATGAGAAAATGATCCAAACCTGAATGTTATAGTGTAAATAGACTTACCATTGTAAAATAAAGCATTTTTGCCTATAAAGACTCATTTGCACGCAATTGTCGTAAAGCATGTAAAAACTGCTTGTCTGCGTTAAAATAATGGTTAATATGCAGTTTGCATTTTCTTATGAGAGAATGATCCAAACCTAAATGTTATAGTGTAAATAGACTTACCTTCATGAAATAAAGCAATTTTGCCTATAGGGACTCATTTGCCCCTAATTGTCATAAAGCATGTAAAAACTGCTTGTCAGCGTTAAAATAATGGTTAATATGCAGTTTGCATTTTCTTATGAGAGAATGATCTAAACCTGAATGTTATAGTGTAAAAAGACTTACCCTCATGAAATAAAGCAATTTTGCCTATAAGGACTCATTTCCACCTAATTGTCATAAAGCATGTAAAAACTGCTTGTATGCGTTAAAATAATAGTTAATATGCAGTTTGCATTTTCTTGTGAGAGAATGATCCAAACCTGAATGTTATAGTGTAAGTAAACTTACCTTTGTGAAATAAAGCAATTTTGCCTATAAGGACTCATTTGCACCTAATTGTCGTAAAGCATGTAAAAACTGCTTGTCTGCGTAAAAATGATAGTCAATATGCAGTTTGCATTTTCTTATAAGAGAATGATCCAAACCTGAATGGTATAGCGTAAGTAAACTTACCTTTGTGAAATAAAGCAATTTTGCCTATAATGACTCATTTGCACCTAATTGTCGTAAAGCATGTAAAAACTGCTTGTCTGCGTTAAAATAATGGTTAATATGCAGATTGCATTTTCTTATGAGAGAATAATCCAAACATGAATGTTATAGTGTAAATAGACTAACCTTCATGAAATAAAGCAATTTTGCCTATAAGGACCAATTTGCCTCTAATTGTCATAAAGCATGTAAAAACTGCTTGTCTGCGTTAAAATAATGGTTAATATGCAGTTTGCATTTTCTTATAAGAGAATGTTCCAAACCTGAATGTTATAGTGTAAATAGATTTACCCTCATTAAAATAAGCAATTTTGAATATAAGGACTCTTTTGCACCTAATTGTCATAAAGCATGTAAAAACTGCTTGTATGCGTTAAAATGATAGTAAATATGCAGTTTGCATTTTCTTATGAGAGAATGATCCAAACCTAAATGTTATAGTGTAAATAGACTAACCCTCAAGAAATAAAGCAATTTTGCCTATAAGGACTCATTTGCACCTAATTGTCATATAGCTTTTAAAAACTGCTTGTATGCGTTAAAATAATAGTTAATATGCAGTTTGCATTTTCTTATGAGAGAATGATCCAAACCTGAATGTTATAGTTTAAGTAAACTTACCTTTGTAAAATAAAGCAATTTTGCCTATAAGGACTCATTTGCACCTAATTGTCGTAACGCATGTAAAAACTGCTTGTCAGCGTTAAAATAATGGTTAATATGCAGTTTGCATTTTCTTATGAGAGAATGATCCAAACCTGAATGTTATAGTGTAAATAGACTTACCTTCATGAAATAAAGCAATTTTGCCTATAAGGACTCATTTGCCCCTAATTGTCATAAAGCATGTAAAAACTGCTTGTATGCATTAAATAAATGGTTAATATGCAGATTGCATTTTCTTATGAGAGAATGATCCAAAACTGAATGTTATAGTGTAAATAGACTTACCTTTGTAAAATAAAGCAATTTTGCCTAAAGGACTCATTTGCACGCAATTGTCGTGAAGCATGTAAAAACCGCTTGTCTGCGTTAAAATAATGATTAATATGCAGTTTGCATTTTTTTGTGAGAGAATGATCCAAACCTGAATGTTATAGTGTAAGTAAACTTACCTTTGTGAAATAAAGCAATTTTGCCTATAAGGACTCATTTGCACCTAATTGTCGTAAAGCATGTAAAAACTGCTTGTCTGCGTTAAAATAATGGTTAATATGCAGTTTGCATTTTCTTATGAGAGAATAATTCAAACCTGAATGTTATAGTGTAAATAGACTAACCTTCATGAAATAAAGCAATTTTGCCTATAAGGACCCATTTGCCCCTAATTGTCATAAAGCATGTAAAAACTGCTTGTATGCGTTAAAATGATAGTAAATATGCAGTTTGCTTTTTTTTTTTTTATGAGAGAATGATCCAAACCTAAATGTTATAGTGTAAATAGACTAACCCTCAAGAAATAAAGCAATTTTGCCTATAAGGACTCATTTGCACCTAATTGTCATATAGCTTTTAAAAACTACTTGTATGCGTTAAAATAATAGTTAATATGCAGTTTGCATTTTCTTATGAGAGAATGATCCAAACCTAAATGTTATAGTTTAAGTAAACTTACCTTTGTAAAATAAAGCAATTTTGCCTATAAGGACTCATTTGCACCTAATTGTCGTAACGCATGTAAAAACTGCCTGTCTGCGTTAAAATAATGGTTAATATGCAGTTTGCATTTTCTTATGAGAGAATGATCCAAACCTGAATGTTATAGTGAAAGTAGACTTACCTTCATGAAATAAAGCAATTTTGCCTAATAGGACTCATTTTCCCCTAATTGTCATAAAGCAGGTAAAAACTGCTTGTCAGCGTTAAAATAATGGTTAATATGCAGTTTGCATTTTCTTATGAGAGAATGATCCAAACCTGAATGTTATAGTGTAAATAGACTTACCCTCATGAAATAAAGCAATTTTGCCTATAAGGACTAATTTGCACCTAATTGTCATAAAGCATGTAAAAACTGCTTTTCTGCGTGAAAATGATAGTAAATATGCAGTTTGCATTTTCTTATGCGACAATGATCCAAACCTGAATGTTATAGTGTAAATAGACTTACCCTCATGAAATAAAGCAATTTTGCCTATAAGGACTCATTTGCCCCTAATTGTCATAAAGCATGTAAAAACTGCTTGTATGCGTTAAAATAATGTATAATATGCAGTTTGCATTAGACGTGTGTCGATCGATCATTTCTTGCGACCCGGGTCGATCGCGACCCACAGGTTAAGTGATCGTATCACAATGTTTCGATCGTTTGATCGATCAGCTTGTACCTATTAGACGTGTGTCGATCGAACATTTCCTGCGACCTAGGTCGATCGCAAGCTACAGGTTAGGGGATAGTATCACAATGATTCGATCGTTCGATCGGCTGTCTGAGTACCTATTTCATTTCTATACGAGTTACCATTGACCTGTTGATGTAATTTTCTGCGCTAGCTTGTTTGTACGAAAGAAAAACTTACCATTGAACAGAACAATGAGGCTTTTATTTAACTCGACTCAAATTACTTATATAAAATAGATAATGAGATACGATAAATTAACACCAAGTAGGTATTTTAAGATTAAATTAATGTTTATATCTATTTTATGACACTACCTATAGGTTATGATTAAGAAATAAAACTTGAGAATTTTTTTCGGGTTTTAAAGAACTTCTTTTTGCACTTATTCTCATTCCAGCTTTGGAAAAAAATCGTTCGCATGGTACAGATGTAGCATTCATTCAAGTGATTGTTGTATGTTATTATGACTCACGAGTCACGACTCTACCATAAAAATTCATCATTCAATCACTCGGTCACGCTCTGTCATCTATTCCCTGTGGCTCTTTGGTTGCTATTGAGCTGACGATCGACTCGAGACCGAACGATTGGATCTTGTGAGATTCAGTGATTCAATCACTCAGTCACGGGTGGTGATCGAATCAAAACGATTCGATCAATCGCGATCGACACACGTCTAGTTTGCATTTTCTTATGAGAGAAAGATCCAAACCTGAATGTTATAGTGAAAATAGACTTACCTTTGTAAAATAAAGCAATTTTGCCTATAAAAGGACTCATTTGCACGCAATTGTCGTGAAGCATGTAAAAACTGCTTGTCTGCGTTAAAATAATGGTTAATATGCAGTTTCCATTTTTTTATTTGAGAATGATCCAAACCTGAATGTTATAGTGTAAATAGACTGACCCTCATGAAATAAAGCATTTTTGCGTATAAAGACTCATTTGCACCTAATTGTCATAAAGCATGTAAAAACTGCTTGTATGCGTTAAAATGATAGTGAATATGCAGTTTGCATTTTCTTATGAGAGAATGATCCAAACCTGAATGTTATAGTCTAAATAGACTTACCCTCATAAAATAAAGCAATTTTGCCTATAAGGACTCATTTGCACCTAATTGTCATAAAGCTTGTAAAAACTGCTTGTATGCGTTAAAATAATAGTTAATATGCAGTTTGAATTTTCTTATGATAGAATGATCTAAACCTGAATGTTATAGTTTAAGTAAACTTACCTTTGTAAAATAAAGCAATTTTGCCTATATAGACTCATTTGCCCCTAATTGTCATAAAGCATGTAAAAACTGCTTGTATGCGTTAAAATAATGGTCAATATGCAGTTTGCATTTTCTTATGAGAGAATGATCCAAACCTGAATGTCATAGTGTAAATAGACTTACCTTTGTAAAATAAACCAAGTTTGCCTATAAGGACTCATTTGCACGCAATTGTCGTGAAGCATGTAAGAACTGCTTGTCTGCGTGAAAATGATAGTAAATATTCAGTTTGCATTTTCTTATGAGAGAATGATCCAAACCTGAATGTTATAGTGTAAATAGACTTACCCTCATGAAATAAAGCAATTTTGCCTATAAAGACTCATTTGCACCTAATTGTCGTAAAGCATGTAAAAACTGCTTGTCTGCGTTTAAATAATAGTTAATATGCAGTTTGCATTTTCTTATGAGAGAATGATCCAAACCTGAATGTTATAGTGAAAGAAGACTTACCTTTGTGAAATAAAACAATTTTGCCTTTAAGGACTTATTTGCACCTAATTGTCGTAAACCATGTAAAAACTGCTTGTCTGCGTGAAAATGATAGTCAATATTCAGTTGGCATTTTCTTATGAGAGAATGATCCAAACCTGAATGTTATAGTGTAAATAGACTTACCCTCATGAAATAAAGCAATTTTGCCTATAAGGACTCATTTGCACCTAATTGTCATAAAGCATGTAAAAACTGCTTGTATGCGTTAAAATAATAGTTAATATGCAGTTTGCATTTTCTTGTGAGAGAATGATCCAAACCTGAATGTTATAGTGTAAGTAAACTTACTTTTGTGAAATAAAGCAATTTTGCCTATAAGGACTCATTTGCAACTAATTGTCGTAAAGCATGTAAAAACTGCTTGTCTGCGTTAAAATAATGGTTAATATGCAGTTTGCATTTTCTTATAAATGAATAATCCAAACCTGAATGTTATAGTGTAAATAGACTTACCTTTGTAAAATAAAGCAATTGTGCCTATAAGGACTCATTTGCACGCAATTGTCGTGAAGCATGTAAAAACTGCTTGTCTGCGTGAAAATGATAGTAAATATGCAGTTTGCATTTTCTTATGAGAGAATGATCCAAACCTGAATGTTATAGTGTAAATAGACTTTCCCTCATGAAATAAAGCAATTTTGCCTATAAAGACTCATTTGCACCTAAGTGTCCTAAAGCATGTAAAAACTGCTTGTCTGCGTTTAAATAATGGTTAATATGCAGTTTGCATTTTCTTATGAGAGAAAGATCCAAACCTGAATGTTATAGTGTAAATAGACTTACCTTCATGAAATAAAGCAATTTTGCCAATAAACACTTATTTGCACCTAATTGTCGTAAAGCATGTAAAAACTGCTTGTATGCGTTAAAATAATGGTTAATATGCAGTTTGCATTTTCTTATAATAAAATGATCCAAACCTGAATGTTATAGTGAAAGTAGACTTACCTTTGTGAAATAAAATAATTTTGCCTTTAAGGACTTATTTCCACCTAATTGTCGTAAAACATGTGAAAACTGCTTGTCTGCGTGAAAATGATAGTAAATATGCAGTTTGCATTTTCTTATGAGAGAATGATCCAAACCTGAATGTATAGTGTAAATAGACTTACCTTTATGAAATAAAGCAATTTTGCCTATAAGGACTCATTTGCCCCTTTGGCATAAAGCATGTAAAAACTGCTTTTATGCGTTAAAATAATGGTTAAAATGCAGTTTGCATTTTCTTATGAGAGAATGATCCAAACCTGAATGTTATAGTGTAAATAGACTTACCTTTGTAAAATAAAGCAATTGTGCCTATAAGGACTCATTTGCACGCAATTGTCGTGAAGCATGTAAAAACTGCTTGTCTGCGTGAAAATGATAGTAAATATGCAGTTTGCATTTTCTTATGAGAGAATGATCCAAACCTGAATGTATAGTGTAAATAGACTTACCCTCATAAAATAAAGCACTTTTGCCTATAAGTACCTATTTGCACCTAATTGTCGTAAAGCCTGTAAAAACTGCTTGTCAGCGTTAAAATAATGGTTAATATGCAGTTTGCAGTTTCTTATGAGAGAATGATCCAAATCTGAATGTTATAGTGTAAATAGACTTACCTTAATGAAATAAAGCAATTTTGCCTATAGGGACTCATTTGTCCCTAATTGTCATAAAGCATGTAAAAACTGCTTGTATGCGTTAAAATAATGGTTATTATGCAGTTTGCATTTTCTTATGAGAGAATGATTCAAACCTGAATGTTATAGTGAAAGTAGACTTACCTTTGTGAAATAAAACAATTTTGCCTTAAAGGACTTTTTTCCACCTAATTGTCGTAAGATATGTGAAAACTGCTTGTCTGCGTGAAAATGATAGTAAATATGCAGTTTGCATTTTCTTATGAGAGAATGATCCAAACCTGAATGTTATAGTGTAAATAGACATATCCTCATGAAATAAAGCAATTTTGCCTATAAAGACTCATTTGCACCTAATTGTCGTAAAGCATGTAAAAACTGCTTGTCTGCGTTTAAATAACGGTTAATATGCAGTTTGCATTTTCTTATGAGAGAAAGATCCAAACCTGAATGTTATAGTGTAAATAGACTTACCTTCATGAAATAAAGCAATTTTGCCTATAAGTACTCATATGCCCCTAATTGTCATAAAGCATGTAAAAACTGCTTGTATACGTTAAAATAATGGTTAATATGCAGTTTGCATTTTCTTATGAGAGAATGATCCAAACCTGAATGTTATAGTGTAAATAGACTTACCTTTGTAAAATAAAGCAATTTTGCCTATAAGGACTCATTTGCACGCAATTGTCGTGAAGCATGTAAAAACTGCTTGTCTGCGTGAAAATGATAGTAAATATGCACTTTGCATTTTCTTATGAGAGAATGATCCAAACCTGAATGTTATAGTGTAAATAGACTTACCCTCATGAAATAAAACAATTTTGCCTATAAAGACTCATTTGCACCGTATTGTCGTAAAGCATGTAAAAACTGCTTGTATGCGTTAAAATAATGGTTAATATGCAGTTTGCATTTTCTTATGAGAGAATGATCCAAACCTGAATGTTATAGTGTAAATAGACTTACCTTTGTAAAATAAAGCAATTTTGCCTATAAGGACTTATTTGCACGCAATTGTCGTGAAGCATGTAAAAACTGCTTGTCTGCGTTAAAATAATTGTTAATATGAAGTTTGCATTTTCTTATGAGAGAATGATCCAAACCTGAATGTTATAGTGTAAATAGACTAACCTTTGTAAAATAAAGCAATTTTGCCTATAAGGACTCATTTGCACGCAATTGTCGTGAAGCATGAAAAAACTGCTTGTCAGCGTTAAAATAATGGTTAATATGCAGTTTGTATTTTCTTATGAGAGAATAATCCAAACCTGAATGTTATAGTGTAAATAGACTTACCTTAATGAAATAAAGCAGATTTGCCTATAAGGACTCATTTGCCCCTAATTGTCATAAAGCATGTAAAAACTGCTTGTATGCGTTAAAATAATGGTTATTATGCAGTTTGCATTTTCTTATGAGAGAATGATCCAAACCTGAATGTTATAATGAGAATAGACTTATCTTTGTAAAATAACTAAATTTTTCCTATAAGGACTCATTTGCACGCAATTGTCGTGAAGCATGTAAAAACTGCTTGTATGCGTTAAAATGATAGTAAATATGCAGTTTGCATTTTCTTATGAGAGAATGATCTAAACCTGAATGTTATAGTGTAAATAGACTTACCCTTATGAAATAAAGCAATTTTGCCTATAAAGACTCATTTGCACCTAATTGTCGTAAAGCATGTAAAAACTGCTAGTCTGCGTTTAAATAATGGTTAATATGCAGTTTGCATTTTCTTATGAGAGAATGATCCAAACCTAAATGTTATAGTGTAAATAGACTTACCTTTGTAAAATAAAGCAATTTTGCTTATAAGGACTCATTTGCACGCAATTGTCGTGAAGCATGTAAAAACTGCTTGTCTGCGTTAAAATAATGGTTAATATGCAGTTTGCATTTTCTTATGAGAGAATGATCCAAACCTAAATGTTATAGTGAAAGTAGACTTACCTTTGTGAAATAAAACAATTTTGCTTTTAAGGACTTATTTCCACCTAATTGTCGTAAAACATATAAAAACTGCTTGTCTGCGTGAAAATGATAGTAAATATGCAGTTTGCATTTTCTTATGAGAGAATGATCCAAACCTGAATGTTATAGTGTAAATAGACTTACCCTCATGAAATAAAGCAATTTTGCCTAAAAGGACTCATTTGCACCAAATTGTCATAAAGCTTGTAAAAACTGCTTGTATGCGTTAAAATAATATTTAATATGCAGTTTGCATTTTCTTATGAGAGAATGATCTTAACCTGAATGTTATAGTTTAAGTAAACTTCCCTTTGTAAAATAAAGCAATTTTGCCTATATAAACTCATTTGCCCCTAATTGTCATAAAGCATGTAAAAACTGCTTGTATGCGTTAAAATAATGGTTAATATGCAGTTTGCATTTTCTTATGAGAGAACGATCCAAACCTGAATGTTATAGTGTAAATAGACTTACCCTCATGAAATAAAGCAATTTTGCCTATAAAGATTCATTTGCACCTAATTGTCGTAAAGCACGTAAAAACTGCTTGTCTGCGTTTAAATAATGGTTAATATGCAGTTTGCATTTTCTAATGAGAGATTGATCCAAACCTGAATGTTATAGTGTAAATAGACTTACCTTAATGAAATAAAGCAATTTTGCCTATAAGGACTCATTTGCCCCTAATTGTCATACAGCATGTAAAAACTGCTTGTATGCGTTAAAATAATGGTTAATATGCAGTTTGCATTTTCTTATGAGAGAATGATCCAAACCTGAATATTATAGAGTAAATAGACCTACCTTTGTAAAATAAAGCAATTTTGCCTATAAGGACTCATTTGCACGCAATTGTCGTGAAGCATGTAAAAACTGCTTGTTTGCGTTAAAATAATGGTAAATATGCAGTTTGCATTTTCTTATGAGAGAATGATTCAAACCTGAATGTTATAGTGAAAGTAGACTTACTTTGTGAAATAAAACAATTTTGCCTTTAAGGACTTATTTGCACCTAATTGTCGTAAACCATGTAAAAACTGCTTGTCTGCGTGAAAATGATAGTCAATATTCAGTTCGCATTTTCTTATGAGAGAACGATCCAAACCTGAATGTTATAGTGTTAATAGACGTACCCTCATGAAATAAATCAATTTTGCCTATAAGGACTCATTTGCACCTAATTGTCATAAAGCATGTAAAAACTGCTTGAATGCGTTAAAATAATAGTTTATATGCAGTTTGCATTTTCTTGTGAGAGAATGATCCAAACCTGAATGTTATAGTGTAAGTAAACTTACCTTTGTAAAATGAAGCAATTTTGCCTATAAGGACTCATTTGCACCTAATTGTCGTAAAGCATGTAAAAACTGCTTGTCTGCGTTAAAATAATGGTTAATATGCAGTTTGCATTTTCTTATGAGAGAATAATCCAAACCTGAATGTTATAGTGTAAATAGACTAACCTTCATGAAATAAAGCAATTTTGCCTATAAGGACCCATTTGCCCCTAATTGTCATAAAGCATGTAAAAACTGCTTGTATGCGTTAAAATAATGGTTAATATGCAGTTTGCATTTTCTTATGAGAGAATGATCCAAACATGAATGTTATAGTGTAGATAGACTTATTCTCATGAAATAAAGAAATTTTGCCTATAAGGACTCATTTGCACCTAATTGTCATAAAGCATGTAAAAACTGCTTGTATGCGTTAAAATAATGGTTAATATGCAGTTTGCATTTTCTTATGAGAGAATGATCCAAACCTGAATGTTATAGTGTAAATAGACTTAACTTTGTAAAATAAAGCAATTTTGCCTATAAGGACACATTTGCACACAATTGTCGTGAAGCATGTAAAAACTGCTTGTCTGCGTGAAAATGATAGTAAATATGCAGTTTGCATTTTCTTATGAGAGAATGATCCAAACCTGAATGTTATAGTGTAAATAGACTAACCCTCATGAAATAAAGCAATTTTGCCTATAAAGACTCATTTGCACCTAATTGTCGTAAAGCATGTAAAAACTGCTTGTCTGCGTTTAAATAATGGTTAATATGCAGTTTGCATTTTCTTATGAGAGAAAGATCCAAACCTGAATGGTATAGTGTAAATAGACTTAACTTCATGAAATAAAGCAATTTTGCCTATAAGGACTCATTTGCAACTAATTGTCGTAAAGCATGTAAAAACTGCTTGTCAGCGTTAAAATAATGGTTAATATGCAGTTTGCATTTTCTTATGAGAGAATGATCCAAACCTGAATGTTATAGTGGAAATAGACTTACCTTTGTAAAATAAAGCAATTTTGCTTATAAGGACTCATTTGCACGCAATTGTCGTGAAGCATGTAAAAACTGCTTGTCTGCTTTAAAATAATGGTTAATATGCAGTTTGAATTTTCTTATGAGAGAATGATCCAAACCTGAATGTTATAGTGAAAGTAGACTTACCCTCATGAAATAAAGCACTTTTGCCTATCAGGACTCATTTGCACCTAATTGTCGTAAAGCATGTAAAAACTGCTTGTCAGCGTTAAAATAATAGTTAATATGCAGTTTGCATTATCTTATGAGAGAATGATAGAAACCTGAATGTTATAGTGTAAATAGACTTACCTTAATGAAATAAAGCAATTTTGCCTATAAGGACTCATTTGCCCCTAATTGTCATAAAGCATGTAAAAACTGCTTGTATGTGTTAAAATAATGGTTAATATGCAGTTTGCATTTTCTTATGAGAGAATGATCCAAACCTTAATGTTATAGTGTAAATAGACTTACCTTTGTAAAATAAAGCAATTTTGCCTATAAGGACTCATTTGCACGCAATTGTCGTGAAGCATGTAAAAACTGCTTGTCTGCGTTAAAATAATGGTTAATATGCAGTTTGCATTTTCTTATGAGAGAATGATCCAAACCTGAATGTTATAGTAAAAGTAGACTTACCTTTGTGAAATAAAGCAATTCTGTTTATTAGGACTCATTTGCACCTAATTGTCATAAAGCATGTAAATACTGCTTGTCTGCGTGAAAATAATAGGAAATTATCAGTTTGCATTATCTTTTGAGAAAATGATCCAAACCTGAATGTTATAATAAAAATAGACTTACCTTTGTAAAATAAAGCAATTTTGCCTATAAAGACTCATTTGCACGCAATTGTCGTGAAGCATGTAAAAACTGCTTGTCTGCGTTAAAATAATGGTTAATATGCAGTTTGCATTTTCTTATGAGAGAATGATCAAACCCTGAATACTATAGTGAAAGTAGACTTACCTTTGTGAAATAAAGCAATTCTGCCTATTAGGACACATTTGCACCTAATTGTCATAAAGCATGTAAATACTGCTTGTCTGCGTGAAAATAATAGGAAATTATCAGTTTGCATTATCTTTTGACAGAATGATCCAAACCTGAATGTTATAGTGTCAATAGAATAACCTTTGTAAAATAAAGCAATTTTGCCTATAAGGACTCATTTGCACGCAATTGTCGTGAAGCATGTAAAAACTGCTTGTCTGCGTGAAAATGATAGTAAATATGCAGTTTGCATTTTCATATGAGAGAATGATCCAAACCTGAATGTTATAGTGTAAGTAGACTTACCCTCATGAAATAAAGCACCTTTGCCTACAAGGACTCATTTGCACCTAATTGTCGTAAAGCATGTAAAAACTGCTTGTCTGCGTTTGAATAACGGTTACTATGCAGTTTGCATTTTCTTTTGAGAGAAAGATCCAAACCTGAATGTTATAGTGTAAATAGACTTACCTTCATGAAATAAAGCAATTTTGCCTATATGTACTCATTTGCCCCTAATTGTCATAAAGCATGTAAAAACTGCTTGTATGCGTTAAAATAATGGTTAATATGAAGTTTGCATTTTCTTATGAGAGAATGATCCAAACCTGAATGTTATAGTGTAAATAGACTTACCTTTGTAAAATAAAGCAATTTTGCCTATAAGGACTCATTTGCACGCAATTGTCGTGAAGCATGTAAAAACTGCTTGTCTGCGTTAAAATAATGGTTAATATGCAGTTTGCATTTTCTTATGAGAAAATGATCCAAACCTGAATGTTATAGTGAAAGTAGACTAACCTTTGTGAAATAAAACAATTTTGCCTTTAAGGACTTATTTCCACCTAATTGTCGTAAAACATGTGAAAACTGCTTGTCTGCGTGAAAATGATAGTAAATATGCAGTTTGCATTTTCTTATGAGAGAATGATCCAAACCTGAATGTTATAGTGTAAGTAGACTTACCCTCATGAAATAAAGCACCTTTGCCTACAAGGACTCATTTGCACCTAATTGTCGTAAAGCATGTAAAAACTGCTTGTCGGCGTTAAAATAATGGTTAATATGCAGTTTGCATTTTCTTATGAGAAAATGATCCAAACCTGAATGTAATAGTGAAAGTAGACTAACCTTTGTGAAATAAAACAATTTTGCCTTTAAGGACTTATTTCCACCTAATTGTCGTAAAACATGTGAAAACTGCTTGTCTGCGTGAAAATGATAGTAAATATGCAGTTTGCATTTTCTTATGAGAGAATAATCCAAACCTGAATGTTATAGTGTAAATAGACTTACTCTAATGAAATAAAGCAGATTTGCCTATAAGGACTCATTTGCCCCTAATTGTCATAAAGCATGTAAAAACTGCTTGTATGCGTTAAAATAATGGTTAATATGCAGTTTGCATTTTCTTATGAGAAAATGATCCAAACCTGAATGTAATAGTGAAAATAGACAAACCTTTGTAAAATAAAGCAATTTTGCCTATAAGGACTCATTTGCACGCAATTGTCGTGAAGCATGTAAAAACTGCTTGTCTGCGTGAAAATGATAGTAAATATGCAGTTTGCATTTTCTTATGAGAGAATGATCCAAACCTGAATGTTATAGTGTAAATAGACTTACCTTCATGAAATAAAGCAATTTTGCCTATTAAGACTCATTTGCACCTATTTGTCGTAAAGCATGTAAAAACTGCTTGTTGCGTTTAAATAATGGTTAATATGCAGTTTGCATTTTCTTATGAGAGAAAGATCCAAACCTGAATGTTATAGTGTAAATAGACTTACCTTCATGAAATAAAGCAATTTTGCCTATAAGGACTTATTTGCCCCTTATTGTCATAAAGCATGTAAAAACTGCTTGTCTGCGTTTAAATAATGGTTAATATGCAGTTTGCATTTTCTTATGAGAGAATGATCCAAACCTAAATGTTATAGTGTAAATAGACTTAACTTTGTAAAATAAAGCAAATTTGCCTATAAGGACTCATTTGCACGCAATTGTCGTGAAGCATGTAAAAACTGCTTGTCTGCGTTAAAATAATGGTTAATATGCAGTTTGCATTTTCTTATGAGAGAATGATCCAAACCTGAATGTTATAGTGAAAGTAGACTTACCTTTGTGAAATAAAACAATTTTGGCTTTAAGGACTTATTTCCACCTAATTGTCGTAAAACATGTGAAAACTGCTTGTCTGCGTGAAAATGATAGTAAATATGCAGTTTGCATTTTCTTATGAGAGAATAATCCAAACCTGAATGTTATAGTTTAAATAGACTTACCCTCATGAAATAAAGAACTTTTGCTTATAAGGACTCATTTGCACCTAATTGTCGTAAAGCATGTAAAAACTGCTTGTCAGCGTTAAAATAATGGTTAATATGCAGTTTGCATTTTCTTATGAGAGAATGATCCAAACCTGAATGTTATAGTGTAAATAGACTTACCTTAATGAAATAAAGCAATTTTGCCTATAAGGACTCATTTGCCCCTAATTGTCATAAAGCATGTAAAAACTGCTTGTATGCGTTAAAATAATGGTTAATATGCAGTTTGCATTTTCTTATGAGAGAATGATCCAAACCTGAAAGTTATAATGAAAATAGACTTATCTTTGAAAAATAAAATAATTTTGCTTTTAAGGACTTATTTCCACCTAATTGTTGTAAAACATGTAAAAACTGCTTGTCTGCGTGAAAATGATAGTAAATATGCAGTTTGCATTTTCTTATGAGAGAATGATCCAAACCTAAATGTTATAGTGTAAATAGACTTACCCTCATAAAATAAAGAACTTTTGCCAATAAGGACTCATTTGCACCTAATTGTCGTAAAGCATGTAAAAACTGCTTGTCAGCGTTAAAATAATGGTTAATATGCAGTTTGCATTTTCTTATGAGAGAATGATCCAAACCTGAATGTTATAGTGTAAATAGACTTATCTTTGTAGAATAAAGCAATTTTGCTTATAAGGACTCATTTGCACGCAATTGTCGTGAAGCATGTAAAAACTGCATGTCTGCGTTAAAATAATGGTTAATATGCAGTTTGCATTTTCTTATGAGAGAATGATCCAAACCTGAATGTTATAGTGTAAATAGACTTACCTTAATGAAATAAAGCAATTTTGCCTATAAGGACTCATTTGCCCCTAATTGTCATAAAGCATGTAAAAACTGCTTGTATGCGTTAAAATAATGGTTAATATGCAGTTTGCATTTTCTTATGAGAGAATGATCCAAACCTGAATGTTATAGTGTAAATAGACTTACCTTTGTAAAATAAAGCAATTTTGCCTATAAGGACTCATTTGCACGCAATTGTCGTGAAGCATGTAAAAACTGCTTGTCTGCGTTAAAATAATGGTTAATATGCAGTTTGCATTTTCTTATGAGAGAATGATCCAAACCTGAATGTTATAGTGAAAGTAGACTTACCTTTGTGAAATAAAGCAATTCTGTTTATTAGGACTCATTTGCACCTAATTGTCATAAAGCATGTAAATACTGCTTGTCTGCGTGAAAATAATAGGAAATGATCAGTTTGCATTATCTTTTGAGAAAATGATCCAAACCTGAATGTTATAATATAAATAGACTTACCATTGTAAAATAAAGCAATTTTGCCTATAAGGACTCATTTGCACGCAATTGTCGTGAAGCATGTAAAAACTGCTTGTCTGCGTTAAAATAATGGTTAATATGCAGTTTGCATTTTCTAATAAGAGAATGATCCAACCCTGAATATTATAGTGAAAGTAGACTTACCTTTGTGAAATAAAGCAATTCTGCCTATTAGGACACATTTGCACCTATTTGTCATAAAGCATGTAAATGCTGCTTGTCTGCGTGAAAATAATAGAAAATTATCAGTTTGCATTATCTTTTGAGAGAATGATCTAAACCTGAATGTTATAGTGTCAATAGACCTACCTTTGTAAAATAAAGCAATTTTGCCTATAAGGACTCATTTGCACGCAATTGTCGTGAAGCATGTAAAAACTGCTTGTCTGCGTGAAAATGATAGTAAATATGCAGTTTGCATTTTCTTATGAGAGAATGATGCAAACCTGAATGTTATAGTGTAAATAGACTTACCCTCATGAAATAAAGCAATTTTGCCTATAAAGACTCATTTGCACCGTATTGTCGTAAAGCATGTAAAAACTGCTTGTCTGCGTTTAAATAACGGTTACTATGCAGTTTGCATTTTCTTAGGAGAAAAATCCAAACCTGAATGTTATAGTGTAAATAGACTTACCTTCATGAAATAAAGCAATTTTGCCTATAAGTACTCATTTGCCCCTTATTGTCATAAAGCATGTATTTTACTGCTTGTATGCGTTATAATAATGGTTAATATGCAGTTTGCATTTTCTTATGAGAGAATGATCCAAACCTGAATGTTATAGTGTAAATAGACTTAACTTTGTAAAATAAAGCAATTTTGCCTATAAGGACTCATTTGCACGCAATTGTCGTGAAGCATGTAAAAACTGCTTGGCTGCGTTAAAATAATGGTTAATATGCAGTTTGCATTTTCTAATGAGCGAATGATCCAAACCTGAATGTTATAGTGAAAGTAGACTTACCTTTGTGAAATAAAACAATTTTGCCTTTAAGGACTTATTTCCACCTAATTGTCGAAAAACATGTGAAAACTGCTTGTCTGCGTGAAAATGATAGTAAATATGCAGTTTGCATATTCTTATGAGAGAATGATCCAAACCTGAATGTTATAGTGTAAATAGACTTACCCTCATGAAAATAAGAACTTTTGCTTATAAGGACTCATTTGCACCTAATTGTCGTAAAGCATGTAAAAACTGCTTGTCAACGTTAAAATAATGGTTAATATGCAGTTTGCATTTTCTTATGAGAGAATGATCCAAACCTGAATGTTATAGTGTAAATAGACTTACCTTAATAAAATAAAGCAATTTTGCTTATAAGGACTCATTTGCCCCTAATTGTCATAAAGCATGTAAAAACTGCTTGTATGCGTTAAAATAATGGTTAATATGCTGTTTGCATTTTCTTATGAGAGAATGATCCAAACCTGAATGTTATAATGAAAATAGACTTATCTTTGTAAAATAACGCGTTTTTTCCTATAAGGACTCATTTGCACGCAATTGTCGTGAAGCATGTAAAAACTGCTTGTATGCGTTAAAATGATAGTAAATATGCAGTTTGCATTTTCTTATGAGAGAATAATCCAAACCTGAATGTTATAGTGTAAATAGACTTACCCTTATGAAATAAAGCAATTTTGCCTATAAAGACTCATTTGCACCTAATTGTCGTAAAGCATGTAAAAACTGCTAGTCTGCGTTTAAATAATGGTTAATATGCAGTTTGCATTTTCTTATGAGAGAATGATCCAAACCTGAATGTTATAGTGTAAATAGACTTACCTTTGTAAAATAAAGCAATTTTGCTTATAAGGACTCATTTGCACGCAATTGTCGTGAAGCATGTAAAAACTGCTTGTCTGCGTTAAAATAATGGTTAATATGCAGTTTGCATTTTCTTATGAGAGAATGATCCAAACCTGAATGTTATAGTGTAAATAGACTTACCCTCATGAAATAAAGAACTTTTGCCTATAATGACTCATTTGCACCGAATTGTCGTAAAGCATGTGAAAACTGCTTGTCAGCGTTAAAATAATGGTTAATATGCAGTTTGCATTTTCTTATGAGAGAATGATCCAAACCTGAATGTTATAGTGTAAATAGACTTACCCTCATGAAATAAAGCAATTTTGCCTAAATGGACTCATTTGCACCAAATTGTCATAAAGCTTGTAAAAACTGCTTGTATGCGTTAAAATCATATTTAATATGCAGTTTGCATTTTCTTATGAGAGAATGATCTAAACCTGAATGTTATAGTTTAAGTAAACTTACCTTTGTAAAATAAAGCAATTTTGCCTATATAAACTCATTTGCCCTTAATTGTCATAAAGCAAAACTGCTTGTATGCGTTAAAATAATGGTTAATATGCAGTTTGCATTTTCTTATGAGAGAACGATCCAAACCTGAATGTTATAGTGTAAATAGACTTACCTTCATGAAATAAAGCAATTTTGCTTATAAGGACTCATTTGCCCCTAATTGTCATACAGCATGTAAAAACTGCTTGTATGCGTTAAAATAATGGTTAATATGCAGTTTGCATTTTCTAATGAGCGAATGATCCAAACCTGAATGTTATAGTGAAAGTAGACTTACCTTTGTGAAATAAAACAATTTTGCCTTTAAGGATTTATTTCCACCTAATTGTCGAAAAACATGTGAAAACTGCTTGTCTGCGTTAAAATGATAGTAAATATGCAGTTTGCATATTCTTATGAGAGAATGATCCAAACCTGAATGTTATAGTGTAAATAGACTTACCCTCATGAAAATAAGAACTTTTGCTTATAAGGACTCATTTGCACCTAATTGTCGTAAAGCATGTAAAAACTGCTTGTCAGCGTTAAAATAATGGTTAATATGCAGTTTGCATTTTCTTATGAGAGAATGATCCAAACCTGAATGTTATAGTGTAAATAGACTTACCTTAATAAAATAAATCAATTTTGCTTATAAGGACTCATTTGCCCCTAATTGTCATAAAGCATGTAAAAACTGCTTGTATGCGTTAAAATAATGGTTAATATGCTGTTTGCATTTTCTTATGAGAGAATGATCCAAACCTGAATGTTATAATGAAAATAGACTTATCTTTGTAAAATAACGCAATTTTTCCTATAAGGACTCATTTGCACGCAATTGTCGTGAAGCATGTAAAAACTGCTTGTATGCGTTAAAATGATAGTAAATATGCAGTTTGCATTTTCTTATGAGAGAATAATCCAAACCTGAATGTTATAGTGTAAATAGACTTACCCTCATGAAATAAAGCAATTTTGCCTATAAAGACTCATTTGCACCTAATTGTCGTAAAGCATGTAAAAACTGCTAGTCTGCGTTTAAATAATGGTTAATATGCAGTTTGCATTTTCTTATGAGAGAATGATCCAAACCTGAATGTTATAGTGTAAATAGACTTACCTTTGTAAAATAAAGCAATTTTGCTTATAAGGACTCATTTGCACGCAATTGTCGTGAAGCATGTAAAAACTGCTTGTCTGCGTTAAAATAATAGTCAATATTCAGTTTGCATTTTCTTATGAGAGAACGATCCAAACCTGAATGTTATAGTGTAAATAGACTTATTCTCATGAAATAAAGCAATTTTGCCTATAATGCGGTGTTTACACGGGTGACTAAAGCCGCACGATTTCCGCCGCACGGCGAAAATCGACCGTCTAAATGGCAATTCGGCTAGGCCGCAAGTGACTAAAATCGCAAGCCCCAAAGTAGACTAGCATCCGACTTTTGCCGCGCGGCGACCGGCCGCATGCGGCTGGTGACTAAAATCGACCGTGAAAATGCTCATTCGCAGGCGACCGTGCTGATCGACATTTTGATGCCAAATGAACTAGTCACCCGCGATTTTCATCGACTCGTGTAAATCGGGTAGCGATTCGGCTAGGACAGGCGATGCGACTGGTGACTTGCCGCACGGCTAAAATCGACCCGGGTTAACACCCCATAAGGACTCATTTGCACGCAATTGTCGTGAAGCATGTAAAAACTGCTTGTCTGCGTCAAAATGATAGTAAATATGCAGTTTGCATTTTCTTATGAGAGAATGATCCAAACCTGATTGTTATAGTGTAAATAGACTTACCCTCATGAAATAAAGCAATTTTGCCTATAAAGACTCATTTGCACCTAATTGTCGTAAAGCATGAAAAAACTGCTTGTCTGCGTCAAAATGATAGTAAATATGCAGTTTGCATTTTCTTATGAGAGAATGATCCAAACCTGAATGTTATAGTGTAAATAGACTTACCCTTATGAAATAAAGCAATTTTGCCTATAAAGACTCATTTGCACCTAATTGTCGTAAAGCATGTAAAAACTGCTAGTCTGCGTTTAAATAATGGTTAATATGCAGTTTGCATTTTCTTATGAGAGAATGATCCAAACCTGAATGTTATAGTGTAAATAGACTTACCTTTGTAAAATAAAGCAATTTTGCTTATAAGGACTCATTTGCACGCAATTGTCGTGAAGCATGTAAAAACTGCTTGTCTGCGTTTAAATAATGGTTAATATGCAGTTTGCATTTTATTATGAGAGAATGATCCAAACCTGAATGTTATAGTGTAAATAGACTTACCCTCATGAAATAAAGAACTTTTGCTTATAAGGACTCATTTGCACCTAATTGTCGTAAAGCATGTAAAAACTGCTTGTCAGCGTTAAAATAATGGTTAATATGCAGTTTGCATTTTCTTATGAGAGAATGATCCAAACCTGAATGTTATAGTGTAAATAGACTAACCTTAATGAAATAAAGCAATTTTGCCTATAAGGACTCATTTGCCCCTAATTGTCATAAAGCATGTAAAAACTGCTTGTATGCGTTAAAATAATGGTTAATATGCAGTTTGCATTTTCTTATGAGAGAATGATCCAAACCTGAATGTTATAATGAAAATAGACTTATCTTGGTAAAATAACTCAATTTTTCCTATAAGGACTCATTTGCACGCAATTGTCGTGAAGCATGTAAAAACTGCTTGTATGCGTTAAAATGATAGTAAATATGCAGTTTGCATTTTCTTATGAGAGAATGATCCAAACCTGAATGTTATAGTGTAAATAGACTTACCCTTATGAAATAAAGCAATTTTGCCTATAAAGACTCATTTGCACCTAATTGTCGTAAAGCATGTAAAAACTGCTAGTCTGCGTTTAAATAATGGTTAATATGCAGTTTGCATTTTCTTATGAGAGAATGATCCAAACCTAAATGTTATAGTGTAAATAGACTTACCTTTGTAAAATAAAGCAATTTTGCTTATAAGGACTCATTTGCACGCAATTGTCGTGAAGCATGTAAAAACTGCTTGTCTGCGTTAAAATAATGGTTAATATGCAGTTTGCATTTTCTTATGAGAGAATGATCCAAACCTAAATGTTATAGTGAAAGTAGACTTACCTTTGTGAAATAAAACAATTTTGCTTTTAAGGACTCTTTTCAACCTAATTGTCGTAAAACATGTGAAAACTGCTTGTCTGCGTGAAAATGATAGTAAATATGCAGTTTGCATTTTCTTATGAGAGAATGATCCAAACCTGAATGTTATAGTGTAAATAGACTTACCCTCATGAAATAAAGCAATTTTGCCTAAAAGGACTCATTTGCACCAAATTGTCATAAAGCTTGTAAAAACTGCTTGTATGCGTTAAAATAATATTTAATATGCAGTTTGCATTTTCTTATGAGAGAATGATCTAAACCTGAATGTTATAGTTTAAGTAAACTTCCCTTTGTAAAATAAAGCAATTTTGCCTATATAAACTCATTTGCCCCTAATTGTCATAAAGCATGTAAAAACTGCTTGTATGCGTTAAAATAATGGTTAATATGCAGTTTGCATTTTCTTATGAGAGAACGATCCAAACCTGAATGTTATAGTGTAAATAGACTTACCCTCATGAAATAAAGCGTTTTTGCCTATAAAGACTCATTTGCACCTAATTGTCGTAAAGCATGTAAAAACTGCTTGTATGCGTTAAAATAATGGTTAATATGCAGTTTGCATTTTCTTATGAGAGAATGATCCAAACCTGAATATTATAGAGTAAATAGACCTACCTTTGTAAAATAAAGCAATTTTGCCTATAAGGACTCATTTGCACGCAATTGTCGTGAAGCATGTAAAAACTGCTTGTTTGCGTTAAAATAATGGTAAATATGCAGTTTGCATTTTCTTATGAGAGAATAATCCAAACCTGAATGTTATAGTGAAAGTAGACTTACTTTGTGAAATAAAACAATTTTGCCTTTAAGGACTTATTTGCACCTAATTGTCGTAAACCATGTAAAAACTGCTTGTCTGCGTGAAAATGATAGTCAATATTCAGTTCGCATTTTCTTATGGGAGAACGATCCAAACCTGAATGTTATAGTGTAAATAGACGTACCCTCATGAAATAAATCAGTTTTGCCTATAAGGACTCATTTGCACCTAATTGTCATAAAGCATGTAAAAACTGCTTGAATGCGTTAAAATAATAGTTTATATGCAGTTTGCATTTTCTTGTGAGAGAATGATCCAAACCTGAATGTTATAGTGTAAGTAAACTTACCTTTGTAAAATGAAGCAATTTTGCCTATAAGGACTCATTTGCACCTAATTGTCGTAAAGCATGTAAAAACTGCTTGTCTGCGTTAAAATAATGGTTAATATGCAGTTTGCATTTTCTTATGAGAGAATAATCCAAACCTGAATGTTATAGTGTAAATAGACTAACCTTCATGAAATAAAGCAATTTTGCCTATAAGGACCCATTTGCCCCTAATTGTCATAAAGCATGTAAAAACTGCTTGTATGCGTTAAAATAATGGTTAATATGCAGTTTGCATTTTCTTTTAAAAGAATGATCCAAACCTGAATGTTATAGTGTAAATAGACTAACCCTCATGAAATAAAGCAATTTTGCCTATAAAGACTCATTTGCACCTAATTGTCGTAAAGCATGTAAAAACTGCTTGTCTGCGTTTAAATAATGGTTAATATGCAGTTTGCATTTTCTTATGAGAGAAAGATCCAAACCTGAATGTTATAGTGTAAATAGACTTAACTTCATGAAATAAAGCAATTTTGCCTATAAGGACTCATTTGCAACTAATTGTCGTAAAGCATGTAAAAACTGCTTGTCAGCGTTAAAATAATGGTTAATATGCAGTTTGCATTTTCTTATGAGAGAATGATCCAAACCTGAATGTTATAGTGGAAATAGACTTACCTTTGTAAAATAAAGCAATTTTGCTTATAAGGACTCATTTGCACGCAATTGTCGTGAAGCATGTAAAAACTGCTTGTCTGCTTTAAAATAATGGTTAATATGCAGTTTGAATTTTCTTATGAGAGAATGATCCAAACCTGAATGTTATAGTGAAAGTAGACTTACCTTTGTGAAATAAAACAATTTTGCCTTTAAGGACTTATTTCCACCTAATTGTAGTAAAACATGTGAAAACTGCTTGTCTGCGTGAAAATGATAGTAAATATGCAGTTTGCATTTTATTATGAGAGAATGATCCAAACCTGAATGTTATAGTGTAAATAGACTTACCCTCATGAAATAAAGCAATTTTGCCTAAAAGGACTCATTTGCACCAAATTGTCATAAAGCTTGTAAAAACTGCTTGTATGCGTTAAAATAATATTTAATATGCAGTTTGCATTTTCTTATGAGAGAATGATCTAAACCTGAATGTTATAGTTTAAGTAAACTTCCCTTTGTAAAATAAAGCAATTTTGCCTATATAAACTCATTTGCCCCTAATTGTCATAAAGCATGTAAAAACTGCTTGTATGCGTTAAAATAATGGTTAATATGCAGTTTGCATTTTCTTATGAGAGAACGATCCAAACCTGAATGTTATAGTGTAAATAGACTTACCCTCATGAAATAAAGCGTTTTTGCCTATAAAGACTCATTTGCACCTAATTGTCGTAAAGCATGTAAAAACTGCTTGTATGCGTTAAAATAATGGTTAATATGCAGTTTGCATTTTCTTATGAGAGAATGATCCAAACCTGAATATTATAGAGTAAATAGACCTACCTTTGTAAAATAAAGCAATTTTGCCTATAAGGACTCATTTGCACGCAATTGTCGTGAAGCATGTAAAAACTGCTTGTTTGCGTTAAAATAATGGTAAATATGCAGTTTGCATTTTCTTATGAGAGAATGATCCAAACCTGAATGTTATAGTGAAAGTAGACTTACTTTGTGAAATAAAACAATTTTGCCTTTAAGGACTTATTTGCACCTAATTGTCGTAAACCATGTAAAAACTGCTTGTCTGCGTGAAAATGATTGTCAATATTCAGTTCGCATTTTCTTATGAGAGAACGATCCAATCCTGAATGTTATAGTGTAAATAGACGTACCCTCATGAAATAAATCAATTTTGCCTATAAGGACTCATTTGCACCTAATTGTCATAAAGCATGTAAAAACTGCTTGAATGCGTTAAAATAATAGTTTATTTGCAGTTTGCATTTTCTTGTGAGAGAATGATCCAAACCTGAATGTTATAGTGTAAGTAAACTTACCTTTGTAAAATGAAGCAATTTTGCCTATAAGGACTCATTTGCACCTAATTGTCGTAAAGCATGTAAAAACTGCTTGTATGCGTTAAAATAATGGTTAATATGCAGTTTGCATTTTCTTATGAGAGAATGATCCAAACCTGAATATTATAGAGTAAATAGACCTACCTTTGTAAAATAAAGCAATTTTGCCTATAAGGACTCATTTGCACGCAATTGTCGTGAAGCATGTAAAAACTGCTTGTTTGCGTTAAAATAATGGTAAATATGCAGTTTGCATTTTCTTATGAGAGAATAATCCAAACCTGAATGTTATAGTGTAAGTAAACTTACCTTTGTAAAATGAAGCAATTTTGCCTATAAGGACTCATTTGCACCTAATTGTCGTAAAGCATGTAAAAACTGCTTGTCTGCGTTAAAATAATGGTTAATATGCAGTTTGCATTTTCTTATGAGAGAATAATCCAAACCTGAATGTTATAGTGTAAATAGACTAACCTTCATGAAATAAAGCAATTTTGCCTATAAGGACCCATTTGCCCCTAATTGTCATAAAGCATGTAAAAACTGCTTGTATGCGTTAAAATAATGGTTAATATGCAGTTTGAATTTTCTTATGAAAGAATGATCCAAACCTGAATGTTATAGTGTAAATAGACTAACCCTCATGAAATAAAGCAATTTTGCCTATAAAGACTCATTTGCACCTAATTGTCGTAAAGCATGTAAAAACTGCTTGTCTGCGTTTAAATAATGGTTAATATGCAGTTTGCATTTTCTTATGAGAGAAAGATCCAAACCTGAATGTTATAGTGTAAATAGACTTAACTTCATGAAATAAAGCAATTTTGCCTATAAGGACTCATTTGCAACTAATTGTCGTAAAGCATGTAAAAACTGCTTGTCAGCGTTAAAATAATGGTTAATATGCAGTTTGCATTTTCTTATGAGAGAATGATCCAAACCTGAATGTTATAGTGGAAATAGACTTACCTTTGTAAAATAAAGCAATTTTGCTTATAAGGACTCATTTGCACGCAATTGTCGTGAAGCATGTAAAAACTGCTTGTCTGCTTTAAAATAATGGTTAATATGCAGTTTGAATTTTCTTATGAGAGAATGATCCAAACCTGAATGTTATAGTGAAAGTAGATTTACCTTTGTGAAATAAAACAATTTTGCCTTTAAGGACTTATTTCCACCTAATTGTAGTAAAACATGTGAAAACTGCTTGTCTGCGTGAAAATGATAGTAAATATGCAGTTTGCATTTTCTTATAAGAGAATGATCCAAACCTGAATGTTATAGTGTAAAGAGACTTACCCTCATGAAATAAAGCACTTTTGCCTATCAGGACTCATTTGCACCTAATTGTCGTAAAGCATGTAAAAACTGCTTGTCCGCGTTAAAATAATAGTTAATATGCAGTTTGCATTATCTTATGAGAGAATGATAGAAACCTGAATGTTATAGTGTAAATAGACTTACCTTAATGAAATAAAGCAATTTTGCCTATAAGGACTCATTTGCCCCTAATTGTCATAAAGCATGTAAAAACTGCTTGTATGTGTTAAAATAATGGTTAATATGCAGTTTGCATTTTCTTATGAGAGAATGATCCAAACCTTAATGTTATAGTGTAAATAGACTTACCTTTGTAAAATAAAGCAATTTTGCCTATAAGGACTCATTTGCACGCTATTGTCGTGAAGCATGTAAAAACTGCTTGTCTGCGTTAAAATAATGGTTAATATGCAGTTTGCATTTTCTTATGAGAGAATGATCCAAACCTGAATGTTATAGTGAAAGTAAACTTACCTTTGTGAAATAAAGCAATTCTGTTTATTAGGACTCATTTGCATCTAATTGTCATAAAGCATGTAAATACTGCTTGTCTGCGTGAAAATAATAGGAAATGATCAGTTTGCATTATCTTTTGAGAAAATGATCCAAACCTGAATGTTATAATAAAAATAGACTTACCTTTGTAAAATAAAGCAATTTTGCCTATAAAGACTCATTTGCACGCAATTGTCGTGAAGCATGTAAAAACTGCTTGTCTGCGGTAAAATAATGGTTAATATGCAGTTTGCATTTTCTTATGAGAGAATGATCAAACCCTGAATATTATAGTGAAAGTAGACTTACCTTTGTGAAATAAAGCAATTCTGCCTATTAGGACACATTTGCACCTAATTGTCATAAAGCATGTAAATACTGCTTGTCTGCGTGAAAATAATAGGAAATTATCAGTTTGCATTATCTTTTGAGGGAATGATCCAAACCTGAATGTTATAGTGTCAATAGACTTACCTTTGTAAAATAAAGCAATTTTGCCTATAAGGACTTATTTGCACGCAATTGTCGTGAAGCATGTAAAAACTGCTTGTCTGCGTTAAAATAATGGTTAATATGCAGTTTGCATTTTCTTATGAGAGAATGATCCAACCCTGAATATTATAGTGAAAGTAGACTTACCTTTGTGAAATAAAGCAATTCTGCCTATTAGGACACATTTGCACCTAATTGTCATAAAGCATGTAAATACTGCTTGTCTGCGTGAAAATAATAGGAAATGATCAGTTTGCATTATCTTTTGAGAAAATGATCCAAACCTGAATGTTATAATATAAATAGACTTACCTTTGTAAAATAAAGCAATTTTGCCTATAAGGACTCATTTGCACGCAATTGTCGTAAAGCATGTAAAAACTGCTTGTCTGCGTTAAAATAATGGTTAATATGCAGTTTGCATTTTCTTATGAGAGAATGATCCAACCCTGAATATTATAGTGAAAGTAGACTTACCTTTGTGAAATAAAGCAATTCTGCCTATTAGGACACATTTGCACCTAATTGTCATAAAGCATGTAAATACTGCGTCTGCGTGAAAATAATAGGAAATTATCAGTTTGCATTATCTTTTGACAGAATGATCCAAACCTGAATGTTATAGTGTCAATAGAATTACCTTTGTAAAATAAAGCAATTTTGCCTATAAGGACTCATTTGCACGCAATTGTCGTGAAGCATGTAAAAACTGCTTGTCTGCGTGAAAATGATAGTAAATATGCAGTTTGCATTTTCATATGAGAGAATGATCCAAACCTGAATGTTATAGTGTAAGTAGACTTACCCTCATGAAATAAAGCACCTTTGCCTACAAGGACTCATTTGCACCTAATTGTCGTAAAGCATGTAAAAACTGCTTGTCTGCGTTTAAATAACGGTTACTATGCAGTTTGCATTTTCTTATGAGAGAAAGATCCAAACCTGAATGTTATAGTGTAAATAGACTTACCTTCATGAAATAAAGCAATTTTGCCTATATGTACTCATTTGCCCCTAATTGTCATAAAGCATGTAAAAACTGCTTGTATGCGTTAAAATAATGGTTAATATGAAGTTTGCATTTTCTTATGAGAGATTGATCCAAACCTGAATGTTATAGTGTAAATAGACTTACCTTTGTAAAATAAAGCAATTTTGCCTATAAGGACTCATTTGCACGCAATTGTCGTGAAGCATGTAAAAACTGCTTGTCTGCGTTAAAATAATGGTTAATATGCAGTTTGCATTTTCTTATGAGAAAATGATCCAAACCTGAATGTTATAGTGAAAGTAGACTAACCTTTGTGAAATAAAACAATTTTGCCTTTAAGGACTTATTTCCACCTAATTGTCGTAAAACATGTGAAAACTGCTTGTCTGCGTGAAAATGATAGTAAATATGCAGTTTGCATTTTCTTATGAGAGAATGATCCAAACCTGAATGTTATAGTGTAAGTAGACTTACCCTCATGAAATAAAGCACCTTTGCCTACAAGGACTCATTTGCACCTAATTGTCGTAAAGCATGTAAAAACTGCTTGTCGGCGTTAAAATAATGGTTAATATGCAGTTTGCATTTTCTTATGAGAGAATAATCCAAACCTGAATGTTATAGTGTAAATAGACTTACTCTAATGAAATAAAGCAGATTTGCCTATAAGGACTCATTTGCCCCTAATTGTCATAAAGCATGTAAAAACTGCTTGTATGCGTTAAAATAATGGTTAATATGCAGTTTGCATTTTCTTATGAGAGAATGATCCAAACCTGAATGTAATAGTGAAAATAGACTTACCTTTGTAAAATAAAGCAATTTTGCCTATAAGGACTCATTTGCACGCAATTGTCGTGAAGCATGTAACAACTGCTTGTCTGCGTGAAAATGATAGTAAATATGCAGTTTGCATTTTCTTATGAGAGAATGATCCAAACCTGAATGTTGTAGTGTAAATAGACTTACCTTCATGAAATAAAGCAATTTTGCCTATAAAGACTCATTTGCACCTATTTGTCGTAAAGCATGTAAAAACTGCTCGTTGCGTTTAAATAATTGTTAATATGCAGTTTGCATTTTCTTATGAGAGAAAGTTTCAAACCTGAATGTATAGTGTAAATAGACTTACCTTCATGAAATAAAGCAATTTTGCCTATAAGGACTCATTTGCCCCTTATTGTCATAAAGCATGTAAAAACTGCTTGTCTGCGTTTAAATAATGGTTAATATGCAGTTTGCATTTTCTTATGAGAGAATGATCCAAACCTAAATGTTATAGTGTAAATAGACTTAACTTTGTAAAATAAAGCAAATTTGCCTATAAGGACTCATTTGCACGCAATTGTCGTGAAGCATGTAAAAACTGCTTGTCTGCGTTAAAATAATGGTTAATATGCAGTTTGCATTTTCTTATGAGAGAATGATCCAAACCTTAATGTTATAGTTAAAGTAGACTTACCTTTGTGAAATAAAACAATTTTGCCTTTAAGGACTTATTTCCACCTAATTGTCGTAAAACATGTGAAAACTGCTTGTCTGCGTGAAAATGATAGTAAATATGCAGTTTGCATTTTCTTATGAGAGAATAATCCAAACCTGAATGTTATAGTTTAAATAGACTTACCCTCATGAAATAAAGAACTTTTGCTTATAAGGACTCATTTGCACCTAATTGTCGTAAAGCATGTAAAAACTGCTTGTCAGCGTTAAAATAATGGTTAATATGCAGTTTGCATTTTCTTATGAGAGAATGATCCAAACCTGAATGTTATAGTGTAAATAGACTTACCTTAATGAAATAAAGCAATTTTGCCTATAAGGACTCATTTGCCCCTAATTGTCATAAAGCATGTAAAAACTGCTTGTATGCGTTAAAATAATGGTTAATATGCAGTTTGCATTTACTTATGAGAGAATGATCCAAACCTGAAAGTTATAATGAAAATAGACTTATCTTTGTAAAATAAAATAATTTTGCTTTTAAGGACTTATTTCCACCTAATTGTTGTAAAACATGTGAAAACTGCTTGTCTGCGTGAAAATGATAGTAAATATGCAGTTTGCTTTTTCTTATGAGAGAATGATCCAAACCTGAATGTTATAGTGTAAATAGACTTACCCTCATAAAATAAAGAACTTTTGCCTATAAGGACTCATTTCACCTAATTGTCGTAAAGCATGTAAAAACTGCTTGTCAGCGTTAAAATAATGGTTAATATGCAGTTTGCATTTTCTTATGAGAGAATGATCCAAACCTGAATGTTATAGTGTAAATAGACTTATCTTTGTAAAATAAAGCAATTTTGCTTATAAGGACTCATTTGCACGCAATTGTCGTGAAGCATGTAAAAACTGCATGTCTGCGTTAAAATAATGGTTAATATGCAGTTTGCATTTTCTTATGAGAGAATGATCCAAACCTGAATGTTATAGTGTAAATAGACTTACCTTAATGAAATAAAGCAATTTTGCCTATAAGGACTCATTTGCCCCTAATTGTCATAAAGCATGTAAAAACTGCTTGTATGCGTTAAAATAATGGTTAATATGCAGTTTGCATTTTCTTATGAGAGAATGATCCAAACCTGAATGTTATAGTGTAAATAGACTTACCTTTGTAAAATAAAGCAATTTTGCCTATAAGGACTCATTTGCACGCAATTGTCGTGAAGCATGTAAAAACTGCTTGTCTGCGTTAAAATAATGGTTAATATGCAGCTTGCATTTTCTTATGAGAGAATGATCCAAACCTGAATGTTATAGTGAAAGTAGACTTACCTTTGTGAAATAAAGCAATTCTGTTTATTAGGACTCATTTGCACCTAATTGTCATAAAGCATGTAAATACTGCTTGTCTGCGTGAAAATAATAGGAAATGATCAGTTTGCATTATCTTTTGAGAAAATGATCCAAACCTGAATGTTATAATATAAATAGACTTACCATTGTAAATTAAAGCCATTTTGCCTATAAGGACTCATTTGCACGCAATTGTCGTGAAGCATGTAAAAACTGATTGTCTGCGTTAAAATAATGGTTAATATGCAGTTTGCATTTTCTAATAAGAGAATGATCCAACCCTGAATATTATAGTGAAAGTAGACTTACCTTTGTGAAATAAAGCAATTCTGCCTATTAGGACACATTTGCACCTATTTGTCATAAAGCATGTAAATACTGCTTGTCTGCGTGAAAATAATAGAAAATTATCAGTTTGCATTATCTTTTGAGAGAATGATCTAAACCTGAATGTTATAGTGTCAATAGACTTACCTTTGTAAAATAAAGCAATATTGCCTATAAGGACTCATTTGCACGCAATTGTCGTGAAGCATGTAAAAACTGCTTGTCTGCGTGAAAATGATAGTAAATATGCAGTTTGCATTTTCTTATGAGAGAATGATGCAAACCTGAATGTTATAGTGTAAATAGACTTACCCTCATGAAATAAGGCAATTTTGCCTATAAAGACTTATTTGCACCGTATTGTCGTAAAGCATGTAAAAACTGCTTGTCTGCGTTTAAATAACGGTTACTATGCAGTTTGCATTTTCTTAGGAGAGAAAGATCCAAACCTGAATGTTATAGTGTAAATAGACTTACCTTCATGAAATAAAGCAATTTTGCCTATAAGTACTCATTTGCCCCTTATTGTCATAAAGCATGTAAAAACTGCTTGTATGCGTTAAAATAATGGTTAATATGCAGTTTGCATTTTCTTATGAGAGAATGATCCAAACCTGAATGTTATAGTGTAAATAGACTTACCTTAATAAAATAAAGCAATTTTGCTTATAAGGACTCATTTGCCCCTAATTGTCATAAAGCATGTAAAAACTGCTTGTATGCGTTAAAATAATGGTTAATATGCAGTTTGCATTTTCTTATGAGAGAATGATCCAAACCTGAATGTTATAATGAAAATAGACTTATCTTTGTAAAATAACGCAATTTTTCCTATAAGGTCTCATTTGCACGCAATTGTCGTGAAGCATGTAAAAACTGCTTGTATGCGTTAAAATGATAGTAAATATACAGTTTGCATTTTCTTATGAGAGAATAATCCAAACCTGAATGTTATAGTGTAAATAGACTTACCCTCATGAAATAAAGCAATTTTGCCTATAAAGACTCATTTGCACCTAATTGTCGTAAAGCATGTAAAAACTGCTAGTCTGCGTTTAAATAATGGTTAATATGCAGTTTGCATTTTCTTATGAGAGAATGATCCAAACCTGAATGTTATAGTGTAAATAGACTTACCTTTGTAAAATAAAGCAATTTTGCTTATAAGGACTCATTTGCACGCAATTGTCGTGAAGCATGTAAAAACTGCTTGTCTGCGTTAAAATAATGGTTAATATGCAGTTTGCATTTTCTTATGAGAGAATGATCCAAACCTGAATGTTATAGTGTAAATAGACTTACCCTCATGAAATAAAGAACTTTTGCCTATAATGACTCATTTGCACCTAATTGTCGTAAAGCATGTAAAAACTGCTTGTCAGCGTTAAAATAATGGTTAATATGCAGTTTGCATTTTCTTATGAGAGAATGATCCAAACCTGAATGTTATAGTGTAAATAAACTTACCCTCATGAAATAAAGCAATTTTGCCTAAATGGACTCATTTGCACCAAATTGTCATAAAGCTTGTAAAAACTGCTTGTATGCGTTAAAATCATATTTAATATGCAGTTTGCATTTTCTTATGAGAGAATGATCTAAACCTGAATGTTATAGTTTAAGTAAACTTACCTTTGTAAAATAAAGCAATTTTGCCTATATAAACTCATTTGCCCTTAATTGTCATAAAGCATGTAAGCTTGTATGCGTTAAAATAATGGTTAATATGCAGTTTGCATTTTCTTATGAGAGAACGATCCAAACCTGAATGTTATAGTGTAAATAGACTAACCTTTGTAAAATAAAGCAATTTTGCCTATAAGGACTCATTTGCACGCATTTGTCGTGAAGCATGTAAAAACTGCTTTTCTGCATGAAAATGATAGTTAATATGCAGTTTGCATTTTCTTATGAGAGATTGATCCAAACCTGAATGTTATAGTGTAAATAGACTTACCTTCATGAAATAAAGCAATTTTGCTTATAAGGACTCATTTGCCCCTAATTGTCATACAGCATGTAAAAACTGCTTGTATGCGTTAAAATAATGGTTAATATGCAGATTGCATTTTCTTATGAGAGAATGATCCAAACCTGAATGTTATAGTGAAAGTAGACTTACTTTGTAAAATAAAACAATTTTGCCTTTAAGGACTTATTTGCACCTAATTGTCGTAAACCATGTAAAAACTGCTTGTCTGCGTGAAAATAATAGTCAATATTCAGTTTGCATTTTCTTATGAGAGAACGATCCAAACCTGAATGTTATAGTGTAAATAGACTTATTCTCATGAAATAAAGCAATTTTGCCTATAAGGACTCATTTGCACGCAATTGTCGTGAAGCATGTAAAAACTGCTTGTCTGCGTCAAAATGATAGTAAATATGCAGTTTGCATTTTCTTATGAGAGAATGATCCAAACCTGATTGTATAGTGTAAATAGACTTACCCTCATGAAATAAAGCAATTTTGCCTATAAAGACTCATTTGCACCTAATTGTCGTAAAGCATGAAAAAACTGCTTGTCTGCGTTTAAATAATGGTTAATATTCAGTTTGCATTTTCTTATGAGAGAATGATCCAAACCTGAATGTTATAGTGTAAATAGACTTACCCTCATGAAATAAAGCAATTTTGCCTAAATGGACTCATTTGCACCAAATTGTCATAAAGCTTGTAAAAACTGCTTGTATGCGTTAAAATCATATTTAATATGCAGTTTGCATTTTCTTATGAGAGAACGATCCAAACCTGAATGTTATAGTGTAAATAGACTTACCTTTGTAAAATAAAGCAATATTGCCTATAAGGACTCATTTGCACGCATTTGTCGTGAAGCATGTAAAAACTGCTTTTCTGCGTGAAAATGATAGTAAATATGCAGTTTGCATTTTCTTATGAGAGAATGATCCAAACCTGAATGTTATAGTGTAAATAGACTTACCTTCATGAAATAAAGCAATTTTGCCTATAAAGACTCATTTGCACCTATTTGTCGTAAAGCATGTAAAAACTGCTTGTTGCGTTTAAATAATGGTTAATATGCAGTTTGCATTTTCTTATGAGAGAAAGATCCAAACCTGAATGTATAGTGTAAATAGACTTACCTTCATGAAATAAAGCAATTTTGCCTATAAGGACTCATTTGCCCCTTATTGTCATAAAACATGTAAAAACTGCTTGTCTGCGTTTAAATAATGGTTAATATGCAGTTTGCATTTTCTTATGAGAGAATGATCCAAACCTAAATGTTATAGTGTAAATAGACTTAACTTTGTAAAATAAAGCAAATTTGCCTATAAGGACTCATTTGCACGCAATTGTCGTGAAGCATGTAAAAACTGCTTGTCTGCGTTAAAATAATGGTTAATATGCAGTTTGCATTTTCTTATGAGAGAATGATCCAAACCTTAATGTTATAGTTAAAGTAGACTTACCTTTGTGAAATAAAACAATTTTGCCTTTAAGGACTTATTTCCACCTAATTGTCGTAAAACATGTGAAAACTGCTTGTCTGCGTGAAAATGATAGTAAATATGCAGTTTGCATTTTCTTATGAGAGAATAATCCAAACCTGAATGTTATAGTTTAAATAGACTAACCCTCATGAAATAAAGAACTTTTGCTTATAAGGACTCATTTGCACCTAATTGTCGTAAAGCATGTAAAAACTGCTTGTCAGCGTTAAAATAATGGTTAATATGCAGTTTGCATTTTCTTATGAGAGAATGATCCAAACCTGAATGTTATAGTGTAAATAGACTTACCTTAATGAAATAAAGCAATTTTGCCTATAAGAACTCATTTGCCCCTAATTGTCATAAAGCATGTAAAAACTGCTTGTATGCGTTAAAATAATGGTTAATATGCAGTTTGCATTTACTTATGAGAGAATGATCCAAACCTGAAAGTTATAATGAAAATAGACTTATCTTTGTAAAATAAAATAATTTTGCTTTTAAGGACTTATTTCCACCTAATTGTTGTAAAACATGTGAAAACTGCTTGTCTGCGTGAAAATGATAGTAAATATGCAGTTTGCTTTTTCTTATGAGAGAATGATCCAAACCTGAATGTTATAGTGTAAATAGACTTACCCTCATAAAATAAAGAACTTTTGCCTATAAGGACTCATTTCACCTAATTGTCGTAAAGCATGTAAAAACTGCTTGTCAGCGTTAAAATAATGGTTAATATGCAGTTTGCATTTTCTTATGAGAGAATGATCCAAACCTGAATGTTATAGTGTAAATAGACTTATCTTTGTAAAATAAAGCAATTTTGCTTATAAGGACTCATTTGCACGCAATTGTCGTGAAGCATGTAAAAACTGCATGTCTGCGTTAAAATAATGGTTAATATGCAGTTTGCATTTTCTTATGAGAGAATGATCCAAACCTGAATGTTATAGTGTAAATAGACTTACCTTAATGAAATAAAGCAATTTTGCCTATAAGGACTCATTTGCCCCTAATTGTCATAAAGCATGTAAAAACTGCTTGTATGCGTTAAAATAATGGTTAATATGCAGTTTGCATTTTCTTATGAGAGAATGATCCAAACCTGAATGTTATAGTGTAAATAGACTTACCTTTGTAAAATAAAGCAATTTTGCCTATAAGGACTCATTTGCACGCAATTGTCGTGAAGCATGTAAAAACTGCTTGTCTGCGTTAAAATAATGGTTAATATGCAGCTTGCATTTTCTTATGAGAGAATGATCCAAACCTGAATGTTATAGTGAAAGTAGACTTACCTTTGTGAAATAAAGCAATTCTGTTTATTAGGACTCATTTGCACCTAATTGTCATAAAGCATGTAAATACTGCTTGTCTGCGTGAAAATAATAGGAAATGATCAGTTTGCATTATCTTTTGAGAAAATGATCCAAACCTGAATGTTATAATATAAATAGACTTACCATTGTAAATTAAAGCCATTTTGCCTATAAGGACTCATTTGCACGCAATTGTCGTGAAGCATGTAAAAACTGATTGTCTGCGTTAAAATAATGGTTAATATGCAGTTTGCATTTTCTAATAAGAGAATGATCCAACCCTGAATATTATAGTGAAAGTAGACTTACCTTTGTGAAATAAAGCAATTCTGCCTATTAGGACACATTTGCACCTATTTGTCATAAAGCATGTAAATACTGCTTGTCTGCGTGAAAATAATAGAAAATTATCAGTTTGCATTATCTTTTGAGAGAATGATCTAAACCTGAATGTTATAGTGTCAATAGACTTACCTTTGTAAAATAAAGCAATATTGCCTATAAGGACTCATTTGCACGCAATTGTCGTGAAGCATGTAAAAACTGCTTGTCTGCGTGAAAATGATAGTAAATATGCAGTTTGCATTTTCTTATGAGAGAATGATGCAAACCTGAATGTTATAGTGTAAATAGACTTACCCTCATGAAATAAGGCAATTTTGCCTATAAAGACTTATTTGCACCGTATTGTCGTAAAGCATGTAAAAACTGCTTGTCTGCGTTTAAATAACGGTTACTATGCAGTTTGCATTTTCTTAGGAGAGAAAGATCCAAACCTGAATGTTATAGTGTAAATAGACTTACCTTCATGAAATAAAGCAATTTTGCCTATAAGTACTCATTTGCCCCTTATTGTCATAAAGCATGTAAAAACTGCTTGTATGCGTTAAAATAATGGTTAATATGCAGTTTGCATTTTCTTATGAGAGAATGATCCAAACCTGAATGTTATAGTGTAAATAGACTTACCTTAATAAAATAAAGCAATTTTGCTTATAAGGACTCATTTGCCCCTAATTGTCATAAAGCATGTAAAAACTGCTTGTATGCGTTAAAATAATGGTTAATATGCAGTTTGCATTTTCTTATGAGAGAATGATCCAAACCTGAATGTTATAATGAAAATAGACTTATCTTTGTAAAATAACGCAATTTTTCCTATAAGGTCTCATTTGCACGCAATTGTCGTGAAGCATGTAAAAACTGCTTGTATGCGTTAAAATGATAGTAAATATACAGTTTGCATTTTCTTATGAGAGAATAATCCAAACCTGAATGTTATAGTGTAAATAGACTTACCCTCATGAAATAAAGCAATTTTGCCTATAAAGACTCATTTGCACCTAATTGTCGTAAAGCATGTAAAAACTGCTAGTCTGCGTTTAAATAATGGTTAATATGCAGTTTGCATTTTCTTATGAGAGAATGATCCAAACCTGAATGTTATAGTGTAAATAGACTTACCTTTGTAAAATAAAGCAATTTTGCTTATAAGGACTCATTTGCACGCAATTGTCGTGAAGCATGTAAAAACTGCTTGTCTGCGTTAAAATAATGGTTAATATGCAGTTTGCATTTTCTTATGAGAGAATGATCCAAACCTGAATGTTATAGTGTAAATAGACTTACCCTCATGAAATAAAGAACTTTTGCCTATAATGACTCATTTGCACCTAATTGTCGTAAAGCATGTAAAAACTGCTTGTCAGCGTTAAAATAATGGTTAATATGCAGTTTGCATTTTCTTATGAGAGAATGATCCAAACCTGAATGTTATAGTGTAAATAAACTTACCCTCATGAAATAAAGCAATTTTGCCTAAATGGACTCATTTGCACCAAATTGTCATAAAGCTTGTAAAAACTGCTTGTATGCGTTAAAATCATATTTAATATGCAGTTTGCATTTTCTTATGAGAGAATGATCTAAACCTGAATGTTATAGTTTAAGTAAACTTACCTTTGTAAAATAAAGCAATTTTGCCTATATAAACTCATTTGCCCTTAATTGTCATAAAGCATGTAAGCTTGTATGCGTTAAAATAATGGTTAATATGCAGTTTGCATTTTCTTATGAGAGAACGATCCAAACCTGAATGTTATAGTGTAAATAGACTAACCTTTGTAAAATAAAGCAATTTTGCCTATAAGGACTCATTTGCACGCATTTGTCGTGAAGCATGTAAAAACTGCTTTTCTGCATGAAAATGATAGTTAATATGCAGTTTGCATTTTCTTATGAGAGATTGATCCAAACCTGAATGTTATAGTGTAAATAGACTTACCTTCATGAAATAAAGCAATTTTGCTTATAAGGACTCATTTGCCCCTAATTGTCATACAGCATGTAAAAACTGCTTGTATGCGTTAAAATAATGGTTAATATGCAGATTGCATTTTCTTATGAGAGAATGATCCAAACCTGAATGTTATAGTGAAAGTAGACTTACTTTGTAAAATAAAACAATTTTGCCTTTAAGGACTTATTTGCACCTAATTGTCGTAAACCATGTAAAAACTGCTTGTCTGCGTGAAAATAATAGTCAATATTCAGTTTGCATTTTCTTATGAGAGAACGATCCAAACCTGAATGTTATAGTGTAAATAGACTTATTCTCATGAAATAAAGCAATTTTGCCTATAAGGACTCATTTGCACGCAATTGTCGTGAAGCATGTAAAAACTGCTTGTCTGCGTCAAAATGATAGTAAATATGCAGTTTGCATTTTCTTATGAGAGAATGATCCAAACCTGATTGTATAGTGTAAATAGACTTACCCTCATGAAATAAAGCAATTTTGCCTATAAAGACTCATTTGCACCTAATTGTCGTAAAGCATGAAAAAACTGCTTGTCTGCGTTTAAATAATGGTTAATATTCAGTTTGCATTTTCTTATGAGAGAATGATCCAAACCTGAATGTTATAGTGTAAATAGACTTACCCTCATGAAATAAAGCAATTTTGCCTAAATGGACTCATTTGCACCAAATTGTCATAAAGCTTGTAAAAACTGCTTGTATGCGTTAAAATCATATTTAATATGCAGTTTGCATTTTCTTATGAGAGAACGATCCAAACCTGAATGTTATAGTGTAAATAGACTTACCTTTGTAAAATAAAGCAATATTGCCTATAAGGACTCATTTGCACGCATTTGTCGTGAAGCATGTAAAAACTGCTTTTCTGCGTGAAAATGATAGTAAATATGCAGTTTGCATTTTCTTATGAGAGAATGATCCAAACCTGAATGTTATAGTGTAAATAGACTTACCTTCATGAAATAAAGCAATTTTGCCTATAAAGACTCATTTGCACCTATTTGTCGTAAAGCATGTAAAAACTGCTTGTTGCGTTTAAATAATGGTTAATATGCAGTTTGCATTTTCTTATGAGAGAAAGATCCAAACCTGAATGTATAGTGTAAATAGACTTACCTTCATGAAATAAAGCAATTTTGCCTATAAGGACTCATTTGCCCCTTATTGTCATAAAACATGTAAAAACTGCTTGTCTGCGTTTAAATAATGGTTAATATGCAGTTTGCATTTTCTTATGAGAGAATGATCCAAACCTAAATGTTATAGTGTAAATAGACTTAACTTTGTAAAATAAAGCAAATTTGCCTATAAGGACTCATTTGCACGCAATTGTCGTGAAGCATGTAAAAACTGCTTGTCTGCGTTAAAATAATGGTTAATATGCAGTTTGCATTTTCTTATGAGAGAATGATCCAAACCTTAATGTTATAGTTAAAGTAGACTTACCTTTGTGAAATAAAACAATTTTGCCTTTAAGGACTTATTTCCACCTAATTGTCGTAAAACATGTGAAAACTGCTTGTCTGCGTGAAAATGATAGTAAATATGCAGTTTGCATTTTCTTATGAGAGAATAATCCAAACCTGAATGTTATAGTTTAAATAGACTAACCCTCATGAAATAAAGAACTTTTGCTTATAAGGACTCATTTGCACCTAATTGTCGTAAAGCATGTAAAAACTGCTTGTCAGCGTTAAAATAATGGTTAATATGCAGTTTGCATTTTCTTATGAGAGAATGATCCAAACCTGAATGTTATAGTGTAAATAGACTTACCTTAATGAAATAAAGCAATTTTGCCTATAAGAACTCATTTGCCCCTAATTGTCATAAAGCATGTAAAAACTGCTTGTATGCGTTAAAATAATGGTTAATATGCAGTTTGCATTTACTTATGAGAGAATGATCCAAACCTGAAAGTTATAATGAAAATAGACTTATCTTTGTAAAATAAAATAATTTTGCTTTTAAGGACTTATTTCCACCTAATTGTTGTAAAACATGTGAAAACTGCTTGTCTGCGTGAAAATGATAGTAAATATGCAGTTTGCTTTTTCTTATGAGAGAATGATCCAAACTTGAATGTTATAGTGTAAATAGACTTACCCTCATAAAATAAAGAACTTTTGCCTATAAGGACTCATTTCACCTAATTGTCGTAAAGCATGTAAAAACTGCTTGTCAGCGTTAAAATAATGGTTAATATGCAGTTTGCATTTTCTTATGAGAGAATGATCCAAACCTGAATGTTATAGTGTAAATAGACTTATCTTTGTAAAATAAAGCAATTTTGCTTATAAGGACTCATTTGCACGCAATTGTCGTGAAGCATGTAAAAACTGCATGTCTGCGTTAAAATAATGGTTAATATGCAGTTTGCATTTTCTTATGAGAGAATGATCCAAACCTGAATGTTATAGTGTAAATAGACTTACCTTAATGAAATAAAGCAATTTTGCCTATAAGGACTCATTTGCCCCTAATTGTCATAAAGCATGTAAAAACTGCTTGTATGCGTTAAAATAATGGTTAATATGCAGTTTGCATTTTCTTATGAGAGAATGATCCAAACCTGAATGTTATAGTGTAAATAGACTTACCTTTGTAAAATAAAGCAATTTTGCCTATAAGGACTCATTTGCACGCAATTGTCGTGAAGCATGTAAAAACTGCTTGTCTGCGTTAAAATAATGGTTAATATGCAGCTTGCATTTTCTTATGAGAGAATGATCCAAACCTGAATGTTATAGTGAAAGTAGACTTACCTTTGTGAAATAAAGCAATTCTGTTTATTAGGACTCATTTGCACCTAATTGTCATACAGCATGTAAATACTGCTTGTCTGCGTGAAAATAATAGGAATTGATCAGTTTGCATTATCTTTTGAGAAAATGATCCAAACCTGAATGTTATAATATAAATAGACTTACCATTGTAAATTAAAGCCATTTTGCCTATAAGGACTCATTTGCACGCAATTGTCGTGAAGCATGTAAAAACTGATTGTCTGCGTTAAAATAATGGTTAATATGCAGTTTGCATTTTCTAATAAGAGAATGATCCAACCCTGAATATTATAGTGAAAGTAGACTTACCTTTGTGAAATAAAGCAATTCTGCCTATTAGGACACATTTGCACCTATTTGTCATAAAGCATGTAAATACTGCTTGTCTGCGTGAAAATAATAGAAAATTATCAGTTTGCATTATCTTTTGAGAGAATGATCTAAACCTGAATGTTATAGTGTCAATAGACTTACCTTTGTAAAATAAAGCAATTTTGCCTATAAGGACTCATTTGCACGCAATTGTCGTGAAGCATGTAAAAACTGCTTGTCTGCGTGAAAATGATAGTAAATATGCAGTTTGCATTTTCTTATGAGAGAATGATGCAAACCTGAATGTTATAGTGTAAATAGACTTACCCTCATGAAATAAAGCAATTTTGCCTATAAAGACTCATTTGCACCGTATTGTCGTAAAGCATGTAAAAACTGCTTGTCTGCGTTTAAATAACGGTTACTATGCAGTTTGCATTTTCTTAGGAGAGAAAGATCCAAACCTGAATGTTATAGTGTAAATAGACTTACCTTCATGAAATAAAGCAATTTTGCCTATAAGTACTCATTTGCCCCTTATTGTCATAAAGCATGTAAAAACTGCTTGTATGCGTTAAAATAATGGTTAATATGCAGTTTGCATTTTCTTATGAGAGAATGATCCAAACCTGAATGTTATAGTGTAAATAGACTTAACTTTGTAAAATAAAGCAATTTTGCCTATAAGGACTCATTTGCACGCAATTGTCGTGAAGCATGTAAAAACTGCTTGGCTGCGTTAAAATAATGGTTAATATGCAGTTTGCATTTTCTTATGAGAGAATGATCGAAACCTGAATGTTATAGTGTAAATAGACTTACCTTAATAAAATAAAGCAATTTTGCTTATAAGGACTCATTTGCCCCTAATTGTCATAAAGCATGTAAAAACTGCTTGTATGCGTTAAAATAATGGTTAATATGCAGTTTGCATTTTCTTATGAGAGAATGATCCAAACCTGAATGTTATAATGAAAATAGACTTATCTTTGTAAAATAACGCAATTTTTCCTATAAGGACTCATTTGCACGCAATTGTCGTGAAGCATGTAAAAACTGCTTGTATGCGTTAAAATGATAGTAAATATGCAGTTTGCATTTTCTTATGAGAGAATAATCCAAACCTGAATGTTATAGTGTAAATAGACTTACCCTCATGAAATAAAGCAATTTTGCCTATAAAGACTCATTTGCACCTAATTGTCGTAAAGCATGTAAAAACTGCTAGTCTGCGTTTAAATAATGGTTAATATGCAGTTTGCATTTTCTTATGAGAGAATGATCCAAACCTGAATGTTATAGTGTAAATAGACTTACCTTTGTAAAATAAAGCAATTTTGCTTATAAGGACTCATTTGCACGCAATTGTCGTGAAGCATGTAAAAACTGCTTGTCTGCGTTAAAATAATGGTTAATATGCAGTTTGCATTTTCTTATGAGAGAATGATCCAAACCTGAATGTTATAGTGTAAATAGACTTACCCTCATGAAATAAAGAACTTTTGCCTATAATGACTCATTTGCACCTAATTGTCGTAAAGCATGTAAAAACTGCTTGTCAGCGTTAAAATAATGGTTAATATGCAGTTTGCATTTTCTTATGAGAGAATGATCCAAACCTGAATGTTATAGTGTAAATAGACTTACCCTCATGAAATAAAGCAATTTTGCCTAAATGGACTCATTTGCACCAAATTGTCATAAAGCTTGTAAAAACTGCTTGTATGCGTTAAAATCATATTTAATATGCAGTTTGCATTTTCTTATGAGAGAATGATTTAAACCTGAATGTTATAGTTTAAGTAAACTTACCTTTGTAAAATAAAGCAATTTTGCCTATATAAACTCATTTGCCCTTAATTGTCATAAAGCATGTAAGCTTGTATGCGTTAAAATAATGGTTAATATGCAGTTTGCATTTTCTTATGAGAGAACGATCCAAACCTGAATGTTATAGTGTAAATAGACTTACCTTTGTAAAATAAAGCAATTTTGCCTATAAGGACTCATTTGCACGCATTTGTCGTGAAGCATGTAAAAACTGCTTTTCTGCGTGAAAATGATAGTTAATATGCAGTTTTCATTTTCTTATGAGAGATTGATCCAAACCTGAATGTTATAGTGAAAGTAGACTTACCTTTGTGAAATAAAGCAATTTTGCCTTTAAGGACTTATATCCACCTAATTGTCGAAAAACATGTGAAAACTGCTTGTCTGCGTGAAAATGATAGTAAATATGCAGTTTGCATATTCTTATGAGAGAATGATCCAAACCTGAATGTTATAGTGTAAATAGACTTACCCGCATGAAAATAAGAACTTTTGCTTATAAGGACTCATTTGCACCTAATTGTCGTAAACCATGTAAAAACTGCTTGTCTGCGTGAAAATAATAGTCAATATTCAGTTTGCATTTTCTTATGAGAGAACGATCCAAACCTGAATGTCATAGTGTAAATAGACTTATTCTCATGAAATAAAGCAATTTTGCCTATAAGGACTCATTTGCACGCAATTGTCGTGAAGCATGTAAAAACTGCTTGTCTGCGTCAAAATGATAGTAAATATGCAGTTTGCATTTTCTTATGAGAGAATGATCCAAACCTGATTGTTATAGTGTAAATAGACTTACCCTCATGAAATAAAGCAATTTTGCCTATAAAGACTCATTTGCACCTAATTGTCGTAAAGCATGAAAAAACTGCTTGTCTGCGTTTAAATAATGGTTAATATTCAGTTTGCATTTTCTTATGAGAGAATGATCCAAACCTGAATGTTATAGTGTAAATAGACTTACCTTCATGAAATAAAGCAATTTTGCATATAAGGCTTCATTTGCCCCTAATTGTCGTAAAGCATGTAAAAACTGCTTGTCAGCGTTAAAATAATGGTTAATATGCAGTTTGCATTTTTATACGCTTTATATTAGTTTGGGTTGTAAGTATGTATGTCCGTAACGGAATCTTTGAGCATAATTTTCACCAATTTCCCGAAGTCTGATTAATTTGAAACTTTGCATACGTATCAAGGACCGATGACAATGCAATAATTTGATAACAGTTTCCCATTATCCTTATTAGGACCCCCAGGATTAATAAATTCTTTTATAGATCCTCAAACTAAAAAGTGAAAAATAAAATATAGTTTAAAAAAAACTAAAAAACACGCTTTATATCGGACTAAAAAGTAAAAAATAATTGTTTTAAAATAAGCTTAAAAAGCGTGGGGCGCTTTGTTCCACATTTTCGTACATCGAGCGCCCAACGCTTTTTAAGCTTATTTTAAAACAATTATTTTTTACTTTTTAGTCCGATATAAAGCGTGTTTTTTAGTTTTTTTTAAACTATATTTTATCTTATGAGAGAATGATCCAAACCTGAATGTTATAGTGTAAATAGACTTACCCTCATGAAATAAAGCAATTTTGCCCATAAAGACTCATTTGCACCTAATTGTCGTAAAGCATGTAAAAACTGCTTGTCTGCGTTAAAATAATGGTTAATATGCAGTTTGCATTTTCTTATGAGAGAATAATCCAAACCTGAATGTTATAGTGTAAATAGACTAACCTTCATGAAATAAAGCAATTTTGCCTATAAGGACCCATTTGCCCCTAATTGTCATAAAGCATGTATAAACTGCATGTATGCGTTAAAATAATGGGTAATATGCAGTTCGCATTTTCTTATGAGAGAACGATCCAAACCTGAATGTTATAGTGAAAATAGACTTATTCTCATGAAATAAAGCAATTTTGCCTATAAGGACTCATTTGCACGCAATTGTCGTGAAGCATGTAAAAACTGCTTGTCTGCGTGAAAATGTGAGTAAATATGTAGTTTGCATTTTCTTATGAGAGAATGATCCAAACCTGAATGTTATAGTGTAAATAGACTTACCCTCATGAAATAAAGCAATTTTGCCTATAAAGACTCATTTGCACCTAATTGTCGTAAAGCATGTAAAAACTGCTTGTCTGCGTTTAAATAATGGTTAATATGCAGTTTGCATTTTCTTATGAGAGAAAGATCCAAACCTGAATGTTATAGTGTAAATAGACTTAACTTCATGAAATAAAGCAATTTTGCCTATAAGGACTCATTTGCAACTAATTGTCGTAAAGCATGTAAAAACTGCTTGTCAGCGTTAAAATAATGGTTAATATGCAGTTTGCATTTTCTTATGAGAGAATGATCCAAAACTAAATGTTATAGTGGAAATAGACTTACCTTTGTAAAATAAAGCAATTTTGCGTATAAGGACTCATTTGCACGCAATTGTCGTGAAGCATGTAAAAACTGCTTGTCTGCTTTGAAATAATGGTTATTATGCAGTTTGCATTTTCTTATGAGAGAATGATCCAACCTGAATGTTATAGTGAAAGTAGACTTACCTTTGTGAAATAAAACAATTTTGCCTTTAAGGACTTATTTCCACCTAATTGTAGTAAAACATGTGAAAACTGCTTGTCTGCGTGAAAATGATAGTAAATATGCAGTTTGCATTTTCTTATGAGAGAATGATCCAAACCTGAATGTTATAGTGTAAATAGACTAACCTTTGTAAAATAAAGCAATTTTGCCTATAAGGACTCATTTGCACGCAATGGTCGTGAAGCATGTAAAAACTGATTGTATGCGTTAAAATGATAGTAAATATGCAGTTTGCATTTTCTTATGAGAGAATGATCCAAACCTGAATGTTATAGTGTAAATAGACTAACCCTTGTAAAATAAAGCAATTTTGCCTATAAGGACTCATTTGCACGCAATTGTCGTGAAGCATGTAAAAACTGCTTGTATGCGTTAAAATAATGGTTAATATGCAGTTTGCATTTTCTTATGAGAGAATGATCCAAACCTGAATGTTACAGTGTAAATAGACTTACCTTTGTAAAATAAAGCAATTTTGCCTATAAGGACTCATTTGCACGCAATTGTCGTGAAGCATGTAAAAACTGCTTGTCTGCGTGAAAATGATAGTAAATATGCAGTTTGCATTTTCTTATGAGAGAATGATCCAAACCTGAATGTTATAGTGTAAATAGACTTACCCTCATGAAATAAAGCAATTTTGCCTATAAAGACTCATTTGCACCTAATTGTCGTAAAGCATGTAAAAACTGCTTGTCTGCGTTTAAATAATGGTTAATATGCATTTTGCATTTTCTTATGAGAGAAAGATCCAAACCTGAATGTTATAGTGTAAATAGACTTAACTTCATGAAATAAAGCAATTTTGCCTATAAGGACTCATTTGCAACTAATTGTCGTAAAGCATGTAAAAACTGCTTGTCAGCGTTAAAATAATGGTTAATATGCAGTTTGCATTTTCTTATGAGAGAATGATCCAAACCTTAATGTTATAGTTAAAGTAGACTTACCTTTGTGAAATAAAACAATTTTGCCTTTAAGGACTTATTTCCACCTAATTGTCGTAAAACATGTGAAAACTGCTTGTCTGCGTGAAAATGATAGTAAATATGCAGTTTGCATTTTCTTATGAGAGAATAATCCAAACCTGAATGTTATAGTTTAAATAGACTTACCCTCATGAAATAAAGAACTTTTGCTTATAAGGACTCATTTGCACCTAATTGTCGTAAAGCATGTAAAAACTGCTTGTCAGCGTTAAAATAATGGTTAATATGCAGTTTGCATTTTCTTATGAGAGAATGATCCAAACCTGAATGTTATAGTGTAAATAGACTTACCTTAATGAAATAAAGCAATTTTGCCTATAAGGACTCATTTGCCCCTAATTGTCATAAAGCATGTAAAAACTGCTTGTATGCGTTAAAATAATGGTTAATATGCAGTTTGCATTTACTTATGAGAGAATGATCCAAACCTGAAAGTTATAATGAAAATAGACTTATCTTTGTAAAATAAAATAATTTTGCTGGTAAGGACTTATTTCCACCTAATTGTTGTAAAACATGTGAAAACTGCTTGTCTGCGTGAAAATGATAGTAAATATGCAGTTTGCTTTTTCTTATGAGAGAATGATCCAAACCTGAATGTTATAGTGTAAATAGACTTACCCTCATAAAATAAAGAACTTTTGCCTATAAGGACTCATTTCACCTAATTGTCGTAAAGCATGTAAAAACTGCTTGTCAGCGTTAAAATAATGGTTAATATGCAGTTTGCATTTTCTTATGAGAGAATGATCCAAACCTGAATGTTATAGTGTAAATAGACTTATCTTTGTAAAATAAAGCAATTTTGCTTATAAGGACTCATTTGCACGCAATTGTCGTGAAGCATGTAAAAACTGCATGTCTGCGTTAAAATAATGGTTAATATGCAGTTTGCATTTTCTTATGAGAGAATGATCCAAACCTGAATGTTATAGTGTAAATAGACTTACCTTAATGAAATAAAGCAATTTTGCCTATAAGGACTCATTTGCCCCTAATTGTCATAAAGCATGTAAAAACTGCTTGTATGCGTTAAAATAATGGTTAATATGCAGTTTGCATTTTCTTATGAGAGAATGATCCAAACCTGAATGTTATAGTGTAAATAGACTTACCTTTGTAAAATAAAGCAATTTTGCCTATAAAGACTCATTTGCACCGTATTGTCGTAAAGCATGTAAAAACTGCTTGTCTGCGTTTAAATAACGGTTACTATGCAGTTTGCATTTTCTTAGGAGAGAAAGATCCAAACCTAAATGTTATAGTGTAAATAGACTTACCTTCATGAAATAAAGCAATTTTGCCTATAAGTACTCATTTGCCCCTTATTGTCATAAAGCATGTAAAAACTGCTTGTATGCGTTAAAATAATGGTTAATATGCAGTTTGCATTTTCTTATGAGAGAATGATCCAAACCTGAATGTTATAGTGTAAATAGACTTAACTTTGTAAAATAAAGCAATTTTGCCTATAAGGACTCATTTGCACGCAATTGTCGTGAAGCATGTAAAAACTGCTTGGCTGCGTTAAAATAATGGTTAATATGCAGTTTGCATTTTCTTATGAGAGAATGATCGAAACCTGAATGTTATAGTGTAAATAGACTTACCTTAATAAAATAAAGCAATTTTGCTTATAAGGACTCATTTGCCCCTAATTGTCATAAAGCATGTAAAAACTGCTTGTATGCGTTAAAATAATGGTTAATATGCAGTTTGCATTTTCTTATGAGAGAATGATCCAAACCTGAATGTTATAATGAAAATAGACTTATCTTTGTAAAATAACGCAATTTTTCCTATAAGGACTCATTTGCACGCAATTGTCGTGAAGCATGTAAAAACTGCTTGTATGCGTTAAAATGATAGTAAATATGCAGTTTGCATTTTCTTATGAGAGAATAATCCAAACCTGAATGTTATAGTGTAAATAGACTTACCCTCATGAAATAAAGCAATTTTGCCTATAAAGACTCATTTGTACGCAATTGTCGTGAAGCATGTAAAAACTGCTTGTATGCGTTAAAATAATGGTTAATATGCAGTTTGCATTTTCTTATGAGAGAATGATCCAAACCTGAATGTTACAGTGTAAATAGACTTACCTTTGTAAAATAAAGCAATTTTGCCTATAAGGACTCATTTGCACGCAATTGTCGTGAAGCATGTAAAAACTGCTTGTCTGCGTGAAAATGATAGTAAATATGCAGTTTGCATTTTCTTATGAGAGAATGATCCAAACCTGAATGTTATAGTGTAAATAGACTTACCCTCATGAAATAAAGCAATTTTGCCTATAAAGACTCATTTGCACCTAATTGTCGTAAAGCATGTAAAAACTGCTTGTCTGCGTTTAAATAATGGTTAATATGCATTTTGCATTTTCTTATGAGAGAAAGATCCAAACCTGAATGTTATAGTGTAAATAGACTTAACTTCATGAAATAAAGCAATTTTGCCTATAAGGACTCATTTGCAACTAATTGTCGTAAAGCATGTAAAAACTGCTTGTCAGCGTTAAAATAATGGTTAATATGCAGTTTGCATTTTCTTATGAGAGAATGATCCAAACCTTAATGTTATAGTTAAAGTAGACTTACCTTTGTGAAATAAAACAATTTTGCCTTTAAGGACTTATTTCCACCTAATTGTCGTAAAACATGTGAAAACTGCTTGTCTGCGTGAAAATGATAGTAAATATGCAGTTTGCATTTTCTTATGAGAGAATAATCCAAACCTGAATGTTATAGTTTAAATAGACTTACCCTCATGAAATAAAGAACTTTTGCTTATAAGGACTCATTTGCACCTAATTGTCGTAAAGCATGTAAAAACTGCTTGTCAGCGTTAAAATAATGGTTAATATGCAGTTTGCATTTTCTTATGAGAGAATGATCCAAACCTGAATGTTATAGTGTAAATAGACTAACCTTAATGAAATAAAGCAATTTTGCCTATAAGGACTCATTTGCCCCTAATTGTCATAAAGCATGTAAAAACTGCTTGTATGCGTTAAAATAATGGTTAATATGCAGTTTGCATTTACTTATGAGAGAATGATCCAAACCTGAAAGTTATAATGAAAATAGACTTATCTTTGTAAAATAAAATAATTTTGCTTTTAAGGACTTATTTCCACCTAATTGTTGTAAAACATGTGAAAACTGCTTGTCTGCGTGAAAATGATAGTAAATATGCAGTTTGCTTTTTCTTATGAGAGAATGATCCAAACCTGAATGTTATAGTGTAAATAGACTTACCCTCATAAAATAAAGAACTTTTGCCTATAAGGACTCATTTCACCTAATTGTCGTAAAGCATGTAAAAACTGCTTGTCAGCGTTAAAATAATGGTTAATATGCAGTTTGCATTTTCTTATGAGAGAATGATCCAAACCTGAATGTTATAGTGTAAATAGACTTATCTTTGTAAAATAAAGCAATTTTGCTTATAAGGACTCATTTGCACGCAATTGTCGTGAAGCATGTAAAAACTGCATGTCTGCGTTAAAATAATGGTTAATATGCAGTTTGCATTTTCTTATGAGAGAATGATCCAAACCTGAATGTTATAGTGTAAATAGACTTACCTTAATGAAATAAAGCAATTTTGCCTATAAGGACTCATTTGCCCCTAATTGTCATAAAGCATGTAAAAACTGCTTGTATGCGTTAAAATAATGGTTAATATGCAGTTTGCATTTTCTTATGAGAGAATGATCCAAACCTGAATGTTATAGTGTAAATAGACTTACCTTTGTAAAATAAAGCAATTTTGCCTATAAGGACTCATTTGCACGCAATTGTCGTGAAGCATGTAAAAACTGCTTGTCTGCGTTAAAATAATGGTTAATATGCAGCTTGCATTTTCTTATGAGAGAATGATCCAAACCTGAATGTTATAGTGAAAGTAGACTTACCTTTGTGAAATAATGCAATTCTGTTTATTAGGACTCATTTGCACCTAATTGTCATAAAGCATGTAAATACTGCTTGTCTGCGTGAAAATAATAGGAAATGATCAGTTTGCATTATCTTTTGAGAAAATGATCCAAACCTGAATGTTATAATATAAATAGACTTACCATTGTAAATTAAAGCCATTTTGCCTATAAGGACTCATTTGCACGCAATTGTCGTGAAGCATGTAAAAACTGATTGTCTGCGTTAAAATAATGGTTAATATGCAGTTTGCATTTTCTAATAAGAGAATGATCCAACCCTGAATTTTATAGTGAAAGTAGACTTACCTTTGTGAAATAAAGCAATTCTGCCTATTAGGACACATTTGCACCTATTTGTCATAAAGCATGTAAATACTGCTTGTCTGCGTGAAAATAATAGAAAATTATCAGTTTGCATTATCTTTTGAGAGAATGATCTAAACCTGAATGTTATAGTGTCAATAGACTTACCTTTGTAAAATAAAGCAATTTTGCCTATAAGGACTCATTTGCACGCAATTGTCGTGAAGCATGTAAAAACTGCTTGTATGCGTTAAAATAATGGTTAATATGCAGTTTGCATTTTCTTATGAGAGAATGATCCAAACCTGAATGTTATAGTGTAAATAGACTTACCTTTGTAAAATAAAGCAATTTTTTCCTATAAAGACTCATTTGCACCGTATTGTCGTAAAGCATGTAAAAACTGCTTGTCTGCGTTTAAATAACGGTTACTATGCAGTTTGCATTTTCTTAGGAGAGAAAGATCCAAACCTGAATGTTATAGTGTAAATAGACTTACCTTCATGAAATAAAGCAATTTTGCCTATAAGTACTCATTTGCCCCTTATTGTCATAAAGCATGTAAAAACTGCTTGTATGCGTTAAAATAATGGTTAATATGCAGTTTGCATTTTCTTATGAGAGAATGATCCAAACCTGAATGTTATAGTGTAAATAGACTTAACTTTGTAAAATAAAGCAATTTTGCCTATAAGGACTCATTTGCACGCAATTGTCGTGAAGCATGTAAAAACTGCTTGGCTGCGTTAAAATAATGGTTAATATGCAGTTTGCATTTTCTTATGAGAGAATGATCGAAACCTTAATGTTATAGTGTAAATAGACTTACCTTAATAAAATAAAGCAATTTTGCTTATAAGGACTCATTTGCCCCTAATTGTCATAAAGCATGTAAAAACTGCTTGTATGCGTTAAAATAATGGTTAATATGCAGTTTGCATTTTCTTATGAGAGAATGATCCAAACCTGAATGTTATAATGAAAATAGACTTATCTTTGTAAAATAACGCAATTTTTCCTATAAGGACTCATTTGCACGCAATTGTCGTGAAGCATGTAAAAACTGCTTGTATGCGTTAAAATGATAGTAAATATGCAGTTTGCATTTTCTTATGAGAGAATAATCCAAACCTGAATGTTATAGTGTAAATAGACTTACCCTCATGAAATAAAGCAATTTTGCCTATAAAGACTTATTTGCACCTAATTGTCGTAAAGCATGTAAAAACTGCTAGTCTGCGTTTAAATAATGGTTAATATGCAGTTTGCATTTTCTTATGAGAGAATGATCCAAACCTGAATGTTATAGTGTAAATAGACTAACCTTTGTAAAATAAAGCAATTTTGCTAATAAGGACTCATTTGCACGCAATTGTCGTGAAGCATGTAAAAACTGCTTGTCTGCGTTAAAATAATGGTTAATATGCAGTTTGCATTTTCTTATGAGAGAATGATCCAAACCTGAATGTTATAGTGTAAATAGACTTACCCTCATGAAATAAAGAACTTTTGCCTATAATGACTCATTTGCACCTAATTGTCGTAAAGCATGTAAAAACTGCTTGTCTGCGTTAAAATAATGGTTAATATGCATTTTGCATTTTCTTATGAGAGAAAGATCCAAACCTGAATGTTATAGTGTAAATAGACTTAACTTCATGAAATAAAGCAATTTTGCCTATAAGGACTCATTTGCAACTAATTGTCGTAAAGCATGTAAAAACTGCTTGTCAGCGTTAAAATAATGGTTAATATGCAGTTTGCATTTTCTTATGAGAGAATGATCCAAACCTTAATGTTATAGTTAAAGTAGACTTACCTTTGTGAAATAAAACAATTTTGCCTTTAAGGACTTATTTCCACCTAATTGTCGTAAAACATGTGAAAACTGCTTGTCTGCGTGAAAATGATAGTAAATATGCAGTTTGCATTTTCTTATGAGAGAATAATCCAAACCTGAATGTTATAGTTTAAATAGACTTACCCTCATGAAATAAAGAACTTTTGCTTATAAGGACTCATTTGCACCTAATTGTCGTAAAGCATGTTAAAACTGCTTGTCAGCGTTAAAATAATGGTTAATATGCAGTTTGCATTTTCTTATGAGAGAATGATCCAAACCTGAATGTTATAGTGTAAATAGACTAACCTTAATGAAATAAAGCAATTTTGCCTATAAGGACTCATTTGCCCCTAATTGTCATAAAGCATGTAAAAACTGCTTGTATGCGTTAAAATAATGGTTAATATGCAGTTTGCATTTACTTATGAGAGAATGATCCAAACCTGAAAGTTATAATGAAAATAGACTTATCTTTGTAAAATAAAATAATTTTGCTTTTAAGGACTTATTTCCACCTAATTGTTGTAAAACATGTGAAAACTGCTTGTCTGCGTGAAAATGATAGTAAATATGCAGTTTGCTTTTTCTTATGAGAGAATGATCCAAACCTGAATGTTATAGTGTAAATAGACTTACCCTCATAAAATAAAGAACTTTTGCCTATAAGGACTCATTTCACCTAATTGTCGTAAAGCATGTAAAAACTGCTTGTCAGCGTTAAAATAATGGTTAATATGCAGTTTGCATTTTCTTATGAGAGAATGATCCAAACCTGAATGTTATAGTGTAAATAGACTTATCTTTGTAAAATAAAGCAATTTTGCTTATAAGGACTCATTTGCACGCAATTGTCGTGAAGCATGTAAAAACTGCATGTCTGCGTTAAAATAATGGTTAATATGCAGTTTGCATTTTCTTATGAGAGAATGATCCAAACCTGAATGTTATAGTGTAAATAGACTTACCTTAATGAAATAAAGCAATTTTGCCTATAAGGACTCATTTGCCCCTAATTGTCATAAAGCATGTAAAAACTGCTTGTATGCGTTAAAATAATGGTTAATATGCAGTTTGCATTTTCTTATGAGAGAATGATCCAAACCTGAATGTTATAGTGTAAATAGACTTACCTTTGTAAAATAAAGCAATTTTGCCTATAAGGACTCATTTGCACGCAATTGTCGTGAAGCATGTAAAAACTGCTTGTCTGCGTTAAAATAATGGTTAATATGCAGCTTGCATTTTCTTATGAGAGAATGATCCAAACCTGAATGTTATAGTGAAAGTAGACTTACCTTTGTGAAATAAAGCAATTCTGTTTATTAGGACTCATTTGCACCTAATTGTCATAAAGCATGTAAATACTGCTTGTCTGCGTGAAAATAATAGGAAATGATCAGTTTGCATTATCTTTTGAGAAAATGATCCAAACCTGAATGTTATAATATAAATAGACTTACCATTGTAAATTAAAGCCATTTTGCCTATAAGGACTCATTTGCACGCAATTGTCGTGAAGCATGTAAAAACTGATTGTCTGCGTTAAAATAATGGTTAATATGCAGTTTGCATTTTCTAATAAGAGAATGATCCAACCCTGAATTTTATAGTGAAAGTAGACTTACCTTTGTGAAATAAAGCAATTCTGCCTATTAGGACACATTTGCACCTATTTGTCATAAAGCATGTAAATACTGCTTGTCTGCGTGAAAATAATAGAAAATTATCAGTTTGCATTATCTTTTGAGAGAATGATCTAAACCTGAATGTTATAGTGTCAATAGACTTACCTTTGTAAAATAAAGCAATTTTGCCTATAAGGACTCATTTGCACGCAATTGTCGTGAAGCATGTAAAAACTGCTTGTCTGCGTGAAAATGATAGTAAATATGCAGTTTGCATTTTCTTATGAGAGAATGATGCAAACCTGAATGTTATAGTGTAAATAGACTTACCCTCATGAAATAAAGCAATTTTGCCTATAAAGACTCATTTGCACCGTATTGTCGTAAAGCATGTAAAAACTGCTTGTCTGCGTTTAAATAACGGTTACTATGCAGTTTGCATTTTCTTAGGAGAGAAAGATCCAAACCTGAATGTTATAGTGTAAATAGACTTACCTTCATAAAATAAAGCAATTTTGCCTATAAGTACTCATTTGCCCCTTATTGTCATAAAGCATGTAAAAACTGCTTGTATGCGTTAAAATAATGGTTAATATGCAGTTTGCATTTTCTTATGAGAGAATGATCCAAACCTGAATGTTATAGTGTAAATAGACTTAACTTTGTAAAATAAAGCAATTTTGCCTATAAGGACTCATTTGCACGCAATTGTCGTGAAGCATGTAAAAACTGCTTGGCTGCGTTAAAATAATGGTTAATATGCAGTTTGCATTTTCTTATGAGAGAATGATCGAAACCTGAATGTTATAGTGTAAATAGACTTACCTTAATAAAATAAAGCAATTTTGCTTATAAGGACTCATTTGCCCCTAATTGTCATAAAGCATGTAAAAACTGCTTGTATGCGTTAAAATAATGGTTAATATGCAGTTTGCATTTTCTTATGAGAGAATGATCCAAACCTGAATGTTATAATGAAAATAGACTTATCTTTGTAAAATAACGCAATTTTTCCTATAAGGACTCATTTGCACGCAATTGTCGTGAAGCATGTAAAAACTGCTTGTATGCGTTAAAATGATAGTAAATATGCAGTTTGCATTTTCTTATGAGAGAATAATCCAAACCTGAATGTTATAGTGTAAATAGACTTACCCTCATGAAATAAAGCAATTTTGCCTATAAAGACTCATTTGCACCTAATTGTCGTAAAGCATGTAAAAACTGCTAGTCTGCGTTTAAATAATGGTTAATATGCAGTTTGCATTTTCTTATGAGAGAATGATCCAAACCTGAATGTTATAGTGTAAATAGACTTACCTTTGTAAAATAAAGCAATTTTGCTAATAAGGACTCATTTGCACGCAATTGTCGTGAAGCATGTAAAAACTGCTTGTCTGCGTTAAAATAATGGTTAATATGCAGTTTGCATTTTCTTATGAGAGAATGATCCAAACCTGAATGTTATAGTGTAAATAGACTTACCCTCATGAAATAAAGAACTTTTGCCTATAATGACTCATTTGCACCTAATTGTCGTAAAGCATGTAAAAACTGCTTGTCAGCGTTAAAATAATGGTTAATATGCAGTTTGCATTTTCTTATGAGAGAATGATCCAAACCTGAATGTTATAGTGTAAATAGACTTACCCTCATGAAATAAAGCAATTTTGCCTAAATGGACTCATTTGCACCAAATTGTCATAAAGCTTGTAAAAACTGCTTGTATGCGTTAAAATCATATTTAATATGCAGTTTGCATTTTCTTATGAGAGAATGATCTAAACCTGAATGTTATAGTTTAAGTAAACTTACCTTTGTAAAATAAAGCAATTTTGCCTATATAAACTCATTTGCCCTTAATTGTCATAAAGCATGTAAGCTTGTATGCGTTAAAATAATGGTTAATATGCAGTTTGCATTTTCTTATGAGAGATTGATCCAAACCTGAATGTTATAGTGTAAATAGACTTACCTTCATGAAATAAAGCAATTTTGCTTATAAGGACTCATTTGCCCCTAATTGTCATACAGCATGTAAAAACTGCTTGTATGCGTTAAAATAATGGTTAATATGCAGATTGCATTTTCTTATGAGAGAAAAATCCAAACCTGAAGGTTATAGTGAAAGTAGACTTACTTTGTAAAATAAAACAATTTTGCCTTTAAGGACTTATTTGCACCTAATTGTCGTAAACCATGTAAAAACTGCTTGTCTGCGTGAAAATAATAGTCAATATTCAGTTTGCATTTTCTTATGAGAGAACGATCCAAACCTGAATGTTATAGTGTAAATAGACTTATTCTCATGAAATAAAGCAATTTTGCCTATAAGGACTCATTTGCACGCAATTGTCGTGAAGCATGTAAAAACTGCTTGTCTGCGTCAAAATGATAGTAAATATGCAGTTTGCATTTTCTTATGAGAGAATGATCCAAACCTGATTTTTATAGTGTAAATAGACTTACCCTCATGAAATAAAGCAATTTTGCCTATAAAGACTCATTTGCACCTAATTGTCGTAAAGCATGAAAAAACTGCTTGTCTGCGTTTAAATAATGGTTTTTATTCAGTTTGCATTTTTTATGAGAGAATGATCCAAACCTGAATGTTATAGTGTAAATAGACTTACCTTCATGAAATAAAGCAATTTTGCATATAAGGCTTCATTTGCCCCTAATTGTCGTAAAGCATGTAAAAACTGCTTGTCAGCGTTAAAATAATGGTTAATATGCAGTTTGCATTTTCTTATGAGAGAATGATCTAAACCTGAATGTTATAGTGTAAATAGACTTACCCTCATGAAATAAAGCAATTTTGCCCATAAAGACTCATTTGCACCTAATTGTCGTAAAGCATGTAAAAACTGCTTGTCTGCGTTAAAATAATGGTTAATATGCAGTTTGCATTTTCTTATGAGAGAATAATCCAAACCTGAATGTTATAGTGTAAATAGACTAACCTTCATGAAATAAAGCAATTTTGCCTATAAGGACCCATTTGCCCCTAATTGTCATAAAGCATGTATAAACTGCATGTATGCGTTAAAATAATGGGTAATATGCAGTTCGCATTTTCTTATGAGAGAACGATCCAAACCTGAATGTTATAGTGAAAATAGACTTATTCTCATGAAATAAAGCAATTTTGCCTATAAGGACTCATTTGCACGCAATTGTCGTGAAGCATGTAAAAACTGCTTGTCTGCGTGAAAATGATAGTAAATATGTAGTTTGCATTTTCTTATGAGAGAATGATCCAAACCTGAATGTTATAGTGTAAATAGACTTACCCTCATGAAATAAAGCAATTTTGCCTATAAAGACTCATTTGCACCTAATTGTCGTAAAGCATGTAAAAACTGCTTGTCTGCGTTTAAATAATAGTTAATATGCAGTTTGCATTTTCTTATGAGAGAAAGATCCAAACCTGAATGTTATAGTGTAAATAGACTTAACTTCATGAAATAAAGCAATTTTGCCTATAAGGACTCATTTGCAACTAATTGTCGTAAAGCATGTAAAAACTGCTTGTCTGCGTGAAAATGATAGTAAATATGTAGTTTGCATTTTCTTATGAGAGAATGATCCAAACCTGAATGTTATAGTGTAAATAGACTTACCCTCATGAAATAAAGCAATTTTGCCTATAAAGACTCATTTGCACCTAATTGTCGTAAAGCATGTAAAAACTGCTTGTCTGCGTTTAAATAATAGTTAATATGCAGTTTGCATTTTCTTATGAGAGAAAGATCCAAACCTGAATGTTATAGTGTAAATAGACTTAACTTCATGAAATAAAGCAATTTTGCCTATAAGGACTCATTTGCAACTAATTGTCGTAAAGCATGTAAAAACTGCTTGTCAGCGTTAAAATAATGGTTAATATGCAGTTTGCATTTTCTTATGAGAGAATGATCCAAACCTGAATGTTATAGTGGAAATAGACTTACCTTTGTAAAATAAAGCAATTTTGCTTATAAGGACTCATTTGCACGCAATTGTCGTGAAGCATGTAAAAACTGCTTGTCTGCTTTGAAATAATGGTTATTATGCAGTTTGCATTTTCTTATGAGAGAATGATCCAACCTGAATGTTATAGTGAAAGTAGACTTACCTTTGTGAAATAAAACAATTTTGCCTTTAAGGACTTATTTCCACCTAATTGTAGTAAAACATGTGAAAACTGCTTGTCTGCGTGAAAATGATAGTAAATATGCAGTTTGCATTTTCTTATGAGAGAATGATCCAAACCTGAATGTTATAGTGTAAATAGACTAACCTTTGTAAAATAAAGCAATTTTGCCTATAAGGACTCATTTGCACGCAATGGTCGTGTAGCATGTAAAAACTGATTGTATGCGTTAAAATGATAGTAAATATGCAGTTTGAATTTTCTTATGAGAGAATGATCCAAACCTGAATGTTATAGTGTAAATTGACTAACCCTTGTAAAATAAAGCAATTTTGCCTATAAGGACTCATTTGCACGCAATTGTCGTGAAGCATGTAAAAACTGCTTGTATGCGTTAAAATAATGGTTAATATGAAGTTTGCATTTTCTTATGAGAGAATGATCCAAACCTGAATGTTATAGTGTAAATAGACTTACCTTTGTAAAATAAAGCAATTTTGCCTATAAGGACTCATTTGCACGCAATTGTCGTGAAGCATGTAAAAACTGCTTGTCTGCGTGAAAATGATAGTAAATATGCAGTTTGCATTTTCTTATGAGAGAATGATCCAAACCTGAATGTTATAGTGTAAATAGACTTACCCTCATGAAATAAAGCAATTTTGCCTATAAAGACTCATTTGCACCTAATTGTCGTAAAGCATGTAAAAACTGCTTGTCTGCGTTTAAATAATGGTTAATATGCAGTTTGCATTTTCTTATGAGAGAAAGATCCAAACCTGAATGTTATAGTGGAAATAGACTTACCTTTGTAAAATAAAGCAATTTTGCTTATAAGGACTCATTTGCACGCAATTGTCGTGAAGCATGTAAAAACTGCTTGTCTGCTTTAAAATAATGGTTATTATGCAGTTTGCATTTTCTTATGAGAGAATGATCCAAACCTGAATGTTATAGTGTAAATAGACTTACCTTTGTAAAATAAAGCAATTTTGCGTATAAGGACTCATTTGCACGCAATTGTCGTGAAGCATGTAAAAACTGCTTGTCTGCGTGAAAATGATAGTAAATATCCAGTTTGCATTTTCTTATGAGAGAATGATTCAAAACTGAATGTTATAGTGTAAATAGATTTACCCTCATGAAATAAAGCAATTTTGCCCATAAGGACTCATTTGCACCAAATTGTCATAAAGCATGTAAAAACTGCTTGTATGCGTAAAATAATGGTTAAAATGCAGTTTGCATTTTCTTATGAGAGAATGATCCAAACCTGAATGTTATAGTCTAAATAGACTTACCTTTGTAAAATAAAGCAATTTTGCCTATAAGGACTCATTTGCACGCAATTGTCGTGAAGCATGTAAAAACTGCTTGTCTGCGTCAAAATGATAGTAAATATGCAGTTTTTCATTTTCTTATGAGAGAATGATCCAAACCTGATTGTTATAGTGTAAATAGACTTATTCTCATGAAATAAAGCAATTTTGCCTATAAAGACTCATTTGCACCTAATTGTCGTAAAGCATGAAAAAACTGCTTGTCAGCGTTTAAATAATTGTTAATATGCAGTTTTGCATTTTCTTATGAGAGAATGATCCAAACCTGAATGTTATAGTGTAAATAGACTTACCTGCATGAAATAAAGCAATTTTGCCTATAAGGACTCATTTGCACCTAATTGTCATAAAGCATGTAAAAACTGCTTGTATGCGTTAAAATAATGGTTAATATGCAGTTTGCATTTTCTTATGAGAGAATGATCCAAACCTGAATGGTATAGTGTAAATAGACTTACCTTTGTAAAATAAAGCAATTTTGCATATAAGGACTCATTTGCACCTAATTGTCGTAAAGCATGTAAAAACTGCTTGTATGCGTTAAAATAATGGTTAATATGCAGTTTGCATTTTCTTATGAGAGAATGATCCAAACCTGAATGTTATAGTGTAAATAAACTTATTCTCATGAAATAAAGCAATTTTGCCTATAAGGACTCATTTGCACCTAATTGTCATAAAGCATGTAAAAACTGCTTGTATGCGTTAAAATAATAGTTTATATGCAGCTTGCATTTTCTTGTGAGAGAATGATCCAAACCTGAATGTTATAGTGTAAGTAAACTTACATTTGTGAAATAAAGCAATTTTGCCTATAAGGACTCATTTGCACCTAATTGTCGTAAAGCATGTAAAAACTGCTTGTATGCGTTAAAATAATGGTTAATATGCAGTTTGCATTTTCTTATGAGAGAAAGATCCAAACCTGAATGTTACAGTGTAAATAGACTTAACATTATGAAATAAAGCAATTTTGCCTATAAGGACTCATTTGGCCCTAATTGTCATAAAGCATGTAAAAACTGCTTGTATGCGTAAAAATAATGGTTAATATGCAGTTTGCATTTTCTTATGAGAGAATAATCCAAACCTGAATGTTATAGTGTAAATAGACTTACCTTTGTAAAATAAAGCAATTTTGCCTATAAGGACTCATTTGCACGCAATTGTCGTGAAGCATGTAAAAACTGCTTGTCTGCGTCAAAATGATAGTAAATATGCAGTTTTTCATTTTCTTATGAGAGAATGATCCAAACCTGATTGTTATAGTGTAAATAGACTTATTCTCATGAAATAAAGCAATTTTGCCTATAAAGACTCATTTGCACCTAATTGTCGTAAAGCATGAAAAAACTGCTTGTCAGCGTTTAAATAATTGTTAATATGCAGTTTGAATTTTCTTATGAGAGAATGATCCAAACCTGAATGTTATAGTGTAAATAGACTTACCTTAATGAAATAAAGCAATTTTGCCTATAAGGACTCATTTGCCCCTAATTGTCATAAAGCATGTAAAAACTGCTTGTATGCGTTAAAATAATGGTTAATATGCAGTTTGCATTTTCCTATGAGAGAATAATCCAAACCTGAATGTTATAGTGTAAATAGACTTACCTTTGTAAAATAAAGCAATTTTGCCTATAAGGACTCATTTGCACGCAATTGTCGTAAAGCATGTAAAAACTGCTTGTCTGCGTTAAAATAATGGTTAATATGCAGTTTGCATTTTCTTATGAGAGAATGATCCAAACCTGAATGTTATAGTGAAAGTAGACTTACCTTTGTGAAATAAAGCAATTCTGTTTATTAGGACTCATTTGCACCTAATTGTCATAAAGCATGTAAATACTGCTTGTCTGCGTGAAAATAATAGGAAGTGATCAGTTTGCATTATCTTTTGAGAAAATGATCCAAATCTGAATGTTATAATATAAATAGACTTACCTTTGTAAAATAAAGCAATTTTGCCTATAAGGACTCATTTGCACGCAATTGTTGTGAAGCATGTAAAAACTGCTTGTCTGCGAGAAAATAATTGTAAATATGCAGTTTGCATTTTCTTATGAGAGAAAGATCCAAACCTGAATGTTATAGTGTAAATAGACTTACCTTCATGAAATAAAGCAATTTTGCCAATAAGTACTCATTTGCCCCTAACTGTCATAAAGCATGAAAAACTGCTTGTATGCGTTAAAATAATGGTTAATATGAAAATTGCATTTTCTTCTGAGAGAATGATCCAAACCTGAATGTTATAGTGTCAATAAACTTATCTTTGTAAAATAAAGCAATTTTGCTTATAAGGACTCATTTGCACGCAATCGTCGTGAAGCATGTAAAAACTGCTTGTCTGCGTGAAAATGATAGTAAATATGCAGTTTGCATTTTCTTATGAGAGAATGATCCAAACCTGAATGTAATAGTGAAAATAGACTTACCTTTGTAAAATAAAGAAATTTTGCCTATAAAGACTCATTTGCACGCAATTGTCGTGAAGCATGTAAAAACTGCTTGTCTGCGTTAAAATAATGGTTAATATGCAGTTTGCATTTTCTTATGAGAGAATGATCCAAACCTGAATGTTATAGTGTAAATAGACTTACCCTCATGAAATAAAGCACTTTTGCCTATAAGGACTCATTTGCACCTAATTGTCGTAAAGCATGTAAAAACTGCTTGTCAGCGTTAAAATAATGGTTAATATGCAGTTTGCATTTTCTTATGAGAAAATGATCCAAACCTGAATGTTATAGTGTAAATAGACTTACCTTAATGAAATAAAGCAATTTTGCCTATAAGGACTCATTTGCCCCTAATTGTCATAAAGCAAAACTGCTTGTATGCGTTAAAATAATGGTTAATATGCAGTTTGCATTTTCTTATGAGAGAATGATCCAAACCTGAATGTTATAGTGAAAATAGACTTATCTTTGTAAAATAACGCAATTTTGCGTATAAGGACTCATTTGCACGCAATTGTCGTGAAGCATGTAAAAACTGCTTGTCTGCGTTAAAATAATGGTTAATATGCAGTTTGCATTTTCTTATGAGAGAATGATCCAAACCTGAATGTTATAGTGTTAATAGACTTACCCTCATGAAATAAAGCAATTTTGCCTATAAAGACTCATTTGCACCTAATTGTCATAAAGCATGTAAAAACTGCTTGTATGGGTTAAAATGATAGTAAATATGCAGTTTGCATTTTCTTATGAGAGAATGATCCAAACCTGAATGTTATAGTGTAAATAGACTTACCCTCATGAAATAAAGCAATTTTGCCTATAAAGACTCATTTGCTCCTAATTGTCGTAAAGCATGTAAAAACTGCTTGTCTGCGTTTAAATAATGGTTAATATGCAGTTTGCATTTTCTTATGAGAGAATGATCCAAACCTAAATGTTATAGTGTAAATAGACTTACCTTTGTAAAATAAAGCAATTTTGCTTATAAGGACGCATTTGCACGCAATTGTCGTGAAGCATGTAAAAACTGCTTTTCTGCGTGAAAATGATAGTAAATATGCAGTTTTCATTTTCTTATGAGAGAATGATCCAAACCTGAAAGTTATAGTGTAAATAGACTTACCCTCATGAAATAAAGCAATTTTGCCTATAAAGACTAATTTGCACCTAATTGTCGTAAAGCATGTAAAAACTGCTTGTCTGCGTTTAAATAATGGTTAATATGCAGTTTGCATTTTCTTATGAGAGATTGATCCAAACCTGAATGTTATAGTGTAAATAGACTTACCTTTGTAAAATAAAGCAATTTTGTCTATAAGGACTCATTTGCCCCTAATTGTCATAAAGCATGTAAAAACTGCTTGTATGGGTTAAAATAATGGTTAATATGCAGATTTCATTTTCTTATGAGAGAATGGTCCAAACCTAAATGTTATAGTGTAAATAGACCTACCTTTGTATAATAAAGCAATTTTGCCTATAAGGACGCATTTGCACGCAATTGTCGTGAAGCATGTAAAAACTGCTTTTCTGCGTGAAAATGATAGTAAATATGCAGTTTGCATTTTCTTATGAGAGATTGATCCAAACCTGAATGTTATAGTGTAAATAGACTTACCTTTGTAAAATAAAGCAATTTTGTCTATAAGGACTCATTTGCCCCTAATTGTCATAAAGCATGTAAAAACTGATTGTATGCGTTAAAATAATGGTTAATATGCAGATTGCATTTTCTTATGAGAGAATGATCCAAACCTGAATGTTATAGTGAAAGTAGACTTACCATTGTGAAATAAAACAATTTTGCCTTTAAGGACTTATTTGCACCTAATTGTCGTAAACCATGTAAAAACTGCTTGTCTGCGTGAAAATGATAGTCAATATTCAGTTTGCATTTTCTTATTAGAGAACGATCCAAACCTGAATGTTATAGTGTAAATAGACCTACCCTCATGAAATAAAGCAATTTTGCCTATAAGGACTCATTTGCACCTAATTGTCATAAAGCATGTCAAAACTGCTTGTCTGCGTTCAAATAATGGTTAAAATGCAGTTTGCATTTTATTATGAGAGAATGATCCAAACCTGAATGTTATAGTGTAAATAGACTTATTCTCATGAAATAAAGCAATTTTGCCTATAAGGACTCATTTGCACCTAATTGTCATAAAGCATGTAAAAACTGCTTGTATGCGTTAAAATAATGGTTAAAATGCAGTTTGCATTTTATTATGAGAGAATGATCCAAACCTGAATGTTATAGTGTAAATAGACTTACCTTTGTAAAATAAAGCAATTTTGCCTATAAGGACTCATTTGCACGCAATTGTCGTAAAGCATGTAAAAACTGCTTGTCTGCGTTTAAATAATGGTTAATATGCAGTTTGCATTTTCTTATGAGAGAATGATCCAAACCTGATTGTTATAGTGTAAATAGACTTACCCTCATGAAATAAAGCAATTTTGCCTATAAAGACTCATTTGCACCTAATTGTCGTAAAGCATGAAAAAACTGCTTGTCTGCGTTTAAATAATGGTTAATATGCAGTTTGCATTTTCTTATGAGAGATAGATCCAAACCTGAATGTTATAGTGTAAATAGACTTACCTTCATGAAATAAAGCAATTTTGCCTATAAGGACTCATTTGCCCCTAATTGTCATAAAGCATGTAAAAACTGCTTGTATGCGTTAAAATAATGGTTAATATGCAGTTTGCATTTTCTTATGAGAGAATGATCCAAACCTGAATGTTATAGTGTAAATAGACTTACCTTTGTAAAATAAAGCAATTTTGCCTATAAGGACTCATTTGCACGCAATTATCGTTAAGCATGTAAAAACTGTTTGTCTGCGTGAAAATGATAGTAAATATGCAGTTTGCATTTTCTTATGAGAGAATGATCCAAACTGAATGTTATAGTGTAAATAGACTTACCCTCATGAAATAAAGCAATTTTGCCTATAAAGACTCATTTGCACCTAATTGTCGTAAAGCATGAAAAAACTGCTAGTCTGCGTTTAAATAATGGTTAATATGCAGTTTGCATTTTCTTATGAGAGAATGATCCAAACCTGAATGTTATAGTGTAAATAGACTTACCTTTGTAAAATAAAGCAATTTTGCTTATAAGGACTCATTTGCACGCAATTGTCGTGAAGCATGTAAAAACTGCTTGTCTGCTTTAAAATAATGGTTAATATGCAGTTTGCATTTTCTTATGAGAGAATGATCCAAACGTGAATGTTATAGTGAAAGTAGACTTACCTTTGTGAAATAAAACAATTTTGCCTTTAAGGACTTATTTCCACCTAATTGTAGTAAAATATGTGAAAACTGCTTGTCTGCGTGAAAATGATTGTAAATATGCAGTTTGCATTTTCTTATGAGAGAATGATTTAAACCTGATTGTTATAGTGTAAATAGACTTACCCTCATGATATAAAGCACTTTTGCCTATAAGGACTCATTTGCACCTAATTGTCATAAAGCATGTAAAAACTGCTTGTATGCGTTAAAATAATGGTTAATATGCAGTTTGCATTTTCTTATGAGCGAATGATCCAAACCTCAATGTTATAGTGTAAATAGACTTACCTTTGTAAAAAAAAGCAATTTTGCCTATAAGGACTCATTTGCACGCAATTGTCGTAAAGCATGTAAAAACTGCTTGTCTGCGTTAAAATTATGGTTAATATGCAGTTTGCATTTTTTTATGAGAGAATGATCCAAACCTAAATGTTATAGTGAAAGTAGACTTACCTTTGTGAAATAAAGCAATTCTGTTTATTAGGACTCATTTGCACCTAATTGTCATAAAGCATGTAAATACTGCTTGTCTGCGTGAAAATAATAGAAAATGATCAGTTTGCATTATCTTTTGAGAAAATGATCCAAACCTGAATAGTATAATATAAATAGACTTACCTTTATAAAATAAAGCAATTTTGCCTATAAGGACTCATTTGCACGCAATTGTCGTGAAGCATGTAAAAACTGCTTGTCTGCGACTATAACATTCAGGTTTGGATCATTCTCTCATAAGAAAATGCAAACTGCATATTATCCATTATTTTAACGCATAAAAGCAGTTTTTACAGGCTTTATGACAATTAGGGGCAAATGAGTCCTTATAGGCAAAATTGCTTTATTTCATGAAGGTAAATCTATTTACACTATAACATTCAGGTTTGGATCTTTCTCTCATAAGAAAATGCAAACTGCATATTAACCATTATTTAAACGCAGACAAGCAGTTTAAACATGCTTTACGACAATTAGGTGAAAATACGTCCTTATAGGCAAAATTGCTTTATTTCACAAAGGTAAGTTTACTTACACTATAACATTCAGGTTAGGATCATTCTCTCACAAGAAAATGCAAACTGCATATTAGCTATTATTTTAACGCATACAAGCAGTTTTTACATGCTTTATGACAATTAGGTGCAAATGAGTCCTTATAGGCAAAATTGCTTTATTTCATGAGGGTTAGTCTATTTACACTATAACATTCAGGTTTGGATCAATCTCTCATAAGAAAATGCAAACTGAATATTGACTATCATTTTCACGCAGACAAGCAGTTTTTACATGGTTTACGACAATTAGGTGCAAAAAAGTCCTTAAAGGCAAAATTGTTTTATTTCACAAAGGTAAGTCTACTTTCACTATAACATTCAGGTTTGGATCATTCTCTCATAAGAAAATGCAAACTGCATATTTACTATCATTTTCACGCAGACAAGCAGTTTTTACATGCTTCACGACAATTGCGTGCAAATAAGTCCTTATAGGCAAAATTGCTTTATTTTACAAAGGTAAGTCTATTTATATTATAACATTCAGGTTTGGATCATTTTCTCAAAAGATAATGCAAACTGATCATTTCCTATTATTTTCACGCAGACAAGCAGTATTTACATGCTTTATGACAATTAGGTGCAAATGAGTCCTTATAGGCAAAATTGCTTTATTTCATTAAGGTAAGTCTATTTACACTATAACATTCAGGTTTGGATAATTCTCTCATAAGAAAATGCAAACTGCATATTAACCATTATTTTAACGCTGACAAGCAGTTTTTACATGCTTTACGACAATTAGGTGCAAATGAGTCCTTATAGGCAAGAGTGCTTTATTTCATGAGGGTAAGTCTATTTACACTATAACATTCAGGTTTGGATCATTCTCTCATAAGAAAATGCAAACTGCATATTTACTATCATTTTCACGCAGACAAGCAGTTTTCACATGTTTTACGACAATTAGGTGGAAATAAGTCCGTAAAGGCAAAATTGTTTTATTTCACAAAGATAAGTCTACTTTCACTATAACATTCAGTTTTGGATCATTCTCTCATAAGAAAATGCAAACTGCATATTAACCATTATTTTACCGTAGACAAGCAGTTTTTACATGCTTCACGACAATTGCGTTCAAATGAGTCCTTATAAGCAAAATTGCTTTATTTTACAAAGGTAAGTCTATTTACACAATAACATTCAGGTTTGGAACCTTCTCTCATAAGAAAATGCAAACTGCATATTAACCATTATTTTAACGCATAAAAGCAGTTTTTACAGGCTTTATGACAATTAGGGGCAAATGAGTCCTTATAGGCAAAATTGCTTTATTTCATAAAGGTAAGTCTATTTACACTATAACATTCAGGTTTGGATCTTTCTCTCATAAGAAAATGCAAACTGCATATTAACCATTATTTAAACGCAGATAAGCAGTTTTTACATGCTTTACGACAATTAGGTGCAAATGAGTCTTTATAAGCAAAATTGCTTTATTTCATGAGGGTAAGTCTATTTTCACTATAACATTCAGGTTTGGATCATTCTCTCATAAGAAAATGCAAACTGCTTATTTACTATCATTTTCACGCAGACAAGCAGTTTTTACATGCACACGACAATTGCGTGCAAATGAGTCCTTATAAGCAAAATTGCTTTATTTTACAAAGGTAAGTCTTTCTACACTATAACATTCAGGTTTGGATCATTCTCTCAGAAGAAAATGCGAACTGCATATTAAGCATTATTTTAACGCATACAAGCAGTTTTTACATGCTTTATGACAATTAGGGGCAAATGAGTCCTTATAGGCAAAATTGCTTTATTCCATGAAGGTAAGTCTATTTACACTATAACATTAAGGTTTGGATCATTCTCTCATAAGAAAATGCAAACTGCATATTTACTATCATTTTGACGCAGACAAGCAGTTTTTACATGCTTCACGACAATTGCGTGCAAATGAGTCCTTATAGGCAAAATTGCTTTATTTCATGAGGGTAAGTCTATTTACACTATACATTCAGGTTTGGATCATTCTCTCATAAGAAAATGCAAACTGCATATTAACCATTATTTTAACGCATACAAGCAGTTTTTACATGCTTTATGACAATTAGGGGCAAATGGGTCCTTATAGGCAAAATTGCTTTATTTCATAAAGGTTAGTCTATTTACACCATAACATTCAGGTTTGGAATTTTCTCTCATAAGAAATTGCAAACTGCATATTAACCATTATTTTAACGCAGACAAGCAGTTTTTACGTGCTTTACGACAATTAGGTACAAATGAGTCCTTATAGGCAAAATTGCTTTATTTCACAAAGGTAAGTTTACTTACACTATAACATTCAGGTTTGGATCATTCTCTCACAAGAAAATGCAAACTGCATATTCACTATTATTTTAACGCATACAAGCAGTTTTTACATGCTTTATGACAATTAGGTGCAAATAAGTCCTTATAGGCAAAAATGCTTTATTTCATGAGGGTAAGTCTATTTACACTATAACATTCAGGTTTGGATCATTCTTTCATAAGAAAATGCAAACTGAATATTGACTATCATTTTCAAGCAGACAAGCAGTTTTTACATGGTTTACGACAATTAGGTGCAAATAAGTCCTTAAAAGCAAAATTGTTTTATTTCACAATGTAAGTCTACTTTCACTATAACATTCAGGTTTGGATCATTCTCTCATAAGAAAATGCAAACTGCATATTAACCATTATTTTAACGCTGACAAGCAGTTTTTACATGCTTTACGACAATTAGGTGCAAATGAGTCCTTATAGGCAAAAGTGCTTTATTTCATGAGGGTAAGTCTATTTGCACTATAACATTCAGGTTTGGATCATTCTCTCATAAGAAAATGCAAACTGCATATTTACTATCATTTTCACGCAGACAAGCAGTTTTTACATGCTTCACGACAATTGCGTGCAAATGAGTCCTTATAGGCAAAATTGCTTAATTTTACAAAGGTTAGTCTATTTACACTATAACATTTAGGTTTGGATCATTCTCTCATAAGAAAATGCAAACTGCATATTAACCATTATTTTAACGCATAAAAGCAGTTTTTACAGGCTTTATGACAATTAGGGGCAAATGAGTCCTTATAGGCAAAATCGCTTTATTTCATGAAGGTAAATCTATTTACACTATAACATTCAGGTTTGGATCTTTCTCTCATAAGAAAATGCAAACTGCATATTAACCATTATTTAAACGCAGACAAGCAGTTTTTACATGCTTTACGACAATTAGGTGAAAATACGTCCTTATAGGCAAAATTGCTTTATTTCACAAAGGTAAGTTTATTTACACTATAACATTCAGGTTAGGATCATTCTCTCACAAGAAAATGCAAACTGCATATTAGCTATTATTTTAACGCATACAAGCAGTTTTTACATGCTTTATGACAATTAGGTGCAAATGAGTCCCTATAGGCAAAATTGCTTTATTTCATGAGGGTTAGTCTATTTACACTATAACATTCAGGTTTGGATCAATCTCTCATAAGAAAATGCAAACTGAATATTGACTATCATTTTCACGCAGACAAGCAGTTTTTACATGGTTTACGACAATTAGGTGCAAATAAGTCCTTAAAGGCAAAATTGTTTTATTTCACAAAGGTAAGTCTACTTTCACTATAACATTCAGGTTTGGATCATTCTCTCATAAGAAAATGCAAACTGCATATTTACTATCATTTTCACGCAGACAAGCAGTTTTTACATGCTTCACGACAATTGCGTGCAAATAAGTCCTTATAGGCAAAATTGCTTTATTTTACAAAGGTAAGTCTATTTATATTATAACATTCAGGTTTGGATCATTTTCTCAAAAGATAATGCAAACTGATCATTTCCTATTATTTTCACGCAGACAAGCAGTATTTACATGCTTTATGACAATTAGGTGCAAATGAGTCCTTATAGGCAAAATTGCTTTATTTCATTAAGGTAAGTCTATTTACACTATAACATTCAGGTTTGGATAATTCTCTCATAAGAAAATGCAAACTGCATATTAACCATTATTTTAACGCTGACAAGCAGTTTTTACATGCTTTACGACAATTAGGTGCAAATGAGTCCTTATAGGCAAGAGTGCTTTATTTCATGAGGGTAAGTCTATTTACACTATAACATTCAGGTTTGGATCATTCTCTCATAAGAAAATGCAAACTGCATATTTACTATCATTTTCACGCAGACAAGCAGTTTTCACATGTTTTACGACAATTAGGTGGAAATAAGTCCTTAAAGGCAAAATTGTTTTATTTCACAAAGATAAGTCTACTTTCACTATAACATTCAGTTTTGGATCATTCTCTCATAAGAAAATGCAAACTGCATATTAACCATTATTTTACCGTAGACAAGCAGTTTTTACATGCTTCACGACAATTGCGTTCAAATGAGTCCTTATAAGCAAAATTGCTTTATTTTACAAAGGTAAGTCTATTTACACAATAACATTCAGGTTTGGAACATTCTCTCATAAGAAAATGCAAACTGCATATTAACCATTATTTTAACGCATAAAAGCAGTTTTTACAGGCTTTATGACAATTAGGGGCAAATGAGTCCTTATAGGCAAAATTGCTTTATTTCATGAAGGTAAGTCTATTTACACTATAACATTCAGGTTTGGATCTTTCTCTCATAAGAAAATGCAAACTGCATATTAACCATTATTTAAACGCAGATAAGCAGTTTTTACATGCTTTACGACAATTAGGTGCAAATGAGTCTTTATAAGCAAAATTGCTTTATTTCATGAGGGTAAGTCTATTTTCACTATAACATTCAGGTTTGGATCATTCTCTCATAAGAAAATGCAAACTGCTTATTTACTATCATTTTCACGCAGACAAGCAGTTTTTACATGCACACGACAATTGCGTGCAAATGAGTCCTTATAAGCAAAATTGCTTTATTTTACAAAGGTAAGTCTTTCTACACTATAACATTCAGGTTTGGATCATTCTCTCATAAGAAAATGCGAACTGCATATTAAGCATTATTTTAACGCATACAAGCAGTTTTTACATGCTTTATGTCAATTAGGGGCAAATGAGTCCTTATAGGCAAAATTGCTTTATTCCATGAAGGTAAGTCTATTTACACTATAACATTAAGGTTTGGATCATTCTCTCATAAGAAAATGCAAACTGCATATTTACTATCATTTTGACGCAGACAAGCAGTTTTTACATGCTTCACGACAATTGCGTGCAAATGAGTCCTTATAGGCAAAATTGCTTTATTTCATGAGGGTAAGTCTATTTACACTATACATTCAGGTTTGGATCATTCTCTCATAAGAAAATGCAAACTGCATATTAACCATTATTTTAACGCATACAAGCAGTTTTTACATGCTTTATGACAATTAGGGGCAAATGGGTCCTTATAGGCAAAATTGCTTCATTTCATGAAGGTTAGTCTATTTACACCATAACATTCAGGTTTGGAATTTTCTCTCATAAGAAAATGCAAACTGCATATTAACCATTATTTAAACGCAGACAAGCAGTTTTTACATGCTTTACGACAATTAGGTGAAAATACGTCCTTATAGGCAAAATTGCTTTATTTCACAAAGGTAAGTTTACTTACACTATAACATTCAGGTTAGGATCATTCTCTCACAAGAAAATGCAAACTGCATATTAGCTATTATTTTAACGCATACAAGCAGTTTTTACATGCTTTATGACAATTAGGTGCAAATGAGTCCTTATAGGCAAAATTGCTTTATTTCATGAGGGTTAGTCTATTTACACTATAACATTCAGGTTTGGATCAATCTCTCATAAGAAAATGCAAACTGAATATTGACTATCATTTTCACGCAGACAAGCAGTTTTTACATGGTTTACGACAATTAGGTGCAAATAAGTCCTTAAAGGCAAAATTGTTTTATTTCACAAAGGTAAGTCTACTTTCACTATAACATTCAGGTTTGGATCATTCTCTCATAAGAAAATGCAAACTGCATATTTACTATCATTTTCACGCAGACAAGCAGTTTTTACATGCTTCACGACAATTGCGTGCAAATAAGTCCTTATAGGCAAAATTGCTTTATTTTACAAAGGTAAGTCTATTTATATTATAACATTCAGGTTTGGATCATTTTCTCAAAAGATAATGCAAACTGATCATTTCCTATTATTTTCACGCAGACAAGCAGTATTTACATGCTTTATGACAATTAGGTGCAAATGAGTCCTTATAGGCAAAATTGCTTTATTTCATAAAGGTAAGTCTATTTACACTATAACATTCAGGTTTGGATAATTCTCTCATAAGAAAATGCAAACTGCATATTAACCATTATTTTAACGCTGACAAGCAGTTTTTACATGCTTTACGACAATTAGGTGCAAATGAGTCCTTATTGGCAAGAGTGCTTTATTTCATGAGGGTAAGTCTATTTACACTATAACATTCAGGTTTGGATCATTCTCTCATAAGAAAATGCAAACTGCATATTTACTATCATTTTCACGCAGACAAGCAGTTTTCACATGTTTTACGACAATTAGGTGGAAATAAGTCCTTAAAGGCAAAATTGTTTTATTTCACAAAGGTAAGTCTATTTACACAATAACATTCAGGTTTGGAACATTCTCTCATAAGAAAATGCAAACTGCATATTAACCATTATTTTAACGCATAAAAGCAGTTTTTACAGGCTTTATGACAATTAGGGGCAAATGAGTCCTTATAGGCAAAATTGCTTTATTTCATGAAGGTAAGTCTATTTACACTATAACATTCAGGTTTGGATCTTTCTCTCATAAGAAAATGCAAACTGCATATTAACCATTATTTAAACGCAGATAAGCAGTTTTTACATGCTTTACGACAATTAGGTGCAAATGAGTCTTTATAAGCAAAATTGCTTTATTTCATGAGGGTAAGTCTATTTTCACTATAACATTCAGGTTTGGATCATTCTCTCATAAGAAAATGCAAACTGCTTATTTACTATCATTTTCACGCAGACAAGCAGTTTTTACATGCACACGACAATTGCGTGCAAATGAGTCCTTATAAGCAAAATTGCTTTATTTTACAAAGGTAAGTCTTTCTACACTATAACATTCAGGTTTGGATCATTCTCTCATAAGAAAATGCGAACTGCATATTAAACATTATTTTAACGCATACAAGCAGTTTTTACATGCTTTATGACAATTAGGGGCAAATGAGTCCTTATAGGCAAAATTGCTTTATTCCATGAAGGTAAGTCTATTTACACTATAACATTAAGGTTTGGATCATTCTCTCATAAGAAAATGCAAACTGCATATTTACTATCATTTTGACGCAGACAAGCAGTTTTTACATGCTTCACGACAATTGCGTGCAAATGAGTCCTTATAGGCAAAATTGCTTTATTTCATGAGGGTAAGTCTATTTACACTATACATTCAGGTTTGGATCATTCTCTCATAAGAAAATGCAAACTGCATATTAACCATTATTTTAACGCATACAAGCAGTTTTTACATGCTTTATGACAATTAGGGGCAAATGGGTCCTTATAGGCAAAATTGCTTTATTTCATGAAGGTTAGTCTATTTACACCATAACATTCAGGTTTGGAATTTTCTCTCATAAGAAATTGCAAACTGCATATTAACCATTATTTTAACGCAGACAAGCAGTTTTTACGTGCTTTACGACAATTAGGTACAAATGAGTCCTTATAGGCAAAATTGCTTTATTTCACAAAGGTAAGTTTACTTACACTATACCATTCAGGTTTGGATCATTCTCTCACAAGAAAATGCAAACTGCATATTCACTATTATTTTAACGCATACAAGCAGTTTTTACATGCTTTATGACAATTAGGTGCAAATAAGTCCTTATAGGCAAAATTGCTTTATTTCATGAGGGTAAGTCTATTTACACTATAACATTCAGGTTTGGATCATTCTTTCATAAGAAAATGCAAACTGAATATTGACTATCATTTTCAAGCAGACAAGCAGTTTTTACATGGTTTACGACAATTAGGTGCAAATAAGTCCTTAAAAGCAAAATTGTTTTATTTCACAATGTAAGTCTACTTTCACTATAACATTCAGGTTTGGATCATTCTCTCATAAGAAAATGCAAACTGCATATTAACCATTATTTTAACGCTGACAAGCAGTTTTTACATGCTTTACGACAATTAGGTGCAAATGAGTCCTTATAGGCAAAAGTGCTTTATTTCATGAGGGTAAGTCTATTTGCACTATAACATTCAGGTTTGGATCATTCTCTCATAAGAAAATGCAAACTGCATATTTACTATCATTTTCACGCAGACAAGCAGTTTTTACATGCTTCACGACAATTGCGTGCAAATGAGTCCTTATAGGCAAAATTGCTTAATTTTACAAAGGTTAGTCTATTTACACTATAACATTTAGGTTTGGATCATTCTCTCATAAGAAAATGCAAACTGCATATTAACCATTATTTATAACGCAGACAAGCAGTTTTTACATGCTTTACGACAATTAGGTGCAAATAAGTCTTTATAGGCAAAATTGCTTTATTTCATGAGGGTAAGTCTAGTTACACTATAACATTCAGGTTTGGATCATTCTCTCATAAGAAAATGCAAACTGCATATTTACTATCATTTTTACGCAGACAAGCAGTTTTTACATGCTTCACGACAATTGCGTGCAAATGAGTCCTTATAGGCAAAATTGCTTTATTTTACAAAGGTAAGTCTATTTACACTATAACATTCAGGTTTGGATCATTCTCTCATAAGAAAATGCAGACTGCATATTAACCATTATTTTAACGCACACAAGCAGTTTTTACATGCTTTATGACAATTAGTGGCAAATGAGTCCTTATAGGCAAAAATGCTTTATTTTACAAAGGTAAGTTTACTTAAACTATAACATTCAGGTTTAGATCATTCTCTCATAAGAAAATGCAAACTGCATATTAACTATTATTTTAACGCATACAAGCAGTTTTTACAAGCTTTATGACAATTAGGTGCAAATGAGTACTTATAGGCAAAATTGCTTTATTTCATGAGGGTAAGTCTATTTACACTATAACATTCAGGTTTGGATCATTCTCTCATAAGAAAATGCAAACTGCATATTTACTATCATTTTAACGCATACAAGCAGTTTTTACATGCTTTATGACAATTAGGTGCAAATGAGTCTTTATAGGCAAAATTGCTTTATTTCATGAGGGTAAGTCTATTTTGCACTATCACATTCAGGTTTGGATCATTCTCTCATAAGAAAATGCAAACTGCATATTAACCATTATTTTAACGCAGACAAGCAGTTTTTACATGCTTCACGACAATTGCGTGCAATTGAGTCCTTATAGGCAAAATTGCGTTATTTTACAAAGGTAAGTCTATTTTCACTATAACATTCAGGTTTAAATCATTCTCTCATAAGAAAATGCAAACTGCGTATTAACCATTATTTTAACGCATACAAGCAGTTTTTACATGCTTTATGACAATTAGGGGCAAATGAGTCTTTATAGGCAAAATTGCTTTATTTCATGAGGGTTAGTCTATTTACACTATAACATTCAGGTTTGGATCATTCTCTCATAAGAAAATGCAAACTGCATATTTACTATCATTTTAACGCAGACAAGCAGTTTTTACATGCTTCACGACAATTGCGTGCAAATGAGTCCTTATAGGCAAAATTGCTTTTTTTTATAAAGGTAAGTCTATTTACACTATAACATTCAGGTTTGGATCATTCTCTCATAAGAAAATGCAAACTGCATATTTACTATCATTTTAACGCATACAAGCAGTTTTTACATTCTTTATGACAATTAGGTGCAAATGAGTCTTTATAGGCAAAATTGCTTTATTTAATGAGGGTAAGTCTATTAACACTATAACATTCAGGTTTGGATCATTCTCTCATAAGAAAATGCAAACTGCATATTAACCATTATTTTAACGCAGACAAGCAGTTTTTACATGCTTCACGACAATTGCGTGCAAACGAGTCCTTATAGGCAAAGTTGCTTTATTTTACAAAGGTAAGTCTATTTTCACTATAACATTTAGGTTTGGATCATTCTCTCATAAGAAAATGCAAACTGCATATTATACATTATTTTAACGCATACAAGCAGTTTTCTCATGCTTTATGACAATTAGGGGCAAATGAGTCCTTATAGGCAAAATTGCTTTATTTCATGAAGGTAAGTCTATTTACACTATAACATTCAGGTTTGGATCATTCTCTCATAAGAAAATGTAAACTGCATATTAACCATTATTTTAACGCAGACAAGCAGTTTTTACATGCTTCACGACAATTGCGTGCAAATGAGTCCTTATAGGCAAAATTGCGTTATTTTACAAAGGTAAGTCTATTTTCATTATAACATTCAGGTTTGTATCGTTCTCTCATAGGAAAATGCAAACTGCATATTAACCATTATTTTAACGCATACAAGCAGTTTTTACATGCTTTATGACAATTAGGGGCAAATGAGTCCTTATAAGCAAAATTGCTTTATTTCATTAAGGTAAGTCTATTTAGACTATAACATTCAGGTTTGAATCATTATCTCATAAGAAAATGTAAACTGCATATTAACCATTATTTTAACGCATACAAGCAGTTTTTAAATGCTTTATGACAATTAGGGGCAAATGAGTCCTTATAGGCAAAATTGCTTTATTTCATGAAGGTAAGTCTATTTACACTAGAACATTCAGGTTTGGATCTTTCTCTCATAAGAAAATGCAAACTGCATATTAACCATTATTTAAACGCAGACAAGCAGTTTTTACATGCGATGGAGATAGCCCCCCAAGACGAGGAAAATCTCCTCAAATCGCCACAACCAACGGAGAAAGTAGATCCGGGAAACATTAAAGTCCCAATCACTCCAAAAATTAAACGTTCTGGCGCAGCCAAAAAACGCTTAAAATGGCTTATTAGCCAAGGTTACAGCGCTGAGGAGGCGGATAAAATGGCGACTGTACCCATCAAGGATAGAGCGGAGAAAGCACTCCACAAGAGGACTCGCTCCGACAATTCCTCTCCAGGTGACAGTCTCCACGACAAAAAAAGGAGCAAGGCAGAGTCGGAGAATCCTTCCACTAGGAAGCAAGTCTCCCAGCCCAATCCTAAAGTCAAACCCAAACACTCATTCAAAGCAATCGCTGAGAGTGTTCGGGTAGGGATACTCCCTATTGGATACCCGGAAGTGACGCTCAACACGGAACAAATAAGGTCCGTTCAGAGCGCCATTCTACACAAAATCGTAGAACAGAAACAGGGCTCAATTAAACCGAAATTTCTCAGTTCTTCGGAGCGCCCAGGATGGCTGAACATGGCATGCGCTGATGAGATCACTGCAACGTGGCTCAAAAATGTAATCGACACAATTAAGCCATGGCAGGGTGCAAATCTCAAGGTAGTGGCGGAAGATCAAATTCCTCGACCTCAGATCATGATAGGATACTTTCCTAATAGTTGCGAAGATCCCACGGAGATGATCCTAGATCTTATCGAAGGCCAAAACGCAGGGCTAAATGTAAACGAATGGAAAGTTCTAAGAATGGTTCCAAAACCTAACAAGGTGGCTGAGCTCACACTCTCCGTAGACCTTAAGTCTGCGAACCTTTTAAAGCTTAATGACTACTTAATAAGCTATAAATTTAGTACCGTTCGACTTAGACTCAAGGGAGGGCCCACCAGGACCCAGACCTCAGTCAACAGTCAAATGGTAGTGACAAACAAAGCTCCAGCTAATCCCCAACCGTCGACCTCCCGTATGGAGATCGATCTCCCCAGTACAAGTCAGACTGCGGAGCCAAGCACGGCTCCTCTAATGTCTGAAACTTCTACTAAAAAGGAGGAGACTACCAAAGTAGCTGGGGCCAAAGATCTAACCATCCCCCAATCAGCAGTCACCATGAGGGCTGCTGATGATCCCCCAGAAGCTACACCACGACACAACAAAGGTCGTAAAACATCTGGGAGAAAAAAATCGAGGCCTGAACCAGGCCTAAAAAAATTGTAGCGATGGCCAACAAGCTAAGCTGCATCCAAATAAACCTCCACCATGCCAAAGCCGCATCTGATGTGCTTAGCAGGAGGTTTATTATGGAAAATATCAGCCTTGCGCTCATTCAAGAGCCCTGGGTACTTCAAGGCCGAATCAAAGGACTTCCTACACAATCATGTAAGTTACTCTTTTCTAAAGAACATGAACGTCCAAGAGCAGCTATGCTGATCAACAAAAATCTAATATTTTCATCTCTATCGCAGTTTATCTCAAGGGATTTAACAGCCGCTGAAGTCGAGGTTCCCACTGCCGGAGGTAAACAGCGAATTATTTTCGCTTCAGCTTACTTCCCCGGTGAGGAGAAAACAATTCCTCCATCGGAGCTTACAAGGCTCCTAAGCTACTGCAAGAGAAGAAACATCCAATTAATTGTTGGATGTGATGCTAATGCACATCATCTGTCATGGGGCAGCACAAATACCAACATCAGAGGTGAGTGTCTCTTAGATTTTATTCTTTCTAATAATCTAGAAATATTAAACCGTGGTAACAAACCAACCTTTATGAATGCAATAAGACAAGAGGTTTTAGATTTAACCCTATCTACAACATTCATAAGCACTAAAATAAACAACTGGCATGTATCAAACGAAATCTCCATGTCTGATCACAGGCAAATTAGATTCGACATAGAATCCGCAACTGCCCCACCTGAGGTATTCAGAATACCAAAATTAACAGACTGGGAGACCTACCAGGCTCTCCTTGAGTCGGAAGTCTGCAACTTAAGCAGTGACATCGATACTGCAGATGAGCTTGATAATTTCACCAATGAGCTCAAAACAGCAATTCTGACCTCGTATGAAAGTTCTTGCCCTGAAAAGCCTAGAATCAGGAAACGTAAGGTTCCTTGGTGGAACGAGGAACTTAGCAAGAAAAGGCTTGAGGCTAGAAGACTGTTTAACAGGGCAAAACTCACTGGCAATTGGAAAGAGTATAAATCTTTCCTAACGTCCTATAATAAAGAGTTGCGGAAGTCAAAAAGAAAGTCCTGGAGATCATTCTGTGATGAAATTGATAACTTGCCAGCAACCACTAGGCTGCACAAGATCATGTCAAAGGACCATTCTAATGGCCTAGGTACTCTTCAAAAACAAGACGGGAGCTTCACAGAGAGTCCTGAAGAAACAATGAGTCTCCTCATGGAGACTCATTTTCCCAACTCTACTGCGTATAGCTCCCCAGACTTAATTCCTGACCCAGTTGATTCATTCGACTACGGGGCACTATCGAGGAACAAAAGTCTAGGAGGTAAAATATTTACTCCTAATAAAATTGTATGGGCCATTAACAGCTTCAAACCCTACAAATCACCTGGGGGGGACGGTATTTTCCCAGCCCTACTTCAGCGGGGTCTGAAAGAAATACTTCCTCACCTAGTAATTATTTTCAGAGCAAGTTTTGCTCTAGGATACATTCCAAAATCGTGGAGAGATGTCAGGGTAGTATTTATACCCAAAACTGGCAAAAGGTCGAACATTGAGGCAAAGTCCTTCAGACCAATAAGCCTTACCTCCTTTCTCCTTAAATCGATGGAGAAAATAATTGATCAGCACATTCGAAGTGCCATACTTCCTTTGAATCCCCTTCATGCTAATCAGTTTGCTTATCAAGCTGGCAAGTCAACTGAGACAGCCATACACACATTAGTCAGAGACTTGGAAAAAACTCTTGAAGCCAAAGAAGTAGCTCTCTGTGCTTTTGCGGATATCGAGGGAGCCTTTGATAACACCTCATTTGACGCAATTAAGTTAGCCGCAGTGGGCAAAGGCTTTGAGCCAGCCACTGTGAAATGGATAGACTCCATGCTAAGACACAGAAATATATCTACACATATGAACAATCATTCAATCACAATTAAAGCCGCTAAGGGATGCCCACAAGGAGGAGTCTTATCTCCACTTCTATGGTCAATTGTAATTGATGAACTTTTAACAAAGCTAACGAATATGGGCTTTAATGTACAAGGCTACGCTGATGACATTGTAATCACGGTTCGGGGCAAGCATGATATAATTATATCGAACCTAATGCAAGAAGCCCTAACCGTTACCTACAACTGGTGTCAAAGCAAAAACTTAAACATTAATCCAAACAAAACCAAAATTGTTCCGTTTACGAGAAGGAGAAACTTAAATCTTATAGATCCGATCCTCAACGGAACACAAATTATATGTTCAGGTGAGGTTAAATACCTGGGAGTCATACTTGACAGTAAACTCACTTGGAACTCACATCTGTCCAAGGTAATAGAAAGAGCTATGGTTGCTCTCCATACCAGTCGTAGATATGTGGGCAGAACCTGGGGACTAGAACCAAAACTCACATACTGGTTGTATACAACGGTAGTCAGACCCATGGTCACCTATGCCGCTTTGGTATGGTGGCCAAAAATCAAACAAAAAACAGCCGAGGCTCAGCTGCAAAAAGTGCAGCGACTGGCCTGTTTAGGAATTACAGGGGTCATGTCCACATGTCCCACTACAGCTCTAGAGGCCCTATTAAATCTACCTCCACTACACCTTCGGGTCAAAAGGGAGGCATTAGCAGGAGCCATAAGACTACAAAGGAGCAAGAAATTCAAACCAGGTGACCTGGTTGGTCACATGAGCATTCTAAGAGAAATCAACTTAGAGCCTATGACTACAATCTCCGATATACTAATACCTACACTAGATTTCACCAAACCATTTGACGTGATCATAGGTGATCGCCAGGAATGGTCTAGACAGCCATCCTTCTTTCGAGGATCAATGGAATGGTATACGGATGGATCTAAAACAAATGAGGGCGTTGGACTAGGCGTATTTGGTCCCAAATGTCGGATATCGAAGGCACTTGGCATGGCACCTACTGTTTTTCAAGCAGAAGTGTTAGCCATTGAAGAATGCGTCCAAGTCTGTATTGGCAAAGCTTTAAAAGGCTCTACAATACACATACTCTCAGACAGTCAAGCAGCCCTCAAGGCACTCAGAGCATTCAGAGTAGAGTCTAAGGTTGTCTGGGATTGCATACAATCGCTAAGACAATTGTCAAAATGTAACAAAGTTACACTTAGATGGATCCCGGGACACGAGGGCCATCAAGGCAATGAAATTGCCGATAGCTTAGCTAAAAAGGGTTCAACAACACCCTTTATAGGACCGGAGCCTTATTGCGGCACATCAAAATGCTATCTTAAAACGGCTCTAGCCACATGGGAAAAGGAACAACACTCCTTATTCTGGAAGAATACGCAAGGTCTCCGTCAAGCGAAAACCTTTATTAAAACTAATAATGACAAAGCGGAGAAAATTTTACGCTTAAAGAAAACTGAGCTCAGAATTATTTCCGGGCTCTTCTCAGGTCACTGCCCATTGAGGTATCACCTTAATAAAATTGGTGTAATGGACACCATGTCATGCCGCTTCTGTAATGAGGCTCCTGAAACATCGGAGCATTTGCTCTGCAAATGTGAAGCAGTCATGATTCAAAGATTCCGTCACCTCAACAACCCATTCCCAACGCCTGATCAGGTTTGGGACGCAGACTCCAGAGCCATCCTAGGCTTCATCAAAAGCCTTAACCTCACTCAGGAATAAACAAGTCAGGGCTACACAATAGATCTAATAAGGTCGCGGTGTCGACGAGGCGCGCCTCACACCCTCATTTAATCTAATCTAATCTAATCTACATGCCTTACGACAATTAGGTGCAAATGAGTCTTTATAGGCATAATTGCTTTATTTTATGAAGGTAAGTCTATTTACACTATAACATTCAGGTTTGGATCATTCTCTCATAAGAAAATGCAAACTGCATATTAACCATTATTTAAACGCAGACAAGCAGTTTTTACATGCTTCACGACAATTGCGTGCAAATGAGTCCTTTTAGGCAAAATTGCTTTATTTTACAAAGGTTAGTCTATTTACACTATAACATTCAGGTTTGGATCATTCTCTCATAAGAAAATGAAAACTGCATATTAACCATTATTTAAACGCAGACAAGCAGTTTTTACATGCTTTACGACAATTAGGTGCAAATAAGTCTTTATAGGCAAAATTGCTTTATTTCATGAGGGTAAGTCTATTTACACTATAACATTCAGGTTTGGATCATTCTCTCATAAGAAAATGCAAACTGCATATTTACTATCATTTTCACGCAGACAAGCAGTTTTTACATGCTTCACGACAATTGCGTGCAAATGTTTCCTTATAGGCAAAATTGCTTTATTTTACAAAGGTAAGTCTATTTGCACTATAACATTCAGGTTTGGATCATTCTCTCATAAGAAAATGCAAACTGCATATTAACCATTATTTTAACGCAGACAAGCAGTTTTTACATGCTTCACGACAATTGCGTGCAAATGAGTCCTTATAGGCAAAATTGCGTTATTTTACAAAGGTAAGTCTATTTTCACTATAACATTCAGGTTTGGATCATTCTCTCATAAGAAAATGCAAACTGCGTAGTAACCATTATTTTAACGCATACAAGCAGTTTTTACATGCTTTATGACAATTAGGGGCAAATGAGTCCTTATAGGCAAAATTGCTTTATTTCATTAAGGTTAGTCTATTTACACTATAAAATTCAGGTTTGGATCATTCTCTCATAAGAAAATGCAAACTGCATATTTACTATCATTTTCACGCAGACAAGCAGTTTTCACATGTTTTACGACAATTAGGTGGAAATAAGTCCTTAAAGGCAAAATTGTTTTATTTCACAAAGGTTAGTCTATTTACACTATAACATTCAGGTTTGGATCATTCTCTCATAAGAAAATGCAAACTGCATATTAACCATTATTTTAACGCTGACAAGCAGTTTTTACATGCTTTACGACAATTAGGTGCAAATGAGTCCTTATAGGCAAAAGTGCTTTATTTCATGAGGGTAAGTCTATTTGCACTATAACATTCAGGTTTGGATCATTCTCTCATAAGAAAATGCAAACTGCATATTTACTATCATTTTCACGCAGACAGGCAGTTTTTACATGCTTCACGACAATTGCGTGCAAATGAGTCCTTATAGGCAAAATTGCTTAATTTTACAAAGGTTTGTCTATTTACACTATAACATTTAGGTTTGGATCATTCTCTCATAAGAAAATGCAAACTGCATATTAACCATTATTTAAACGCAGACAAGCAGTTTTTACATGCTTTACGACAATTAGGTGCAAATAAGTCTTTATAGTCAAAATTGCTTTATTTCATGAGGGTAAGTATAGTTACACTATAACATTCAGGTTTGGATCATTCTCTCATAAGAAAATGCAAACTGCATATTTACTATCATTTTCACGCAGACAAGCAGTTTTCACATGTTTTACGACAATTAGGTGGAAATAAGTCCTTAAAGGCAAAATTGTTTTATTTCACAAAGGTTAGTCTATTTACACTATAACATTCAGGTTTGGATCATTCTCTCATAAGAAAATGCAAACTGCAAATTAACAATTTTTTTAACGCATACAAGCAGTTTTTACATGCTTTATGACAATTAGGGGCAATTGAGTCCTTATAGGCAAAATTGCTTTATTTCATAAAGGTAAGTCTATTTACACTATAACATTCAGGTTTGGATCATTCTCTCATAAGAAAATGCAAACTGCATATTAACCATTATTTAAACGCAGACAAGCAGTTTTTACATGCTTTACGACAATTAGGTGCAAATGAGTCTTTATAGGCAAAATTGCTTTATTTCATGAGGGTAAGTCTATTTACACTATAACATTCAGGTTTGGATCATTCTCTCCTAAGAAAATGCAAACTGCATATTTACTATCATTTTCACGCAGACAAGCAGTTTTTACATGCTTTATGACAATTAAGTGCAAATGAGTCCTTATAGGCGAAATTGCTTTATTTCATGAGGGTAAGTCTATTTACACTATAACATTCAGGTTTGGATCATTCTCTCATAAGAAAATGCAAACTGCATATTAACCATTATTTTAACGCATACAAGCAGTTTTTACATGATTTATGACAATTAGGGGCAAATGGGTCCTTATAGGCAAAATTGCTTTATTTCATGAAGGTTAGTCTATTTACACTATAACATTCAGGTTTGGATTATTCTCTTATAAGAAATTGCAAACTGCATATTAACCATTATTTTAACGCACACAAGCAGTTTTTACATGCTTTACGACAATTAGGTGCAAATGAGTCCTTATAGGCAAAATTGCTTTATTTCACAAAGGTAAGTTTACTTACACTATAACATTCAGGTTTGGATCATTCTCTCACAAGAAAATACAAACTGCATATTAACTATTATTTTAACGCATACAAGCAGTTTTTACATGCTTTATGACAATTAGGTGCAAATGAGTCCTTATAGGCAAAATTGCTTTATTTCATGAGGGTAAGTCTATTTACACTATAACATTCAGGTTTGGATCATTCTCTCATAAGAAAATGAAAACTGCATATTAACCATTATTTAAACGCAGACAAGCAGTTTTTACATGCTTTACGACAATTAGGTGCAAATAAGTCTTTATAGGCAAAATTGCTTTATTTCATGAGGGTAAGTCTATTTACACTATAACATTCAGGTTTGGATCATTCTCTCATAAGAAAATGCAAACTGCATATTTACTATCATTTTCACGCAGACAAGCAGTTTTTACATGCTTCACGACAATTGCGTGCAAATGTTTCCTTATAGGCAAAATTGCTTTATTTTACAAAGGTAAGTCTATTTGCACTATAACATTCAGGTTTGGATCATTCTCTCATAAGAAAATGCAAACTGCATATTAACCATTATTTTAACGCAGACAAGCAGTTTTTACATGCTTCACGACAATTGCGTGCAAATGAGTCCTTATAGGCAAAATTGCGTTATTTTACAAAGGTAAGTCTATTTTCACTATAACATTCAGGTTTGGATCATTCTCTCATAAGAAAATGCAAACTGCGTAGTAACCATTATTTTAACGCATACAAGCAGTTTTTACATGCTTTATGACAATTAGGGGCAAATGAGTCCTTATAGGCAAAATTGCTTTATTTCATTAAGGTTAGTCTATTTACACTATAAAATTCAGGTTTGGATCATTCTCTCATAAGAAAATGCAAACTGCATATTTACTATCATTTTCACGCAGACAAGCAGTTTTCACATGTTTTACGACAATTAGGTGGAAATAAGTCCTTAAAGGCAAAATTGTTTTATTTCACAAAGGTTAGTCTATTTACACTATAACATTCAGGTTTGGATCATTCTCTCATAAGAAAATGCAAACTGCATATTAACCATTATTTTAACGCTGACAAGCAGTTTTTACATGCTTTACGACAATTAGGTGCAAATGAGTCCTTATAGGCAAAAGTGCTTTATTTCATGAGGGTAAGTCTATTTGCACTATAACATTCAGGTTTGGATCATTCTCTCATAAGAAAATGCAAACTGCATATTTACTATCATTTTCACGCAGACAGGCAGTTTTTACATGCTTCACGACAATTGCGTGCAAATGAGTCCTTATAGGCAAAATTGCTTAATTTTACAAAGGTTTGTCTATTTACACTATAACATTTAGGTTTGGATCATTCTCTCATAAGAAAATGCAAACTGCATATTAACCATTATTTAAACGCAGACAAGCAGTTTTTACATGCTTTACGACAATTAGGTGCAAATAAGTCTTTATAGTCAAAATTGCTTTATTTCATGAGGGTAAGTATAGTTACACTATAACATTCAGGTTTGGATCATTCTCTCATAAGAAAATGCAAACTGCATATTTACTATCATTTTCACGCAGACAAGCAGTTTTCACATGTTTTACGACAATTAGGTGGAAATAAGTCCTTAAAGGCAAAATTGTTTTATTTCACAAAGGTTAGTCTATTTACACTATAACATTCAGGTTTGGATCATTCTCTCATCAGAAAATGCAAACTGCAAATTAACAATTTTTTTAACGCATACAAGCAGTTTTTACATGCTTTATGACAATTAGGGGCAATTGAGTCCTTATAGGCAAAATTGCTTTATTTCATAAAGGTAAGTCTATTTACACTATAACATTCAGGTTTGGATCATTCTCTCATAAGAAAATGCAAACTGCATATTAACCATTATTTAAACGCAGACAAGCAGTTTTTACATGCTTTACGACAATTAGGTGCAAATGAGTCTTTATAGGCAAAATTGCTTTATTTCATGAGGGTAAGTCTATTTACACTATAACATTCAGGTTTGGATCATTCTCTCCTAAGAAAATGCAAACTGCATATTTACTATCATTTTCACGCAGACAAGCAGTTTTTACATGCTTTACGACAATTAAGTGCAAATGAGTCCTTATAGGCGAAATTGCTTTATTTCATGAGGGTAAGTCTATTTACACTATAACATTCAGGTTTGGATCATTCTCTCATAAGAAAATGCAAACTGCATATTAACCATTATTTTAACGCATACAAGCAGTTTTTACATGATTTATGACAATTAGGGGCAAATGGGTCCTTATAGGCAAAATTGCTTTATTTCATGAAGGTTAGTCTATTTACACTATAACATTCAGGTTTGGATTATTCTCTTATAAGAAATTGCAAACTGCATATTAACCATTATTTTAACGCACACAAGCAGTTTTTACATGCTTTACGACAATTAGGTGCAAATGAGTCCTTATAGGCAAAATTGCTTTATTTCACAAAGGTAAGTTTACTTACACTATAACATTCAGGTTTGGATCATTCTCTCACAAGAAAATACAAACTGCATATTAACTATTATTTTAACGCATACAAGCAGTTTTTACATGCTTTATGACAATTAGGTGCAAATGAGTCCTTATAGGCAAAATTGCTTTATTTCATGAGGGTAAGTCTATTTACACTATAACATTCAGGTTTGGATCATTCTCTCATAAGAAAATGCAAACTGAATATTGACTATCATTTTCACGCAGACACCAGTTTTTACATGGTTTACGACAATTAGGTGCAAATAAGTCCTTAAAAGCAAAATTGTTTTATTTCACAAAGGTTAGTCTACTTTCACTATAACATTCAGGTTTGGATCATTCTCTCATAAGAAAATGCAAACTGCATATTAACCATTATTTTAACGCAGACAAGCAGTTTTTACATGCTTCACGACAATTGCGTGCAAATGAGTCCTTATAGGCAAAATTGCTTTATTTTACAAAGGTAAGTCTATTCACACTATAACATTCAGGTTTGGATCATTCTCTCATAAGAAAATGCAAACTGCATATTAACCATTATTTTAACGCATACAAGTAGTTTTTACATGCTTTATGACAATTAGGGGCAAATTAGTCCTTATAGGCAAAATTGCTTTATGTCATGAAGGTAAGTCTATTTACACTATAACATTCAGGTTTGGATATTTCTCTCATAAGAAAATGCAAACTGCATATTAACCATTATTTAAACGCAGACAAGCAGTTTTTACATGCTTTACGACAATTAGGTGCAAATGAGTCTTTATAGGCAAAATTGCTTTATTTCATGAGGGTAAGTCTATTTACACTATAACATTCAGGTTTGGATCATTCTCTCCTAAGAAAATGCAAACTGCATATTTACTATCATTTTCACGCAGACAAGCAGTTTTTACATGCTTTACGACAATTAAGTGCAAATGAGTCCTTATAGGCGAAATTGCTTTATTTCATGAGGGTAAGTCTATTTACACTATAACATTCAGGTTTGGATCATTCTCTCATAAGAAAATGCAAACTGCATATTAACCATTATTTTAACGCATACAAGCAGTTTTTACATGATTTATGACAATTAGGGGCAAATGGGTCCTTATAGGCAAAATTGCTTTATTTCATGAAGGTTAGTCTATTTACACTATAACATTCAGGTTTGGATTATTCTCTTATAAGAAATTGCAAACTGCATATTAACCATTATTTTAACGCACACAAGCAGTTTTTACATGCTTTACGACAATTAGGTGCAAATGAGTCCTTATAGGCAAAATTGCTTTATTTCACAAAGGTAAGTTTACTTACACTATAACATTCAGGTTTGGATCATTCTCTCACAAGAAAATACAAACTGCATATTAACTATTATTTTAACGCATACAAGCAGTTTTTACATGCTTTATGACAATTAGGTGCAAATGAGTCCTTATAGGCAAAATTGCTTTATTTCATGAGGGTAAGTCTATTTACACTATAACATTCAGGTTTGGATCATTCTCTCATAAGAAAATGCAAACTGAATATTAACCATTATTTTAACGCAGACAAGCAGTTTTTACATGCTTCACGACAATTGCGTGCAAATGAGTCCTTATAGGCAAAATTGCTTTATTTTACAAAGGTAAGTCTATTCACACTATAACATTCAGGTTTGGATCATTCTCTCATAAGAAAATGCAAACTGCATATTAACCATTATTAAAACGCAGACAAGCAGTTTTTACATGCTTTACGACAATTAGGTGCAAATTAGTCTTTATAGGCAAAATTGCTTTATTTCATGAGGGCTAGTCTATTTACACTATAACATTCAGGTTTGGATCATTCTCTCATTAGAAAATGCAAACTGCATATTTACTATCATTTTCACGCAGACAAGCAGTTTTTACATGCTTCACGACAATTGCGTGCAAATGAGTCCTTATAGGCAAAATTGCTTTTTTTTACAAAGGTAAGTCTATTTACACTATAACATTCAGGTTTGGATCATTCTCTCATAAGAAAATGCAAACTGCATATTAACCATTATTTTAACGCATACAAGCAGTTTTTACAAGCTTTATGACAATTAGGTGCAAATTAGTCCTTATAGGCAAAATTGCTTTACTTAATGAGGATAAGTCTATTTACACTATAACATTTAGGTTTAAATCATTCTCTCATAAGAAAATGCAAACTGCATATTAACCATTATTTTAACGCAGACAAGCAGTTTTTACATGCTTCACGACAATTGCGTGCAAATAAGTCCTTATAGGCAAAATTGCTTTATTTTACAAAGGTAAGTCTATTTTCACTATAACATTCAGGTTTGGATCATTCTCTTATAAGAAAATGCAAACTGCATATTATACATTATTTTAACGCATACAAGCAGTTCTTACATGCTTTATGACAATTAGGGGCAAATCAGTCCTTATAGACAATATTGCTTTATTTCATGAAGGTAAGTCTATTTACACTAGAACATTCAGGTTTAGATCATCCTCTCATAAGAAAATGTAAACTGCATATTAACCATTATTTTAACGCATACAAGCAGTTTTTACATGCTTTATGACAATTAGGGGCAAATGAGTCCTTATAAGCAAAATTGCTTTTTTTCATTAAGGTAAGTCTATTTACACTATAACATTCAGGTTTGGATCATTCTCTCATAAGAAAATGCAAACTGCATATTAACCATTATTTTAACGCTGACAAGCAGTTTTTACATGCTTCACGACAATTGCGTTCAAATGAGTCCTTATAAGCAAAATTGCTTTATTTTACAAAGGTAAGTCTATATACACAATAACATTCAGGTTTGGATCATTCTCTCATAAGAAAATGCAAACTGCATATTATCCATTATTTTAACGCATAAAAGCAGTTTTTACAGGCTTTATGACAATTAGGGGCAAATGAGTCTTTAAAGGCAAAATTGCTTTATTTCATGAAGGTAAATCTATTTACACTATAACATTCAGGTTTGGATCTTTCTCTCATAAGAAAATGCAAACTGCATATTAGCCATTATTTAAACGCAGACAAGCAGTTTTTACATGCTTTACGACAATTAGGTGCAAATAAGTCCTTATAGGCGAAATTGCTTTATTTCACAAAGGTAAGTTTACTTACACTATAACATTCCAGGTTAGGATCATTCTCTCACAAGAAAATGCAAACTGCATATTAACTATTATTTTAACGCATACAAGCAGTTTTTACTTGCTTTATGACAATTAGGTGCAAATGAGTCCTTATAGGCAAAATTGCTTTATTTCATGAGGGTAAGTCTACTTACACTATAACATTTAGGGTTGGATCAATCTCTCATAAGAAAATGCAAACTGAATATTGACTATCATTTTCACGCAGACAAGCAGTTTTTACATTGTTTACGACAATTAGGTGCAAATAAGTCCTTAAAGGCAAAATTGTTTTATTTCACAAAGGTAAGTCTACTTTCACTATAACATTCAGGTTTAGAGCATTCTCTCATAAGAAAATGCAAACTGCATATTTACTATCATTTTCACGCAGACAAGCAGTTTTTACATGCTTCACGACAATTGCGTGCAAATAAGTCCTTATAGGCAAAATTGATTTATTTTACAAAGGTAAGTCTATTTATATTATAACATTCATGTTTGGATCATTTTCTCAAAAGATAATGCAAACTGATCATTTCTTATTATTTTCACGCAGACAAGCAGTTTTTACATGCTTCACGACAATTGCGTGCAAATGAGTCCTTATAAGCAAAATTGGTTTATTTTACAAAGGTAAGTCTATTTACACAATAACATTCAGGTTTGGATCATTGTCTTATAAGAAAATGCAAACTGCATATTAACCATTATTTTAACGCATACAAGCAGTTTTTACATGCTTTATACAATTAGGGGCAAATGAGTCCTTATAAGCAAAATTGCTTTATTTCATGAAAGTAAGTCTATTTACACTATAACATTCAGGTTTGGATCATTCTCTCATAAGAAAATGCAAACTGCATATTAACCATTATTTAAACGCAGACAAGCAGTTTTTACATGCTTTACGACAATTAGGTGCAAATGAGTCTTTATAGGCAAAATTGCTTTATTTTATGAGGGTAAGTCTATTAACACTATAACATTCAGGTTTGGATCAATTTCTCATAAGAAAATGCAAACTGCATATTTACTATCATTTTCACGCTGACAAGCAGTTTTTACATGCTTCACGACAATTGCGTGCAAATGATTCCTTATAGGCAAAATTGCTTTTTTTTATAAAGGTAAGTCTATTTACACTGTAACATTTAGGTTTGGATCATTCTCTCATAAGAAAATGCAAACTGCATATTAACCATTATTTTAACGCATACAAGCAGTTTTTACAAGCTTTATGACAATTAGGTGCAAATTAGTCCTTATAGGCAAAATTGCTTTATTTAATAAGGGTTAGTCTATTTACACTATAACATTCAGGTTTGGATCATTATCTCATAAGAAAATGCAAACTGCATATTAACCATTATTTTAACGCAGACAAGCAGTTTTACATGCTTCACGACATTTGCGTGCAAATGAGTCCTTATAGGCTAAGTTGCTTTATTTTACAAAGGTAAGTCTATTTTCACTATAACATTCAGGTTTGGATCATTCTCTCATAAGAAAATGCAAACTGCATATTATACATTATTTTAACGCATACAAGCAGTTTTTACATGCTTTATGACAATAAGGGGCAAATGAGTCCTTATAGGCAAAATTGCTTTATTTCATGAAGGTAAGTCTATTTACACTATAACATTCAGGTTTGGATCATTCTCTCATAAGAAAATGTAAACTGCATATTAACCATTATTTTAACGCAGACAAGCAGTTTTTACATGCTTCACGACAATTGCGTGCAAATGAGTCCTTATAGGCAAAATTGCGTTATTTTACAAAGGTAAGTCTATTTTCACTATAACATTCAGGTTTGGATCGTTCTCTCATAAGAAAATGCAAACTGCATATTAACCATTATTTTAACGCATACAAGCAGTTTTTACATGCTTTATGACAATTAGGGGCAAATGAGTCCTTATAAGCAAAATTGCTTTATTTCATTAAGGTAAGTCTATTTAGACTATAACATTCAGGTTTGGATCATTCTCGCATAAGAAAATGCAAACTGCATATTAACCATTATTTTAACGCTGACAAGCAGTTTTTACATGCTTTACGACAATTAGGTGCAAATGAGTCCTTATAGGCAAAAGTGCTTTATTTCATGAGGGTAAGTCTATTTACACTATAACATTCAGGTTTGGATCATTCTCTCATAAGAAAATGCAAACTGCATATTTACTATCATTTTCACGCAGACAAGCAGTTTTCACATGTTTTACGACAATTAGGTGGAAATAAGTCCTTAAAGGCAAAATTGTTTTATTTCACAAAGGTAAGTCTACTTTCACTATAACATTCAGGTTTGGATCATCTCATAAGAAAATGCAAACTGCATATTAACCATTATTTTAACGCAGAGAAGCAGTTTTTACATGCTTCACGACAATTGCGTGCAAATGAGTCCTTATAGGCAAAATTGCTTTATTTCATGAGGGTAAGTCTATTTGCACTATAACATTCAGGTTTGGATCATTCTCTCATAAGAAAATGCAAACTGCATATTAACCATTATTTTAACGCAGACAAGCAGTTTTTACATGCTTCACGACAATTGCGTGCAAATAAGTCCTTATAGGCAAAATTGCGTTATTTTACAAAGGTATGTCTATTTTCACTATAACATTCAGGTTTGGATCATTCTCTCATAAGAAAATGCAAACTGCGTATTAACCATTATTTTAACGCATACAAGCAGTTTTTACATGCTTTATGACAATTAGGGGCAAATGAGTCCTTATAGGCAAAATTGCTTTATTTCATTAAGGTAAGTCTATTTACACTATAAAATTCAGGTTTGGATCATTCTCTCATAAGAAAATGCAAACTGCATATTTACTATCATTTTCACGCAGACAAGCAGTTTTCACATGTTTTACGACAATTAGGTGGAAATAAGTCCTTAAAGGCAAAATTGTTTTATTTCACAAAGGTAAGTCTATTTACACTATAACATTCAGGTTTGGATCATTCTCTCATAAGAAAATACAAACTGCGTATTAACCATTATTTTAACGAATACAAGCAGTTTTTACATGCTTTATGACAATTAGTGGCAAATGAGTCCTTATAGGCAAAATTGCTTTATTTCATTAAGGTAAGTTTATTTACACTATAAAATTCAGGTTTGGATCATTCTCTCATAAGAAAATGCAAACTGCATATTTACTATCATTTTCACGCAGACAAGCAGTTTTCACATGATTTACGACAATTAGGTGGAAATAAGTCCTTAAAGGCAAAATTGTTTTATTTCACAAAGGTAAGTCTACTTTCACTATAACATTCAGGTTTGGATCATTCTCTCATAAGAAAATGCAAACTGCATATTAACCATTATTTTAATGCAGACAAGCAGTTTTTACATGCTTCACAACAATTGCGTGCAAATAAGTCTTTAAAGGCAAAATTGTTTTATTTCACAAAGGTAAGTCTACTTTCACTATAACATTCAGGTTTGGATCATTCTCTCATAAGAAAATGCAAACTGCATATTAACCATTATTTTAACGTAGACAAGCAGTTTTTACATGCTTCACGACAATTGCGTTCAAATGAGTCCTTATAAGCAAAATTGCTTTATTTTACAAAGGTAAGTCTATTTACACAATAACATTCAGGTTTGGATCATTCTCTCATAAGAAAATGCAAACTGCATATTATCCATTATTTTAACGCATAAATGCAGTTTTTACAGGCTTTATGACAATTAGGGGCAAATGAGTCTTTATAGGCAAAATTGCTTTATTTCATGAAGGTAAATCTATTTACACTATAACATTCAGGTTTGGATCTTTCTCTCTTAAGAAAATGCAAACTGCATATTAGCCATTATTTTAACGCTGACAATCAGTTTTTACATGCTTTACGACAATTAGGTGCAAATGAGTCCTTATAGGCAAAAGTGCTTTATTTCATGAGGGTAAGTCTATTTACACTATAACATTCAGGTTTGGATCATTCTCTCATAAGAAAATGCAAACTGCATATTTACTATCATTTTCACGCAGACAAGCAGTTTTTACATGTTTTACGACAATTAGGTGGAAATAAATCCTTAAAGGCAAAATTGTTTTATTTCACAAAGGTAAGTCTACTTTCACTATAACATTCAGGTTTGGATCATCTTATAAGAAAATGCAAACTGCATATTAACCATTATTTTAACGCAGAGAAGCAGTTTTTACATGCTTCACGACAATTGCGTGCAAATGAGTCCTTATAGGCAAAATTGCGTTATTTTACAAAGGTAAGTCTATTTTCACTATAACATTCAGGTTTGGATCATTCTCTCATAAGAAAATGCAAACTGCGTATTAACCATTATTTTAACGCATACAAGCAGTTTTTACATGCTTTATGACAATTAGGGGCAAATGAGTCCTTATAGGCAAAATTGCTTTATTTCATTAAGGGAGGTCTATTTACACTATAAAATTCAGGTTTGGATCATTCTCTCATAAGAAAATGCAAACTGCATATTTACTATCATTTTCACGCAGACAAGCAGTTTTCACATGATTTACGACAATTAGGTGGAAATAAGTCCTTAAAGGCAAAATTGTTTTATTTCACAAAGGTAAGTCTACTTTCACTATAACATTCAGGTTTGGATCATTCTCTCATAAGAAAATGCAAACTGCATATTAACCATTATTTTAACGCATACAAGCAGTTTTTACATGCTTTATGACAATTAGGGGCAAATGAGTCCTTATAAGCAAAATTGCTTTATTTCATTAAGTTAAGTCTATTTAGACTATAACATTCAGGTTTGGATCATTCTCGCATAAGAAAATGCAAACTGCATATTAACCATTATTTTAACGCTGACAAGCAGTTTTTACATGCTTTACGACAATTAGGTGCAAATGAGTCCTTATAGGCAAAAGTGCTTTATTTCATGAGGGTAAGTCTATTTACACTATAACATTCAGGTTTGGATCATTCTTTCATAAGAAAATGCAAACTGCATATTTACTATCATTTTCACGCAGACAAGCAGTTTTCACATGTTTTACGACAATTAGGTGGAAATAAGTCCTTAAAGGCAAAATTGTTTTATTTTACAAAGGTAAGTCTATTTACACTATAACATTCAGGTTTGGATCATTCTCTCATAAGAAAATGCAAACTGCATATTAACCATTATTTTAACGCATACAAGCAGTTTTTACATGCTTTATGACAATTAGGGGCAAATGAGTCCTTATAGGCAAAATTGCTTTATTTCATGAAGGTAAGTCTATTTACACTATAACATTCAGGTTTGGATCTTTCTCTCATAAGAAAATGCAAACTGCATATTTACTATCATTTTCACGCAGACAAGCAGTTTTTACATGCTTCACGACAATTGCGTGCAAATGAGTCCTTTTAGGCAAAATTGCTTTATTTTACAAAGGTAAGTCTATTTACACTATAACATTCAGGTTTGGATCATTCTCTCATAAGAAAATGCAAACTGCATATTAACCATTATTTTAACGCATACAAGCAGTTTTTACATGCTTTATGACAATTAGGGGCAAATGAGTCCTTATAGGCAAAATTGCTTTATTTTACAAAGGTAAGTTTACTTAAACTATAACATTCAGGTTTAGATCATTCTCTCATAAGAAAATGCAAACTGCATATTAACTATTATTTTAACGCATACAAGCAGTTTTTACAAGCTTTATGACAATTAGGTGCAAATAAGTCTTTATAGGCAAAATTGCTTTATTTCATGAGGGTAAGTCTAATTGCACTATAACACTCAGGTTTGGATCATTCTCTCATAAGAAAATGCAAACTGCATATTAACCATTATTTTAACGCAGACAAGCAGTTTTTACATGCTTCACGACAATTGCGTGCAAATGAGTCCTTATAGGCAAAATTGCGTTATTTTACAAAGGTAAGTCTATTTTCACTATAACATTCAGGTTTGGATCATTCTCTCATAAGAAAATGCAAACTGCGTATTAACCATTATTTTAACGCATACAAGCAATTTTTACATGCTTTATGACAATTAGGGGCAAATGAGTCCTTATAGGCAAAATTGCTTTATTTCATTAAGGTAAGTCTATTTACACTATAAAATTCAGGTTTGGATCATTCTCTCATAAGAAAATGCAAACTGCATATTTACTATCATTTTCACGCAGACAAGCAGTTTTCACATGTTATACGACAATTAGGTGGAAATAAGTCCTTAAAGGCAAAATTGTTTTATTTCACAAAGGTAAGTCTATTTACACTATAACATTCAGGTTTGGATCATCTCTCATAAGAAAATACAAACTGCGTATTAACCATTATTTTAACGCATACAAGCAGTTTTTACATGCTTTATGACAATTAGGGGCAAATGAGTCCTTATAGGCAAAATTGCTTTATTTCATTAAGGTAAGTCTATTTACACTATAAAATTCAGGTTTGGATCATTCTCTCATAAGAAAATGCAAACTGCATATTTACTATCATTTTCACGCAGACAAGCAGTTTTCACATGATTTACGACAATTAGGTGGAAATAAGTCCTTAAAGGCAAAATTGTTTTATTTCACAAAGGTAAGTCTACTTTCACTATAACATTCAGGTTTGGATCATTCTCTCATAAGAAAATGCAAACTGCATATTAACCATTATTTTAACGCAGACAAGCAGTTTTTACATGCTTTATGACAATTAGGGGCAAATGAGTCTTTATAGGCAAAATTGCTTTATTTCATGAAGGAAAGTCTATTTACACTATAACATTCAGGTTTGGATCTTTCTCTCATAAGAAAATGCAAACTGCATATTAACCATTATTTAAACGCAGACAAGCAGTTTTTACATGCTTTACGACAATTAGGTGCAAATAAGTCTTTATAGGCAAAATTGCTTTATTTCATGAAGGTAAGTTTATTTACTCTATAACATTCAGGTTTGGATCATTCTCTTATACGAAAATGCAAAATGCATATTTACTATCATTTTCACGCATACAAGCAGTTTTTACATGCTTCACGACAATTGCGTGCAAATGAGTCCTTATAAACAAAATTGCTTTATTTTACAAAGGTAAGAATATTTTCACTATAACATTCAGGTTTGGATCATTCTCTCATAAGAAAATGCAAACTGCATATTAACAATTATTTTAACGCATACAAGCAGTTTTTACAAGCTTTATGACAATTAGGTGCAAATTAGTCCTTATAGGCAAAATTGCTTTATTTAATAAGGGTAAGTCTATTTACACTATAACATTCAGGTTTGGATCATTCTCTCATAAGAAAATGCAAACTGCATATTTACTATCATTTTAACGCATACAAGCAGTTATTACATGCTTTATGACAATTAGGTGCAAATGAGTCTTTATAGGCAAAATTGCCTTATTTCATGAGGGTTAGTCTATTTACACTATAACATTCAGGTTTGGATCATTCTCTCATAAGAAAATGCAAACTGCATATTAACCATTATTTTAACGCAGACAAGCAGTTTTTACATGCTTCACGACAATTGCGTGCAAATGAGTCCTTATAGGCAAAGTTGCTTTATTTTACAAAGGTAAGTCTATTTTCACTATAACATTCAGGTTTGGATCATTCTCTCATAAGAAAATGCAAACTGCATATTATACATTATTTTAACGCATACAAGCAGTTTTTACATGCTTTATGACATTTAGTGGCAAATGAGTCCTTATAGGCAAAATTGCTTTATTTCATGAAGGTAAGTCTATTTACACTATAACATTCAGGTTTGGATCATTCTCTCATAAGAAAATGTAAACTGCATATTAACCATTATTTTAACGCAGACAAGCGGTTTTTACATGCTTCACGACAATTGCGTGCAAATGAGTCCTTATAGGCAAAATTGCGTTATTTTACAAAGGTAAGTCTATTTTCACTATAACATTCAGGTTTGGATCGTTCTCTCATAAGAAAATGCAAACTGCATATTAACCATTATTTTAACGCATTCAAGCAGTTTTTACATGCTTTATGACAATTAGGGGCAAATGAGTCCTTATAAGCAAAATTGCTTTATTTCATTAAGGTAAGTCTATTTAGACTATAACATTCAGGTTTGGATCATTCTCTCATAAGAAAATGCAAACAGCATATTAACCATTATTTTAACGCTGACAAGCAGTTTTTACATGCTTTACGACAATTAGGTGCAAATGAGTCCTTATAGGCAAAAGTGCTTTATTTCATGAGGGTAAGTCTATTTACACTATAACATTCAGGTTTGGATCATTCTCTCATAAGAAAATGTAAATTGCATATTTACTATCATTTTCACGCAGACAAGCAGTTTTCACATGTTTTATGACAATTAGGGGCAAATGAGTCTTTATAGGCAAAATTGCTTTATTTCATGAAGGAAAGTCTATTTACACTATAACATTCAGGTTTGGATCTTTCTCTCATAAGAAAATGCAAACTGCATATTAACCATTATTTAAACGCAGACAAGCAGTTTTTACATGCTTTATGACAATTAGGGGCAAATGAGTCTTTATAGGCAAAATTGCTTTATTTCATGAAGGAAAGTCTATTTACACTATAACATTCAGGTTTGGATCTTTCTCTCATAAGAAAATGCAAACTGCATATTAACCATTATTTAAACGCAGACAAGCAGTTTTTACATGCTTTACGACAATTAGGTGCAAATAAGTTTTTATAGGCAAAATTGCTTTATTTCATGAAGGTAAGTCTATTTACTCTATAACATTCAGGTTTGGATCATTCTCTCATAAGAAAATGCAAAATGCATATTTACTATCATTTTCACGCATACAAGCAGTTTTTACATGCTTCACGACAATTGCGTGCAAATGAGTCCTTATAAACAAAATTGCTTTATTTTACAAAGGTAAGAATATTTTCACTATAACATTCAGGTTTGATTCTCTCATAAGAAAATACAAATTGCATATTAACAATTATTTTAACGCATACAAGCAGTTTTTACATGCTTTATGACAATTAGGGGCAATTGAGTCCTTATAGGCAAAATTGCTTTATTTCATAAAGGTAAGTCTATTTACACTATAACATTCAGGTTTGGATCATTCTCTCATAAGAAAATGCAAACTGCATATTAACCATTATTTTAACGCTGACAAGCAGTTTTTACATGTTTTACGACAATTAGGTGCAAATGAGTCCTTATAGGCAAAAGTGCTTTATATCATGAGGGTAAGTCTATTTACACTATAACATTCAGGTTTGGATCATTCTCTCATAAGAAAATGCAAACTGCATATTAACCATTATTTTAACGCAGACAAGCAGTTTTTACAAGCTTTATGACAATTAGGTGCAAATTAGTCCTTATAGGTAAAATTGCTTTATTTAATAAGGGTAAGTCTATTTACACTATAACATTAGGGTTTGGATCATTCTCTCATAAGAAAATGCAAACTGCATATTTACTATCATTTTAACGCATACAAGCAGTTATTACATGCTTTATGACAATTAGGTGCAAATGAGTCTTTATAGGCAAAATTGCCTTATTTCATGAGGGTTAGTCTATTTACACTATAACATTCAGGTTTGGATCATTCTCTCATAAGAAAATGCAAACTGCATATTAACCATTATTTTAACGCAGACAAGCAGTTTTTACATGCTTCACGACAATTGCGTGCAAATGAGTCCTTATAGGCAAAGTTGCTTTATTTTACAAAGGTAAGTCTATTTTCACTATAACATTCAGGTTTGGATCATTCTCTCATAAGAAAATGCAAACTGCATATTATACATTATTTTAAGGCATACAAGCAGTTTTTACATGCTTTATGACAATTAGGGGCAAATGAGTCCTTATAGGCAAAATTGCTTTATTTCATGAAGGCAAGTCTATTTACACTATAACATTCAGGTTTGGATCATTCTCTCATAAGAAAATGTAAACTGCATATTAACCATTATTTTAACGCAGACAAGCAGTTTTTACATGCTTCACGACAATTGCGTGCAAATGAGTCCTTATAGGCAAAATTGCGTTATTTTACAAAGGCAAGTCTATTTTCACTATAACATTCAGGTTTGGATCGTTCTCTCATAAGAAAATGCAAACTGCATATTAACCATTATTTTAACGCATACAAGCAGTTTTTACATGCTTTATGACAATTAGGGGCAAATGAGTCCTTATAAGCAAAATTGCTTTAATTCATTAAGGTAAGTCTATTTAGACTATAACATTCAGGTTTGGATCATTCTCTCATTAGAAACTGCAAACAGCATATTAACCATTATTTTAACGCTGACAAGCAGTTTTTACATGCTTTACGACAATTAGGTGCAAATGAGTCCTTATAGGCAAAAGTGCTTTATTTCATGAGGAAGTCTATTTACACTATAACATTCAGGTTTGGATCATTCTCTCATAAGAAAATGTAAATTGCATATTTACTATCATTTTCACGCAGACAAGCAGTTTTCACATGTTTTACGACAATTAGGTGGAAATAAGTCCTTAAAGGCAAAATTGTTCTATTTCACAAAGGTAAGTCTACTTTCACTATAACATTCAGGTTTGAATCATCTCATAAGAAAATGCAAACTGCATATTAACCATTATTTTAACGCAGACAAGCAGTTTTTACATGCTTCACGACAATTGCGTGCAAATGAGTCCTTATAGGCAAAATTGCTTTATTTTACAAAGGTTAGTTTATTTACACTATAACATTCAGGTTTGGATCATTCTCTCATAAGAAAATGCAAACTGCATATTAACCATTATTTTAACGCATACAAGCTGTGTTTAAATGCTTTATGACAATTAGGTGCAAATGAGTCCTTATAGGCAAAATTGCTTTATTTCATGAAGGTAAGTCTATTTACACTATAACATTCAGGTTTGGATCGTTCTCTCATAAGAAAATGCAAACTGCATATTAACCATTATTTTAACGCATACAAGCAGTTTTTACATGCTTTATGACAATTAGGGGCAAATGAGTCCTTATAGGCAAAATTAATTTATTTCATGAAGGTAAGTCTATTTATACTATAACATTCAGGTTTGGATCATTCTCTCATAAGAAAATGCAAACTGCATATTAACCATTATTTAAACGCAGACAAGCAGTTTTTTCATGCTTTACGACAATTAGATGCAAATGAGTCTTTATAGGCAAAATTGCTTTATTTCATGAGGGTAAGTCTATTTACACTATAACATTCAGGTTTGGATCATTCTCTCATAAGAAAATGCAAACTGCATATTTACTATCATTTTGACGCAGCCAAGCAGTTTTTACATGCTTCACGACAATTGCGTGCAAATGAGTCCTTATAGGCAAAATTGCTTTATTTTACAAAGGTAAGAATATTTTCACTATAACATTCAGGTTTGGATCATTCTCTCATAAGAAAATGCAAACTGCATATTAACAATTATTTTAACGCATACAAGCAGTTTTTACAAGCTTTATGACAATTAGGTGCAAATAAGTCTTTATAGGCAAAATTGCTTTATTTCATGAGGGTAAGTCTAATTGCACTATAACACTCAGGTTTGGATCATTCTCTCATAAGAAAATGCAAACTGCATATTAACCATTATTTTAACGCAGACAAGCAGTTTTTACATGCTTCACGACAATTGCGTGCAAATGAGTCCTTATAGGCAAAATTGCGTTATTTTACAAAGGTAAGTCTATTTTCACTATAACATTCAGGTTTGGATCATTCTCTCATAAGAAAATGCAAACTGCGTATTAACCATTATTTTAACGCATACAAGCAATTTTTACATGCTTTATGACAATTAGGGGCAAATGAGTCCTTATAGGCAAAATTGCTTTATTTCATTAAGGTAAGTCTATTTACACTATAAAATTCAGGTTTGGATCATTCTCTCATAAGAAAATGCAAACTGCATATTTACTATCATTTTCACGCAGACAAGCAGTTTTCACATGTTATACGACAATTAGGTGGAAATAAGTCCTTAAAGGCAAAATTGTTTTATTTCACAAAGGTAAGTCTATTTACACTATAACATTCAGGTTTGGATCATCTCTCATAAGAAAATACAAACTGCGTATTAACCATTATTTTAACGCATACAAGCAGTTTTTACATGCTTTATGACAATTAGGGGCAAATGAGTCCTTATAGGCAAAATTGCTTTATTTCATTAGGGTAAGTCTATTTACACTATAAAATTCAGGTTTGGATCATTCTCTCATAAGAAAATGCAAACTGCATATTTACTATCATTTTCACGCAGACAAGCAGTTTTCACATGATTTACGACAATTAGGTGGAAATAAGTCCTTAAAGGCAAAATTGTTTTATTTCACAAAGGTAAGTCTACTTTCACTATAACATTCAGGTTTGGATCATTCTCTCATAAGAAAATGCAAACTGCATATTAACCATTATTTTAACGCAGACAAGCAGTTTTTACATGCTTTATGACAATTAGGGGCAAATGAGTCTTTATAGGCAAAATTGCTTTATTTCATGAAGGAAAGTCTATTTACACTATAACATTCAGGTTTGGATCATTCTCTCATAAGAAAATGCAAACTGCGTATTAACCATTATTTTAACGCATACAAGCAATTTTTACATGCTTTATGACAATTAGGGGCAAATGAGTCCTTATAGGCAAAATTGCTTTATTTCATTAAGGTAAGTCTATTTACACTATAAAATTCAGGTTTGGATCATTCTCTCATAAGAAAATGCAAACTGCATATTTACTATCATTTTCACGCAGACAAGCAGTTTTCACATGTTATACGACAATTAGGTGGAAATAAGTCCTTAAAGGCAAAATTGTTTTATTTCACAAAGGTAAGTCTATTTACACTATAACATTCAGGTTTGGATCATCTCTCATAAGAAAATACAAACTGCGTATTAACCATTATTTTAACGCATACAAGCAGTTTTTACATGCTTTATGACAATTAGGGGCAAATGAGTCCTTATAGGCAAAATTGCTTTATTTCATTAGGGTAAGTCTATTTACACTATAAAATTCAGGTTTGGATCATTCTCTCATAAGAAAATGCAAACTGCATATTTACTATCATTTTCACGCAGACAAGCAGTTTTCACATGATTTACGACAATTAGGTGGAAATAAGTCCTTAAAGGCAAAATTGTTTTATTTCACAAAGGTAAGTCTACTTTCACTATAACATTCAGGTTTGGATCATTCTCTCATAAGAAAATGCAAACTGCATATTAACCATTATTTTAACGCAGACAAGCAGTTTTTACATGCTTTATGACAATTAGGGGCAAATGAGTCTTTATAGGCAAAATTGCTTTATTTCATGAAGGAAAGTCTATTTACACTATAACATTCAGGTTTGGATCTTTCTCTCATAAGAAAATGCAAACTGCATATTAACCATTATTTAAACGCAGACAAGCAGTTTTTACATGCTTTACGACAATTAGGTGCAAATAAGTCTTTATAGGCAAAATTGCTTTATTTCATGAAGGTAAGTCTATTTACTCTATAACATTCAGGTTTGGATCATTCTCTTATACGAAAATGCAAAATGCATATTTACTATCATTTTCACGCATACAAGCAGTTTTTACATGCTTCACGACAATTGCGTGCAAATGAGTCCTTATAAACAAAATTGCTTTATTTTACAAAGGTAAGAATATTTTCACTATAACATTCAGGTTTGGATCATTCTCTCATAAGAAAATGCAAACTGCATATTAACAATTATTTTAACGCATACAAGCAGTTTTTACATGCTTTATGACAATTAGGGGCAATTGAGTCTTTATAGGCAAAATTGCTTTATTTCATAAAGGTAAGTCTATTAACACTATAACATTCAGGTTTGGATCATTCTCTCATAAGAAAATGCAAACTGCATATTTACTATCATTTTCACGCAGACAAGCAGTTTTCACATGTTTTACGACAATTAGGTGGAAATAAGTCCTTAAAGGCAAAATTGTTTTATTTTACAAAGGTAAGTCTATTTACACTATAACATTCAGGTTTGGATCATTCTCTCATAAGAAAATACAAACTGCGTATTAACCATTATTTTAACGAATACAAGCAGTTTTTACATGCTTTATGACAATTAGTGGCAAATGAGTCCTTATAGGCAAAATTGCTTTATTTCATTAAGGTAAGTTTATTTACACTATAAAATTCAGGTTTGGATCATTCTCTCATAAGAAAATGCAAACTGCATATTTACTATCATTTTCACGCAGACAAGCAGTTTTCACATGATTTACGACAATTAGGTGGAAATAAGTCCTTAAAGGCAAAATTGTTTTATTTCACAAAGGTAAGTCTACTTTCACTATAACATTCAGGTTTGGATCATTCTCTCATAAGAAAATGCAAACTGCATATTAACCATTATTTTAATGCAGACAAGCAGTTTTTACATGCTTCACGACAATTGCGTGCAAATAAGTCTTTAAAGTCAAAATTGTTTTATTTCACAAAGGTAAGTCTACTTTCACTATAACATTCAGGTTTGGATCATTCTCTCATAAGAAAATGCAAACTGCATATTAACCATTATTTTAACGTAGACAAGCAGTTTTTACATGCTTCACGACAATTGCGTTCAAATGAGTCCTTATAAGCAAAATTGCTTTATTTTACAAAGGTAAGTCTATTTACACAATAACATTCAGGTTTGGATCATTCTCTCATAAGAAAATGCAAACTGCATATTATCCATTATTTTAACGCATAAATGCAGTTTTTACAGGCTTTATGACAATTAGGGGCAAATGAGTCTTTATAGGCAAAATTGCTTTATTTCATGAAGGTAAATCTATTTACACTATAACATTCAGGTTTGGATCTTTCTCTCTTAAGAAAATGCAAACTGCATATTAGCCATTATTTTAACGCTGACAATCAGTTTTTACATGCTTTACGACAATTAGGTGCAAATGAGTCCTTATAGGCAAAAGTGCTTTATTTCATGAGGGTAAGTCTATTTACACTATAACATTCAGGTTTGGATCATTCTCTCATAAGAAAATGCAAACTGCATATTTACTATCATTTTCACGCAGACAAGCAGTTTTTACATGTTTTACGACAATTAGGTGGAAATAAATCCTTAAAGGCAAAATTGTTTTATTTCACAAAGGTAAGTCTACTTTCACTATAACATTCAGGTTTGGATCATCTTATAAGAAAATGCAAACTGCATATTAACCATTATTTTAACGCAGAGAAGCAGTTTTTACATGCTTCACGACAATTGCGTGCAAATGAGTCCTTATAGGCAAAATTGCGTTATTTTACAAAGGTAAGTCTATTTTCACTATAACATTCAGGTTTGGATCATTCTCTCATAAGAAAATGCAAACTGCGTATTAACCATTATTTTAACGCATACAAGCAGTTTTTACATGCTTTATGACAATTAGGGGCAAATGAGTCCTTATAGGCAAAATTGCTTTATTTCATTAAGGGAGGTCTATTTACACTATAAAATTCAGGTTTGGATCATTCTCTCATAAGAAAATGCAAACTGCATATTTACTATCATTTTCACGCAGACAAGCAGTTTTCACATGATTTACGACAATTAGGTGGAAATAAGTCCTTAAAGGCAAAATTGTTTTATTTCACAAAGGTAAGTCTACTTTCACTATAACATTCAGGTTTGGATCATTCTCTCATAAGAAAATACAAACTGCATATTAACCATTATTTTAACGCATACAAGCAGTTTTTACATGCTTTATGACAATTAGGGGCAAATGAGTCCTTATAAGCAAAATTGCTTTATTTCATTAAGGTAAGTCTATTTAGACTATAACATTCAGGTTTGGATCATTCTCGCATAAGAAAATGCAAACTGCATATTAACCATTATTTTAACGCTGACAAGCAGTTTTTACATGCTTTACGACAATTAGGTGCAAATGAGTCCTTATAGGCAAAAGTGCTTTATTTCATGAGGGTAAGTCTATTTACACTATAACATTCAGGTTTGGATCATTCTTTCATAAGAAAATGCAAACTGCATATTTACTATCATTTTCACGCAGACAAGCAGTTTTCACATGTTTTACGACAATTAGGTGGAAATAAGTCCTTAAAGGCAAAATTGTTTTATTTTACAAAGGTAAGTCTATTTACACTATAACATTCAGGTTTGGATCATTCTCTCATAAGAAAATGCAAACTGCATATTAACCATTATTTTAACGCATACAAGCAGTTTTTACATGCTTTATGACAATTAGGGGCAAATGAGTCCTTATAGGCAAAATTGCTTTATTTCATGAAGGTAAGTCTATTTACACTATAACATTCAGGTTTGGATCTTTCTCTCATAAGAAAATGGAAACTGCATATTTACTATCATTTTCACGCAGACAAGCAGTTTTTACATGCTTCACGACAATTGCGTGCAAATGAGTCCTTTTAGGCAAAATTGCTTTATTTTACAAAGGTAAGTCTATTTACACTATAACATTCAGGTTTGGATCATTCTCTCATAAGAAAATGCAAACTGCATATTAACCATTATTTTAACGCATACAAGCAGTTTTTACATGCTTTATGACAATTAGGGGCAAATGAGTCCTTATAGGCAAAATTGCTTTATTTTACAAAGGTAAGTTTACTTAAACTATAACATTCAGGTTTAGATCATTCTCTCATAAGAAAATGCAAACTGCATATTAACTATTATTTTAACGCATACAAGCAGTTTTTACAAGCTTTATGACAATTAGGTGCAAATAAGTCTTTATAGGCAAAATTGCTTTATTTCATGAGGGTAAGTCTAATTGCACTATAACACTCAGGTTTGGATCATTCTCTCATAAGAAAATGCAAACTGCATATTAACCATTATTTTAACGCAGACAAGCAGTTTTTACATGCTTCACGACAATTGCGTGCAAATGAGTCCTTATAGGCAAAATTGCGTTATTTTACAAAGGTAAGTCTATTTTCACTATAACATTCAGGTTTGGATCATTCTCTCATAAGAAAATGCAAACTGCGTATTAACCATTATTTTAACGCATACAAGCAATTTTTACATGCTTTATGACAATTAGGGGCAAATGAGTCCTTATAGGCAAAATTGCTTTATTTCATTAAGGTAAGTCTATTTACACTATAAAATTCAGGTTTGGATCATTCTCTCATAAGAAAATGCAAACTGCATATTTACTATCATTTTCACGCAGACAAGCAGTTTTCACATGTTATACGACAATTAGGTGGAAATAAGTCCTTAAAGGCAAAATTGTTTTATTTCACAAAGGTAAGTCTATTTACACTATAACATTCAGGTTTGGATCATCTCTCATAAGAAAATACAAACTGCGTATTAACCATTATTTTAACGCATACAAGCAGTTTTTACATGCTTTATGACAATTAGGGGCAAATGAGTCCTTATAGGCAAAATTGCTTTATTTCATTAAGGTAAGTCTATTTACACTATAAAATTCAGGTTTGGATCATTCTCTCATAAGAAAATGCAAACTGCATATTTACTATCATTTTCACGCAGACAAGCAGTTTTCACATGATTTACGACAATTAGGTGGAAATAAGTCCTTAAAGGCAAAATTGTTTTATTTCACAAAGGTAAGTCTACTTTCACTATAACATTCAGGTTTGGATCATTCTCTCATAAGAAAATGCAAACTGCATATTAACCATTATTTTAACGCAGACAAGCAGTTTTTACATGCTTTATGACAATTAGGGGCAAATGAGTCTTTATAGGCAAAATTGCTTTATTTCATGAAGGAAAGTCTATTTACACTATAACATTCAGGTTTGGATCTTTCTCTCATAAGAAAATGCAAACTGCATATTAACCATTATTTAAACGCAGACAAGCAGTTTTTACATGCTTTACGACAATTAGGTGCAAATAAGTCTTTATAGGCAAAATTGCTTTATTTCATGAAGGTAAGTTTATTTACTCTATAACATTCAGGTTTGGATCATTCTCTTATACGAAAATGCAAAATGCATATTTACTATCATTTTCACGCATACAAGCAGTTTTTACATGCTTCACGACAATTGCGTGCAAATGAGTCCTTATAAACAAAATTGCTTTATTTTACAAAGGTAAGAATATTTTCACTATAACATTCAGGTTTGGATCATTCTCTCATAAGAAAATGCAAACTGCATATTAACAATTATTTTAACGCATACAAGCAGTTTTTACATGCTTTATGACAATTAGGGGCAATTGAGTCTTTATAGGCAAAATTGCTTTATTTCATAAAGGTAAGTCTATTAACACTATAACATTCAGGTTTGGATCATTCTCTCATAAGAAAATGCAAACTGCATATTAACCATTATTTTAACGCTGACAAGCAGTTTTTACATGTTTTACGACAATTAGGTGCAAATGAGTCCTTATAGGCAAAAGTGCTTTATTTCATGAGGGTAAGTCTATTTACATTATAACATTCAGGTTTGGATCATTCTCTCATAAAAAAATGCAAACTGCATATTAACCATTATTTTAACGCAGACAAGCAGTTTTTACAAGCTTTATGACAATTAGGTGCAAATTAGTCCTTATAGGCAAAATTGCTTTATTTAATAAGGGTAAGTCTATTTACACTATAACATTCAGGTTTGGATCATTCTCTCATAAGAAAATGCAAACTGCATATTTACTATCATTTTAACGCATACAAGCAGTTATTACATGCTTTATGACAATTAGGTGCAAATGAGTCTTTATAGGCAAAATTGCCTTATTTCATGAGGGTTAGTCTATTTACACTATAACATTCAGGTTTGGATCATTCTCTCATAAGAAAATGCAAACTGCATATTAACCATTATTTTAACGCAGACAAGCAGTTTTTACATGCTTCACGACAATTGCGTGCAAATGAGTCCTTATAGGCAAAGTTGCTTTATTTTACAAAGGTAAGTCTATTTTCACTATAACATTCAGGTTTGGATCATTCTCTCATAAGAAAATGCAAACTGCATATTATACATTATTTTAACGCATACAAGCAGTTTTTACATGCTTTATGACATTTAGTGGCAAATGAGTCCTTATAGGCAAAATTGCTTTATTTCATGAAGGTAAGTCTATTTACACTATAACATTCAGGTTGGGATCATTCTCTCATAAGAAAATGTAAACTGCATATTAACCATTATTTTAACGCAGACAAGCGGTTTTTACATGCTTCACGACAATTGCGTGCAAATGAGTCCTTATAGGCAAAATTGCGTTATTTTACAAAGGTAAGTCTATTTTCACTATAACATTCAGGTTTGGATCGTTCTCTCATAAGAAAATGCAAACTGCATATTAACCATTATTTTAACGCATTCAAGCAGTTTTTACATGCTTTATGACAATTAGGGGCAAATGAGTCCTTATAAGCAAAATTGCTTTATTTCATTAAGGTAAGTCTATTTAGACTATAACATTCAGGTTTGGATCATTCTCTCATAAGAAAATGCAAACAGCATATTAACCATTATTTTAACGCTGACAAGCAGTTTTTACATGCTTTACGACAATTAGGTGCAAATGAGTCCTTATAGGCAAAAGTGCTTTATTTCATGAGGGTAAGTCTATTTACACTATAACATTCAGGTTTGGATCATTCTCTCATAAGAAAATGTAAATTGCATATTTACTATCATTTTCACGCAGACAAGCAGTTTTCACATGTTTTACGACAATTAGGTGGAAATAAGTCCTTAAAGGCAAAATTGTTTTATTTCACAAAGGTAAGTCTACTTTCACTATAACATTCAGGTTTGGATCATCTCATAAGAAAATGCAAACTGCATATTAACCATTATTTTAACGCAGACAAGCAGTTTTTACATGCTTCACGACAATTGCGTGCAAATGAGTCCTTATAGGCAAAATTGCTTTATTTTACAAAGGTAAGTCTATTTACACTATAACATTCAGGTTTGGATCATATTCTCATAAGAAAATGCAAACTGCATATTAACCATTATTTTAACGCATACAAGCTGTTTTTAAATGCTTTATGACAATTAGGTGCAAATGAGTCCTTATAGGCAAAATTGCTTTATTTCATGAAGGTAAGTCTATTTACACTATAACATTCAGGTTTGGATCGTTCTCTCATAAGAAAATGCAAACTGCATATTAACCATTATTTAAACGCAGACAAGCAGTTTTTACATGCTTTATGACAATTAGGGGCAAATGAGTCTTTATAGGCAAAATTGCTTTATTTCATGAAGGAAAGTCTATTTACACTATAACATTCAGGTTTGGATCTTTCTCTCATAAGAAAATGCAAACTGCATATTAACCATTATTTAAACGCAGACAAGCAGTTTTTACATGCTTTACGACAATTAGGTGCAAATAAGTTTTTATAGGCAAAATTGCTTTATTTCATGAAGGTAAGTCTATTTACTCTATAACATTCAGGTTTGGATCATTCTCTCATAAGAAAATGCAAAATGCATATTTACTATCATTTTCACGCATACAAGCAGTTTTTACATGCTTCACGACAATTGCGTGCAAATGAGTCCTTATAAACAAAATTGCTTTATTTTACAAAGGTAAGAATATTTTCACTATAACATTCAGGTTTGATTCTCTCATAAGAAAATACAAATTGCATATTAACAATTATTTTAACGCATACAAGCAGTTTTTACATGCTTTATGACAATTAGGGGCAATTGAGTCCTTATAGGCAAAATTGCTTTATTTCATAAAGGTAAGTCTATTTACACTATAACATTCAGGTTTGGATCATTCTCTCATAAGAAAATGCAAACTGCATATTAACCATTATTTTAACGCTGACAAGCAGTTTTTACATGTTTTACGACAATTAGGTGCAAATGAGTCCTTATAGGCAAAAGTGCTTTATATCATGAGGGTAAGTCTATTTACACTATAACATTCAGGTTTGGATCATTCTCTCATAAGAAAATGCAAACTGCATATTAACCATTATTTTAACGCAGACAAGCAGTTTTTACAAGCTTTATGACAATTAGGTGCAAATTAGTCCTTATAGGTAAAATTGCTTTATTTAATAAGGGTAAGTCTATTTACACTATAACATTAGGGTTTGGATCATTCTCTCATAAGAAAATGCAAACTGCATATTTACTATCATTTTAACGCATACAAGCAGTTATTACATGCTTTATGACAATTAGGTGCAAATGAGTCTTTATAGGCAAAATTGCCTTATTTCATGAGGGTTAGTCTATTTACACTATAACATTCAGGTTTGGATCATTCTCTCATAAGAAAATGCAAACTGCATATTAACCATTATTTTAACGCAGACAAGCAGTTTTTACATGCTTCACGACAATTGCGTGCAAATGAGTCCTTATAGGCAAAGTTGCTTTATTTTACAAAGGTAAGTCTATTTTCACTATAACATTCAGGTTTGGATCATTCTCTCATAAGAAAATGCAAACTGCATATTATACATTATTTTAACGCATACAAGCAGTTTTTACATGCTTTATGACAATTAGGGGCAAATGAGTCCTTATAGGCAAAATTGCTTTATTTCATGAAGGCAAGTCTATTTACACTATAACATTCAGGTTTGGATCGTTCTCTCATAAGAAAATGCAAACTGCATATTAACCATTATTTAAACGCAGACAAGCAGTTTTTACATGCTTTATGACAATTAGGGGCAAATGAGTCTTTATAGGCAAAATTGCTTTATTTCATGAAGGAAAGTCTATTTACACTATAACATTCAGGTTTGGATCTTTCTCTCATAAGAAAATGCAAACTGCATATTAACCATTATTTAAACGCAGACAAGCAGTTTTTACATGCTTTACGACAATTAGGTGCAAATAAGTTTTTATAGGCAAAATTGCTTTATTTCATGAAGGTAAGTCTATTTACTCTATAACATTCAGGTTTGGATCATTCTCTCATAAGAAAATGCAAAATGCATATTTACTATCATTTTCACGCATACAAGCAGTTTTTACATGCTTCACGACAATTGCGTGCAAATGAGTCCTTATAAACAAAATTGCTTTATTTTACAAAGGTAAGAATATTTTCACTATAACATTCAGGTTTGATTCTCTCATAAGAAAATACAAATTGCATATTAACAATTATTTTAACGCATACAAGCAGTTTTTACATGCTTTATGACAATTAGGGGCAATTGAGTCCTTATAGGCAAAATTGCTTTATTTCATAAAGGTAAGTCTATTTACACTATAACATTCAGGTTTGGATCATTCTCTCATAAGAAAATGCAAACTGCATATTAACCATTATTTTAACGCTGACAAGCAGTTTTTACATGTTTTACGACAATTAGGTGCAAATGAGTCCTTATAGGCAAAAGTGCTTTATATCATGAGGGTAAGTCTATTTACACTATAACATTCAGGTTTGGATCATTCTCTCATAAGAAAATGCAAACTGCATATTAACCATTATTTTAACGCAGACAAGCAGTTTTTACAAGCTTTATGACAATTAGGTGCAAATTAGTCCTTATAGGTAAAATTGCTTTATTTAATAAGGGTAAGTCTATTTACACTATAACATTAGGGTTTGGATCATTCTCTCATAAGAAAATGCAAACTGCATATTTACTATCATTTTAACGCATACAAGCAGTTATTACATGCTTTATGACAATTAGGTGCAAATGAGTCTTTATAGGCAAAATTGCCTTATTTCATGAGGGTTAGTCTATTTACACTATAACATTCAGGTTTGGATCATTCTCTCATAAGAAAATGCAAACTGCATATTAACCATTATTTTAACGCAGACAAGCAGTTTTTACATGCTTCACGACAATTGCGTGCAAATGAGTCCTTATAGGCAAAGTTGCTTTATTTTACAAAGGTAAGTCTATTTTCACTATAACATTCAGGTTTGGATCATTCTCTCATAAGAAAATGCAAACTGCATATTATACATTATTTTAACGCATACAAGCAGTTTTTACATGCTTTATGACAATTAGGGGCAAATGAGTCCTTATAGGCAAAATTGCTTTATTTCATGAAGGCAAGTCTATTTACACTATAACATTCAGGTTTGGATCATTCTCTCATAAGAAAATGTAAACTGCATATTAACCATTATTTTAACGCAGACAAGCAGTTTTTACATGCTTCACGACAATTGCGTGCAAATGAGTCCTTATAGGCAAAATTGCGTTATTTTACAAAGGTAAGTCTATTTTCACTATAACATTCAGGTTTGGATCGTTCTCTCATAAGAAAATGCAAACTGCATATTAACCATTATTTTAACGCATACAAGCAGTTTTTACATGCTTTATGACAATTAGGGGCAAATGAGTCCTTATAAGCAAAATTGCTTTAATTCATTAAGGTAAGTCTATTTAGACTATAACATTCAGGTTTGGATCATTCTCTCATTAGAAACTGCAAACAGCATATTAACCATTATTTTAACGCTGACAAGCAGTTTTTACATGCTTTACGACAATTAGGTGCAAATGAGTCCTTATAGGCAAAGGTGCTTTATTTCATGAGGGTAAGTCTATTTACACTATAACATTCAGGTTTGGATCATTCTCTCATAAGAAAATGTAAATTGCATATTTACTATCATTTTCACGCAGACAAGCAGTTTTCACATGTTTTACGACAATTAGGTGGAAATAAGTCCTTAAAGGCAAAATTGTTCTATTTCACAAAGGTAAGTCTACTTTCACTATAACATTCAGGTTTGGATCATCTCATAAGAAAATGCAAACTGCATATTAACCATTATTTTAACGCAGACAAGCAGTTTTTACATGCTTCACGACAATTGCGTGCAAATGAGTCCTTATAGGCAAAATTGCTTTATTTTACAAAGGTTAGTCTATTTACACTATAACATTCAGGTTTGGATCATTCTCTCATAAGAAAATGCAAACTGCATATTAACCATTATTTTAACGCATACAAGCTGTGTTTAAATGCTTTATGACAATTAGGTGCAAATGAGTCCTTATAGGCAAAATTGCTTTATTTCATGAAGGTAAGTCTATTTACACTATAACATTCAGGTTTGGATCGTTCTCTCATAAGAAAATGCAAACTGCATATTAACCATTATTTTAACGCATACAAGCAGTTTTTACATGCTTTATGACAATTAGGGGCAAATGAGTCCTTATAGGCAAAATTAATTTATTTCATGAAGGTAAGTCTATTTATACTATAACATTCAGGTTTGGATCATTCTCTCATAAGAAAATGCAAACTGCATATTAACCATTATTTAAACGCAGACAAGCAGTTTTTTCATGCTTTACGACAATTAGATGCAAATGAGTCTTTATAGGCAAAATTGCTTTATTTCATGATGGTAAGTCTATTTACACTATAACATTCAGGTTTGGATCATTCTCTCATAAGAAAATGCAAACTGCATATTTACTATCATTTTGACGCAGCCAAGCAGTTTTTACATGCTTCACGACAATTGCGTGCAAATGAGTCCTTATAGGCAAAATTGCTTTATTTTACAAAGGTAAGAATATTTTCACTATAACATTCAGGTTTGGATCATTCTCTCATAAGAAAATGCAAACTGCATATTAACAATTATTTTAACGCATACAAGCAGTTTTTACAAGCTTTATGACAATTAGGTGCAAATAAGTCTTTATAGGCAAAATTGCTTTATTTCATGAGGGTAAGTCTAATTGCACTATAACACTCAGGTTTGGATCATTCTCTCATAAGAAAATGCAAACTGCATATTAACCATTATTTTAACGCAGACAAGCAGTTTTTACATGCTTCACGACAATTGCGTGCAAATGAGTCCTTATAGGCAAAATTGCGTTATTTTACAAAGGTAAGTCTATTTTCACTATAACATTCAGGTTTGGATCATTCTCTCATAAGAAAATGCAAACTGCGTATTAACCATTATTTTAACGCATACAAGCAATTTTTACATGCTTTATGACAATTAGGGGCAAATGAGTCCTTATAGGCAAAATTGCTTTATTTCATTAAGGTAAGTCTATTTACACTATAAAATTCAGGTTTGGATCATTCTCTCATAAGAAAATGCAAACTGCATATTTACTATCATTTTCACGCAGACAAGCAGTTTTCACATGTTATACGACAATTAGGTGGAAATAAGTCCTTAAAGGCAAAATTGTTTTATTTCACAAAGGTAAGTCTATTTACACTATAACATTCAGGTTTGGATCATCTCTCATAAGAAAATACAAACTGCGTATTAACCATTATTTTAACGCATACAAGCAGTTTTTACATGCTTTATGACAATTAGGGGCAAATGAGTCCTTATAGGCAAAATTGCTTTATTTTACAAAGGTAAGAATATTTTCACTATAACATTCAGGTTTGGATCATTCTCTCATAAGAAAATGCAAACTGCATATTAACAATTATTTTAACGCATACAAGCAGTTTTTACAAGCTTTATGACAATTAGGTGCAAATAAGTCTTTATAGGCAAAATTGCTTTATTTCATTAAGGTAAGTCTATTTACACTATAAAATTCAGGTTTGGATCATTCTCTCATAAGAAAATGCAAACTGCATATTAACTATTATTTTAACGCATACAAGCAGTTTTTACAAGCTTTATGACAATTAGGTGCAAATGAGTCCTTATAGGCAAAATTGCGTTATTTCACAAAGGTAAGTCTATTTACACTATAACATTCAGGTTTGGATCATTCTCTCATAAGAAAATACAAACTGCGTATTAACCATTATTTTAACGCATACAACCAGTTTTTACAAGCTTTATGACAATTAGGTGCAAATGAGTCCTTATAGGCAAAATTGCTTTATTTCATTAAGGTAGGTCTATTTACACTATAAAATTCAGGTTTGGATCATTCTCTCATAAGAAAATGCAAACTGCATATTTACTATCATTTTAACGCAGACAAGCAGTTTTCACATGATTTACGACAATTAGGTGGAAATAAGTCCTTAAAGGCAAAATTGTTTTATTTCACAAAGGTAAGTCTACTTTCACTATAACATTCAGGTTTGGATCATCTCTCATAAGAAAATACAAACTGCGTATTAACCATTATTTTAACGCATACAAGCAGTTTTTACATGCTTTATGACAATTAGGGGCAAATGAGTCCTTATAGGCAAAATTGCTTTATTTCATTAGGGTAAGTCTATTTACACTATAAAATTCAGGTTTGGATCATTCTCTCATAAGAAAATGCAAACTGCATATTTACTATCATTTTCACGCAGACAAGCAGTTTTCACATGATTTACGACAATTAGGTGGAAATAAGTCCTTAAAGGCAAAATTGTTTTATTTCACAAAGGTAAGTCTACTTTCACTATAACATTCAGCTTTGGATCATTCTCTCATAAGAAAATGCAAACTGCATATTAACCATTATTTTAACGCAGACAAGCAGTTTTTACATGCTTTATGACAATTAGGGGCAAATGAGTCTTTATAGGCAAAATTGCTTTATTTCATGAAGGAAAGTCTATTTACACTATAACATTCAGGTTTGGATCTTTCTCTCATAAGAAAATGCAAACTGCATATTAACCATTATTTAAACGCAGACAAGCAGTTTTTACATGCTTTACGACAATTAGGTGCAAATAAGTCTTTATAGGCAAAATTGCTTTATTTCATGAAGGTAAGTCTATTTACTCTATAACATTCAGGTTTGGATCATTCTCTTATACGAAAATGCAAAATGCATATTTACTATCATTTTCACGCATACAAGCAGTTTTTACATGCTTCACGACAATTGCGTGCAAATGAGTCCTTATAAACAAAATTGCTTTATTTTACAAAGGTAAGAATATTTTCACTATAACATTCAGGTTTGGATCATTCTCTCATAAGAAAATGCAAACTGCATATTAACAATTATTTTAACGCATACAAGCAGTTTTTACATGCTTTATGACAATTAGGGGCAATTGAGTCTTTATAGGCAAAATTGCTTTATTTCATAAAGGTAAGTCTATTAACACTATAACATTCAGGTTTGGATCATTCTCTCATAAGAAAATGCAAACTGCATATTAACCATTATTTTAACGCTGACAAGCAGTTTTTACATGTTTTACGACAATTAGGTGCAAATGAGTCCTTATAGGCAAAAGTGCTTTATTTCATGAGGGTAAGTCTATTTACATTATAACATTCAGGTTTGGATCATTCTCTCATAAGAAAATGCAAACTGCATATTAACCATTATTTTAACGCAGACAAGCAGTTTTTACAAGCTTTATGACAATTAGGTGCAAATTAGTCCTTATAGGCAAAATTGCTTTATTTAATAAGGGTAAGTCTATTTACACTATAACATTCAGGTTTGGATCATTCTCTCATAAGAAAATGCAAACTGCATATCTACTATCATTTTAACGCATACAAGCAGTTATTACATGCTTTATGACAATTAGGTGCAAATGAGTCTTTATAGGCAAAATTGCCTTATTTCATGAGGGTTAGTCTATTTACACTATAACATTCAGGTTTGGATCATTCTCTCATAAGAAAATGCAAACTGCATATTAACCATTATTTTAACGCAGACAAGCAGTTTTTACATGCTTCACGACAATTGCGTGCAAATGAGTCCTTATAGGCAAAGTTGCTTTATTTTACAAAGGTAAGTCTATTTTCACTATAACATTCAGGTTTGGATCATTCTCTCATAAGAAAATGCAAACTGCATATTAACCATTATTTTAACGCTGACAAGCAGTTTTTACATGTTTTACGACAATTAGGTGCAAATGAGTCCTTATAGGCAAAAGTGCTTTATTTCATGAGGGTAAGTCTATTTACACTATAACATTCAGGTTTGGATCATTCTCTCATAAGAAAATGCAAACTGCATATTAACCATTATTTTAACGCAGACAAGCAGTTTTTACAAGCTTTATGACAATTAGGTGCAAATTAGTCCTTATAGGCAAAATTGCTTTATTTAATAAGGGTAAGTCTATTTACACTATAACATTCAGGTTTGGATCATTCTCTCATAAGAAAATGCAAACTGCATATTTACTATCATTTTAACGCATACAAGCAGTTATTACATGCTTTATGACAATTAGGTGCAAATGAGTCTTTATAGGCAAAATTGCCTTATTTCATGAGGGTTAGTCTATTTACACTATAACATTCAGGTTTGGATCATTCTCTCATAAGAAAATGCAAACTGCATATTAACCATTATTTTAACGCAGACAAGCAGTTTTTACATGCTTCACGACAATTGCGTGCAAATGAGTCCTTATAGGCAAAGTTGCTTTATTTCACAAAGGTAAGTCTACTTTCACTATAACATTCAGGTTTGGATCATTCTCTCATAAGAAAATGCAAACTGCATATTTACTATCATTTTCACGCAGACAAGCAGTTTTTACATGCTTCACGACAATTGCGTGCAAATGAGTCCTTTTAGGCAAAATTGCTTTATTTTACAAAGGTAAGTTTACATAAACTATAACATTCAGGTTTAGATCATTCTCTCATAAGAAAATGCAAACTGCATATTAACTATTATTTTAACGCATACAAGCAGTTTTTACAAGCTTTATGACAATTAGGGGCAAATGAGTCCTTATAGGCAAAATTGCTTTATTTCATTAGGGTAAGTCTATTTACACTATAAAATTCAGGTTTGGATCATTCTCTCATAAGAAAATGCAAACTGCATATTTACTATCATTTTCACGCAGACAAGCAGTTTTCACATGATTTACGACAATTAGGTGGAAATAAGTCCTTAAAGGCAAAATTGTTTTATTTCACAAAGGTAAGTCTACTTTCACTATAACATTCAGCTTTGGATCATTCTCTCATAAGAAAATGCAAACTGCATATTAACCATTATTTTAACGCAGACAAGCAGTTTTTACATGCTTTATGACAATTAGGGGCAAATGAGTCTTTATAGGCAAAATTGCTTTATTTCATGAAGGAAAGTCTATTTACACTATAACATTCAGGTTTGGATCTTTCTCTCATAAGAAAATGCAAACTGCATATTAACCATTATTTAAACGCAGACAAGCAGTTTTTACATGCTTTACGACAATTAGGTGCAAATAAGTCTTTATAGGCAAAATTGCTTTATTTCATGAAGGTAAGTCTATTTACTCTATAACATTCAGGTTTGGATCATTCTCTTATACGAAAATGCAAAATGCATATTTACTATCATTTTCACGCATACAAGCAGTTTTTACATGCTTCACGACAATTGCGTGCAAATGAGTCCTTATAAACAAAATTGCTTTATTTTACAAAGGTAAGAATATTTTCACTATAACATTCAGGTTTGGATCATTCTCTCATAAGAAAATGCAAACTGCATATTAACAATTATTTTAACGCATACAAGCAGTTTTTACATGCTTTATGACAATTAGGGGCAATTGAGTCTTTATAGGCAAAATTGCTTTATTTCATAAAGGTAAGTCTATTAACACTATAACATTCAGGTTTGGATCATTCTCTCATAAGAAAATGCAAACTGCATATTAACCATTATTTTAACGCTGACAAGCAGTTTTTACATGTTTTACGACAATTAGGTGCAAATGAGTCCTTATAGGCAAAAGTGCTTTATTTCATGAGGGTAAGTCTATTTACATTATAACATTCAGGTTTGGATCATTCTCTCATAAGAAAATGCAAACTGCATATTAACCATTATTTTAACGCAGACAAGCAGTTTTTACAAGCTTTATGACAATTAGGTGCAAATTAGTCCTTATAGGCAAAATTGCTTTATTTAATAAGGGTAAGTCTATTTACACTATAACATTCAGGTTTGGATCATTCTCTCATAAGAAAATGCAAACTGCATATCTACTATCATTTTAACGCATACAAGCAGTTATTACATGCTTTATGACAATTAGGTGCAAATGAGTCTTTATAGGCAAAATTGCCTTATTTCATGAGGGTTAGTCTATTTACACTATAACATTCAGGTTTGGATCATTCTCTCATAAGAAAATGCAAACTGCATATTAACCATTATTTTAACGCAGACAAGCAGTTTTTACATGCTTCACGACAATTGCGTGCAAATGAGTCCTTATAGGCAAAGTTGCTTTATTTTACAAAGGTAAGTCTATTTTCACTATAACATTCAGGTTTGGATCATTCTCTCATAAGAAAATGCAAACTGCATATTAACCATTATTTTAACGCTGACAAGCAGTTTTTACATGTTTTACGACAATTAGGTGCAAATGAGTCCTTATAGGCAAAAGTGCTTTATTTCATGAGGGTAAGTCTATTTACACTATAACATTCAGGTTTGGATCATTCTCTCATAAGAAAATGCAAACTGCATATTAACCATTATTTTAACGCAGACAAGCAGTTTTTACAAGCTTTATGACAATTAGGTGCAAATTAGTCCTTATAGGCAAAATTGCTTTATTTAATAAGGGTAAGTCTATTTACACTATAACATTCAGGTTTGGATCATTCTCTCATAAGAAAATGCAAACTGCATATTTACTATCATTTTAACGCATACAAGCAGTTATTACATGCTTTATGACAATTAGGTGCAAATGAGTCTTTATAGGCAAAATTGCCTTATTTCATGAGGGTTAGTCTATTTACACTATAACATTCAGGTTTGGATCATTCTCTCATAAGAAAATGCAAACTGCATATTAACCATTATTTTAACGCAGACAAGCAGTTTTTACATGCTTCACGACAATTGCGTGCAAATGAGTCCTTATAGGCAAAGTTGCTTTATTTCACAAAGGTAAGTCTACTTTCACTATAACATTCAGGTTTGGATCATTCTCTCATAAGAAAATGCAAACTGCATATTTACTATCATTTTCACGCAGACAAGCAGTTTTTACATGCTTCACGACAATTGCGTGCAAATGAGTCCTTTTAGGCAAAATTGCTTTATTTTACAAAGGTAAGTTTACATAAACTATAACATTCAGGTTTAGATCATTCTCTCATAAGAAAATGCAAACTGCATATTAACTATTATTTTAACGCATACAAGCAGTTTTTACAAGCTTTATGACAATTAGGTGCAAATGAGTCTTTATAGGCAAAATTGCTTTATTTCATGAGGGTAAGTCTATTTGCACTATAACACTCAGGTTTGGATCATTCTCTCATAAGAAAATGCAAACTGCATATTAACCATTATTTTAACGCAGACAAGCAGTTTTTACATGTTTTACGACAATTAGGTGCAAATGAGTCCTTATAGGCAAAATTGCTTTATTTCATTAAGGTAAGTCTATTTACACTATAAAATTCAGGTTTGGATCATTCTCTCATAAGAAAATGCAAACTGCATATTAACTATTATTTTAACGCATACAAGCAGTTTTTACAAGCTTTATGACAATTAGGTGCAAATGAGTCCTTATAGGCAAAATTGCGTTATTTCACAAAGGTAAGTCTATTTACACTATAACATTCAGGTTTGGATCATTCTCTCATAAGAAAATACAAACTGCGTATTAACCATTATTTTAACGCATACAACCAGTTTTTACAAGCTTTATGACAATTAGGTGCAAATGAGTCCTTATAGGCAAAATTGCTTTATTTCATTAAGGTAAGTCTATTTACACTATAAAATTCAGGTTTGGATCATTCTCTCATAAGAAAATGCAAACTGCATATTTACTATCATTTTAACGCAGACAAGCAGTTTTCACATGATTTACGACAATTAGGTGGAAATAAGTCCTTAAAGGCAAAATTGTTTTATTTCACAAAGGTAAGTCTACTTTCACTATAACATTCAGGTTTGGATCATTCTCTCATAAGAAAATGCAAACTGCATATTAACCATTATTTTAACGCAGACAAGCAGTTTTTACATGCTTTATGACAATTAGGGGCAAATGAGTCTTTATAGGCAAAATTGCTTTATTTCATGAAGGAAAGTCTATTTACACTATAACATTCAGGTTTGGATCTTTCTCTCATAAGAAAATGCAAACTGCATATTAACCATTATTTAAACGCAGACAAGCAGTTTTTACATGCTTTACGACAATTAGGTGCAAATAAGTCTTTATAGGCAAAATTGCTTTATTTCATGAAGGTAAGTCTATTTACTCTATAACATTCAGGTTTGGATCATTCTCTCATACGAAAATGCAAAATGCATATTTACTATCATTTTCACGCATACAAGCAGTTTTTACATGCTTCACGACAATTGCGTGCAAATGAGTCCTTATAAACAAAATTGCTTTATTTTACAAAGGTAAGAATATTTTCACTATAACATTCAGGTTTGGATCATTCTCTCATAAGAAAATGCAAACTGCATATTAACAATTATTTTAACGCATACAAGCAGATTTTACATGCTTTATGACAATTAGGGGCAATTGAGTCCTTATAGGCAAAATTGCTTTATTTCATAAAGGTAAGTCTATTTACACTATAACATTCAGGTTTGGATCATTCTCTCATAAGAAAATGCAAACTGCATATTAACCATTATTTTAACGCTGACAAGCAGTTTTTACATGTTTTACGACAATTAGGTGCAAATGAGTCCTTATAGGCAAAAGTGCTTTATTTCATGAGGGTAAGTCTATTTACACTATAACATTCAGGTTTGGATCATTCTCTCATAAGAAAATGCAAACTGCATATTAACCATTATTTTAACGCAGACAAGCAGTTTTTACAAGCTTTATGACAATTAGGTGCAAATTAGTCCTTATAGGCAAAATTGCTTTATTTAATAAGGGTAAGTCTATTTACACTATAACATTCAGGTTTGGATCATTCTCTCATAAGAAAATGCAAACTGCATATTTACTATCATTTTAACGCATACAAGCAGTTATTACATGCTTTATGACAATTAGGTGCAAATGAGTCTTTATAGGCAAAATTGCCTTATTTCATGAGGGTTAGTCTATTTACACTATAACATTCAGGTTTGGATCATTCTCTCATAAGAAAATGCAAACTGCATATTAACCATTATTTTAACGCAGACAAGCAGTTTTTACATGCTTCACGACAATTGCGTGCAAATGAGTCCTTATAGGCAAAGTTGCTTTATTTCACAAAGGTAAGTCTACTTTCACTATAACATTCAGGTTTGGATCATTCTCTCATAAGAAAATGCAAACTGCATATTAACCATTATTTTAACGCATACAAGCAGTTTTTACATGCTTTATGACAATTAGGGGCAAATGAGTCCTTATAAGCAAAATTGCTTTATTTCATTAAGGTAAGTCTATTTAGACTATAACATTCAGGTTTGGATCATTCTCGCATAAGAAAATGCAAACTGCATATTAACCATTATTTTAACGCTGACAAGCAGTTTTTACATGCTTTACGACAATTAGGTGCAAATGAGTCCTTATAGGCAAAAGTGCTTTATTTCATGAGGGTAAGTCTATTTACACTATAACATTCAGGTTTGGATCATTCTCTCATAAGAAAATGCAAACTGCATATTTACTATCATTTTCACGCAGACAAGCAGTTTTCACATGTTTTACGACAATTAGGTGGAAATAAGTCCTTAAAGGCAAAATTGTTTTATTTCACAAAGGTAAGTCTACTTTCACTATAACATTCAGGTTTGGATCTTCTTATAAGAAAATGCAAACTGCATATTAACCATTATTTTAACGCAGAGAAGCAGTTTTTACATGCTTCACGACAATTGCGTGCAAATGAGTCCTTATAGGCAAAATTGCTTTATTTTACAAAGGTAAGTCTATTTACACTATAACATTCAGGTTTGGATCATTCTCTCATAAGAAAATGCAAACTGCATATTAACCATTATTTTAACGCATACAAGCAGTTTTTAAATTCTTTATGACAATTAGGGGCAAATGAGTCCTTATAGGCAAAATTGCTTTATTTCATGAAGGTAAGTCTATTTACACTATAACATTCAGGTTTGGATCTTTCTCTCATAAGAAAATGCAAACTTCATATTTACTATCATTTTCACGCAGACAAGCAGTTTTTACATGCTTCACGACAATTGCGTGCAAATGAGTCCTTTTAGGCAAAATTGCTTTATTTTACAAAGGTAAGTCTATTTACACTATAACATTCAGGTTTAGATCATTCTCTCATAAGAAAATGCAAACTGCATATTAACTATTATTTTAACGCATACAAGCAGTTTTTACAAGCTTTATGACAATTAGGTGCAAATGAGTCTTTATAGGCAAAATTGCTTTATTTCATGAGGGTAAGTCTAATTGCACTATAACACTCAGGTTTGGATCATTCTCTCATAAGAAAATGCAAACTGCATATTAACCATTATTTTAACGCAGACAAGCAGTTTTTACATGCTTCACGACAATTGCGTGCAAATGAGTCCTTATAGGCAAAATTGCGTTATTTTACAAAGGTAAGTCTATTTTCACTATAACATTCAGGTTTGGATCATTCTCTCATAAGAAAATGCAAACTGCGTATTAACCATTATTTTAACGCATACAAACAGTTTTTACATGCTTTATGACAATTAGGGGCAAATGAGTCCTTATAGGCAAAATTGCTTTATTTCATTAAGGTAAGTCTATTTACACTATAAAATTCAGGTTTGGATCATTCTCTTATAAGAAAATGCAAACTGCATATTTACTATCAATTTCACGCAGACAAGCAGTTTTCACATGTTATACGACAATTAGGTGGAAATAAGTCCTTAAAGGCAAAATTGTTTTATTTCACAAAGGTAAGTCTATTTACACTATAACATTCAGGTTTGGATCATTCTCTCATAAGAAAATACAAACTGCGTATTAACCATTATTTTAACGCATACAAGCAGTTTTTACATGCTTTATGACAATTAGGGGCAAATGAGTCCTTATAGGCAAAATTGCTTTATTTCATTAAGGTAAGTCTATTTACACTATAAAATTCAGGTTTGGATCATTCTCTCATAAGAAAATGCAAACTGCATATTTACTATCATTTTCACGCAGACAAGCAGTTTTCACATGATTTACGACAATTAGGTGGAAATAAGTCCTTAAAGGCAAAATTGTTTTATTTCACAAAGGTAAGTCTACTTTCACTATAACATTCAGGTTTGGATCATTCTCTCATAAGAAAATGCAAACTGCATATTAACCATTATTTTAACGCAGACAAGCAGTTTTTACATGCTTTATGACAATTAGGGGCAAATGAGTCTTTATAGGCAAAATTGCTTTATTTCATGAAGGAAAGTCTATTTACACTATAACATTCAGGTTTGGATCTTTCTCTCATAAGAAAATGCAAACTGCATATTAACCATTTTTTAAACGCAGACAAGCAGTTTTTACATGCTTTACGACAATTAGGTGCAAATAAGTCTTTATAGGCAAAATTGCTTTATTTCATGAAGGTAAGTCTATTTACTCTATAACATTCAGGTTTGGATCATTCTCTTATACGAAAATGCAAAATGCATATTTACTATCATTTTCACGCATACAAGCAGTTTTTACATGCTTCACGACAATTGCGTGCAAATGAGTCCTTATAAACAAAATTGCTTTATTTCATAAAGGTAAGTCTATTAACACTATAACATTCAGGTTTGGATCATTCTCTCATAAGAAAATGCAAACTGCATATTAACCATTATTTTAACGCTGACAAGCAGTTTTTACATGTTTTACGACAATTAGGTGCAAATGAGTCCTTATAGGCATAAGTGCTTTATTTCATGAGGGTAAGTCTATTTACATTATAACATTTAGGTTTGGATCATTCTCTCATAAGAAAATGCAAACTGCATATTAACCATTATTTTAACGCAGACAAGCAGTTTTTACAAGCTTTATGACAATTAGGTGCAAATTAGTCCTTATAGGCAAAATTGCTTTATTTAATAAGGGTAAGTCTATTTACACTATAACATTCAGGTTTGGATCATTCTCTCATAAGAAAATGCAAACTGCATATTTACTATCATTTTAACGCATACAAGCAGTTATTACATGCTTTATGACAATTAGGTGCAAATGAGTCTTTATAGGCAAAATTGCCTTATTTCATGAGGGTTAGTCTATTTACACTATCGCATTCAGGTTTGGATCATTCTCTCATAAGAAAATGCAAACTGCATATTAACCATTATTTAAACGCAGACAAGCAGTTTTTTCATGCTTTACGACAATTAGATGCAAATGAGTCTTTATAGGCAAAATTGCTTTATTTCATGAGGGTAAGTCTATTTACACTATAACATTCAGGTTTGGATCATTCTCTCATAAGAAAATGCAAACTGCATATTTACTATCATTTTGACGCAGCCAAGCAGTTTTTACATGCTTCACGACAATTGCGTGCAAATGAGTCCTTATAGGCAAAATTGCTTTATTTTACAAAGGTAAGAATATTTTCACTATAACATTCAGGTTTGGATCATTCTCTCATAAGAAAATGCAAACTGCATATTAACAATTATTTTAACGCATACAAGCAGTTTTTACAAGCTTTATGACAATTAGGTGCAAATAAGTCTTTATAGGCAAAATTGCTTTATTTCATGAGGGTAAGTCTAATTGCACTATAACACTCAGGTTTGGATCATTCTCTCATAAGAAAATGCAAACTGCATATTAACCATTATTTTAACGCAGACAAGCAGTTTTTACATGCTTCACGACAATTGCGTGCAAATGAGTCCTTATAGGCAAAATTGCGTTATTTTACAAAGGTAAGTCTATTTTCACTATAACATTCAGGTTTGGATCATTCTCTCATAAGAAAATGCAAACTGCGTATTAACCATTATTTTAACGCATACAAGCAATTTTTACATGCTTTATGACAATTAGGGGCAAATGAGTCCTTATAGGCAAAATTGCTTTATTTCATTAAGGTAAGTCTATTTACACTATAAAATTCAGGTTTGGATCATTCTCTCATAAGAAAATGCAAACTGCATATTTACTATCATTTTCACGCAGACAAGCAGTTTTCACATGTTATACGACAATTAGGTGGAAATAAGTCCTTAAAGGCAAAATTGTTTTATTTCACAAAGGTAAGTCTATTTACACTATAACATTCAGGTTTGGATCATCTCTCATAAGAAAATACAAACTGCGTATTAACCATTATTTTAACGCATACAAGCAGTTTTTACATGCTTTATGACAATTAGGGGCAAATGAGTCCTTATAGGCAAAATTGCTTTATTTTACAAAGGTAAGAATATTTTCACTATAACATTCAGGTTTGGATCATTCTCTCATAAGAAAATGCAAACTGCATATTAACAATTATTTTAACGCATACAAGCAGTTTTTACAAGCTTTATGACAATTAGGTGCAAATAAGTCTTTATAGGCAAAATTGCTTTATTTCATTAAGGTAAGTCTATTTACACTATAAAATTCAGGTTTGGATCATTCTCTCATAAGAAAATGCAAACTGCATATTAACTATTATTTTAACGCATACAAGCAGTTTTTACAAGCTTTATGACAATTAGGTGCAAATGAGTCCTTATAGGCAAAATTGCGTTATTTCACAAAGGTAAGTCTATTTACACTATAACATTCAGGTTTGGATCATTCTCTCATAAGAAAATACAAACTGCGTATTAACCATTATTTTAACGCATACAACCAGTTTTTACAAGCTTTATGACAATTAGGTGCAAATGAGTCCTTATAGGCAAAATTGCTTTATTTCATTAAGGTAAGTCTATTTACACTATAAAATTCAGGTTTGGATCATTCTCTCATAAGAAAATGCAAACTGCATATTTACTATCATTTTAACGCAGACAAGCAGTTTTCACATGATTTACGACAATTAGGTGGAAATAAGTCCTTAAAGGCAAAATTGTTTTATTTCACAAAGGTAAGTCTACTTTCACTATAACATTCAGGTTTGGATCATCTCTCATAAGAAAATACAAACTGCGTATTAACCATTATTTTAACGCATACAAGCAGTTTTTACATGCTTTATGACAATTAGGGGCAAATGAGTCCTTATAGGCAAAATTGCTTTATTTCATTAGGGTAAGTCTATTTACACTATAAAATTCAGGTTTGGATCATTCTCTCATAAGAAAATGCAAACTGCATATTTACTATCATTTTCACGCAGACAAGCAGTTTTCACATGATTTACGACAATTAGGTGGAAATAAGTCCTTAAAGGCAAAATTGTTTTATTTCACAAAGGTAAGTCTACTTTCACTATAACATTCAGCTTTGGATCATTCTCTCATAAGAAAATGCAAACTGCATATTAACCATTATTTTAACGCAGACAAGCAGTTTTTACATGCTTTATGACAATTAGGGGCAAATGAGTCTTTATAGGCAAAATTGCTTTATTTCATGAAGGAAAGTCTATTTACACTATAACATTCAGGTTTGGATCTTTCTCTCATAAGAAAATGCAAACTGCATATTAACCATTATTTAAACGCAGACAAGCAGTTTTTACATGCTTTACGACAATTAGGTGCAAATAAGTCTTTATAGGCAAAATTGCTTTATTTCATGAAGGTAAGTCTATTTACTCTATAACATTCAGGTTTGGATCATTCTCTTATACGAAAATGCAAAATGCATATTTACTATCATTTTCACGCATACAAGTAGTTTTTACATGCTTCACGACAATTGCGTGCAAATGAGTCCTTATAAACAAAATTGCTTTATTTTACAAAGGTAAGAATATTTTCACTATAACATTCAGGTTTGGATCATTCTCTCATAAGAAAATGCAAACTGCATATTAACAATTATTTTAACGCATACAAGCAGTTTTTACATGCTTTATGACAATTAGGGGCAATTGAGTCTTTATAGGCAAAATTGCTTTATTTCATAAAGGTAAGTCTATTAACACTATAACATTCAGGTTTGGATCATTCTCTCATAAGAAAATGCAAACTGCATATTAACCATTATTTTAACGCTGACAAGCAGTTTTTACATGTTTTACGACAATTAGGTGCAAATGAGTCCTTATAGGCAAAAGTGCTTTATTTCATGAGGGTAAGTCTATTTACATTATAACATTCAGGTTTGGATCATTCTCTCATAAGAAAATGCAAACTGCATATTAACCATTATTTTAACGCAGACAAGCAGTTTTTACAAGCTTTATGACAATTAGGTGCAAATTAGTCCTTATAGGCAAAATTGCTTTATTTAATAAGGGTAAGTCTATTTACACTATAACATTCAGGTTTGGATCATTCTCTCATAAGAAAATGCAAACTGCATATCTACTATCATTTTAACGCATACAAGCAGTTATTACATGCTTTATGACAATTAGGTGCAAATGAGTCTTTATAGGCAAAATTGCCTTATTTCATGAGGGTTAGTCTATTTACACTATAACATTCAGGTTTGGATCATTCTCTCATAAGAAAATGCAAACTGCATATTAACCATTATTTTAACGCAGACAAGCAGTTTTTACATGCTTCACGACAATTGCGTGCAAATGAGTCCTTATAGGCAAAGTTGCTTTATTTTACAAAGGTAAGTCTATTTTCACTATAACATTCAGGTTTGGATCATTCTCTCATAAGAAAATGCAAACTGCATATTAACCATTATTTTAACGCTGACAAGCAGTTTTTACATGTTTTACGACAATTAGGTGCAAATGAGTCCTTATAGGCAAAAGTGCTTTATTTCATGAGGGTAAGTCTATTTACACTATAACATTCAGGTTTGGATCATTCTCTCATAAGAAAATGCAAACTGCATATTAACCATTATTTTAACGCAGACAAGCAGTTTTTACAAGCTTTATGACAATTAGGTGCAAATTAGTCCTTATAGGCAAAATTGCTTTATTTAATAAGGGTAAGTCTATTTACACTATAACATTCAGGTTTGGATCATTCTCTCATAAGAAAATGCAAACTGCATATTTACTATCATTTTAACGCATACAAGCAGTTATTACATGCTTTATGACAATTAGGTGCAAATGAGTCTTTATAGGCAAAATTGCCTTATTTCATGAGGGTTAGTCTATTTACACTATAACATTCAGGTTTGGATCATTCTCTCATAAGAAAATGCAAACTGCATATTAACCATTATTTTAACGCAGACAAGCAGTTTTTACATGCTTCACGACAATTGCGTGCAAATGAGTCCTTATAGGCAAAGTTGCTTTATTTCACAAAGGTAAGTCTACTTTCACTATAACATTCAGGTTTGGATCATTCTCTCATAAGAAAATGCAAACTGCATATTTACTATCATTTTCACGCAGACAAGCAGTTTTTACATGCTTCACGACAATTGCGTGCAAATGAGTCCTTTTAGGCAAAATTGCTTTATTTTACAAAGGTAAGTTTACATAAACTATAACATTCAGGTTTAGATCATTCTCTCATAAGAAAATGCAAACTGCATATTAACTATTATTTTAACGCATACAAGCAGTTTTTACAAGCTTTATGACAATTAGGGGCAAATGAGTCCTTATAGGCAAAATTGCTTTATTTCATTAGGGTAAGTCTATTTACACTATAAAATTCAGGTTTGGATCATTCTCTCATAAGAAAATGCAAACTGCATATTTACTATCATTTTCACGCAGACAAGCAGTTTTCACATGATTTACGACAATTAGGTGGAAATAAGTCCTTAAAGGCAAAATTGTTTTATTTCACAAAGGTAAGTCTACTTTCACTATAACATTCAGCTTTGGATCATTCTCTCATAAGAAAATGCAAACTGCATATAAACCATTATTTTAACGCAGACAAGCAGTTTTTACATGCTTTATGACAATTAGGGGCAAATGAGTCTTTATAGGCAAAATTGCTTTATTTCATGAAGGAAAGTCTATTTACACTATAACATTCAGGTTTGGATCTTTCTCTCATAAGAAAATGCAAACTGCATATTAACCATTATTTAAACGCAGACAAGCAGTTTTTACATGCTTTACGACAATTAGGTGCAAATAAGTCTTTATAGGCAAAATTGCTTTATTTCATGAAGGTAAGTCTATTTACTCTATAACATTCAGGTTTGGATCATTCTCTTATACGAAAATGCAAAATGCATATTTACTATCATTTTCACGCATACAAGCAGTTTTTACATGCTTCACGACAATTGCGTGCAAATGAGTCCTTATAAACAAAATTGCTTTATTTTACAAAGGTAAGAATATTTTCACTATAACATTCAGGTTTGGATCATTCTCTCATAAGAAAATGCAAACTGCATATTAACAATTATTTTAACGCATACAAGCAGTTTTTACATGCTTTATGACAATTAGGGGCAATTGAGTCTTTATAGGCAAAATTGCTTTATTTCATAAAGGTAAGTCTATTAACACTATAACATTCAGGTTTGGATCATTCTCTCATAAGAAAATGCAAACTGCATATTAACCATTATTTTAACGCTGACAAGCAGTTTTTACATGTTTTACGACAATTAGGTGCAAATGAGTCCTTATAGGCAAAAGTGCTTTATTTCATGAGGGTAAGTCTATTTACATTATAACATTCAGGTTTGGATCATTCTCTCATAAGAAAATGCAAACTGCATATTAACCATTATTTTAACGCAGACAAGCAGTTTTTACAAGCTTTATGACAATTAGGTGCAAATTAGTCCTTATAGGCAAAATTGCTTTATTTAATAAGGGTAAGTCTATTTACACTATAACATTCAGGTTTGGATCATTCTCTCATAAGAAAATGCAAACTGCATATCTACTATCATTTTAACGCATACAAGCAGTTATTACATGCTTTATGACAATTAGGTGCAAATGAGTCTTTATAGGCAAAATTGCCTTATTTCATGAGGGTTAGTCTATTTACACTATAACATTCAGGTTTGGATCATTCTCTCATAAGAAAATGCAAACTGCATATTAACCATTATTTTAACGCAGACAAGCAGTTTTTACATGCTTCACGACAATTGCGTGCAAATGAGTCCTTATAGGCAAAGTTGCTTTATTTTACAAAGGTAAGTCTATTTTCACTATAACATTCAGGTTTGGATCATTCTCTCATAAGAAAATGCAAACTGCATATTAACCATTATTTTAACGCTGACAAGCAGTTTTTACATGTTTTACGACAATTAGGTGCAAATGAGTCCTTATAGGCAAAAGTGCTTTATTTCATGAGGGTAAGTCTATTTACACTATAACATTCAGGTTTGGATCATTCTCTCATAAGAAAATGCAAACTGCATATTAACCATTATTTTAACGCAGACAAGCAGTTTTTACAAGCTTTATGACAATTAGGTGCAAATTAGTCCTTATAGGCAAAATTGCTTTATTTAATAAGGGTAAGTCTATTTACACTATAACATTCAGGTTTGGATCATTCTCTCATAAGAAAATGCAAACTGCATATTTACTATCATTTTAACGCATACAAGCAGTTATTACATGCTTTATGACAATTAGGTGCAAATGAGTCTTTATAGGCAAAATTGCCTTATTTCATGAGGGTTAGTCTATTTACACTATAACATTCAGGTTTGGATCATTCTCTCATAAGAAAATGCAAACTGCATATTAACCATTATTTTAACGCAGACAAGCAGTTTTTACATGCTTCACGACAATTGCGTGCAAATGCGTCCTTATAGGCAAAGTTGCTTTATTTCACAAAGGTAAGTCTACTTTCACTATAACATTCAGGTTTGGATCATTCTCTCATAAGAAAATGCAAACTGCATATTTACTATCATTTTCACGCAGACAAGCAGTTTTTACATGCTTCACGACAATTGCGTGCAAATGAGTCCTTTTAGGCAAAATTGCTTTATTTTACAAAGGTAAGTTTACATAAACTATAACATTCAGGTTTAGATCATTCTCTCATAAGAAAATGCAAACTGCATATTAACTATTATTTTAACGCATACAAGCAGTTTTTACAAGCTTTATGACAATTAGGTGCAAATGAGTCTTTATAGGCAAAATTGCTTTATTTCATGAGGGTAAGTCTATTTGCACTATAACACTCAGGTTTGGATCATTCTCTCATAAGAAAATGCAAACTGCATATTAACCATTATTTTAACGCAGACAAGCAGTTTTTACATGTTTTACGACAATTAGGTGCAAATGAGTCCTTATAGGCAAAATTGCTTTATTTCATTAAGGTAAGTCTATTTACACTATAAAATTCAGGTTTGGATCATTCTCTCATAAGAAAATGCAAACTGCATATTAACTATTATTTTAACGCATACAAGCAGTTTTTACAAGCTTTATGACAATTAGGTGCAAATGAGTCCTTATAGGCAAAATTGCGTTATTTCACAAAGGTAAGTCTATTTACACTATAACATTCAGGTTTGGATCATTCTCTCATAAGAAAATACAAACTGCGTATTAACCATTATTTTAACGCATACAACCAGTTTTTACAAGCTTTATGACAATTAGGTGCAAATGAGTCCTTATAGGCAAAATTGCTTTATTTCATTAAGGTAAGTCTATTTACACTATAAAATTCAGGTTTGGATCATTCTCTCATAAGAAAATGCAAACTGCATATTTACTATCATTTTAACGCAGACAAGCAGTTTTCACATGATTTACGACAATTAGGTGGAAATAAGTCCTTAAAGGCAAAATTGTTTTATTTCACAAAGGTAAGTCTACTTTCACTATAACATTCAGGTTTGGATCATTCTCTCATAAGAAAATGCAAACTGCATATTAACCATTATTTTAACGCAGACAAGCAGTTTTTACATGCTTTATGACAATTAGGGGCAAATGAGTCTTTATAGGCAAAATTGCTTTATTTCATGAAGGAAAGTCTATTTACACTATAACATTCAGGTTTGGATCTTTCTCTCATAAGAAAATGCAAACTGCATATTAACCATTATTTTAACGCAGACAAGCAGTTTTTACAAGCTTTATGACAATTAGGTGCAAATTAGTCCTTATAGGCAAAATTGCTTTATTTAATAAGGGTAAGTCTATTTACACTATAACATTCAGGTTTGGATCATTCTCTCATAAGAAAATGCAAACTGCATATTTACTATCATTTTAACGCATACAAGCAGTTATTACATGCTTTATGACAATTAGGTGCAAATGAGTCTTTATAGGCAAAATTGCCTTATTTCATGAGGGTTAGTCTATTTACACTATAACATTCAGGTTTGGATCATTCTCTCATAAGAAAATGCAAACTGCATATTAACCATTATTTTAACGCAGACAAGCAGTTTTTACATGCTTCACGACAATTGCGTGCAAATGAGTCCTTATAGGCAAAGTTGCTTTATTTCACAAAGGTAAGTCTACTTTCACTATAACATTCAGGTTTGGATCATTCTCTCATAAGAAAATGCAAACTGCATATTAACCATTATTTTAACGCATACAAGCAGTTTTTACATGCTTTATGACAATTAGGGGCAAATGAGTCCTTATAAGCAAAATTGCTTTATTTCATTAAGGTAAGTCTATTTAGACTATAACATTCAGGTTTGGATCATTCTCGCATAAGAAAATGCAAACTGCATATTAACCATTATTTTAACGCTGACAAGCAGTTTTTACATGCTTTACGACAATTAGGTGCAAATGAGTCCTTATAGGCAAAAGTGCTTTATTTCATGAGGGTAAGTCTATTTACACTATAACATTCAGGTTTGGATCATTCTCTCATAAGAAAATGCAAACTGCATATTTACTATCATTTTCACGCAGACAAGCAGTTTTCACATGTTTTACGACAATTAGGTGGAAATAAGTCCTTAAAGGCAAAATTGTTTTATTTCACAAAGGTAAGTCTACTTTCACTATAACATTCAGGTTTGGATCTTCTTATAAGAAAATGCAAACTGCATATTAACCATTATTTTAACGCAGAGAAGCAGTTTTTACATGCTTCACGACAATTGCGTGCAAATGAGTCCTTATAGGCAAAATTGCTTTATTTTACAAAGGTAAGTCTATTTACACTATAACATTCAGGTTTGGATCATTCTCTCATAAGAAAATGCAAACTGCATATTAACCATTATTTTAACGCATACAAGCAGTTTTTAAATTCTTTATGACAATTAGGGGCAAATGAGTCCTTATAGGCAAAATTGCTTTATTTCATGAAGGTAAGTCTATTTACACTATAACATTCAGGTTTGGATCTTTCTCTCATAAGAAAATGCAAACTTCATATTTACTATCATTTTCACGCAGACAAGCAGTTTTTACATGCTTCACGACAATTGCGTGCAAATGAGTCCTTTTAGGCAAAATTGCTTTATTTTACAAAGGTAAGTCTATTTACACTATAACATTCAGGTTTGGATCATTCTCTCATAAGAAAATGCAAACTGCATATTAACCATTATTTTAACGCATACAAGCAGTTTTTACATGCTTTATGACAATTAGGGGCAAATGAGTCCTTATAGGCAAAATTGCTTTATTTTACAAAGGTAAGTTTACTTAAACTATAACATTCAGGTTTAGATCATTCTCTCATAAGAAAATGCAAACTGCATATTAACTATTATTTTAACGCATACAAGCAGTTTTTACAAGCTTTATGACAATTAGGTGCAAATGAGTCTTTATAGGCAAAATTGCTTTATTTCATGAGGGTAAGTCTAATTGCACTATAACACTCAGGTTTGGATCATTCTCTCATAAGAAAATGCAAACTGCATATTAACCATTATTTTAACGCAGACAAGCAGTTTTTACATGCTTCACGACAATTGCGTGCAAATGAGTCCTTATAGGCAAAATTGCGTTATTTTACAAAGGTAAGTCTATTTTCACTATAACATTCAGGTTTGGATCATTCTCTCATAAGAAAATGCAAACTGCGTATTAACCATTATTTTAACGCATACAAACAGTTTTTACATGCTTTATGACAATTAGGGGCAAATGAGTCCTTATAGGCAAAATTGCTTTATTTCATTAAGGTAAGTCTATTTACACTATAAAATTCAGGTTTGGATCATTCTCTTATAAGAAAATGCAAACTGCATATTTACTATCAATTTCACGCAGACAAGCAGTTTTCACATGTTATACGACAATTAGGTGGAAATAAGTCCTTAAAGGCAAAATTGTTTTATTTCACAAAGGTAAGTCTATTTACACTATAACATTCAGGTTTGGATCATTCTCTCATAAGAAAATACAAACTGCGTATTAACCATTATTTTAACGCATACAAGCAGTTTTTACATGCTTTATGACAATTAGGGGCAAATGAGTCCTTATAGGCAAAATTGCTTTATTTCATTAAGGTAAGTCTATTTACACTATAAAATTCAGGTTTGGATCATTCTCTCATAAGAAAATGCAAACTGCATATTTACTATCATTTTCACGCAGACAAGCAGTTTTCACATGATTTACGACAATTAGGTGGAAATAAGTCCTTAAAGGCAAAATTGTTTTATTTCACAAAGGTAAGTCTACTTTCACTATAACATTCAGGTTTGGATCATTCTCTCATAAGAAAATGCAAACTGCATATTAACCATTATTTTAACGCAGACAAGCAGTTTTTACATGCTTTATGACAATTAGGGGCAAATGAGTCTTTATAGGCAAAATTGCTTTATTTCATGAAGGAAAGTCTATTTACACTATAACATTCAGGTTTGGATCTTTCTCTCATAAGAAAATGCAAACTGCATATTAACCATTTTTTAAACGCAGACAAGCAGTTTTTACATGCTTTACGACAATTAGGTGCAAATAAGTCTTTATAGGCAAAATTGCTTTATTTCATGAAGGTAAGTCTATTTACTCTATAACATTCAGGTTTGGATCATTCTCTTATACGAAAATGCAAAATGCATATTTACTATCATTTTCACGCATACAAGCAGTTTTTACATGCTTCACGACAATTGCGTGCAAATGAGTCCTTATAAACAAAATTGCTTTATTTCATAAAGGTAAGTCTATTAACACTATAACATTCAGGTTTGGATCATTCTCTCATAAGAAAATGCAAACTGCATATTAACCATTATTTTAACGCTGACAAGCAGTTTTTACATGTTTTACGACAATTAGGTGCAAATGAGTCCTTATAGGCATAAGTGCTTTATTTCATGAGGGTAAGTCTATTTACATTATAACATTTAGGTTTGGATCATTCTCTCATAAGAAAATGCAAACTGCATATTAACCATTATTTTAACGCAGACAAGCAGTTTTTACAAGCTTTATGACAATTAGGTGCAAATTAGTCCTTATAGGCAAAATTGCTTTATTTAATAAGGGTAAGTCTATTTACACTATAACATTCAGGTTTGGATCATTCTCTCATAAGAAAATGCAAACTGCATATTTACTATCATTTTAACGCATACAAGCAGTTATTACATGCTTTATGACAATTAGGTGCAAATGAGTCTTTATAGGCAAAATTGCCTTATTTCATGAGGGTTAGTCTATTTACACTATCGCATTCAGGTTTGGATCATTCTCTCATAAGAAAATGCAAACTGCATATTAACCATTATTTTAACGCAGACAAGCAGTTTTTACATGCTTCACGACAATTGCGTGCAAATGAGTCCTTATAGGCAAAGTTGCTTTATTTTACAAAGGTAAGTCTATTTTCACTATAACATTCAGGTTTGGATCATTCTCTCATAAGAAAATGCAAACTGCATATTATACATTATTTTAACGCATACAAGCAGTTTTTACATGCTTTATGACATTTAGGGGCAAATGAGTCCTTATAGGCAAAGTTGCTTTATTTTACAAAGGTAAGTCTATTTACACTATAACATTCAGGTTTGGATCGTTCTCTCATAAGAAAATGCAAACTGCATATTAACCATTATTTAAACGCAGACAAGCAGTTTTTACATGCTTTATGACAATTAGGGGCAAATGAGTCTTTATAGGCAAAATTGCTTTATTTCATGAAGGAAAGTCTATTTACACTATAACATTCAGGTTTGGATCTTTCTCTCATAAGAAAATGCAAACTGCATATTAACCATTATTTAAACGCAGACAAGCAGTTTTTACATGCTTTACGACAATTATGTGCAAATAAGTTTTTATAGGCAAAATTGCTTTATTTCATGAAGGTAAGTCTATTTACTCTATAACATTCAGGTTTGGACCATTCTCTCATAAGAAAATACAAATTGCATATTAACAATTATTTTAACGCAGACAAGCAGTTTTTACATGCTTTATGACAATTAGGGGCAATTGAGTCCTTATAGGCAAAATTGCTTTATTTCATAAAGGTAAGTCTATTTACACTATAACATTCAGGTTTGGATCATTCGCTCATAAGAAAATGCAAACTGCATATTAACCATTATTTTAACGCTGACAAGCAGTTTTTACATGTTTTACGACAATTAGGTGCAAATGAGTCCTTATAGGCAAAAGTGCTTTATTACATGAGGGTAAGTCTATTTACACTATAACATTCAGGTTTGGATCATTCTCTCATAAGAAAATGCAAACTGCATATTAACCATTATTTTAACGCAGACAAGCAGTTTTTACAAGCTTTATGACAATTAGGTGCAAATTAGTCCTTATAGGTAAAATTGCTTTATTTAATAAGGGTAAGTCTATTTACAATATAACATTAGGGTTTGGATCATTCTCTCATAAGAAAATGCAAACTGCATATTTACTATCATTTTAACGCATACAAGCAGTTATTACATGCTTTATGACAATTAGGTGCAAATGAGTCTTTATAGGCAAAATTGCCTTATTTCATGAGGGTTAGTCTATTTACACTATAACATTCAGGTTTGGATCATTCTCTCATAAGAAAATGCAAACTGCATATTAACCATTATTTTAACGCAGACAAGCAGTTTTTACATGCTTCACGACAATTGCGTGCAAATGAGTCCTTATAGGCAAAGTTGCTTTATTTTACAAAGGTAAGTCTATTTTCACTATAACATTCAGGTTTGGATCATTCTATCATAAGAAAATGCAAACTGCATATTATACATTATTTTAACGCATACAAGCAGTTTTTACATGCTTTATGACAATTAGGGGCAAATGAGTCCTTATAGGCAAAATTGCTTTATTTCATGAAGGCAAGTCTATTTACACTATAACATTCAGGTTTGGATCATTCTCTCATAAGAAAATGTAAACTGCATATTAACCATTATTTTAACGCAGACAAGCAGTTTTTACATGCTTCACGACAATTGCGTGCAAATGAGTCCTTATAGGCAAAATTGCGTTATTTTACAAAGGTAAGTCTATTTTCACTATAACATTCAGGTTTGGATCGTTCTCTCATAAGAAAATGCAAACTGCATATTAACCATTATTTTAACGCATACAAGCAGTTTTTACATGCTTTATGACAATTAGGGGCAAATGAGTCCTTATAAGCAAAATTGCTTTATTTCATTAAGGTAAGTCTATTTAGACTATAACATTCAGGTTTGGATCATTCTCTCATTAGAAAATGCAAACAGCATATTAACCATTATTTTAACGCTGACAAGCAGTTTTTACATGCTTTACGACAATTAGGTGCAAATGAGTCCTTATAGGCAAAAGTGCTTTATTTCATGAGGGTAAGTCTATTTACACTATAACATTCAGGTTTGGATCATTCTCTCATAAGAAAATGTAAATTGCATATTTACTATCATTTTCACGCAGACAAGCAGTTTTCACATGTTTTACGACAATTAGGTGGAAATAAGTCCTTAAAGGCAAAATTGTTCTATTTCACAAAGGTAAGTCTACTTTCACTATAACATTCAGGTTTGGATCATCTCATAAGAAAATGCAAACTGCATATTAACCATTATTTTAACGCAGACAAGCAGTTTTTACATGCTTCACGACAATTGCGTGCAAATGAGTCCTTATAGGCAAAATTGCTTTATTTTACAAAGGTTAGTCTATTTACACTATAACATTCAGGTTTGGATCATTCTCTCATAAGAAAATGCAAACTGCATATTAACCATTATGTTAACGCATACAAGCTGTGTTTAAATGCTTTATGACAATTAGGTGCAAATGAGTCTTTATAGGCAAAATTGCTTTACTTCATGAAGGTAAGTCTATTTACACTATAACATTCAGGTTTGGATCGTTCTCTCATAAGAAAATGCAAACTGCATATTAACCATTATTTTAACGCATACAAGCAGTTTTTACATGCTTTATGACAATTAGGGGCAAATGAGTCCTTATAGGCAAAATTAATTTATTTCATGAAGGTAAGTCTATTTATACTATAACATTCAGGTTTGGATCATTCTCTCATAAGAAAATGCAAACTGCATATTAACCATTATTTAAACGCAGACAAGCAGTTTTTTCATGCTTTACGACAATTAGGTGCAAATGAGTCTTTATAGGCAAAATTGCTTTATTTCATGAGGGTAAGTCTATTTACACTATAACATTCAGGTTTGGATCATTCTCTCATAAGAAAATGCAAACTGCATATTTACTATCATTTTGACGCAGCCAAGCAGTTTTTACATTCTTCACGACAATTGCGTGCAAATGAGTCCTTATAGGCAAAATTGCTTTATTTTACAAAGGTAAGTCTATTTACACTATACGTTCAGGTTTGGATCATTCTCTCATAAGAAAATGCAAACTGCATATTAACCATTATTTTAACGCATACAAGCAGTTTTTACATGCTTTATGACAATTAGGTGCAAATGAGTCCTTATAGGCAAAATTGCTTTATTTCATGAGGGTAAGTCTATTTACACTATACATTCAGGTTTGGATCATTCTCTCATAAGAAAATGCAAACTGCATATTAACCATTATTTTAACGCATACAAGCAGTTTTTACATGCTTTATGACAATTAGGGGCAAATGAGTCCTTATAAGCAAAATTGCTTTATTTCATTAAGGTAAGTCTATTTAGACTATAACATTCAGGTTTGGATCATTCCCGCATAAGAAAATGCAAACTGCATATTAACCATTATTTTAACGCTGACAAGCAGTTTTTACATGCTTTACGACAATTAGGTGCAAATGAGTCCTTATAGGCAAAAGTGCTTTATTTCATGAGGGTAAGTCTATTTACACTATAACATTCAGGTTTGGATCATTCTCTCATAAGAAAATGCAAACTGCATATTTACTATCATTTTCACGCAGACAAGCAGTTTTTACATGCTTCACGACAATTGCGTGCAAATGAGTCCTTATAGGCAAAGTTGCTTTATTTTACAAAGGTAAGTCTATTTTCACTATAACATTCAGGTTTGGATCATTCTATCATAAGAAAATGCAAACTGCATATTATACATTATTTTAACGCATACAAGCAGTTTTTACATGCTTTATGACAATTAGGGGCAAATGAGTCCTTATAGGCAAAATTGCTTTATTTCATGAAGGCAAGTCTATTTACACTATAACATTCAGGTTTGGATCATTCTCTCATAAGAAAATGTAAACTGCATATTAACCATTATTTTAACGCAGACAAGCAGTTTTTACATGCTTCACGACAATTGCGTGCAAATGAGTCCTTATAGGCAAAATTGCGTTATTTTACAAAGGTAAGTCTATTTTCACTATAACATTCAGGTTTGGATCGTTCTCTCATAAGAAAATGCAAACTGCATATTAACCATTATTTTAACGCATACAAGCAGTTTTTACATGCTTTATGACAATTAGGGGCAAATGAGTCCTTATAAGCAAAATTGCTTTATTTCATTAAGGTAAGTCTATTTAGACTATAACATTCAGGTTTGGATCATTCTCTCATTAGAAAATGCAAACAGCATATTAACCATTATTTTAACGCTGACAAGCAGTTTTTACATGCTTTACGACAATTAGGTGCAAATGAGTCCTTATAGGCAAAAGTGCTTTATTTCATGAGGGTAAGTCTATTTACACTATAACATTCAGGTTTGGATCATTCTCTCATAAGAAAATGTAAATTGCATATTTACTATCATTTTCACGCAGACAAGCAGTTTTCACATGTTTTACGACAATTAGGTGGAAATAAGTCCTTAAAGGCAAAATTGTTCTATTTCACAAAGGTAAGTCTACTTTCACTATAACATTCAGGTTTGGATCATCTCATAAGAAAATGCAAACTGCATATTAACCATTATTTTAACGCAGACAAGCAGTTTTTACATGCTTCACGACAATTGCGTGCAAATGAGTCCTTATAGGCAAAATTGCTTTATTTTACAAAGGTTAGTCTATTTACACTATAACATTCAGGTTTGGATCATTCTCTCATAAGAAAATGCAAACTGCATATTAACCATTATGTTAACGCATACAAGCTGTGTTTAAATGCTTTATGACAATTAGGTGCAAATGAGTCTTTATAGGCAAAATTGCTTTACTTCATGAAGGTAAGTCTATTTACACTATAACATTCAGGTTTGGATCGTTCTCTCATAAGAAAATGCAAACTGCATATTAACCATTATTTTAACGCATACAAGCAGTTTTTACATGCTTTATGACAATTAGGGGCAAATGAGTCCTTATAGGCAAAATTAATTTATTTCATGAAGGTAAGTCTATTTATACTATAACATTCAGGTTTGGATCATTCTCTCATAAGAAAATGCAAACTGCATATTAACCATTATTTAAACGCAGACAAGCAGTTTTTTCATGCTTTACGACAATTAGGTGCAAATGAGTCTTTATAGGCAAAATTGCTTTATTTCATGAGGGTAAGTCTATTTACACTATAACATTCAGGTTTGGATCATTCTCTCATAAGAAAATGCAAACTGCATATTTACTATCATTTTGACGCAGCCAAGCAGTTTTTACATTCTTCACGACAATTGCGTGCAAATGAGTCCTTATAGGCAAAATTGCTTTATTTTACAAAGGTAAGTCTATTTACACTATACGTTCAGGTTTGGATCATTCTCTCATAAGAAAATGCAAACTGCATATTAACCATTATTTTAACGCATACAAGCAGTTTTTACATGCTTTATGACAATTAGGTGCAAATGAGTCCTTATAGGCAAAATTGCTTTATTTCATGAGGGTAAGTCTATTTACACTATACATTCAGGTTTGGATCATTCTCTCATAAGAAAATGCAAACTGCATATTAACCATTATTTTAACGCATACAAGCAGTTTTTACATGCTTTATGACAATTAGGGGCAAATGAGTCCTTATAAGCAAAATTGCTTTATTTCATTAAGGTAAGTCTATTTAGACTATAACATTCAGGTTTGGATCATTCCCGCATAAGAAAATGCAAACTGCATATTAACCATTATTTTAACGCTGACAAGCAGTTTTTACATGCTTTACGACAATTAGGTGCAAATGAGTCCTTATAGGCAAAAGTGCTTTATTTCATGAGGGTAAGTCTATTTACACTATAACATTCAGGTTTGGATCATTCTCTCATAAGAAAATGCAAACTGCATATTTACTATCATTTTCACGCAGACAAGCAGTTTTCACATGCTTCACGACAATTGCGTGCAAATGAGTCCTTATAGGCAAAATTGCTTTATTTTACAAAGGTAAGTCTATTTACACTATAACATTCAGGTTTGGATCATTCTCTCATAAGAAAATGCAAACTGCATATTAACCATTATTTTAACGCATACAAGCAGTTTTTAAATGCTTTATGACAATTAGGGGCAAATGAGTCCTTATAGGCAAAATTGCTTTATTTCATGAAGGTAAGTCTATTTACACTATAACATTCAGGTTTGGATCTTTCTCTCATAAGAAAATGCAAACTGCAAATTTACTATCATTTTCACGCAGACAAGCAGTTTTTACATGCTTCACGACAATTGCGTGCAAATGAGTCCTTTTAGGCAAAATTGCTTTATTTTACAAAGGTAAGTTTACTTAAACTATAACATTCAGGTTTAGATCATTCTCTCATAAGAAAATGCAAACTGCATATTAACTATTATTTTAACGCATACAAGCAGTTTTTACAAGCTTTATGACAATTAGGTGCAAATGAGTCTTTATAGGCAAAATTGCTTTATTTCATGAGGGTAAGTCTATTTGCACTATAACACTCAGGTTTGGATCATTCTCTCATAAGAAAATGCAAACTGCATATTAACCATTATTTTAACGCAGACAAGCAGTTTTTACATGCTTCACGACAATTGCGTGCAAATGAGTCCTTATAGGCAAAATTGCTTTATTTTACAAAGGTAAGTCTATTTTCACTATAACATTCAGGTTTGGATCATTCTCTCATAAGAAAATGCAAACTGCATATTAACCATTATTTTAACGCATACAAGCTGTTTTTAAATGCTTTATGACAATTAGGTGCAAATGAGTCCTTATAGGCAAAATTGGTTTATTTCATGAAGGTAAGTCTATTTACACTATAACATTCAGGTTTGGATCATTCTCTCATAAGAAAATGTAAATTGCATATTTACTATCATTTTCACGCAGACAAGCAGTTTTCACATGTTTTACGACAATTAGGTGGAAATAAGTCCTTAAAGGCAAAATTGTTTTATTTCACAAAGGTAAGTCTACTTTCACTATAACATTCAGGTTTGGATCATCTCATAAGAAAATGCAAACTGCATATTAACCATTATTTTAACGCAGACAAGCAGTTTTTACATGCTTCACGACAATTGCGTGCAAATGAGTCCTTATAGGCAAAATTGCTTTATTTTACAAAGGTAAGTCTATTTACACTATAACATTCAGGTTTGGATCATTCTCTCATAAGAAAATGCAAACTGCATATTAACCATTATTTTAACGCATACAAGCTGTTTTTAAATGCTTTATGACAATTAGGTGCAAATGAGTCCTTATAGGCAAAATTGGTTTATTTCATGAAGGTAAGTCTATTTACACTATAACATTCAGGTTTGGATCGTTCTCTCATAAGAAAATGCAAACTGCATATTAACCATTATTTAAACGCAGACAAGCAGTTTTTACATGCTTTATGACAATTAGGGGCAAATGAGTCTTTATAGGCAAAATTGCTTTATTTCATGAAGGAAAGTCTATTTACACTATAACATTCAGGTTTGGATCTTTCTCTCATAAGAAAATGCAAACTGCATATTAACCATTATTTAAACGCAGACAAGCAGTTTTTACATGCTTTACGACAATTAGGTGCAAATAAGTTTTTATAGGCAAAATTGCTTTATTTCATGAAGGTAAGTCTATTTACTCTATAACATTCAGGTTTGGATCATTCTCTCATAAGAAAATGCAAAATGCATATTTACTATCATTTTCACGCATACAAGCAGTTTTTACATGCTTCACGACAATTGCGTGCAAATGAGTCCTTATAAACAAAATTGCTTTATTTTACAAAGGTAAGAATATTTTCACTATAACATTCAGGTTTGGATCATTCTCTCATAAGAAAATACAAATTGCATATTAACAATTATTTTAACGAATACAAGCAGTTTTTACATGCTTTATGACAATTAGGGGCAATTGAGTCCTTATAGGCAAAATTGCTTTATTTCATAAAGGTAAGTCTATTTACACTATAACATTCAGGTTTGGATCATTCTCTCATAAGAAAATGCAAACTGCATATTAACCATTATTTTAACGCTGACAAGCAGTTTTTACATGTTTTACGACAATTAGGTGCAAATGAGTCCTTATAGGCAAAAGTGCTTTATTTCATGAGGGTAAGTTTATTTACACTATAACATTCAGGTTTGGATCATTCTCTCATAAGAAAATGCAAACTGCATATTAACCATTATTTTAACGCAGACAAGCAGTTTTTACAAGCTTTATGACAATTAGGTGCAAATTAGTCCTTATAGGTAAAATTGCTTTATTTAATAAGGGTAAGTCTATTTACACTATAACATTAGGGTTTGGATCATTCTCTCATAAGAAAATGCAAACTGCATATTTACTATCATTTTAACGCATACAAGCAGTTTATTACATGCTTTATGACAATTAGGTGCAAATGAGTCTTTATAGGCAAAATTGCCTTATTTCATGAGGGTTAGTCTATTTACACTATAACATTCAGGTTTGGATCATTCTCTCATAAGAAAATGCAAACTGCATTTTAACCATTATTTTAACGCAGACAAGCAGTTTTTACATGCTTCACGACAATTGCGTGCAAATGAGTCCTTATAGGCAAAGTTGCTTTATTTTACAAAGGTAAGTCTATTTTCACTATAACATTCAGGTTTGGATCATTCTCTCATAAGAAAATGCAAACTGCATATTATACATTATTTTAACGCATACAAGCAGTTTTTACATGCTTTATGACAATTAGGGGCAAATGAGTCCTTATAGGCAAAATTGCTTTATTTCATGAAGGCAAGTCTATTTACACTATAACATTCAGGTTTGGATCATTCTCTCATAAGAAAATGTAAACTGCATATTAACCATTATTTTAACGCAGACAAGCAGTTTTTACATGCTTCACGACAATTGCGTGCAAATGAGTCCTTATAGGCAAAATTGCGTTATTTTACAAAGGTAAGTCTATTTTCACTATAACATTCAGGTTTGGATCGTTCTCTCATAAGAAAATGCAAACTGCATATTAACCATTATTTTAACGCATACAAGCAGTTTTTACATGCTTTATGACAATTAGGGGCAAATGAGTCCTTATAAGCAAAATTGCTTTATTTCATTAAGGTAAGTCTATTTAGACTATAACATTCAGGTTTGGATCATTCTCTCATTAGAAACTGCAAACAGCATATTAACCATTATTTTAACGCTGACAAGCAGTTTTTACATGCTTTACGACAATTAGGTGCAAATGAGTCCTTATAGGCAAAAGTGCTTTATTTAATGAGGGTAAGTCTATTTACACTATAACATTCAGGTTTGGATCATTCTCTCATAAGAAAATGTAAATTGCATATTTACTATCATTTTCACGCAGACAAGCAGTTTTCACATGTTTTACGACAATTAGGTGGAAATAAGTCCTTAAAGGCAAAATTGTTCTATTTCACAAAGGTAAGTCTACTTTCACTATAACATTCAGGTTTGGATCATCTCATAAGAAAATGCAAACTGCATATTAACCATTATTTTAACGCAGACAAGCAGTTTTTACATGCTTCACGACAATTGCGTGCAAATGAGTCCTTATAGGCAAAATTGCTTTATTTTACAAAGGTTAGTCTATTTACACTATAACATTCAGGTTTGGATCATTCTCTCATAAGAAAATGCAAACTGCATATTAACCATTATTTTAACGCATACAAGCTGTGTTTAAATGCTTTATGACAATTAGGTGCAAATGAGTCCTTATAGGCAAAATTGCTTTATTTCATGAAGGTAAGTCTATTTACACTATAACATTCAGGTTTGGATCGTTCTCTCATAAGAAAATGCAAACTGCATATTAACCATTATTTTAACGCATACAAGCAGTTTTTACATGCTTTATGACAATTAGGGGCAAATGAGTCCTTATAGGCAAAATTAATTTATTTCATGATGGTAAGTCTATTTATACTATAACATTCAGGTTTGGATCATTCTCTCATAAGAAAATGCAAACTGCATATTAACCATTATTTAAACGCAGACAAGCAGTTTTTTCATGCTTTACGACAATTAGGTGCAAATGAGTCTTTATAGGCAAAATTGCTTTATTTCATGAGGGTAAGTCTATTTACACTATACGTTCAGGTTTGAATCATTCTCTCATAAGAAAATGCAAACTGCATATTAACCATTATTTTAACGCATACAAGCAGTTTTTACATGCTTTATGACAATTAGGTGCAAATGAGTCCTTATAGGCAAAATTGCTTTATTTCATGAGGGTAAGTCTATTTACACTATACATTCAGGTTTGGATCATTCTCTCATAAGAAAATGCAAACTGCATATTAACCATTATTTTAACGCATACAAGCAGTTTTTACATGCTTTATGACAATTAGGGGCAAATGAGTCCTTATAAGCAAAATTGCTTTATTTCATTAAGGTAAGTCTATTTAGACTATAACATTCAGGTTTGGATCATTCTCGCATAAGAAAATGCAAACTGCATATTAACCATTATTTTAACGCTGACAAGCAGTTTTTACATGCTTTACGACAATTAGGTGCAAATGAGTCCTTATAGGCAAAAGTGCTTTATTTCATGAGGGTAAGTCTATTTACACTATAACATTCAGGTTTGGATCATTCTCTCATAAGAAAATGCAAACTGCATATTTACTATCATTTTCACGCAGACAAGCAGTTTTCACATGTTTTACGACAATTAGGTGGAAATAAGTCCTTAAAGGCAAAATTGTTTTATTTCACAAAGGTAAGTCTACTTTCACTATAACATTTAGGTTTGGATCATCTTATAAGAAAATGCAAACTGCATATTAACCATTATTTTAACGCAGAGAAGCAGTTTTTACATGCTTCACGACAATTGCGTGCAAATGAGTCCTTATAGGCAAAATTGCTTTATTTTACAAAGGTAAGTCTATTTACACTATAACATTCAGGTTTGGATCATTCTCTCATAAGAAAATGCAAACTGCATATTAACCATTATTTTAACGCATACAAGCAGTTTTTAAATGCTTTATGACAATTAGGGGCAAATGAGTCCTTATAGGCAAAATTGCTTTATTTCATGAAGGTAAGTCTATTTACACTATAACATTCAGGTTTGGATCTTTCTCTCATAAGAAAATGCAAACTGCAAATTTACTATCATTTTCACGCAGACAAGCAGTTTTTACATGCTTCACGACAATTGCGTGCAAATGAGTCCTTTTAGGCAAAATTGCTTTATTTTACAAAGGTAAGTTTACTTAAACTATAACATTCAGGTTTAGATCATTCTCTCATAAGAAAATGCAAACTGCATATTAACTATTATTTTAACGCATACAAGCAGTTTTTACAAGCTTTATGACAATTAGGTGCAAATGAGTCTTTATAGGCAAAATTGCTTTATTTCATGAGGGTAAGTCTATTTGCACTATAACACTCAGGTTTGGATCATTCTCTCATAAGAAAATGCAAACTGCATATTAACCATTATTTTAACGCAGACAAGCAGTTTTTACATGCTTCACGACAATTGCGTGCAAATGAGTCCTTATAGGCAAAATTGCGTTATTTTACAAAGGTAAGTCTATTTTCACTATAACATTCAGGTTTGGATCATTCTCTCATAAGAAAATGCAAACTGCATATTAACCATTATTTTAACGCATACAAGCTGTTTTTAAATGCTTTATGACAATTAGGTGCAAATGAGTCCTTATAGGCAAAATTGGTTTATTTCATGAAGGTAAGTCTATTTACACTATAACATTCAGGTTTGGATCATTCTCTCATAAGAAAATGTAAATTGCATATTTACTATCATTTTCACGCAAGACAAGCAGTTTTCACATGTTTTACGACAATTAGGTGGAAATAAGTCCTTAAAGGCAAAATTGTTTTATTTCACAAAGGTAAGTCTACTTTCACTATAACATTCAGGTCTGGATCATCTCATAAGAAAATGCAAACTGCATATTAACCATTATTTTAACGCAGACAAGCAGTTTTTACATGCTTCACGACAATTGCGTGCAAATGAGTCCTTATAGGCAAAATTGCTTTATTTTACAAAGGTAAGTCTATTTACACTATAAACACTATAACATACAGGTTTGGATCATTCTCTCATAAGAAAATGCAAACTGCATATTAACCATTATTTTAACGCATACAAGCTGTTTTTAAATGCTTTATGACAATTAGGTGCAAATGAGTCCTTATAGGCAAAATTGGTTTATTTCATGAAGGTAAGTCTATTTACACTATAACATTCAGGTTTGGATCGTTCTCTCATAAGAAAATGCAAACTGCATATTAACCATTATTTAAACGCAGACAAGCAGTTTTTACATGCTTTATGACAATTAGGGGCAAATGAGTCTTTATAGGCAAAATTGCTTTATTTCATGAAGGAAAGTCTATTTACACTATAACATTCAGGTTTGGATCTTTCTCTCATAAGAAAATGCAAACTGCATATTAACCATTATTTAAACGCAGACAAGCAGTTTTTACATGCTTTACGACAATTAGGTGCAAATAAGTTTTTATAGGCAAAATTGCTTTATTTCATGAAGGTAAGTCTATTTACTCTATAACATTCAGGTTTGGATCATTCTCTCATAAGAAAATGCAAAATGCATATTTACTATCATTTTCACGCATACAAGCAGTTTTTACATGCTTCACGACAATTGCGTGCAAATGAGTCCTTATAGGCAAAGTTGCTTTATTTTACAAAGGTAAGTCTATTTTCACTATAACATTCAGGTTTGGATCATTCTCTCATAAGAAAATGCAAACTGCATATTATACATTATTTTAACGCATACAAGCAGTTTTTACATGCTTTATGACAATTAGGGGCAAATGAGTCCTTATAGGCAAAATTGCTTTATTTCATGAAGGCAAGTCTATTTACACTATAACATTCAGGTTTGGATCATTCTCTCATAAGAAAATGTAAACTGCATATTAACCATTATTTTAACGCAGACAAGCAGTTTTTACATGCTTCACGACAATTGCGTGCAAATGAGTCCTTATAGGCAAAATTGCGTTATTTTACAAAGGTAAGTCTATTTTCACTATAACATTCAGGTTTGGATCGTTCTCTCATAAGAAAATGCAAACTGCATATTAACCATTATTTTAACGCATACAAGCAGTTTTTACATGCTTTATGACAATTAGGGGCAAATGAGTCCTTATAAGCAAAATTGCTTTATTTCATTAAGGTAAGTCTATTTAGACTATAACATTCAGGTTTGGATCATTCTCTCATTAGAAACTGCAAACAGCATATTAACCATTATTTTAACGCTGACAAGCAGTTTTTACATGCTTTACGACAATTAGGTGCAAATGAGTCCTTATAGGCAAAAGTGCTTTATTTAATGAGGGTAAGTCTATTTACACTATAACATTCAGGTTTGGATCATTCTCTCATAAGAAAATGTAAATTGCATATTTACTATCATTTTCACGCAGACAAGCAGTTTTCACATGTTTTACGACAATTAGGTGGAAATAAGTCCTTAAAGGCAAAATTGTTCTATTTCACAAAGGTAAGTCTACTTTCACTATAACATTCAGGTTTGGATCATCTCATAAGAAAATGCAAACTGCATATTAACCATTATTTTAACGCAGACAAGCAGTTTTTACATGCTTCACGACAATTGCGTGCAAATGAGTCCTTATAGGCAAAATTGCTTTATTTTACAAAGGTTAGTCTATTTACACTATAACATTCAGGTTTGGATCATTCTCTCATAAGAAAATGCAAACTGCATATTAACCATTATTTTAACGCATACAAGCTGTGTTTAAATGCTTTATGACAATTAGGTGCAAATGAGTCCTTATAGGCAAAATTGCTTTATTTCATGAAGGTAAGTCTATTTACACTATAACATTCAGGTTTGGATCGTTCTCTCATAAGAAAATGCAAACTGCATATTAACCATTATTTTAACGCATACAAGCAGTTTTTACATGCTTTATGACAATTAGGGGCAAATGAGTCCTTATAGGCAAAATTAATTTATTTCATGGAAAAGAGTTCAACCGTTGTACAGTACGGACGTGCTTGTGACTGCAGTGAAGTGAATTACATAACCGATAAATTCCGATATCTAAATTGCTATAATAAAATCGTTTAAAATAATATTTTCGTTTCTAATTTTTTTTTTTCTTTATTCTCATCAATTGTGAACCTAACTAAAATAAGTTAAACAAATAACCACACAATTTTAAGCCCTAGCTTTCAGCTGGGCTTGAAACAATGCAAGCAAAATATAATGACCAGTAACGAAAATGTAACTAATAATCCAACCATATTAAATCAAACCATTAATAATAACCCAATAAAATCTACTCAACAAAACATGTCTTATTCAAGTGCATTAAAAAACCCAATCATAACAAAATATCCGAAGAAAGACCAGGCAATAATTCTCAACTCAGTAGAAAACATCAAAATAAAAGAATACGTTTTCGCAATCGGTGACATCGTCAAACCAACAAACATAATCGCAGCCTCAAGAATCTCAAACAACAGAGTATGTATTTACCTCTCAAGTAAAGAACACGTTGACAAATTACTCGAACAACATACCTCAGTATTAATTGATGAACAACACATCCCAATACGAAGATTAATTACCCCTGCTAAAAAAATCATAATTTCAAACATATCACCTGGCATTCCAAATTATATAGTCGAAGAAGCTCTGAAAAATCACAATATAAAACCAGTCTCACCAATCTATTCAATGAATATGGGAATTAAGGATGAAATGTACGCACATGTAATTTGTTTCAGAAGATATTTATTCGCTGTATTAGACGACAAAACAGACCTTCCAGAATCCATACTATTAAACTATGATGGCGAAGATTTACGCATATTTCTCGCAATAGACATAATAAAATGCTTAAACTGCAACCAAGAAGGGCATTATGCTAATAAATGCAACCAACCTCAACCAGATGTGCTACTTGCGGAAATAGAACAATCTCGCAAAAGACCCCTTCCATCGAGCTCAACAGAAAGGTCAACCAGTGTAAATCAAAATACTCAAGAAGACGAAGAAAACCTTACCCCGGAAACAACTCAAACATACCAAGTGCAAACCATCGTCGATGTTCACCCCGCGCCACCTGAAACAGAAGATGAAGAATTACTCACAACAAACATAAAACAAGATACTAATATAATGAAACCACCCAAAAAGAAGAAGAAAAAGGAAAGAAACCCAAAACTAAAAATAAATGTTGAAGAACTGCTAAAACCCATTAAAAAGCATATGGAAAAAGAACCCCCAATTTATAAAATAAACTACAACACACTACATTCATTTGTCGAAGAAGCTAAAACTACAGAAAATCTAGTGAAACTTTCACAAAACCACACAGACAATCCAGAAACAATAATTACTATCCTTAAAGATCTTTATAGAATGACCGACCCACCGATACTTAAAGGACAAATCACAAGACTAATAAATAAAATGGAAAAACAATTTTTAGATCTGATAACTACAGAAGAATCCTCACAAACAATGGAAGATTCTCAAATCTCAGAATAAAATGGCTATACTTCAATGGAATATAAATGGAATAAAAACCCATTACGAAGAACTTCAACTACTAGCAACCGACCATCAACCCTTAATCTTTGCAATACAAGAATCACATCTTAAACCAGAACAACAATTCAACCTCAAGAACTACGACATATACAGGACGGACAGACCAGAAACACAGCACGCCAGTGGCGGGGTCGCAACCTTAGTTCGAAAAGATACTCATTCAGAAAATATTCCCTTAAACACAATTTTTGAAGCAGTAGCAGTAAATATATATATACCACAAAAAATAGCGATATGTAACATTTACATACCACCCAATCTCAACTTTTCATCAGAAGATTTAGAAGACCTAATAGAACAACTAAATACATCATACATACTTCTCGGTGACTTCAATGCACATAACACAATATGGGGATGCGAAACAACAAACAAAAAAGGAAATATAATTGAAAATCTGCTCGAACAAAATAATGTCGCCCTACTCAACGACGGACATCCTACACACCTCAGTCCAGCGTCAGGAAAGATGTCAGCAATAGACTTATCGCTAATTCACCCTAAATTATTTTTAGATTTTTCATGGGAAGTTCTAACAGATCTTCATAGCAGTGACCACTTTCCAATTCTAATAAAGAAGCACACCAATAGCAATAATGAAAATTACACTTTCAATGGAATACAATGGAATACAAAGATGGCTAACTGGACAAACTATAACCAACATCTTAAAAATTTTAAATACGAATTTAATGCAAACGTAGACATAAACATATCAGTACAAGAGCTTACTACAAAAATATTACACGCAGCCAAACTCGCTATCCCCAAAAAGAAAATAAGAAAAAAAGTGGTACCATGGTGGAATGAAAACTGTAAAAACATCATAGAAGAAAGAAATAAAGCTATAAATAAATACAAAAAATGTAAAACCATAAACAATTTTATACAAATGAAAAAAGTGATAGCTCAAGCGAAAAGGACAATAAAAGAAAGCAAAAAAATATCCTGGGCAAACTACGTGAATACCATAAATTCAACAATAACTACACAGGAAATATGGGAGAAAATAAGGAAAGTACGCGGAAAACATACAAACAACAAAATCCCGGCATTAAAAACAAATAACAAACTAGTGATAACACAACAAAAAATTGCAAATGTGTTGGGACAACAATACCAAAAATCCTTTAGTAGCTCGAATTACAACGACAAGTTCAAAAAACAAAAAAGCAAACTAGAGAAAGAAAAACTAAACTTAAATTCCAACAACACAGAAAGCTACAACGTGCCGTTTTCAATCATTGAATTAAATACAGCAATAGACTCTTCAAAAGATTCAGCTGCAGGACCCGATAATATTCCAAACATCATGCTAAAATACTTACCAATCGAAGCCAAAGAACATTTGCTAAAAATATATAACCATATCTGGACAAAACAAGTTTTTCCCACAACATGGTGCGAAGCCCACATAATCCCCATACTAAAACCTAACAAAGATCACCTGAACCCAGAAAATTACAGACCTATCTCACTGTTAAACTGTCTAAGTAAACTACTCGAGAAAATGATAAACAGAAGACTAATTTGGTACCTAGAACAAAAATCTTTAATCAATTCACACCAAACAGACTTCAGAATGAAGCACTCCACAATGGATCCAATTACAAAACTAGTCTCAGAAATTCAACAAGCCTTCATCAGAAAAGAAAAACTAACTGCAATATTTCTCGATATAAATAAAGCATTCGACAGAACATGGCGAAACAAAATAATATACACTCTCGCAAAATGGAATATTAAAGGTAACATAACACATTTCATAAATAACTTTCTACAAAATAGAAAATATAGAGTTCGAACCGGAGACAGCTTATCAGACGAATACATTCAAGAAGCAGGAATCCCACAGGGTTCAGTCTTAAGTACTACACTTTTCCTCATTGCAATAAACGACATCTTCGATAAAATAAAATATCCAACAAAAGCATGTATGTATGCCGACGACCTAGTAATTTATGCAACACACAAAAGCCTCGTCTGCACAAAGAAAATCTTACAAACTGCAATAAACAGCCTCGAAAAATGGGAAAATACAAGCGGATACAGCTTCTCACCTCAGAAAACAAAATACGTAGTATTTACCAAAAGAAATAAAAACAACACACCCCCTATCTTCTACCTTCATGGCCAGAAACTACAACACACCAACATAATCACCTTTTTAGGCATCGTCCTGGATCATAAATTAACATGGAATCACCACCTAAACAAAATAAAAGACAAATGCAAGAAAGATCTAAATCTGATCAAAGTCTTAAGCCACCAAGAATGGGGAGGAGAACAAAAAACAATTCTAAAAATTTTCCAAGCGCTAATAGGTTCCAAACTGGACTATGCATCCTTTATCTATGCATCAGCAAGGACAAACATACTAAAACAATTCGACACAATATATAATAATGGTCTACGCGCAGTTTTAGGAGTCTTCAGATCATCCCCTTTGGACAGCATCTACAACCTTTCAGGACTCCTACCACCGGAACACAGAAGACAAACACTTGGCCTAAATTATTATTGCTCAATCATTGCAAATAAGAAACACATGAATTATGACATGATGAAATATCCACAACAAATTTATGACACAGATAAGTCACCACCCCCCTTAGCGACAACAATAACAACATTGATAAGAAAACTGAACATCACGATACCAGATATAAAACAAGAAACACGAAACAACGATCCTCCCTGGCTACTACACCCTCCCGTGATAGATTTCTCGCTCAATCTATACAAAAAAGACGAAACTTCAAATCAATTATATAAAATATACTTCAACGAATTAAATGCAAAACATAAAGACTACGTAAAAATATATACTGACGGTTCAAAAACAAATGACAACATAGGATGTGCCTATTACGTAAATAACTACTCAAAAAAAATAAAACTATCAAACTTAAACTCCAACTATACCGCAGAAATGTGTGCGATTAAGTTCTACCTTGAAGAGTACATTAACAATAAAGTATCAAAAAATATTATCATATATACAGATTCTATGAGCACCCTCCAAGCATTAAAACAAGTATCCCCGAAGAACCCACATACTCAAGATATACAAGTCCTAATAAATAAAATATATAATGCATTCAAAGTCACCGTCAAGTTTGCATGGATCCCATCCCACACCGGAATTTACGGGAACGACATAGCCGACGAACTAGCTAAAGAAGCCGCCTATACCGGTGAGCCACCACCATCAGAAACCATTACACAAACTGATCTAAAAATGTTCTTCAAACAAATAATAAAAAATGAATGGGCAACAAAATGGCAACAACTTACAATTAACAAACTGCGACAAATCAAAGATGACATAACAACATGGAACAACCCAATTACACTAAATAGAAAAGACCAAATCATATTAAACAGACTTCGCATAGGACATACAAGAATAACACACACTTACCTCATGAAAAAAGAAAATCCACCAACATGCGAAATTTGCAATACCCCCCTGACAGTCCACCATCTTCTAATCGAATGCAAAGAACACTCCGACCACAGAAAACAGCTGAAGATCTCCTGCAACATAAAAGAAGTACTAAACAACAAATCAGAAAACATACTAAAAATATTAAATTACCTAAAATTAACAAATATGTATAACAAAATATAAAATACCTGAATATACTTACCTATTGTAAATTATACCGCATACTTACCTCTAACCATATGTACTTTTTATATTATATTATGTCACTTTTGTAGCGATAATGGCCACAGATGCCAAATCGCATTTTTTTTTCTCTTGCTAATAAAAAAAAAAAAAAAAAAAAAAAAAATTATTTCATGATGGTAAGTCTATTTATACTATAACATTCAGGTTTGGATCATTCTCTCATAAGAAAATGCAAACTGCATATTAACCATTATTTAAACGCAGACAAGCAGTTTTTTCATGCTTTACGACAATTAGGTGCAAATGAGTCTTTATAGGCAAAATTGCTTTATTTCATGAGGGTAAGTCTATTTACACTATAACATTCAGGTTTGGATCATTCTCCCATAAGAAAATGCAAACTGCATATTTACTATCATTTTGACGCAGCCAAGCAGTTTTTACATGCTTCACGACAATTGCGTGCAAATGAGTCCTTATAGGCAAAATTGCTTTATTTTACAAAGGTAAGTCTATTTACACTATACGTTCAGGTTTGGATCATTCTCTCATAAGAAAATGCAATCTGCATATTAACCATTATTTTAATGCATACAAGCAGTTTTTACATGCTTTATGACAATTAGGGGCAAATGAGTCCTTATAAGCAAAATTGCTTTATTTCATTAAGGTAAGTCTATTTAGACTATAACATTCAGGTTTGGATCATTCTCGCATAAGAAAATGCAAACTGCATATTAACCATTATTTTAACGCTGACAAGCAGTTTTTACATGCTTTACGACAATTAGGTGCAAATGAGTCCTTATAGGCAAAAGTGCTTTATTTCATGAGGGTAAGTTTATTTACACTATAACATTCAGGTTTGGATCATTCTCTCATAAGAAAATGCAAACTGCATATTTACTATCATTTTCACGCAGACAAGCAGTTTTCACATGTTTTACGACAATTAGGTGGAAATAAGTCCTTAAAGGCAAAATTGTTTTATTTCACAAAGGTAAGTCTACTTTCACTATAACATTCAGGTTTGGATCATCTTATAAGAAAATGCAAACTGCATATTTACCATTATTTTAACGCAGAGAAGCAGTTTTTACATGCTTCACGACAATTGCGTGCAAATGAGTCCTTATAGGCAAAATTGCTTTATTTTACAAAGGTAAGTCTATTTACACTATAACATTCAGGTTTGGATCATTCTCTCATAGGAAAATGCAAACTGCATATTAACCATTATTTTAACGCATACAAGCAGTTTTTAAATGCTTTATGACAATTAGGGGCAAATGAGTCCTTATAGGCAAAATTGCTTTATTTCATGAAGGTAAGTCTATTTACACTATAACATTCAGGTTTGGATCTTTCTCTCATAAGAAAATGCAAACTGCATATTTACTATCATTTTCACGCAGACAAGCAGTTTTTACATGCTTCACGACAATTGCGTGCAAATGAGTCCTTTTAGGCAAAATTGCTTTATTTTACAAAGGTAAGTTTACATAAACTATAACATTCAGGTTTAGATCATTCTCTCATAAGAAAATGCAAACTGCATATTAACTATTATTTTAACGCATACAAGCAGTTTTTACAAGCTTTATGACAATTAGGTGCAAATGAGTCTTTATAGGCAAAATTGCTTTATTTCATGAGGGTAAGTCTATTTGCACTATAACACTCAGGTTTGGATCATTCTCTCATAAGAAAATGCAAACTGCATATTAACCATTATTTTAACGCAGACAAGCAGTTTTTACATGTTTTACGACAATTAGGTGCAAATGAGTCCTTATAGGCAAAATTGCTTTATTTCATTAAGGTAAGTCTATTTACACTATAAAATTCAGGTTTGGATCATTCTCTCATAAGAAAATGCAAACTGCATATTAACTATTATTTTAACGCATACAAGCAGTTTTTACAAGCTTTATGACAATTAGGTGCAAATGAGTCCTTATAGGCAAAATTGCGTTATTTCACAAAGGTAAGTCTATTTACACTATAACATTCAGGTTTGGATCATTCTCTCATAAGAAAATACAAACTGCGTATTAACCATTATTTTAACGCATACAACCAGTTTTTACAAGCTTTATGACAATTAGGTGCAAATGAGTCCTTATAGGCAAAATTGCTTTATTTCATTAAGGTAAGTCTATTTACACTATAAAATTCAGGTTTGGATCATTCTCTCATAAGAAAATGCAAACTGCTTATTTACTATCATTTTAACGCAGACAAGCAGTTTTCACATGATTTACGACAATTAGGTGGAAATAAGTCCTTAAAGGCAAAATTGTTTTATTTCACAAAGGTAAGTCTACTTTCACTATAACATTCAGGTTTGGATCATTCTCTCATAAGAAAATGCAAACTGCATATTAACCATTATTTTAACGCAGACAAGCAGTTTTTACATGCTTTATGACAATTAGGGGCAAATGAGTCTTTATAGGCAAAATTGCTTTATTTCATGAAGGAAAGTCTATTTACACTATAACATTCAGGTTTGGATCTTTCTCTCATAAGAAAATGCAAACTGCATATTAACCATTATTTAAACGCAGACAAGCAGTTTTTACATGCTTTACGACAATTAGGTGCAAATAAGTCTTTATAGGCAAAATTGCTTTATTTCATGAAGGTAAGTCTATTTACTCTATAACATTCAGGTTTGGATCATTCTCTCATACGAAAATGCAAAATGCATATTTACTATCATTTTCACGCATACAAGCAGTTTTTACATGCTTCACGACAATTGCGTGCAAATGAGTCCTTATAAACAAAATTGCTTTATTTTACAAAGGTAAGAATATTTTCACTATAACATTCAGGTTTGGATCATTCTCTCATAAGAAAATGCAAACTGCATATTAACAATTATTTTAACGCATACAAGCAGATTTTACATGCTTTATGACAATTAGGGGCAATTGAGTCCTTATAGGCAAAATTGCTTTATTTCATAAAGGTAAGTCTATTTACACTATAACATTCAGGTTTGGATCATTCTCTCATAAGAAAATGCAAACTGCATATTAACCATTATTTTAACGCTGACAAGCAGTTTTTACATGTTTTACGACAATTAGGTGCAAATGAGTCCTTATAGGCAAAAGTGCTTTATTTCATGAGGGTAAGTCTATTTACACTATAACATTCAGGTTTGGATCATTCTCTCATAAGAAAATGCAAACTGCATATTAACCATTATTTTAACGCAGACAAGCAGTTTTTACAAGCTTTATGACAATTAGGTGCAAATTAGTCCTTATAGGCAAAATTGCTTTATTTAATAAGGGTAAGTCTATTTACACTATAACATTCAGGTTTGGATCATTCTCTCATAAGAAAATGCAAACTGCATATTTACTATCATTTTAACGCATACAAGCAGTTATTACATGCTTTATGACAATTAGGTGCAAATGAGTCTTTATAGGCAAAATTGCCTTATTTCATGAGGGTTAGTCTATTTACACTATAACATTCAGGTTTGGATCATTCTCTCATAAGAAAATGCAAACTGCATATTAACCATTATTTTAACGCAGACAAGCAGTTTTTACATGCTTCACGACAATTGCGTGCAAATGAGTCCTAATAGGCAAAGTTGCTTTATTTCACAAAGGTAAGTCTACTTTCACTATAACATTCAGGTTTGGATCATTCTCTTATAAGAAAATGCAAACTGCATATTTACTATCATTTTCACGCAGACAAGCAGTTTTTACATGCTTCACGACAATTGCGTGCAAATGAGTCCTTTTAGGCAAAATTGCTTTATTTTACAAAGGTAAGTTTACATAAACTATAACATTCAGGTTTAGATCATTCTCTCATAAGAAAATGCAAACTGCATATTAACTATTATTTTAACGCATACAAGCAGTTTTTACAAGCTTTATGACAATTAGGTGCAAATGAGTCTTTATAGGCAAAATTGCTTTATTTCATGAGGGTAAGTCTATTTGCACTATAACACTCAGGTTTGGATCATTCTCTCATAAGAAAATGCAAACTGCATATTAACCATTATTTTAACGCAGACAAGCAGTTTTTACATGTTTTACGACAATTAGGTGCAAATGAGTCCTTATAGGCAAAATTGCTTTATTTCATTAAGGTAAGTCTATTTACACTATAAAATTCAGGTTTGGATCATTCTCTCATAAGAAAATGCAAACTGCATATTAACTATTATTTTAACGCATACAAGCAGTTTTTACAAGCTTTATGACAATTAGGTGCAAATGAGTCCTTATAGGCAAAATTGCGTTATTTCACAAAGGTAAGTCTATTTACACTATAACATTCAGGTTTGGATCATTCTCTCATAAGAAAATACAAACTGCGTATTAACCATTATTTTAACGCATACAACCAGTTTTTACAAGCTTTATGACAATTAGGTGCAAATGAGTCCTTATAGGCAAAATTGCTTTATTTCATTAAGGTAAGTCTATTTACACTATAAAATTCAGGTTTGGATCATTCTCTCATAAGAAAATGCAAACTGCATATTTACTATCATTTTAACGCAGACAAGCAGTTTTCACATGATTTACGACAATTAGGTGGAAATAAGTCCTTAAAGGCAAAATTGTTTTATTTCACAAAGGTAAGTCTACTTTCACTATAACATTCAGGTTTGGATCATTCTCTCATAAGAAAATGCAAACTGCATATTAACCATTATTTTAACGCAGACTAGCAGTTTTTACATGCTTTATGACAATTAGGGGCAAATGAGTCTTTATAGGCAAAATTGCTTTATTTCATGAAGAAAAGTCTATTTACAATATAACATTCAGGTTTGGATCTTTCTCTCATAAGAAAATGCAAACTGCATATTAACCATTATTTAAACGCAGACAAGCAGTTTTTACATGCTTTACGACAATTAGGTGCAAATAAGTCTTTATAGGCAAAATTGCTTTATTTCATGAAGGTAAGTCTATTTACTCTATAACATTCAGGTTTGGATCATTCTCTCATACGAAAATGCAAAATGCATATTTACTATCATTTTCACGCATACAAGCAGTTTTTACATGCTTCACGACAATTGCGTGCAAATGAGTCCTTATAAACAAAATTGCTTTATTTTACAAAGGTAAGAATATTTTCACTATAACATTCAGGTTTGGATCATTCTCTCATAAGAAAATGCAAACTGCATATTAACAATTATTTTAACGCATACAAGCAGATTTTACATGCTTTATGACAATTAGGGGCAATTGAGTCCTTATAGGCAAAATTGCTTTATTTCATAAAGGTAAGTCTATTTACACTATAACATTCAGGTTTGGATCATTCTCTCATAAGAAAATGCAAACTGCATATTAACCATTATTTTTACGCTGACAAGCAGTTTTTACATGTTTTACGACAATTAGGTGCAAATGAGTCCTTATAGGCAAAAGTGCTTTATTTCATGAGGGTAAGTCTATTTACACTATAACATTCAGGTTTGGATCATTCTCTCATAAGAAAATGCAAACTGCATATTAACCATTATTTTAACGCAGACAAGCAGTTTTTACAAGCTTTATGACAATTAGGTGCAAATTAGTCCTTATAGGCAAAATTGCTTTATTTAATAAGGGTAAGTCTATTTACACTATAACATTCAGGTTTGGATCATTCTCTCATAAGAAAATGCAAACTGCATATTTACTATCATTTTAACGCATACAAGCAGTTATTACATGCTTTATGACAATTAGGTGCAAATGAGTCTTTATAGGCAAAATTACCTTATTTCATGAGGGTTAGTCTATTTACACTATAACATTCAGGTTTGGATCATTCTCTCATAAGAAAATGCAAACTGCATATTAACCATTATTTTAACGCAGACAAGCAGTTTTTACATGCTTCACGACAATTGCGTGCAAATGAGTCCTTATAGGCAAAGTTGCTTTATTTCACAAAGGTAAGTCTACTTTCACTATAACATTCAGGTTTGGATCATTCTCTCATAAGAAAATGCAAACTGCATATTAACCATTATTTTAACGCATACAAGCAGTTTTTACATGCTTTATGACAATTAGGGGCAAATGAGTCCTTATAAGCAAAATTGCTTTATTTCATTAAGGTAAGTCTATTTAGACTATAACATTCAGGTTTGGATCATTCTCGCATAAGAAAATGCAAACTGCATATTAACCATTATTTTAACGCTGACAAGCAGTTTTTACATGCTTTACGACAATTAGGTGCAAGTGAGTCCTTATAGGCAAAAGTGCTTTATTTCATGAGGGTAAGTCTATTTACACTATAACATTCAGGTTTGCATCATTCTCTCATAAGAAAATGCAAACTGCATATTTACTATCATTTTCACGCAGACAAGCAGTTTTCACATGTTTTACGACAATTAGGTGGAAATAAGTCCTTAAAGGCAAAATTGTTTTATTTCACAAAGGTAAGTCTACTTTCACTATAACATTCAGGTTTGGATCTTCTTATAAGAAAATGCAAACTGCATATTAACCATTATTTTAACGCAGAGAAGCAGTTTTTACATGCTTCACGACAATTGCGTGCAAATTAGTCCTTATAGGCAAAATTGCTTTATTTTACAAAGGTAAGTCTATTTACACTATAACATTCAGGTTTGGATCATTCTCTCATAAGAAAATGCAAACTGCATATTAACCATTATTTTAACGCATACAAGCAGTTTTTAAATTCTTTATGACAATTAGGGGCAAATGAGTCCTTATAGGCAAAATTGCTTTATTTCATGAAGGTAAGTCTATTTACACTATAACATTCAGGTTTGGATCTTTCTCTCATAAGAAAATGCAAACTGCATATTTACTATCATTTTCACGCAGACAAGCAGTTTTTACATGCTTCACGACAATTGCGTGCAAATGAGTCCTTTTAGGCAAAATTGCTTTATTTTACAAAGGTAAGTCTATTTACACTATAACATTCAGGTTTGGATCATTCTCTCATAAGAAAATGCAAACTGCATATTAACCATTATTTTAACGCATACAAGCAGTTTTTACATGCTTTATGACAATTAGGGGCAAATGAGTCCTTATAGGCAAAATTGCTTTATTTTACAAAGGTAAGTTTACTTAAACTATAACATTCAGGTTTAGATCATTCTCTCATAAGAAAATGCAAACTGCATATTAACTATTATTTTAACGCATACAAGCAGTTTTTACAAGCTTTATGACAATTAGGTGCAAATGAGTCTTTATAGGCAAAATTGCTTTATTTCATGAGGGTAAGTCTAATTGCACTATAACACTCAGGTTTGGATCATTCTCTCATAAGAAAATGCAAACTGCATATTAACCATTATTTTAACGCAGACAAGCAGTTTTTACATGCTTCACGACAATTGCGTGCAAATGAGTCCTTATAGGCAAAATTGCGTTATTTTACAAAGGTAAGTCTATTTTCACTATAACATTCAGGTTTGGATCATTCTCTCATAAGAAAATGCAAATTGCGTAATAACCATTATTTTAACGCATACAAGCAGTTTTTACATGCTTTATGACAATTAGGGGCAAATGAGTCCTTATAGGCAAAATTGCTTTATTTCATTAAGGTAAGTCTATTTACACTATAAAATTCAGGTTTGGATCATTCTCTCATAAGAAAATGCAAACTGCATATTTACTATCAATTTCACGCAGACAAGCAGTTTTCACATGTTATACGACAATTAGGTGGAAATAAGTCCTTAAAGGCAAAATTGTTTTATTTCACAAAGGTAAGTCTATTTACACTATAACATTCAGGTTTGGATCATTCTCTCATAAGAAAATACAAACTGCGTATTAACCATTATTTTAACGCATACAAGCAGTTTTTACATGCTTTATGACAATTAGGGGCAAATGAGTCCTTATAGGCAAAATTGCTTTATTTCATTAAGGTAAGTCTATTTACACTATAAAATTCAGGTTTGGATCATTCTCTCATAAGAAAATGCAAACTGCATATTTACTATCATTTTCACGCAGACAAGCAGTTTTCACATGATTTACGACAATTAGGTGGAAATAAGTCCTTAAAGGCAAAATTGTTTTATTTCACAAAGGTAAGTCTACTTTCACTATAACATTCAGGTTTGGATCATTCTCTCATAAGAAAATGCAAACTGCATATTAACCATTATTTTAACGCAGACAAGCAGTTTTTACATGCTTTATGACAATTAGGGGCAAATGAGTCTTTATAGGCAAAATTGCTTTATTTCATGAAGGAAAGTCTATTTACACTATAACATTCAGGTTTGGATCTTTCTCTCATAAGAAAATGCAAACTGCATATTAACCATTATTTAAACGCAGACAAGCAGTTTTTACATGCTTTACGACAATTAGGTGCAAATAAGTCTTTATAGGCAAAATTGCTTTATTTCATGAAGGTAAGTCTATTTACTCTATAACATTCAGGTTTGGATCATTCTCTTATACGAAAATGCAAAATGCATATTTACTATCATTTTCACGCATACAAGCAGTTTTTACATGCTTCACGACAATTGCGTGCAAATGAGTCCTTATAAACAAAATTGCTTTATTTTACAAAGGTAAGAATATTTTCACTATAACATTCAGGTTTGGATTATTCTCTCATATGAAAATGCAAACTGCATATTAACAATTATTTTAACGCATACAAGCAGTTTTTACATGCTTTATGACAATTAGGGGCAATTGAGTCCTTATAGGCAAAATTGCTTTATTTCATAAAGGTAAGTCTATTAACACTATAACATTCAGGTTTGGATCATTCTCTCATAAGAAAATGCAAACTGCATATTAACCATTATTTTAACGCTGACAAGCAGTTTTTACATGTTTTACGACAATTAGGTGCAAATGAGTCCTTATAGGCATAAGTGCTTTATTTCATGAGGGTAAGTCTATTTACATTATAACATTTAGGTTTGGATCATTCTCTCATAAGAAAATGCAAACTGCATATTAACCATTATTTTAACGCAGACAAGCAGTTTTTACAAGCTTTATGACAATTAGGTGCAAATTAGTCCTTATAGGCAAAATTGCTTTATTTAATAAGGGTAAGTCTATTTACACTATAACATTCAGGTTTGGATCATTCTCTCATAAGAAAATGCAAACTGCATATTTACTATCATTTTAACGCATACAAGCAGTTATTACATGCTTTATGACAATTAGGTGCAAATGAGTCTTTATAGGCAAAATTGCCTTATTTCATGAGGGTTAGTCTATTTACACTATCGCATTCAGGTTTGGATCATTCTCTCATAAGAAAATGCAAACTGCATATTAACCATTATTTTAACGCAGACAAGCAGTTTTTACATGCTTCACGACAATTGCGTGCAAATGAGTCCTTATAGGCAAAGTTGCTTTATTTTACAAAGGTAAGTCTATTTTCACTATAACATTCAGGTTTGGATCATTCTCTCATAAGAAAATGCAAACTGCATATTATACATTATTTTAACGCATACAAGCAGTTTTTACATGCTTTATGACATTTAGGGGCAAATGAGTCCTTATAGGCAAAGTTGCTTTATTTTACAAAGGTAAGTCTATTTACACTATAACATTCAGGTTTGGATCGTTCTCTCATAAGAAAATGCAAACTGCATATTAACCATTATTTAAACGCAGACAAGCAGTTTTTACATGCTTTATGACAATTAGGGGCAAATGAGTCTTTATAGGCAAAATTGCTTTATTTCATGAAGGAAAGTCTATTTACACTATAACATTCAGGTTTGGATCTTTCTCTCATAAGAAAATGCAAACTGCATATTAACCATTATTTAAACGCAGACAAGCAGTTTTTACATGCTTTACGACAATTAGGTGCAAATAAGTTTTTATAGGCAAAATTGCTTTATTTCATGAAGGTAAGTCTATTTACTCTATAACATTCAGGTTTGGATCATTCTCTCATAAGAAAATACAAATTGCATATTAACAATTATTTTAACGCAGACAAGCAGTTTTTACATGCTTTATGACAATTAGGGGCAATTGAGTCCTTATAGGCAAAATTGCTTTATTTCATAAAGGTAAGTCTATTTACACTATAACATTCAGGTTTGGATCATTCGCTCATAAGAAAATGCAAACTGCATATTAACCATTATTTTAACGCTGACAAGCAGTTTTTACATGTTTTACGACAATTAGGTGCAAATGAGTCCTTATAGGCAAAAGTGCTTTATTTCATGAGGGTAAGTCTATTTACACTATAACATTCAGGTTTGGATCATTCTCTCATAAGAAAATGCAAACTGCATATTAACCATTATTTTAACGCAGACAAGCAGTTTTTACAAGCTTTATGACAATTAGGTGCAAATTAGTCCTTATAGGTAAAATTGCTTTATTTAATAAGGGTAAGTCTATTTACAATATAACATTTAGGGTTTGGATCATTCTCTCATAAGAAAATGCAAACTGCATATTTACTATCATTTTAACGCATACAAGCAGTTATTACATGCTTTATGACAATTAGGTGCAAATGAGTCTTTATAGGCAAAATTGCCTTATTTCATGAGGGTTAGTCTATTTACACTATAACATTCAGGTTTGGATCATTCTCTCATAAGAAAATGCAAACTGCATATTAACCATTATTTTAACGCAGACAAGCAGTTTTTACATGCTTCACGACAATTGCGTGCAAATGAGTCCTTATAGGCAAAGTTGCTTTATTTTACAAAGGTAAGTCTATTTTCACTATAACATTCAGGTTTGGATCATTCTCTCATAAGAAAATGCAAACTGCATATTATACATTATTTTAACGCATACAAGCAGTTTTTACATGCTTTATGACAATTAGGGGCAAATGAGTCCTTATAGGCAAAATTGCTTTATTTCATGAAGGCAAGTCTATTTACACTATAACATTCAGGTTTGGATCATTCTCTCATAAGAAAATGTAAACTGCATATTAACCATTATTTTAACGCAGACAAGCAGTTTTTACATGCTTCACGACAATTGCGTGCAAATGAGTCCTTATAGGCAAAATTGCGTTATTTTACAAAGGTAAGTCTATTTTCACTATAACATTCAGGTTTGGATCGTTCTCTCATAAGAAAATGCAAACTGCATATAAATTATTATTTTAACGCATACAAGCAGTTTTTACATGCTTTATGACAATTAGGGGCAAATGAGTCCTTATAAGCAAAATTGCTTTATTTCATTAAGGTAAGTCTATTTAGACTATAACATTCAGGTTTGGATCATTCTCTCATTAGAAAATGCAAACAGCATATTAACCATTATTTTAACGCTGACAAGCAGTTTTTACATGCTTTACGACAATTAGGTGCAAATGAGTCCTTATAGGCAAAAGTGCTTTATTTCATGAGGGTAAGTCTATTTACACTATAACATTCAGGTTTGGATCATTCTCTCATAAGAAAATGTAAATTGCATATTTACTATCATTTTCACGCAGACAAGCAGTTTTCACATGTTTTACGACAATTAGGTGGAAATAAGTCCTTAAAGGCAAAATTGTTCTATTTCACAAAGGTAAGTCTACTTTCACTATAACATTCAGGTTTGGATCATCTCATAAGAAAATGCAAACTGCATATTAACCATTATTTTAACGCAGACAAGCAGTTTTTACATGCTTCACGACAATTGCGTGCAAATGAGTCCTTATAGGCAAAATTGCTTTATTTTACAAAGGTTAGTCTATTTACACTATAACATTCAGGTTTGGATCATTCTCTCATAAGAAAATGCAAACTGCATATTAACCATTATGTTAACGCATACAAGCTGTGTTTAAATGCTTTATGACAATTAGGTGCAAATGAGTCTTTATAGGCAAAATTGCTTTATTTCATGAAGGTAAGTCTATTTACACTATAACATTCAGGTTTGGATCGTTCTCTCATAAGAAAATGCAAACTGCATATTAACCATTATTTTAACGCATACAAGCAGTTTTTACATGCTTTATGACAATTAGGGGCAAATGAGTCCTTATAGGCAAAATTAATTTATTTCATGAAGGTAAGTCTATTTATACTATAACATTCAGGTTTGGATCATTCTCTCATAAGAAAATGCAAACTGCATATTAACCATTATTTAAACGCAGACAAGCAGTTTTTTCATGCTTTACGACAATTAGGTGCAAATGAGTCTTTATAGGCAAAATTGCTTTATTTCATGAGGGTAAGTCTATTTACACTATAACATTCAGGTTTGGATCATTCTCTCATAAGAAAATGCAAACTGCATATTTACTATCATTTTGACGCAGCCAAGCAGTTTTTACATTCTTCACGACAATTGCGTGCAAATGAGTCCTTATAGGCAAAATTGCTTTATTTTACAAAGGTAAGTCTATTTACACTATACGTTCAGGTTTGGATCATTCTCTCATAAGAAAATGCAAACTGCATATTAACCATTATTTTAACGCATACAAGCAGTTTTTACATGCTTTATGACAATTAGGTGCAAATGAGTCCTTATAGGCAAAATTGCTTTATTTCATGAGGGTAAGTCTATTTACACTATACATTCAGGTTTGGATCATTCTCTCATAAGAAAATGCAAACTGCATATTAACCATTATTTTAACGCATACAAGCAGTTTTTACATGCTTTATGACAATTAGGGGCAAATGAGTCCTTATAAGCAAAATTGCTTTATTTCATTAAGGTAAGTCTATTTAGACTATAACATTCAGGTTTGGATCATTCTCGCATAAGAAAATGCAAACTGCATATTAACCATTATTTTAACGCTGACAAGCAGTTTTTACATGCTTTACGACAATTAGGTGCAAATGAGTCCTTATAGGCAAAAGTGCTTTATTTCATGAGGGTAAGTCTATTTACACTATAACATTCAGGTTTGGATCATTCTCTCATAAGAAAATGCAAACTGCATATTTACTATCATTTTCACGCAGACAAGCAGTTTTCACATGTTTTACGACAATTAGGTGGAAATAAGTCCTTAAAGGCAAAATTGTTTTATTTCACAAAGGTAAGTCTACTTTCACTATAACATTCAGGTTTGGATCATCTTATAAGAAAATGCAAACTGCATATTAACCATTATTTTAACGCAGAGAAGCAGTTTTTACATGCTTCACGACAATTGCGTGCAAATGAGTCCTTATAGGCAAAATTGCTTTATTTTACAAAGGTAAGTCTATTTACACTATAACATTCAGGTTTGGATCATTCTCTCATAAGAAAATGCAAACTGCATATTAACCATTATTTTAACGCATACAAGCAGTTTTTAAATGCTTTATGACAATTAGGGGCAAATGAGTCCTTATAGGCAAAATTGCTTTATTTCATGAAGGTAAGTCTATTTACACTATAACATTCAGGTTTGGATCTTTCTCTCATAAGAAAATGCAAACTGCAAATTTACTATCATTTTCACGCAGACAAGCAGTTTTTACATGCTTCACGACAATTGCGTGCAAATGAGTCCTTTTAGGCAAAATTGCTTTATTTTACAAAGGTAAGTTTACTTAAACTATAACATTCAGGTTTAGATCATTCTCTCATAAGAAAATGCAAACTGCATATTAACTATTATTTTAACGCATACAAGCAGTTTTTACAAGCTTTATGACAATTAGGTGCAAATGAGTCTTTATAGGCAAAATTGCTTTATTTCATGAGGGTAAGTCTATTTGCACTATAACACCCAGGTTTGGATCATTCTCTCATAAGAAAATGCAAACTGCATATTAACCATTATTTTAACGCAGACAAGCAGTTTTTACATGCTTCACGACAATTGCGTGCAAATGAGTCCTTATAGGCAAAATTGCGTTATTTTACAAGGGTAAGTCTATTTTCACTATAACATTCAGGTTTGGATCATTCTCTCATAAGAAAATGCAAACTGCATATTAACCATTATTTTAACGCATACAAGCAGTTTTTACATGCTTTATGACAATTAGGGGCAAATGAGTCCTTATAGGCATAATTGCTTTATTTCATTAAGGTAAGTCTATTTACACTATAAAATTCAGGTTTGGATCATTCTCTCATAAGAAAATGCAAACTGCATATTTACTATCATTTTCACGCAGACAAGCAGTTTTCACATGTTATACGACAATTAGGTGGAAATAAGTCCTTAAAGGCAAAATTGTTTTATTTCACAAAGGTAAGTCTATTTACACTATAACATTCAGGTTTGGATCATTCTCTCATAAGAAAATACAAACTGCGTATTAACCATTATTTTAACGCATACAACCAGTTTTTACATGCTTTATGACAATTAGGAGCAAATGAGTCCTTATAGGCAAAATTGCTTTATTTCATTAAGGTAAGTCTATTTACACTATAAAATTCAGGTTTAGATCATTCTCTCATAAGAAAATGCAAACTGCATATTTACTATCATTTTAACGCAGACAAGCAGTTTTCACATGATTTACGACAATTAGGTGGAAATAAGTCCTTAAAGGCAAAATTGTTTTATTTCACAAAGGTAAGTCTACTTTCACTATAACATTCAGGTTTGGATCATTCTCTCATAAGAAAATGCAAACTGCATATTAACCATTATTTTAACGCAGACAAGCAGTTTTTACATGCTTTATGACAATTAGGGGCAAATGAGTCTTTATAGGCAAAATTGCTTTATTTCATGAAGGAAAGTCTATTTACACTATAACATTCAGGTTTGGATCTTTATCTCATAAGAAAATGCAAACTGCATATTAACCATTATTTAAACGCAGACAAGCAGTTTTTACATGCTTTACGACAATTAGGTGCAAATAAGTCTTTATAGGCAAAATTGCTTTATTTCATGAAGGTAAGTCTATTTACACTATAACATTCAGGTTTGGATCTTTATCTCATAAGAAAATGCAAACTGCATATTAACCATTATTTTAACGCTGACAAGCAGTTTTTACATGTTTTACGACAATTAGGTGCAAATGAGTCCTTATAGGCAAAAGTGCTTTATTTCATGAGGGTAAGTCTATTTACACTATAACATTCAGGTTTGGATCATTCTCTCATAAGAAAATGCAAACTGCATATTAACCATTATTTTAACGCAGACAAGCAGTTTTTACAAGCTTTATGACAATTAGGTGCAAATTAGTCCTTATAGGCAAAATTGCTTTATTTAATAAGGGTAAGTCTATGTACACTATAACATTCAGGTTTGGATCATTCTCTTATAAGAAAATGCAAACTGCATATTTACTATCATTTTAACGCATACAAGCAGTTATTACATGCTTTATGACAATTAGGTGCAAATGAGTCTTTATAGGCAAAATTGCCTTATTTCATGAGGGTTAGTCTATTTACACTATAACATTCAGGTTTGGATCATTTTCTCATAAGAAAATGCAAACTGCATATTAACCATTATTTTAACGCAGACAAGCAGTTTTTACATGCTTCACGACAATTGCGTGCAAATGAGTCCTTATAGGCAAAGTTGCTTTATTTTACAAAGGTAAGTCTATTTTCACTATAACATTCAGGTTTGGATCATTCTCTCATAAGAAAATGCAAACTGCATATTATACATTATTTTAACGCATACAAGCAGTTTTTACATGCTTTATGACATTTAGGGGCAAAAGAGTCCTTATAGGCAAAATTGCTTTATTTCATGAAGGTAAGTCTATTTACAACATTCAGGTTTGGATCATTCTCTCATAAGAAAATGTAAACTGCATATTAACCATTATTTTAACGCAGACAAGCAGTTTTTACATGCTTCACGACAATTGCGTGCAAATGAGTCCTTATAGGCAAAATTGCGTTATTTTACAAAGGTAAGTCTATTTTCACTATAACATTCAGGTTTGGATCGTTCTCTCATAAGAAAATGCAAACTGCATATTAACCATTATTTTAACGCATACAAGCAGTTTTTACATGCTTTATGACAATTAGGGGCAAATGAGTCCTTATAAGCAAAATTGCTTTATTTCATTAAGGTAAGTCTATTTAGACTATAACATTCAGGTTTGGATCATTCTCTCATAAGAAAATGCAAACAGCATATTAACCATTATTTTAACGCTGACAAGCAGTTTTTACATGCTTTACGACAATTAGGTGCAAATGAGTCCTTATAGGCAAAAGTGCTTTATTTCATGAGGGTAAGTCTATTTACACTATAACATTCAGGTTTGGATCATTCTCTCATATGAAAATGTAAATTGCATATTTACTATCATTTTCACGCAGACAAGCAGTTTTCACATGTTTTACGACAATTAGGTGGAAATAAGTCCTTAAAGGCAAAATTGTTTTATTTCACAAAGGTAAGTCTACTTTCACTATAACATTCAGGGTTGGATCATCTCATAAGAAAATGCAAACCGCATATTAACCATTATTTTAACGCAGACAAGCAGTTTTTACATGCTTCACGACAATTGCGTGCAAATGAGTCCTTATAGGCAAAATTGCTTTATTTTACAAAGGTAAGTCTATTTACACTATAACATTCAGGTTTGGATCATTCTCTCATAAGAAAATGCAAACTGCATATTAACCATTATTTTAACGCATACAAGCTGTTTTTAAATGCTTTATGACAATTAGGTGCAAATGAGTCCTTATCGGCAAAATTGCTTTATTTCATGAAGGTAAGTCTATTTACACTATAACATTCAGGTTTGGATCGTTCTCTCATAAGAAAATGCAAACTGCATATTAACCATTATTTAAACGCAGACAAGCAGTTTTTACATGCTTTATGACAATTAGGGGCAAATGAGTCTTTATAGGCAAAATTGCTTTATTTCATGAAGGAAAGTCTATTTACACTATAACATTCAGGTTTGGATCTTTCTCTCATAAGAAAATGCAAACTGCATATTAACCATTATTTAAACGCAGACAAGCAGTTTTTACATGCTTTACGACAATTAGGTGCAAATAAGTTTTTATAGGCAAAATTGCTTTATTTCATGAAGGTAAGTCTATTTACTCTATAACATTCAGGTTTGGATCATTCTCTCATAAGAAAATGCAAAATGCATATTTACTATCATTTTCACGCATACAAGTAGTTTTTACATGCTTCACGACAATTGCGTGCAAATGAGTCCTTATAAACAAAATTGCTTTATTTTACAAAGGTAAGAATATTTTCACTATAACATTCAGGTTTGGATCATTCTCTCATAAGAAAATGCAAATTGCATATTAACAATTATTTTAACGCATACAAGCAGTTTTTACATGCTTTATGACAATTAGGGGCAATTGAGTACTTATAGGCAAAATTGCTTTATTTCATAAAGGTAAGTCTATTTACACTATAACATTCAGGTTTGGGTCATTCTCTCATAAGAAAATGCAAACTGCATATTAACCATTATTTTAACGCTGACAAGCAGTTTTTACATGTTTTACGACAATTAGGTGCAAATGAGTCCTTATAGGCAAAAGTGCTTTATTTCATGAGGGTAAGTCTATTTACACTATAACATTCAGGTTTGGATCATTCTCTCATAAGAAAATGCAAACTGCATATTAACCATTATTTTAACGCAGACAAGCAGTTTTTACAAGCTTTATGACAATTAGGTGCAAATTAGTCCTTATAGGTAAAATTGCTTTATTTAATAAGGGTTAGTCTATTTACACTATAACATTAGGGTTTGGATCATTCTCTCATAAGAAAATGCAAACTGCATATTTACTATCATTTTAACGCATACAAGCAGTTATTACATGCTTTATCACAATTAGGTGCAAATGAGTCTTTATAGGCAAAATTGCCTTATTTCATAAGGGTTAGTCTATTTACACTATAACATTCAGGTTTGGATCATTCTCTCATAAGAAAATGCAAACTGCATATTAACCATTATTTTAACGCAGACAAGCAGTTTTTACATGCTTCACGACAATTGCGTGCAAATGAGTCCTTATAGGCAAAGTTGCTTTATTTTACAAAGGTAAGTCTATTTTCACTATAACATTCAGGTTTGGATCATTCTCTCATAAGAAAATGCAAACTGCATATAATACATTATTTTAAAACATACAAGCAGTTTTTACATGCTTTATGACAATTAGGGGCAAATGAGTCCTTATAGGCAAAATTGCTTTATTTCATGAAGGCAAGTCTATTTACACTATAACATTCAGGTTTGGATCATTCTCTCATAAGAAAATGTAAACTGCATATTAACCATTATTTTAACGCAGACAAGCAGTTTTTACATGCTTCACGACAATTGCGTGCAAATGAGTCCTTATAGGCAAAATTGCGTTATTTTACAAAGGTAAGTCTATTTTCACTATAACATTCAGGTTTGGATCGTTCTCTCATAAGAAAATGCAAACTACATATTAACCATTATTTTAACGCATACAAGCAGTTTTAACATGCTTTATGACAATTAGGGGCAAATGAGTCCTTATAAGCAAAATTGCTTTATTTCATTAAGGTAAGTCTATTTAGACTATAACATTCAGGTTTGGATCATTCTCTCATTAGAAAATGCAAACAGCATATTAACCATTATTTTAACGCTGACAAGCAGTTTTTACATGCTTTACGACAATTAGGTGCAAATGAGTCCTTATAGGCAAAAGTGCTTTATTTCATGAAGGTAAGTCTATTTACACTATAACATTCAGGTTTGGATCATTCTCTCATAAGAAAATGTAAATTGCATATTTACTATCATTTTCACGCAGACAAGCAGTTTTCACATGTTTACGACAATTAGGTGGAAATAAGTCCTTAAAGGCAAGATTGTTCTATTTCACAAAGGTAAGTCTACTTTCACTATAACATTCAGGTTTGGATCATCTCATAAGAAAATGCAAACTGCATATTAACCATTATTTTAACGCAGACAAGCAGTTTTTACATGCTTAACGACAATTGCGTGCAAATGAGTCCTTATAGGCAAAATTGCTTTATTTTACAAAGGTTAGTCTATTTACACTATAACATTCAGGTTTGGATCATTCTCTCATAAGAAAATGCAAACTGCATATTAACCATTATTTTAACGCATACAAGCTGTGTTTAAATGCTTTATGACAATTAGGTGCAAATGAGTCCTTATAGGCAAAATTGCTTTATTTCATGAAGGTAAGTCTATTTACACTATAACATTCAGGTTTGGATCGTTCTCTCATAAGAAAATGCAAACTGCATATTAACCATTATTTTAACGCATACAAGCAGTTTTTACATGCTTTATGACAATTAGGGGCAAATGAGTCCTTATAGGCAAAATAATTTATTTCATGAAGGTTAGTCTATTTATACCATAACATTCAGGTTTGAATCATTCTCTCATAAGAAAATGCAAACTGCATATTAACCATTATTTAAACGCAGACAAGCAGTTTTTTCATGCTTTACGACAATTAGGTGCAAATGAGTCTTTATAGGCAAAATTGCTTTATTTCATGAGGGTAAGTCTATTTACACTATAACATTCAGGTTTGGATCATTCTCTCATAAGAAAATGCAAACTGCATATTTACTATCATTTTGACGCAGCCAAGCAGTTTTTACATGCTTCACGACAATTGCGTGCAAATGAGTCCTTATAGGCAAAATTGCTTTATTTTACAAAGGTAAGTCTATTTACACTATACGTTCAGGTTTGGATCATTCTCTCATAAGAAAATGCAAACTGCATATTAACCATTATTTTAACGCATACAAGCAGTTTTTACATGCTTTATGACAATTAGGTGCAAATGAGTCCTTATAGGCAAAATTGCTTTATTTCATGAGGGTAAGTCTATTTACACTATACATTCAGGTTTGGATCATTCTCTCATAAGAAAATGCAAACTGCATATTAACCATTATTTTAACGCATACAAGCAGTTTTTACATGCTTTATGACAATTAGGGGCAAATGGGTCCTTATAGGCAATATTGCTTTATTTCATGAAGGTTAGTCTATTTACACTATAACATTCAGGTTTGGATTATTCTCTCATAAGAAATTGCAAACTGCATATTAACCATTATTTTAACGCAGAAAAGCAGTTTTTACGTGCTTTACGACAATTAGGTGCAAATGAGTCCTTATAGGCAAAATTGCTTTATTTCACAAATGTAAGTTTACTTACACTATAACATTCAGGTTTGGAACATTCTCTCAAAAGAAAATGCAAACTGCATATTCACTATTATTTTAACGCATACAAGCAGTTTTTACATGCTTTATGACAATTAGGTGCAAATAAGTCCTTATAGGCAAAATTGCTTTATTTCATGAGTGTAAGTCTATTTACACTATAACATTCAGGTTTGGATCATTATCTCATAAGAAAATGCAAACTGCATATTGACTATCATTTTCACGCAGACAAGCAGTTTTTACATGGTTTACGACAATTAGGTGCAAATAAGTCCTTAAAAGCAAAATTGTTTTATTTCACAAAGGTAAGTCTACTTTCATTATAACATTCAGGTTTGGATCATTCTCTCATAAGAAAATGCAAACTGCATATTAACCATTATTTTAACGCAGACAAGCAGTTTTTACATGCTTCACGACAATTGTTTGCAAATGAGTCCTTATAGGCAAAATTGCTTTATTTTACAAAGGTAAGTCTATTTACACTATAACATTAAGGTTTGGATCATTCTCTCATAAGAAAATGCAAACTGCATATTAACCATTATTTAAACGCAGACAAGCAGTTTTTACATGCTTTACGACAATTAGGTGCAAATGAGTCTTTATAGGCAAAATTGCTTTATTTTATGAGGGTAAGTCTATTTACACTATAACATTCAGGTTTGGATCAATTTCTCATAAGAAAATGCAAACTGCATATTTACTATCATTTTCACGCTGACAAGCAGTTTTTACATGCTTCACGACAATTGCGTGCAAATGATTCCTTATAGGCAAAATTGCTTTTTTTTATAAAGGTAAGTCTATTTACACTATAACATTTAGGTTTGGATCATTCTCTCATAAGAAAATGCAAACTGCATATTAACCATTATTTTAACGCATACAAGCAGTTTTTACAAGCTTTATGACAATTAGGTGCAAATTAGTCCTTATAGGCAAAATTGCTTTATTTAATAAGGGTTAGTCTATTTACACTATAACATTCAGGTTTGGATCATTCTCTCATAAGAAAATGCAAACTGCATATTAACCATTATTTTAACGCAGACAAGCAGTTTTTACATGCTTCACGACAATTGCGTGCAAATGAGTCCTTATAGGCTAAGTTGCTTTAATTTACAAAGGTAAGTCTATTTTCACTATAACATTCAGGTTTGGATCATTCTCTCATAAGAAAATGCAAACTGCATATTATACATTATTTTAACGCATACAAGCAGTTTTTACATGCTTTATGACAATTAGGGGCAAATGAGTCCTTATAGGCAAAATTGCTTTATTTCATGAAGGTAAGTCTATTTACACTATAACATTCAGGTTTGGATCATTCTCTCATAAGAAAATGTAAATTGCATATTAACCATTATTTTAACGCAGACAAGCAGTTTTTACATGCTTCACGACAATTGCGTGCAAATGAGTCCTTATAGGCAAAATTGCGTTATTTTACAAAGGTAAGTCTATTTTCACTATAACATTCAGGTTTAGATCGTTCTCTCATAGGAAAATGCAAACTGCATATTAACCATTATTTTAACGCATACAAGCAGTTTTTACATGCTTTATGACAATTAGGGGCAAATGAGTCCTTATAAGCAAAATTGCTTTATTTCATTAAGGTAAGTCTATTTAGACTATAACATTCAGGTTTGGATCATTCTCGCATAAGAAAATGCAAACTGCCTATTAACAATTATTTTAACGCTGACAAGCAGTTTTTACATGCTTTACGACAATTAGGTGCAAATGAGTCCTTATAGGCAAAAGTGCTTTATTTCATGTGTGCCGAAATTGTTCGGGATGGATTTAGGAAGAATAAAGGTGCTGGGCCCAATAATGTGAACAATTGTAACGACACTAAATTATTTATTTGAAACAATTTGCTTTAGATTGAAAATGTACAAATTTATTTTTTTTTGTAAAATTATTTTAATTATTATTTCTTATAAAATTATTCTTTTTTTTATAGACGCTGAAATATAACTGATCTTTTAAAATTTTATTCGTGAAACAGCACAGCTAAACGCATTACATAATAAAAAATGTGCACTTAAATAACTAATTGGCAGGGCCGAACTTTAAATTTTTAATTTTCAATACTGTAAAAAAATAGGCAAAAATAATTTAAAAACATAATAAAATAAGGAATCCTTAGAATCGCTACAGTACCCCCGGCTATAAAGAAGCGCTTATCGATGAGGAGCGGCTTCTAATCTCTCATAAAAAGGTTTCAGCTGGGAGACATGCACACGATATTGTCTCGTCGGATCTTCAACATCAACAACAATGCAGGATGCTGGAGAGGTAAAGCGCTCTACACGCCTTTTAGATGTCCATCTACTAACAAATTTTTGTCCTTGTTGTCCTCCCGCAGGAATGATCACATGTTGCTTCTGAACAACTAGATCTCCTACTTTGAAAGGATGGCGTCTTGGTTGTCTTAAATCATACAGAGCCTTTACTCGTTGGTGAGCACGTCTTAACTTCTCTTGCACCTCTTCCTGCGTAGCCGGCGGAGTCGGATCTAAATATTTTTCAAGCTCCCATTGGCGGTCCAGTGGTTTTGGCATCTCTCTCCCCAGGAAGATGTTCGCAGGAGACATATTGGTGCTTTCCGAAATGTTGGCATTATGCGAATATTTGAATAATGGAAGCAAATCTTCCCACTGTTTATGATTATCGTCGGCTTTAGATCGCAACATAATGGAGAGCGCACTCTTGAGGTCCCGCATAGATCGCTCGACCATGTTGGACGAGGGTTGATACGGAGCTGTAGTAATATGCTTTATTCCCCACGATAAGCTCATCTTCTTAAAGGTATCGCTTCGAAAAACGCTCGCATTATCTGACACCAATATCTTTGGTGGTCCGTAAGCACACCAAAGATGAATGAGCTTTTTACAAGTAACATTGGCAGTGGCCCGGCGGCAAGGGACGAGTTCTATCCACTTCGAGAAGGCATCCAGGACGACCAGAACATAACGGCTTCCATTCGAAGACATTAATAAGGGTCCACAAAAATCAATATAGACTTTGTCGAAAACGTTAGTCGGCACAGAAGAGGACATCGGTACCCCGATCTTTTGATTATGCGGTTTAATCATTTGGCAGGACTCGCATGAACGAACATAATTTCGCACTTCTGCAAACATATTATTCCACCAGAAACGCTGCGCTAACGCTCGATACGTTTTCGTTATTCCTGGATGACCTGCATCCAAGTCATGGAAATAATAGAGAAGCATTTTTCTTACCGCTTCGGGTGCGACCACCCTTCTCAGATTTCGTTTTCCGACCAATCGCATCAGAACTCCGTCTCGCTCCATGAACCCTTTGACATTTTCACCTCCGCGTACGCGGCGTAAAATGAGATTCGTGTCCGGATCGGATTCTTGGTGGTGTCGGATGTTGAGAAAAGTTTGAGGTACCTCTTGCAAGTGGTTTATAATTGATTCAGACGTTTCCAGTAATTCTTCTGTACGCTTGGCGGGAGGCATTAGTCGACTAAGAGAATCTGCGATAGCATTGGACGATCCCCGGATGTGCTGTACTTCGAAATCGTACTTGGTCAATTTGAGTACCCAACGACCGACCTTTCCTAACTGCTGCGGGTGACGCATCATCCAAGATAGGGCCTGATTGTCCACCTGAAGAATAAAGTGTCGACCTATTAGGTAGTCGTGAAATTTCTCCAACGCAAAGATAACCCCTAAGGCCTCGCGCTCAAAAATAATATATCTTTTCTCCGCCTCCGATAAGGTTCTGGACGCGTAGGCGACTGGATGAATTTCTTCCTCGTGATACTCCTGTAGCAATACAGCTCCCAGTGCAACATCGGAAGCATCACAACGGACTATAAATGGTCTGTCAAAATCCGGGAACTTCAGTACCGGCGCCGATGATAATGCGTCCTTGAGCTGACGTATTGCGTCCGTTTGCGACGGACCCATTTCAAATTTTATATTTTTTTTCTTAAGTGTGTTTAATGGAGCGGCTATCTCACTGTACCCCGGAATGAATCTTGCGAAGTATGCTGTCATTCCCAAAAAGGTTCTGACTTCCTTTAAGGAACTTGGGACCGGTACTTCTCTAATGGCCTTAACTTTGTCCTCATCAATGTGACATCCTCGCTCCGAAACGACATGACCCAGGCATTTAACCTTCCGCATACACAAGTTCGCCTTATCAGGATTCACTGTAAATCCCGCTGCACGTAGACGCTCAAAAACGATTTCTAGATGCTGAAGATGTTCATCTGTGGACGTAGAATAGATTAGTAAATCGTCAAAGTAATTTATTACAAACCGAAAATGCAAATCTCCAAACAGTCTATTCATAACTCTGTTGAGTGCTGCCGCCGAAACAGCTAGTCCGAAGGGCAAGAAGTTATACTGATACGAGCCAAAGGTAGTGCTGAACGCCGTAATATGTTTGGAATCTTCGGTGAGCGGTAATTGATGATAAGCCATGTTCAGGTCAAGTTTGCTAAATATCTTGGCTCCTTGCAGACATTGGAAAATTGACTCCGGCCTTGGAACAGGGAAAGCATCGTATACAACACGTTGATTGACCTTGCGATAATCCACGACCAGTCTATTTCCACCATCCTTTTTGGGAACCAAAAAACATGGGCTAGAATAAGGCGACAAGGACGCCGTGATGACTCCAAGGTCCAAAAGTTTCTTTATGTGTTCCCGCATTATCAATGCTTTAGGAGGACTTAAAGGATAAGGCGCTTGATGCACTGTGGTTTGATCATGAAGCCTTATTTTATATGCAAAATTTTTAACCTGACCCAACTTTGAGGTGACCGTTTCCTTGTGCTTATTCATTAATTCTTGGAGCACTGTTCTTTGCCTCTTGCTCAATTCTGCGGGACATTCTGTCGTAGCATCTAAGGACTGTCGAGTATTCGTAGGATCAGTTATAAAAGGAACGTGTATATCCGGACAAAAGGAAAAAAATAAATAATGATCGTAAAAATTCATGATTACACGCATATCTTTAAGACTCTTAAAACCTAAAATAAATTCAAAAGGTAGATTAGGCATAATTAAAAAAGATAGCTTCCAAGAAAATTGATGTATGTGAATTGTAGTAACCAGAAGAGACCGTACTTGCACCATACGGTCATCGGGGAGACGAACTGACGTTTCTAATTGTTGAAGCCGCCCCGACTTGTTCTGGATAATTTTGTCTGCGACGTCGGGACTACAGAAATTCACACTTGCTCCAGAATCCAGAAGCGTACGAAAGAACAAATTGTTTATTTTCATTTCAATTATCGGTATGTTTGACTCTTCAGGTTTTCCGCGACCACCGTTAGGCCGCGTGCTACTCAGTTTTTTGGCGCTTCTTGCTCTTGATTAGAACGCCTACGTTGCCAACAGCTTCTACTTGTATGGCCTGAGCGTTTGCAGTAGGAGCACTGGATTGATGACGGATTTTCCTGTTGTTGATGCATAGCTCCTTCGCGTTGAACGGCTGCCGCTATGAGGGCTTCAGTATCCCGAATACGCCTTGCCAACCTCCTAAGATCTTGCAATGTACTCGGCATCTGCACAGTCTTCAACTTATCTAGAGTGACAGAGTTAGCGTGACTCCAAATATGCAGTACGATAGCTTCATCTGACATATTGAGTTCCAGTGCCCGTATTTTATTCTGAATATCCTCTACATACGCGGTGAATGGCTCATCCAAATCTTGATAACGTCGGACCATAGAATCGACGAGCTGACCCCGAACGATCGGCGATAAATACTCGTTTAATAACTCGACCTTCATCGTCTGCCAGGTTGAATGTTTACCAATAGTCCTGGACCACCAAATACGTATTTCACCTTCTAGTCGACAAATAAGATGCGACAAAAGCACCATATCAGGCTTCAAATTCAGGTCCACGAGTGCCTGAACTTCTACTATGAATTCCACCAGTTGTTGAGGATGCTCCGCCGAAACGATTGGAATTCTTTGTAGAAAACTAGAAATATCGTGCTTTATTTCGAGGTCTCTTTTGACTAAATGATTTGATATCGTTTCTGAGACACGCCGCAATTCATTAACTTGATCCACTAATCCGCTCGTGAGCTGCATGTGGACGGCAGTTGCCCTTGCTAAAGGCGAAGCTGCTCCATAATCGCGTACGCTGGAACCTTGATTCTCCGGGTTTCGTTGATCTTGACGTGGTTCTGGTATATTCAGGTGATCCGATGGAGATTCGAAAACTTCACTATCTTGATTAGATTGCGCGCTTTCAACATTAGCTCTAGTACGTGGCATTATTTTAATTCTTATCAACACACTTTAAAATAAATCTCTGAACTACAGGAAAATTACGGAAATAAAAAATTGTATTTATTGATAAGGTCCAAGGAAAACTACGCTCTGCTACCACTTTGTGCCGAAATTGTTCGGGATGGATTTAGGAAGAATAAAGGTGCTGGGCCCAATAATGTGAACAATTGTAACGACACTAAATTATTTATTTGAAACAATTTGCTTTAGATTGAAAATGTACAAATTTATTTTTTTTTGTAAAATTATTTTAATTATTATTTCTTATAAAATTATTCTTTTTTTTATAGACGCTGAAATATAACTGATCTTTTAAAATTTTATTCGTGAAACAGCACAGCTAAACGCATTACATAATAAAAAATGTGCACTTAAATAACTAATTGGCAGGGCCGAACTTTAAATTTTTAATTTTCAATACTGTAAAAAAATAGGCAAAAATAATTTAAAAACATAATAAAATAAGGAATCCTTAGAATCGCTACACATGAGGGTAAGTCTATTTACACTATAACATTCAGGTTTGGATCATTCTCTCATAAGAAAATGCAAACTGCATATTTACTATCATTTTCACGCAGACAAGCAGTTTTCACATGTTTTACGACAATTAGGTGGAAATAAGTCCTTAAAGGCAAAATTGTTTTATTTCACAAAGGTAAGTCTACTTTCACTATAACATTCAGGTTTGGATCATCTCATAAGAAAATGCAAACTGCATATTAACCATTATTTTAACGCAGAGAAGCAGTTTTTACATGCTTCACGACAATTGCGTGCAAATGAGTCCTTATAGGCAAAATTGCTTTATTTTACAAAGGTAAGTCTATTTACACTATAACATTCAGGTTTGGATCATTCTCTCATAAGAAAATGCAAACTGCATATTAACCATTATTTTAACGCATACAAGCAGTTTTTAAATGCTTTATGACAATTAGGGGCAAATGAGTCCTTATAGGCAAAATTGCTTTATTTCATGAAGGTAAGTCTATTTACACTATAACATTCAGGTTTGGATCTTTCTCTCATAAGAAAATGCAAACTGCATATTTACTATCATTTTCACGCAGACAAGCAGTTTTTACATGCTTCACGACAATTGCGTGCAAATGAGTCCTTTTAGGCAAAATTGCTTTATTTTACAAAGGTAAGTCTATTTACACTAGAACATTCAGGTTTGGATCATTCTCTCATAAGAAAATGCAAACTGCATATTTACTATCATTTTCACGCAGACAAGCAGTTTTCACATGTTTTACGACAATTAGGTGGAAATAAGTCCTTAAAGGCAAAATTGTTTTATTTCACAAAGGTAAGTCTACTTTCACTATAACATTCAGGTTTGGATCATCTCATAAGAAAATGCAAACTGCATATTAACCATTATTTTAACGCAGAGAAGCAGTTTTTACATGCTTCACGACAATTGCGTGCAAATGAGTCCTTATAGGCAAAATTGCTTTATTTTACAAAGGTAAGTTTACTTAAACTATAACATTCAGGTTTAGATCATTCTCTCATAAGAAAATGCAAACTGCATATTAACTATTATTTTAACGCATACAAGCAGTTTTTACAAGCTTTATGACAATTAGGTGCAAATGAGTCTTTATAGGCAAAATTGCTTTATTTCATGAGGGTAAGTCTATTTGCACTATAACATTCAGGTTTGGATCATTCTCTCATAAGAAAATGCAAACTGCATATTAACCATTAATTTAACGCAGACAAGCAGTTTTTACATGCTTCACGACAATTGCGTGCAAATGAGTCCTTATAGGCAAAATTGCGTTATTTTACAAAGGTAAGTCTATTTTCACTATAACATTCAGGTTTGGATCATTCTCTCATAAGAAAATGCAAACTGCGTATTAACCATTATTTTAACGCATACAAGCAGTTTTTACATGCTTTATGACAATTAGGGGCAAATGAGTCCTTATAGGCAAAATTGCTTTATTTCATTAAGGTAAGTCTATTTACACTATAAAATTCAGGTTTGGATTATTCTCTCATAAGAAAATGCAAACTGCATATTTACTATCATTTTCACGCAGACAAGCAGTTTTCACATGTTTTACGACAATTAGGTGGAAATAAGTCCTTAAAGGCAAAATTGTTTTATTTCACAAAGGTAAGTCTATTTACACTATAACATTCAGGTTTTGATCATTCTCTCATAAGAAAATACAAACTGCGTATTAACCATTATTTTAACGCATACAAGCAGTTTTTACATGCTTTATGACAATTAGGGGCAAATGAGTCCTTATAGGCAAAATTGCTTTATTTCATTAAGGTAAGTCTATTTACACTATAAAATTCAGGTTTGGATAATTCTCTCATAAGAAAATGCAAACTGCATATTTACTATCATTTTCACGCAGACAAGCAGTTTTCACATGATTTTCGACAATTAGGTGGAAATAAGTCCTTAAAGGCAAAATTGTTTTATTTCACAAAGGTAAGTCTACTTTTACTATAACATTCAGGTTTGGATCATTCTCTCATAAGAAAATGCAAACTGCATATTAACCATTATTTTAACGCAGACAAGCAGTTTTTACATGCTTTATGACAATTAGGGGCAAATGAGTCTTTATAGGCAAAATTGCTTTATTTCATGAAGGAAAGTCTATTTACACTATAACATTCAGGTTTGGATCTTTCTCTCATAAGAAAATGCAAACTGCATATTAACCATTATTTAAACGCAGACAAGCAGTTTTTACATGCTTTACGACAATTAGGTGCAAATAAGTCTTTATAGGCAAAATTGCTTTATTTCATGAAGGTAAGTCTATTTACTCTATAACATTCAGGTTTGGATCATTCTCTCATAAGAAAATGCAAAATGCATATTTTCTATCATTTTCACGCATACAAGCAGTTTTTACATGCTTCACGACAATTGCGTGCAAATGAGTCCTTATAAACAAAATTGCTTTATTTTACAAAGGTAAGAATATTTTCACTATAACATTCAGGTTTGGATCATTCTCTCATAAGAAAATGCAAACTGCATATTAACAATTATTTTAACGCATACAAGCAGTTTTTACATGCTTTATGACAATTAGGGGCAATTGAGTCCTTATAGGCAAAATTGCTTTATTTCATAAAGGTAAGTCTATTTACACTATAACATTCAGGTTTGGATCATTCTCTCATAAGAAAATGCAAACTGCATATTAACCATTACTTTAACGCTGACAAGCAGTTTTTACATGTTTTACGACAATTAGGTGCAAATGAGTCCTTATAGGCAAAAGTGTTTTATTTCATGAGGGTAAGTCTATTTACACTATAACATTCAGGTTTGGATCATTCTCACATAAGAAAATGCAAACTGCATATTAACCATTATTTTAACGCAGACAAGCAGTTTTTACAAGCTTTATGACAATTAGGTGCAAATTAGTCCTTATAGGCAAAATTGCTTTATTTAATAAGGGTAAGTCTATTTACACTATAACATTCAGGTTTGGATCATTCTCTCATAAGAAAATGCAAACTGCATATTTACTATCATTTTAACGCATACAAGCAGTTATTACATGCTTTATGACAATTAGGTGCAAATGAGTCTTTATAGGCAAAATTGCCTTATTTCATGAGGGTTAGTCTATTAACACTATAACATTCAGGTTTGGAACATTCTCTCATAAGAAAATGCAAACTGCATATTAACCATTATTTTAACGCAGAAAACAGTTTTTACATGCTTCACGACAATTGCGTGCAAATGAGTCCTTATAGGCAAAGTTGCTTTATTTTACAAAGGTTAGTCCATTTTCACTATAACATTCAGGTTTGGATCATTCTCTCATAAGAAAATGCAAACTGCATATTATACATTATTTTAACGCATACAAGCAGTTTTTACATGCTTTATGACATTTAGGGGCAAATGAGTCCTTATAGGCAAAATTGCTTTATTTCATGAAGGTAAGTCTATTTACACTATAACATTCAGGTTTGGATCATTCTCTCATAAGAAAATGTAAACTGCATATTAACCATTATTTTAACGCAGACAAGCAGTTTTTACATGCTTCACGACAATTGCGTGCAAATGAGTCCTTATAGGCAAAATTGCGTTATTTTACAAAGGTAAGTCTATTTTCACTATAACATTCAGGTTTGGATCGTTCTCTCATAAGAAAATGCAAACTGCATATTAACCATTATTTTAACGCAGACAAGCAGTTTTTACATGCTTCACGACAATTGCGTGCAAATGAGTCCTTATAGGCAAAATTGCTTTATTTCATGAGGGTAAGTCTATTTGCACTATAACATTCAGGTTTGGATCATTCTCTCATAAGAAAATGCAAACTGCGTATTAACCATTATTTTAACGCATACAAGCAGTTTTTACATGCTTTATGACAATTAGGGGCAAATGAGTCCTTATAGGCAAAATTGCTTTATTTCATTAAGGTAAGTCTATTTACACTATAACATTCAGGTTTGGATCATTCTCTCATAAGAAAATGCAAACTGCATATTAACCATTATTTTAACGCAGACAAGCAGTTTTTACATGCTTCACGACAATTGCGTGCAAATGAGTCCTTATAAGCAAAATTGCTTTATTTCACAAAGGTAAGTCTATTTACACTATAACATTCAGGTTTGGATCATTCTCTCATAAGAAAATGCAAACTGCATATTAACCATTATTTTAACGCTGACAAGCAGTTTTTACATGCTTTACGACAATTAGGTTCAAATGAGTCCTTATACGCAAAAGTGCTTTATTTCATAAGGGTAAGTCTATTTACACTATAACATTCAGGTTTGGATCATTCTCTCATAAGAAAATGCAAACTGCATATTTACTATCATTTTCACGCAGACAAGCAGTTTTCACATGTTTTACGACAATTAGGTGGAAATAAGTCCTTAAAGGCAAAATTGTTTTATTTCACAAAGGTAAGTCTATTTACACTATAACATTCAGGTTTGGATCATTCTCTCATAAGAAAATGCAAACTGCATATTAACCATTATTTTAACGCTGACAAGCAGTTTTTACATGCTTTACGACAATTAGGTGCAAATGAGTCCTTATAGGCAAAAGTGCTTTATTTCATGAGGGTAAGTCAATTTACACTATAAAATTCAGGTTTAGATCATTCTCTTATAAGAAAATGCAAACTGCTTATTTACTATCATTTTCACGCAGACAAGCAGTTTTCACATGTTTAATGACAATTAGGTTGAAATAATTCCTTAAAGGCAAAATTGTTTTATTTCACAAAGGTAAGTCTACTTTCACTATAACATTCAGGTTTGGATCATTCTCTCATAAGAAAATGCAAAATGCATATTTACTATCATTTTAACGCAGACAAGCAGTTTTTACATGCTTCACGACAATTGCGTGCAAAAGAGTCCTTATAAACAAAATTGCTTTATTTTACAAAGGTAAGAATATTTTCACTATAACATTCAGGTTTGGATCATTCTCTCATAAGAAAAAGCAAACTGCATATTAACAATTATTTTAACGCATACAAGCAGTTTTTACATGCTTTACGACAATTAGGTGCAAATGAGTCCTTATAGGCAAAAGTGCTTTATTTCATAAAGGTAAGTCTATTTACACTATAACATTCAGGTTTGGATCATTCTCTCATAAGAAAATGCAAACTGCATATTAACCATTATTTTAACGCTGACAAGCAGTTTTTACATGCTTTACGACAATTAGGTGCAAATGAGTCCTTATAGGCAAAAGTGCTTTATTTCATGAGGGTAAGTCTATTTACACTATAAAATTCAGGTTTAGATCATTCTCTCATAAGAAAATGCAAACTGCATATTTACTATCATTTTCACGCAGACAAGCAGTTTTCACATGTTTAATGACAATTAGGTTGAAATAAGTCCTTAAAGGCAAAATTGTTTTATTTCACAAAGGTAAGTCTACTTTCACTATAACATTCAGGTTTGGATCTTTATCTCATAAGAAAATGCAAACTGCATATTAACCATTATTTAAAGGCAGACAAGCAGTTTTTACATGCTTTACGACAATTAGGTGCAAATGAGTCTTTATAGGCAAAATTGCTTTATTTCATGAGGGTAAGTCTATTTACCCTATAACATTCAGGTTTGGATCATTCTCTCCTAAGAAAATGCAAACTGCATATTTACTATCATTTTCACGCAGACAAGCAGTTTTTACATGCTTTACGACAATTAAGTACAAATGAGTCCTTATAAGCGAAATTGCTTTATTTCATGAGGGTAAGTCTATTTACACTATAACATTCAGGTTTGGATCATTCTCTCATAAGAAAATGCAAACTGCATATTAACTATTATTTTAACGCATACACGCAGTTTTTACATGCTTTATGACAATTAGGTGCAGATGAGTCCTTATAGGCAAAATTGCTTTATTTTATGAGGGTTAGTCTATTTACACTATAACATTTAGGTTTGGATCATTCTCTCATAAGAAAATGCAAACTGCATATTTACTATCATTTTAACGCATACAAGCAGTTTTTACATGCTTTATGACGATTAGGTGTAAATGTGTCCTTATAGGCAAAATTGCTTTATTTTACAAAGGTAAGTCTATTTACACTATAACATTCAGGTTTGGATCATTCTCTCATAAGAAAATGCAAACTGCATATTAACCATTATTTTAACGCATACAAGCAGTTTTTACATGCTTTATGACAATTAGGTGCAAATGAGTCCTTATAGGCAAAATTACTTTATTTCATGAAGGTTAGTCTATTTACACTATAACATTCAGGTTTGGATTATTCTCTCATAAGAAATTGCAAACTGCATATTAACCATTATTTTAACGCAGACAAGCAGTTTTTACATGCTTTACGACAATTAGGTGCAAATTAGTCCTTATAGGCAAAATTGCTTTATTTCACAAAGGTTAGTTTACTTACACTATAACATTCAGGTTTGGATCATTCTCTCACAAGAAAATGCAAACTGCATATTAACTATTATTTTAACGCATACAAGCAGTTTTTACATGCTTTATGACAATTAGGTGCAAATGAGTCCTTATAGGCAAAATTGCTTTATTTCATGAGGGTAAGTCTATTTACACTATTCATTCAGGTTTGGATCATTCTCTCATAAGAAAATGCAAACTGAATATTGACTATCATTTTCACGCAGACAAGCAGTTTTTACATGGTTTACGACAATTAGGTGCAAATAAGTCCTTAAAAGCAAAATTGTTTTATTTAACAAAGGTAAGTCTACTTTCACTATAACATTCAGTTTTGAATCATTCTCTCATAAGAAAATGCAAACTGCATATTAACCATTATTTTAACGCAGACAAGCAGTTTTTACATGCTTCACGACAATTGCGTGCAAATGAGTCCTTATAGGCAAAATTGCTTTATTTCATGAGGGTAAGTCTATTTGCACTATAACATTCAGGTTTGGATCATTCTCTCATAAGAAAATGCAAACTGCGTATTAACCATTATTTTAACGCATACAAGCAGTTTTTACATGCTTTATGACAATTAGGGGCAAATGAGTCCTTATAGGCAAAATTGCTTTATTTCATTAAGGTAAGTCTATTGACACTATAACATTCAGGTTTGGATCATTCTCTCATAAGAAAATGCAAACTGCATATTTACTATCATTTTCACACAGACAAGCAGTTTTCACATGTTTTACGACAATTAGGTGGTAATAAGTCCTTAAAGGCAAAATTGTTTTATTTCACAAAGGTAAGTCTATTTACACTATAACATTCAGGTTTGGATCATTCTCTCATAAGAAAATTCAAACTGCATATTAACCATTATTTTAACGCATACAAGCAGTTTTTACATGCTTTATGACAATTAGGGGCAAATGAGTCCTTATAGGCAAAATTGCTTTATTTCATTAAGTTTAGTCTATTTAGACTATAACATTCAGGTTTGGATCATTCTCTCATAAGAAAATGCAAACTGCATATTAACCATTATTTTAACGCTGACATGCAGTTTTTACATGCTTTACGACAATTAGGTGCAAATGAGTCCTTATAGGCAAAAGTGCTTTATTTCATGAGGGTTAGTCTATTTACACTATAACATTCAGGTTTGGATCATTCTCTCATAAGAAAATGCAAACTGCATATTTACTATCATTTTCACGCAGACAAGCAGTTTTTACATGTTTTACGACAATTAGGTGGTAATAAGTCCTTAAAGGCAAAATTGTTTTATTTCACAAAGGTAAGTCTATTTACACTATAACATTCAGGTTTAGATCATTCTCTCATAAGAAAATGCGAACTGCATATTAACCATTATTTTAACGCAGACAAGCAGTTTTTACATGCTTTACGACAATTAGGTGCAAATGAGTCCTTATAGGCAAAAGTGCTTTATTTCATGAGGGTTAGTCTATTTACACTATAACATTCAGGTTTGGATCATTCTCTCATAAGAAAATGCAAACTGCATATTTACTATCATTTTCACGCAGACAAGCAGTTTTTACATGTTTTACGACAATTAGGTGGAAATAAGTCCTTAAAGGCAAAATTGTTTTATTTCACAAAGGTAAGTCTACTTTCACTATAACATTCAGGTTTGGATCATTCTCTTATAAGAAAATGCAAACTGCATATTAAACATTATTTTAACGCAGACAAGCAGTTTTTACATGCTTCTGGAAAATTGCGTGCAAATGAGTCCTTATAGGCAAAATTGCTTTATTTCATGAAGGTAAGTCTATTTACATTATAACATTCAGGTTTGGATCATTCTCTCATAAGAAAATGTAAACTGCATATTAACCATTATTTTAACGCAGACAAGCAGTTTTTACATGCTTCACGACAATTGCGTGCAAATGAGTCCTTATAGGCAAAATTGCGTTATTTTACAAAGGTAAGTCTATTTTCACTATAACATTCAGGTTTGGATCGTTCTCTCATAAGAAAATGCAAACTGCATATTAACCATTATTTTAACGCATACAAGCAGTTTTTACATGCTTTTAGACAATTAGGGGCAAATGAGTCCTTATAAGCAAAATTGCTTTATTTCATTAAGGTAAGTCTATTTAGACTATAACATTCAGGTTTGGATCATTCTCTCATAAGAAAATGCAAACAGCATATTAACCATTATTTTAACGCTGACAAGCAGTTTTTACATGCTTTACGACAATACGGTGCAAATGAGTCCTTATAGGCAAAAATGCTTTATTTCATGAGGGTAAGTCTATTTACACTATAACATTGAGGTTTGGATCATTCTCTCATAAGAAAATGTAAATTGCATATTTACTATCATTTTCACGCAGACAAGCAGTTTTCACATGTTTTACGACAATTAGGTGGAAATGAGTCCTTAAAGGCAAAATTGTTTTATTTCACAAAGGTAAGTCTACTTTCACTATAACATTCAGGTTTGGATCATCTCATAAGAAAATGCAAACTGCATATTAACCATTATTTTAACGCAGACAAGCAGTTTTTACATGCTTCACGACAATTGCGTGCAAATGAGTCCTTATAGGCAAAATTGCTTTATTTTACAAAGGTAAGTCTATTTACACTATAACATTCAGGTTTGGATCATTCTCTCATAAGAAAATGCAAACTTTATATTAAGCATTATTTTAACGCATACAAGCTGTTTTTAAATGCTTTATGACAATTAGGTGCAAATGAGTCCTTATAGGCAAAATTGCTTTATTTCATGAAGGTAAGTCTATTTACACTATAACATTCAGTTTTGGATCGTTCTCTCATAAGAAAATGCAAACTGCATATTAACCATTATTTAAACGCAGACAAGCAGTTTTTACATGCTTTACGACAATTAGGTGCAAATAAGTTTTTATAGGCAAAATTGCTTTATTTTACAAAGGTAAGTCTATTTACACTATAACGTTCAGGTTTGGATCTTTCTCTCATAAGAAAATGCAAACTGCATATTAACCATTATTTAAACGCAGACAAGCAGTTTTTACATGCTTTACGACAATTAGGTGCAAATAAGTTTTTATAGGCAAAATTGCTTTATTTCATGAAGGTAAGTCTATTTACTCTATAACATTCAGGTTTGGATCATTCTCTCATAAGAAAATGCAAAATGCATATTTACTATCATTTTCACGCATACAAGCAGTTTTTACATGCTTCACGACAATTGCGTGCAAATGAGTCCTTATATACAAAATTGCTTTATTTTACAAAGGTAAGAATATTTTCACTATAACATTCAGGTTTGGATCATTCTCTCATAAGAAAATGCAAACTGCATATTAACAATTATTTTAACGCATACAAGCAGTTTTTACATGCTTTATGACAATTAGGGGCAATTGAGTCCTTATAGGCAAAATTGCTTTATTTCATAAAGGTAAGAATATTTACACTATACCATTCAGGTTTGGATCATTCTCTCATAAGAAAATGCAAACTGCATATTAACCATTATTTTAACGGTGACAAGCTGTTTTTACATGTTTTACGACAATTAGGTGCAAATGAGTCTTTATAGGCAAAATTGCTTTATTTTGTGAAGGTAAGTCTATTTACACTATAACATTCAGGTTTGGATCATTCTCTCATAAGAAAATGCAAACTGCATATTAACCATTATTTTAACACAGACAAGTAGTTTTTACATGCTTTATGACAATTAGGGGCAAATGAGTCTTTATAGACAAAATTGCTTTATTTCATGAAGGTAAGTCTATTTACACTATAACATTCAGGTTTAGATCATTCTCTCATAAGAAAATGCAAACTGCATATTTACTATCATTTTCACGCAGACAAGCAGTTTTTACATGCTTCACGACAATTGCGTGCAAATGAGTCCTTATAGGCAAAATTGCTTTATTTTACAAAGGTAAGTCTATTTACACTATAACATTCAGGTTTGGAACATTCTCTTATAAGAAAATGCGAACTGCATATTAACCATTATTTTAACGCATACAAGCAGTCTTTACATGCTTTATGACAATTAGGGGCAAATGAGTCCTTATAGGCAAAATTGCTTTATTTTACAAAGGTAAGTTTACTTAAACTATAACATTCAGGTTTAGATCATTCTCTCATAAGAAAATGCAAACTGCATATTAACTATTATTTTAACGCATACAAGCAGTTTTTACAAGCTTAATGACAATTAGGTGCAAATGAGTCTTTATAGGCAAAATTGCTTTATTTCTTGAGGGTAAGTCTATTTGCACTATAACATTCAGGTTTGGATCATTCTCTCATAAGAAAATGCAAACTGCATATTAACCATTATTTTAACGCAGACAAGCAGTTTTTACATGCTTCACGACAATTGCGTGCAAATGAGTCCTTATAGGCAAAATTAAGTTATTTTACAAAGGTAAGTCTATTTTCACTATAACATTCAGGTTTGGATCATTCTCTCATAAGAAAATGCAAACTGCGTATTAACCATTATTTTAACGCATACAAGCAGTTTTTACATGCTTTATGACAATTAGGGGCAAATGAGTCCTTATAGGCAAAATTGCTTTATTTCATTAAGGTAAGTCTATTTACACTATAAAATTCATTTTGGATCATTCTCTCATAAGAAAATGCAAACTGCATATTTACTATCATTTTCACGCAGACAAGCAGTTTTCACATGTTTTACGACAATTAGGTGGAAATAAGTCCTTAAAGGCAAAATTGTTTTATTTCACAAAGGTAAGTCTATTTACACTATAACATTCAGTTTTGAATCATTCTCTCATAAGAAAATGCAAACTGCATATTAACCATTATTTTAACGCAGACAAGCAGTTTTTACATGCTTCACGACAATTGCGTGCAAATGAGTCCTTATAGGCAAAATTGCTTTATTTCATGAGGGTAAGTCTATTTGCACTATAACATTCAGGTTTGGATCATTCTCTCATAAGAAAATGCAAACTGCGTATTAACCATTATTTTAACGCATACAAGCAGTTTTTACATGCTTTATGACAATTAGGGGCAAATGAGTCCTTATAGGCAAAATTGCTTTATTTTACAAAGGTAAGTTTACTTAAACTATAACATTCAGGTTTAGATCATTCTCTCATAAGAAAATGCAAACTGCATATTAACTATTATTTTAACGCATACAAGCAGTTTTTACAAGCTTAATGACAATTAGGTGCAAATGAGTCTTTATAGGCAAAATTGCTTTATTTCTTGAGGGTAAGTCTATTTGCACTATAACATTCAGGTTTGGATCATTCTCTCATAAGAAAATGCAAACTGCATATTAACCATTATTTTAACGCAGACAAGCAGTTTTTACATGCTTTACGACAATTAGGTTCAAATGAGTCCTTATACGCAAAAGTGCTTTATTTCATAAGGGTAAGTCTATTTACACTATAACATTCAGGTTTGGATCATTCTCTCATAAGAAAATGCAAACTGCATATTTACTATCATTTTCACGCAGACAAGCAGTTTTCACATGTTTTACGACAATTAGGTGGAAATAAGTCCTTAAAGGCAAAATTGTTTTATTTCACAAAGGTAAGTCTATTTACACTATAACATTCAGGTTTGGATCATTCTCTCATAAGAAAATGCAAACTGCATATTAACCATTATTTTAACGCTGACAAGCAGTTTTTACATGCTTTACGACAATTAGGTGTAAATGAGTCCTTATAGGCAAAAGTGCTTTATTTCATGAGGGTAAGTCAATTTACACTATAAAATTCAGGTTTAGATCATTCTCTTATAAGAAAATGCAAACTGCTTATTTACTATCATTTTCACGCAGACAAGCAGTTTTCACATGTTTAATGACAATTAGGTTGAAATAATTACTTAAAGGCAAAATTGTTTTATTTCACAAAGGTAAGTCTACTTTCACTATAACATTCAGGTTTGGATCATTCTCTCATAAGAAAATGCAAAATGCATATTTACTATCATTTTAACGCAGACAAGCAGTTTTTACATGCTTCACGACAATTGCGTGCAAAAGAGTCCTTATAAACAAAATTGCTTTATTTTACAAAGGTAAGAATATTTTCACTATAACATTCAGGTTTGGATCATTCTCTCATAAGAAAAAGCAAACTGCATATTAACAATTATTTTAACGCATACAAGCAGTTTTTACATGCTTTACGACAATTAGGTGCAAATGAGTCCTTATAGGCAAAAGTGCTTTATTTCATAAAGGTAAATCTATTTACACTATAACATTCAGGTTTGGATCATTCTCTCATAAGAAAATGCAAACTGCATATTAACCATTATTTTAACGCTGACAAGCAGTTTTTACATGCTTTACGACAATTAGGTGCAAATGAGTCCTTATAGGCAAAAGTGCTTGATTTCATGAGGGTAAGTCTATTTACACTATAAAATTCAGGTTTAGATCATTCTCTCATAAGAAAATGCAAACTGCATATTTACTATCATTTTCACGCAGACAAGCAGTTTTCACATGTTTAATGACAATTAGGTTGAAATAAGTCCTTAAAGGCAAAATTGTTTTATTTCACAAAGGTAAGTCTACTTTCACTATAACATTCAGGTTTGGATCTTTATCTCATAAGAAAATGCAAACTGCATATTAACCATTATTTAAAGGCAGACAAGCAGTTTTTACATGCTTTACGACAATTAGGTGCAAATGAGTCTTTATAGGCAAAATTGCTTTATTTCATGAGGGTAAGTCTATTTACCCTATAACATTCAGGTTTGGATCATTCTCTCCTAAGAAAATGCAAACTGCATATTTACTATCATTTTCACGCAGACAAGCAGTTTTTACATGCTTTACGACAATTAAGTACAAATGAGTCCTTATAAGCGAAATTGCTTTATTTCATGAGGGTAAGTCTATTTACACTATAACATTCAGGTTTGGATCATTCTCTCATAAGAAAATGCAAACTGCATATTAACTATTATTTTAACGCATACACGCAGTTTTTACATGCTTTATGACAATTAGGTGCAGATGAGTCCTTATAGGCAAAATTGCTTTATTTTATGAGGGTTAGTCTATTTACACTATAACATTTAGGTTTGGATCATTCTCTCATAAGAAAATGCAAACTGCATATTTACTATCATTTTAACGCATACAAGCAGTTTTTACATGCTTTATGACGATTAGGTGTAAATGTGTCCTTATAGGCAAAATTGCTTTATTTTACAAAGGTAAGTCTATTTACACTATAACATTCAGGTTTGGATCATTCTCTCATAAGAAAATGCAAACTGCATATTAACCATTATTTTAACGCATACAAGCAGTTTTTACATGCTTTATGACAATTAGGTGCAAATGAGTCCTTATAGGCAAAATTACTTTATTTCATGAAGGTTAGTCTATTTACACTATAACATTCAGGTTTGGATCATTCTCTCATAAGAAAATGCAAACTGCATATTAACCATTATTTTAACGCTGACATGCAGTTTTTACATGCTTTACGACAATTAGGTGCAAATGAGTCCTTATAGGCAAAAGTGCTTTATTTCATGAGGGTTAGTCTATTTACACTATAACATTCAGGTTTGGATCATTCTCTCATAAGAAAATGCAAACTGCATATTTACTATCATTTTCACGCAGACAAGCAGTTTTTACATGTTTTACGACAATTAGGTGGTAATAAGTCCTTAAAGGCAAAATTGTTTTATTTCACAAAGGTAAGTCTATTTACACTATAACATTCAGGTTTAGATCATTCTCTCATAAGAAAATGCGAACTGCATATTAACCATTATTTTAACGCAGACAAGCAGTTTTTACATGCTTTACGACAATTAGGTGCAAATGAGTCCTTATAGGCAAAATTGCTTTATTTCATGAGGGTTAGTCTATTTACACTATAACATTCAGGTTTGGATCATTCTCTCATAAGAAAATGCAAACTGCATATTTACTATCATTTTCACGCAGACAAGCAGTTTTTACATGTTTTACGACAATTAGGTGGAAATAAGTCCTTAAAGGCAAAATTGTTTTATTTCACAAAGATAAGTCTACTTTCACTATAACATTCAGGTTTGGATCATTCTCTTATAAGAAAATGCAAACTGCATATTAAACATTATTTTAACGCAGACAAGCAGTTTTTACATGCTTCTGGAAAATTGCGTGCAAATGAGTCCTTATAGGCAAAATTGCTTTATTTTACAAAGGTAAGTCTATTTACACTATACATTCAGGATTGGATCATTCTCTCATAAGAAAATGCAAACTGCATATTAACCATTATTTTAACGCATACAAGCAGTTTCTAAATACTTTATGACAATTAGGGGCAAATGAGTACTTATAGGCAAAATTGCTTTATTTCATGAAGGTAAGTCTATTTACTTTATAACATTCAGGTTTGGATCTTTCTCTCATAAGAAAATGCAAACTGCATATTAACCATTATTTAAACGCAGACAAGCAGTTTTTACATGCCTTACGACAATTAGGTGCAAATGAGTCTTTATAGGCAAAATTGCTTTATTTTATGAAGGTAAGTCTATTTACACTCTAACATTCAGGTTTGGATCATTCTCTCATAAGAAAATGCAAACTGCATATTTACTATCATTTTCACGCAGACAAGCAGTTTTTACATGCTTCACGACAATTGCGTGCAAATGAGTCCTTATAGGCAAAATTGCTTTATTTTACAAAGGTAAGTCTATTTACACTATAACATTCAGGTTTGGATCATTCTCTCATAAGAAAATGCAAACTGCATATTAACCATTATTTTAACGCATACAAGCAGTTTTTAAATGCTTTATGACAATTAGGGGCAAATGAGTCCTTATAGGCAAAATTGCTTTATTTCATAAGGGTAAGTCTATTTACACTATAACATTCAGGTTTGGATCATTCTCTCATAAGAAAATGCAAACTGCGTATTAACCATTATTTTAACGCATACAAGCAGTTTTTACATGCTTTATGACAATTAGGGGCAAATGAGTCCTTATAGGCAAAATTGCTTTATTTCATTAAGGTAAGTCTATTTACACTATAACATTCAGGTTTGGATCATTCTCTCATAAGAAAATGCAAACTGCATATTTACTATCATTTTCACACAGACAAGCAGTTTTCACATGTTTTACGACAATTAGGTGGTAATAAGTCCTTAAAGGCAAAATTGTTTTATTTCACAAAGGTAAGTCTATTTACACTATAACATTCAGGTTTGGATCATTCTCTCATAAGAAAATGCAAACTGCATATTAACCATTATTTTAACGCATACAAGCAGTTTTTACATGCTTTATGACAATTAGGGGCAAATGAGTCCTTATAGGCAAAATTGCTTTATTTCATTAAGTTTAGTCTATTTAGACTATAACATTCAGGTTTGGATCATTCTCTCATAAGAAAATGCAAACTGCATATTAACCATTATTTTAACGCTGACATGCAGTTTTTACATGCTTTACGACAATTAGGTGCAAATGAGTCCTTATAGGCAAAAGTGCTTTATTTCATGAGGGTTAGTCTATTTACACTATAACATTCAGGTTTGGATCATTCTCTCATAAGAAAATGCAAACTGCATATTTACTATCATTTTCATGCAGACAAGCAGTTTTTACATGTTTTACGACAATTAGGTGGAAATAAGTCCTTAAAGGCAAAATTGTTTTATTTCACAAAGGTAAGTCTACTTTCACTATAACATTCAGGTTTGGATCATTCTCTCATAAGAAAATGCAAACTGCATATTAAACATTATTTTAACGCAGACAAGCAGTTTTTACATGCTTCACGAAAATTGCGTGCAAATGAGTCCTTATAGGCAAAATTGCTTTATTTTACAAAGGTAAGTCTATTTACACTATACATTCAGGATTGGATCATTCTCTCATAAGAAAATGCAAACTGCATATTAACCATTATTTTAACGCATACAAGCAGTTTCTAAATACTTTATGACAATTAGGGGCAAATGAGTACTTATAGGCAAAATTGCTTTATTTCATGAAGGTAAGTCTATTTACATTATAACATTCAGGTTTGGATCTTTCTCTCATAAGAAAATGCAAACTGCATATTAACCATTATTTAAACGCAGACAAGCAGTTTTTACATGCCTTACGACAATTAGGTGCAAATGAGTCTTTATAGGCAAAATTGCTTTATTTTATGAAGGTAAGTCTATTTACACTCTAACATTCAGGTTTGGATCATTCTCTCATAAGAAAATGCAAACTGCATATTTACTATCATTTTCACGCAGACAAGCAGTTTTTACATGCTTCACGACAATTGCGTGCAAATGAGTCCTTATAGGCAAAATTGCTTTATTTTACAAAGGTAAGTCTATTTACACTATAACATTCAGGTTTGGATCATTCTCTCATAAGAAAATGCAAACTGCATATTAACCATTATTTTAACGCATACAAGCAGTTTTTAAATGCTTTATGACAATTAGGGGCAAATGAGTCCTTATAGGCAAAATTGCTTTATTTCATAAGGGTAAGTCTATTTACACTATAACATTCAGGTTTGGATCATTCTCTCATAAGAAAATGCAAACTGCGTATTAACCATTATTTTAACGCATACAAGCAGTTTTTACATGCTTTATGACAATTAGGGGCAAATGAGTCCTTATAGGCAAAATTGCTTTATTTCATTAAGGTAAGTCTATTTACACTATAACATTCAGGTTTGGATCATTCTCTCATAAGAAAATGCAAACTGCATATTTACTATCATTTTCACACAGACAAGCAGTTTTCACATGTTTTACGACAATTAGGTGGTAATAAGTCCTTAAAGGCAAAATTGTTTTATTTCACAAAGGTAAGTCTATTTACACTATAACATTCAGGTTTGGATCATTCTCTCATAAGAAAATGCAAACTGCATATTAACCATTATTTTAACGCATACAAGCAGTTTTTACATGCTTTATGACAATTAGGGGCAAATGAGTCCTTATAGGCAAAATTGCTTTATTTCATTAAGTTTAGTCTATTTAGACTATAACATTCAGGTTTGGATCATTCTCTCATAAGAAAATGCAAACTGCATATTAACCATTATTTTAACGCTGACATGCAGTTTTTACATGCTTTACGACAATTAGGTGCAAATGAGTCCTTATAGGCAAAAGTGCTTTATTTCATGAGGGTTAGTCAATTTACACTATAACATTCAGGTTTGGATCATTCTCTCATAAGAAAATGCTAACTGCATATTTACTATCATTTTCACGCAGACAAGCAGTTTTTACATGTTTTACGACAATTAGGTGGAAATAAGTCCTTAAAGGCAAAATTGTTTTATTTCACAAAGGTAAGTCTACTTTCACTATAACATTCAGGTTTGGATCATTCTCTCATAAGAAAATGCAAACTGCATATTAAACATTATTTTAACGCAGACAAGCAGTTTTTACATGCTTCACGAAAATTGCGTGCAAATGAGTCCTTATAGGCAAAATTGCTTTATTTTACAAAGGTAAGTCTATTTACACTATACATTCAGGATTGGATCATTCTCTCATAAGAAAATGCAAACTGCATATTAACCATTATTTTAACGCATACAAGCAGTTTCTAAATACTTTATGACAATTAGGGGCAAATGAGTACTTATAGGCAAAATTGCTTTATTTCATGAAGGTAAGTCTATTTACATTATAACATTCAGGTTTGGATCTTTCTCTCATAAGAAAATGCAAACTGCATATTAACCATTATTTAAACGCAGACAAGCAGTTTTTACATGCCTTACGACAATTAGGTGCAAATGAGTCTTTATAGGCAAAATTGCTTTATTTTATGAAGGTAAGTCTATTTACACTCTAACATTCAGGTTTGGATCATTCTCTCATAAGAAAATGCAAACTGCATATTTACTATCATTTTCACGCAGACAAGCAGTTTTTACATGCTTCACGACAATTGCGTGCAAATGAGTCCTTATAGGCAAAATTGCTTTATTTTACAAAGGTAAGTCTATTTACACTATAACATTCAGGTTTGGATCATTCTCTCATAAGAAAATGCAAACTGCATATTAACCATTATTTTAACGCATACAAGCTGTTTTTAAATGCTTTATGACAATTAGGTGCAAATGAGTCCTTATAGGCAAAATTGCTTTATTTCATGAAGGTAAGTCTATTTACACTATAACATTCAGGTTTGGATCGTTCTCTCATAAGAAAATGCAAACTGCATATTAACCATTATTTAAACGCAGACAAGCAGTTTTTACATGCTTTACGACAATTAGGTGCAAATAAGTTTTTATAGGCAAAATTGCTTTATTTTACAAAGGTAAGTCTATTTACACTATAACGTTCAGGTTTGGATCTTTCTCTCATAAGAAAATGCAAACTGCATATTAACCATTATTTAAACGCAGACAAGCAGTTTTTACATGCTTTACGACAATTAGGTGCAAATAAGTTTTTATAGGCAAAATTGCTTTATTTCATGAAGGTAAGTCTATTTACTCTATAACATTCAGGTTTGGATCATTCTCTCATCAGAAAATGCAAAATGCATATTTACTATCATTTTCACGCATACAAGCAGTTTTTACATGCTTCACGACAATTGCGTGCAAATGAGTCCTTATATACAAAATTGCTTTATTTTACAAAGGTAAGAATATTTTCACTATAACATTCAGGTTTGGATCATTCTCTCATAAGAAAATGCAAACTGCATATTAACAATTATTTTAACGCATACAAGCAGTTTTTACATGCTTTATGACAATTAGGGGCAATTGAGTCCTTATAGGCAAAATTGCTTTATTTCATAAAGGTAAGAATATTTACACTATACCATTCAGGTTTGGATCATTCTCTCATAAGAAAATGCAAACTGCATATTAACCATTATTTTAACGGTGACAAGCTGTTTTTACATGTTTTACGACAATTAGGTGCAAATGAGTCTTTATAGGCAAAATTGCTTTATTTTGTGAAGGTAAGTCTATTTACACTATAACATTCAGGTTTGGATCATTCTCTCATAAGAAAATGCAAACTGCATATTAACCATTATTTTAACACAGACAAGTAGTTTTTACATGCTTTATGACAATTAGGGGCAAATGAGTCTTTATAGACAAAATTGCTTTATTTCATGAAGGTAAGTCTATTTACACTATAACATTCAGGTTTAGATCATTCTCTCATAAGAAAATGCAAACTGCATATTTACTATCATTTTCACGCAGACAAGCAGTTTTTACATGCTTCACGACAATTGCGTGCAAATGAGTCCTTATAGGCAAAATTGCTTTATTTTACAAAGGTAAGTCTATTTACACTATAACATTCAGGTTTGGAACATTCTCTTATAAGAAAATGCGAACTGCATATTAACCATTATTTTAACGCATACAAGCAGTCTTTACATGCTTTATGACAATTAGGGGCAAATGAGTCCTTATAGGCAAAATTGCTTTATTTTACAAAGGTAAGTTTACTTAAACTATAACATTCAGGTTTAGATCATTCTCTCATAAGAAAATGCAAACTGCATATTAACTATTATTTTAACGCATACAAGCAGTTTTTACAAGCTTAATGACAATTAGGTGCAAATGAGTCTTTATAGGCAAAATTGCTTTATTTCTTGAGGGTAAGTCTATTTGCACTATAACATTCAGGTTTGAATCATTCTCTCATAAGAAAATGCAAACTGCATATTAACCATTATTTTAACGCAGACAAGCAGTTTTTACATGCTTCACGACAATTGCGTGCAAATGAGTCCTTATAGGCAAAATTAAGTTATTTTACAAAGGTAAGTCTATTTTCACTATAACATTCAGGTTTGGATCATTCTCTCATAAGAAAATGCAAACTGCGTATTAACCATTATTTTAACGCATACAAGCAGTTTTTACATGCTTTATGACAATTAGGGGCAAATGAGTCCTTATAGGCAAAATTGCTTTATTTCATTAAGGTAAGTCTATTTACACTATAAAATTCAAGTTTGGATCATTCTCTCATAAGAAAATGCAAACTGCATATTTACTATCATTTTCACGCAGACAAGCAGTTTTCACATGTTTTACGACAATTAGGTGGAAATACGTCCTTAAAGGCAAAATTGTTTTATTTCACAAAGGTAAGTCTATTTACACTATAACATTCAGGTTTGGATCATTCTCTCATAAGAAAATGCAAACTGCATATTAACCATTATTTTAACGCATACAAGCAGTTTTTACATGCTTTATGACAATTAGGGGCAAATGAGTCCTTATAGGCAAAATTGCTTTATTTCATTAAGTTTAGTCTATTTAGACTATAACATTCAGGTTTGGATCATTCTCTCATAAGAAAATGCAAACTGCATATTAACCATTATTTTAACGCTGACATGCAGTTTTTACATGCTTTACGACAATTAGGTGCAAATGAGTCCTTATAGGCAAAAGTGCTTTATTTCATGAGGGTTAGTCTATTTACACTATAACATTCAGGTTTGGATCATTCTCTCATAAGAAAATGCAAACTGCATATTTACTATCATTTTCACGCAGACAAGCAGTTTTTACATGTTTTACGACAATTAGGTGGAAATAAGTCCTTAAAGGCAAAATTGTTTTATTTCACAAAGGTAAGTCTACTTTCACTATAACATTCAGGTTTGGATCATTCTCTCATAAGAAAATGCAAACTGCATATTAAACATTATTTTAACGCAGACAAGCAGTTTTTACATGCTTCACGAAAATTGCGTGCAAATGAGTCCTTATAGGCAAAATTGCTTTATTTTACAAAGGTAAGTCTATTTACACTATACATTCAGGATTGGATCATTCTCTCATAAGAAAATGCAAACTGCATATTAACCATTATTTTAACGCATACAAGCAGTTTCTAAATACTTTATGACAATTAGGGGCAAATGAGTACTTATAGGCAAAATTGCTTTATTTCATGAAGGTAAGTCTATTTACATTATAACATTCAGGTTTGGATCTTTCTCTCATAAGAAAATGCAAACTGCATATTAACCATTATTTAAACGCAGACAAGCAGTTTTTACATGCCTTACGACAATTAGGTGCAAATGAGTCTTTATAGGCAAAATTGCTTTATTTTATGAAGGTAAGTCTATTTACACTCTAACATTCAGGTTTGGATCATTCTCTCATAAGAAAATGCAAACTGCATATTTACTATCATTTTCACGCAGACAAGCAGTTTTTACATGCTTCACGACAATTGCGTGCAAATGAGTCCTTATAGGCAAAATTGCTTTATTTTACAAAGGTAAGTCTATTTACACTATAACATTCAGGTTTGGATCATTCTCTCATAAGAAAATGCAAACTGCATATTAACCATTATTTTAACGCATACAAGCTGTTTTTAAATGCTTTATGACAATTAGGTGCAAATGAGTCCTTATAGGCAAAATTGCTTTATTTCATGAAGGTAAGTCTATTTACACTATAACATTCAGGTTTGGATCGTTCTCTCATAAGAAAATGCAAACTGCATATTAACCATTATTTAAACGCAGACAAGCAGTTTTTACATGCTTTACGACAATTAGGTGCAAATAAGTTTTTATAGGCAAAATTGCTTTATTTTACAAAGGTAAGTCTATTTACACTATAACGTTCAGGTTTGGATCTTTCTCTCATAAGAAAATGCAAACTGCATATTAACCATTATTTAAACGCAGACAAGCAGTTTTTACATGCTTTACGACAATTAGGTGCAAATAAGTTTTTATAGGCAAAATTGCTTTATTTCATGAAGGTAAGTCTATTTACTCTATAACATTCAGGTTTGGATCATTCTCTCATCAGAAAATGCAAAATGCATATTTACTATCATTTTCACGCATACAAGCAGTTTTTACATGCTTCACGACAATTGCGTGCAAATGAGTCCTTATATACAAAATTGCTTTATTTTACAAAGGTAAGAATATTTTCACTATAACATTCAGGTTTGGATCATTCTCTCATAAGAAAATGCAAACTGCATATTAACAATTATTTTAACGCATACAAGCAGTTTTTACATGCTTTATGACAATTAGGGGCAATTGAGTCCTTATAGGCAAAATTGCTTTATTTCATAAAGGTAAGAATTTTTACACTATACCATTCAGGTTTGGATCATTCTCTCATAAGAAAATGCAAACTGCATATTAACCATTATTTTAACGGTGACAAGCTGTTTTTACATGTTTTACGACAATTAGGTGCAAATGAGTCTTTATAGGCAAAATTGCTTTATTTTGTGAAGGTAAGTCTATTTACACTATAACATTCAGGTTTGGATCATTCTCTCATAAGAAAATGCAAACTGCATATTAACCATTATTTTAACACAGACAAGTAGTTTTTACATGCTTTATGACAATTAGGGGCAAATGAGTCTTTATAGACAAAATTGCTTTATTTCATGAAGGTAAGTCTATTTACACTATAACATTCAGGTTTAGATCATTCTCTCATAAGAAAATGCAAACTGCATATTTACTATCATTTTCACGCAGACAAGCAGTTTTTACATGCTTCACGACAATTGCGTGCAAATGAGTCCTTATAGGCAAAATTGCTTTATTTTACAAAGGTAAGTCTATTTACACTATAACATTCAGGTTTGGAACATTCTCTTATAAGAAAATGCGAACTGCATATTAACCATTATTTTAACGCATACAAGCAGTCTTTACATGCTTTATGACAATTAGGGGCAAATGAGTCCTTATAGGCAAAATTGCTTTATTTAACAAAGGTAAGTTTACTTAAACTATAACATTCAGGTTAAGATCATTCTCTCATAAGAAAATGCAAACTGCATATTAACTATTATTTTAACGCATACAAGCAGTTTTTACAAGCTTAATGACAATTAGGTGCAAATGAGTCTTTATAGGCAAAATTGCTTTATTTCTTGAGGGTAAGTCTATTTGCACTATAACATTCAGGTTTGGATCATTCTCTCATAAGAAAATGCAAACTGCATATTAACCATTATTTTAACGCAGACAAGCAGTTTTTACATGCTTCACGACAATTGCGTGCAAATGAGTCCTTATAGGCAAAATTAAGTTATTTTACAAAGGTAAGTCTATTTTCACTATAACATTCAGGTTTGGATCATTCTCTCATAAGAAAATGCAAACTGCGTATTAACCATTATTTTAACGCATACAAGCAGTTTTTACATGCTTTATGACAATTAGGGGCAAATGAGTCCTTATAGGCAAAATTGCTTTATTTCATTAAGTTTAGTCTATTTACACTATAAAATTCAAGTTTGGATCATTCTCTCATAAGAAAATGCAAACTGCATATTTACTATCATTTTCACGCAGACAAGCAGTTTTCACATGTTTTACGACAATTAGGTGGAAATACGTCCTTAAAGGCAAAATTGTTTTATTTCACAAAGGTAAGTCTATTTACACTATAACATTCAGGTTTGGATCATTCTCTCATAAGAAAATGCAAACTGCATATTAACCATTATTTTAACGCTGACAAGCAGTTTTTACATGCTTTACGACAATTAGGTTCAAATGAGTCCTTATACGCAAAAGTGCTTTATTTCATAAGGGTAAGTCTATTTACACTATAACATTCAGGTTTGGATCATTCTCTCATAAGAAAATGCAAACTGCATATTTACTATCATTTTCACGCAGACAAGCAGTTTTCACATGTTTTACGACAATTAGGTGGTAATAAGTCCTTAAAGGCAAAATTGTTTTATTTCACAAAGGTAAGTCTATTTACACTATAACATTCAGTTTTGAATCATTCTCTCATAAGAAAATGCAAACTGCATATTAACCATTATTTTAACGCAGACAAGCAGTTTTTACATGCTTCACGACAATTGCGTGCAAATGAGTCCTTATAGGCAAAATTGCTTTATTTCATGAGGGTAAGTCTATTTGCACTATAACATTCAGGTTTGGATCATTCTCTCATAAGAAAATGCAAACTGCGTATTAACCATTATTTTAACGCATACAAGCAGTTTTTACTTGCTTTATGACAATTAGGGGCAAATGAGTCCTTATAGGCAAAATTGCTTTATTTCATTAAGGTAAGTCTATTTACACTATAACATCAGGTTTGGATCATTCTCTCATAAGAAAATGCAAACTGCATATTAACCATTATTTTAACGCAGACAAGCAGTTTTTACATGCTTCACGACAATTGCGTGCAAATGAGTCCTTATAAGCAAAATTGCTTTATTTCACAAAGGTAAGTTTATTTACACTATAACATTCAGGTTTGGATCATTCTCTCATAAGAAAATGCAAACTGCATATTAACCATTATTTTAACGCTGACAAGCAGTTTTTACATGCTTTACGACAATTAGGTTCAAATGAGTCCTTATACGCAAAAGTGCTTTATTTCATAAGGGTAAGTCTATTTACACTATAACATTCAGGTTTGGATCATTCTCTCATAAGAAAATGCAAACTGCATATTTACTATCATTTTCACGCAGACAAGCAGTTTTCACATGTTTTACGACAATTAGGTGGAAATAAGTCCTTAAAGGCAAAATTGTTTTATTTCACAAAGGTAAGTCTATTTACACTATAACATTCAGGTTTGGATCATTCTCTCATAAGAAAATGCAAACTGCATATTAACCATTATTTTAACGCTGACAAGCAGTTTTTACATGCTTTACGACAATTAGGTGCAAATGAGTCCTTATAGGCAAAAGTGCTTTATTTCATGAGGGTAAGTCAATTTACACTATAAAATTCAGGTTTAGATCATTCTCTTATAAGAAAATGCAAACTGCTTATTTACTATCATTTTCACGCAGACAAGCAGTTTTCACATGTTTAATGACAATTAGGTTGAAATAATTCCTTAAAGGCAAAATTGTTTTATTTCACAAAGGTAAGTCTACTTTCACTATAACATTCAGGTTTGGATCATTCTCTCATAAGAAAATGCAAAATGCATATTTACTATCATTTTAACGCAGACAAGCAGTTTTTACATGCTTCACGACAATTGCGTGCAAAAGAGTCCTTATAAACAAAATTGCTTTATTTTACAAAGGTAAGAATATTTTCACTATAACATTCAGGTTTGGATCATTCTCTCATAAGAAAAAGCAAACTGCATATTAACAATTATTTTAACGCATACAAGCAGTTTTTACATGCTTTACGACAATTAGGTGCAAATGAGTCCTTATAGGCAAAAGTGCTTTATTTCATAAAGGTAAGTCTATTTACACTATAACATTCAGGTTTGGATCATTCTCTCATAAGAAAATGCAAACTGCATATTAACCATTATTTTAACGCTGACAAGCAGTTTTTACATGCTTTACGACAATTAGGTGCAAATGAGTCCTTATAGGCAAAAGTGCTTTATTTCATGAGGGTAAGTCTATTTACACTATAAAATTCAGGTTTAGATCATTCTCTCATAAGAAAATGCAAACTGCATATTTACTATCATTTTCACGCAGACAAGCAGTTTTCACATGTTTAATGACAATTAGGTTGAAATAAGTCCTTAAAGGCAAAATTGTTTTATTTCACAAAGGTAAGTCTACTTTCACTATAACATTCAGGTTTGGATCTTTATCTCATAAGAAAATGCAAACTGCATATTAACCATTATTTAAAGGCAGACAAGCAGTTTTTACATGCTTTACGACAATTAGGTGCAAATGAGTCTTTATAGGCAAAATTGCTTTATTTCATGAGGGTAAGTCTATTTACCCTATAACATTCAGGTTTGGATCATTCTCTCCTAAGAAAATGCAAACTGCATATTTACTATCATTTTCACGCAGACAAGCAGTTTTTACATGCTTTACGACAATTAAGTACAAATGAGTCCTTATAAGCGAAATTGCTTTATTTCATGAGGGTAAGTCTATTTACACTATAACATTCAGGTTTGGATCATTCTCTCATAAGAAAATGCAAACTGCATATTAACTATTATTTTAACGCATACACGCAGTTTTTACATGCTTTATGACAATTAGGTGCAGATGAGTCCTTATAGGCAAAATTGCTTTATTTCATGAGGGTTAGTCTATTTACACTATAACATTTAGGTTTGGATCATTCTCTCATAAGAAAATGCAAACTGCATATTTACTATCATTTTAACGCATACAAGCAGTTTTTACATGCTTTATGACGATTAGGTGTAAATGTGTCCTTATAGGCAAAATTGCTTTATTTTACAAAGGTAAGTCTATTTACACTATAACATTCAGGTTTGCATCATTCTCTCATAAGAAAATGCAAACTGCATATTAACCATTATTTTAACGCATACAAGCAGTTTTTACATGCTTTATGACAATAAGGTGCAAATGAGTCCTTATAGGCAAAATTACTTTATTTCATGAAGGTTAGTCTATTTACACTATGACATTCAGGTTTGGATTATTCTCTCATAAGAAATTGCAAACTGCATATTAACCATTATTTTAACGCAGACAAGCAGTTTTTACATGCTTTACGACAATTAGGTGCAAATTAGTCCTTATAGGCAAAATTGCTTTATTTCACAAAGGTTAGTTTACTTACACTATAACATTCAGGTTTGGATCATTCTCTCACAAGAAAATGCAAACTGCATATTAACTATTATTTTAACGCATACAAGCAGTTTTTACATGCTTTATGACAATTAGGTGCAAATGAGTCCTTATAGGCAAAATTGCTTTATTTCATGAGGGTAAGTCTATTTACACTATTCATTCAGGTTTGGATCATTCTCTCATAAGAAAATGCAAACTGAATATTGACTATCATTTTCACGCAGACAAGCAGTTTTTACATGGTTTACGACAATTAGGTGCAAATAAGTCCTTAAAAGCAAAATTGTTTTATTTAACAAAGGTAAGTCTACTTTCACTATAACATTCAGTTTTGAATCATTCTCTCATAAGAAAATGCAAACTGCATATTAACCATTATTTTAACGCAGACAAGCAGTTTTTACATGCTTCACGACAATTGCGTGCAAATGAGTCCTTATAGGCAAAATTGCTTTATTTCATGAGGGTAAGTCTATTTGCACTATAACATTCAGGTTTGGATCATTCTCTCATAAGAAAATGCAAACTGCATATTTACTATCATTTTCACACAGACAAGCAGTTTTCACATGTTTTACGACAATTAGGTGGTAATAAGTCCTTAAAGGCAAAATTGTTTTATTTCACAAAGGTAAGTCTATTTACACTATAACATTCAGGTTTGGATCATTCTCTCATAAGAAAATTCAAACTGCATATTAACCATTATTTTAACGCATACAAGCAGTTTTTACATGCTTTATGACAATTAGGGGCAAATGAGTCCTTATAGGCAAAATTGCTTTATTTCATTAAGTTTAGTCTATTTAGACTATAACATTCAGGTTTGGATCATTCTCTCATAAGAAAATGCAAACTGCATATTAACCATTATTTTAACGCTGACATGCAGTTTTTACATGCTTTACGACAATTAGGTGGAAATAAGTCCTTAAAGGCAAAATTGTTTTATTTCACAAAGGTAAGTCTACTTTCACTATAACATTCAGGTTTGGATCATTCTCTTATAAGAAAATGCAAACTGCATATTAAACATTATTTTAACGCAGACAAGCAGTTTTTACATGCTTCTGGAAAATTGCGTGCAAATGAGTCCTTATAGGCAAAATTGCTTTATTTTACAAAGGTAAGTCTATTTACACTATACATTCAGGATTGGATCATTCTCTCATAAGAAAATGCAAACTGCATATTAACCATTATTTTAACGCATACAAGCAGTTTCTAAATACTTTATGACAATTAGGGGCAAATGAGTACTTATAGGCAAAATTGCTTTATTTCATGAAGGTAAGTCTATTTACTTTATAACATTCAGGTTTGGATCTTTCTCTCATAAGAAAATGCAAACTGCATATTAACCATTATTTAAACGCAGACAAGCAGTTTTTACATGCCTTACGACAATTAGGTGCAAATGAGTCTTTATAGGCAAAATTGCTTTATTTTATGAAGGTAAGTCTATTTACACTCTAACATTCAGGTTTGGATCATTCTCTCATAAGAAAATGCAAACTGCATATTTACTATCATTTTCACGCAGACAAGCAGTTTTTACATGCTTCACGACAATTGCGTGCAAATGAGTCCTTGCTTTATTTTACAAAGGTAAGTCTATTTACACTATAACATTCAGGTTTGGATCATTCTCTCATAAGAAAATGCAAACTGCATATTAACCATTATTTTAACGCATACAAGCAGTTTTTACATGCTTTATGACGATTAGGTGTAAATGTGTCCTTATAGGCAAAATTGCTTTATTTTACAAAGGTAAGTCTATTTACACTATAACATTCAGGTTTGCATCATTCTCTCATAAGAAAATGCAAACTGCATATTAACCATTATTTTAACGCATACAAGCAGTTTTTACATGCTTTATGACAATAAGGTGCAAATGAGTCCTTATAGGCAAAATTACTTTATTTCATGAAGGTTAGTCTATTTACACTATAACATTCAGGTTTGGATTATTCTCTCATAAGAAATTGCAAACTGCATATTAACCATTATTTTAACGCAGACAAGCAGTTTTTACATGCTTTACGACAATTAGGTGCAAATTAGTCCTTATAGGCAAAATTGCTTTATTTCACAAAGGTTAGTTTACTTACACTATAACATTCAGGTTTGGATCATTCTCTCACAAGAAAATGCAAACTGCATATTAACTATTATTTTAACGCATACAAGCAGTTTTTACATGCTTTATGACAATTAGGTGCAAATGAGTCCTTATAGGCAAAATTGCTTTATTTCATGAGGGTAAGTCTATTTACACTATTCATTCAGGTTTGGATCATTCTCTCATAAGAAAATGCAAACTGAATATTGACTATCATTTTCACGCAGACAAGCAGTTTTTACATGGTTTACGACAATTAGGTGCAAATAAGTCCTTAAAAGCAAAATTGTTTTATTTAACAAAGGTAAGTCTACTTTCACTATAACATTCAGTTTTGAATCATTCTCTCATAAGAAAATGCAAACTGCATATTAACCATTATTTTAACGCAGACAAGCAGTTTTTACATGCTTCACGACAATTGCGTGCAAATGAGTCCTTATAGGCAAAATTGCTTTATTTCATGAGGGTAAGTCTATTTGCACTATAACATTCAGGTTTGGATCATTCTCTCATAAGAAAATGCAAACTGCATATTTACTATCATTTTCACACAGACAAGCAGTTTTCACATGTTTTACGACAATTAGGTGGTAATAAGTCCTTAAAGGCAAAATTGTTTTATTTCACAAAGGTAAGTCTATTTACACTATAACATTCAGGTTTGGATCATTCTCTCATAAGAAAATTTAAACTGCATATTAACCATTATTTTAACGCATACAAGCAGTTTTTACATGCTTTATGACAATTAGGGGCAAATGAGTCCTTATAGGCAAAATTGCTTTATTTCATTAAGTTTAGTCTATTTAGACTATAACATTCAGGTTTGGATCATTCTCTCATAAGAAAATGCAAACTGCATATTAACCATTATTTTAACGCTGACATGCAGTTTTTACATGCTTTACGACAATTAGGTGCAAATGAGTCCTTATAGGCAAAAGTGCTTTATTTCATGAGGGTTAGTCTATTTACACTATAACATTCAGGTTTGGATCATTCTCTCATAAGAAAATGCAAACTGCATATTTACTATCATTTTCACGCAGACAAGCAGTTTTTACATGTTTTACGACAATTAGGTGGAAATAAGTCCTTAAAGGCAAAATTGTTTTATTTCACAAAGGTAAGTCTACTTTCACTATAACATTCAGGTTTGGATCATTCTCTTATAAGAAAATGCAAACTGCATATTAAACATTATTTTAACGCAGACAAGCAGTTTTTACATGCTTCTGGAAAATTGCGTGCAAATGAGTCCTTATAGGCAAAATTGCTTTATTTTACAAAGGTAAGTCTATTTACACTATACATTCAGGATTGGATCATTCTCTCATAAGAAAATGCAAACTGCATATTAACCATTATTTTAACGCATACAAGCAGTTTCTAAATACTTTATGACAATTAGGGGCAAATGAGTACTTATAGGCAAAATTGCTTTATTTCATGAAGGTAAGTCTATTTACTTTATAACATTCAGGTTTGGATCTTTCTCTCATAAGAAAATGCAAACTGCATATTAACCATTATTTAAACGCAGACAAGCAGTTTTTACATGCCTTACGACAATTAGGTGCAAATGAGTCTTTATAGGCAAAATTGCTTTATTTTATGAAGGTAAGTCTATTTACACTCTAACATTCAGGTTTGGATCATTCTCTCATAAGAAAATGCAAACTGCATATTTACTATCATTTTCACGCAGACAAGCAGTTTTTACATGCTTCACGACAATTGCGTGCAAATGAGTCCTTATAGGCAAAATTGCTTTATTTTACAAAGGTAAGTCTATTTACACTATAACATTCAGGTTTGGATCATTCTCTCATAAGAAAATGCAAACTGCATATTAACCATTATTTTAACGCATACAAGCAGTTTTTAAATGCTTTATGACAATTAGGGGCAAATGAGTCCTTATAGGCAAAATTGCTTTATTTCATAAGGGTAAGTCTATTTACACTATAACATTCAGGTTTGGATCATTCTCTCATAAGAAAATGCAAACTGCGTATTAACCATTATTTTAACGCATACAAGCAGTTTTTACATGCTTTATGACAATTAGGGGCAAATGAGTCCTTATAGGCAAAATTGCTTTATTTCATTAAGGTAAGTCTATTTACACTGTAACATTCAGGTTTGGATCATTCTCTCATAAGAAAATGCAAACTGCATATTTACTATCATTTTCACACAGACAAGCAGTTTTCACATGTTTTACGACAATTAGGTGGTAATAAGTCCTTAAAGGCAAAATTGTTTTATTTCACAAAGGTAAGTCTATATACACTATAACATTCAGGTTTGGATCATTCTCTCATAAGAAAATGCAAACTGCATATTAACCATTATTTTAACGCATACAAGCAGTTTTTACATGCTTTATGACAATTAGGGGCAAATGAGTCCTTATAGGCAAAATTGCTTTATTTCACACAGAATGCAGTTGTGAGTTTGGAATCTTCAGTCAGCTCAATTTGGTAAAATGCGCTCTTCAAATCTACTACCGAAAAAATTTTTGATCCATTCAAGCTCTGAAACATCTCGTCGATACGTGGAGTTGGAAAACTATCGTAGATTATATTTTTATTCAGATGACGGTAATCGATACATAATCTGTTGGTGCCATCTTTCTTCTTCACTAAAAATGCCGGAGCTGCGTATGGTGAAATACAGCGCTTAATGATTCCTTGATCCAGCAATTCCTTGATATGGTTTTCCATTTCATGAGCTTTAGGTGGTGTGAGCGGAAACGGATTTTTACGAACAGGTATGTTATTTTTCAATTGAATTGCGTATTTATAGCGTTTGACATGTCCAATTTTATTTGTCAAAACGTCCTTGAATTGTTCTAAAGTTTTCTGTAACGTATCTTCTTGTTCACTGGATAGATGTAAAGGCTTCTCTAATATATAATTTAAGTCGTATTTGTTCTGATAAGCCGTGTCTTGAAATGGTATTGCCGTAAATTTGTCGAAAGTGAAACACATTTCACTGTGATGAAAATCAAGAATTATTTTCATCTTTTTCATGGCGACGTTTCCGATTATTATTGGGAAAGCAAGTTTCGGTGTAACCAGAAAAGTTAGCTTCCAAGAATATTTCTTGATGTGTATGTACGAAGTAATCATTTTTCGAATGAATATGCGTTGGCCATTTGCAGTAGTAACGTGAGTCGCTGTAGCTTCAATTTTGACATACGGTAATGCTTGCAGTTTGGTAAATACGTCCTTGCTAATAAAATTGTTGTGTGCTCCAGAATCAAATAAGCATGGAAATGACTGATTTTGGAATGAAATCTTTATAATAGGCGGTTTGGCTGATGTGTCGGTATTAGGTATGGTATTGACGGCGGGATGAATGTAGCGGATGCTGTTTATTAGTTTTTTGATAAGGTAGATTTGGATTTGGCTCTACACTCACTAGTATTGTGAGTATTAACTTTATGGAAGGAGCAATATTTCGTTTCTAAACTTGATTGTTGAGATGTTAATTCTTTGTTTTCTCCGTGAAATTTTAATATTTCTGCAGTATCAGCAGCCTTGGTTAGTTCTTCTAAACTTGTTGGTATTGGAATAACGTGAAGATATTTGAAGGTTTTTAAATTAACGTTAGACCATATTGTATATGTTAACTCTTGCTCAGGAATGTCATAATTTAAGGCGTCAACATTTTTCTTTACAGAATCGATGAATTCGTGAAGTGATTCGTTCTCCAGTTGTTGTCTTCGTACAAGCTTCACAACTAATTGCTCATAATATGGTTTTGGAATTAGTTGACTCAATATCAATTTCTTTATTTCTTTCCATTCGTGTCGATTATGTGCTACAGTGCTCCACCAGGTACGAAATCTTCCAGCTGTTTTTATTGCCAAATAAGTTAGAAGTTGCGGCTGTGTACACATCTTCAGTATGTAGACTTCATCTGTTTCTTTAATAAAGTCGATTAACTTTTCAGCAGACGAGCCATCGCAAATTTTAATGTTTGAAGTCAGTTCTGCTGGCTTGATTTTAAAATTTGTAGCGGTGTCTCGTTGATCATTCAAGCTATTTAACTGGTGCTGTAGGTTTAGTATAGCTTGATAGCAATTGACTGTCGATGTTGTTTCTGTGTTCGTTATATCAGTTTGATTATGAATAGTAAGCATGTTTAGTTGACGTTGAATATCTTTAATAGCTTGGTGATTACTATAAGCCAGTTCCATAGCAGGAGTAAGTTTTTCTTGCAAATTTGTTGGTTCATTTTTCAGATTTTTCTTAACTGCCCCAGTGTTTTGAGGAAAGTTGAGAGAGCTTGATGCTTCATCAACAGGCGAAAGAAAGACATCTTCTTGCTGAGTTGTTTCTTCATCGGTGTCTTGTGTCGAATTTTTAGTTTGATGTCGTGTTGTTGGCATCGTTGAAAATTATTTTAATTTGTTAATGATGCAGGTAACTACGCTCTGCTACCAATGTAACGCAGTGGAATTTTTTTTTTTGTTTAGTTTTAATTTTTGGTTTAATATATTAAATAGATTTTATTGCTTTAAAGTTTGTTTAATTAAAATATTGATGTTATTAACAAAAATTGTATAATTAAATTAATTGATAAATTATAATCTTAGAACAAAATTATTACATTTAAACATTTATAATGATTCCGGCGGCTGTGGTCAGAATTTTGTGTTAAATGTTATTTTAATGATTGCTACTATTGAACTGTTTTAAAATAATTTTAGAATTGTGAATTCTAAAATAGTAAGGATGCCAGGCCCTTGCATAACTACAGAATAAAAATGAAATTATGTCACTGCACAGGGCCGGCATCGTTACATTCTCCCCCGGGTGGGAAAAAAAAATGCAAATTTTTCTTTTTACAAAATTAAATATATACATAAAAAAAAAAACTATTAATGTCTATCATGATACGGTCGTAATTGATCAATATGAACTTTAAAGAATTTTCTTGATGTGCGATCTTTGACGACACAAGATACAGGCGAGGTGAAGCGTACAATGATTCTTGGCTGTGACCATTTTGGGCGAAATTTTGTTGTTGTCGCTGGATCGGTGTTCGGCGCGTTTATCTTTTGGAGTACTAGCTGTCCTTCTTCAAAATTGTGTTGTCCTGGTTTTCTGTTGTTGAAGTATTTTTGACGGTGGCGGTGTGATTTTTCCAGTGCGGCTTTTACTTCATCTTTCGTTGGAGTACTGTCTGGTGAAATGAAGTTTTGGATGTTCCATTGTAAGTCTAACGGGTTTGACGGTTGTTTTCTCAAGAATATTGAAGCTGGAGTTGAGTTGGTTGCCTCGTGGTGAGCGTTGTTGTATGCATAACAAATGGAATCTACGTAGATATCCCAATTGTTGTGCCGTGAGCTGTGTTGACGCAAAACTGTTGATAAGCCTGTGTTGATATTTCTTATCGCTCTTTCAGCAGCGTTACTGGACGGTTGATATGGAGATGTCTTCACGTGCTTGATTCCCCATTTTAGACATGACTGCCGAAGAATTTTTCCTGTGAAACAGCGTGCGTTGTCGGAAATGAGAAACTTCGGTGGACCATATCTTGACCAAATTTTTTCTAGTACTTGCTTCGTTGCTTCTGCTGTTGCTCTGGCGACAGGAATAACTTCCAGCCATTTTGAAAATCCGTCGATTACAACCAAACAGTATCTTTTCTTTGTTCTGGATAGTGTGAGAGGACCAATATGGTCGATATATACGTGCGACCAAGTATCGTCTGGAATAGTTGATGCCATCGGAGCGCCTGACTGTGCGTTGATCGGTTTATGCTGTTGACATATAGCGCAGGATTTTACATACTGTTTGATTTCTTTGTATATGTCCGGCCACCAGAATCTTTTGGCGATGTTGCGGTAAGTTTTTGTAATTCCGGTATGTGCGCTTATATCCGTGTCGTGAAAATAATAAATTATGATGTTTCTGATATTTTCAGGAACATAAATGCGTGGCAGCTTTTTCTTTCCAACCCTTCTGCGAAGTACTCCGTCCTTAATATCGTAGTTGTCTACATCTTGTCCAGCTTTGATCGCTTGAACGATGCCACGACAATAGGGATCTTGCTTCTGATGAGTAGAGATGGAAATGAAAGCTGCAGGTATTTCATTTAAATAATAAATATCGTTTTTTGGGTTGTCTTCGTCGTGATTGTTTTCTGTTTCAGGTTCTGTTTCGTATAATCGTGAGAGTGCATCTGCTACATTGTTAAGTTCGCCGCGAATATGTTGAATGTCGAAGTTATACTCTGAAATTTTTAGGATCCATCGTGCGACTTTTCCAAGTTGTTTCGGATGTTTGTATAGCCAGGTAAGTGCAGCGTTATCGGTTTGTAGAATAAATTTGTTGCTAATTAAATATTCTCGGAATTTATCGAGAGCCCATATGATAGCAAGAGCTTCTTTTTCGTACGTTGATGCATATTTAGATTCCGTTTCGGTCATTTTACGACTTGCGTAGGCAATAGGATGTAGTCCATCATGAAAATGTTGGAAAATGCATGCACCAAGAGCTCGATCGCTAGCGTCTGTTCTCAGAATAAATTGTTTTGAGAAGTCCGGAAAACGAAGAACTTGAGGAGAGGTAAGTAATTGTTTTACAGAATTAAATGCGTCTATTTCTTTTTCACCCATTTTAAATTTAACATTTTTCTTTTTCAGGTTCTGCAGTGGAGCCAGTTTCTCAGCCATGTTTGGAATGAATCGTCGAAAAAATGATGCCATACCGATGAAAATACGTAGATCTTTTATTTTCTTTGGTACAGGTAAGTTGCGTATTGCTGCCGTTTTTTCAGGATCTGCTTGAATACCATGCGCTGAAATGATATGACCAAGAAATTTTAAGCTTGACATAGCAAATTTGGATTTGTCTGGATTTGCTGTAAAGCCGGTGTATTGCAGTCGTTTTAACACTTCTTCTACGTGAAGTATATGTTCTTCAAAAGATTTGGAGTGAATAAGAATGTCATCAAAATAAGGAAGTACGTATTTATGTCGAAGATCTCCGAAGACGTCAGTCATTATTCTGTTTAAAGCTTGACAGCTTACAGCCATTCCGAATGGTACAGACTCAAATGCGTATTGGCCACCAGGAACACAGAATGCAGTTGTGAGTTTGGATTCTTCAGTCAGCTCAATTTGGTAAAATGCGCTCTTCAAATCTACTACCGAAAAAATTTTTGATCCATTCAAGCTCTGAAACATCTCGTCGATACGTGGAGTTGGAAAACTATCGTAGATTATATTTTTATTCAGATGACGGTAATCGATACATAATCTGTTGGTGCCATCTTTCTTCTTCACTAAAAATGCCGGAGCTGCGTATGGTGAAATACAGCGCTTAATGATTCCTTGATCCAGCAATTCCTTGATATGGTTTTCCATTTCATGAGCTTTAGGTGGTGTGAGCGGAAACGGATTTTTACGAACAGGTATGTTATTTTTCAATTGAATTGCGTATTTATAGCGTTTGACATGTCCAATTTTATTTGTCAAAACGTCCTTGAATTGTTCTAAAGTTTTCTGTAACGTATCTTCTTGTTCACTGGATAGATGTAAAGGCTTCTCTAATATATAATTTAAGTCGTATTTGTTCTGATAAGCCGTGTCTTGAAATGGTATTGCCGTAAATTTGTCGAAAGTGAAACACATTTCACTGTGATGAAAATCAAGAATTATTTTCATCTTTTTCATGGCGACGTTTCCGATTATTATTGGGAAAGCAAGTTTCGGTGTAACCAGAAAAGTTAGCTTCCAAGAATATTTCTTGATGTGTATGTACGAAGTAATCATTTTTCGAATGAATATGCGTTGGCCATTTGCAGTAGTAACGTGAGTCGCTGTAGCTTCAATTTTGACATACGGTAATGCTTGCAGTTTGGTAAATACGTCCTTGCTAATAAAATTGTTGTGTGCTCCAGAATCAAATAAGCATGGAAATGACTGATTTTGGAATGAAATCTTTATAATAGGCGGTTTGGCTGATGTGTCGGTATTAGGTATGGTATTGACGGCGGGATGAATGTAGCGGATGCTGTTTATTAGTTTTTTGATAAGGTAGATTTGGATTTGGCTCTACACTCACTAGTATTGTGAGTATTAACTTTATGGAAGGAGCAATATTTCGTTTCTAAACTTGATTGTTGAGATGTTAATTCTTTGTTTTCTCCGTGAAATTTTAATATTTCTGCAGTATCAGCAGCCTTGGTTAGTTCTTCTAAACTTGTTGGTATTGGAATAACGTGAAGATATTTGAAGGTTTTTAAATTAACGTTAGACCATATTGTATATGTTAACTCTTGCTCAGGAATGTCATAATTTAAGGCGTCAACATTTTTCTTTACAGAATCGATGAATTCGTGAAGTGATTCGTTCTCCAGTTGTTGTCTTCGTACAAGCTTCACAACTAATTGCTCATAATATGGTTTTGGAATTAGTTGACTCAATATCAATTTCTTTATTTCTTTCCATTCGTGTCGATTATGTGCTACAGTGCTCCACCAGGTACGAAATCTTCCAGCTGTTTTTATTGCCAAATAAGTTAGAAGTTGCGGCTGTGTACACATCTTCAGTATGTAGACTTCATCTGTTTCTTTAATAAAGTCGATTAACTTTTCAGCAGACGAGCCATCGCAAATTTTAATGTTTGAAGTCAGTTCTGCTGGCTTGATTTTAAAATTTGTAGCGGTGTCTCGTTGATCATTCAAGCTATTTAACTGGTGCTGTAGGTTTAGTATAGCTTGATAGCAATTGACTGTCGATGTTGTTTCTGTGTTCGTTATATCAGTTTGATTATGAATAGTAAGCATGTTTAGTTGACGTTGAATATCTTTAATAGCTTGGTGATTACTATAAGCCAGTTCCATAGCAGGAGTAAGTTTTTCTTGCAAATTTGTTGGTTCATTTTTCAGATTTTTCTTAACTGCCCCAGTGTTTTGAGGAAAGTTGAGAGAGCTTGATGCTTCATCAACAGGCGAAAGAAAGACATCTTCTTGCTGAGTTGTTTCTTCATCGGTGTCTTGTGTCGAATTTTTAGTTTGATGTCGTGTTGTTGGCATCGTTGAAAATTATTTTAATTTGTTAATGATGCAGGTAACTACGCTCTGCTACCAATGTAACGCAGTGGAATTTTTTTTTTTTGTTTAGTTTTAATTTTTGGTTTAATATATTAAATAGATTTTATTGCTTTAAAGTTTGTTTAATTAAAATATTGATGTTATTAACAAAAATTGTATAATTAAATTAATTGATAAATTATAATCTTAGAACAAAATTATTACATTTAAACATTTATAATGATTCCGGCGGCTGTGGTCAGAATTTTGTGTTAAATGTTATTTTAATGATTGCTACTATTGAACTGTTTTAAAATAATTTTAGAATTGTGAATTCTAAAATAGTAAGGATGCCAGGCCCTTGCATAACTACAGAATAAAAATGAAATTATGTCACTGCACAGGGCCGGCATCGTTACAAGACTATAACATTCAGGTTTGGATCATTCTCTCATAAGAAAATGCAAACTGCATATTAACCATTATTTTAACGCTGACATGCAGTTTTTACATGCTTTACGACAATTAGGTGCAAATGAGTCCTTATAGGCAAAAGTGCTTTATTTCATGAGGGTTAGTCTATTTACACTATAACATTCAGGTTTGGATCATTCTCTCATAAGAAAATGCAAACTGCATATTTACTATCATTTTCACGCAGACAAGCAGTTTTTACATGTTTTACGACAATTAGGTGGAAATAAGTCCTTAAAGGCAAAATTGTTTTATTTCACAAAGGTAAGTCTACTTTCACTATAACATTCAGGTTTGGATCATTCTCTCATAAGAAAATGCAAACTGCATATTAAACATTATTTTAACGCAGACAAGCAGTTTTTACATGCTTCACGAAAATTGCGTGCAAATGAGTCCTTATAGGCAAAATTGCTTTATTTTACAAAGGTAAGTCTATTTACACTATACATTCAGGATTGGATCATTCTCTCATAAGAAAATGCAAACTGCATATTAACCATTATTTTAACGCATACAAGCAGTTTCTAAATACTTTATGACAATTAGGGGCAAATGAGTACTTATAGGCAAAATTGCTTTATTTCATGAAGGTAAGTCTATTTACATTATAACATTCAGGTTTGGATCTTTCTCTCATAAGAAAATGCAAACTGCATATTAACCATTATTTAAACGCAGACAAGCAGTTTTTACATGCCTTACGACAATTAGGTGCAAATGAGTCTTTATAGGCAAAATTGCTTTATTTTATGAAGGTAAGTCTATTTACACTCTAACATTCAGGTTTGGATCATTCTCTCATAAGAAAATGCAAACTGCATATTTACTATCATTTTCACGCAGACAAGCAGTTTTTACATGCTTCACGACAATTGCGTGCAAATGAGTCCTTATAGGCAAAATTGCTTTATTTTACAAAGGTAAGTCTATTTACACTATAACATTCAGGTTTGGATCATTCTCTCATAAGAAAATGCAAACTGCATATTAACCATTATTTTAACGCATACAAGCAGTTTTTAAATGCTTTATGACAATTAGGTGCAAATGAGTCCTTATAGGCAAAATTGCTTTATTTCATGAGGGTAAGTCTATTTGCACTATAACATTCAGGTTTGGATCATTCTCTCATAAGAAAATGCAAACTGCGTATTAACCATTATTTTAACGCATACAAGCAGTTTTTACATGCTTTATGACAATTAGGGGCAAATGAGTCCTTATAGGCAAAATTGCTTTATTTCATTAAGGTAAGTCTATTTACACTATAACATTCAGGTTTGGATCATTCTCTCATAAGAAAATGCAAACTGCATATTTACTATCATTTTCACACAGACAAGCAGTTTTCACATGTTTTACGACAATTAGGTGGTAATAAGTCCTTAAAGGCAAAATTGTTTTATTTCACAAAGGTAAGTCTATTTACACTATAACATTCAGGTTTGGATCATTCTCTCATAAGAAAATGCAAACTGCATATTAACCATTATTTTAACGCTGACAAGCAGTTTTTACATGCTTTACGACAAATAGGTGCAAATGAGTCCTTATAGGCAAAAGTGCTTTATTTCATGAGGGTAAGTCTATTTACACTATAACATTCAGGTTTGGATCATTCTCTCATAAGAAAATGCAAACTGCATATTAACCATTATTTTAACGCTGACATGCAGTTTTTACATGCTTTACGACAATTAGGTGCAAATGAGTCCTTATAGGCAAAAGTGCTTTATTTCATGAGGGTTAGTCTATTTACACTATAACATTCAGGTTTGGATCATTCTCTCATAAGAAAATGCAAACTGCATATTTACTATCATTTTCACGCAGACAAGCAGTTTTTACATGTTTTACGACAATTAGGTGGAAATAAGTCCTTAAAGGCAAAATTGTTTTATTTCACAAAGGTAAGTCTACTTTCACTATAACATTCAGGTTTGGATCATTCTCTCATAAGAAAATGCAAACTGCATATTAACCATTATTTTAACGCTGACAAGCAGTTTTTACATGCTTTACGACAAATAGGTGCAAATGAGTCCTTATAGGCAAAAGTGCTTTATTTCATGAGGGTAAGTCTATTTACACTATAACATTCAGGTTTGGATCATTCTCTCATAAGAAAATGCAAACTGCATATTTACTATCTATTTCACGCAGACAAGCAGTTTTCACATGTTTTACGACAATTAGGTGGAAATAAGTCCTTAAAGGCAAAATTGTTTTATTTCACAAAGGTAAGTCTACTTTCACTATAACATTCAGGTTTGGATCATTGTCCCATAAGAAAATGCAAACTGCATATTAATCATTATTTTAACGCAACCACAAGCAGTTTTTACATGCTTCACGACAATTGCGTGCAAATGAGTCCTTATAGGCAAAATTGCTTTATTTTACAAAGGTAAGTCTATTTACACTATAACATTCAGGTTTGGATTATTCTCTCATAAGAAAATGCAAACTGCATATTAACCATTATTTTAGAGCATACAAGCAGTTTTTACATGCTTTATGACAATTAGGGGCAATTGACTCCTTATAAGCAAAATTGCTTTATTTCATAAAGGTAAGTCTATTTACACTATAACATTTAGGTTTGGATCATTCTCTCATAAGAAAATGCAAACTGCATATTAACCATTATTTTAACGCTGACAAGCAGTTTTTACATGCTTTACGACAATTAGGTGCAAATGAGTCCTTATAGGCAAAAGTGCTTTATTTCATGAGTGTAAGTCTATTTACACTATAACATTCAGGTTTGGATCATTCTCTCATAAGAAAATGCAAACTGCATATTAACCATTATTTTAACGCAGACAAGCAGTTTTTACATGCTTCACGACAATTGCGTGCAAATGAGTCCTTATGGGCAAAATTGTTTTATTTTACAAAGGTAAGTCTATTTACATTATAACATTTAGGTTTGGATCATTCTCTCATAAGAAAATGCAAACTGCATATTGAACATTATTTTAACGCATACAAGCTGTTTTTACATGCTTTATGACAATTAGGGGCAAATGAGTCCTTATAGGCAAAATTGCTTTATTTCATTAAAGGTAAGTCTATTTACACTATAACATTCAGGTTTGGATCTTTATTTCATAAGAAAATGCAAACTGCATATTAACCATTATTTAAACGCAGACAAGCAGTTTTTACATGCTTTACGACAATTAGGTGCAAATAAGTCTTTATAGGCAAAATTGCTTTATTTCATGAGGGTAAGTCTATTTACACTATAACATTGAGGTTTGGATCATTCTCTCATAAGAAAATGAAAACTGCATATTTACTATCATTTTCACGCAGACAAGCAGTTTTTACATGCTTTACGACAATTAGGTGCAAATGAGTCCTTATAGGCGAAATTGCTTTATTTCATGAGGGTAAGTCTATTTACAATATAACATTCAGGTTTAGATCATTCTCTCATAAGAAAATGCAAACTGCATATTGACCATTATTTTAACGCATACAAGCAGTTTTTACATGCTTTACGACAATTAGGTGCAAATGAGTCCTTATAGGCGAAATTGCTTTATTTCATGAGGGTAAGTCTATTTACACTATAACATTCAGGTTTGGATCATCCTCTCATAAGAAAATGTAAACTGCATATTAACCATTATTTTAACGCAGACAAGCAGTTTTTACATGCTTCACGATAATTGCGTGCAAATGAGTCCTTATAGGCAAAATTGCGTTATTTTACAAAGGTAAGTCTATTTTCACTATAACATTCAGGTTTGGATCGTTCTCTCATAAGAAAATGCAAACTGCATATTAACCATTATTTTAACGCATACAAACAGTTTTTACATGCTTTATGACAATTAGGGGCAAATGAGTCCTTATAGGCAAAATTGCTTTATTTCATTAAGTTTAGTCTATTTAGACTATAACATTCAGGTTTGGATCATTCTCTCATAAGAAAATGCAAACTGCATATTAACCATTATTTTAACGCAGACAAGCAGTTTTTACATGCTTCACGACAATTGCGTGCAAATGAGTCATTATAGGCAAAATTGCTTTATTTTACAAAGGTAAATCTATTTACACTATAACATTCAGGTTTGGATCAAGCTCTCATAAGAAAATGCAAACTGCATATTTACTATCATTTTCACGCAGACAAGCAGTTTTTACATGCTTCACGACAATTGCGTGCAAATGAGTCCTTATAGGCAAAATTGCTTTATTTTACAAAGGTAAGTCTATTTACACTATAACATTCTGGTTTGGATCATTCTCTCATAAGAAAATGCAAACTGCATATTAACCATTATTTTAACGCATACAAGCAGTTTTTACATGCTTTATGACAATTAGGGGCAAATGAGTCCTTATAGGCAAAATTGCTTTATTTTACAAAGGTTAGTTTACTTAAACTATAACATTCAGGTTTAGATCATTCTCTCATAAGAAAATGCAAACTGCATATTAACTATTATTTTAACGCATACAAGCAGTTTTTACAAGCTTTATGACAATTAGGTGCAAATGAGTCCTTATAGGCAAAATTGCTTTATTTAATAAGGGGAAGTCTATTTACACTATAACATTCAGGTTTGGATTATTCTCTCATAAGAAAATGCAAACTGCATATTTACTATCATTTTAACGCATACAAGCAGTTTTTACATGCTTTATGACAATTAGGTGCAAATGAGTCTTTATAGGCAAAATTGCTTTATTTCATGAGGGTAAGTCTATTTGCACTATAACATTCAGGTTTGGATCATTCTCTCATAAGAAAATGCAAACTGCATATTAACCATTATTTTAACGCAGACAAGCAGTTTTTATATGCTTCACGACAATTGCGTGCAAATGAGTCCTTATAGGCAAAATTGCGTTATTTTACAAAGGTAAATCTATTTTCACTATAACATTCAGGTTTGGATCATTCTCTCATAAGAAAATGCAAACTGCGTATTAACCATTATTTTAACGCATACAAGCAGTTTTTACATGCTTTATGACAATTAGGGGCAAATGAATTCTTATAGGCAAAATTGCTTTATTTCATTAAGGTAAGTCTATTTACACTATAACATTCAGGTTTGGATCATTCTCTCATAAGAAAATGCAAACTGCATATTTACTATCATTTTCACGCAGACAAGCAGTTTTCACATGTTTTACGACAATTAGGTGGAAATAAGTCCTTAAAGGCAAAATTGTTTTATTTCACAAAGGTAAGTCTACTTTCACTATAACATTCAGGTTTGGATCATTCTCTCATAAGAAAATGCAAACTGCATATTAACCATTATTTTAACGCAACCACAAGCAGTTTTTACATGCTTCACGACAATTGCGTGCAAATGAGTCCTTATAGGCAAAATTGCTTTATTTTACAAAGGTAAGTCTACTTAAACTATAACATTCAGGTTTGGATCATTCTCTTATAAGAAAATGCAAACTGCATATTAACCAATATTTAAACGCAGACAAGCAGTTTTTACATGCCTTACGACAATTGGGTGCAAATGAGTCTTTATAGGCAAAATTGCTTTATTTTATGAAGGTAAGTCTATTTACACTATAACATTCAGGTTTGGATCATTCTCTCATTAGAAAATGCAAACTGCATATTAACCATTATTTAAACGCAGACAAGCAGTTTTTACATGCCTTACGACAATTAGGTGCAAATAAGTCTTTATAGGCAAAATTGCTTTATTTCATGAGGGTAAGTCTATTTACACTATAACATTCAGGTTTGGATCATGCTCTCATAAGAAAATGCAAACTGCATATTTACTATCATTTTCACGCAGACAAGCAGTTTTTACATGCTTCACGACAATTGCGTGCAAATGAGTCCTTATAGGCAAAATTGCTTTATTTTACAAAGGTAAGTCTATTTACACTATAACATTCAGGTTTGGATCATTCTCTCATAAGAAAATGCAAACTGCGTATTAACCATTATTTTAACGCATACAAGCAGTTTTTACATGCTTTATGACAATTAGGGGCAAATGAATCCTTATAGGCAAAATTGCTTTATTTCATTAAGGTAAGTCTATTTACACTATAACATTCAGGTTTGGATCATTCTCTCATAAGAAAATGCAAACTGCATATTTACTATCATTTTCACGCAGACAAGCAGTTTTCACATGTTTTACGACAATTAGGTGGAAATAAGTCCTTAAAGGCAAAATTGTTTTATTTCACAAAGGTAAGTCTACTTTCACTATAACATTCAGGTTTGGATCATTCTCTCATAAGAAAATGCAAACTGCATATTAACCATTATTTTAACGCAACCACAAGCAGTTTTTACATGCTTCACGACAATTGCGTGCAAATGAGTCCTTATAGGCAAAATTGCTTTATTTTACAAAGGTAAGTCTATTTACACTATAACATTCAGGTTTGGATCATTCTCTCATAAGAAAATGCAAACTGCATATTAACCATTATTTTAACGCATACAAGCAGTTTTTACATGCTTTATGACAATTAGGGGCAAATGAGTCCTTATAGGCAAAATTGCTTTACTTTACAAAGGTAAGTTTACTTAAACTATAACATTCAGGTTTAGATCATTCTCTCATAAGAAAATGCAAACTGCATATCAACTATTATTTTAACGCATACAAGCAGTTTTTACAAGCTTTATGACAATTAGGTGCAAAATGAGTCCTTATAGGCAAAATTGCGTTATTTTACAAAGGTAAATCTATTTTCACTATAACATTCAGGTTTGGATCATTCTCTCATAAGAAAATGCAAACTGCGTATTAACCATTATTTTAACGCATACAAGCAGATTTTACATGCTTTATGACAATTAGGGGCAAATGAGTCCTTATAGGCAAAATTGCTTTATTTCATTAAGGTAAGTCTATTTACACTAAAACATTCAGGTTTGGATCATTCTCTCATAAGAAAATGCAAACTGCATATTTACTATCATTTTCACACAGACAAGCAGTTTTCACATGTTTTACGACAATTAGGTGGTAATAAGTCCTTAAAGGCAAAATTGTTTTATTTCACAAAGGTAAGTCTATTTACACTATAACATTCAGGTTTGGATCATTCTCTCATAAGAAAATGCAAACTGCATATTAACCATTATTTTAACGCTGACAAGCAGTTTTTACATGCTTTACGACAATTAGGTGCAAATGAGTCCTTATAGGCAAAAGTGCTTTATTTCATGAGGGTAAGTCTATTTACACTATAACATTCAGGTTTGGATCATTCTCTCATAAGAAAATGCAAACTGCATATTTACTATCATTTTCACGCAGACAAGCAGTTTTCACATGTTTTACGACAATTAGGTGGAAATAAGTCCTTAAAGGCAAAATTGTTTTATTTCACAAAGGTAAGTCTACTTTCACTATAACATTCAGGTTTGGATCATTCTCTCATAAGAAAATGCAAACTGCATATTAACCATTATTTTAACGCATACAAGCAGTTTTTACATGCTTTATGACAATTAGGGGCAATTGAGTCATTATAGGCAAAATTGCTTTATTTCATAAGGGTAAGTCTATTTACACTATAACATTCAGGTTTGGATCATTCTCTCATAAGAAAATGCAAACTGCATATTAACCATTATTATAACGCTGACAAGCAGTTTTTACATGCTTTACGACAAATAGGTGCAAATGAGTCCTTATAGGCAAAAGTGCTTTATTTCATGAGGGTAAGTCTATTTACACTATAACATTCAGGTTTGGATCATTCTCTCATAAGAAAATGCAAACTGCATATTTACTATCATTTTCACGCAGACAAGCAGTTTTTACATGCTTTACGACAATTAGGTGCAAATGAGTCTTTATAGGCAAAATTGCTTTATTTCATGAGGGTTCAGTCTATTTACACTATAACATTCAGGTTTGGATCATTCTCTCATAAGAAAATGCAAACTTCATATTTACTATCATTTTCACGCAGACAAGCAGTTTTTACATGCTTTACGACAATTAGGTGCAAATGAGTCTTTATAGGCGAAATTGCTTTATTTCATGAGGGTAAGTCTGTTTACAATATAACATTCAGGTTTGGATCATTCTCTCATAAGAAAATGCAAACTGCATATTAACTATTATTTTAACGCATACAAGCAGTTTTTACAAGCTTTATGACAATTAGGTGCAGATGAGTCCTTATAGGCAAAATTGCTTTATTTCATGAGGGTTAGTCTATTTACACTATAACATTTAGGTTTGGATCATTCTCTCATAGGAAAATGCAAACTGCATATTTACTATCATTTTAACGCATACAAGCAGTTTTTACATGCTTTATGACGATTAGGTGCAAATGTGTCCTTATAGGCAAAATTGCTTTATTTTACAAAGGTAAGTCTATTTGCACTATAACATTCAGGTTTGGATCATTCTCTCATAAGAAAATGCAAACTGCATATTAACCATTATTTTAACGCATACAAGCAGTTTTTACATGCTTTATGACAATTAGGTGCAAATGAGTCCTTATAGGCAAAATTGCTTTATTTAATGAGGGTAAGTCTATTTACACTATACATTCAGGTTTGGATCATTCTCTCATAAGAAAATGCAAACTGCATATTAACCATTATTTAAACGCATACAAGCAGTTTTTACATGCTTTATAACAATTAGGGGCAAATGGGTCCTTATAGGCAAAATTGCTTTTTTTCATGAATGTTAGTCTATTTACACTATAACATTCAGGTTTAGATTATTCTCTCATAAGAAATTGCAAACTGCATATTAACCATTATTTTAACGCAGACAAGCAGTTCTTACATGCTTTATGACAATTAGGTGCAAATGAGTCCTTATAGGCAAGATTGCTTTATTTCATGAGGGTAAGTCTATTTACACTATAACATTCAGGTTTGGATCATTCTCACATAAGAAAATGCAAACTGAATATTGACTATCATTTTCACGCAGACAAGCAGTTTTTACATGGTTTACGACAATTAGGTGCAAATAAGTCCATAAAAGCAAAATTGTTTCATTTCACAAAGGTAAGTCTACTATCACTATAACATTCAGGTTTGGATCATTCTCTCATAAGAAAATGCAAACTGCATATTAACCATTATTTTAACGCAGACAAGCAGTTTTTACATGCTTCACGACAATTGCGTGCAAATGAGTCCTTATAGGCAAAATTGCTTTATTTTACAAAGGTAAGTCTATTTACACTATAACATTCAGGTTTGGATCATTCTCTCATAAGAAAATGCAATCTGCATATTAACCATTATTTTAACGCATACAAGCAGTTTTTACATGCTTTATGACAATTAGGGGCAAATGAGTCCTTATAGGCAAAATTGCTTTATTTCATGAAGGTAGGTCTATTTACACTATACATTCAGGTTTGGATCATTCTCTCACAAGAAAATGCAAACTGCATATTAACTATTATTTTAACGCAGACAAGCAGTTTTTACAGGCTTCACGACAATTGCGTGCAAATGAGTCCTTATAGGCAAAATTGCTTTATTTTACAAAGGTAAGTCTATTTACACTATAACATTCAGGTTTGGATCATTCTCTCATAAGAAAATGCAAACTGCATATTAACCATTATTTAAACGCAGACAAGCAGTTTTTACATGCTTTACGACAATTAAGTGCAAATGAGTCTTTATAGGCAAAATTGCCTTATTTCATGAGGGTATGTCTATTTACACTATAACAATCAGGTTTGGATCATTCTCTCATAAGAAAATGCAAACTGCATATTTACTATCATTTTCACGCAGACAAGCAGTTTTTACATGCTTCACGACAATTGCGTGCAAATGAAACCTTATAGGCAAAATTGCTTTATTTTACAAAGGTAAGACTATTTACACTATAATATTCAGGTTTGGATCATTCTCTCATAAGAAAATGCAAACTGCATATTAACCATAATTTTAAAGCATACAAGCAGTTTTTACATGCTTTATGACAATTAGGTGCAAATGAGTCCTTATAGGCAAATTTGCTTTATTTCATAAGGGTAAGTCTATTTACACTATAACATTCAGGTTTGGATCATTCTCTCATAAGAAAATGCAAACTGCATATTTACTATCATTTATACGCAGACAAGCAGTTTTTACATGCTTCACGACAATTGCGTGCAAATGAGTCCTTATAGGCAAAATTGCTTTATTTTACAAAGGTAAGTCTATTTACACTATAATATTCAGGTTTGGATCATTCTCTCATAAGAAAATGCAAACTGCATATTAACCATAATTTTAAAACATACAAGCAGTTTTTACATGCTTTATGACAATTAGGTGCAAATGAGTCCTTATAGGCAAAATTGCTTTATTTTACAAAGGTAAGTCTATTTTCACTATAACATTCAGGTTTGGATCATTCTCTCAAAAGAAAATGCAAACTGCATATTATACATTATTTTAACGTATACAAGCAGTTTTTACATGCTTTATGACAATTAGGGGCAAATGAGTCCCTATAGGCAAAATTGCTTAGTTTCATGAAGGTAAGTCTATTTACACTATAACATTCAGGTTTGGATCATTCTCTCATAAGAAAATGCAAACTGCATATTAACCATTATTTTAACGCTGACAAGCAGTTTTTACATGCTTTATGACAATTAGGGGCAAATGAGTCCTTATAGGCAAAATTGCTTTATTTCATGAAGTAAGTCTATTTACACTATAACATTTAGGTATGGATCATTCTCTCATAAGAAAAAGCAAACTGCATAATAACCATTATTTTAACGCAGACAAGCAGTTTTTACATGCTTCACGACAATTGCGTGCAAATGAGTCCTTATAGGCAAAATTGCTTTATTTTACAAAGGTAAGTCTATTTACACTATAACATTCAGGTTTGGATCATTCTCTCATAAGAAAATGCAAACTGCATATTAACCATTATTTAAACGCAGACAAGCAGTTTTTACATGCTTTACAACAATTAGGTGCAAATGAGTCTTTATAGGCAAAATTGCTTTATTTCATGAGGGTAAATCTATTTACACTATATAATTCAGGTTTAGATCATTCTCTCATAAGAAAATGCAAACTGCATATTTACTATCATTTTCACGCAGACAAGCAGTTTTTACATGCTTCACGACAATTGCGTGCAAATGAGTCCTTATAGGCAAAATTGCTTTATTTTACAAAGGTAAGTCTATTTACACTATAATATTCAGGTTTGGATCATTCTCTCATAAGAAAATGCAAACTGCATAATAACCATTATTTTAACGCAGACAAGCAGTTTTTACATGCTTCACGACAATTGCGTGCAAATGAGTCCTGATAGGCAAAATTGCTTTATTTTACAAAGGTAAGTCTATTTACACTATAACATTCAGGTTCAGATCATTCTCTCATAAGAAAATGCAAACTGCATATTGACCATTATTTTAACGCATGCAAGCAGTTTTTACATGCTTTATGACAATTAGAGGCAAATGAGTCCTTATAGGCAAAATTGCTTTATTTCATGAAAGGTAAGTCTATTTACACCATAACATTCAGGTTTGGATCTTTATCTCATAAGAAAATGCAAACTGCATATTAACCATTATTTAAACGCAGACAAGCAGTTTTTACATGCTTTACGACAATTAGGTGCAAATGAGTCCTTATAGGCAAAAGTGCTTTATTTCATGAGGGTAAGTCTATTTACACTATAACATTCAGGTTTGGATCATTCTCTCAAAAGAAAATGCAAACTGCATATTTACTATAATTTTCACGCAGACAAGCAGTTTTCACATGTTTTACGACAATTAGGTGGAAATAAGTCCTTAAAGGCAAAATTGTTTTATTTCACAAAGGTAAGTCTACTTTCACTATAACATTCAGGTTTGGATCATTCTCTCATAAAAAAATGCAAACTGCATATTAACCATTATTTTAACGCAGACAAGCTGTTTTTACATGCTTCACGACAATTGCGTGCAAATGAGTCCTTATAGGCAAAATTGCTTTATTTCACAAAGGTAAGTCTATTTACACTATAACATTCAGGTTTGGATCATTCTCTCATAAGAAAATGCAAACTGCATATTAACCATTATTTTAACGCATACAAGCAGTTTTTAAATACTTTATGACAATTAGGGGCAAATGAGTCCTTATAGGCAAAATTGCTTTATTTTATGAAGGTAAGTCTATTTACACTATAACATTCAGGTTTGGATCTTTCTCTCATAAGAAAATGCAAACTGCATATTAACCATTATTTAAACGCAGACAAGCAGTTTTTACATGCCTTACGACAATTGGGTGCAAATGAGTCTTTATAGGCAAAATTGCTTTATTTTATGAAGGTAAGTCTATTTACACTATAACATTCAGGTTTGGACCATTCTCTCATAAGAAAATGCAAACTGCATATTAACCATTATTTTAACGCAGACAAGCAGTTTTTACATGCTTCACGACAATTGCGTGCAAATGAGTCCTTATAGGCAAAATTGCTTTATTTTACAAAGGTTAGTCTATTTACACTATAACATTCAGGTTTGGATCATTCTCTCATTAGAAAATGCAAACTGCATATTAACCATTATTTAAACGCAGACAAGCAGTTTTTACATGCTTTACGACAATTAGGTGCAAATAAGTCTTTGTAGGAAAAATTGCTTTATTTCATGAGGGTAAGTCTATTTACACTATAACATTCAGGTTTGGATCATGCTCTCATAAGAAAATGCAAACTGCATATTTACTATCATTTTCACGCAGACAAGCAGTTTTTACATGCTTCACGACAATTGCGTGCAAATGAGTCCTTATAGGCAAAATTGCTTTATTTTACAAAGGTAAGTCTATTTACACTATAACATTCAGGTTTGGATCATTCTCTCATAAGAAAATGCAAACTGCATATTAACCATTATTTTAACGCATACAAGCAGTTTTTACATGCTTTATGACAATTAGGGGCAAATGTGTCCTTATAGGCAAAATTGCTTTATTTTACAAAGGTAAGTTTACTTAAACTATAACATTCAGGTTTAGATCATTCTCTCATAAGAAAATGCAAACTGCATATTAACTATTATTTTAACGCATACAAGCAGTTTTTACAAGCTTTATGACAATTAGGTGCAAATGAGTCCTTATAGGCAAAATTGCGTTATTTTACAAAGGTAAATCTATTTTCACTATAACATTCAGGTTTGGATCATTCTCTCATAAGAAAATGCAAACTGCGTATTAACCATTATTTTAACGCATACAAGCAGTTTTTACATGCTTTATGACAATTAGGGGCAAATGAGTCCTTATAGGCAAAATTGCTTTATTTCATTAAGGTAAGTCTATTTACACTATAACATTCAGGTTTGGATCATTCTCTCATAAGAAAATGCAAACTGCATATTTACTATCATTTTCACACAGACAAGCAGTTTTCACATGTTTTACGACAATTAGGTGGTAATAAGTCCTTAAAGGCAAAATTGTTTTATTTCACAAAGGTAAGTCTATTTACACTATAACATTCAGGTTTGGATCATTCTCTCATAAGAAAATGCAAACTGCATATTAACCATTATTTTAACGCTGACAAGCAGTTTTTACATGCTTTACGACAATTAGGTGCAAATGAGTCCTTATAGGCAAAAGTGCTTTATTTCATGATTGTAAGTCTATTTACACTATAACATTCAGGTTTGGATCATTCTCTCATAAGAAAATGCAAACTGCATATTTACTATCATTTTCACGCAGACAAGCAGTTTTTACATGCTTTACGACAATTAGGTGCAAATGAGTCTTTATAGGCAAAATTGCTTTATTTCATGAGGGTAAGTCTATTTACACTATAACATTTAGGTTTGGATCATTCTCTCATAAGAAAATGCTAACTGCATATTAACCATTATTTTAACGCAGACAAGCAGTTTTTACATGCTTCACGACAATTGCGTGCAAATAAGTCCTTATAGGCAAAATTGCTTTATTTTACAAAGGTAAGTCTATTTACACTATAACATTCAGGTTTGGATCATTCTCTCATAAGAAAATGCAAACTGCATATTAACCATTATTTTAACGCTGACAAGCAGTTTTTACATGCTTTACGACAATTAGGTGCAAATGAGTCCTTATAGGCAAAAGTGCTTTATTTCATGAGGGTAAGTCTATTTACACTATAACATTCAGGTTTGGATCATTCTCTCATAAGAAAATGCAAACTGCATATTTACTATCATTTTCACGCAGACAAGCAGTTTTTACATGCTTTACGACAATTAGGTGCAAATGAGTCTTTATAGGCAAAATTGCTTTATTTCATGAGGGTAAGTCTATTTACACTATAACATTTAGGTTTGGATCATTCTCTCATAAGAAAATGCAAACTGCATATTAACTATTATTTTAACGCATACAAGCAGTTTTTACAAGCTTTATGACCATTAGGTGCAGATGAGTCCTTATAGGCAAAATTGCTTTATTTCATGAGGGTTAGTCTATTTACACTATAACATTTAGGTTTGGATCATTATCTCATACGAAAATGCAAACTGCATATTTACTATCATTTTAACGCATACAAGCAGTTTTTACATGCTTTATGACGATTAGGTGCAAATTTGTCCTTATAGGCAAAATTGCTTTATTTTACAAAGGTAAGTCTATTTGCACTATAACATTCAGGTTTGGATCATTCTCTCATAAGAAAATGCAAACTGCATATTAACCATTATTTTAACGCATACAAGCAGTTTTTACATGCTTTATGACAATTAGGTGCAAATGAGTCCTTATAGGCAAAATTGCTTTATTTCATGAGGGTAAGTCTATTTACACTATAACATTTAGGTTTGGATCATTCTCTCATAAGAAAATGCAAACTGCATATTAACCATTATTTTAACGCAGACAAGCAGTTTTTACATGCTTCATGACAATTGCGTGCAAATAAGTCCTTATAGGCAAAATTGCTTTATTTTACAAAGGTAAGTCTATTTACACTATAACATTCAGGTTTGGATCATTCTCTCATAAGAAAATGCAAACTGCATATTAACCATTATTTTTACGCATACAAGCAGTTTTTACATGCTTTATGACAATTAGGGGCAAATGGGTCCTTATAGGCAAAATTGCTTTATTTCATGAAGGTTAGTCTATTTACACTATTACATTCAGGTTTGGATTATTCTCTCATAAGAAATTGCAAACTGCATATTAACCATTATTTTAACGCAGACAAGCAGTTTTTACATGCTTTACGACAATTAAGTGCAATTGACTCCTTATAGGCAAAATTGCTTTATTTCATGAGGGTAAGTCTATTTACCCTATAACATTCAGGTTTGGATCATTCTCACATAAGAAAATGCAAACTGAATATTGACTATCATTTTCACGCAGACAAGCAGTTTTTACATGGTTTACGACAATTAGGTGCAAATAAGTCCATAAAAGCAAAATTGTTTCATTTCACAAAGGTAAGTCTACTTTCACTATAACATTCAGGTTTGGATCATTCTCTCATAAGAAAATGCAAACTGCATATTAACCATTATTTTAACGCAGACAAGCAGTTTTTACATGCTTCACGACAATTGCGTGCAAATGAGTCCTTATAGGCAAAATTGCTTTATTTTACAAAGGTAAGTCTATTTACACTATAACATTCAGGTTTGGATCATTCTCTCATAAGAAAATGCAATCTGCATATTAACCATTATTTTAACGCATACAAGTAGTTTTTACATGCTTTATGACAATTAGGGGCAAATGAGTCCTTATAGGCAAAATTGCTTTATTTCATAAAGGTAAGTCTATTTACACTATAACATTCAGGTTTGGATCATTCTCTCATAAGAAAATGCAAACTACATATTAACCATTATTTAAACGCAGACAAGCAGTTTTTACATGCTTTACGACAATTAGGTGCAAATGAGTCTTTATAAGCAAAATTGCTTTATTTCACAAAGGTAAGTTTACTTACACTATACATTCAGGTTTGGATCATTCTCTCACAAGAAAATGCAAACTGCATATTAACTATTATTTTAACGCATACAAGCAGTTTTTACATACTTTATGACAATTAGGTGCAAATGAGTCCTTATAGGCAAAATTGCTTTATTTCATGAGGGTAAGTCTATTTACACTATAACATTCAGGTTTGGATCATTCTCTCATAAGAAAATGCAAACTGAATATTGACTATCATTTTCACGCAGACAAGCAGTTTTCACATGTTTTACGACAATTAGGTGGAAATAAGTCCTTAAAGGCAAAATTGTTTCATTTCACAAAGGTAAGTCTACTTTCACTATAACATTCAGGTTTGGATTATTTTCTTATAAGAAAATGCAAACTGCATATTAACCATTATTTTAACGCTGACAAGCAGTTTTTACATGCTTTATGACAATTTGGGGCAAATGAGTCCCTATAGGCAAAATTGCTTTATTTCATGAAGGTAAGTCTATTTACACTATAACATTTAGGTTTGGATCATTCTCTCATAAGAAAATGCAAACTGCATATTAACCATTATTTTAACGCAGACAAGCAGTTTTTACATGCTTCACGACAATTGCGTGCAAATGAGTCCTTATAGGCAAAATTGCTTTATTTTACAAAGGTTAGTCTATTTACACTATAACATTCAGGTTTGGATCATTCTCTCATTAGAAAATGCAAACTGCATATTAACCATTATTTAAACGCAGACAAGCAGTTTTTACATGCTTTACGACAATTAGGTGCAAATAAGTCTTTGTAGGCAAAATTGCTTTATTTCATGAGGGTAAGTCTATTTACACTATAACATTCAGGTTTGGATCATGCTCTCATAAGAAAATGCAAACTGCATATTTACTATCATTTTCACGCAGACAAGCAGTTTTTACATGCTTCACGACAATTGCGTGCAAATGAGTCCTTATAGGCAAAATTGCTTTATTTTACAAAGGTAAGTCTATTTACACTATAACATTCAGGTTTGGATCATTCTCTCATAAGAAAATGCAAACTGCATATTTACTATCATTTTCACGCAGACAAGCAGTTTTTACATGCTTTACGACAATTAGGTGCAAATGAGTCTTTATAGGCAAAATAGCTTTATTTCATGAGGGTAAGTCTATTTACACTATAACATTTAGGTTTGGATCATTCTCTCATAAGAAAATGCAAACTGCATATTTACTATCATTTTCACGCAGACAAGCAGTTTTTACATGCTTTACGACAATTAGGTGCAAATGAGGTCTTATAGGCGAAATTGCTTTATTTCATGAGGGTAAGTCTATTTACAATATAACATTCAGGTTTGGATCATTCTCTCATAAGAAAATGCAAACTGCATATTAACTATTATTTTAACGCATACAAGCAGTTTTTACAAGCTTTATGACCATTAGGTGCAGATGAGTCCTTATAGGCAAAATTGCTTTATTTCATGAGGGTTAGTCTATTTACACTATAACATTTAGGTTTGGATCATTCTCTCATACGAAAATGCAAACTGCATATTTACTATCATTTTAACGCATACAAGCAGTTTTTACATGCTTTATGACGATTAGGTGCAAATGTGTCCTTATAGGCAAAATTGCTTTATTTTACAAAGGTAAGTCTATTTGCACTATAACATTCAGGTTTGGATCATTCTCTCATAAGAAAATGCAAACTTTATATTAACCATTATTTTAACGCATACAAGCAGTTTTTACATGCTTTATGACAATTAGGTGCAAATGAGTCCTTATAGACAAAATTGCTTTATTTCATGAGGGTAAGTCTATTTACGCTATACATTCAGGTTTGGATCATTCTCTTATAAGAAAATGCAAACTGCATATTAACCATTATTTAAACGCATACAAGCAGTTTTTACATGCTTTATGACAATTAGGGGCAAATGGGTCCTTATAGGCAAAATTGCTTTATTTCATGAAGGTTAGTCTATTTACACTATTACATTCAGGTTTGGATTATTCTCTCATAAGAAATTGCAAACTGCATATTAACCATTATTTTAACGCAGACAAGCAGTTTTTACATGCTTTACGACAATTAGGTGCAAATGAGTCCTTATAGGCAAAATTGCTTTATTTCATGAGGGTAAGTCTATTTACGCTATACATTCAGGTTTGGATCATTCTCTCATAAGAAAATGCAAACTGCGTATTAACCATTATTTTAACGCATACAAGCAGTTTTTACATGCTTTATGACAATTAGGGGCAAATGAGTCCTTATAGGCAAAATTGCTTTATTTCATTAAGGTAAGTCTATTTACACTATAACATTCAGGTTTGGATCATTCTCTCATAAGAAAATGCAAACTGCATATTTACTATCATTTTCACACAGACAAGCAGTTTTCACATGTTTTACGACAATTAGGTGGTAATAAGTCCTTAAAGGCAAAATTGTTTTATTTCACAAAGGTAAGTCTATTTACACTATAACATTCAGGTTTGGATCATTCTCTCATAAGAAAATGCAGACTGCATATTAACCATTATTTAAACGCAGACAAGCAGTTTTTACATGCTTTACGACAATTAGGTGCAAATGAGTCCTTATAGGCAAAAGTGCTTTATTTCATGAGGGTAAGTCTATTTACACTATAACTTTCAGGTTTGGATCATTCTCTCATAAGAAAATGCAAACTGCATATTTACTATAATTTTCACGCAGACAAGCAGTTTTCACATGTTTTACGACAATTAGGTGGAAATAAGTCCTTAAAGGCAAAATTGTGTTATTTCACAAAGGTAAGTTAACTTTCACTATAACATTCAGGTTTGGGACCATTCTCTAATAAGAAAATGCAAACTGCATATTAACCATTATTTTAACGCAGACAAGCAGTTTTTACATGCTTCACGACAATTGCGTGCAAATGAGTCCTTATAGGCAAAATTGCTTTATTTCACAAAGGTAAGTCTATTTACACTATAACATTCAGGTTTGGATCCATCTCTCATAAGAAAATGCAAACTGCATATTAACCATTATTTTAACGCATACAAGCAGTTTTTAAATACTTTATGACAATTAGGGGCAAATGAGTCCTTATAGGCAAAATTGCTTTATTTTATGAAGGTAAGTCTATTTACACTATAACATTCAGGTTTGGATCTTTCTCTCATAAGAAAATGCAAACTGCATATTAACCATTATTTAAACGCAGACAAGCAGTTTTTACATGCCTTACGACAATTGGGTGCAAATGAGTCTTTATAGGCAAAATTGCTTTATTTTATGAAGGTAAGTCTAATTACACTATAACATTCAGGTTTGGACCATTCTCTCATAAGAAAATGCAAACTGCATATTAACCATTATTTTAACGCAGACAAGCAGTTTTTACATGCTTCACGACAATTGCGTGCAAATGAGTCCTTATAGGCAAAATTGCTTTATTTTACAAAGGTTAGTCTATTTACACTATAACATTCAGGTTTGGATCATTCTCTCATTAGAAAATGCAAACTGCATATTAACCATTATTTAAACGCAGACAAGCAGTTTTTACATGCTTTACGACAATTAGGTGCAAATAAGTCCTTATAGGCAAAATTGCTTTATTTTACAAAGGTAAGTCTATTTACACTATAACATTCAGGTTTGGATCATTCTCTCATAAGAAAATGCAAACTGCATATTAACCATTATTTTAACGCATACAAGCAGTTTTTACATGCTTTATGACAATTAGGGGCAAATGAGTCCTTATAGGCAAAATTGCTTTATTTTACAAAGGTAAGTTTACTTAAACTATAACATTCAGGTTTAGATCATTCTCTCATAAGAAAATGCAAACTGCATATTAACTATTATTATAACGCATACAAGCAGTTTTTACAAGCTTTATGACAATTAGGTGCAAATGAGTCCTTATAGGCAAAATTGCGTTATTTTACAAAGGTAAATCTATTTTCACTATAACATTCAGGTTTGGATCATTCTCTCATAAGAAAATGCAAACTGCGTATTAACCATTATTTTAACGCATACAAGCAGTTTTTACATGCTTTATGACAATTAGTGGCAAATGATTCCTTATAGGCAAAATTGCTTTATTTCATAAAGGTAAGTCTATTTACACTATAACATTCAGGTTTGGATCATTCTCTCATAAGAAAATGCAAACTGCATATTAACCATTATTTTTACGCATACAAGCAGTTTTTACATGCTTTATGACAATTAGGGGCAATTGAGTCCTTATAGGCAAAATTGCTTTATTTCATAAAGGTAAGTCTATTTACACTATAATATTCAGGTTTGGATCATTCTCTCATAAGAAAATGCAAACTGCATATTAACCATTATTTTAACGCTGACAAGCAGTTTTTACATGCTTTACGACAATTAGGTGCAAATGAGTCCTTATAGGCAAAAGTGCTTTATTTCATGAGGGTAAGTCTATTTACACTATAACATTCAGGTTTGGATCATTCTCTCATAAGAAAATGCAAACTGCATATTTACTATCATTTTCACGCAGACAAGCAGTTTTTACATGCTTTACGACAATTAGGTGCAAATGAGTCTTTATAGGCAAAATTGCTTTATTTAATGAGGGTAAGTCTATTTACACTATAACATTTAGGTTTGGATCATTCTCTCATAAGAAAATGCAAACTGCATATTTACTATCATTTTCACGCAGACAAGCAGTTTTTACATGCTTTACGACAATTAGGTGCAAATGAGTCTTTATAGGCGAAATTGCTTTATTTCATGAGGGTAAGTCTATTTACAATATAACATTCAGGTTTGGATCATTCTCTCATAAGAAAATGCAAACTGCATATTAACTATTATTTTAACGCATACAAGCAGTTTTTACAAGCTTTATGACCATTAGGTGCAGATGAGTCCTTATAGGCAAAATTGCTTTATTTCATGAGGGTTAGTCTATTTACACTATAACATTTAGGTTTGGATCATTCTCTCATACGAAAATGCAAACTGCATATTTACTATCATTTTAACGCATACAAGCAGTTTTTACATGCTTTATGACGATTAGGTGCAAATGTGTCCTTATAGGCAAAATTGCTTTATTTTACAAAGGTAAGTCTATTTGCACTATAACATTCAGGTTTGGATCATTCTCTCATAAGAAAATGCAAACTGCATATTAACCATTATTTTAACGCATACAAGCAGTTTTTACATGCTTTATGACAATTAGGTGCAAATGAGTCCTTATAGGCAAAATTGCTTTATTTCATGAGGGTAAGTCTATTTACGCTATACATTCAGGTTTGGATCATTCTCTCATAAGAAAATGCAAACTGCATATTAACCATTATTTAAACGCATACAAGCAGTTTTTACATGCTTTATGACAATTAGGGGCAAATGGGTCCTTATAGGCAAAATTGCTTTATTTCATGAAGGTTAGTCTATTTACACTATTACATTCAGGTTTGGATTATTCTCTCATAAGAAATTGCAAACTGCATATTAACCATTATTTTAACGCAGACAAGCAGTTTTTACATGCTTTACGACAATTAGGTGCAAATGACTCCTTATAGGCAAAATTGCTTTATTTCATGAGGGTAAGTCTATTTACCCTATAACATTCAGGTTTGGATCATTCTCACATAAGAAAATGCAAACTGAATATTGACTATCATTTTCACGCAGACAAGCAGTTTTTACATGGTTTACGACAATTAGGTGCAAATAAGTCCATAAAAGCAAAATTGTTTTATTTCACAAAGGTAAGTCTACTTTCACTATAACATTCAGGTTTGGATCATTCTCTCATAAGAAAATGCAAACTACATATTAACCATTATTTTAACGCAGACAAGCAGTTTTTACATGCTTCACGACAATTGCGTGCAAATGAGTCCTTATAGGCAAAATTGCTTTATTTTACAAAGGTAAGTCTATTTACACTATAACATTCAGGTTTGGATCATTCTCTCATAAGAAAATGCAATCTGCATATTAACCATTATTTTAACGCATACAAGCAGTTTTTACATGCTTTATGACAATTAGGGGCAAATGAGTCCTTATAGGCAAAATTGCTTTATTTCATAAAGGTAAGTCTATTTACACTATAACATTCAGGTTTGGATCATTCTCTCATAAGAAAATGCAAACTACATATTAACCATTATTTAAACGCAGACAAGCAGTTTTTACATGCTTTACGACAATTAGGTGCAAATGAGTCTTTATAAGCAAAATTGCTTTATTTCGCAAAGGTAAGTTTACTTACACTATACATTCAGGTTTGGATCATTCTCTCACAAGAAAATGCAAACTGCATATTAACTATTATTTTAACGCATACAAGCAGTTTTTACATACTTTATGACAATTAGGTGCAAATGAGTCCTTATAGGCAAAATTGCTTTATTTCATGAGGGTAAGTCTATTTACACTATAACATTCAGGTTTGGATCATTCTCTCATAAGAAAATGCAAACTGAATATTGACTATCATTTTCACGCAGACAAGCAGTTTTCACATGTTTTACGACAATTAGGTGGAAATAAGTCCTTAAAGGCAAAATTGTTTTATTTCACAAAGGTTAGTCTACTTTCACTATAACATTCAGGTTTGGATCATTTTCTCATAAGAAAATGCAAACTGCATATTAACCATTATTTTAACGCTGACAAGCAGTTTTTACATGCTTTATGACGATTTGGGGCAAATGAGTCCCTATAGGCAAAATTGCTTTATTTCATGAAGGTAAGTCTATTTACACTATAACATTTAGGTTTGGATCATTCTCTCATAAGAAAATGCAAACTGCATATTAACCATTATTTTAACGCAGACAAGCAGTTTTTACATGCTTTACGACAATTGCGTGCAAATGAGGCCTTATAGGCAAAATTGCTTTATTTTACAAAGGTAAGTCTATTTACACTATAACATTCAGGTTTGGATCATTCTCTCATAAGAAAATGCAAACTGCATAATTACCATTATTTAAACGCAGACAAGCAGTTTTTACATGCTTTACGACAATTAAGTGCAAATGAGTCTTTATAGGCAAAATTGCTTTTTTTCATGAGGGTAAGTCTATTTACACTATAACATTCAGGTTTGGATCATTCTCTCATAAGAAAATGCAAACTGCATATTTACTATCATTTTCACGCAGACAAGCAGTTTTTACATGCTTCACGACAATTGCGTGCAAATAAGTCCTTATAGGCAAAATTGCTTTATTTTACAAAGGTAAGTCTATTTACACTATAATATTCAGATTTGGATCATTCTCTCATAAGAAAATGCAAACTGCATATTAACCATTATTTTAACGCATACAAGCAGTTTTTACATGCTTTATGACAATTAGGGGCAAATGAGTCCTTATAGGCAAAATTGCTTTATTTCATGTGGGTAAGTCTATTTACACTATAACATTCAGGTTTGGACCATTCTCTCATAAGAAAATGCAAATTGCATATTAACCTTTATTTTAACGCAAACAAGCAGTTTTTACATGCTTCACGACAATTGCGTGCAAATGAGTCCTTATAGGCAACATTGCTTTATTTTACAAAGGTATGTCTATTTACACTATAACATTCAGGTTTGGATCATTCTCTCATAAGAAATTGCAAACTGCATATTAACCATAATTTTAAAACATACAAGCAGTTTTTACATGCTTTATGACAATTAGGTGCAAATGAGTCCTTATAGGCAAAATTGCTTTATTTCATGAGGGTAAGTCTATTTACACTATAACATTCAGGTTTGGATCATTCTCTCATAAGAAAATGCAAACTGCAAAATAACCATTATTTTAACGCATACAAGCAGATTTTACATGCTTTATGACAATTAGGGGCAAATGGGTCCTTATAGGCAAAATTGCTTTATTTTATGAAGGTTAGTCTATTTACACTATAACATTCAGGTTTGGATTATTCTCTCATAAGAAAATGCAAACTGCATATTAACCATTATTTTAACGCAGACAAGCAGTTTTTACATGCTTTACGACAATTAGGTGCAAATGAGTCCTTATAGGCAAAATTGCCTTATTTCATGAGGGTATGTCTATTTACACTATAACATTCAGGTTTGGATCATTCTCTCATTAGAAAATGCAAACTGCATATTAACCATTATTTTAACGCAGACAAGCAGTTTTTACATGCTTCACGACAATTGCGTGCAAATGAGGCCTTATAGGCAAAATTGCTTTATTTTACAAAGGTAAGTCTATTTACACTATAACATTCAGGTTTGGATCATTCTCTCATAAGAAAATGCAAACTGCATAATTACCATTATTTAAACGCAGACAAGCAGTTTTTACATGCTTTACGACAATTAAGTGCAAATGAGTCTTTATAGGCAAAATTGCTTTTTTTCATGAGGGTAAGTCTATTTACACTATAACATTCAGGTTTGGATCATTCTCTCATAAGAAAATGCAAACTGCATATTTACTATCATTTTCACGCAGACAAGCAGTTTTTACATGCTTCACGACAATTGCGTGCAAATAAGTCCTTATAGGCAAAATTGCTTTATTTTACAAAGGTAAGTCTATTTACACTATAATATTCAGGTTTGGATCATTCTCTCATAAGAAAATGCAAACTGCATATTAACCATTATTTAAACGCATACAAGCAGTTTTTACATGCTTTATGACAATTAGGGGCAAATGAGTCCTTATAGGCAAAATTGCTTTATTTCATGAGGGTAAGTCTATTTACACTATAACATTCAGGTTTGGATCATTCTCTCATAAGAAAATGCAAATTGCATATTAACCATTATTTTAACGCAAACAAGCAGTTTTTACATGCTTCACGACAATTGCGTGCAAATGAGTCCTTATAGGCAACATTGCTTTATTTTACAAAGGTATGTCTATTTACACTATAACATTCAGGTTTGGATCATTCTCTCATAAGAAATTGCAAACTGCATATTAACCATAATTTTAAAACATACAAGCAGTTTTTACATGCTTTATGACAATTAGGTGCAAATGAGTCCTTATAGGCAAAATCGCTTTATTTCATGAGGGTAAGTCTATTTACACTATAACATTCAGGTTTGGATCATTCTCTCATAAGAAAATGCAAACTGCAAAATAACCATTATTTTAACGCATACAAGCAGATTTTACATGCTTTATGACAATTAGGGGCAAATGGGTCCTTATAGGCAAAATTGCTTTATTTTATGAAGGTTAGTCTATTTACACTATAACATTCAGGTTTGGATTATTCTCTCATAAGAAAATGCAAACTGCATATTAACCATTATTTTAACGCAGACAAGCAGTTTTTACATGCTTTACGACAATTAGGTGCAAATGAGTCCTTATAGGCAAAATTGCCTTATTTCATGAGGGTATGTCTATATACACTATAACATTCAGGTTTGGATCATTCTCTCATAAGAAATTGCAAACTGCATATTAACCATAATTTTAAAACATACAAGCAGTTTTTACATGCTTTATGACAATTAGGTGCAAATGAGTCCTTATAGGCAAAATTGCTTTATTTCATGAGGGTAAGTCTATTTACACTATAACATTCAGGTTTGGATCATTCTCTTATAAGAAAATGCAAACTGCATATTAACCATTATTTTAACGCAGACAAGCAGTTTTTACATGCTTCACGACAATTGCGTGCAAATAAGTCCTTATAGGCAAAATTGCTTTATTTTACAAAGGTAAGTCTATTTACACTATAACATTCAGGTTTGGATCATTTTCTCATAAGAAAATGCAAACTGCATATTAACCATTATTTTTACGCATACAAGCAGTTTTTACATGCTTTATGACAATTAGGGGCAATTGAGTCCTTATAGGCAAAATTGCTTCATTTCATAAAGGTAAGTCTATTTACACTATAACATTCAGGTTTGGATCATTCTCTCATAAGAAAATGCAAACTGCATATTAACAATTATTTTTACGCATACAAGCAGTTTTTACATGCTTTATGACAATTAGGGGCAATTGAGTCCTTATAGGCAAAATTGCTTTATTTCATAAAGGTAAGTCTATTTACACTATAACATTCAGGTTTGGATCATTCTCTCATAAGAAAATGCAAACTGCATATTAACCATTATTTTAACGCTGACAAGCAGTTTTTACATGCTTTACGACAATTAGGTGCAAATGAGTCCTTATAGGCAAAAGTGCTTTATTTCATGAGGGTAAGTCTATTTACACTATAACATTCAGGTTTGGATCATTCTCTCATAAGAAAATGCAAACTGCATATTTACTATCATTTTCACGCAGACAAGCAGTTTTTACATGCTTTACGACAATTAGGTGCAAATGAGTCCTTATAGGCAAAATTGCGTTATTTTACAAAGGTAAATCTATTTTCACTATAACATTCAGGTTTGGATCATTCTCTCATAAGAAAATGCAAACTGCGTATTAACCATTATTTTAACGCATACAAGCAGTTTTTACATGCTTTATGACAATTAGTGGCAAATGATTCCTTATAGGCAAAATTGCTTTATTTCATAAAGGTAAGTCTATTTACACTATAACATTCAGGTTTGGATCATTCTCTCATAAGAAAATGCAAACTGCATATTAACCATTATTTTTACGCATACAAGCAGTTTTTACATGCTTTATGACAATTAGGGGCAATTGAGTCCTTATAGGCAAAATTGCTTTATTTCATAAAGGTAAGTCTATTTACACTATAATATTCAGGTTTGGATCATTCTCTCATAAGAAAATGCAAACTGCATATTAACCATTATTTTAACGCTGACAAGCAGTTTTTACATGCTTTACGACAATTAGGTGCAAATGAGTCCTTATAGGCAAAAGTGCTTTATTTCATGAGGGTAAGTCTATTTACACTATAACATTCAGGTTTGGATCATTCTCTCATAAGAAAATGCAAACTGCATATTTACTATCATTTTCACGCAGACAAGCAGTTTTTACATGCTTTACGACAATTAGGTGCAAATGAGTCTTTATAGGCAAAATTGCTTTATTTAATGAGGGTAAGTCTATTTACACTATAACATTTAGGTTTGGATCATTCTCTCATAAGAAAATGCAAACTGCATATTTACTATCATTTTCACGCAGACAAGCAGTTTTTACATGCTTTACGACAATTAGGTGCAAATGAGTCTTTATAGGCGAAATTGCTTTATTTCATGAGGGTAAGTCTATTTACAATATAACATTCAGGTTTGGATCATTCTCTCATAAGAAAATGCAAACTGCATATTAACTATTATTTTAACGCATACAAGCAGTTTTTACAAGCTTTATGACCATTAGGTGCAGATGAGTCCTTATAGGCAAAATTGCTTTATTTCATGAGGGTTAGTCTATTTACACTATAACATTTAGGTTTGGATCATTCTCTCATACGAAAATGCAAACTGCATATTTACTATCATTTTAACGCATACAAGCAGTTTTTACATGCTTTATGACGATTAGGTGCAAATGTGTCCTTATAGGCAAAATTGCTTTATTTTACAAAGGTAAGTCTATTTGCACTATAACATTCAGGTTTGGATCATTCTCTCATAAGAAAATGCAAACTGCATATTAACCATTATTTTAACGCATACAAGCAGTTTTTACATGCTTTATGACAATTAGGTGCAAATGAGTCCTTATAGGCAAAATTGCTTTATTTCATGAGGGTAAGTCTATTTACGCTATACATTCAGGTTTGGATCATTCTCTCATAAGAAAATGCAAACTGCATATTAACCATTATTTAAACGCATACAAGCAGTTTTTACATGCTTTATGACAATTAGGGGCAAATGGGTCCTTATAGGCAAAATTGCTTTATTTCATGAAGGTTAGTCTATTTACACTATTACATTCAGGTTTGGATTATTCTCTCATAAGAAATTGCAAACTGCATATTAACCATTATTTTAACGCAGACAAGCAGTTTTTACATGCTTTACGACAATTAGGTGCAAATGACTCCTTATAGGCAAAATTGCTTTATTTCATGAGGGTAAGTCTATTTACCCTATAACATTCAGGTTTGGATCATTCTCACATAAGAAAATGCAAACTGAATATTGACTATCATTTTCACGCAGACAAGCAGTTTTTACATGGTTTACGACAATTAGGTGCAAATAAGTCCATAAAAGCAAAATTGTTTTATTTCACAAAGGTAAGTCTACTTTCACTATAACATTCAGGTTTGGATCATTCTCTCATAAGAAAATGCAAACTACATATTAACCATTATTTTAACGCAGACAAGCAGTTTTTACATGCTTCACGACAATTGCGTGCAAATGAGTCCTTATAGGCAAAATTGCTTTATTTTACAAAGGTAAGTCTATTTACACTATAACATTCAGGTTTGGATCATTCTCTCATAAGAAAATGCAATCTGCATATTAACCATTATTTTAACGCATACAAGCAGTTTTTACATGCTTTATGACAATTAGGGGCAAATGAGTCCTTATAGGCAAAATTGCTTTATTTCATAAAGGTAAGTCTATTTACACTATAACATTCAGGTTTGGATCATTCTCTCATAAGAAAATGCAAACTACATATTAACCATTATTTAAACGCAGACAAGCAGTTTTTACATGCTTTACGACAATTAGGTGCAAATGAGTCTTTATAAGCAAAATTGCTTTATTTCGCAAAGGTAAGTTTACTTACACTATACATTCAGGTTTGGATCATTCTCTCACAAGAAAATGCAAACTGCATATTAACTATTATTTTAACGCATACAAGCAGTTTTTACATACTTTATGACAATTAGGTGCAAATGAGTCCTTATAGGCAAAATTGCTTTATTTCATGAGGGTAAGTCTATTTACACTATAACATTCAGGTTTGGATCATTCTCTCATAAGAAAATGCAAACTGAATATTGACTATCATTTTCACGCAGACAAGCAGTTTTCACATGTTTTACGACAATTAGGTGGAAATAAGTCCTTAAAGGCAAAATTGTTTTATTTCACAAAGGTTAGTCTACTTTCACTATAACATTCAGGTTTGGATCATTTTCTCATAAGAAAATGCAAACTGCATATTAACCATTATTTTAACGCTGACAAGCAGTTTTTACATGCTTTATGACGATTTGGGGCAAATGAGTCCCTATAGGCAAAATTGCTTTATTTCATGAAGGTAAGTCTATTTACACTATAACATTTAGGTTTGGATCATTCTCTCATAAGAAAATGCAAACTGCATATTAACCATTATTTTAACGCAGACAAGCAGTTTTTACATGCTTTACGACAATTGCGTGCAAATGAGGCCTTATAGGCAAAATTGCTTTATTTTACAAAGGTAAGTCTATTTACACTATAACATTCAGGTTTGGATCATTCTCTCATAAGAAAATGCAAACTGCATAATTACCATTATTTAAACGCAGACAAGCAGTTTTTACATGCTTTACGACAATTAAGTGCAAATGAGTCTTTATAGGCAAAATTGCTTTTTTTCATGAGGGTAAGTCTATTTACACTATAACATTCAGGTTTGGATCATTCTCTCATAAGAAAATGCAAACTGCATATTTACTATCATTTTCACGCAGACAAGCAGTTTTTACATGCTTCACGACAATTGCGTGCAAATAAGTCCTTATAGGCAAAATTGCTTTATTTTACAAAGGTAAGTCTATTTACACTATAATATTCAGATTTGGATCATTCTCTCATAAGAAAATGCAAACTGCATATTAACCATTATTTTAACGCATACAAGCAGTTTTTACATGCTTTATGACAATTAGGGGCAAATGAGTCCTTATAGGCAAAATTGCTTTATTTCATGTGGGTAAGTCTATTTACACTATAACATTCAGGTTTGGACCATTCTCTCATAAGAAAATGCAAATTGCATATTAACCTTTATTTTAACGCAAACAAGCAGTTTTTACATGCTTCACGACAATTGCGTGCAAATGAGTCCTTATAGGCAACATTGCTTTATTTTACAAAGGTATGTCTATTTACACTATAACATTCAGGTTTGGATCATTCTCTCATAAGAAATTGCAAACTGCATATTAACCATAATTTTAAAACATACAAGCAGTTTTTACATGCTTTATGACAATTAGGTGCAAATGAGTCCTTATAGGCAAAATTGCTTTATTTCATGAGGGTAAGTCTATTTACACTATAACATTCAGGTTTGGATCATTCTCTCATAAGAAAATGCAAACTGCAAAATAACCATTATTTTAACGCATACAAGCAGATTTTACATGCTTTATGACAATTAGGGGCAAATGGGTCCTTATAGGCAAAATTGCTTTATTTTATGAAGGTTAGTCTATTTACACTATAACATTCAGGTTTGGATTATTCTCTCATAAGAAAATGCAAACTGCATATTAACCATTATTTTAACGCAGACAAGCAGTTTTTACATGCTTTACGACAATTAGGTGCAAATGAGTCCTTATAGGCAAAATTGCCTTATTTCATGAGGGTATGTCTATTTACACTATAACATTCAGGTTTGGATCATTCTCTCATTAGAAAATGCAAACTGCATATTAACCATTATTTTAACGCAGACAAGCAGTTTTTACATGCTTCACGACAATTGCGTGCAAATGAGGCCTTATAGGCAAAATTGCTTTATTTTACAAAGGTAAGTCTATTTACACTATAACATTCAGGTTTGGATCATTCTCTCATAAGAAAATGCAAACTGCATAATTACCATTATTTAAACGCAGACAAGCAGTTTTTACATGCTTTACGACAATTAAGTGCAAATGAGTCTTTATAGGCAAAATTGCTTTTTTTCATGAGGGTAAGTCTATTTACACTATAACATTCAGGTTTGGATCATTCTCTCATAAGAAAATGCAAACTGCATATTTACTATCATTTTCACGCAGACAAGCAGTTTTTACATGCTTCACGACAATTGCGTGCAAATAAGTCCTTATAGGCAAAATTGCTTTATTTTACAAAGGTAAGTCTATTTACACTATAATATTCAGGTTTGGATCATTCTCTCATAAGAAAATGCAAACTGCATATTAACCATTATTTAAACGCATACAAGCAGTTTTTACATGCTTTATGACAATTAGGGGCAAATGAGTCCTTATAGGCAAAATTGCTTTATTTCATGAGGGTAAGTCTATTTACACTATAACATTCAGGTTTGGATCATTCTCTCATAAGAAAATGCAAATTGCATATTAACCATTATTTTAACGCAAACAAGCAGTTTTTACATGCTTCACGACAATTGCGTGCAAATGAGTCCTTATAGGCAACATTGCTTTATTTTACAAAGGTATGTCTATTTACACTATAACATTCAGGTTTGGATCATTCTCTCATAAGAAATTGCAAACTGCATATTAACCATAATTTTAAAACATACAAGCAGTTTTTACATGCTTTATGACAATTAGGTGCAAATGAGTCCTTATAGGCAAAATCGCTTTATTTCATGAGGGTAAGTCTATTTACACTATAACATTCAGGTTTGGATCATTCTCTCATAAGAAAATGCAAACTGCAAAATAACCATTATTTTAACGCATACAAGCAGATTTTACATGCTTTATGACAATTAGGGGCAAATGGGTCCTTATAGGCAAAATTGCTTTATTTTATGAAGGTTAGTCTATTTACACTATAACATTCAGGTTTGGATTATTCTCTCATAAGAAAATGCAAACTGCATATTAACCATTATTTTAACGCAGACAAGCAGTTTTTACATGCTTTACGACAATTAGGTGCAAATGAGTCCTTATAGGCAAAATTGCCTTATTTCATGAGGGTATGTCTATATACACTATAACATTCAGGTTTGGATCATTCTCTCATAAGAAATTGCAAACTGCATATTAACCATAATTTTAAAACATACAAGCAGTTTTTACATGCTTTATGACAATTAGGTGCAAATGAGTCCTTATAGGCAAAATTGCTTTATTTCATGAGGGTAAGTCTATTTACACTATAACATTCAGGTTTGGATCATTCTCTTATAAGAAAATGCAAACTGCATATTAACCATTATTTTAACGCAGACAAGCAGTTTTTACATGCTTCACGACAATTGCGTGCAAATAAGTCCTTATAGGCAAAATTGCTTTATTTTACAAAGGTAAGTCTATTTACACTATAACATTCAGGTTTGGATCATTTTCTCATAAGAAAATGCAAACTGCATATTAACCATTATTTTTACGCATACAAGCAGTTTTTACATGCTTTATGACAATTAGGGGCAATTGAGTCCTTATAGGCAAAATTGCTTCATTTCATAAAGGTAAGTCTATTTACACTATAACATTCAGGTTTGGATCATTCTCTCATAAGAAAATGCAAACTGCATATTAACAATTATTTTTACGCATACAAGCAGTTTTTACATGCTTTATGACAATTAGGGGCAATTGAGTCCTTATAGGCAAAATTGCTTTATTTCATAAAGGTAAGTCTATTTACACTATAACATTCAGGTTTGGATCATTCTCTCATAAGAAAATGCAAACTGCATATTAACCATTATTTTAACGCTGACAAGCAGTTTTTACATGCTTTACGACAATTAGGTGCAAATGAGTCCTTATAGGCAAAAGTGCTTTATTTCATGAGGGTAAGTCTATTTACACTATAACATTCAGGTTTGGATCATTCTCTCATAAGAAAATGCAAACTGCATATTTACTATCATTTTCACGCAGACAAGCAGTTTTTACATGCTTTACGACAATTAGGTGCAAATGAGTCTTTATAGGCAAAATTGCTTTATTTCATGAGGGTAAGTCTATTTACACTATAACATTTAGGTTTGGATCATTCTCTCATAAGAAAATGCAAACTGCATATTTACTATCATTTTCACGCAGACAAGCAGTTTTTACATGCTTTACGACAATTAGGTGCAAATGAGGTCTTATAGGCGAAATTGCTTTATTTCATGAGGGTAAGTCTATTTACAATATAACATTCAGGTTTGGATCATTCTCTCATAAGAAAATGCAAACTGCATATTAACTATTATTTTAACGCATACAAGCAGTTTTTACAAGCTTTATGACCATTAGGTGCAGATGAGTCCTTATAGGCAAAATTGCTTTATTTCATGAGGGTTAGTCTATTTACACTATAACATTTAGGTTTGGATCATTCTCTCATACGAAAATGCAAACTGCATATTTACTATCATTTTAACGCATACAAGCAGTTTTTACATGCTTTATGACGATTAGGTGCAAATGTGTCCTTATAGGCAAAATTGCTTTATTTTACAAAGGTAAGTCTATTTGCACTAAAACATTCAGGTTTGGATCATTCTCTCATAAGAAAATGCAAACTGCATATTAACCATTATTTTAACGCATACAAGCAGTTTTTACATGCTTTATGACAATTAGGTGCAAATGAGTCCTTATAGGCAAAATTGCTTTATTTCATGAGGGTAAGTCTATTTACGCTATACATTCAGGTTTGGATCATTCTCTCATAAAAAAATGCAAACTGCATATTAACCATTATTTAAACGCATACAAGCAGTTTTTACATGCTTTATGACAATTAGGGGCAAATGGGTCCTTATAGGCAAAATTGCTTTATTTCATGAAGGTTAGTCTATTTACACTATTACATTCAGGTTTGGATTATTCCCTCATAAGAAATTGCAAACTGCATATTAACCATTATTTTAACGCAGACAAGCAGTTTTTACATGCTTTACGACAATTAGGTGCAAATGACTCCTTATAGGCAAAATTGCTTTATTTCATGAGGGTAAGTCTATTTACCCTATAACATTCAGGTTTGGATCATTCTCACATAAGAAAATGCAAACTGAATATTGACTATCATTATCACGCAGACAAGCAGTTTTTACATGGTTTACGACAATTAGGTGCAAATAAGTCCATAAAAGCAAAATTGTTTTATTTCACAAAGGTAAGTCTACTTTCACTATAACATTCAGGTTTGGATCATTCTCTCATAAGAAAATGCAAACTGCATATTAACCATTATTTTAACGCAGACAAGCAGTTTTTACATGCTTCACGACAATTGCGTGCAAATGAGTTCTTATAGGCAAAATTGCTTTATTTTACAAAGGTAAGTCTATTTACACTATAACATTCAGGTTTGGATCATTCTCTCATAAGAAAATGCAATCTGCATATTAACCATTATTTTAACGCATACAAGCAGTTTTTACATGCTTTATGACAATTAGGGGCAAATGAGTCCTTATAGGCAAAATTGCTTTATTTCATAAAGGTAAGTCTATTTACACTATAACATTCAGGTTTGGATCATTCTCTCATAAGAAAATGCAAACTACATATTAACCATTATTTAAACGCAGACAAGCAGTTTTTACATGCTTTACGACAATTAGGTGAAAATGAGTCTTTATAAGCAAAATTGCTTTATTTCACAAAGGTAAGTTTACTTACACTATACATTCAGGTTTGGATCATTCTCTCACAAGAAAATGCAAACTGCATATTAACTATTATTTTAACGCATACAAGCAGTTTTTACATACTTTATGACAATTAGGTGCAAATGAGTCCTTATAGGCAAAATTGCTTTATTTCATGAGGGTAAGTCTATTTACACTATAACATTCAGGTTTGATCATTCTCTCATAAGAAAATGCAAACTGAATATTGACTATCATTTTCACGCAGACAAGCAGTTTTCACATGTTTTACGACAATTAGGTGGAAATAAGTCCTTAAAGGCAAAATTGTTTTATTTTACAAAGGTAAGTCTACTTTCACTATAACATTCAGGTTTGGATCATTTTCTCATAAGAAAATGCAAACTGCATATTAACCATTATTTTAACGCTGACAAGCAGTTTTTACATGCTTTATGACAATTTGGGGCAAATGAGTCCCTATAGGCAAAATTGCTTTATTTCATGAAGGTAAGTCTATTTACACTATAACATTTAGGTTTGGATCATTCTCTCATAAGAAAATGCAAACTGCATATTAACCATTATTTTAACGCAGACAAGCAGTTTTTACATGCTTTACGACAATTAAGTGCAAATGAGTCTTTATAGGCAAAATTGCTTTTTTTCATGAGGGTAAGTCTATTTACACTATAACATTCAGGTTTGGATCATTCTCTCATAAGAAAATGCAAACTGCATATTTACTATCATTTTCACGCAGACAAGCAGTTACATGCTTCACGACAATTGCGTGCAAATAAGTCCTTATAGGCAAAATTGCTTTATTTTACAAAGGTTAGTCTATTTACACTATAATATTCAGGTTTGGATCATTCTCTCATAAGAAAATGCAAACTGCATATTAACCATTATTTTAACGCATACAAGCAGTTTTTACATGCTTTATGACAATTAGGGGCAAATGAGTCCTTATAGGCAAAATTGCTTTATTTCATGAGGGTAAGTCTATTTACACTATAACATTCAGGTTTGGATCATTCTCTCATAAGAAAATGCAAATTGCATATTAACCATTATTTTAACGCAAACAAGCAGTTTTTACATGCTTCACGACAATTGCGTGCAAATGAGTCCTTATAGGCAACATTGCTTTATTTTACAAAGGTATGTCTATTTACACTATAACATTCAGGTTTGGATCATTCTCTCATAAGAAATTGCAAACTGCATATTAACCATAATTTTAAAACATACAAGCAGTTTTTACATGCTTTATGACAATTAGGTGCAAATGAGTCCTTATAGGCAAAATTGCTATATTTCATGAGGGTAAGTCTATTTACACTATAACATTCAGGTTTGGATCATTCTCTCATAAGAAAATGCAAACTGAATATTGACTATCATTTTCACGCAGACAAGCAGTTTTCACATGTTTTACGACAATTAGGTGGAAATAAGTCCTTAAAGGCAAAATTGTTTTATTTCACAAAGGTTAGTCTACTTTCACTATAACATTCAGGTTTGGATCATTTTCTCATAAGAAAATGCAAACTGCATATTAACCATTATTTTAACGCTGACAAGCAGTTTTTACATGCTTTATGACGATTTGGGGCAAATGAGTCCCTATAGGCAAAATTGCTTTATTTCATGAAGGTAAGTCTATTTACACTATAACATTTAGGTTTGGATCATTCTCTCATAAGAAAATGCAAACTGCATATTAACCATTATTTTAACGCAGACAAGCAGTTTTTACATGCTTTACGACAATTGCGTGCAAATGAGGCCTTATAGGCAAAATTGCTTTATTTTACAAAGGTAAGTCTATTTACACTATAACATTCAGGTTTGGATCATTCTCTCATAAGAAAATGCAAACTGCATAATTACCATTATTTAAACGCAGACAAGCAGTTTTTACATGCTTTACGACAATTAAGTGCAAATGAGTCTTTATAGGCAAAATTGCTTTTTTTCATGAGGGTAAGTCTATTTACACTATAACATTCAGGTTTGGATCATTCTCTCATAAGAAAATGCAAACTGCATATTTACTATCATTTTCACGCAGACAAGCAGTTTTTACATGCTTCACGACAATTGCGTGCAAATAAGTCCTTATAGGCAAAATTGCTTTATTTTACAAAGGTAAGTCTATTTACACTATAATATTCAGATTTGGATCATTCTCTCATAAGAAAATGCAAACTGCATATTAACCATTATTTTAACGCATACAAGCAGTTTTTACATGCTTTATGACAATTAGGGGCAAATGAGTCCTTATAGGCAAAATTGCTTTATTTCATGTGGGTAAGTCTATTTACACTATAACATTCAGGTTTGGACCATTCTCTCATAAGAAAATGCAAATTGCATATTAACCTTTATTTTAACGCAAACAAGCAGTTTTTACATGCTTCACGACAATTGCGTGCAAATGAGTCCTTATAGGCAACATTGCTTTATTTTACAAAGGTATGTCTATTTACACTATAACATTCAGGTTTGGATCATTCTCTCATAAGAAATTGCAAACTGCATATTAACCATAATTTTAAAACATACAAGCAGTTTTTACATGCTTTATGACAATTAGGTGCAAATGAGTCCTTATAGGCAAAATTGCTTTATTTCATGAGGGTAAGTCTATTTACACTATAACATTCAGGTTTGGATCATTCTCTCATAAGAAAATGCAAACTGCAAAATAACCATTATTTTAACGCATACAAGCAGATTTTACATGCTTTATGACAATTAGGGGCAAATGGGTCCTTATAGGCAAAATTGCTTTATTTTATGAAGGTTAGTCTATTTACACTATAACATTCAGGTTTGGATTATTCTCTCATAAGAAAATGCAAACTGCATATTAACCATTATTTTAACGCAGACAAGCAGTTTTTACATGCTTTACGACAATTAGGTGCAAATGAGTCCTTATAGGCAAAATTGCCTTATTTCATGAGGGTATGTCTATTTACACTATAACATTCAGGTTTGGATCATTCTCTCATTAGAAAATGCAAACTGCATATTAACCATTATTTTAACGCAGACAAGCAGTTTTTACATGCTTCACGACAATTGCGTGCAAATGAGGCCTTATAGGCAAAATTGCTTTATTTTACAAAGGTAAGTCTATTTACACTATAACATTCAGGTTTGGATCATTCTCTCATAAGAAAATGCAAACTGCATAATTACCATTATTTAAACGCAGACAAGCAGTTTTTACATGCTTTACGACAATTAAGTGCAAATGAGTCTTTATAGGCAAAATTGCTTTTTTTCATGAGGGTAAGTCTATTTACACTATAACATTCAGGTTTGGATCATTCTCTCATAAGAAAATGCAAACTGCATATTTACTATCATTTTCACGCAGACAAGCAGTTTTTACATGCTTCACGACAATTGCGTGCAAATAAGTCCTTATAGGCAAAATTGCTTTATTTTACAAAGGTAAGTCTATTTACACTATAATATTCAGGTTTGGATCATTCTCTCATAAGAAAATGCAAACTGCATATTAACCATTATTTAAACGCATACAAGCAGTTTTTACATGCTTTATGACAATTAGGGGCAAATGAGTCCTTATAGGCAAAATTGCTTTATTTCATGAGGGTAAGTCTATTTACACTATAACATTCAGGTTTGGATCATTCTCTCATAAGAAAATGCAAATTGCATATTAACCATTATTTTAACGCAAACAAGCAGTTTTTACATGCTTCACGACAATTGCGTGCAAATGAGTCCTTATAGGCAACATTGCTTTATTTTACAAAGGTATGTCTATTTACACTATAACATTCAGGTTTGGATCATTCTCTCATAAGAAATTGCAAACTGCATATTAACCATAATTTTAAAACATACAAGCAGTTTTTACATGCTTTATGACAATTAGGTGCAAATGAGTCCTTATAGGCAGAATCGCTTTATTTCATGAGGGTAAGTCTATTTACACTATAACATTCAGGTTTGGATCATTCTCTCATAAGAAAATGCAAACTGCAAAATAACCATTATTTTAACGCATACAAGCAGATTTTACATGCTTTATGACAATTAGGGGCAAATGGGTCCTTATAGGCAAAATTGCTTTATTTTATGAAGGTTAGTCTATTTACACTATAACATTCAGGTTTGGATTATTCTCTCATAAGAAAATGCAAACTGCATATTAACCATTATTTTAACGCAGACAAGCAGTTTTTACATGCTTTACGACAATTAGGTGCAAATGAGTCCTTATAGGCAAAATTGCCTTATTTCATGAGGGTATGTCTATATACACTATAACATTCAGGTTTGGATCATTCTCTCATAAGAAATTGCAAACTGCATATTAACCATAATTTTAAAACATACAAGCAGTTTTTACATGCTTTATGACAATTAGGTGCAAATGAGTCCTTATAGGCAAAATTGCTTTATTTCATGAGGGTAAGTCTATTTACACTATAACATTCAGGTTTGGATCATTCTCTTATAAGAAAATGCAAACTGCATATTAACCATTATTTTAACGCAGACAAGCAGTTTTTACATGCTTCACGACAATTGCGTGCAAATAAGTCCTTATAGGCAAAATTGCTTTATTTTACAAAGGTAAGTCTATTTACACTATAACATTCAGGTTTGGATCATTTTCTCATAAGAAAATGCAAACTGCATATTAACCATTATTTTTACGCATACAAGCAGTTTTTACATGCTTTATGACAATTAGGGGCAATTGAGTCCTTATAGGCAAAATTGCTTCATTTCATAAAGGTAAGTCTATTTACACTATAACATTCAGGTTTGGATCATTCTCTCATAAGAAAATGCAAACTGCATATTAACAATTATTTTTACGCATACAAGCAGTTTTTACATGCTTTATGACAATTAGGGGCAATTGAGTCCTTATAGGCAAAATTGCTTTATTTCATAAAGGTAAGTCTATTTACACTATAACATTCAGGTTTGGATCATTCTCTCATAAGAAAATGCAAACTGCATATTAACCATTATTTTAACGCTGACAAGCAGTTTTTACATGCTTTACGACAATTAGGTGCAAATGAGTCCTTATAGGCAAAAGTGCTTTATTTCATGAGGGTAAGTCTATTTACACTATAACATTCAGGTTTGGATCATTCTCTCATAAGAAAATGCAAACTGCATATTTACTATCATTTTCACGCAGACAAGCAGTTTTTACATGCTTTACGACAATTAGGTGCAAATGAGTCTTTATAGGCAAAATTGCTTTATTTCATGAGGGTAAGTCTATTTACACTATAACATTTAGGTTTGGATCATTCTCTCATAAGAAAATGCAAACTGCATATTTACTATCATTTTCACGCAGACAAGCAGTTTTTACATGCTTTACGACAATTAGGTGCAAATGAGGTCTTATAGGCGAAATTGCTTTATTTCATGAGGGTAAGTCTATTTACAATATAACATTCAGGTTTGGATCATTCTCTCATAAGAAAATGCAAACTGCATATTAACTATTATTTTAACGCATACAAGCAGTTTTTACAAGCTTTATGACCATTAGGTGCAGATGAGTCCTTATAGGCAAAATTGCTTTATTTCATGAGGGTTAGTCTATTTACACTATAACATTTAGGTTTGGATCATTCTCTCATACGAAAATGCAAACTGCATATTTACTATCATTTTAACGCATACAAGCAGTTTTTACATGCTTTATGACGATTAGGTGCAAATGTGTCCTTATAGGCAAAATTGCTTTATTTTACAAAGGTAAGTCTATTTGCACTAAAACATTCAGGTTTGGATCATTCTCTCATAAGAAAATGCAAACTGCATATTAACCATTATTTTAACGCATACAAGCAGTTTTTACATGCTTTATGACAATTAGGTGCAAATGAGTCCTTATAGGCAAAATTGCTTTATTTCATGAGGGTAAGTCTATTTACGCTATACATTCAGGTTTGGATCATTCTCTCATAAAAAAATGCAAACTGCATATTAACCATTATTTAAACGCATACAAGCAGTTTTTACATGCTTTATGACAATTAGGGGCAAATGGGTCCTTATAGGCAAAATTGCTTTATTTCATGAAGGTTAGTCTATTTACACTATTACATTCAGGTTTGGATTATTCCCTCATAAGAAATTGCAAACTGCATATTAACCATTATTTTAACGCAGACAAGCAGTTTTTACATGCTTTACGACAATTAGGTGCAAATGACTCCTTATAGGCAAAATTGCTTTATTTCATGAGGGTAAGTCTATTTACCCTATAACATTCAGGTTTGGATCATTCTCACATAAGAAAATGCAAACTGAATATTGACTATCATTATCACGCAGACAAGCAGTTTTTACATGGTTTACGACAATTAGGTGCAAATAAGTCCATAAAAGCAAAATTGTTTTATTTCACAAAGGTAAGTCTACTTTCACTATAACATTCAGGTTTGGATCATTCTCTCATAAGAAAATGCAAACTGCATATTAACCATTATTTTAACGCAGACAAGCAGTTTTTACATGCTTCACGACAATTGCGTGCAAATGAGTTCTTATAGGCAAAATTGCTTTATTTTACAAAGGTAAGTCTATTTACACTATAACATTCAGGTTTGGATCATTCTCTCATAAGAAAATGCAATCTGCATATTAACCATTATTTTAACGCATACAAGCAGTTTTTACATGCTTTATGACAATTAGGGGCAAATGAGTCCTTATAGGCAAAATTGCTTTATTTCATAAAGGTAAGTCTATTTACACTATAACATTCAGGTTTGGATCATTCTCTCATAAGAAAATGCAAACTACATATTAACCATTATTTAAACGCAGACAAGCAGTTTTTACATGCTTTACGACAATTAGGTGAAAATGAGTCTTTATAAGCAAAATTGCTTTATTTCACAAAGGTAAGTTTACTTACACTATACATTCAGGTTTGGATCATTCTCTCACAAGAAAATGCAAACTGCATATTAACTATTATTTTAACGCATACAAGCAGTTTTTACATACTTTATGACAATTAGGTGCAAATGAGTCCTTATAGGCAAAATTGCTTTATTTCATGAGGGTAAGTCTATTTACACTATAACATTCAGGTTTGATCATTCTCTCATAAGAAAATGCAAACTGAATATTGACTATCATTTTCACGCAGACAAGCAGTTTTCACATGTTTTACGACAATTAGGTGGAAATAAGTCCTTAAAGGCAAAATTGTTTTATTTTACAAAGGTAAGTCTACTTTCACTATAACATTCAGGTTTGGATCATTTTCTCATAAGAAAATGCAAACTGCATATTAACCATTATTTTAACGCTGACAAGCAGTTTTTACATGCTTTATGACAATTTGGGGCAAATGAGTCCCTATAGGCAAAATTGCTTTATTTCATGAAGGTAAGTCTATTTACACTATAACATTTAGGTTTGGATCATTCTCTCATAAGAAAATGCAAACTGCATATTAACCATTATTTTAACGCAGACAAGCAGTTTTTACATGCTTTACGACAATTAAGTGCAAATGAGTCTTTATAGGCAAAATTGCTTTTTTTCATGAGGGTAAGTCTATTTACACTATAACATTCAGGTTTGGATCATTCTCTCATAAGAAAATGCAAACTGCATATTTACTATCATTTTCACGCAGACAAGCAGTTACATGCTTCACGACAATTGCGTGCAAATAAGTCCTTATAGGCAAAATTGCTTTATTTTACAAAGGTTAGTCTATTTACACTATAATATTCAGGTTTGGATCATTCTCTCATAAGAAAATGCAAACTGCATATTAACCATTATTTTAACGCATACAAGCAGTTTTTACATGCTTTATGACAATTAGGGGCAAATGAGTCCTTATAGGCAAAATTGCTTTATTTCATGAGGGTAAGTCTATTTACACTATAACATTCAGGTTTGGATCATTCTCTCATAAGAAAATGCAAATTGCATATTAACCATTATTTTAACGCAAACAAGCAGTTTTTACATGCTTCACGACAATTGCGTGCAAATGAGTCCTTATAGGCAACATTGCTTTATTTTACAAAGGTATGTCTATTTACACTATAACATTCAGGTTTGGATCATTCTCTCATAAGAAATTGCAAACTGCATATTAACCATAATTTTAAAACATACAAGCAGTTTTTACATGCTTTATGACAATTAGGTGCAAATGAGTCCTTATAGGCAAAATTGCTATATTTCATGAGGGTAAGTCTATTTACACTATAACATTCAGGTTTGGATCATTCTCTCATAAGAAAATGCAAACTGCAAAATAACCATTATTTTAACGCATACAAGCAGATTTTACATGCTTTATGACAATTAGGGGCAAATGGGTCCTTATAGGCAAAATTGCTTTATTTTATGAAGGAAGTCTATTTACACTATAACATTCAGGTTTGGATTATTCTCTCATAAGAAAATGCAAACTGCATATTAACCATTATTTTAACGCAGACAAGCAGTTTTTACATGCTTTACGACAATTAGGTGCAAATGAGTCCTTATAGGCAAAATTGCCTTATTTCATGAGGGTATGTCTATTTACACTATAACATTCAGGTTTGGATCATTCTCTCATAAGAAATTGCAAACTGCATATTAATCATAATTTTAAAACATACAAGCAGTTTTTACATGCTTTATGACAATTAGGTGCAAATGAGTCCTTATAGGCAAAATTGCTTTATTTCATGAGGGTAAGTCTATTTACACTATAACATTCAGGTTTGGATCATTCTCTCATAAGAAAATGCAAACTGCAAAATAACCATTATTTTAACGCATACAAGCAGTTTTTACATGCTTTATGACAATTAGGGGCAAATGAGTCTATATAGGCAAAATTGCTTTATTTTACAAAGGTAAGTTTACTTAAACTATAACATTCAGGTTTAGATCATTCTCTCATAAAAAAATGCAAACTGCATATTAACTATTATTTTAACGCATACAAGCAGTTTTTACAAGCTTTATGACAATTAGGTGCAAATGAGTCCTTATAGGCAAAATTGCTTTATTTTACAAAGGTAAGTCTATTTACACTATAACAATCAGGTTTGGATCATTATCTCATAAGAAAATGCAATCTGCATATTAACCATTATTTTAACGCATACAAGCAGTTTTTACATGCTTTATACAATTAGGGGCAAATGAGTCCATAAAAGCAAAATTGCTTTATTTCATGAAGGTAAGTCTATTTACACTATAACATTCAGGTTTGGATCATTCTCTCATAAGAAAATGCAAACTACATATTAACCATTATTTAAACGCAGACAAGCAGTTTTTACATGCTTTACGACAATTAGGTGCAAATGAGTCTTTATAAGCAAAATTGCTTTATTTCACAAAGGTAAGTTTACTTACACTATAACATTCAGGTTTAGATCATTCTCTCATAAGAAAATGCAAACTGCATATTAACTATTATTTTAACGCATACAAGCAGTTTTTACAAGCTTTATGACAATTAGGTGCAAATGAGTCCTTATAGGCAAAATTGCTTTATTTCATAAGGGTAAGTCTATTTACATTATAACATTCAGGTTTGGAACATTCTCTCATAAGAAAATGCAAACTGCATATTTACTATCATTTTAACGCATACAAGCAGTTTTTACATGCTTTATGACAATTAGGTGCAAATGAGTCTTTATAGGCAAAATTGCTTTATTTTACAAAGGTAAGTCTATTATCACTATAACATTCAGGTTTGGATCATTCTCTCATAAGAAAATGCAAACTGCATATTATACATTATTTTAACGCATACAAGCAGTTTTTACATGCTTTATGACCATTAGGGGCAAATAAGTCCTTATAGGCAAAATTGCTTTATTTCATGAAGGTAAGTCTATTTACACTATAACATTTAGGTTTGGATCATTCTCTCATAAGAAAATGCCAACAGCATATTAACCATTAATTTAACGCAGACAAGCAGTTTTTACATGCTTCACGACAATTGCGTGCAAATGAGTCCTTATAGGCAAAATTGCTTTATTTTACAAAGGTAAGTCTATTTACACTATAACATTCAGGTTTGGATCATTCTCTTATAAGAAAATGCAAACTGCATATTAACCATTATTTAAACGCAGACAAGCGGTTTTTACATGCTTTACGACAATTAGGTGCAAATGAGTCTTTATAGGCAAAATTGCCTTATTTCATGAGGGTAAGTCTATTTACACTATAACATTCAGGTTTGGATCATTCTCTCATAAGAAAATGCAAACTGCATATTTACTATCATTTTCACGCAGACAAGCAGTTTTTACATGCTTCACGACAATTGCGTGCAAATGAGTCCTTATAGGCAAAATTGCTTTATTTTACAAAGGTAAGTCTATTTACACTATAATATTCAGGTTTGGATCATTCTCTCATAAGAAAATGTAAACTGCATATTAACCATAATTTTAAAGCATACAAGCAGTTTTTACATGCTTTATGACAATTAGGTGCAAATGAGTCCTTATAGGCAAAATTGCTTTATTTCATGAGGGTAAATCTATTTACACTATAACATTCAGGTTTGGATCATTCTCTCATAAGAAAATGCAAACTGCATATTTACTATCATTTTCACGCAGACAAGCAGTTTTTACATGCTTCACGACAATTGCGTGCAAATGAGTCCTTATAGGCAAAATTGCTTTATTTTACAAAGGTAAGTCTATTTACACTATAATATTCAGGTTTGGATCATTCTCTCATAAGAAAATGCAAACTGCATATTAACCATTATTTTAACGCATACAAGCAGTTTTTACATGCTTTATGACAATTAGGGGCAAATGAGTCCTTATAGGCAAAATTGCTTTATTTCATGAGGGTAAGTCTATTTACACTATAACATTCAGATTTGGATCATTCTCTCATAAGAAAATGCAAACTGCATATTAACCATTATTTTAACGCAAACAAGCAGTTTTTACATGCTTCACGACAATTGCGTGCAAATGAGTCCTTATAGGCAAAATTGCTTTATTTTACAAAGGTAAGTCTATTTACACTATAACATTCAGGTTTGGATCATTCTCTCATAAGAAAATGCAAACTGCATATTAACCATAATTTTAAAGCATACAAGCAGTTTTTACATGCTTTATGACAATTAGGTGCAAATGAGTCCTTATAGGCAAAATTGCTTTATTTCATGAGGGTAAGTCTATTTACACTATAACATTCAGGTTTGGATCATTCTCTCTTAAGAAAATGCAAACTGCATATTAACCATTATTTTAACGCAGACAAGCAGTTTTTACATGCTTCACGACAATTGCGTGCAAATGAGTCCTTATAGGCAAAATTGCTTTATTTTACAAAGGTAAGTCTATTTACACTATAACATTCAGGTTTGGATCATTCTCTCATAAGAAAATGCAAACTGCATATTAACCATTATTTAAACGCATACAAGCAGTTTTTACATGCTTTATGACAATTAGGGGCAAATGGGTCCTTATAGGCAAAATTGCTTTATTTCATGAAGGTTAGTCTATTTACACTATAACATTCAGGTTTGGATTATTCACTCATAAGAAATTGCAAACTGCATATTAACCATTATTTTAACGCAGACAAGCAGTTTTTACATGCTTTACGACAATTAGGTGCAAATGACTCCTTATAGGTAAAGTTGCTTTATTTCATGAGGGTAAGTCTATTTACACTATAACATTCAAGTTTTAATCATTCTCATATAAGAAAATGCAAACTGAATATTGACTATGATTTTCACGCAGACAAGCAGTTTTTACATGGTTTACGACAATTAGGTGCAAATAAGTCCATAAAAGCAAAATTGTTTCATTTCACAAAGGTAAGTCTACTTTCACTATAACATTCAGGTTTGGATCATTCTCTCATAAGAAAATGCAAACTGCATATTAACCATTATTTTAACGCAGACAAGCAGTTTTTACATGCTTCACGACAATTGCGTGCAAATGAGTCCTTATAGGCAAAATTGCTTTATTTTACAAAGGTAAGTCTATTTACACTATAACATTCAGGTTTGGATCATTCTCTCATAAGAAAATGCAATCTGCATATTAACCATTATTTTAACGCATACAAGCAGTTTTTACATGCTTTATGACAATTAGGGGCAAATGAGTCCTTATAGGCAAAATTGCTTTATTTCATGAAGGTAAGTCTATTTACACTATATCATTCAGGTTTGGATCATTCTCTCATAAGAAAAGGAAACTACATATTAACCATTATTTAAACGCAGACAAGCAGTTTTTACATGCTTTACGACAATTAGGTGCAAATGAGTCTTTATAAGCAAAATTGCTTTATTTCACAAAGGTAAGTTTACTTACACTTTACATTCAGGTTTGGATCATTCTCTCTCAAGAAAATGCAAACTGCATATTAACTATTATTTTAACGCATACAAGCAGTTTTTACATGCTTTATGACAATTAGGTGCAAATGAGTCCTTATAGGCAAAATTGCTTTATTTCATGAGGGTAAGTCTATTTACACTATAACATTCAGGTTTGGATCATTCTCTCATAAGAAAATGCAAACTGAATATTGACTATCATTTTCACGCAGACAAGCAGTTTTTATATGCTTCACGACAATTGCGTGCAAATGAGTATTTATAGGCAAAATTGCTTTATTTTACAAAGGTAAGTCTATTTACACTATTACATTCAGGTTTGGATCATTCTCTCATAAGAAAATGCAAACTGCATATTAACCATTATTTTAACGCATACAAGCAGTTTTTACATGCTTTATGACAATTAGGGGCAAATGAGTCTATATAGGCAAAATTGCTTTATTTTACAAAGGTAAGTTTACTTAAACTATAACATTCAGGTTTAGATCATTCTCTCATAAGAAAATGCAAACTGCATATTAACTATTATTTTAACGCATACAAGCAGTTTTTACAAGCTTTATGACAATTTGGTGCAAATGAGTCCTTATAGGCAAAATTGCTTTATTTCATGAGGGTAAGTCTATTTACACTATAAACATTCGGGTTTGGATCATTCTCTCATAAGAAAATTTAAACTGCATATTTACTATCATTTTAACGCTTACAAGCAGTTTTTACATGCTTTATGACAATTAGGTGCAAATGAGTCTTTATAGGCAATATTGCTTTTCTTCATGAGGGTAAGTCTATTTACACTATAACATTCAGGTTTGGATCATTCTCTCATAAGGAAATGCCAACTGCATATTTACAATCATTTTCACGCAGACAAGCAGTTTTCACATGTTTTACGACAATTAGGTGGAAATAAGTCCTTAAAGGCAAAATTGTTTTATTTCACATAGGTAAGTCTACTTTCATTATAACATTCAGGTTTGGATCATTTTCTCATAAGAAAATGCAAACTGCATATTAACCATTATTTTAACAAAGACAAGCAGTTTTTACATGCTTTATGACAATTAGGTGCAAATGAGTCCTTATAGGCAAAATTGCTTTATTTCATGAAGGTAAGTCTACTTACACAATAACATTCAGGTTTGGATCATTCTCTCATAGGAAAATGCAAACTGCATATTAACCATTATTTTAACGCTGACAAGCAGTTTTTACATGCTTTATGACAATTTGGGGCAAATGAGTCCCTATAGGCAAAATTGCTTTATTTCATGAAGGTAAGTCTGTTTACACTATAACATTTAGGTTTGGATCATTCTCTCATAAGAAAATGCACACTGCATATTAACCATTATTTAAACGCATACAAGCAGTTTTTACATGCTTTATGACAATTAGGGGCAAATGGGTCCTTATAGGCAAAATTGCTTTATTTCATGAAGGTTAGTCTATTTACACTATAACATTCAGGTTTGGATTATTCTCTCATAAGAAATTGCAAACTGCATATTAACCATTATTTTAACGCAGACAAGCAGTTTTTACATGCTTTACGACAATTAGGTGCAAATGACTCCTTATAGGCAAAATTGCTTTATTTCATGAGAATAAGTCTATTTACACTATTACATTCAGGTTTGGATCATTCTCACATAAGAAAATGCAAACTGAATATTGACTATCATTTTCACGCAGACAAGCAGTTTTTACATGGTTTACGACAATTAGGTGCAAATAAGTCCATAAAAGCAAAATTGTTTCATTTCACAAAGGTAAGTCTACTTTCACTATAACATTCAGGTTTGGATCATTCTCTCATAAGAAAATGCAAACTGCATATTAACCATTATTTTAACGCAGACAAGCAGTTTTTACATGCTTCACGACAATTGCGTGCAAATGAGTCCTTATAGGCAAAATTGCTTTATTTTACAAAGGTAAGTCTATTTACACTATAACATTCAGGTTTGGATCATTCTCTCATAAGAAAATGCAATCTGCATATTAACCATTATTTTAACGCATACAAGCAGTTTTTACATGCTTTATGACAATTAGGGGGAATGAGTCCTTATAGGCAAAATTGCTTTATTTCATGAAGGTAAGTCTATTTACACTATAACATTCAGGTTTGGATCATTCTCTCATAAGAAAATGCAAACTACACATTAACCATTATTTAAACGCAGACAAGCAGTTTTTACATGCTTTACGACAATTAGGTGCAAATGAGTCTTTATAAGCAAAATTGCTTTATTTCACAAAGGTAAGTTTACTTACACTATACATTCAGGTTTGGATCATTCTCTCACAAAAAAATGCAAACTGCATATTAACTATTATTTTAACGCATACAAGCAGTTTTTACATGCTTTATGACAATTAGGTGCAAATGAGTCCTTATAGGCAAAATTGCTTTATTTCATGAGGGTAAGTCTATTTACACTATAACATTCAGGTTTGGATCATTCTCTCATAAGAAAATGCAAACTGAATATTGACTATCATTTTCACGCAGACAAGCAGTTTTTATATGCTTCACGACAATTGCGTGCAAATGAGTATTTATAGGCAAAATTGCTTTATTTTACAAAGGTAAGTCTATTTACACTATTACATTCAGGTTTGGATCATTCTCTCATAAGAAAATGCAAACTGCATATTAACCATTATTTTAACGCATACAAGCAGTTTTTACATGCTTTATGACAATTAGGGGCAAATGAGTCTATATAGGCAAAATTGCTTTATTTTACAAAGGTTAGTTTACTTAAACTATAACATTCAGGTTTAGATCATTCTCTCATAAGAAAATGCAAACTGCATATTAACTATTATTTTAACGCATACAAGCAGTTTTTACAAGCTTTATGACAATTAGGTGCAAATGAGTCCTTATAGGCAAAATTGCTTTATTTCATGAGAATAAGACTATTTACACTATAAACATTCAGGTTTGGATCATTCTCTCATAAGAAAATTTAAACTGCATATTTACTATCATTTTAACGCTTACAAGCAGTTTTTACATGCTTTATGACAATTAGGTGCAAATGAGTCTTTATAGGCAATATTGCTTTTCTTCATGAGGGTAAGTCTATTTACACTATAACATTCAGGTTTGGATCATTCTCTCATAAGAAAATGCAAACTGCATATTAACCATTATTTAAACGCAGACAAGCAGTTTTTACATGCTTTACGACAATTAGGTGCAAATGAGTCTTTATAGGTAAAATTGCTTCATTTCATGAGGGTAAGTCTATTTACACTATAACATTCAGGTTTAGATCATTCTTTCATAAGAAAATGCAAACTGCATACTAACCATTATTTTAACGCATACAAGCAGTTTTTACATGCTTTATGACAATTAGGGGCAAATGAGTCCTTATAGGCAAAATTGCTTTATTTTATGAAGGTTAGTCTATTTACACTATAACATTCAGGTTTGGATTATTCTCTCATAAGAAAATGCAAACTGCATATTAACCATTATTTTAACGCAGACAAGCAGTTTTTACATGCTTTACGACAATTAGGTGCAAATGAGTCCTTATAGGCAAAATTGCTTTATTTCACAAAGGTAAGTTTACTTAAACTATAACATTCAGGTTTAGATTATTCTCTCATAAGAAAATGCAAACTGCATATTAACTATTATTTTAACGCATACAAGCAGTTTTTACATGCTTTATGACAATTAGGTGCAAATGAGTCTTTATAGGCAAAATTGCTTTATTTCATGAGGGTAAGTCTATTTACACTATAACATTCAGGTTGGATCATTCTCTCATAAGAAAATGCAAACTGCATATTTACTATCATTTTCACGCAGACAAGCAGTTTTCACATGTTTTACGACAATTAGGTGGAAATAAGTCCTTAAAGGCAAAATTGATTTATTTCACAAAGGTAAGTCTACTTTCACTATACCATTCAGGTTTGGATCATTCTCTCATAAGAAAATGCAAACTGCATATTAACCATTATTTTAACGCAGACAAGCAGTTTTTACATGCTTCACGACAATTGCGTGCAAATGAGTCCTTATAAGCAAAATTGCTTTATTTTACAAAGGTAAATCTATTTACACTATAACATTCAGGTTTGGATCTTTCTCTCATAAGAAAATGCAAACTGCATATTAACCATTATTTAAACGCAGACAAGCAGTTTTTACATGCTTTACGACAATTAGGTGCAAATGAGTCTTTATAGGCAAAATTGCGCTATTTCATGAGGATAAGTCTATTTACACTATAAAATTCAGGTTTATATCATTCTCTCATAATAAAATGCAAACTGCATAATAACCATTATTTTAACGCAGACAAGCAGTTTTTACATGCCTCACGACAATTGCGTGCAAATGAGTCCTTATAGGCAAAATTGCTTTATTTTACAAAGGTTAGTCTATTTACACTGAAACATTCAGGTTTGGATCATTCTCTCATAAGAAATTGCAAACTGCATATTAACCATTATTTAAACGCAGACAAGCAGTTTTTACATGCTTTACAACAATTCGGTGCAAATGAGTCTTTATAGGCAAAATTGCTTTATTTCATGAGGGTAAGTCTATTTACACTATAACATTCAGGTTTGGATCATTCTCTCATTAGAAAATGCAAACTGCATATTTACTATCATTTTCACGCAGACAAGCAGTTTTTACATGCTTCACGACAATTGCGTGCAAATGAGTCCTTATAGGCAAAATTGCTTTATTTTACAAAGGTAAGTCTATTTACACTATAATATTCAGGTTTGGATCATTCTCTCATAAGAAAATGCAAACTGCATATTAACCATTATTTAAACGCAGACAAGCATTTTTTACATGCTTTACAACAATTCGGTGCAAATGAGTCTTTATAAGCAAAATTGCTTTATTTCATGAGGGTAAGTCTATTTACACTATAACATTCAGGTTTGGATCATTCTCTCATAAGGAAATGCAAACTGCATATTAACCATTATTTTAACGCAGACAAGCAGTTTTTACATGCCTCACGACAATTGCGTGCAAATGAGTCCTTATAGGCAAAATTGCTTTATTTTACAAAGGTTAGTCTATTTACACTGAAACATTCAGGTTTGGATCATTCTCTCATAAGAAAATGCAAACTGCATATTAACCATTATTTAAACGCAGACAAGCAGTTTTTACATGCTTTACGACAATTAGGTGCAAATGAGTCTTTATAGGCAAAATTGCTTTATTTCATGAGGATAAGTCTATTTACACTATAACATTCAGGTTTATATCATTCTCTCATAATAAAATGCAAACTGCATAATAACCATTATTTTAACGCAGACAAGCAGGTTTTACATGCTTCACGACAATTGCGTGCAAATGAGTACTTATAGGCAAAATTGCTTTATTTTACAAAGGTTAGTCTATTTACACTATAACATTCAGGTTTGGATCATTCTCTCATAAGAAAATGCAAACTGCATATTAACCATTATTTAAACGCAGACAAGCAGTTTTTACATGCTTTACAACAATTCGGTGCAAATGAGTCTTTATAGGCAAAATTGCTTTATTTCATGAGGGTAAGTCTATTTACACTATAACATTCAGGTTTGGATCATTCTCTCATAAGAAAATGCAAACAGCATATTTACTATCATTTTCACGCAGACAAGCAGTTTTTACATGCTTCTCGACAATTGCGTGCAAATGAGTCCTTATAGGCAAAATTGCTTTATTTTACAAAGGTAAGTCTATTTACACTATAATATTCAGGTTTGGATCATTCTCTCATAATAAAATGCAAACTGCATAATAACCATTATTTTAACGCAGACAAGCAGGTTTTACATGCTTCACGACAATTGCGTGCAAATGAGTCCTTATAGGCAAAATTGCTTTATTTTACAAAGGTTAGTCTATTTACACTATAACATTCAGGTTTGGATCATTCTCTCATAAGAAAATGCAAACTGCATATTAACCATTATTTTAACGCAGACAAGCAGTTTTTACATGCCTCACGACAATTGCGTGCAAATGAGTCCTTATAGGCAAAATTGCTTTATTTTACAAAGGTAAGTCTATTTACACTATAATATTCAGGTTTGGATCATTCTCTCATAAGAAAATGCAAACTGCATATTAACCATTATTTTAACGCATACATGCAGTTTTTACATGCTATATGACAATTAGGGGCAAATGAGTCCCTATAGGCAAAATTGCTTTATTTCATGAAGGTAAGTCTATTTACACTATAACATTTAGGTTTGGATCATTCTCCCATAAGAAAATGCAAACTGCATAATAACCATTATTTTAACGCTGACAAGCAGTTTTTACATGCTTCACGACAATTGCGTGCAAATGAGTCCTTATAGGCAAAATTGCTTTATTTTACAAAGGTAAGTCAATTTACACTATAATATTCAGGTTTGGATCATTCTCTCATAAGAAAATGCAAACTGCATATTAACCATTATTTTAACGCATACAAGCAGTTTTTACATGCTTTATGACAATTAGGGGCAAATGAGTCCTTATAGGCAAAATTGCTTTATTTCATGAAGGTAAGTCTATTTACACTATAACATTTAGGTTTGGATCATTCTCTCATAAGAAAATGCAAACTGCATATTAACCATTATTTTAACGCAAACAAGCAGTTTTTACATGCTTCACGACAATTGCGTGCAAATGAGTCCTTATAGGCAAAATTGCTTTATTTTACAAAGGTAAGTCTATTTACACTATAACATTCAGGTTTGGATTCATAAGAAAATGCAAACTGCATATTAACCATTATTTAAACGCAGACACGCAGTTTTTACATGCTTTACGACAATTAGGTGCAAATGAGTCTTTATAGGTAAAATTGCTTCATTTCATGAGGGTAAGTCTATTTACACTATAACATTTAGGTTTGGATCATTCTCTCATAAGAAAATGCAAACTGCATATTAACCATTATTTAAACGCAGACAAGCAGTTTTTACATGCTTTACGACAATTAGGTGCAAATGAGTCTTTATAGGTAAAATTGCTTCATTTCATGAGGGTAAGTCTATTTACACTATAACATTCAGGTTTGGATCATTCTTTCATAAGAAAATGCAAACTGCATATTAACCATTATTTTAACGCATACAAGCAGTTTTTACATGCTTTATGACAATTAGGGGCAAATGGGTCCTTATAGGCAAAATTGCTTTATTTTATGAAGGTTAGTCTATTTACACTATAACATTCAGGTTTGGATTATTCTCTCATAAGAAAATGCAAACTGCATATTAACCATTATTTTAACGCAGACAAGCAGTTTTTACATGCTTTACGACAATTAGGTGCAAATGAGTCCTTATAGGCAAAATTGCTTTATTTCACAAAGGTAAGTTGACTTAAACTATAACATTCAGGTTTAGATCATTCTCTCATAAGAAAATGCAAACTGCATATTAACTATTATTTTAACGCATACAAGCAGTTTTTACATGCTTTATGACAATGAGGTGCAAATGAGTCTTTATAGGCAAAATTGCTTTATTTCATGAGGGTAAGTCTATTTACACTATAACATTCAGGTTTGGATCATTCTCTCATAAGAAAATGAAAACTGCATATTTACTAACATTTTAACGCATACAAGCAGTTTTTACATGCTTTATGACAATTAGGTGCAAATGAGTCTTTATAGGCAAAATTGCTTTATTTCATGTGGGTAAGTCTATTTACACTATAACATTCAGGTTTGGATCATTCTTTCATAAGAAAATGCAAACTGCAAATTAACCATTATTTTAACGCTGACAAGCAGTTTTTACATGCTTTACGACAATTAAGTGAAATGAGTCCTTATAGGCAAAATTGCTTTATTTCATGATGGTAAGTCTATTTACACTATAACATTCAGGTTTGGATCATTCTCTCATAAGAAAATGCAAACTGCATATTTACTATCATTTTCACGCAGACAAGCAGTTTTCACATGTTTTACGACAATTAGGTGGAAATAAGTCCTTAAAGGCAAAATTGTTTTATTTCACAAAGGTAAGTCTACTTTCACTATACCATTCAGGTTTGGATCATTCTCTCATAAGAAAATGCAAACTGCATATTAACCATTATTTTAACGCAGAAAAGCAGTTTTTACATGCTTCACGACAATTGCGTGCAAATGAGTCCTTATAAGCAAAATTGCTTTATTTTACAAAGGTAAGTCTATTTACACTATAACAATCAGGTTTGGATCATTCTCTCATAAGAAAATGCAATCTGCATATTAACCATTATTTTAACGCATACAAGCAGTTTTTACATGCTTTATACAATTAGGGGCAAATGAGTCCATAAAAGCAAAATTGCTTTATTTCATGAAGGTAAGTCTATTTACACTATAACATTCAGGTTTGGATCATTCTCTCATAAGAAAATGCAAACTACATATTAACCATTATTTAAACGCAGACAAGCAGTTTTTACATGCTTTACGACAATTAGGTGCAAATGAGTCTTTATAAGCAAAATTGCTTTATTTCACAAAGGTAAGTTTACTTACACTATAACATTCAGGTTTAGATCATTCTCTCATAAGAAAATGCAAACTGCATATTAACTATTATTTTAACGCATACAAGCAGTTTTTACAAGCTTTATGACAATTAGGTGCAAATGAGTCCTTATAGGCAAAATTGCTTTATTTCATAAGGGTAAGTCTATTTACATTATAACATTCAGGTTTGGAACATTCTCTCATAAGAAAATGCAAACTGCATATTTACTATCATTTTAACGCATACAAGCAGTTTTTACATGCTTTATGACAATTAGGTGCAAATGAGTCTTTATAGGCAAAATTGCTTTATTTTACAAAGGTAAGTCTATTATCACTATAACATTCAGGTTTGGATCATTCTCTCATAAGAAAATGCAAACTGCATATTATACATTATTTTAACGCATACAAGCAGTTTTTACATGCTTTATGACCATTAGGGGCAAATAAGTCCTTATAGGCAAAATTGCTTTATTTCATGAAGGTAAGTCTATTTACACTATAACATTTAGGTTTGGATCATTCTCTCATAAGAAAATGCCAACAGCATATTAACCATTAATTTAACGCAGACAAGCAGTTTTTACATGCTTCACGACAATTGCGTGCAAATGAGTCCTTATAGGCAAAATTGCTTTATTTTACAAAGGTAAGTCTATTTACACTATAACATTCAGGTTTGGATCATTCTCTTATAAGAAAATGCAAACTGCATATTAACCATTATTTAAACGCAGACAAGCGGTTTTTACATGCTTTACGACAATTAGGTGCAAATGAGTCTTTATAGGCAAAATTGCCTTATTTCATGAGGGTAAGTCTATTTACACTATAACATTCAGGTTTGGATCATTCTCTCATAAAAAAATGCAAACTGCATATTTACCATCATTTTCACGCAGACAAGCAGTTTTTACATGCTACACGACAATTGCGTGCAAATGAGTCCTTATAGGCAAAATTGCTTTATTTTACAAAGGTAAGTCTATTTACACTATAATATTCAGGTTTGGATCATTCTCTCATAAGAAAATGTAAACTGCATATTAACCATAATTTTAAAGCATACAAGCAGTTTTTACATGCTTTATGACAATTAGGTGCAAATGAGTCCTTATAGGCTAAATTGCTTTATTTCATGAGGGTAAATCTATTTACACTATAACATTCAGGTTTGGATCATTCTCTCATAAGAAAATGCAAACTGCATATTTACTATCATTTTCACGCAGACAAGCAGTTTTTACATGCTTCACGACAATTGCGTGCAAATGAGTCCTTATAGGCAAAATTGCTTTATTTTACAAAGGTAAGTCTATTTACACTATAATATTCAGGTTTGGATCATTCTCTCATAAGAAAATGCAAACTGCATATTAACCATTATTTTAACGCATACAAGCAGTTTTTACATGCTTTATGACAATTAGGGGCAAATGAGTCCTTATAGGCAAAATTGCTTTATTTCATGAGGGTAAGTCTATTTACACTATAACATTCAGATTTGGATCATTCTCTCATAAGAAAATGCAAACTGCATATTAACCATTATTTTAACGCAAACAAGCAGTTTTTACATGCTTCACGACAATTGCGTGCAAATGAGTCCTTATAGGCAAAATTGCTTTATTTTACAAAGGTAAGTCTATTTACACTATAACATTCAGGTTTGGATCATTCTCTCATAAGAAAATGCAAACTGCATATTAACCATAATTTTAAAGCATACAAGCAGTTTTTACATGCTTTATGACAATTAGGTGCAAATGAGTCCTTATAGGCAAAATTGCTTTATTTCATGAGGGTAAGTCTATTTACACTATAACATTCAGGTTTGGATCTTTCTCTCTTAAGAAAATGCAAACTGCATATTAACCATTATTTTAACGCAGACAAGCAGTTTTTACATGCTTCACGACAATTGCGTGCAAATGAGTCCTTATAGGCAAAATTGCTTTATTTTACAAAGGTAAGTCTATTTACACTATAACATTCAGGTTTGGATCATTCTCTCATAAGAAAATGCAAACTGCATATTAACCATTATTTAAACGCATACAAGCAGTTTTTACATGCTTTATGACAATTAGGGGCAAATGGGTCCTTATAGGCAAAATTGCTTTATTTCATGAAGGTTAGTCTATTTACACTATAACATTCAGGTTTGGATTATTCACTCATAAGAAATTGCAAACTGCATATTAACCATTATTTTAACGCAGACAAGCAGTTTTTACATGCTTTACGACAATTAGGTGCAAATGACTCCTTATAGGTAAAGTTGCTTTATTTCATGAGGGTAAGTCTATTTACACTATAACATTCAAGTTTTAATCATTCTCATATAAGAAAATGCAAACTGAATATTGACTATGATTTTCACGCAGACAAGCAGTTTTTACATGGTTTACGACAATTAGGTGCAAATAAGTCCATAAAAGCAAAATTGTTTCATTTCACAAAGGTAAGTCTACTTTCACTATAACATTCAGGTTTGGATCATTCTCTCATAAGAAAATGCAAACTGCATATTAACCATTATTTTAACGCAGACAAGCAGTTTTTACATGCTTCACGACAATTGCGTGCAAATGAGTCCTTATAGGCAAAATTGCTTTATTTTACAAAGGTAAGTCTATTTACACTATAACATTCAGGTTTGGATCATTCTCTCATAAGAAAATGCAATCTGCATATTAACCATTATTTTAACGCATACAAGCAGTTTTTACATGCTTTATGACAATTAGGGGCAAATGAGTCCTTATAGGCAAAATTGCTTTATTTCATGAAGGTAAGTCTATTTACACTATATCATTCAGGTTTGGATCATTCTCTCATAAGAAAATGCAAACTACATATTAACCATTATTTAAACGCAGACAAGCAGTTTTTACATGCTTTACGACAATTAGGTGCAAATGAGTCTTTATAAGCAAAATTGCTTTATTTCACAAAGGTAAGTTTACTTACACTTTACATTCAGGTTTGGATCATTCTCTCTCAAGAAAATGCAAACTGCATATTAACTATTATTTTAACGCATACAAGCAGTTTTTACATGCTTTATGACAATTAGGTGCAAATGAGTCCTTATAGGCAAAATTGCTTTATTTCATGAGGGTAAGTCTATTTACACTATAACATTCAGGTTTGGATCATTCTCTCATAAGAAAATGCAAACTGAATATTGACTATCATTTTCACGCAGACAAGCAGTTTTTATATGCTTCACGACAATTGCGTGCAAATGAGTATTTATAGGCAAAATTGCTTTATTTTACAAAGGTAAGTCTATTTACACTATTACATTCAGGTTTGGATCATTCTCTCATAAGAAAATGCAAACTGCATATTAACCATTATTTTAACGCATACAAGCAGTTTTTACATGCTTTATGACAATTAGGGGCAAATGAGTCTATATAGGCAAAATTGCTTTATTTTACAAAGGTAAGTTTACTTAAACTATAACATTCAGGTTTAGATCATTCTCTCATAAGAAAATGCAAACTGCATATTAACTATTATTTTAACGCATACAAGCAGTTTTTACAAGCTTTATGACAATTTGGTGCAAATGAGTCCTTATAGGCAAAATTGCTTTATTTCATGAGGGTAAGTCTATTTACACTATAAACATTCAGGTTTGGATCATTCTCTCATAAGAAAATTTAAACTGCATATTTACTATCATTTTAACGCTTACAAGCAGTTTTTACATGCTTTATGACAATTAGGTGCAAATGAGTCTTTATAGGCAATATTGCTTTTCTTCATGAGGGTAAGTCTATTTACACTATAACATTCAGGTTTGGATCATTCTCTCATAAGGAAATGCCAACTGCATATTTACAATCATTTTCACGCAGACAAGCAGTTTTCACATGTTTTACGACAATTAGGTGGAAATAAGTCCTTAAAGGCAAAATTGTTTTATTTCACATAGGTAAGTCTACTTTCATTATAACATTCAGGTTTGGATCATTTTCTCATAAGAAAATGCAAACTGCATATTAACCATTATTTTAACAAAGACAAGCAGTTTTTACATGCTTTATGACAATTAGGTGCAAATGAGTCCTTATAGGCAAAATTGCTTTATTTCATGAAGGTAAGTCTACTTACACAATAACATTCAGGTTTGGATCATTCTCTCATAGGAAAATGCAAACTGCATATTAACCATTATTTTAACGCTGACAAGCAGTTTTTACATGCTTTATGACAATTTAGGGCAAATGAGTCCCTATAGGCAAAATTGCTTTATTTCATGAAGGTAAGTCTGTTTACACTATAACATTTAGGTTTGGATCATTCTCTCATAAGAAAATGCACACTGCATATTAACCATTATTTAAACGCATACAAGCAGTTTTTACATGCTTTATGACAATTAGGGGCAAATGGGTCCTTATAGGCAAAATTGCTTTATTTCATGAAGGTTAGTCTATTTACACTATAACATTCAGGTTTGGATTATTCTCTCATAAGAAATTGCAAACTGCATATTAACCATTATTTTAACGCAGACAAGCAGTTTTTACATGCTTTACGACAATTAGGTGCAAATGACTCCTTATAGGCAAAATTGCTTTATTTCATGAGAATAAGTCTATTTACACTATTACATTCAGGTTTGGATCATTCTCACATAAGAAAATGCAAACTGAATATTGACTATCATTTTCACGCAGACAAGCAGTTTTTACATGGTTTACGACAATTAGGTGCAAATAAGTCCATAAAAGCAAAATTGTTTCATTTCACAAAGGTAAGTCTACTTTCACTATAACATTCAGGTTTGGATCATTCTCTCATAAGAAAATGCAAACTGCATATTAACCATTATTTTAACGCAGACAAGCAGTTTTTACATGCTTCACGACAATTGCGTGCAAATGAGTCCTTATAGGCAAAATTGCTTTATTTTACAAAGGTAAGTCTATTTACACTATAACATTCAGGTTTGGATCATTCTCTCATAAGAAAATGCAATCTGCATATTAACCATTATTTTAACGCATACAAGCAGTTTTTACATGCTTTATGACAATTAGGGGGAATGAGTCCTTATAGGCAAAATTGCTTTATTTCATGAAGGTAAGTCTATTTACACTATAACATTCAGGTTTGGATCATTCTCTCATAAGAAAATGCAAACTACATATTAACCATTATTTAAACGCAGACAAGCAGTTTTTACATGCTTTACGACAATTAGGTGCAAATGAGTCTTTATAAGCAAAATTGCTTTATTTCACAAAGGTAAGTTTACTTACACTATACATTCAGGTTTGGATCATTCTCTCACAAAAAAATGCAAACTGCATATTAACTATTATTTTAACGCATACAAGCAGTTTTTACATGCTTTATGACAATTAGGTGCAAATGAGTCCTTATAGGCAAAATTGCTTTATTTCATGAGGGTAAGTCTATTTACACTATAACATTCAGGTTTGGATCATTCTCTCATAAGAAAATGCAAACTGAATATTGACTATCATTTTCACGCAGACAAGCAGTTTTTATATGCTTCACGACAATTGCGTGCAAATGAGTATTTATAGGCAAAATTGCTTTATTTTACAAAGGTAAGTCTATTTACACTATTACATTCAGGTTTGGATCATTCTCTCATAAGAAAATGCAAACTGCATATTAACCATTATTTTAACGCATACAAGCAGTTTTTACATGCTTTATGACAATTAGGGGCAAATGAGTCTATATAGGCAAAATTGCTTTATTTTACAAAGGTAAGTTTACTTAAACTATAACATTCAGGTTTAGATCATTCTCTCATAAGAAAATGCAAACTGCATATTAACTATTATTTTAACGCATACAAGCAGTTTTTACAAGCTTTATGACAATTAGGTGCAAATGAGTCCTTATAGGCAAAATTGCTTTATTTCATGAGAATAAGACTATTTACACTATAAACATTCAGGTTTGGATCATTCTCTCATAAGAAAATTTAAACTGCATATTTACTATCATTTTAACGCTTACAAGCAGTTTTTACATGCTTTATGACAATTAGGTGCAAATGAGTCTTTATAGGCAATATTGCTTTTCTTCATGAGGGTAAGTCTATTTACACTATAACATTCAGGTTTGGATCATTCTCTCATAAGAAAATGCAAACTGCATATTAACCATTATTTAAACGCAGACAAGCAGTTTTTACATGCTTTACGACAATTAGGTGCAAATGAGTCTTTATAGGTAAAATTGCTTCATTTCATGAGGGTAAGTCTATTTACACTATAACATTCAGGTTTAGATCATTCTTTCATAAGAAAATGCAAACTGCATACTAACCATTATTTTAACGCATACAAGCAGTTTTTACATGCTTTATGACAATTAGGGGCAAATGAGTCCTTATAGGCAAAATTGCTTTATTTTATGAAGGTTAGTCTATTTACACTATAACATTCAGGTTTGGATTATTCTCTCATAAGAAAATGCAAACTGCATATTAACCATTATTTTAACGCAGACAAGCAGTTTTTACATGCTTTACGACAATTAGGTGCAAATGAGTCCTTATAGGCAAAATTGCTTTATTTCACAAAGGTAAGTTTACTTAAACTATAACATTCAGGTTTAGATTATTCTCTCATAAGAAAATGCAAACTGCATATTAACTATTATTTTAACGCATACAAGCAGTTTTTACATGCTTTATGACAATTAGGTGCAAATGAGTCTTTATAGGCAAAATTGCTTTATTTCATGAGGGTAAGTCTATTTACACTATAACATTCAGGTTGGATCATTCTCTCATAAGAAAATGCAAACTGCATATTTACTATCATTTTCACGCAGACAAGCAGTTTTCACATGTTTTACGACAATTAGGTGGAAATAAGTCCTTAAAGGCAAAATTGATTTATTTCACAAAGGTAAGTCTACTTTCACTATACCATTCAGGTTTGGATCATTCTCTCATAAGAAAATGCAAACTGCATATTAACCATTATTTTAACGCAGACAAGCAGTTTTTACATGCTTCACGACAATTGCGTGCAAATGAGTCCTTATAAGCAAAATTGCTTTATTTTACAAAGGTAAATCTATTTACACTATAACATTCAGGTTTGGATCTTTCTCTCATAAGAAAATGCAAACTGCATATTAACCATTATTTAAACGCAGACAAGCAGTTTTTACATGCTTTACGACAATTAGGTGCAAATGAGTCTTTATAGGCAAAATTGCTTTATTTCATGAGGATAAGTCTATTTACACTATAAAATTCAGGTTTATATCATTCTCTCATAATAAAATGCAAACTGCATAATAACCATTATTTTAACGCAGACAAGCAGTTTTTACATGCCTCACGACAATTGCGTGCAAATGAGTCCTTATAGGCAAAATTGCTTTATTTTACAAAGGTTAGTCTATTTACACTGAAACATTCAGGTTTGGATCATTCTCTCATAAGAAATTGCAAACTGCATATTAACCATTATTTAAACGCAGACAAGCAGTTTTTACATGCTTTACAACAATTCGGTGCAAATGAGTCTTTATAGGCAAAATTGCTTTATTTCATGAAGGTAAGTCTATTTACACTATAACATTCAGGTTTGGATCATTCTCTCATTAGAAAATGCAAACTGCATATTTACTATCATTTTCACGCAGACAAGCAGTTTTTACATGCTTCACGACAATTGCGTGCAAATGAGTCCTTATAGGCAAAATTGCTTTATTTTACAAAGGTAAGTCTATTTACACTATAATATTCAGGTTTGGATCATTCTCTCATAAGAAAATGCAAACTGCATATTAACCATTATTTAAACGCAGACAAGCATTTTTTACATGCTTTACAACAATTCGGTGCAAATGAGTCTTTATAAGCAAAATTGCTTTATTTCATGAGGGTAAGTCTATTTACACTATAACATTCAGGTTTGGATCATTCTCTCATAAGGAAATGCAAACTGCATATTAACCATTATTTTAACGCAGACAAGCAGTTTTTACATGCCTCACGACAATTGCGTGCAAATGAGTCCTTATAGGCAAAATTGCTTTATTTTACAAAGGTTAGTCTATTTACACTGAAACATTCAGGTTTGGATCATTCTCTCATAAGAAAATGCAAACTGCATATTAACCATTATTTAAACGCAGACAAGCAGTTTTTACATGCTTTACGACAATTAGGTGCAAATGAGTCTTTATAGGCAAAATTGCTTTATTTCATGAGGATAAGTCTATTTACACTATAACATTCAGGTTTATATCATTCTCTCATAATAAAATGCAAACTGCATAATAACCATTATTTTAACGCAGACAAGCAGGTTTTACATGCTTCACGACAATTGCGTGCAAATGAGTCCTTATAGGCAAAATTGCTTTATTTTACAAAGGTTAGTCTATTTACACTATAACATTCAGGTTTGGATCATTCTCTCATAAGAAAATGCAAACTGCATATTAACCATTATTTAAACGCAGACAAGCAGTTTTTACATGCTTTACAACAATTCGGTGCAAATGAGTCTTTATAGGCAAAATTGCTTTATTTCATGAGGGTAAGTCTATTTACACTATAACATTCAGGTTTGGATCATTCTCTCATAAGAAAATGCAAACTGCATATTTACTATCATTTTCACGCAGACAAGCAGTTTTTACATGCTTCTCGACAATTGCGTGCAAATGAGTCCTTATAGGCAAAATTGCTTTATTTTACAAAGGTAAGTCTATTTACACTATAATATTCAGGTTTGGATCATTCTCTCATAATAAAATGCAAACTGCATAATAACCATTATTTTAACGCAGACAAGCAGGTTTTACATGCTTCACGACAATTGCGTGCAAATGAGTCCTTATAGGCAAAATTGCTTTATTTTACAAAGGTTAGTCTATTTACACTATAACATTCAGGTTTGGATCATTCTCTCATAAGAAAATGCAAACTGCATATTAACCATTATTTTAACGCAGACAAGCAGTTTTTACATGCCTCACGACAATTGCGTGCAAATGAGTCCTTATAGGCAAAATTGCTTTATTTTACAAAGGTAAGTCTATTTACACTATAATATTCAGGTTTGGATCATTCTCTCATAAGAAAATGCAAACTGCATATTAACCATTATTTTAACGCATACATGCAGTTTTTACATGCTTTATGACAATTAGGGGCAAATGAGTCCCTATAGGCAAAATTGCTTTATTTCATGAAGGTAAGTCTATTTACACTATAACATTTAGGTTTGGATCATTCTCCCATAAGAAAATGCAAACTGCATAATAACCATTATTTTAACGCTGACAAGCAGTTTTTACATGCTTCACGACAATTGCGTGCAAATGAGTCCTTATAGGCAAAATTGCTTTATTTTACAAAGGTAAGTCAATTTACACTATAATATTCAGGTTTGGATCATTCTCTCATAAGAAAATGCAAACTGCATATTAACCATTATTTTAACGCATACAAGCAGTTTTTACATGCTTTATGACAATTAGGGGCAAATGAGTCCTTATAGGCAAAATTGCTTTATTTTACAAAGGTTAGTCTATTTACACTGAAACATTCAGGTTTGGATCATTCTCTCATAAGAAAATGCAAACTGCATATTAACCATTATTTAAACGCAGACAAGCAGTTTTTACATGCTTTACGACAATTAGGTGCAAATGAGTCTTTATAGGCAAAATTGCTTTATTTCATGAGGATAAGTCTATTTACACTATAACATTCAGGTTTATATCATTCTCTCATAATAAAATGCAAACTGCATAATAACCATTATTTTAACGCAGACAAGCAGGTTTTACATGCTTCACGACAATTGCGTGCAAATGAGTCCTTATAGGCAAAATTGCTTTATTTTACAAAGGTTAGTCTATTTACACTATAACATTCAGGTTGGATCATTCTCTCATAAGAAAATGCAAACTGCATATTTACTATCATTTTCACGCAGACAAGCAGTTTTTACATGGTTTACGACAATTAGGTGCAAATAAGTCCATAAAAGCAAAATTGTTTCATTTCACAAAGGTAAGTCTACTTTCACTATAACATTTAGGTTTGGATCATTCTCCCATAAGAAAATGCAAACTGCATAATAACCATTATTTTAACGCTGACAAGCAGTTTTTACATGCTTCACGACAATTGCGTGCAAATGAGTCCTTATAGGCAAAATTGCTTTATTTTACAAAGGTAAGTCAATTTACACTATAATATTCAGGTTTGGATCATTCTCTCATAAGAAAATGCAAACTGCATATTAACCATTATTTTAACGCATACAAGCAGTTTTTACATGCTTTATGACAATTAGGGGCAAATGAGTCCTTATAGGCAAAATTGCTTTATTTCATGAAGGTAAGTCTATTTACACTATAACATTTAGGTTTGGATCATTCTCTCATAAGAAAATGCAAACTGCATATTAACCATTATTTTAACGCAAACAAGCAGTTTTTACATGCTTCACGACAATTGCGTGCAAATGAGTCCTTATAGGCAAAATTGCTTTATTTTACAAAGGTAAGTCTATTTACACTATAACATTCAGGTTTGGATTCATAAGAAAATGCAAACTGCATATTAACCATTATTTAAACGCAGACACGCAGTTTTTACATGCTTTACGACAATTAGGTGCAAATGAGTCTTTATAGGTAAAATTGCTTCATTTCATGAGGGTAAGTCTATTTACACTATAACATTTAGGTTTGGATCATTCTCTCATAAGAAAATGCAAACTGCATATTAACCATTATTTAAACGCAGACAAGCAGTTTTTACATGCTTTACGACAATTAGGTGCAAATGAGTCTTTATAGGTAAAATTGCTTCATTTCATGAGGGTAAGTCTATTTACACTATAACATTCAGGTTTGGATCATTCTTTCATAAGAAAATGCAAACTGCATATTAACCATTATTTTAACGCATACAAGCAGTTTTTACATGCTTTATGACAATTAGGGGCAAATGGGTCCTTATAGGCAAAATTGCTTTATTTTATGAAGGTTAGTCTATTTACACTATAACATTCAGGTTTGGATTATTCTCTCATAAGAAAATGCAAACTGCATATTAACCATTATTTTAACGCAGACAAGCAGTTTTTACATGCTTTACGACAATTAGGTGCAAATGAGTCCTTATAGGCAAAATTGCTTTATTTCACAAAGGTAAGTTGACTTAAACTATAACATTCAGGTTTAGATCATTCTCTCATAAGAAAATGCAAACTGCATATTAACTATTATTTTAACGCATACAAGCAGTTTTTACATGCTTTATGACAATGAGGTGCAAATGAGTCTTTATAGGCAAAATTGCTTTATTTCATGAGGGTAAGTCTATTTACACTATAACATTCAGGTTTGGATCATTCTCTCATAAGAAAATGAAAACTGCATATTTACTAACATTTTAACGCATACAAGCAGTTTTTACATGCTTTATGACAATTAGGTGCAAATGAGTCTTTATAGGCAAAATTGCTTTATTTCATGTGGGTAAGTCTATTTACACTATAACATTCAGGTTTGGATCATTCTTTCATAAGAAAATGCAAACTGCAAATTAACCATTATTTTAACGCTGACAAGCAGTTTTTACATGCTTTACGACAATTAAGTGAAATGAGTCCTTATAGGCAAAATTGCTTTATTTCATGATGGTAAGTCTATTTACACTATAACATTCAGGTTTGGATCATTCTCTCATAAGAAAATGCAAACTGCATATTTACTATCATTTTCACGCAGACAAGCAGTTTTCACATGTTTTACGACAATTAGGTGGAAATAAGTCCTTAAAGGCAAAATTGTTTTATTTCACAAAGGTAAGTCTACTTTCACTATACCATTCAGGTTTGGATCATTCTCTCATAAGAAAATGCAAACTGCATATTAACCATTATTTTAACGCAGAAAAGCAGTTTTTACATGCTTCACGACAATTGCGTGCAAATGAGTCCTTATAAGCAAAATTGCTTTATTTTACAAAGGTAAGTCTATTTACACTATAACAATCAGGTTTGGATCATTCTCTCATAAGAAAATGCAATCTGCATATTAACCATTATTTTAACGCATACAAGCAGTTTTTACATGCTTTATACAATTAGGGGCAAATGAGTCCATAAAAGCAAAATTGCTTTATTTCATGAAGGTAAGTCTATTTACACTATAACATTCAGGTTTGGATCATTCTCTCATAAGAAAATGCAAACTACATATTAACCATTATTTAAACGCAGACAAGCAGTTTTTACATGCTTTACGACAATTAGGTGCAAATGAGTCTTTATAAGCAAAATTGCTTTATTTCACAAAGGTAAGTTTACTTACACTATAACATTCAGGTTTAGATCATTCTCTCATAAGAAAATGCAAACTGCATATTAACTATTATTTTAACGCATACAAGCAGTTTTTACAAGCTTTATGACAATTAGGTGCAAATGAGTCCTTATAGGCAAAATTGCTTTATTTCATAAGGGTAAGTCTATTTACATTATAACATTCAGGTTTGGAACATTCTCTCATAAGAAAATGCAAACTGCATATTTACTATCATTTTAACGCATACAAGCAGTTTTTACATGCTTTATGACAATTAGGTGCAAATGAGTCTTTATAGGCAAAATTGCTTTATTTTACAAAGGTAAGTCTATTATCACTATAACATTCAGGTTTGGATCATTCTCTCATAAGAAAATGCAAACTGCATATTATACATTATTTTAACGCATACAAGCAGTTTTTACATGCTTTATGACCATTAGGGGCAAATAAGTCCTTATAGGCAAAATTGCTTTATTTCATGAAGGTAAGTCTATTTACACTATAACATTTAGGTTTGGATCATTCTCTCATAAGAAAATGCCAACAGCATATTAACCATTAATTTAACGCAGACAAGCAGTTTTTACATGCTTCACGACAATTGCGTGCAAATGAGTCCTTATAGGCAAAATTGCTTTATTTTACAAAGGTAAGTCTATTTACACTATAACATTCAGGTTTGGATCATTCTCTTATAAGAAAATGCAAACTGCATATTAACCATTATTTAAACGCAGACAAGCGGTTTTTACATGCTTTACGACAATTAGGTGCAAATGAGTCTTTATAGGCAAAATTGCCTTATTTCATGAGGGTAAGTCTATTTACACTATAACATTCAGGTTTGGATCATTCTCTCATAAAAAAATGCAAACTGCATATTTACCATCATTTTCACGCAGACAAGCAGTTTTTACATGCTACACGACAATTGCGTGCAAATGAGTCCTTATAGGCAAAATTGCTTTATTTTACAAAGGTAAGTCTATTTACACTATAATATTCAGGTTTGGATCATTCTCTCATAAGAAAATGTAAACTGCATATTAACCATAATTTTAAAGCATACAAGCAGTTTTTACATGCTTTATGACAATTAGGTGCAAATGAGTCCTTATAGGCTAAATTGCTTTATTTCATGAGGGTAAATCTATTTACACTATAACATTCAGGTTTGGATCATTCTCTCATAAGAAAATGCAAACTGCATATTTACTATCATTTTCACGCAGACAAGCAGTTTTTACATGCTTCACGACAATTGCGTGCAAATGAGTCCTTATAGGCAAAATTGCTTTATTTTACAAAGGTAAGTCTATTTACACTATAATATTCAGGTTTGGATCATTCTCTCATAAGAAAATGCAAACTGCATATTAACCATTATTTTAACGCATACAAGCAGTTTTTACATGCTTTATGACAATTAGGGGCAAATGAGTCCTTATAGGCAAAATTGCTTTATTTCATGAGGGTAAGTCTATTTACACTATAACATTCAGATTTGGATCATTCTCTCATAAGAAAATGCAAACTGCATATTAACCATTATTTTAACGCAAACAAGCAGTTTTTACATGCTTCACGACAATTGCGTGCAAATGAGTCCTTATAGGCAAAATTGCTTTATTTTACAAAGGTAAGTCTATTTACACTATAACATTCAGGTTTGGATCATTCTCTCATAAGAAAATGCAAACTGCATATTAACCATAATTTTAAAGCATACAAGCAGTTTTTACATGCTTTATGACAATTAGGTGCAAATGAGTCCTTATAGGCAAAATTGCTTTATTTCATGAGGGTAAGTCTATTTACACTATAACATTCAGGTTTGGATCTTTCTCTCTTAAGAAAATGCAAACTGCATATTAACCATTATTTTAACGCAGACAAGCAGTTTTTACATGCTTCACGACAATTGCGTGCAAATGAGTCCTTATAGGCAAAATTGCTTTATTTTACAAAGGTAAGTCTATTTACACTATAACATTCAGGTTTGGATCATTCTCTCATAAGAAAATGCAAACTGCATATTAACCATTATTTAAACGCATACAAGCAGTTTTTACATGCTTTATGACAATTAGGGGCAAATGGGTCCTTATAGGCAAAATTGCTTTATTTCATGAAGGTTAGTCTATTTACACTATAACATTCAGGTTTGGATTATTCACTCATAAGAAATTGCAAACTGCATATTAACCATTATTTTAACGCAGACAAGCAGTTTTTACATGCTTTACGACAATTAGGTGCAAATGACTCCTTATAGGTAAAGTTGCTTTATTTCATGAGGGTAAGTCTATTTACACTATAACATTCAAGTTTTAATCATTCTCATATAAGAAAATGCAAACTGAATATTGACTATGATTTTCACGCAGACAAGCAGTTTTTACATGGTTTACGACAATTAGGTGCAAATAAGTCCATAAAAGCAAAATTGTTTCATTTCACAAAGGTAAGTCTACTTTCACTATAACATTCAGGTTTGGATCATTCTCTCATAAGAAAATGCAAACTGCATATTAACCATTATTTTAAGGCAGACAAGCAGTTTTTACATGCTTCACGACAATTGCGTGCAAATGAGTCCTTATAGGCAAAATTGCTTTATTTTACAAAGGTAAGTCTATTTACACTATAACATTCAGGTTTGGATCATTCTCTCATAAGAAAATGCAATCTGCATATTAACCATTATTTTAACGCATACAAGCAGTTTTTACATGCTTTATGACAATTAGGGGCAAATGAGTCCTTATAGGCAAAATTGCTTTATTTCATGAAGGTAAGTCTATTTACACTATATCATTCAGGTTTGGATCATTCTCTCATAAGAAAATGCAAACTACATATTAACCATTATTTAAACGCAGACAAGCAGTTTTTACATGCTTTACGACAATTAGGTGCAAATGAGTCTTTATAAGCAAAATTGCTTTATTTCACAAAGGTAAGTTTACTTACACTTTACATTCAGGTTTGGATCATTCTCTCTCAAGAAAATGCAAACTGCATATTAACTATTATTTTAACGCATACAAGCAGTTTTTACATGCTTTATGACAATTAGGTGCAAATGAGTCCTTATAGGCAAAATTGCTTTATTTCATGAGGGTAAGTCTATTTACACTATAACATTCAGGTTTGGATCATTCTCTCATAAGAAAATGCAAACTGAATATTGACTATCATTTTCACGCAGACAAGCAGTTTTTATATGCTTCACGACAATTGCGTGCAAATGAGTATTTATAGGCAAAATTGCTTTATTTTACAAAGGTAAGTCTATTTACACTATTACATTCAGGTTTGGATCATTCTCTCATAAGAAAATGCAAACTGCATATTAACCATTATTTTAACGCATACAAGCAGTTTTTACATGCTTTATGACAATTAGGGGCAAATGAGTCTATATAGGCAAAATTGCTTTATTTTACAAAGGTAAGTTTACTTAAACTATAACATTCAGGTTTAGATCATTCTCTCATAAGAAAATGCAAACTGCATATTAACTATTATTTTAACGCATACAAGCAGTTTTTACAAGCTTTATGACAATTTGGTGCAAATGAGTCCTTATAGGCAAAATTGCTTTATTTCATGAGGGTAAGTCTATTTACACTATAAACATTCAGGTTTGGATCATTCTCTCATAAGAAAATTTAAACTGCATATTTACTATCATTTTAACGCTTACAAGCAGTTTTTACATGCTTTATGACAATTAGGTGCAAATGAGTCTTTATAGGCAATATTGCTTTTCTTCATGAGGGTAAGTCTATTTACACTATAACATTCAGGTTTGGATCATTCTCTCATAAGGAAATGCCAACTGCATATTTACAATCATTTTCACGCAGACAAGCAGTTTTCACATGTTTTACGACAATTAGGTGGAAATAAGTCCTTAAAGGCAAAATTGTTTTATTTCACATAGGTAAGTCTACTTTCATTATAACATTCAGGTTTGGATCATTTTCTCATAAGAAAATGCAAACTGCATATTAACCATTATTTTAACAAAGACAAGCAGTTTTTACATGCTTTATGACAATTAGGTGCAAATGAGTCCTTATAGGCAAAATTGCTTTATTTCATGAAGGTAAGTCTACTTACACAATAACATTCAGGTTTGGATCATTCTCTCATAGGAAAATGCAAACTGCATATTAACCATTATTTTAACGCTGACAAGCAGTTTTTACATGCTTTATGACAATTTAGGGCAAATGAGTCCCTATAGGCAAAATTGCTTTATTTCATGAAGGTAAGTCTGTTTACACTATAACATTTAGGTTTGGATCATTCTCTCATAAGAAAATGCACACTGCATATTAACCATTATTTAAACGCATACAAGCAGTTTTTACATGCTTTATGACAATTAGGGGCAAATGGGTCCTTATAGGCAAAATTGCTTTATTTCATGAAGGTTAGTCTATTTACACTATAACATTCAGGTTTGGATTATTCTCTCATAAGAAATTGCAAACTGCATATTAACCATTATTTTAACGCAGACAAGCAGTTTTTACATGCTTTACGACAATTAGGTGCAAATGACTCCTTATAGGCAAAATTGCTTTATTTCATGAGAATAAGTCTATTTACACTATTACATTCAGGTTTGGATCATTCTCACATAAGAAAATGCAAACTGAATATTGACTATCATTTTCACGCAGACAAGCAGTTTTTACATGGTTTACGACAATTAGGTGCAAATAAGTCCATAAAAGCAAAATTGTTTCATTTCACAAAGGTAAGTCTACTTTCACTATAACATTCAGGTTTGGATCATTCTCTCATAAGAAAATGCAAACTGCATATTAACCATTATTTTAACGCAGACAAGCAGTTTTTACATGCTTCACGACAATTGCGTGCAAATGAGTCCTTATAGGCAAAATTGCTTTATTTTACAAAGGTAAGTCTATTTACACTATAACATTCAGGTTTGGATCATTCTCTCATAAGAAAATGCAATCTGCATATTAACCATTATTTTAACGCATACAAGCAGTTTTTACATGCTTTATGACAATTAGGGGGAATGAGTCCTTATAGGCAAAATTGCTTTATTTCATGAAGGTAAGTCTATTTACACTATAACATTCAGGTTTGGATCATTCTCTCATAAGAAAATGCAAACTACATATTAACCATTATTTAAACGCAGACAAGCAGTTTTTACATGCTTTACGACAATTAGGTGCAAATGAGTCTTTATAAGCAAAATTGCTTTATTTCACAAAGGTAAGTTTACTTACACTATACATTCAGGTTTGGATCATTCTCTCACAAAAAAATGCAAACTGCATATTAACTATTATTTTAACGCATACAAGCAGTTTTTACATGCTTTATGACAATTAGGTGCAAATGAGTCCTTATAGGCAAAATTGCTTTATTTCATGAGGGTAAGTCTATTTACACTATAACATTCAGGTTTGGATCATTCTCTCATAAGAAAATGCAAACTGAATATTGACTATCATTTTCACGCAGACAAGCAGTTTTTATATGCTTCACGACAATTGCGTGCAAATGAGTATTTATAGGCAAAATTGCTTTATTTTACAAAGGTAAGTCTATTTACACTATTACATTCAGGTTTGGATCATTCTCTCATAAGAAAATGCAAACTGCATATTAACCATTATTTTAACGCATACAAGCAGTTTTTACATGCTTTATGACAATTAGGGGCAAATGAGTCTATATAGGCAAAATTGCTTTATTTTACAAAGGTAAGTTTACTTAAACTATAACATTCAGGTTTAGATCATTCTCTCATAAGAAAATGCAAACTGCATATTAACTATTATTTTAACGCATACAAGCAGTTTTTACAAGCTTTATGACAATTAGGTGCAAATGAGTCCTTATAGGCAAAATTGCTTTATTTCATGAGAATAAGACTATTTACACTATAAACATTCAGGTTTGGATCATTCTCTCATAAGAAAATTTAAACTGCATATTTACTATCATTTTAACGCTTACAAGCAGTTTTTACATGCTTTATGACAATTAGGTGCAAATGAGTCTTTATAGGCAATATTGCTTTTCTTCATGAGGGTAAGTCTATTTACACTATAACATTCAGGTTTGGATCATTCTCTCATAAGAAAATGCAAACTGCATATTAACCATTATTTAAACGCAGACAAGCAGTTTTTACATGCTTTACGACAATTAGGTGCAAATGAGTCTTTATAGGTAAAATTGCTTCATTTCATGAGGGTAAGTCTATTTACACTATAACATTCAGGTTTAGATCATTCTTTCATAAGAAAATGCAAACTGCATACTAACCATTATTTTAACGCATACAAGCAGTTTTTACATGCTTTATGACAATTAGGGGCAAATGAGTCCTTATAGGCAAAATTGCTTTATTTTATGAAGGTTAGTCTATTTACACTATAACATTCAGGTTTGGATTATTCTCTCATAAGAAAATGCAAACTGCATATTAACCATTATTTTAACGCAGACAAGCAGTTTTTACATGCTTTACGACAATTAGGTGCAAATGAGTCCTTATAGGCAAAATTGCTTTATTTCACAAAGGTAAGTTTACTTAAACTATAACATTCAGGTTTAGATTATTCTCTCATAAGAAAATGCAAACTGCATATTAACTATTATTTTAACGCATACAAGCAGTTTTTACATGCTTTATGACAATTAGGTGCAAATGAGTCTTTATAGGCAAAATTGCTTTATTTCATGAGGGTAAGTCTATTTACACTATAACATTCAGGTTGGATCATTCTCTCATAAGAAAATGCAAACTGCATATTTACTATCATTTTCACGCAGACAAGCAGTTTTCACATGTTTTACGACAATTAGGTGGAAATAAGTCCTTAAAGGCAAAATTGATTTATTTCACAAAGGTAAGTCTACTTTCACTATACCATTCAGGTTTGGATCATTCTCTCATAAGAAAATGCAAACTGCATATTAACCATTATTTTAACGCAGACAAGCAGTTTTTACATGCTTCACGACAATTGCGTGCAAATGAGTCCTTATAGGTAAGCAAAATTGCTTTATTTTACAAAGGTAAATCTATTTACACTATAACATTCAGGTTTGGATCTTTCTCTCATAAGAAAATGCAAACTGCATATTAACCATTATTTAAACGCAGACAAGCAGTTTTTACATGCTTTACGACAATTAGGTGCAAATGAGTCTTTATAGGCAAAATTGCTTTATTTCATGAGGATAAGTCTATTTACACTATAAAATTCAGGTTTATATCATTCTCTCATAATAAAATGCAAACTGCATAATAACCATTATTTTAACGCAGACAAGCAGTTTTTACATGCCTCACGACAATTGCGTGCAAATGAGTCCTTATAGGCAAAATTGCTTTATTTTACAAAGGTTAGTCTATTTACACTGAAACATTCAGGTTTGGATCATTCTCTCATAAGAAATTGCAAACTGCATATTAACCATTATTTAAACGCAGACAAGCAGTTTTTACATGCTTTACAACAATTCGGTGCAAATGAGTCTTTATAGGCAAAATTGCTTTATTTCATGAAGGTAAGTCTATTTACACTATAACATTCAGGTTTGGATCATTCTCTCATTAGAAAATGCAAACTGCATATTTACTATCATTTTCACGCAGACAAGCAGTTTTTACATGCTTCACGACAATTGCGTGCAAATGAGTCCTTATAGGCAAAATTGCTTTATTTTACAAAGGTAAGTCTATTTACACTATAATATTCAGGTTTGGATCATTCTCTCATAAGAAAATGCAAACTGCATATTAACCATTATTTAAACGCAGACAAGCATTTTTTACATGCTTTACAACAATTCGGTGCAAATGAGTCTTTATAAGCAAAATTGCTTTATTTCATGAGGGTAAGTCTATTTACACTATAACATTCAGGTTTGGATCATTCTCTCATAAGGAAATGCAAACTGCATATTAACCATTATTTTAACGCAGACAAGCAGTTTTTACATGCCTCACGACAATTGCGTGCAAATGAGTCCTTATAGGCAAAATTGCTTTATTTTACAAAGGTTAGTCTATTTACACTGAAACATTCAGGTTTGGATCATTCTCTCATAAGAAAATGCAAACTGCATATTAACCATTATTTAAACGCAGACAAGCAGTTTTTACATGCTTTACGACAATTAGGTGCAAATGAGTCTTTATAGGCAAAATTGCTTTATTTCATGAGGATAAGTCTATTTACACTATAACATTCAGGTTTATATCATTCTCTCATAATAAAATGCAAACTGCATAATAACCATTATTTTAACGCAGACAAGCAGGTTTTACATGCTTCACGACAATTGCGTGCAAATGAGTCCTTATAGGCAAAATTGCTTTATTTTACAAAGGTTAGTCTATTTACACTATAACATTCAGGTTTGGATCATTCTCTCATAAGAAAATGCAAACTGCATATTAACCATTATTTAAACGCAGACAAGCAGTTTTTACATGCTTTACAACAATTCGGTGCAAATGAGTCTTTATAGGCAAAATTGCTTTATTTCATGAGGGTAAGTCTATTTACACTATAACATTCAGGTTTGGATCATTCTCTCATAAGAAAATGCAAACTGCATATTTACTATCATTTTCACGCAGACAAGCAGTTTTTACATGCTTCTCGACAATTGCGTGCAAATGAGTCCTTATAGGCAAAATTGCTTTATTTTACAAAGGTAAGTCTATTTACACTATAATATTCAGGTTTGGATCATTCTCTCATAATAAAATGCAAACTGCATAATAACCATTATTTTAACGCAGACAAGCAGGTTTTACATGCTTCACGACAATTGCGTGCAAATGAGTCCTTATAGGCAAAATTGCTTTATTTTACAAAGGTTAGTCTATTTACACTATAACATTCAGGTTTGGATCATTCTCTCATAAGAAAATGCAAACTGCATATTAACCATTATTTTAACGCAGACAAGCAGTTTTTACATGCCTCACGACAATTGCGTGCAAATGAGTCCTTATAGGCAAAATTGCTTTATTTTACAAAGGTAAGTCTATTTACACTATAATATTCAGGTTTGGATCATTCTCTCATAAGAAAATGCAAACTGCATATTAACCATTATTTTAACGCATACATGCAGTTTTTACATGCTTTATGACAATTAGGGGCAAATGAGTCCCTATAGGCAAAATTGCTTTATTTCATGAAGGTAAGTCTATTTACACTATAACATTTAGGTTTGGATCATTCTCCCATAAGAAAATGCAAACTGCATAATAACCATTATTTTAACGCTGACAAGCAGTTTTTACATGCTTCACGACAATTGCGTGCAAATGAGTCCTTATAGGCAAAATTGCTTTATTTTACAAAGGTAAGTCAATTTACACTATAATATTCAGGTTTGGATCATTCTCTCATAAGAAAATGCAAACTGCATATTAACCATTATTTTAACGCATACAAGCAGTTTTTACATGCTTTATGACAATTAGGGGCAAATGAGTCCTTATAGGCAAAATTGCTTTATTTCATGAAGGTAAGTCTATTTACACTATAACATTTAGGTTTGGATCATTCTCTCATAAGAAAATGCAAACTGCATATTAACCATTATTTTAACGCAAACAAGCAGTTTTTACATGCTTCACGACAATTGCGTGCAAATGAGTCCTTATAGGCAAAATTGCTTTATTTTACAAAGGTAAGTCTATTTACACTATAACATTCAGGTTTGGATTCATAAGAAAATGCAAACTGCATATTAACCATTATTTAAACGCAGACACGCAGTTTTTACATGCTTTACGACAATTAGGTGCAAATGAGTCCTTATAGGCAAAATTGCTTTATTTCATGAGGGTAAGTCTATTTACACTATAACATTTAGGTTTGGATCATTCTCTCATAAGAAAATGCAAACTGCATATTAACCATTATTTAAACGCAGACAAGCAGTTTTTACATGCTTTACGACAATTAGGTGCAAATGAGTCTTTATAGGTAAAATTGCTTCATTTCATGAGGGTAAGTCTATTTACACTATAACATTCAGGTTTGGATCATTCTTTCATAAGAAAATGCAAACTGCATATTAACCATTATTTTAACGCATACAAGCAGTTTTTACATGCTTTATGACAATTAGGGGCAAATGGGTCCTTATAGGCAAAATTGCTTTATTTTATGAAGGTTAGTCTATTTACACTATAACATTCAGGTTTGGATTATTCTCTCATAAGAAAATGCAAACTGCATATTAACCATTATTTTAACGCAGACAAGCAGTTTTTACATGCTTTACGACAATTAGGTGCAAATGAGTCCTTATAGGCAAAATTGCTTTATTTCACAAAGGTAAGTTGACTTAAACTATAACATTCAGGTTTAGATCATTCTCTCATAAGAAAATGCAAACTGCATATTAACTATTATTTTAACGCATACAAGCATTTTTTACATGCTTTATGACAATGAGGTGCAAATGAGTCTTTATAGGCAAAATTGCTTTATTTCATGAGGGTAAGTCTATTTACACTATAACATTCAGGTTTGGATCATTCTCTCATAAGAAAATGAAAACTGCATATTTACTAACATTTTAACGCATACAAGCAGTTTTTACATGCTTTATGACAATTAGGTGCAAATGAGTCTTTATAGGCAAAATTGCTTTATTTTATGTGGGTAAGTCTATTTACACTATAACATTCAGGTTTGGATCATTCTTTCATAAGAAAATGCAAACTGCAAATTAACCATTATTTTAACGCTGACAAGCAGTTTTTACATGCTTTACGACAATTAAGTGAAATGAGTCCTTATAGGCAAAATTGCTTTATTTCATGATGGTAAGTCTATTTACACTATAACATTCAGGTTTGGATCATTCTCTCATAAGAAAATGCAAACTGCATATTTACTATCATTTTCACGCAGACAAGCAGTTTTCACATGTTTTACGACAATTAGGTGGAAATAAGTCCTTAAAGGCAAAATTGTTTTATTTCACAAAGGTAAGTCTACTTTCACTATACCATTCAGGTTTGGATCATTCTCTCATAAGAAAATGCAAACTGCATATTAACCATTATTTTAACGCAGAAAAGCAGTTTTTACATGCTTCACGACAATTGCGTGCAAATGAGTCCTTATAAGCAAAATTGCTTTATTTTACAAAGGTAAGTCTATTTACACTATAACATTCAGGTTTGGATTTTTCTCTCATAAGAAAATGCAAACTGCATATTAACCATTATTTAAACGCAGACAAGCAGTTTTTACATGCTTTACGACAATTAGGTGCAAGTGAGTCTTTATAGGCAAAATTGCTTTATTTCATGAGGGTAAGTCTATTTACACTATAACATTCAGGTTTGGATCATTCTCTCATAAGAAAATGCAAACTGCATTTTAACCATTATTTTAACGCATACAAGCAGTTTTTACATGCTTTATGACAATTAGGGGCAAATGAGTCCTTATAGGCAAAATTGCTTTATTTCATGAAGGTAAGTCTATTTACACTATAACATTCAGGTTTGGATCATTCTCTCATAAGTAAATGCAAACTGCATATTAACCATTATTTAAACGCAGACAAGCAGTTTTTACATGCTTTACGACAATTAGGTGCAAATGAGTCTTTATAGGCAAAATTGCTTTATTTCATGAGGATAAGTCTATTTACACTATAACATTCAGGTTTGGATCATTCTTTCATAAGAAAATGCAAACTGCATATTAACCATTATTTTAACGCAGACAAGCAGTTTTTACATGCTTTATGACAATTAGGTGCAAATGAGTCTTTATAGGCAAAATTGCTTTATTTCATGAGGGTAAGTCCATTTACACTATAACATTCAGGTTTGGATCATTCTCTCATAAGAAAATGCAAACTGCATATTAACCATTATTTTAACGCAGACAAGCAGTTTTTACATGCTTTATGACAATTAGGGGCAAATGAGTACTTATAGGCAAAATTGCTTTATTTCATGAAGGTATAACTATTTACACTATACATTCAGGTTTGGATCATTCTCTCATAAGAAAATGCAAACTGCATATTATCCATTATTTTAACGCAGACAAACAGTTTTTACATGCTTTACGACAATTAGGTGCAAATAAGTCCTTATAGGCAAAATTGCTTTATTTTACAAATGTAAGTTTACTTAAACATTAACATTCAGGTTTAGATCATTCTCTCATAAGAAAATTCAAACTGCATGTTAACTATTATTTTAACGCATACAAGCAGTTTTTACATTCTTCATGACAATTAGGTGCAAATGAGTCTTTATAGGCAAAGTTGCTTTATTTCACAAAGGTAAGTTTACTTACACTTTACATTCAGGTTTGGATCATTCTCTCTCAAGAAAATGCAAACTGCATATTAACTATTATTTTAACGCATACAAGCAGTTTTTACATGCTTTATGACAATTAGGTGCAAATGAGTCCTTATAGGCAAAATTGCTTTATTTCATGAGGGTAAGTCTATTTACACTATAACATTCAGGTTTGGATCATTCTCTCATAAGAAAATGCAAACTGAATATTGACTATCATTTTCACGCAGACAAGCAGTTTTTATATGCTTCACGACAATTGCGTGCAAATGAGTATTTATAGGCAAAATTGCTTTATTTTACATAGGTCAGTCTATTTACACTATTACATTCAGGTTTGGATCATTCTCTCATAAGAAAATGCAAACTGCATATTAACCATTATTTTAACGCATACAAGCAGTTTTTACATGCTTTATGACAATTAGGGGCAAATGAGTCTATATAGGCAAAATTGCTTTATTTTACAAAGGTAAGTTTACTTAAACTATAACATTCAGGTTTAGATCATTCTCTCATAAGAAAATTCAAACTGCATGTTAACTATTATTTTAACGCATACAAGCAGTTTTTACAAGCTTTATGACAATTAGGTGCAAATGAGTCCTTATAGGCAAAATTGCTTTATTTCATGAGGGTAAGTCTATTTACACTATAAACATTCAGGTTTGGATCATTCTCTCATAAGAAAATTTAAACTGCATATTTACTATCATTTTAACGCTTACAAGCAGTTTTTACATGCTTTATGACAATTAGGTGCAAATGAGTCTTTATAGGCAATATTGCTTTTCTTCATGAGGGTAAGTCTATTTACACTATAACATTCAGGTTTGGATCATTCTCTCATAAGGAAATGCCAACTGCATATTTACAATCATTTTCACGCAGACAAGCAGTTTTCACATGTTTTACGACAATTAGGTGGAAATAAGTCCTTAAAGGCAAAATTGTTTTATTTCACAAAGGTAAGTCTACTTTCATTATAACATTCAGGTTTGGATCATTTTCTCATAAGAAAATGCAAACTGCATATTAACCATTATTTTAACAAAGACAAGCAGTTTTTACATGCTTTATGACAATTAGGTGCAAATGAGTCCTTATAGGCAAAATTGCTTTATTTCATGAGGGTAAGTCTATTTACACTATAACATTCAGGTTTGGATCATTCTCTCATAAGAAAATGCAAACTGAATATTGACTATCATTTTCACGCAGACAAGCAGTTTTTATATGCTTCACGACAATTGCGTGCAAATGAGTATTTATAGGCAAAATTGCTTTATTTTACAAAGGTCAGTCTATTTACACTATTACATTCAGGTTTGGATCATTCTCTCATAAGAAAATGCAAACTGCATATTTACTTTCATTTTCACGCAGACAAGCAGTTTTTACATGCCTCACGACAATTGCGTGCAAATGAGTCCTTATAGGCAAAATTGCTTTATTTTACAAAGGTTAGTCTATTTACACTGAAACATTCAGGTTTGGATCATTCTCTCATAAGAAAATGCAAACTGCATATTAACCATTATTTAAACGCAGACAAGCAGTTTTTACATGCTTTACGACAATTAGGTGCAAATGAGTCTTTATAGGCAAAATTGCTTTATTTCATGAGGATAAGTCTATTTACACTATAACATTCAGGTTTATATCATTCTCTCATAATAAAATGCAAACTGCATAATAACCATTATTTTAACGCAGACAAGCAGGTTTTACATGCTTCACGACAATTGCGTGCAAATGAGTCCTTATAGGCAAAATTGCTTTATTTTACAAAGGTTAGTCTATTTACACTATAACATTCAGGTTTGGATCATTCTCTCATAAGAAAATGCAAACTGCATATTAACCATTATTTAAACGCAGACAAGCAGTTTTTACATGCTTTACAACAATTCGGTGCAAATGAGTCTTTATAGGCAAAATTGCTTTATTTCATGAGGGTAAGTCTATTTACACTATAACATTCAGGTTTGGATCATTCTCTCATAAGAAAATGCAAACTGCATATTTACTATCATTTTCACGCAGACAAGCAGTTTTTACATGCTTCTCGACAATTGCGTGCAAATGAGTCCTTATAGGCAAAATTGCTTTATTTTACAAAGGTAAGTCTATTTACACTATAATATTCAGGTTTGGATCATTCTCTCATAATAAAATGCAAACTGCATAATAACCATTATTTTAACGCAGACAAGCAGGTTTTACATGCTTCACGACAATTGCGTGCAAATGAGTCCTTATAGGCAAAATTGCTTTATTTTACAAAGGTTAGTCTATTTACACTATAACATTCAGGTTTGGATCATTCTCTCATAAGAAAATGCAAACTGCATATTAACCATTATTTTAACGCAGACAAGCAGTTTTTACATGCCTCACGACAATTGCGTGCAAATGAGTCCTTATAGGCAAAATTGCTTTATTTTACAAAGGTAAGTCTATTTACACTATAATATTCAGGTTTGGATCATTCTCTCATAAGAAAATTCAAACTGCATATTAACCATTATTTTAACGCATACAAGCAGTTTTTACATGCTTTATGACAATTAGGGGCAAATGAGTCCCTATAGGCAAAATTGCTTTATTTCATGAAGGTAAGTCTATTTACACTATAACATTTAGGTTTGGATCATTCTCTCATAAGAAAATGCAAACTGCATAATAACCATTATTTTAACGCAGACAAGCAGTTTTTACATGCTTCACGACAATTGCGTGCAAATGAGTCCTTATAGGCAAAATTGCTTTATTTTACAAAGGTAAGTCTATTTACACTATAATATTCAGGTTTGGATCATTCTCTCATAAGAAAATGTAAACTGCATATTAACCATTATTTTAACGCATACAAGCAGTTTTTACATGCTTTATGACAATTAGGGGCAAATGAGTCCTTATAGGCAAAATTGCTTTATTTCATGAAGGTAAGTCTATTTACACTATAACATTTAGGTTTGGATCATTCTCTCATAAGAAAATGCAAACTGCATATTAACCATTATTTTAACGCAAACAAGCAGTTTTTACATGCTTCACGACAATTGCGTGCAAATGAGTCCTTATAGGCAAAATTGCTTTATTTTACAAAGGTAAGTCTATTTACACTATAACATTCAGGTTTGGATTCATAAGAAAATGCAAACTGCATATTAACCATTATTTAAACGCAGACACGCAGTTTTTACATGCTTTACGACAATTAGGTGCAAATGAGTCCTTATAGGCAAAATTGCTTTATTTCATGAGGGTAAGTCTATTTACACTATAACATTTAGGTTTGGATCATTCTCTCATAAGAAAATGCAAACTGCATATTAACCATTATTTAAACGCAGACAAGCAGTTTTTACATGCTTTACGACAATTAGGTGCAAATGAGTCTTTATAGGTAAAATTGCTTCATTTCATGAGGGTAAGTCTATTTACACTATAACATTCAGGTTTGGATCATTCTTTCATAAGAAAATGCAAACTGCATATTAACCATTATTTTAACGCATACAAGCAGTTTTTACATGCTTTATGACAATTAGGGGCAAATGGGTCCTTATAGGCAAAATTGCTTTATTTTATGAAGGTTAGTCTATTTACACTATAACATTCAGGTTTGGATTATTCTCTCATAAGAAAATGCAAACTGCATATTAACCATTATTTTAACGCAGACAAGCAGTTTTTACATGCTTTACGACAATTAGGTGCAAATGAGTCCTTATAGGCAAAATTGCTTTATTTCACAAAGGTAAGTTTACTTAAACTATAACATTCAGGTTTAGATCATTCTCTCATAAGAAAATGCAAACTGCATATTAACTATTATTTTAACGCATACAAGCAGTTTTTACATGCTTTATGACAATGAGGTGCAAATGAGTCTTTATAGGCAAAATTGCTTTATTTCATGAGGGTAAGTCTATTTACACTATAACATTCAGGTTTGGATCATTCTCTCATAAGAAAATGAAAACTGCATATTTACTATCATTTTAACGCATACAAGCAGTTTTTACATGCTTTATGACAATTAGGTGCAAATGAGTCTTTATAGGCAAAATTGCTTTATTTCATGTGGGTAAGTCTATTTACACTATAACATTCAGGTTTGGATCATTCTTTCATAAGAAAATGCAAACTGCAAATTAACCATTATTTTAACGCTGACAAGCAGTTTTTACATGCTTTACGACAATTAAGTGAAATGAGTCCTTATAGGCAAAATTGCTTTATTTCATGTGGGTAAGTCTATTTACACTATAACATTCAGGTTTAGATCATTCTCTCATAAGAAAATGCAAACTGCATATTAACTATTATTTTAACGCATACAAGCAGTTTTTACATGCTTTATGACAATGAGGTGCAAATGAGTCTTTATAGGCAAAATTGCTTTATTTCATGAGGGTAAGTCTATTTACACTATAACATTCAGGTTTGGATCATTCTCTCATTAGAAAATGAAAACTGCATATTTACTATCATTTTAACGCATACAAGCAGTTTTTACATGCTTTATGACAATTAGGTGCAAATGAGTCTTTATAGGCAAAATTGCTTTATTTCATGTGGGTAAGTCTATTTACACTATAACATTCAGGTTTGGATCATTCTTTCATAAGAAAATGCAAACTGCAAATTAACCATTATTTTAACGCTGACAAGCAGTTTTTACATGCTTTACGACAATTAAGTGAAATGAGTCCTTATAGGCAAAATTGCTTTATTTTATGATGGTAAGTCTATTTACACTATAACATTCAGGTTTGGATCATTCTCTCATAAGAAAATGCAAACTGCATATTTACTATCATTTTCACGCAGACAAGCAGTTTTCACATGTTTTACGACAATTAGGTGGAAATAAGTCCTTGAAGGCAAAATTGTTTTATTTCACAAAGGTAAGTCTACTTTCACTATACCATTCAGGTTTGGATCATTCTCTCATAAGAAAATGCAAACTGCATATTAACCATTATTTTAACGCAGAAAAGCAGTTTTTACATGCTTCACGACAATTGCGTGTAAATGAGTCCTTATAAGCAAAATTGCTTTATTTTACAAAGGTAAGTCTATTTACACTATAACATTCAGGTTTGGATCTTTCTCTCATAAGAAAATGCAAACTGCATATTAACCATTATTTAAACGCAGACAAGCAGTTTTTACATGCTTTACGACAATTAGGTGCAAGTGAGTCTTTATAGGCAAAATTGCTTTATTTCATGAGGGTAAGTCTATTTACAATATAACATTCAGGTTTGGATCATTCTCTCATAAGAAAATGCAAACTGCATTTTAACCATTATTTTAACGCATACAAGCAGTTTTTACATGCTTTACGACAATTAGGTGCAAGTGAGTCTTTATAGGCAAAATTGCTTTATTTCATGAGGGTAAGTCTATTTACAATATAACATTCAGGTTTGGATCATTCTCTCATAAGAAAATGCAAACTGCATATTAACCATTATTTTAACGCAGACAAGCAGTTTTTACATGCTTTATGACAATTAGGGGCAAATGAGTGCTTATAGGCAAAATTGCTTTATTTCATGAAGGTATAACTATTTACACTATACATTCAGGTTTGGATCATTCTCTCATAAGAAAATGCAAACTGCATATTATCCATTATTTTAACGCAGACAAACAGTTTTTACATGCTTTACGACAATTAGGTGCAAATAAGTCCTTATAGGCAAAATTGCTTTATTTTACAAATGTAAGTTTACTTAAACTATAACATTCAGGTTTAGATCATTCTCTCATAAGAAAATTCAAACTGCATGTTAACTATTATTTTAACGCATACAAGCAGTTTTTACATTCTTCATGACAATTAGGTGCAAATGAGTCTTTATAGGCAAAGTTGCTTTATTTCATGAGTGTAAGTCTATTTACACTATAACATTCAGGTTTGGATCATTCTTTCATAAGAAAATGCAAACTGCATATTAACCGTTATTTTAACGCAGACAAGCAGTTTTTACATGCTTTATGACAATTAGGTGCAAATGAGTCTTTATAGGCAAAATTGCTTAATTTCATGAGGGTAAGTCTATTTACACTATAACATTCAGGTTTGGATCATTCTTTCATAAGAAAATGCAAACTGCATATTAACCATTATTTTAACGCAGACAAGCAGTTTTTACATGCTTTATGACAATTAGGTGCAAATGAGTCTTTATAGGCAAAATTGCTTTATTTCATGAGGGTAAGTCTATTTACACTATAACATTCAGGTTTGGATCATTCTCTCATAAAAAAATGCAAACTGCATATTAACCATTATTTTAACGCAGACAAGCAGTTTTTACATGCTTTATGACAATTAGGGGCAAATGAGTACTTATAGGCAAAATTGCTTTATTACATGAGGGTAAGTCTATTTACACTATAACATTCAGGTTTGGATCATTCTCTCATAAGAAAATGCGAACTGCATATTATCCTTTATTTTAACGCAGACAAGCAGTTTTTACATGCTTTACGACAATTAGGTGCAAATAAGTCCTTATAGGCAAAATTGCTTTATTTTACAAAGGTAAGTTTACTTAAACTATAACATTCAGGTTTAGATCATTCTCTCATAAGAAAATTCAAACTGCATGTTAACTATTATTTTAACGCTGACAAGCAGTTTTTACATGCTTTATGACAATTAGGTGCAAATGAGTCTTTATAGGCAAAATTGCTTTATTTCATGAGGGTAAGTCTATTTACACTCTAACATTCAGGTTTGGATCATTCTCTCATAAGAAAATGAAAACTGCATATTTACTATCATTTTAACGCATACAAGCAGTTTTTACATGCTTTATGACAATTAGGTGCAAATGAGTCTTTATAGGCAAAATTGCTTTATTTCAAGAGGGTAAGTCTATTTACACTATAACATTCAGGTTTGGATCATTCTCTCATAAGAAAATGCAAACTGCATATTAACCATTATTTTAATGCAGACAAGCAGTTTTTACATGCTTTATGACAATTAGGGGCAAATGAGTCCTTAAAGGCAAAATTGCTTTATTTCATGAAGGTAAGTCTATTTACACTATAACATTCAGGTTTGGATCATTCTCTCATAAGTAAATGCAAACTGCATATTAACCATTATTTAAACGCAGACAAGCAGTTTTTACATGCTTTACGACAATTAGGTGCAAATGAGTCTTTATAGGCAAAATTGCTTTATTTCAAGAGGGTAAGTCTGTTTACACTATAACATTCAGGTTTGGATCATTCTCTCATAAGAAAATGCAAACTGCATATTAACCATTATTTTAACGCAGACAAGCAGTTTTTACATGCTTTATGACAATTAGGGGCAAATAAGTCCTTAAAGGCAAAATTGTTTTATTTCACAAAAGTAAGTCTACTTTCACTATACCATACAGGTTTGGATCATTCTCTCATAAGAAAATGCAAACTGCATATTAACCATTATTTTAACGCAGACAAGCAGTTTTTACATGCTTTATGACAATTAGGGGCAAATGAGTCCTTATAGGCAAAATTGCTTTATTTCATGAAGGTAAGTCTATTTACACTATAACATTCAGGTTTGGATCATTCTCTCATAAGTAAATGCAAACTGCATATTAACCATTATTTAAACGCAGACAAGCAGTTTTTACATGCTTTATGACAATTAGGTGCAAATGAGTCTTTATAGGCAAAATTGCTTTATTTCAAGAGGGTAAGTCTATTTACACTATAACATTCAGGTTTGGATCATTCTCTCATAAGAAAATGCAAACTGCATATTAACCATTATTTTAACGCAGACAAGCAGTTTTTACATGCTTCACGACAATTGCGTGCAAATGAGTCCTTATAAGCAAAATTGCTTTATTTTACAAAGGTAAGTCTATTTACACTATAACATTCAGGTTTGGATCTTTCTCTCATAAGAAAATGCAAACTGCATATTAACCATTATTTAAACGCAGACAAGCAGTTTTTACATGCTTTATGACAATTAGGGGCAAATGAGTCCTTATAGGCTGTAACCTCAACTGAGGAGAAGCCGCGGCTAGCGTAGTTCAGGCGGCGCGAGGGGCGTGGGCGAAGCCAAAAGGAGGTGAGAAATATCTTGATGGGAAATGCCAGAAGGGCTGTAAGTATCCAACCACCGACCACTTACACGAAATTAAATAATTAATGATAAAATAAAATTAAATCAAGGACGACACAAAACAACAACGGATGTTGTCACGTGACTGTGAAAACGAAGTAGTGTGGGCCCACCGACCAAAGTTGAAAGGGGCGCCAGGACACAAGGGCCACACTATAAGAATATCCAGGGAGTCCACCCCTGGATTATCGTGCCACGCTGACAACACAAAAGATAACACGCCCAAAACCGTTTTCCAAAACGTTTGCAAAGCAACAACAACCAACAACGACGATCCACTCACATAAGAATGGATCGCCACCAAACAAAACCAATTCCAAATTCGGAACGAAACAACAACCAAATAAACGACTGAACAGCCGTTCGTAACAATTCTTAAATAAATAACTCAACGACACTGACTTAATTCAGTGTCAACTTAATCGACAACACTCAACGCGTACAACAATTCGTCGACAAACTCAAATTAAATAAAAGTTGTCACATCAACTTCAATACCATGAGGCGGAGTGTCGCGCCAACCTCAGAACCAAATTAACAACACGACTTAGGCCTGCAATAATCTTCAAAACATCAAACATTAAATGATTAGCGGCATCGGCTCATAAATGCATTGACATGTGACGACGCAATAATTAATAAAGCGTAGCTGATACGTGGCGGCCTAATTATAACAACTCACGATTTCTGAACAGAATTATTCCAGAGATTCCAAGAATGAATCCTGTTCCGCAACAACAACCTCAACGCTAATCCTAAACAACAGAAAAAACAGAAACTAACATCCAGAGTGCCAACAGGCTTGTTATTTCACGGTTGATTTATTTCTAAACTGATGACAACAATCCAGGTGGGAAGGAACCTAACATTTGGGACCGCTCTGCGCGGAACCAAATGCTCTGTGTTAAAAAATGGAATCACGGAGGAATGCCCTAATTCGCCAACGAAACTAGAAGTTTTCAACCACTAAACCTAGTCACAAAATGCCTACGAAGATTCGCCACAAATAAATAATAGTCAAAACGCAATATTTAATACAATAATCCGTCAACCGCAGAGCCGATGTTTAAGCGTTCAATACTCATCCGCTAATAATATCTGAACAAAACGCGGTGCATAATGTATGTCACTTCGACAAGCTTCGACGCACACCTAGCTGTTACCTCGTCTAGCGCACAGCTCTACGCAATCGTTCGCTCTCTCGCACATTCTGACCATTGCACATGTCGGGACGCCGTATCTCCGTGTGAATAGCTGGCCTCGTGTCGTTCTTTACTAACTCACGGCTTTTTCGCCCCTCTCGCTCGCACTCATTGTCAACCTTTTTGCAATTTTAAATTACTTTTAATAATTCACATAATATTTCTGCACAATTCACTCAAGGCAAAATGGCCTAAGGTTGTAAAACGTTACAAGGCAAAATTGCTTTATTTCTTGAAGGTAAGTCTATTTACACTATAACATTCAGGTTTGGATCATTCTCTCATAAGTAAATGCAAACTGCATATTAACCATTATTTAAACGCAGACAAGCAGTTTTTACATGCTTTACGACAATTAGGTGCAAATGAGTCTTTATAGGCAAAATTGCTTTATTTCAAGAGGGTAAGTCTAATTACACTATACATTCAGGTTTGGATCATTCTCTCATAAGAAAATGCAAACTGCATATTAACCATTATTTTAACGCATACAAGCAATGGTTAGGCAAAATTGCTTTATTTTATGAGGGTAAGTCTATTAACACTATAACATTCAGGTTTGGATCAATTTCTCATAAGAAAATGCAAACTGCATATTTACTATCATTTTCACGCTGACAAGCAGTTTTTACATGCTTCACGACAATTGCGTGCAAATGATTCCTTATAGGCAAAATTGCTTTTTTTTATAAAGGTAAGTCTATTTACACTATAACATTTAGGTTTGGATCATTCTCTCATAAGAAAATGCAAACTGCATATTAACCATTATTTTAACGCATACAAGCAGTTTTTACAAGCTTTATGACAATTAGGTGCAAATTAGTCCTTATAGGCAAAATTGCTTTATTTAATAAGGGTTAGTCTATTTACACTATAACATTCAGGTTTGGATCATTCTCTCATAAGAAAATGCAAACTGCATATTAACCATTATTTTAACGCAGACAAGCAGTTTTACATGCTTCACGACATTTGCGTGCAAATGAGTCCTTATAGGCTAAGTTGCTTTATTTTACAAAGGTAAGTCTATTTTCACTATAACATTCAGGTTTGGATCATTCTCTCATAAGAAAATGCAAACTGCATATTATACATTATTTTAACGCATACAAGCAGTTTTTACATGCTTTATGACAATTAGGGGCAAATGAGTCCTTATAGGCAAAATTGCTTTATTTCATGAAGGTAAGTCTATTTACACTATAACATTCAGGTTTGGATCATTCTCTCATAAGAAAATGTAAACTGCATATTAACCATTATTTTAACGCAGACAAGCAGTTTTTACATGCTTCACGACAATTGCGTGCAAATGAGTCCTTATAGGCAAAATTGCGTTATTTTACAAAGGTAAGTCTATTTTCACTATAACATTCAGGTTTGGATCGTTCACTCATAAGAAAATGCAAACTGCATATTAACCATTATTTTAACGCATACAAGCAGTTTTTACATGCTTTATGACAATTAGGGGCAAATGAGTCCTTATAAGCAAAATTGCTTTATTTCATTAAGGTAAGTCTATTTAGACTATAACATTCAGGTTTGGATCTTTCTCTCATAAGAAAATGCAAACTGCATTTTAACCATTATTTAAACGCAGACAAGCAGTTTTTACATGCCTTACGACAATTAGGTGCAAATGAGTCTTTATAGGCAAAATTGCTTTATTTTATGAAGGTAAGTCTATTTACACTATAACATTCAGGTTTGGATCATTCTCTCATAAGAAAATGCAAACTGCATATTAACCATTATGTAAACGCAGACAAGCAGTTTTTACATGCTTCACGACAATTGCGTGCAAATGAGTCCTTATAGGCAAAATTGCTTTATTTTACAAAGGTAAGTCTATTTACACTATAACATTCAGGTTTGGATCATTCTCTCATAAGAAAATGCAAACTGCATATTAACCATCATTAAAACGCAGACAAGCAGTTTTTACATGCTTTACGACAATTAGGTGCAAATAAGTCTTTATAGGCAAAATTGCTTTATTTCATGAGGGTAAGTCTATTTACACTATAACATTCAGGTTTGGATCATTCTCTCATAAGAAAATGCAAACTGCATATTTACTATCATTTTCACGCAGACAAGCAGTTTTTACATGCTTCACGACAATTGCGTGCAAATGAGTCCTTTTAGGCAAAATTGCTTTATTTTACAAAGGTAAGTCTATTTACACTATAACATTCAGGTTTGGATCATTCTCTCATAAGAAAATGCAAACTGCATATTAACCATTATTTTAACGCATACAAGCAGTTTTTACATGCTTTATGACAATTAGGGGCAAATGAGTCCTTATAGGCAAATTGCTTTATTTTACAAAGGTAAGTTTACTTAAACTATAACATTCAGGTTTAGATCATTCTCTCATAAGAAAATGCAAACTGCATATTAACAATTATTTTAACGCATACAAGCAGTTTTTACAAGCTTTATGACAATTAGGTGCAAATGAGTCTTTATAGGCAAAATTGCTTTATTTCATGAGGGTAAGTCTATTTGCACTATAACATTCAGGTTTGGATCATTCTCTCATAAGAAAATGCAAACTGCATATTAACCATTATTTTGACGCAGACAAGCAGTTTTTACATGCTTCACGACAATTGCGTGCAAATGAGTCCTTATAGGCAAAATTGCGTTATTTTACAAAGGTAAGTCTATTTTCACTATAACATTCAGGTTTGGATCATTCTCTCATAAGAAAATGCAAACTGCGTATTAACCATTATTTTAACGCATACAAGCAGTTTTTACATGCTTTATGACAATTAGGGGCAAATGAGTCCTTATAGGCAAAATTGCTTTATTTCATTAAGGTAAGTCTATTTACACTATAAAATTCAGGTTTGGATCATTCTCTCATAAGAAAATGCAAACTGCATATTTACTATCATTTTCACGCAGACAAGCAGTTTTCACATGTTTTACGACAATTAGGTGGAAATAAGTCCTTAAAGGCAAAATTGTTTTATTTCACAAAGGTAAGTCTACTTTCACTATAACATTCAGGTTTGGATCATTCTCTCATAAGAAAATGCAAACTGCATATTAACCATTATTTTAATGCAGACAAGCAGTTTTTACATGCTTCACGACAATTGCGTGCAAATGAGTCCTTATAGGCAAAATTGCTTTATTTTACAAAGGTAAGTCTATTTACACTATAACATTCAGGTTTGGATCATTCTCTCATAAGAAAATGCAAACTGCATATTAACCATTATTTTAACGCATACAAGTAGTTTTTACATGTTTTACGACAATTAGGTGCAAATGAGTCCTTATAGGCAAAAGTGCTTTATTTCATGAGGGTAAGTCTATTTACACTATAACATTCAGGTTTGGATCATTCCCTCATAAGAAAATGCAAACTGCATATTAACCATTATTTTAACGCAGACAAGCAGTTTTTACAAGCTTTATGACAATTAGGTGCAAATTAGTCCTTATAGGCAAAATTGCTTTATTTAATAAGGGTAAGTCTATTTACACTATAACATTCAGGTTTGGATCATTCTCTCATAAGAAAATGCAAACTGCATATTTACTATCATTTTTACGCATACAAGCAGTTATTACATGCTTTATGACAATTAGGTGCAAATGAGTCTTTATAGGCAAAATTGCCTTATTTCATGAGGGTTAGTCTATTTACACTATAACATTCAGGTTTGGATCATTCTCTCATAAGAAAATGCAAACTGCATATTAACCATTATTTTAACGCAGACAAGCAGTTTTTACATGCTTCACGACAATTGCGTGCAAATGAGTCCTTATAGGCAAAGTTGCTTTATTTTACAAAGGTAAGTCTATTTTCACTATAACATTCAGGTTTGGATCATTCTCTCATAAGAAAATGCAAACTGCATATTATACATTATTTTAACGCATACAAGCAGTTTTTACATGCTTTATGACATTTAGGGGCAAATGAGTCCTTATAGGCAAAATTGCTTTATTTCATGAAGGTAAGTCTATTTACACTATAACATTCAGGTTTGGATCATTCTCTCATAAGAAAATGTAAACTGCATATTAACCATTATTTTAACGCATACAAGCTGTTTTTAAATGCTTTATGACAATTAGGTGCAAATGAGTCCTTATAGGCAAAATTGCTTTATTTCATAAGGGTTAGTCTATTTACACTATAACATTCAGGTTTGGATCATTCTCTCATAAGAAAATGCAAACTGCATATTAACCATTATTTTAACGCAGACAAGCAGTTTTTACATGCTTCACGACAATTGCGTGCAAATGAGTCCTTATAGGCAAAATTGCGTTATTTTACAAAGGTAAGTCTATTTTCACTGTAACATTCAGGTTTGGATCGTTCTCTCATAAGAAAATGCAAACTGCATATTAACCATTATTTAAACGCAGACAAGCAGTTTTTACATGCTTTACGACAATTAGGTGCAAATAAGTTTTTATAGGCAAAATTGCTTTATTTCATGAAGGAAAGTCTATTTACACTATAACATTCAGGTTTGGATCATTCTCTCATAAGAAAATGTAAACTGCATATTAACCATTATTTTAACGCATACAAGCTGTTTTTAAATGCTTTATGACAATTAGGTGCAAATGAGTCCTTATAGGCAAAATTGCTTTATTTCATGAGGGTTAGTCTATTTACACTATAACATTCAGGTTTGGATCATTCTCTCATAAGAAAATGCAAACTGCATATTAACCATTATTTTAACGCAGACAAGCAGTTTTTACATGCTTCACGACAATTGCGTGCAAATGAGTCCTTATAGGCAAAATTGCTTTATTTCATGAAGGTAAGTCTATTTACACTATAACATTCAGGTTTGGATCGTTCTCTCATAAGAAAATGCAAACTGCATATTAACCATTATTTAAACGCAGACAAGCAGTTTTTACATGCTTTATGACAATTAGGGGCAAATGAGTCTTTATAGGCAAAATTGCTTTATTTCATGAAGGAAAGTCTATTTACACTATAACATTCAGGTTTGGATCTTTCTCTCATAAGAAAATGCAAACTGCATATTAACCATTATTTAAACGCAGACAAGCAGTTTTTACATGCTTTACGACAATTAGGTGCTAATAAGTTTTTATAGGCAAAATTGCTTTATTTCATGAAGGTAAGTCTATTTACTCTATAACATTCAGGTTTGGATCATTCTCTCATAAGAAAATGCAAAATGCATATTTACTATCATTTTCACGCATACAAGCAGTTTTTACATGCTTCACGACAATTGCGTGCAAATGAGTCCTTATAGGCAAAATTGCTTTATTTCACAAAGGTAAGTCTATTTACACTATATCATTCAGGTTTGGATCATTCTCTCATAAGAAAATGCAAACTGCATATTAACCATTATTTTAACGCAGACAAGCAGTTTTTACAAGCTTTATGACAATTAGGTGCAAATGAGTCTTTATAGGCAAAATTGCTTTATTTCATGAGGGTAAGTCTATTTGCACTATAACACTCAGGTTTGGATCATTCTCTCATAAGAAAATGCAAACTGCATATTTACTATCATTTTAACGCATACAAGCAGTTATTACATGCTTTATGACAATTAGGTGCAAATGAGTCTTTATAGGCAAAATTGCCTTATTTCATGAGGGTTAGTCTATTTACACTATAACATTCAGGTTTGGATCATTCTCTCATAAGAAAATGCAAAATGCATATTAACCATTATTTTAACGCAGACAAGCAGTTTTTACATGCTTCACGACAATTGCGTGCAAATGAGTCCTTATAGGCAAAGTTGCTTTATTTTACAAAGGTAAGTCTATTTTCACTATAACATTCAGGTTTGGATCATTCTCTCATAAGAAAATGCAAACTGCATATTATACATTATTTTAACGCATACAAGCAGTTTTTACATGCTTTATGACAATTAGGGGCAAATGAGTCCTTATAGGCAAAATTGCTTTATTTTATGAAGGTAAGTCTATTTACACTATAACATTCAGGTTTGGATCATTCTCTCATAAGAAAATGTAAACTGCATATTAACCATTATTTTAACGCAGACAAGCAGTTTTTACATGCTTCACGACAATTGCGTGCAAATGAGTCCTTATAGGCAAAATTGCGTTATTTTACAAAGGTAAGTCTATTTTCACTATAACATTCAGGTTTGGATCGTTCTCTCATAAGAAAATGCAAACTGCATATTAAACATTATTTTAACGCATACAAGCAGTTTTTACATGCTTTATGACAATTAGGGGCAAATGAGTCCTTATAAGCAAAATTGCTTTATTTCATTAAGGTAAGTCTATTTAGACTATAACATTCAGGTTTGGATCATTCTCTCATAAGAAAATGCAAACAGCATATTAACCATTATTTTAACGCTGACAAGCAGTTTTTACATGCTTTACGACAATTAGGTGCAAATGAGTCCTTATAGGCAAAAGTGCTTTATTTCATGAGGGTAAGTCTATTTACACTATAACATTCAGGTTTGGATCATTCTCTCATAAGAAAATGTAAATTGCATATTTACTATCATTTTCACGCAGACAAGCAGTTTTCACATGTTTTACGACAAGTAGGTGGAAATAAGTCCTTAAAGGCAAAATTGTTCTATTTCACAAAGGTAAGTCTACTTTCACTATAATATTCAGGTTTGGATCATCTCATAAGAAAATGCAAACTGCATATAAACCATTATTTTAACGCAGACAAGCAGTTTTTACATGCTTCACGACAAATGCGTGCAAATGAGTCCTTATAGGCAAAATTGCTTTATTTCATGAAGGTTAGTCTATTTACACTATAACATTCAGGTTTGGATCGTTCTCTCATAAGAAAATGCAAACTGCATATTAACCATTATTTAAACGCAGACAAGCAGTTTTTAAATGCTTCACGACAATTGCGTGCAAATGAGTCCTTATAGGCAAAATTGCTTTGTTTTACAAAGGTAAGTCTATTAACACTATACCATTCAGGTTTGGATCATTCTCTCATAAGAAAATGCAAACTGCATATTAACCATTATTTTAACACATACAAGTAGTTTTTACATGCTTTATGACAATTAGGGGCAAATGAGTCTTTATAGACAAAATTGCTTTATTTCATGAAGGTAAGTCTATTTACACTATAACATTCAGGTTTGGATCATTCTCTCATAAGAAAATGCAAACTGCATATTTACTATCATTTTCACGCAGACAAGCAGTTTTTACATGCTTCACGACAATTATGTGCAAATGAGTCCTTATAGGCAAAATTGCTTTATTTTACAAAGGTAAGTCTATTTACACTATACCATTCAGGTTTGGATCATTCTCTTATAAGAAAATGCAAACTGCATATTAACCATTATTTTAACGCATACAAGCAGTTTTTACATGCTTTATGACAATTAGGGGCAAATGAGTCCTTATAGGTAAAATTGCTTTATTTTACAAAGGTAAGTTTACTTAAACTATAACATTCAGGTTTAGATCATTCTCTCATAAGAAAATGCAAACTGCATATTAACTATTATTTTAACGCATACAAGCAGTTTTTACAAGCTTTATGACAATTAGGTGCAAATGAGTCTTTATAGGCAAAATTGCTTTATTTCTTGAGGGTAAGTCTATTTGCACTATATCATTCAGGTTTGGATCATTCTCTCATAAGAAAATGCAAACTGCATATTAACCATTATTTTAACGCAGACAAGCAGTTTTTACGTGCTTTACGACAATTAGGTGCAAATGAGTCCTGATAGGCAAAATTGCTTTATTTCACAAAGGTAAGTTTACTTACACTATAACATTCAGGTTTGGATCATTCTCTCACAAGAAAATGCAAACTGCATATTCACTATTATTTTAACGCATACAAGCAGTTTTTACATGCTTTATGACAATTAGGTGCAAATAAGTCCTTATAGGCAAAATTGCTTTATTTCATGAGGGTAAGTCTATTTACACTATAACATTCAGGTTTGGATCATTCTTTCATAAGAAAATGCAAACTGAATATTGACTATCATTTTCAAGCAGACAAGCAGTTTTTACATGGTTTACGACAATTAGGTGCAAATAAGTCCTTAAAAGCAAAATTGTTTTATTTCACAAAGGTAAGTCTACTTTCACTATAACATTCAGGTTTGGATCATTCTCTCATAGGAAAATGCAAACTGCATATTAACCATTATTTTAACGCAGACAAGCAGTTTTTACATGCTTCACGACAATTGCGTGCAAATGAGTCCTTATAGGCAAAATTTCTTTATTTTCCAAAGGTAAGTCTATTTACACTATAACATTCAGGTTTGGATCATTCTCTCATAAGAAAATGCAAACTGCATATTAACCATTATTTAAACGCAGACAAGCAGTTTTTACATGCTTTACGACAATTAGGTGCAAATGAGTCTTTATAGGCAAAATTGCTTTATTTCATGAGGGTTAGTCTATTTACACTATAACATTCAGGTTTGGATCATTCTCTCATAAGAAAATGCAAACTGCATATTTACTATCATTTTCACGCAGACAAGCAGTTTTTACATGCTTCACGACAATTGCGTGCAAATGAGTCCTTATAGGCAAAATTGCTTTTTTTAATGAGGGTAAGTCTATTAACACTATAACATTCAGGTTTGGATCATTCTCTCATAAGAAAATGCAAACTGCATATTAACCATTATTTTAACGCAGACAAGCAGTTTTTACATGCTTCACGACAATTGCGTGCAAACGAGTTCTTATAGGCAAAGTTGCTTTATTTTACAAAGGTAAGTCTATTTTCACTATAACATTTAGGTTTGGATCATTCTCTCATAAGAAAATGCAAACTGCATATTATACATTATTTTAACGCATACAAGCAGTTTTCTCATGCTTTATGACAATTAGGGGCAAATGAGTCCTTATAGGCAAAATTGCTTTATTTCATGAAGGTAAGTCTATTTACACTATAACATTCTGGTTTGGATCATTCTCTCATAAGAAAATGTAAACTGCATATTAACCATTATTTTAACGCAGACATGCAGTTTTTACATGCTTCACGACAATTGCGTGCAAATGAGTCCTTATAGGCAAAATTGCGTTATTTTACAAAGGTAAGTCTATTTTCACTATAACATTCAGGTTTGTATCGTTCTCTCATAGGAAAATGCAAACTGCATATTAACCATTATTTTAACGCATACAAGCAGTTTTTACATGCTTTATGACAATTAGGGGCAAATGAGTCCTTATAAGCAAAATTGCTTTATTTCATTAAGGTAAGTCTATTTAGACTATAACATTCAGGTTTGAATCATTCTCTCATATGAAAATGTAAACTGCATATTAACCGTTATTTTAACGCATACAAGCAGTTTTTAAATGCTTTATGACAATTAGGGGCAAATGAGTCCTTATACTCAAAATTGCTTTATTTCATGAAGGTAAGTCTATTTACACTAGAACATTCAGGTTTGAATCTTTCTCTCATAAGAAAATGCAAACTGCATATTAACCATTATTTAAACGCAGACAAGCAGTTTTTACATGCCTTACGACAATTAGGTGCAAATGAGTCTTTATAGGCAAAATTGCTTTATTTTATGAAGGTAAGTCTATTTACACTATAACATTCAGGTTTGGATCATTCTCTCATAAGAAAATGCAAACTGCATATTAACCATTATTTAAACGCAGACAAGCAGTTTTTACATGCTTCACGACAATTGCGTGCAAATGAGTCCTTATAGGCAAAATTGCTTTATTTTACAAAGGTTAGTCTATTTACACTATAACATTCAGGTTTGGATCATTCTCTCATAAGAAAATGCAAACTGCATATTAACCATTATTTAAACGCAGACAAGCAGTTTTTACATGCTTTACGACAATTAGGTGCAAATAAGTCTTTATAGGCAAAATTGCTTTATTTCATGAGGGTAAGTCTATTTACACTATAACATTCAGGTTTGGATCATTCTCTCATAAGAAAATGCAAACTGCATATTTACTATCATTTTCACGCAGACAAGCAGTTTTCACATGTTTTACGACAATAAGGTGGAAATAAGTCCTTAAAGGCAAAATTGTTTTATTTCACAAAGGTAAGTCTATTTACACTATAACATTCAGGTTTGGATCATTCTCCCGTAAGAAAATGCAGACTGCATATTAACCATTATTTTAACGCACACAAGCAGTTTTTACATGCTTTATGACAATTAGTGGCAAATGAGTCCTTATAGGCAAAAATGCTTTATTTTACAAAGGTAAGTTTACTTAAACTATAACATTCAGGTTTAGATCATTCTCTCATAAGAAAATGCAAACTGCATATTAACTATTATTTTAACGCATACAAGCAGTTTTTACAAGCTTTATGACAATTAGGTGCAAATGAGTACTTATAGGCAAAATTGCTTTATTTCATGAGGGTAAGTCTATTTTCACTATAACATTCAGGTTTAAATCATTCTCTCGTAAGAAAATGCAGACTGCATATTAACCATTATTTTAACGCACACAAGCAGTTTTTACATGCTTTATGACAATTAGTGGCAAATGAGTCCTTATAGGCAAAAATGCTTTATTTTACAAAGGTAAGTTTACTTAAACTATAACATTCAGGTTTGGATCATTCTCTCGTAAGAAAATGCAGACTGCATATTAACCATTATTTTAACGCACACAAGCAGTTTTTACATGCTTTATGACAATTAGTGGCAAATGAGTCCTTATAGGCAAAAATGCTTTATTTTACAAAGGTAAGTTTACTTAAACTATAACATTCAGGTTTAGATCATTCTCTCATAAGAAAATGCAAACTGCATATTTACTATCATTTTCACGCAGACAAGCAGTTTTCACATGTTTTACGACAATAAGGTGGAAATAAGTCCTTAAAGGCAAAATTGTTTTATTTCACAAAGGTAAGTCTATTTACACTATAACATTCAGGTTTGGATCATTCTCTCGTAAGAAAATGCAGACTGCATATTAACCATTATTTTAACGCACACAAGCAGTTTTTACATGCTTTATGACAATTAGTGGCAAATGAGTCCTTATAGGCAAAAATGCTTTATTTTACAAAGGTAAGTTTACTTAAACTATAACATTCAGGTTTGGATCATTCTCTCATAAGAAAATGCAAACTGCATATTTACTATCATTTTAACGCATACAAGCAGTTTTTACATGCTTTATGACAATTAGGTGCAAATGAGTCTTTATAGGCAAAATTGCGTTATTTTACAAAGGTAAGTCTATTTTCACTATAACATTCAGGTTTAAATCATTCTCTCATAAGAAAATGCAAACTGCGTATTAACCATTATTTTAACGCATACAAGCAGTTTTTACATGCTTTATGACAATTAGGGGCAAATGAGTCCTTATAGGCAAAATTGCTTTATTTCATTAAGGTTAGTCTATTTACACTATAAAATTCAGGTTTGGATCATTCTCTCATAAGAAAATGCAAACTGCATATTTACTATCATTTTCACGCAGACAAGCAGTTTTCACATGTTTTATGACAATTAGGTTGAAATAAGTCCTTAAAGGCAAAATTGTATGATTTCACAAAGGTAAGTCTACTTTCACTATAACATTCAGGTTTGGATCATTCTCTCATAAGAAAATGCAAACTGCATATTAACCATTATTTTAACGCAGACAAGCAGTTTTTACATGCTTCACGACAATTGCGTGCAAATGAGTCCTAATAGGCAAAATTTCTTTATTTTACAAAGGTAAGTCTATTTACACTATAACATTCAGGTTTGGATCATTCTCTCATAAGAAAATGCAAACTGCATATTGACTATTATTTTAACGCATACAAGCAGTTTTTACATGCTTTATGACAATTAGAGGCAAATGAGTCCTTATAGGCAAAATTGCTTTATTTCATGAAAGGTAAGTCTATTTACACTATAACTTTTAGGTTTGGATCTTTATCTCATAAGAAAATGCAAACTGCATACTAACCATTATTTAAACGCAGACAAGCAGTTTTTACATGCTTTACGACAATTAGGTGCAAATGAGTCTTTATAGGCAAAATTTCTTTATTTCATGAGGGTAAGTCTATTTACACTATAACATTCAGGTTTGGATCATTCTCTCCTAAGATGATGCAAACTGCATATTAACCATTATTTTAACGCATACAAGCAGTTTTTACATGCTTTATGACAATTAGGTGCAAATGAGTCCTTATAGGCAAAATTGCTTTATTTCATGAGGGTAAGTCTATTTCACTATACATTCAGGTTTGGATCATTCTTTCATAAGAAAATATAAACTGCATATTAACCATTATTTCAACGCATACAAGCAGTTTTTACATGCTTTATGACAATTAGGGGCAAATAAGTCCTTATAGGCAAAATTGCTTTATTTCATGAAGGTTAGTCTATTTACACTATAACATTCTGGTTTGGATTATTCTCTTATAAGAAATTGCAAACTGCATATTAACCATTATTTTAACGCACACAAGCAGTTTTTACATGCTTTACGACAATTAGGTGCAAATGAGTCCTTATAGGCAAAATTGCTTTATTTCACAAAGGTAAGTTTACTTACACTATAACATTCAGGTTTGGATCATTCTCTCACAAAAAAAAATACAAACTGAATATTAACTATTATTTTAACGCATACAAGCAGTTTTTACATGCTTTATGACAATTAGGTGCAAATGAGTCCTTATAGGCAAAATTGCTTTATTTCATGAGGGTAAGTCTATTTACACTATAACATTCAGGTTTGGATCATTCTCTCATAAGAAAATGCAAACTGAATATTGACTATCATTTTCACGCAGACAAGCAGTTTTTACATGGTTTACGACAATTAGGTGCAAATAAGTCCTTAAAAGCAAAATTGTTTTATTTCACAAAGGTAAGTCTACTTTCACTATAACATTCAGGTTTGGATCATTCTCTCATAAGAAAATGCAAACTGCATATTAACCATTATTTTAACGCAGACAAGCAGTTTTTACATGCTTCACGACAATTGCGTGCAAATGAGTCCTTATAGGCAAAATTGCTTTATTTTACAAAGGTAAGTCTATTCACACTATAACATTCAGGTTTGGATCATTCTCTCATAAGAAAATGCAAACTGCTTATTAACCATTATTAAAACGCAGACAAGCAGTTTTTACATGCTTTACGACAATTAGGTGCAAATGAGTCTTTATAGGCAAAATTGCTTTATTTCATGAGGGTTAGTCTATTTACACTATAACATTCAGGTTTGGATCATTCTCTCATAAGAAAATGCAAACTGCATATTAACCATTATTTAAACGCAGACAAGCTGTTTTTACATGCTTCACGACAATTGCGTGCAAATAAGTCCTTATAGGCAAAATTGCTTTATTTTACAAAGGTAAGTCTATTTTCACTATAACATTCAGGTTTGGATCATTCTCTCATAAGAAAATGCAAACTGCATATTATACATTATTTTAACGCATACAAGCAGTTCTTACATGCTTTATAACAATTAGGGGCAAATCAGTCCTTATAGGCAATATTGCTTTATTTTACAAAGGTAAGTCTATTTTCACTATAACATTCAGGATTGTATCATTCTCTCATAAGAAAATGCAAACTGCATATTATACATTATTTAAACGCATACAAGCAGTTTTTACATGCTTTACGACAATTAGGTGCAAATGAGTCCTTATAGGCAAAGGTGCTTTATTTCATGAGGGTAAGTCTATTTACACTATAACATTCAGGTTTGGATCATTCTCTCATAAGAAAATGCAAACTGCATATTTACTATCATTTTCACGCAGACAAGCAGTTTTCACATGTTTTACGACAATTAGGTGGAAATAAGTCTTTAAAGGCAAAATTGTTTTATTTCACAAAGGTAAGTCTACTTTCACTATAACATTCAGGTTTGGATCATTCTCTCATAAGAAAATGCAAACTGCATATTAACCATTATTTTAACGTAGACAAGCAGTTTTTACATGCTTCACGACAATTGCGTTCAAATGAGTCCTTATAAGCAAAATTGCTTTATTTCATTAAGGTTAGTCTATTTACACTATAAAATTCAGGTTTGGATCATTCTCTCATAAGAAAATGCAAACTGCATATTTACTATCATTTTCACGCAGACAAGCAGTTTTCACATGTTTTATGACAATTAGGTTGAAATAAGTCCTTAAAGGCAAAATTGTATGATTTCACAAAGGTAAGTCTACTTTCACTATAACATTCAGGTTTGGATCATTCTCTTATAAGAAAATGCAAACTGCATATTAACCATTATTTTAACGCAGACAAGCAGTTTTTACATGCTTCACGACAATTGCGTGCAAATGAGTCCTAATAGGCAAAATTTCTTTATTTTACAAAGGTAAGTCTATTTACACTATAACATTCAGGTTTGGATCATTCTCTCATAAGAAAATGCAAACTGCATATTGACTATTATTTTAACGCATACAAGCAGTTTTTACATGCTTTATGACAATTAGAGGCAAATGAGTCCTTATAGGCAAAATTGCTTTATTTCATGAAAGGTAAGTCTATTTACACTATAACTTTTAGGTTTGGATCTTTATCTCATAAGAAAATGCAAACTGCATATTAACCATTATTTAAACGCAGACAAGCAGTTTTTACATGCTTTACGACAATTAGGTGCAAATGAGTCTTTATAGGCAAAATTTCTTTATTTCATAAGGGTAAGTCTATTTACACTATAACATTCAGGTTTGGATCATTCTCTCCTAAGGAAATGCAAACTGCATATTAACCATTATTTTGACGCATACAAGCAGTTTTTACATGCTTTATGACAATTAGGTGCAAATGAGTCCTTATAGGCAAAATTGCTTTATTTCATGAGGGTAAGTCTATTTCACTATACATTCAGGTTTGGATCATTCTCTCATAAGAAAATATAAACTGCATATTAACCATTATTTCAACGCATACAAGCAGTTTTTACATGCTTTATGACAATTAGGGGCAAATGGGTCCTTATAGGCAAAATTGCTTTATTTCATGAGGGTAAGTCTAATTGCACTATAACACTCAGGTTTGGATCATTCTCTCATAAGAAAATGCAAACTGCATATTAACCATTATTTTAACGCAGACAAGCAGTTTTTACATGCTTCACGACAATTGCGTGCAAATGAGTCCTTATAGGCAAAATTGCGTTATTTTACAAAGGTAAGTCTATTTACACTATAACATTCAGGTTTGGATCATTCTCTCATAAGAAAATGCAAACTGCATATTAACTATTATTTTAACGCATACAAGCAGTTTTTACAAGCTTTATGACAATTAGGTGCAAATGAGTCTTTATAGGCAAAATTGCTTTATTTCATGAGGGTAAGTCTAATTGCACTATAACACTCAGGTTTGGATCATTCTCTCATAAGAAAATGCAAACTGCATATTAACCATTATTTTAACGCAGACAAGCAGTTTTTACATGCTTCACGACAATTGCGTGCAAATGAGTCCTTATAGGCAAAATTGCGTTATTTTACAAAGGTAAGTCTATTTTCACTATAACATTCAGGTTTGGATCATTCTCTCATAAGAAAATGCAAACTGCGTATTAACCATTATTTTAACGCATACAAGCAGTTTTTACATGCTTTATGACAATTAGGGGCAAATAAGTCCTTATAGGCAAAATTGCTTTATTTCATTAAGGTAAGTCTATTTACACTATAAAATTCAGGTTTGGATCATTCTCTCATAAGAAAATGCAAACTGCATATTTACTATCATTTTCACGCAGACAAGCAGTTTTCACATGTTATACGACAATTAGGTGGAAATAAGTCCTTAAAGGCAAAATTGTTTTATTTCACAAAGGTAAGTCTATTTACACTATAACATTCAGGTTTGGATCATTCTCTCATAAGAAAATACAAACTGCGTATTAACCATTATTTTAACGCATACAAGCATTTTTTACATGCCTTATGACAATTAGGGGCAAATGAGTCCTTATAGGCAAAATTGCTTTATTTCATTAAGGTAAGTCTATTTACACTATAAAATTCAGGTTTGGATCATTCTCTCATAAGAAAATGCAACCTGCATATTTACTATCATTTTCACGCAGACAAGCAGTTTTCACATGATTTACGACAATTAGGTGGAAATAAGTCCTTAAAGGCAAAATTGTTTTATTTCACAAAGGTAAGTCTACTTTCACTATAACATTCAGGTTTGGATCATTCTCTCATAAGAAAATGCAAACTGCATATTAACCATTATTTTAACGCAGACAAGCAGTTTTTACATGCTTTATGACAATTAGGGGCAAATGAGTCTTTATAGGCAAAATTGCTTTATTTCATGAAGGAAAGTCTATTTACACTATAACATTCAGGCTTGGACCTTTCTCTCATAAGAAAATGCAAACTGCATATTAACCATTATTTAAACGCAGACAAGCAGTTTTTACATGCTTTACGACAATTAGGTGCAAATAAGTCTTTATAGGCAAAATTGCTTTATTTCATGAAGGTAAGTCTATTTACTCTATAACATTCAGGTTTGGATCATTCTCTTATACGAAAATGCAAAATGCATATTTACTATCATTTTCACGCATACAAGCAGTTTTTACATGCTTCACGACAATTGCGTGCAAATGAGTCCTTATAAACAAAATTGCTTTATTTTACAAAGGTAAGAATATTTTCACTATAACATTCAGGTTTGGATCATTCTCTCATAAGAAAATGCAAACTGCATATTAACAATTATTTTAACGCATACAAGCAGTTTTTACATGCTTTATGACAATTAGGGGCAATTGAGTCCTTATAGGCAAAATTGCTTTATTTCATAAAGGTAAGTCTATTAACACTATAACATTCAGGTTTGGATCATTCTCTCATAAGAAAATGCAAACTGCATATTAACCATTATTTTAACGCTGACAAGCAGTTTTTACATGTTTTACGACAATTAGGTGCAAATGAGTCCTTATAGGCAAAAGTGCTTTATTTCATGAGGGTAAGTCTATTTACATTATAACATTCAGGTTTGGATCATTCTCTCATAAGAAAATGCAAACTGCATATTAACCATTATTTTAACGCAGACAAGCAGTTTTTACAAGCTTTATGACAATTAGGTGCAAATTAGTCCTTATAGGCAAAATTGCTTTATTTAATAAGGGTAAGTCTATTTACACTATAACATTCAGGTTTGGATCATTCTCTCATAAGAAAATGCAAACTGCATATTTACTATCATTTTAACGCATACAAGCAGTTATTACATGCTTTATGACAATTAGGTGCAAATGAGTCTTTATAGGCAAAATTGCTTTATTTCATGAGGGTTAGTCTATTTACACTATAACATTCAGGTTTGGATCATTCTCTCATAAGAAAATGCAAACTGCATATTAACCATTATTTTAACGCAGACAAGCAGTTTTTACATGCTTCACGACAATTGCGTGCAAATGAGTCCTTATAGGCAAAGTTGCTTTATTTTACAAAGGTAAGTCTATTTTCACTATAACATTCAGGTTTGGATCATTCTCTCATAAGAAAATGCAAACTGCATATTATACATTATTATAACGCATACAAGCAGTTTTTACATGCTTTATGACATTTAGGGGCAAATGAGTCCTTATAGGCAAAATTGCTTTATTTCATGAAGGTAAGTCTATTTACACTATAACATTCAGGTTTGGATGATTCTCTCATAAGAAAATGCAAACTGCATATTAACCATTATTTTAACGCATACAAGCAGTTTTTACAAGCTTTATGACAATTAGGTGCAAATGAGTCTTTATAGGCAAAATTGCTTTATTTCATGAGGGTAAGTCTATTTGCACTATAACACTCAGGTTTGGATCATTCTCTCATAAGAAAATGCAAACTGCATATTAACCATTATTTTAACGCATACAAGCAGTTTTTACAAGCTTTATGACAATTAGGTGCAAATGAGTCTTTATAGGCAAAATTGCTTTATTTCATGAGGGTAAGTCTATTTGCACTATAACATTCAGGTTTAGATCATTCTCTCATAAGAAAATGCAAACTGCATATTAACTATTATTTTAACGCATACAAGCAGTTTTTACAAGCTTTATGACAATTAGGTGCAAATGAGTCTTTATAGGCAAAATTGCTTTATTTCATGAGGGTAAGTCTATTTGCACTATAACACTCAGGTTTGGATCATTCTCTCATAAGAAAATGCAAACTGCATATTAACCATTATTTTAACGCAGACAAGCAGTTTTTACATGCTTCACGACAATTGCGTGCAAATGAGTCCTTATTGGCAAAATTGCGTTATTTTACAAAGGTAAGTCTATTTTCACTATAACATTCAGGTTTGGATCATTCTCTCATAAGAAAATGCAAACTGCGTATTAACCATTATTTTAACGCATACAAGCAGTTTTTACATGCTTTATGACAATTAGGGGCAAATGAGTCCTTATAGGCAAAATTGCTTTATTTCATTAAGGTAAGTCTATTTACACTATAAAATTCAGGTTTGGATCATTCTCTCATAAGAAAATGCAAACTGCATATTTACTATCATTTTCACGCAGACAAGCAGTTTTCACATGTTTTACGACAATTAGGTGGAAATAAGTCCTTAAAGGCAAAATTGTTTTATTTCACAAAGGTTAGTCTATTTACACTATAACATTCAGGTTTGGATCATTCTCTCATAAGAAAATACAAACTGCGTATTAACCATTATTTTAACGCATACAAGCAGTTTTTACATGCTTTATGACAATTAGAAGCAAATGAATCCTTATAGGCAAAATTGCTTTATTTCATTAAGGTAAGTCTATTTACACTATAAAATTCAGGTTTGGATCATTCTCTCATAAGAAAATGCAAACTGCATATTTACTATCATTTTCACGCAGACAAGCAGTTTTCACATGATTTACGACAATTAGGTGGAAATAAGTCCTTAAAGGCAAAATTGTTTTATTTCACAAAGGTAAGTCTACTTTCACTATAACATTCAGGTTTGGATCATTCTCTCATAAGAAAATGCAAACTGCATATTAACCATTATTTTAACGCAGACAAGCAGTTTTTACATGCTTTATGACAATTAGGGGCAAATGAGTCTTTATAGGCAAAATTGCTTTATTTCATGAAGGAAAGTCTATTTACACTATAACATTCAGGTTTGGATCTTTCTCCCATAAGAAAATGCAAACTGCATATTAACCATTATTTAAACGCAGACAAGCAGTTTTTACATGCTTTACGACAATTAGGTGCAAATAAGTCTTTATAGGCAAAATTGCTTTATTTCATGAAGGTAAGTCTATTTACACTATAACATTCAGGTTTGGATCATTCTCTCATAAGAAAATGCAAACTGCATATTAACCATTATTTTAACGCTGACAAGCAGTTTTTACATGTTTTACGACAATTAGGTGCAAATGAGTCCTTATAGGCAAAAGTGCTTTATTTCATGAGGGTGAGTCTATTTACACTATAACATTCAGGTTTGGATCATTCTCCCATAAGAAAATTCAAACTGCATATTAACCATTATTTTAACGCAGACAAGCAGTTTTTACAAGCTTTATGACAATTAGGTGCAAATTAGTCCTTATAGGCAAAATTGCTTTATTTAATAAGGGTAAGTCTATTTACACTATAACATTCAGGTTTGGATCATTCTCTCATAAGAAAATGCAAACTGCATATTTACTATCATTTTAACGCATACAAGCAGTTATTACATGCTTTATGACAATTAGGTGCAAATGAGTCTTTATAGGCAAAATTGCCTTATTTCATGAGGGTTAGTCTATTTACACTATAACATTCAGGTTTGGATCATTCTCTCATAAGAAAATGCAAACTGCATATTAACCATTATTTTAACGCAGACAAGCAGTTTTTACATGCTTCACGACAATTGCGTGCAAATGAGTCCTTATAGGCAAAGTTGCTTTATTTTACAAAGGTAAGTCTATTTTCACTATAACATTCAGGTTTGGATCATTCTCTCATAAGAAAATGCAAACTGCATATTATACATTATTTTAACGCATACAAGCAGTTTTTACATGCTTTATGACATTTAGGGGCAAATGAGTCCTTATAGGCAAAATTGCTTTATTTCATGAAGGTAAGTCTATTTACACTATAACATTCAGGTTTGGATCATTCTCGCATAAGAAAATGCAAACTGCATATTAACCATTATTTTAACGCTGACAAGCAGTTTTTACATGCTTTACGACAATTAGGTGCAAATGAGTCCTTATAGGCAAAAATGCTTTATTTCATGAGGGTAAGTCTATTTACACTATAACATTCAGGTTTGGATCATTCTCTCATAAGAAAATGCAAACTGCATATTTACTATCATTTTCACGCAGACAAGCAGTTTTCACATGTTTTACGACAATTAGGTGGAAATAAGTCCTAAAAGGCAAAATTGTTTTATTTCACAAAGGTAAGTCTACTTTCACTATAACATTCAGGTTTGGATCATCTTATAAGAAAATGCAAACTGCATATTAACCATTATTTTAACGCAGAGAAGCAGTTTTTACATTCTTCACGACAATTGCGTGCAAATGAGTCCTTATAGGCAAAATTGCTTTATTTTACAAAGGTAAGTCTATTTACACTATAACATTCAGGTTTGGATCATTCTCTCATAAGAAAATGCAAACTGCATATTAACCATTATTTTAACGCATACAAGCAGTTTTTAAATGCTTTATGACAATTAGGGGCAAATGAGTCCTTATAGGCAAAAATGCTTTATTTCATGAAGGTAAGTCTATTTACACTATAACATTCAGGTTTGGATCTTTCTCTCATAAGAAAATGCAAACTGCATATTTACTATCATTTTCACGCAGACAAGCAGTTTTTACATGCTTCACGACAATTGCGTGCAAATGAGTCCTTTTAGGCAAAATTGCTTTATTTTACAAAGGTAAGTCTATTTACACTATAACATTCAGGTTTGGATCATTCTCTCATAAGAAAATGCAAACTGCATATTAACCATTAATTTAACGCATACAAGCAGTTTTTACATGCTTTATGACAATTAGGGGCAAATGAGTCTATATAGGCAAAATTGCTTTATTTTACAAAGGTAAGTTTTTTTAAACTATAATATTAAGGTTTAGATCATTCTCTCATAAGAAAATGCAAACTGCATATTAACTATTATTTTAACGCATACAAGCAGTTTTTACAAGCTTTATGACAATTAGGTGCAAATGAGTCTTTATAGGCAAAATTGCTTTATTTCATGAGGGTAAGTCTAATTGCACTATAACACTCAGGTTTGGATCATTCTCTCATACGAAAATGCAAACTGCATATTAACCATTATTTTAACGCAGACAAGCAGTTTTTACATGCTTCACGACAATTGCGTGCAAATGAGTCCTTATAGGCAAAATTGCGTTATTTTACAAAGGTAAGTCTATTTTCACTATAACATTCAGGTTTGGATCATTCTCTCATAAGAAAATGCAAACTGCGTATTAACCATTATTTTAACGCATACAAGCAGTTTTTACATGCTTTATGACAATTAGGGGCAAATGAGTCCTTATAGGCAAAATTGCTTTATTTCATTAAGGTAAGTCTATTTACACTATAAAATTCAGGTTTGGATCATTCTCTCATAAGAAAATGCAAACTGCAAATTTACTATCATTTTCACGCATACAAGCAGTTTTTACAAGCTTTATGACAATTAGGTGCAAATGAGTCTTTATAGGCAAAATTGCTTTATTTCATGAGGGTAAGTCTAATTGCACTATAACACTCAGGTTTGGATCATTCTCTCATAAGAAAATGCAAACTGCATATTAACCATTATTTTAACGCAGACAAGCAGTTTTTACATGCTTCACGACAATTGCGTGCAAATGAGTCCTTATAGGCAAAATTGCGTTATTTTACAAAGGTAAGTCTATTTACACTATAACATTCAGGTTTGGATCATTCTCTCATAAGAAAATGCAAACTGCATATTAACTATTATTTTAACGCATACAAGCAGTTTTTACAAGCTTTATGACAATTAGGTGCAAATGAGTCTTTATAGGCAAAATTGCTTTATTTCATGAGGGTAAGTCTAATTGCACTATAACACTCAGGTTTGGATCATTCTCTCATAAGAAAATGCAAACTGCATATTAACCATTATTTTAACGCAGACAAGCAGTTTTTACATGCTTCACGACAATTGCGTGCAAATGAGTCCTTATAGGCAAAATTGCGTTATTTTACAAAGGTAAGTCTATTTTCACTATAACATTCAGGTTTGGATCATTCTCTCATAAGAAAATGCAAACTGCGTATTAACCATTATTTTAACGCATACAAGCAGTTTTTACATGCTTTATGACAATTAGGGGCAAATGAGTCCTTATAGGCAAAATTGCTTTATTTCATTAAGGTAAGTCTATTTACACTATAAAATTCAGGTTTGGATCATTCTCTCATAAGAAAATGCAAACTGCATATTTACTATCATTTTCACGCAGACAAGCAGTTTTCACATGATTTACGACAATTAGGTGGAAATAAGTCCTTAAAGGCAAAATTGTTTTATTTCACAAAGGTAAGTCTACTTTCACTATAACATTCAGGTTTGGATCATTCTCTCATAAGAAAATGCAAACTGCATATTAACCATTATTTTAACGCAGACAAGCAGTTTTTACATGCTTTATGACAATTAGGGGCAAATGAGTCTTTATAGGCAAAATTGCTTTATTTCATGAAGGAAAGTCTATTTACACTATAACATTCAGGTTTGGATCTTTCTCTCATAAGAAAATGCAAACTGCATATTAACCATTATTTAAACGCAGACAAGCAGTTTTTACATGCTTTACGACAATTAGGTGCAAATAAGTCTTTATAGGCAAAATTGCTTTATTTCATGAAGGTAAGTCTATTTACTCTATAACATTCAGGTTTGGATCATTCTCTCATAAGAAAATGCAAAATGCATATGTACTATCATTTTCACGCATACAAGCAGTTTTTACATGCTTCACGACAATTGCGTGCAAATGAGTCCTTATATACAAAATTGCTTTATTTTACAAAGGTAAGAATATTTTCACTATAACATTCAGGTTTGGATCATTCTCTCATAAGAAAATGCAAACTGCATATTAACAATTATTTTAACGCATACAAGCAGTTTTTACATGCTTTATGACAATTAGGGGCAATTGAGTCCTTATAGGCAAAATTGCTTTATTTCATAAAGGTAAGTCTATTAACACTATAACATTCAGGTTTGGATCATTCTCTCATAAGAAAATGCAAACTGCATATTAACCATTATTTTAACGCTGACAAGCAGTTTTTACATGTTTTACGACAATTAGGTGCAAATGAGTCCTTATAGGCAAAAGTGCTTTATTTCATGAGGGTAAGTCTATTTACATTATAACATTCAGGTTTGGATCATTCTCTCATAAGAAAATGCAAACTGCATATTAACCATTATTTTAACGCAGACAAGCAGTTTTTACAAGCTTTATGACAATTAGGTGCAAATTAGTCCTTATAGGCAAAATTGCTTTATTTAATAAGGGTAAGTCTATTTACACTATAACATTCAGGTTTGGATCATTCTCTCATAAGAAAATGCATACTGCATATTTACTATCATTTTAACGCATACAAGCAGTTATTACATGCTTTATGACAATTAGGTGCAAATGAGTCTTTATAGGCAAAATTGCCTTATTTCATGAGGGTTAGTCTATTTACACTATAACATTCAGGTTTGGATCATTCTCTCATAAGAAAATGCAAACTGCATATTAACCATTATTTTAACGCAGACAAGCAGTTTTTACATGCTTCACGACAATTGCGTGCAAATGAGTCCTTATAGGCAAAGTTGCTTTATTTTACAAAGGTAAGTCTATTTTCACTATAACATTCAGGTTTGGATCATTCTCTCATAAGAAAATGCAAACTGCATATTATACATTATTATAACGCATACAAGCAGTTTTTACATGCTTTATGACATTTAGGGGCAAATGAGTCCTTATAGGCAAAATTGCTTTATTTCATGAAGGTAAGTCTATTTACACTATAACATTCAGGTTTGGATCATTCTCTCATAAGAAAATGTAAACTGCATATTAACCATTATTTTAACGCAGACAAGCAGTTTTTACATGCTTCACGACAATTGCGTGCAAATGAGTCCTTTTAGGCAAAATTGCGTTATTTTACAAAGGTAAGTCTATTTTCACTATAACATTCAGGTTTGGATCGTTCTCTCATAAGAAAATGCAAACTGCATATTAACCATTATTTTAACGCATACAAGCAGTTTTTACATGCTTTATGACAATTAGGGGCAAATGAGTCCTTATAAGCAAAATTGCTTTATTTCATTAAGGTAAGTCTATTTAGACTATAACATTCAGGTTTGGATCATTCTCTCATAAGAAAATGCAAACAGCATATTAACCATTATTTTAACGCTGACAAGCAGTTTTTACATGCTTTACGACAATTAGGTGCAAATGAGTCCTTATAGGCAAAAGTGCTTTATTTCATGAGGGTAAGTCTATTTACACTATAACATTCAGGTTTGGATCATTCTCTAATAAGAAATTGTAAATTGCATATTTACTATCATTTTCACGCAGACAAGCAGTTTTCACATGTTTTACGACAATTAGGTGGAAATAAGTCCTTAAAGGCAAAATTGTTTTATTTCACAAAGGTAAGTCTACTTTCACTATAACATTCAGGTTTGGATCATCTCATAAGAAAATGCAAACTGCATATTAACCATTATTTTAACGCAGACAAGCAGTTTTTACATGCTTCACGACAATTGCGTGCAAATGAGTCCTTATAGGCAAAATTGCTTTATATTACAAAGGTAAGTCTATTTACACTATAACGTTCAGGTTTGGATCATTCTCTCATAAGAAAATGCAAACTGCATATTAACCATTATTTTAACGCATACAAGCTGTTTTTAAATGCTTTATGACAATTAGGTGCAAATGAGTCCTTATAGGCAAAATTGCTTTATTTCATGAAGGTAAGTCTATTTAAACTATAACATTCAGGTTTGGATCGTTCTCTCATAAGAAAATGCAAACTGCATATTAACCATTATTTAAACGCAGACAAGCAGTTTTTACATGCTTTATGACAATTAGGGGCAAATGAGTCTTTATAGGCAAAATTGCTTTATTTCATGAAGGAAAGTCTATTTACACTATAACATTCAGGTTTGGATCTTTCTCTCATAAGAAAATGCAAACTGCATATTAACCATTATTTAAACGCAGACAAGCAGTTTTTACATGCTTTACGACAATTAGGTGCAAATAAGTTTTTATAGGCAAAATTGCTTTATTTCATGAAGGTAAGTCTATTTACTCTATAACATTCAGGTTTGGATCATTCTCTCATAAGAAAATGCAAAATGCATATTTACTATCATTTTCACGCATACAAGCAGTTTTTACATGCTTCACGACAATTGCGTGCAAATGAGTCCTTATAAACAAAATTGCTTTATTTTACAAAGGTAAGAATATTTTCACTATAACATTCAGGTTTGGATCATTCTCTCATAAGAAAATACAAATTGCATATTAACAATTATTTTAACGCATACAAGCAGTTTTTACATGCTTTATGACAATTAGGGGCAATTGAGTCCTTATAGGCAAAATTGCTTTATTTCATAAAGGTAAGTCTATTTACACTATAACATTCAGGTTTGGATCATTCTCTCATAAGAAAATGCAAACTGCATATTAACCATTATTTTAACGCTGACAAGCAGTTTTTACATGTTTTACGACAATTAGGTGCAAATGAGTCCTTATAGGCAAAAGTGCTTTATTTCATGAGGGTAAGTCTATTTACACTATAACATTCAGGTTTGGATCATTCTCTCATAAAAAAATGCCAACTGCATATTAACCATTATTTTAACGCAGACAAGCAGTTTTTACAAGCTTTATGACAATTAGGTGCAAATTAGTCCTTATAGGTAAAATTGCTTTATTTAATAAGGGTAAGTCTATTTACACTATAACATTAGGGTTTGGATCATTCTCTCATAAGAAAATGCAAACTGCATATTTACTATCATTTTAACGCATACAAGCAGTTATTACATGCTTTATGACAATTAGGTGCAAATGAGTCTTTATAGGCAAAATTGCCTTATTTCATAAGGGTTAGTCTATTTACACTATAACATTCAGGTTTGGATCATTCTCTCATAAGAAAATGCAAACTGCATATTAACCATTATTTTAACGCAGACAAGCAGTTTTTACATGCTTCACGACAATTGCGTGCAAATGAGTCCTTATAGGCAAAGTTGCTTTATTTTACAAAGGTAAGTCTATTTTCACTATAACATTCAGGTTTGGATCATTCTCTCATAAGAAAATGCAAACTGCATATTATACATTATTATAACGCATACAAGCAGTTTTTACATGCTTTATGACATTTAGGGGCAAATGAGTCCTTATAGGCAAAATTGCTTTATTTCATGAAGGTAAGTCTATTTACACTATAACATTCAGGTTTGGATCATTCTCTCATAAGAAAATGTAAACTGCATATTAACCATTATTTTAACGCAGACAAGCAGTTTTTACATGCTTCACGACAATTGCGTGCAAATGAGTCCTTATAGGCAAAATTAAGTTATTTTACAAAGGTAAGTCTATTTTCACTATAACATTCAGGTTTGGATCATTCTCTCATAAGAAAATGCAAACTGCGTATTAACCATTATTTTAACGCATACAAGCAGTTTTTACATGCTTTATGACAATTAGGGGCAAATGAGTCCTTATAGGCAAAATTGCTTTATTTCATTATGGTAAGTCTATTTACACTATAAAATTCAAGTTTGGATCATTCTCTCATAAGAAAATGCAAACTGCATATTAACCATTATTTTAACGCTGACAAGCAGTTTTTACATGCTTTACGACAATTAGGTTCAAATGAGTCCTTATACGCAAAAGTGCTTTATTTCATAAGGGTAAGTCTATTTACACTATATCATTCAGGTTTGGATCATTCTCTCATAAGAAAATGCAAACTGCATATTTACTATCATTTTCACGCAGACAAGCAGTTTTCACATGTTTTACGACAATTAGGTGGAAATAAGTCCTTAAAGGCAAAATTGTTTTATTTCACAAAGGTAAGTCTATTTACACTATAACATTCAGGTTTGGATCATTCTCTCATAAGAAAATGCAAACTGCATATTAACCATTATTTTAACGCTGACAAGCAGTTTTTACATGCTTTACGACAATTAGGTGCAAATGAGTCCTTATAGGCAAAAGTGCTTTATTTCATGAGGGTAAGTCTATTTACACTATAAAATTCAGGTTTAGATCATTCTCTTATAAGAAAATGCAAACTGCATATTTACTATCATTTTCACGCAGACAAGCAGTTTTCACATGTTTAATGACAATTAGGTTGAAATAATTCCTTAAAGGCAAAATTGTTTTATTTCACAAAGGTAAGTCTACTTTCACTATAACATTCAGGTTTGGATCATTCTCTCATAAGAAAATGCAAAATGCATATTTACTATCATTTTCACGCAGACAAGCAGTTTTTACATGCTTCACGACAATTGCGTGCAAAAGAGTCCTTATAAACAAAATTGCTTTATTTTACAAAGGTAAGAATATTTTCACTATAACATTCAGGTTTGGATCATTCTCTCATAAGAAAAAGCAAACTGCATATTAACAATTATTTTAACGCATACAAGCAGTTTTTACATGCTTTACGACAATTAGGTGGAAATAAGTCCTTAAAGGCAAAATTGTTTTATTTCACAAAGGTAAGTCTACTTTCACTATAACATTCAGGTTTGGATCATTCTCTCATAAGAAAATGCAAACTGAATATTAACCATTATTTTAACGCTGACAAGCAGTTTTTACATGCTTTACGACAATTAGGTGCAAATGAGTCCTTATAGGCAAAAGTGCTTTTATTCATGAGGGTAAGTCTATTTACACTATAAAATTCAGGTTTAGATCATTCTCTCATAAGAAAATGCAAACTGCATATTTACTATCATTTTCACGCAGACAAGCAGTTTTCACATGTTTAATGACAATTAGGTTGAAATAAGTCCTTAAAGGCAAAATTGTTTTATTTCACAAAGGTAAGTCTACTTTCACTATAACATTCAGGTTTGGATCTTTATCTCATAAGAAAATGCAAACTGCATATTAACCATTATTTAAAGGCAGACAAGCAGTTTTTACATGCTTTACGACAATTAGGTGCAAATGAGTCTTTATAGGCAAAATTGCTTTATTTCATGAGGGTAAGTCTATTTACACTATAACATTCAGGTTTAGATCATTCTCTCCTAAGAAAATGCAAACTGCATATTTACTATCATTTTCACGCAGACAAGCAGTTTTTACATGCTTTACGACAATTAAGTACAAATGAGTCCTTATAAGCGAAATTGCTTTATTTCATGAGGGTAAGTCTATTTACACTATAACATTCAGGTTTGGATCATTCTCTCATAAGAAAATGCAAACTGCATATTAACTATTATTTTAACGCATACAAGCAGTTTTAACATGCTTTATGACAATTAGGTGCAGATGAGTCCTTATAGGCAAAATTGCTTTATTTCATGAGGGTTAGTCTATTTACACTATAACATTTAGGTTTGGATCATTCTCTCATAAGAAAATGCAAACTGCATATTTACTATCATTTTAACGCATACAAGCAGTTTTTACATGCTTTATGACGATTAGGTGTAAATGTGTCCTTATAGGCAAAATTGCTTTATTTTACAAAGGTAAGTCTATTTACACTATAACATTCAGGTTTGGATCATTCTCTCATAAGAAAATGCAAACTGCATATTAACCATTATTTTAACGCATACAAGCAGTTTTTACATGCTTTATGTCAATTAGGTGCAAATGAGTCCTTATAGGCAAAATTGCTTTATTTCATGAGGGTAAGTCTATTTCACTATACATTCAGGTTTGGATCATTCTCTCATAAGAAAATGCAAACTGCATATTAACCAATATTTTAACGCATACAAGCAGTTTTTACATGCTTTATGACAATTAGGGGCAAATGGGTCCTTATAGGCAAAATTACTTTATTTCATGAAGGTTAGTCTATTTACACTCTAACATTCAGGTTTGGATTATTCTCTCATAAGAAATTGCTAACTGCATATTAACCATTATTTTAACGCAGACAAGCAGTTTTTACATGCTTTACGACAATTAGGTGCAAATTAGTCCTTATAGGCAAAATTGCTTTATTTCACAAAGGTTAGTTTACTTACACTATAACATTCAGGTTTGGATCATTCTCTCACAAGAAAATGCAAACTGCATATTAACTATTACTTTAACGCATACAAGCAGTTTTTACATGCTTTATGAGTTATGACAATTAGGTGCAAATGAGTCCTTATAGGCAAAATTGCTTTATTTCATGAGGGTAAGTCTATTTACACTATTCATTCAGGTTTGGATCATTCTCTCATAAGAAAATGCAAACTGAATATTGACTATCATTTTCACGCAGACAAGCAGTTTTTACATGGTTTACGAGAATTAGGTGCAAATAAGTCCTTAAAAGCAAAATTGTTTTATTTCACAAAGGTAAGTCTACTTTCACTATAACATTCAGTTTTGAATCATTCTCTCATAAGAAAATGCAAACTGCATATTAACCATTATTTTAACGCAGACAAGCAGTTTTTACATGCTTCACGACAATTGCGTGCAAATGAGTCCTTATAGGCAAAATTGCTTTATTTTATGAGGGTAAGTCTATTTGCACTATAACATTCAGGTTTGGATCATTCTCTCATAAGAAAATGCAAACTGCGTATTAACCATTATTTTAACGCATACAAGCAGTTTTTACATGTTTTTAGACAATTAGGGGCAAATGAGTCCTTATAGGCAAAATTGCTTTATTTCATTAAGGTAAGTCTATTTACACTATAACATTCAGGTTTGGATCATTCTCTCATAAGAAAATGCAAACTGCATATTTATTATCATTTTCACACAGACAAGCAGTTTTCACATGTTTTACGACAATTAGGTGGTAATAAGTCCTTAAAGGCAAAATTGTTTTATTTCACAAAGGTAAGTCTATTTACACTATAACATTCAGGTTTGGATCATTCTCTCATAAGAAAATGCAAACTGCATATTAACCATTATTTTAACGCATACAAGCAGTTTTTACATGCTTTATGACAATTAGGGGCAAATGAGTCCTTATAGGCAAAATTGCTTTATTTCATTAAGTTTAGTCTATTTAGACTATAACATTCAAGTTTGGATCATTCTCTCATAAGAAAATGCAAACTGCATATTAACCATTATTTTAACGCTGACATGCAGTTTTTACATGCTTTACGACAATTAGGTGCAAATGAGTCTTTATAGGCAAAAGTGCTTTATTTCATGAGGGTTAGTCTATTTACACTATAACATTCAGGTTTGGATCATTCTCTCATAAGAAAATGCAAACTGCATATTTACTATCATTTTCACGCAGACAAGCAGTTTTCACATGTTTTACGACAATTAGGTGGAAATAAGTCCTTAAAGGCAAAATTGTTTTATTTCACAAAGGAAAGTCTACTTTCACTATAACATTCAGGTTTGGATCATTCTCTCATAAGAAAATGCAAACTGCATATTAACCATTATTTTAACGCAGACAAGCAGTTTTTACATGCTTCACGAAAATTGCGTGCAAATGAGTCCTTATAGGCAAAATTGCTTTATTTTACAAAGGTAAGTCTATTTACACTATAACATTCAGGTTTGGATCATTCTCTCATAAGAAAATGCAAACTGCATATTAACCATTATTTTAACGCATACAAGCAGTTTCTAAATACTTTATGACAATTAGGGGCAAATGAGTCCTTATAGGAAAAATTGCTTTATTTCATGAAGGTAAGTCTATTTACATTATAACATTCAGGTTTGGATCTTTCTCTCATAAGAAAATGCAAACTGCATATTAACCATTATTTAAACGCAGACAAGCAGTTTTTACATGCCTTACGACAATTAGGTGCAAATGAGTCTTTATAGGCAAAATTGCTTTATTTTATGAAGGTAAGTCTATTTACACTCTAACATTTAGGTTTGGATCATTCTCTCATAAGAAAATGCAAACTGCATATTTACTATCATTTTCACGCAGACAAGCAGTTTTTACATGCTTCACGACAATTGCGTGCAAATGAGTCCTTATAGGCAAAATTGCTTTATTTTACAAAGGTAAGTCTATTTACACTATAACATTCAGGTTTGGATCATTCTCTCATAAGAAAATGCAAACTGCATATTAACCATTATTTTAGTGCATACAAGCAGTTTTTACATGCTTTATGACAATTAGGGGCAAATGAGTCCTTATAGGCAAAATTGCTTTATTTCATAAGGGTAAGTCTATTTACACTATAACATTCAGGTTTGGATTATTCTCTCATAAGAAAATGCAAACTGCATATTTAAAATCATTTTAACGCATACAAGCAGTTTTTACATGCTTTATGACAATTAGGGGCAAATGAGTCCTTATAGGCAAAATTGCTTTATTTCATTAAGGTAAGTCTATTTACACTATAACATTCAGGTTTGGATCATTCTCTCATAAGAAAATGCAAACTGCATATTTACTATCATTTTAACGCATACAAGCAGTTTTTACATGCTTTATGACAATTAGGTGCAAATGAGTCTTTATAGGCAAAATTGCTTTATTTCATGAGGGTAAGTCTATTTGCACTATAACATTCAGGTTTGGATCATTCTCTCATAAGAAAATGCAAACTGCGTATTAACCATTATTTTAACGCATACAAGCAGTTTTTACATGCTTTATGACAATTAGGGGCAAATGAGTCCTTATAGGCAAAATTGCTTTATTTCATTAAGGTAAGTCTATTTACACTATAACATTCAGGTTTGGATCATTCTCTCATAAGAAAATGCAAACTGCATATTTACTATCATTTTCACACAGACAAGCAGTTTTCACATGTTTTACGACAATTAGGTGGTAATAAGTCCTTAAAGGCAAAATTGTTTTATTTCACAAAGGTAAGTCTATTTACACTATAACATTCAGGTTTGGATCATTCTCTCATAAGAAAATGCAAACTGCATATTAACCATTATTTTAACGCTGACAAGCAGTTTTTACATGCTTTACGACAAATAGGTGCAAATGAGTCCTTATAGGCAAAATTGCTTTATATTACAAAGGTAAGTTTACTTAAACTATAACATTCAGGTTTGGATCATTCTCTCATAAGAAAATGCAAACTGCATATTAACCATTATTTTAAAGCATACAAGCAGTTTTTACATGCTTTATGACAATTAGGGGCAATTGAGTCCTTATAAGCAAAATTGTTTTATTTCATAAAGGTAAGTCTATTTACACTATAACATTCAGGTTTGGATCATTCTCTCATAAGAAAATGCAAACTGCATATTAACCATTATTTTAACGCTGACAAGCAGTTTTTACATGCTTTACGACAATACGGTGCAAATGAGTCCTTATAGGCAAAAGTGCTTTATTTCATGAGGGTAAGTCTATTTACACTATAACATTCAGGTTTGGATCATTCTCTCATAAGAAAATGCAAACTGCATATTAACCATTATTTTAACGCAGACAAGCAGTTTTTAAATGCTTCACGACAATTGCGTGCAAATGAGTCCTTATAGGCAAAATTGCTTTATTTTACAAAGGTAAGTCTATTTACACTATAACATTCAGGTTTGGATCATTCTCTCATAAGAAAATGCAAACTGCATATTGACCATTATTTTAACGCATACAAGCAGTTTTTACATGCTTTATGACAATTAGGGGCAAATGAATCCTTATAGGCAAAATTGCTTTATTTCATGAAAGGTAAGTCTATTTACACTATAACATTCAGGTTTGGATCTTTATTTCATAAGAAAATGCAAACTGCATATTAACCATTATTTAAACGCAGACAAGCAGTTTTTACATGCTTTACGACAATTAGGTGCAAATAAGTCTTTATAGGCAAAATTGCTTTATTTCATGAGGGTAAGTCTATTTACACTATAACATTGAGGTTTAGATCATTCTCTCATAAGAAAATGAAAACTGCATATTTACTATCATTTTCACGCAGACAAGCAGTTTTTACATGCTTTACGACAATTAGGTGCAAATGAGTCCTTATAGGCGAAATTGCTTTATTTCATGAGGGTAAGTCTATTTACAATATAACATTCAGGTTTAGATCATTCTCTCATAAGAAAATGCAAACTGCATATTGACCATTATTTTAACGCATACAAGCAGTTTTTACATGCTTTATGACAATTAGTGGCAAATGAGTCCTTATAGGCAAAATTGCTTTATTTCATGAAAGGTTAGTCTATTTACACTATAACATTCAGGTTTGGATCATTCTCTCATAAGAAAATGCAAACTGCATATTTACTATCATTTTCACGCAGACAAGCAGTTTTCACATGTTTTACGACAATTAGGTGGAAATAAGTCCTTAAAGGCAAAATTGTTATATTTCACAAAGGTAAGTCTACTTTCACTATAACATTCAGGTTTGGATCATCCTCTCATAAGAAAATGTAAACTGCATATTAACCATTATTTTAACGCAGACAAGCAGTTTTTACATGCTTCACGACAATTGCGTGCAAATGAGTCCTTATAGACAAAATTGTGTTATTTTACAAAGGTAAGTCTATTTTCACTATAACATTCAGGTTTGGATCGTTCTCTCATAAGAAAATGCAAACTGCATATTAACCATTATTTTAACGCATACAAACAGTTTTTACATGCTTTATGACAATTAGGGGCAAATGAGTCCTTATAGGCAAAATTGCTTTATTTCATTAAGTTTAGTCTATTTAGACTATAACATTCAGGTTTGGATCATTCTCTCATAAGAAAATGCAAACTGCATATTAACCATTATTTTAACGCAGACAAGCAGTTTTTACATGCTTCACGACAATTGCGTGCAAATGAGTCATTATAGGCAAAATTGCTTTATTTTACAAAGGTAAATCTATTTACACTATAACATTCAGGTTTGGATCAAGCTCTCATAAGAAAATGCAAACTGCATATTTACTATCATTTTCACACAGACAAGCAGTTTTTACATGCTTCACGACAATTGCGTGCAAATGAGTCCTTATAGGCAAAAGTGCTTTATTTCATGAGGGTAAGTCTATTTACACTATAACATTCAGGTTTGGATCATTCTCTCATAAGAAAATGCAAACTGCATATTAACCATTATTTTAACGCAGACAAGCAGTTTTTACAAGCTTTATGACAATTAGGTGCAAATTAGTCCTTATAGGCAAAATTGCTTTATTTAATAAGGGTAAGTCTATTTACACTATAACATTCAGGTTTGGATCATTTTCTCATAAGAAAATGCAAACTGCATATTTACTATCATTTTAACGCATACAAGCAGTTATTACATGCTTTATGACAATTAGGTGCAAATGAGTCTTTATAGGCAAAATTGCCTTATTTAATGAGGGTTAGTCTATTTACACTATAACATTCATGTTTGGATCATTCTCTCATAAGAAAATGCAAACTGCATATTAACCATTATTTTAACGCAGACAAGCAGTTTTTACATGCTTCACGACAATTGCGTGTAAATGAGTCCTTATAGGCAAAGTTGCTTTATTTTACAAAGGTAAGTCTATTTTCACTATAACATTCAGGTTTGGATCATTCTCTCATAAGAAAATGCAAACTGCATATTATACATTATTTTAACGCATACAAGCAGTTTTTACATGCTTTATGACAATTAGGGGCAAATGAGTCCTTATAGGCAAAATTGCTTTATTTCATGAAGGCAAGTCTATTTACACTATAACATTCAGGTTTGGATCATTCTCTCATAAGAAAATGTAAACTGCATATTAACCATTATTTTAACGCAGACAAGCAGTTTTTACATGCTTCACGACAATTGCGTGCAAATGAGTCCTTATAGGCAAAAGTGCTTTATTTCATGAGGGTAAGTCTATTTACACTATAACATTCAGGTTTGGATCATTCTCTCATAAGAAAATGTAAATTGCATATTAACCATTATTTTAACGCATACAAGCAGTTTTTACATGCTTTATGACAATTAGGGGCAAATGAGTCCTTATAAGCAAAATTGCTTTATTTTATTAAGGTAAGTCTATTTAGACAATAACATTCAGGTTTGGATCATTCTCTCATAAGAAAATGCAAACAGCATATTAACCATTATTTTAACGCTGACAAGCAGTTTTTACATGCTTTACGACAATTAGGTGCAAATGAGTCCTTATAGGCAAAAGTGCTTTATTTCATGAGGGTAAGTCTATTTACACTATAACATTCAGGTTTGGATCATTCTCTCATAAGAAAATGTAAATTGCATATTTACTATCATTTTCACGCAGACAAGCAGTTTTCACATGTTTTACGACAATTAGGTGGAAATAAGTCCTTAAAGGCAAAATTGTTCTATTTTACAAAGGTTAGTCTATTTTCACTATAACATTCAGGTTTAGATCGTTCTCTCATAAGAAAATGCAAACTGCATATTAACCATTATTTTAACGCATACAAGCAGTTTTTACATGCTTTATGACAATTAGGGGCAAATGAGTCCTTATAAGCAAAATTGCTTTATTTTATTAAGGTAAGTCTATTTAGACAATAACATTCAGGTTTGGATCATTCTCTCATAAGAAAATGCAAACAGCATATTAACCATTATTTTAACGCTGACAAGCAGTTTTTACATGCTTTACGACAATTAGGTGCAAATGAGTCCTTATAGGCAAAAGTGCTTTATTTCATGAGGGTAAGTCTATTTACACTATAACATTCAGGTTTGGATCATTCTCTCATAAGAAAATGTAAATTGCATATTTACTATCATTTTCACGCAGACAAGCAGTTTTCACATGTTTTACGACAATTAGGTGGAAATAAGTCCTTAAAGGCAAAATTGTTCTATTTCACAAAGGTAAGTCTACTTTCACTATAACATTCAGGTTTGGATCATCTCATAAGAAAATGCAAACTGCATATTAACCATTATTTTAACGCAGACAAGCAGTTTTTACATGCTTCACGACAATTGCGTGCAAATGAGTCCTTATAGGCAAAATTGCTTTATTTTACAAAGGTAAGTCTATTTACACTATAAAATTCAGGTTTGGATCATTCTCTCATAAGAAAATGCAAACTGCATATTAACCATTATTTTAACGCATACAAGCTGTGTTTAAATGCTTTATGACAATTAGGTGCAAATGAGTCCTTATAGGCAAAATTGCTTTATTTCATGAAGGTAAGTCTATTTACACTATAACATTCAGGTTTGGATCGTTCTCTCATAAGAAAATGCAAACTGCATATTAACCATTATTTAAACGCAGACAAGCAGTTTTTAAATGCCTTACGACAATTAGGTGCAAATGAGTCTTTATAGGCAAAATTGCTTTGTTTTACAAAGGTAAGTCTATTAACACTATAACATTCAGGTTTGGATCATTCTCTCATAAGAAAATGCAAACTGCATATTAACCATTATTTTAACACAGACAAGTAGTTTTTACATGCTTTATGACAATTAGGGGCAAATGAGTCTTTATAGACAAAATTGCTTTATTTCATGAGGGTAAGTCTATTTCACTATACATTCAGGTTTGGATCATTCTCTCATAAGAAAATGCAAACTGCATATTAACCAATATTTTAACGCATACAAGCAGTTTTTACATGCTTTATGACAATTAGGGGCAAATGGGTCCTTATAGGCAAAAATACTTTATTTCATGAAGGTTAGTCTATTTACACTATAACATTCAGGTTTGGATTATTCTCTCATAAGAAATTGCAAACTGCATATTAACCATTACTTTAACGCAGACAAGCAGTTTTTACATGCTTTACGACAATTAGGTGCAAATTAGTCCTTATAGGCAAAATTGCTTTATTTCACAAAGGTTAGTTTACTTACACTATAACATTCAGGTTTGGATCATTCTCTCACAAGAAAATGCAAACTGCATATTAACTATTATTTTAACGCATACAAGCAGTTTTTACATGCTTTATGACAATTAGGTGCAAATGAGTCCTTATAGGCAAAATTGCTTTATTTCATGAGGGTAAGTCTATTTACACTATTCATTCAGGTTTGGATCATTCTCTCATAAGAAAATGCAAACTGAATATTGACTATCATTTTCACGCAGACAAGCAGTTTTTACATGGTTTACGACAATTAGGTGCAAATAAGTCCTTAAAAGCAAAATTGTTTTATTTAACAAAGGTAAGTCTATTTTCACTATAACATTCAGTTTTGAATCATTCTCTCATAAGAAAATGCAAACTGCATATTAACCATTATTTTAACGCAGACAAGCAGTTTTTACATGCTTCACGACAATTGCGTGCAAATGAGTCCTTATAGGCAAAATTGCTTTATTTCATGAGGGTAAGTCTATTTGCACTATAACATTCAGGTTTGGATCATTCTCTCATAAGAAAATGCAAACTGCGTATTAACCATTATTTTAACGCATACAAGCAGTTTTTACATGCTTTATGACAATTAGGGGCAAATGAGTCCTTATAGGCAAAATTGCTTCATTTCATTAAGGTAAGTCTATTTACACTATAACATTCAGGTTTGGATCATTCTCTCATAAGAAAATGCAAACTGCATATTTACTATCATTTTCACACAGACAAGCAGTTTTCACATGTTTTACGACAATTAGGTGGTAATAAGTCCTTAAAGGCAAAATTGTTTTATTTCACAAAGGTAAGTCTATTTACACTATAACATTCAGGTTTGGATCATTCTCTAATAAGAAAATGCAAACTGCATATTAACCATTATTTTAACCCATACAAGCAGTTTTTACATGCTTTATGACAATTAGGGGCAAATGAGTCCTTATAGGCAAAATTGCTTTATTTCATTAAGTTTAGTCTATTTAGACTATAACATTCAGGTTTGGATCATTCTCTCATAAGAAAATGCAAACTGCATATTAACCATTATTTTAACGCTGACATGCAGTTTTTACATGCTTTACGACAATTAGGTGCAAATGAGTCCTTATAGGCAAAAGTGCTTTATTTCATGAGGGTTAGTCTATTTACACTATAACATTCAGGTTTGGATCATTCTCTCATAAGAAAATGCAAACTGCATATTTACTATCATTTTCACGCAGACAAGCAGTTTTCACATGTTTTACGACAATTAGGTGGAAATAAGTCCTTAAAGGCAAAATTGTTTTATTTCACAAAGGTAAGTCTACTTTCACTATAACATTCAGGTTTGGATCATTCTCTCATAAGAAAATGCAAACTGCATATTAAACATTATTTTAACGCAGACAAGCAGTTTTTACATGCTTCACGAAAATTGCGTGCAAATGAGTCCTTATAGGCAAAATTGCTTTATTTTACAAAGGTAAGTCTATTTACACTATACATTCAGGTTTGGATCATTCTCTCATAAGAAAATGCAAACTGCATATTAACCATTATTTAAACGCATACAAGCAGTTTCTAAATACTTTATGACAATTAGGGGCAAATGAGTCCTTATAGGCAAAATTGCTTTATTTCATGAAGGTAAGTCTATTTACATTATAACATTCAGGTTTGGATCTTTCTCTCATAAGAAAATGCAAACTGCATATTAACCATTATTTAAACGCAGACAAGCAGTTTTTACATGCCTTACGACAATTAGGTGCAAATGAGTCTTTATAGGCAAAATTGCTTTATTTTATGAAGGTAAGTCTATTTACACTCTAACATTCAGGTTTGGATCATTCTCTCATAAGAAAATGCAAACTGCATATTTACTATCATTTTCACGCAGACAAGCAGTTTTTACATGCTTCACGACAATTGCGTGCAAATGAGTCCTTATAGGCAAAATTGCTTTATTTTACAAAGGTAAGTCTATTTACACTATAACATTCAGGTTTGGATCATTCTCTCATAAGAAAATGCAAACTGCATATTAACCATTATTTTAACGCATACAAGCAGTTTTTAAATGCTTTATGACAATTAGAGGCAAATGAGTCCTTATAGGCAAAATTGCTTTATTTCATAAGGGTAAGTCTATTTACACTAAACCATTCAGGTTTGGATTATTCTCTTATAAGAAAATGCAAACTGCATATTTACTATCATTTTAACGCATACAAGCAGTTTTTACATGCTTTATGACAATTAGGGGCAAATGAGTCCTTATAGGCAAAATTGCTTTATTTCATTAAGGTAAGTCTATTTACACTATAACATTCAGGTTTGGATCATTCTCTCATAAGAAAATGCAAACTGCATATTTACTATCATTTTAACGCATACAAGCAGTTTTTACATGCTTTATGACAATTAGGTGCAAATGAGTCTTTATAGGCAAAATTGCTTTATTTCATGAGGATAAGTCTATTTGCACTATAACATTCAGGTTTGGATCATTCTCTCATAAGAAAATGCAAACTGCGTATTAACCATTATTTTAACGCATACAAGCAGTTTTTACATGCTTTATGACAATTAGGGGCAAATGAGTCCTTATAGGCAAAATTGCTTTATTTCATTAAGGTAAGTCTATTTACACTATAACATTCAGGTTTGGATCATTCTCTCATAAGAAAATGCAAACTGCATATTTACTATCATTTTCACACAGACAAGCAGTTTTCACATGTTTTACGACAATTAGGTGGTAATAAGTCCTTAAAGGGAAAATTGTTTTATTTCACAAAGGTAAGTCTATTTACACTATAACATTCAGGTTTGGATCATTCTCTCATAAGAAAATGCAAACTGCATATTAACCATTATTTTAACGCTGACAAGCAGTTTTTACATGCTTTACGACAAATAGGTGCAAATGAGTCCTTATAGGCAAAAGTGCTTTATTTCATGAGGGTAAGTCTATTTACACTATAACATTCAGGTTTGGATCATTCTCTCATAAGAAAATGCAAACTGCATATTTACTATCATTTTCACGCAGACAAGCAGTTTTCACATGTTTTTCGACAATTAGGTGGAAATAAGTCCTTAAAGGCAAAATTGTTTTATTTCACAAAGGTAAGTCTACTTTCACTATAACATTCAGGTTTGGATCATTGTCTCATAAGAAAATGCAAACTGCATATTAACCATTATTTTAACGCAACCACAAGCAGTTTTTACATGCTTCACGACAATTGCGTGCAAATGAGTCCTTATAGGCAAAAGTGCTTTATATTACAAAGGTAAGTTTACTTAAACTATAACATTCAGGTTTGGATCATTCTCTCATAAGAAAATGCAAACTGCATATTAACCATTATTTTAACGCAGACAAGCAGTTTTTACATGCTTCACGACAATTGCGTGCAAATGAGTCCTTATGGGCAAAATTGCTTTATTTTACAAAGGTAAGTCTATTTACATTATAACATTCAGGTTTGGATCATTCTCTCATAAGAAAATGCAAACTGCATATTGACCATTATTTTAACGCATACAAGCAGTTTTTACATGCTTTATGACAATTAGGGGCAAATGAGTCCTTATAGGCAAAATTGCTTTATTTCATGAAAGGTAAGTCTATTTACACTATAACATTCAGGTTTGGATCTTTATTTCATAAGAAAATGCAAACTGCATATTAACCATTATTTAAACGCAGACAAGCAGTTTTTACATGCTTTACGACAATTAGGTGCAAATAAGTCTTTATAGGCAAAATTGCTTTATTTCATGAGGGTAAGTCTATTTACACTATAACATTGAGGTTTGGATCATTCTCTCATAAGAAAATGAAAACTGCATATTTACTATCATTTTCACGCAGACAAGCAGTTTTTACATGCTTTACGACAATTAGGTGCAAATGAGTCCTTATAGGCGAAATTGCTTTATTTCATGAGGGTAAGTCTATTTACAATATAACATTCAGGTTTAGATCATTCTCTCATAAGAAAATGCAAACTGCATATTGACCATTATTTTAACGCATACAAGCAGTTTTTACATGCTTTATGACAATTAGTGGCAAATGAGTCCTTATAGGCAAAATTGCTTTATATCATGAAAGGTTAGTCTATTTACACTATAACATTCAGGTTTGGATCATTCTCTCATAAGAAAATGCAAACTGCATATTTACTATCATTTTCACGCAGACAAGCAGTTTTCACATGTTTTACGACAATTAGGTGGAAATAAGTCCTTAAAGGCAAAATTGTTATATTTCACAAAGGTAAGTCTACTTTCACTATAACATTCAGGTTTGGATCATCCTCTCATAAGAAAATGTAAACTGCATATTAACCATTATTTTAACGCAGACAAGCAGTTTTTATATGCTTCACGACAATTGCGTGCAAATGAGTCCTTATAGACAAAATTGCGTTATTTTACAAAGGTAAGTCTATTTTCACTATAACATTCAGGTTTGGATCGTTCTCTCATAAGAAAATGCAAACTGCATTATAACCATTATTTTAACGCATACAAACAGTTTTTACATGCTTTATGACAATTAGGGGCAAATGAGTCCTTATAGGCAAAATTGCTTTATTTCATTAAGTTTAGTCTATTTAGACTATAACATTCAGGTTTGGATCATTCTCCCATAAGAAAATGCAAACTGCATATTAACCATTATTTTAACGCAGACAAGCAGTTTTTACATGCTTCACGACAATTGCGTGCAAATGAGTCATTATAGGCAAAATTGCTTTATTTTACAAAGGTAAATCTATTTACACTATAACATTCAGGTTTGGATCAAGCTCTCATAAGAAAATGCAAACTGCATATTTACTATCATTTTCACGCAGACAAGCAGTTTTTACATGCTTCACGATAATTGCGTGCAAATGAGTCCTTATAGGCAAAATTGCTTTATTTTACAAAGGTAAGTCTATTTACACTATAACATTCTGGTTTGGATCATTCTCTCATAAGAAAATGCAAACTGCATATTAACCATTATTTTAACGCATACAAGCAGTTTTTACATGCTTTATGACAATTAGGGGCAAATGAGTCCTTATAGGCAAAATTGCTTTATTTTACAAAGGTTAGTTTACTTAAACTATAACATTCAGGTTTAGATCATTCTCTCATAAGAAAATGCAAACTGCATATTAACTATTATTTTAACGCATACAAGCAGTTTTTACAAGCTTTATGACAATTAGGTGCAAATGAGTCCTTATAGGCAAAATTGCTTTATTTCATAAGGGGAAGTCTATTTACACTATAACATTCAGGTTTGGATTATTCTCTCATAAGAAAATGCAAACTGCATATTTACTATCATTTTAACGCATACAAGCAGTTTTTACATGCTTTATGACAATTAGGTGCAAAAGAGTCTTTATAGGCAAAATTGCTTTATTTCATGAGGGTAAGTCTATTTGCACTATAACATTCAGGTTTGGATCATTCTCGCATAAGAAAATGCAAACTGCATATTAACCATTATTTTAACGCAGACAAGCAGTTTTTACATGCTTCACGACAATTGCGTGCAAATGAGTCCTTATAGGCAAAATTGCGTTATTTTACAAAGGTAAATCTATTTTCACTATAACATTCAGGTTTGGATCATTCTCTCATAAGAAAATGCAAACTGCGTATTAACCATTATTTTAACGCATACAAGCAGTTTTTACATGCTTTATGACAATTAGGGGCAAATGAATCCTTATAGGCAAAATTGCTTTATTTCATTAAGGTAAGTCTATTTACACTATAACATTCAGGTTTGGATCATGCTCTCATAAGAAAATGCAAACTGCATATTTACTATCATTTTCACGCAGACAAGCAGTTTTTACATGCTTCACGACAATTGCGTGCAAATGAGTCCTTATAGGCAAAATTGCTTTATTTTACAAAGGTAAGTCTATTTACACTATAACATTCAGGTTTGGATCATTCTCTCATAAGAAAATGCAAACTGCGTATTAACCATTATTTTAACGCATACAAGCAGTTTTTACATGCTTTATGACAATTAGGGGCAAATGAATCCTTATAGGCAAAATTGCTTTATTTCATTAAGGTAAGTCTATTTACACTATAACATTCAGGTTTGGATCATTCTCTCATAAGAAAATGCAAACTGCATATTTACTATCATTTTCACGCAGACAAGCAGTTTTCACATGTTTTACGACAATTAGGTGGAAATAAGTCCTTAAAGGCAAAATTGTTTTATTTCACAAAGGTAAGTCTACTTTCACTATAACATTCAGGTTTGGATCATTCTCTCATAAGAAAATGCAAACTGCATATTAACCATTATTTTAACGCAACCACAAGCAGTTTTTACATGCTTCACGACAATTGCGTGCAAATGAGTCCTTAGAGGCAAAATTGCTTTATGTTACAAAGGTAAGTTTACTTAAACTATAACATTCAGGTTTGGATCATTCTCTTATAAGAAAATGCAAACTGCATATTAACCAATATTTAAACGCAGACAAGCAGTTTTTACATGCCTTACGACAATTGGGTGCAAATGAGTCTTTATAGGCAAAATTGCTTTATTTTATGAAGGTAAGTCTATTTACACTATAACATTCAGGTTTGGATCATTCTCTCATTAGAAAATGCAAACTGCATATTAACCATTATTTAAACGCAGACAAGCAGTTTTTACATGCTATACGACAATTAGGTGCAAATAAGTCTTTATAGGCAAAATTGCTTTATTTTATGAGGGTAAGTCTCCTTACACTATAACATTCAGGTTTGGATCATGCTCTCATAAGAAAATGCAAACTGCATATTTACTATCATTTTCACGCAGACAAGCAGTTTTTACATGCTTCACGACAATTGCGTGCAAATGAGTCCTTATAGGCAAAATTGCTTTATTTTACAAAGGTAAGTCTATTTACACTATAACATTCAGGTTTGGATCATTCTCTCATAAGAAAATGCAAACTGCATATTAACCATTATTTTAACGCATACAAGCAGTTTTTACATGCTTTATGACAATTAGGGGCAAATGAGTCCTTATAGGCAAAATTGCTTTATTTCATTAAGGTAAGTCTATTTACACTATAAAATTCAGGTTTGGATCATTCTCTCATAAGAAAATGCAAACTGCAAATTTACTATCATTTTCACGCATACAAGCAGTTTTTACAAGCTTTATGACAATTAGGTGCAAATGAGTCTTTATAGGCAAAATTGCTTTATTTTATGAAGGTAAGTCTATTTACACTATAACATTCAGGTTTGGATCATTCTCTCATTAGAAAATGCAAACTGCATATTAACCATTATTTAAACGCAGACAAGCAGTTTTTACATGCTTTACGACAATTAGGTGCAAATAAGTCTTTATAGGCAAAATTGCTTTATTTTATGAGGGTAAGTCTATTTACACTATAACATTCAGGTTTGGATCATGCTCTCATAAGAAAATGCAAACTGCATATTTACTATCATTTTCACGCAGACAAGCAGTTTTTACATGCTTCACGACAATTGCGTGCAAATGAGTCCTTATAGGCAAAATTGCTTTATTTTACAAAGGTAAGTCTATTTACACTATAACATTCAGGTTTGGATCATTCTCTCATAAGAAAATGCAAACTGCATATTAACCATTATTTTAACGCATACAAGCAGTTTTTACATGCTTTATGACAATTAGGGGCAAATGAGTCCTTATAGGCAAAATTGCTTTACTTTACAAAGGTAAGTTTACTTAAACTATAACATTCAGGTTTAGATCATTCTCTCATAAGAAAATGCAAACTGCATATCAACTATTATTTTAACGCATACAAGCAGTTTTTACAAGCTTTATGACAATTAGGTGCAAAATGAGTCCTTATAGGCAAAATTGCGTTATTTTACAAAGGTAAATCTATTTTCACTATAACATTCAGGTTTGGATCATTCTCTCATAAGAAAATGCAAACTGCGTATTAACCATTATTTTAACGCATACAAGCAGATTTTACATGCTTTATGACAATTAGGGGCAAATGAGTCCTTATAGGCAAAATTGCTTTATTTCATTAAGGTAAGTCTATTTACACTAAAACATTCAGGTTTGGATCATTCTCTCATAAGAAAATGCAAACTGCATATTTACTATCATTTTCACACAGACAAGCAGTTTTCACATGTTTTACGACAATTAGGTGGTAATAAGTCCTTAAAGGCAAAATTGTTTTATTTCACAAAGGTAAGTCTATTTACACTATAACATTCAGGTTTGGATCATTCTCTCATAAGAAAATGCAAACTGCATATTAACCATTATTTTAACGCTGACAAGCAGTTTTTACATGCTTTACGACAATTAGGTGCAAATGAGTCCTTATAGGCAAAAGTGCTTTATTTCATGAGGGTAAGTCTATTTACACTATAACATTCAGGTTTGGATCATTCTCTCATAAGAAAATGCAAACTGCATATTAACCATTATTTTAACGCATCCACAAGCTGTTTTTACATGCTTCACGACAATTGCGTGCAAATGAGTCCTTATAGGCAAAATTGCTTTATTTTACAAAGGTAAGTTTACTTAAACTATAACATTCAGGTTTGGATCATTCTCTCATAAGAAAATGCAAACTGCATATTAACCATTATTTTAACGCATACAAGCAGTTTTTACATGCTTTATGACAATTAGGGGCAATTGAGTCATTATAGGCAAAATTGCTTTATTTCATAAAGGTAAGTCTATTTACACTATAACATTCAGGTTTGGATCATTCTCTCATAAGAAAATGCAAACTGCATATTAACCATTATTTTAACGCTGACAAGCAGTTTTTACATGCTTTACGACAAATAGGTGCAAATGAGTCCTTATAGGCAAAAGTGCTTTATTTCATGAGGGTAAGTCTATTTACACTTCAACATTCAGGTTTGGATCATTCTCTCATAAGAAAATGCAAACTGCATATTTACTATCATTTTCACGCAGACAAGCAGTTTTTACATGCTTTACGACAATTAGGTGCAAATGAGTCTTTATAGGCAAAATTGCTTTATTTCATGAGGGTTCAGTCTATTTACACTATAACTTTCAGGTTTGGATCATTCTCTCATAAGAAAATGCAAACTGCATATTTACTATCATTTTCACGCAGACAAGCAGTTTTTACATGCTTTACGACAATTAGGTGCAAATGAGTCCTTATAGGCGAAATTGCTTTATTTCATGAGGGTAAGTCTGTTTACAATATAACATTCAGGTTTGGATCATTCTCTCATAAGAAAATGCAAACTGCATATTAACTATTATTTTAACGCATACAAGCAGTTTTTACAAGCTTTATGACAATTAGGTGCAGATGAGTCCTTATAGGCAAAATTGCTTTATTTCATGAGGGTTAGTCTATTTACACTATAACATTTAGGTTTGGATCATTCTCTCATAGGAAAATGCAAACTGCATATTTACTATCATTTTAACGCATACAAGCAGTTTTTACATGCTTTATGACGATTAGGTGCAAATGTGTCCTTATAGGCAAAATTGCTTTATTTTACAAAGGTAAGTCTATTTGCACTATAACATTCAGGTTTTGATCATTCTCTCATAAGAAAATGCAAACTGCATATTAACCATTATTTTAACGCATACAAGCAGTTTTTACATGCTTTATGACAATTAGGTGCAAATGAGTCCTTATAGGCAAAATTGCTTTATTTCATGAGGGTAAGTCTATTTACACTATACATTCAGGTTTGGATCATTTTCTCATAAGAAAATGCAAACTGCATATTAACCATTATTTAAACGCATACAAGCAGTTTTTACATGCTTTATGACAATTAGGGGCAAATGGGTCCTTATGGGCAAAATTGCTTTATTTCATGAAGGTTAGTCTATTTACACTATAACATTCAGGTTTGGATTATTCTCTCATAAGAAATTGCAAACTGCATATTAACCATTATTTTAACGCAGACAAGCAGTTCTTACATGCTTTATGACAATTAGGTGCAAATGAGTCCTTATAGGCAAAATTGCTTTATTTCATGAGGGTAAGTCTATTTACACTATAACATTCAGGTTTGGATCATTCTCACATAAGAAAATGCAAACTGAAAATTGACTCTCATTTTCACGCAGACAAGCAGTTTTTACATGGTTTACGACAATTAGGTGCAAATAAGTCCATAAAAGCAAAATTGTTTCATTTCACAAAGGTAAGTCTACTTTCACTATAACATTCAGGTTTGGATCATTCTCTCATAAGAAAATGCAAACTGCATATTAACCATTATTTTAACGCAGACAAGCAGTTTTTACATGCTTCACGACAATTGCGTGCAAATGAGTCCTTATAGGCAAAATTGCTTTATTTCATGAAGGTAAGTCTATTTACACTATACATTCAGGTTTGGATCATTCTCTCACAAGAAAATGCAAACTGCATATTAACTATTATTTTAACGCAGACAAGCAGTTTTTACAGGCTTCACGACAATTGCGTGCAAATGAGTCCTTATAGGCAAAATTGCTTTATTTTACAAAGGTAAGTCTATTTACACTATAATATTCAGGTTTGGATCATTCTCTCATAAGAAAATGCAAACTGCATATTAACCATAATTTTAAAACATACAAGCAGTTTTTACATGCTTTATGACAATTAGGTGCAAATGAGTCCTTATAGGCAAAATTGCTTTATTTCATGAGGGTAAGTCTATTTACACTATAACATTCAGGTTTGGATCATTCTCTCATAAGAAAATGCAAACTGCAAAATAACCATTATTTTAACGCATACAAGCAGATTTTACATGCTTTATGACAATTAGGGGCAAATGGGTCCTTATAGGCAAAATTGCTTTATTTTATGAAGGTTAGTCTATTTACACTATAACATTCAGGTTTGGATCATTCTCTCATAAGAAAATGCAAACTGCATATTAACCATTATTTTAACGCATACAAGCAGTTTTTACATGCTTTATGACAATTAGGGGCAAATGAGTCCTTATAGGCAAAATTGCTTTATTTTACAAAGGTAAGTTTACTTAAACTATAACATTCAGGTTTAGATCATTCTCTCATAAGAAAATGCAAACTGCATATTAACTATTATTTTAACGCATACAAGCAGTTTTTACAAGCTTTATGACAATTAGGTGCAAATGAGTCCTTATAGGCAAAATTGCGTTATTTTACAAAGGTAAATCTATTTTCACTATAACATTCAGGTTTGGATCATTCTCTCATAAGAAAATGCAAACTGCGTATTAACCATTATTTTAACGCATACAAGCAGTTTTTACATGCTTTATGACAATTAGGGGCAAATGAGTCCTTATAGGCAAAATTGCTTTATTTCATTAAGGTAAGTCTATTTACACTATAACATTCAGGTTTGGATCATTCTCTCATAAGAAAATGCAAACTGCATATTTACTATCATTTTCACACAGACAAGCAGTTTTCACATGTTTTACGACAATTAGGTGGTAATAAGTCCTTAAAGGCAAAATTGTTTTATTTCACAAAGGTAAGTCTATTTACACTATAACATTCAGGTTTGGATCATTCTCTCATAAGAAAATGCAAACTGCATATTAACCATTATTTTAACGCTGACAAGCAGTTTTTACATGCTTTACGACAATTAGGTGCAAATGAGTCCTTATAGGCAAAAGTGCTTTATTTCATGATTGTAAGTCTATTTACACTATAACATTCAGGTTTGGATCATTCTCTCATAAGAAAATGCAAACTGCATATTTACTATCATTTTCACGCAGACAAGCAGTTTTTACATGCTTTACGACAATTAGGTGCAAATGAGTCCTTATAGGCGAAATTGCTTTATTTCATGAGGGTAAGTCTGTTTACAATATAACATTCAGGTTTGGATCATTCTCTCATAAGAAAATGCAAACTGCATATTAACTATTATTTTAACGCATACAAGCAGTTTTTACAAGCTTTATGACAATTAGGTGCAGATGAGTCCTTATAGGCAAAATTGCTTTATTTCATGAGGGTTAGTCTATTTACACTATAACATTTAGGTTTGGATCATTCTCTCATAGGAAAATGCAAACTGCATATTTACTATCATTTTAACGCATACAAGCAGTTTTTACATGCTTTATGACGATTAGGTGCAAATGTGTCCTTATAGGCAAAATTGCTTTATTTTACAAAGGTAAGTCTATTTGCACTATAACATTCAGGTTTTGATCATTCTCTCATAAGAAAATGCAAACTGCATATTAACCATTATTTTAACGCATACAAGCAGTTTTTACATGCTTTATGACAATTAGGTGCAAATGAGTCCTTATAGGCAAAATTGCTTTATTTCATGAGGGTAAGTCTATTTACACTATACATTCAGGTTTGGATCATTTTCTCATAAGAAAATGCAAACTGCATATTAACCATTATTTAAACGCATACAAGCAGTTTTTACATGCTTTATGACAATTAGGGGCAAATGGGTCCTTATGGGCAAAATTGCTTTATTTCATGAAGGTTAGTCTATTTACACTATAACATTCAGGTTTGGATTATTCTCTCATAAGAAATTGCAAACTGCATATTAACCATTATTTTAACGCAGACAAGCAGTTCTTACATGCTTTATGACAATTAGGTGCAAATGAGTCCTTATAGGCAAAATTGCTTTATTTCATGAGGGTAAGTCTATTTACACTATAACATTCAGGTTTGGATCATTCTCACATAAGAAAATGCAAACTGAAAATTGACTCTCATTTTCACGCAGACAAGCAGTTTTTACATGGTTTACGACAATTAGGTGCAAATAAGTCCATAAAAGCAAAATTGTTTCATTTCACAAAGGTAAGTCTACTTTCACTATAACATTCAGGTTTGGATCATTCTCTCATAAGAAAATGCAAACTGCATATTAACCATTATTTTAACGCAGACAAGCAGTTTTTACATGCTTCACGACAATTGCGTGCAAATGAGTCCTTATAGGCAAAATTGCTTTATTTCATGAAGGTAAGTCTATTTACACTATACATTCAGGTTTGGATCATTCTCTCACAAGAAAATGCAAACTGCATATTAACTATTATTTTAACGCAGACAAGCAGTTTTTACAGGCTTCACGACAATTGCGTGCAAATGAGTCCTTATAGGCAAAATTGCTTTATTTTACAAAGGTAAGTCTATTTACACTATAATATTCAGGTTTGGATCATTCTCTCATAAGAAAATGCAAACTGCATATTAACCATAATTTTAAAACATACAAGCAGTTTTTACATGCTTTATGACAATTAGGTGCAAATGAGTCCTTATAGGCAAAATTGCTTTATTTCATGAGGGTAAGTCTATTTACACTATAACATTCAGGTTTGGATCATTCTCTCATAAGAAAATGCAAACTGCAAAATAACCATTATTTTAACGCATACAAGCAGATTTTACATGCTTTATGACAATTAGGGGCAAATGGGTCCTTATAGGCAAAATTGCTTTATTTTATGAAGGTTAGTCTATTTACACTATAACATTCAGGTTTGGATCATTCTCTCATAAGAAAATGCAAACTGCATATTAACCATTATTTTAACGCATACAAGCAGTTTTTACATGCTTTATGACAATTAGGGGCAAATGAGTCCTTATAGGCAAAATTGCTTTATTTTACAAAGGTAAGTTTACTTAAACTATAACATTCAGGTTTAGATCATTCTCTCATAAGAAAATGCAAACTGCATATTAACTATTATTTTAACGCATACAAGCAGTTTTTACAAGCTTTATGACAATTAGGTGCAAATGAGTCCTTATAGGCAAAATTGCGTTATTTTACAAAGGTAAATCTATTTTCACTATAACATTCAGGTTTGGATCATTCTCTCATAAGAAAATGCAAACTGCGTATTAACCATTATTTTAACGCATACAAGCAGTTTTTACATGCTTTATGACAATTAGGGGCAAATGAGTCCTTATAGGCAAAATTGCTTTATTTCATTAAGGTAAGTCTATTTACACTATAACATTCAGGTTTGGATCATTCTCTCATAAGAAAATGCAAACTGCATATTTACTATCATTTTCACACAGACAAGCAGTTTTCACATGTTTTACGACAATTAGGTGGTAATAAGTCCTTAAAGGCAAAATTGTTTTATTTCACAAAGGTAAGTCTATTTACACTATAACATTCAGGTTTGGATCATTCTCTCATAAGAAAATGCAAACTGCATATTAACCATTATTTTAACGCTGACAAGCAGTTTTTACATGCTTTACGACAATTAGGTGCAAATGAGTCCTTATAGGCAAAAGTGCTTTATTTCATGATTGTAAGTCTATTTACACTATAACATTCAGGTTTGGATCATTCTCTCATAAGAAAATGCAAACTGCATATTTACTATCATTTTCACGCAGACAAGCAGTTTTTACATGCTTTACGACAATTAGGTGCAAATGAGTCTTTATAGGCAAAATTGCTTTATTTCATGAGGGTAAGTCTATTTACACTATAACATTTAGGTTTGGATCATTCTCTCATAAGAAAATGCAAACTGCATATTAACCATTATTTTAACGCAGACAAGCAGTTTTTACATGCTTCACGACAATTGCGTGCAAATAAGTCCTTATAGGCAAAATTGCTTTATTTTACAAAGGTAAGTCTATTTACACTATAACATTCAGGTTTGGATCATTCTCTCATAAGAAAATGCAAACTGCATATTAACCATTATTTTTACGCATACAAGCAGTTTTTACATGCTTTATGACAATTAGGGGCAATTGAGTCCTTATAGGCAAAATTGCTTTATTTCATAAAGGTAAGTCTATTTACACTATAACATTCAGGTTTGGATCATTCTCTCATAAGAAAATGCAAACTGCATATTAACCATTATTTTTACGCATACAAGAAGTTTTTACATGCTTTTTGACAATTAGGGGCAATTGAGTCCTTATAGGCAAAATTGCTTTATTTCATAAAGGTAAGTCTATTTACACTATAACATTCAGGTTTGGATCATTCTCTCATAAGAAAATGCAAACTGCATATTAACCATTATTTTAACGCTGACAAGCAGTTTTTACATGCTTTACGACAATTAGGTGCAAATGAGTCCTTATAGGCAAAAGTGCTTTGATTCATGAGGGTAAGTCTATTTACACTATAACATTCAGGTTTGGATCATTCTCTCATAAGAAAATGCAAACTGCATATTTACTATCATTTTTACGCAGACAAGCAGTTTTTACATGCTTTACGACAATTAGGTGCAAATGAGTCTTTATAGGCAAAATTGCTTTATTTCATGAGGGTAAGTCTATTTACACTATAACATTTAGGTTTGGATCATTCTCTCATCAGAAAATGCAAACTGCATATTTACTATCATTTTCACGCAGACAAGCAGTTTTTACATGCTTTACGACAATTAGGTGCAAATGAGGTCTTATAGGCGAAATTGCTTTATTTCATGAGGGTAAGTCTATTTACAATATAACATTCAGGTTTGGATCATTCTCTCATAAGAAAATGCAAACTGCATATTAACTATTATTTTAACGCATACAAGCAGTTTTTACAAGCTTTATGACCATTAGGTGCAGATGAGTCCTTATAGGCAAAATTGCTTTATTTCATGAGGGTTAATCTATTTACACTATAACATTTAGGTTTAGATCATTCTCTCATACGAAAATGCAAACTGCATATTAACCATTATTTAAACGCATACAAGCAGTTTTTACATGCTTTATGACAATTAGGGGCAAATGGGTCCTTATAGGCAAAATTGCTTTATTTCATGAAGGTTAGTCTATTTACACTATTACATTCAGGTTTGGATTATTCTCTCATAAGAAATTGCAAACTGCATATTAACCATTATTTTAACGCAGACAAGCAGTTTTTGCATGCTTTACGACAATTAGGTGCAAATGACTCCTTATTGGCAAAATTGCTTTATTACATGAGGGTAAGTCTATTTACCCTATAACATTCAGGTTTGGATCATTCTCACATAAAAAAATGCAAACTGAATATTGACTATCATTTTCACGCAGACAAGCAGTTTTTACATGGTTTACGACAATTAGGTGCAAATAAGTCCATAAAAGCAAAATTGTTTCATTCCACAAAGGTAAGTCTACTTTCACTATAACATTCAGGTTTGGATCATTCTCTCATAAGAAAATGCAAACTGCATATTAACCATTATTTTAACGCAGACAAGCAGTTTTTACATGCTTCACGACAATTGCGTGCAAATGAGTCCTTATAGGCAAAATTGCTTTATTTTACAAAGGTAAGTCTATTTACACTATAACATTCAGGTTTGGATCATTCTCTCATAAGAAAATGCAATCTGCATATTAACCATTATTTTAACGCATACAAGCAGTTTTTACATGCTTTATGACAATTAGGGGCAAATGAGTCCTTATAGGCAAAATTGCTTTATTTCATAAAGGTAAGTCTATTTACACTATAACATTCAGGTTTGGATCATTCTCTCATAAGAAAATGCAAACTACATATTAACCATTATTTAAACGCAGACAAGCAGTTTTTACATGCTTTACGACAATTAGGTGCAAATGAGTCTTTATAAGCAAAATTGCTTTATTTCACAAAGGTAAGTTTACTTACACTATACATTCAGGTTTGGATCATTCTCTCACAAGAAAATGCAAACTGCATATTAACTATTATTTTAACGCATACAAGCAGTTTTTACATACTTTATGACAATTAGGTGCAAATGAGTCCTTATAGGCAAAATTGCTTTATTTCATGAGGGTAAGTCTATTTACACTATAACATTCAGGTTTGGATCATTCTCTCATAAGAAAATGCAAACTGAATATTGACTATCATTTTCACGCAGACAAGCAGTTTTCACATGTTTTACGACAATTAGGTGGAAATAAGTCCTTAAAGGCAAAATTGTTTTATTTCACAAAGGTAAGTCTACTTTCACTATAACATTCAGGTTTGGATCATTTTCTCATAAGAAAATGCAAACTGCATATTAACCATTATTTTAACGCTGACAAGCAGTTTTTACATGCTTTATGACAATTTGGGGCAAATGAGTCCCTATAGGCAAAATTGCTTTATTTCATGAAGGTAAGTCTATTTACACTATAACATTTAGGTTTGGATCATTCTCTCATAAGAAAATGCAAACTGCATATTAACCATTATTTTAACGCAGACAAGCAGTTTTTACATGCTTCACGACAATTGCGTGCAAATGAGGCCTTATAGGCAAAATTGCTTTATTTTACAAAGGTAAGTCTATTTACACTATAACATTCAGGTTTGGATCATTCTCTCATAAGAAAATGCAAACTGCATAATTACCATTATTTAAACGCAGACAAGCAGTTTTTACATGCTTTACGACAATTAAGTGCAAATGAGTCTTTATAGGCAAAATTGCTTTTTTTCATGAGGGTAAGTCTATTTACACTATAACATTCAGGTTTGGATCATTCTCTCATAAGAAAATGCAAACTGCGTATTAACCATTATTTTAACGCATACAAGCAGTTTTTACATGCTTTATGACAATTAGGGGCAAATGAGTCCTTATAGGCAAAATTGCTTTATTTCATTAAGGTAAGTCTATTTACACTATAACATTCAGGTTTGGATCATTCTCTCATAAGAAAATGCAAACTGCATATTTACTATCATTTTCACACAGACAAGCAGTTTTCACATGTTTTACGACAATTAGGTGGTAATAAGTCCTTAAAGGCAAAATTGTTTTATTTCACAAAGGTAAGTCTATTTACACTATAACATTCAGGTTTGGATCATTCTCTCATAAGAAAATGCAAACTGCATATTAACCATTATTTTAACGCTGACAAACAGTTTTTACATGCTTTACGACAATTAGGTGCAAATGAGTCCTTATAGGCAAAAGTGCTTTATTTCATGATTGTAAGTCTATTTACACTATAACATTCAGGTTTGGATCATTCTCTCATAAGAAAATGCAAACTGCATATTTACTATCATTTTCACGCAGACAAGCAGTTTTTACATGCTTTACGACAATTAGGTGCAAATGAGTCTTTTTAGGCAAAATTGCTTTATTTCATGAGGGTAAGTCTATATACACTATAACATTTAGGTTTGGATCATTCTCTCATAAGAAAATGCAAACTGCATATTAACCATTATTTTAACGCAGACAAGCAGTTTTTACATGCTTCACGACAATTGCGTGCAAATAAGTCCTTATAGGCAAAATTGCTTTATTTTACAAAGGTAAGTCTATTTACACTATAACATTCAGGTTTGGATCATTCTCTCAAAAGAAAATGCAAACTGAATATTAACTATCATTTTCACGCAGACAAGCAGTTTTTACATAGTTTACGACAATTAGGTGCAAATAAGTCCATAAAGGCAAAATTGTTTCATTTCACAAAGGTAAGTCTACTTTCACTATAACATTCTAGTTTGGATCATTCTCTCATAAGAAAATGCAAACTGCATATTAACCATTATTTTAACGCAGACAAGCAGTTTTTACATGCTTCACGACAATTGCGTGCAAATGAGTCTTTATAGCCAAAATTGCTTTATTTTACAAAGGTAATTCTATTTACACTATAACATTCAGGTTTGGATCATTCTCTCATAAGAAAATGCAAACTACATATTAACCAATATTTTTACGCATACAAGCAGTTTTTACATGCTTTATGACAATTAGGGGCAAATGAGTCCTTATAGGCAAAATTGCTTTATTTCATGAGGGTTAGTCTATTTACACTATAACATTCAGGTTTGGATCTTTCTCTCATAAGAAAATGCAAACTGCATATTTACTATCATTTTAACGCATACAAGCAGTTTTTACATGCTTTATGACAATTAGGTGCAAATGAGTCTTTATAGACAAAATTGCTTTATTTCATGAGGGTAAGTCTATTTACACTATAACATTCAGGTTTGGATCATTCTCTCATAAGAAAATGCAAACTGCATATTAACTATTATTTTAACGCAGACAAGCAGTTTTTACATGCTTCACGACAATTGCGTGCAAATGAGTCCTTATAGGCAAAATTGCTTTATTTTACAAAGGTAAGTCTATTTTCACTATAACATTCAGGTTTGGATCATTCTCTCAAAAGAAAATGCAAACTGCATATTATACATTATTTTAACGTATACAAGCAGTTTTTACATGCTTTATGACAATTAGGGGCAAATGAGTCCCTATAGGCAAAATTGCTTAGTTTGATGAAGGTAAGTCTATTTACACTATAACATTCAGGTTTGGATCATTCTCTCATAAGAAAATGCAAACTGCTTATTAACCATTATTTTAACGCTGACAAGCAGTTTTTACATGCTTTATGACAATTAGGGGCAAATGAGTCCTTATAGGCAAAATTGCTTTATTTCATGAAGTAAGTCTATTTACACTATAACATTTAGGTATGGATCATTCTCTCATAAGAAAATGCAAACTGCATAATAACCATTATTTTAACGCAGACAAGCAGTTTTTACATGCTTCACGACAATTGCGTGCAAATGAGTCCTTATAGGCAAAATTGCTTTATTTTACAAAGGTAAGTCTATTTACACTATAACATTCAGGTTTGGATCATTCTCTCATAAGAAAATGCAAACTGCATATTAACCATTATTTAAACGCAGACAAGCAGTTTTTACATGCTTTACAACAATTAGGTGCAAATGAGTCTTTATAGGCAAAATTGCTTTATTTCATGAGGGTAAATCTATTTACACTATATAATTCAGGTTTGGATCATTCTCTCATAAGAAAATGCAAACTGCATATTTACTATCATTTTCACGCAGACAAGCAGTTTTTACATGCTTCACGACAATTGCGTGCAAATGAGTCCTTATAGGCAAAATTGCTTTATTTTACAAAGGTAAGTCTATTTACACTATAATATTAAGGTTTGGATCATTCTCTCATAAGAAAATGCAAACTGCATAATAACCATTATTTTAACGCAGACAAGCAGTTTTTACATGCATCACGACAATTGCGTGCAAATGAGTCCTGATAGGCAAAATTGCTTTTTTTTACAAAGGTAAGTCTATTTACACTATAACATTCAGGTTCAGATCATTCTCTCATAAGAAAATGCAAACTGCATATTGACCATTATTTTAACGCATGCAAGCAGTTTTTACATGCTTTATGACAATTAGAGGCAAATGAGTCCTTATAGGCAAAATTGCTTTATTTCATGAAAGGTAAGTCTATTTACACTATAACATTCAGGTTTGGATCTTTATCTCATAAGAAAATGCAAACTGCATATTAACCATTATTTAAACGCAGACAAGCAGTTTTTACATGCTTTACGACAATTAGGTGCAAATGAGTCCTTATAGGCAAAAGTGCTTTATTTCATGAGGGTAAGTCTATTTACACTATAACATTCAGGTTTGGATCATTCTCTCATAAGAAAATGCAAACTGCATATTTACTATAATTTTCACGCAGACAAGCAGTTTTCACATGTTTTACGACAATTAGATAGAAATAAGTCCTTAAAGGCAAAATTGCTTTATTTCACAAAGGTAAGTCTACTTTCACTATAACATTCAGGTTTGGATCATTCTCTCATAAGAAAATGCAAACTGCATATTAACCATTATTTTAACGCAGACAAGCAGTTTTTACATGCTTTACGACAATTAGGTGCAAATAAGTCTTTGTAGGCAAAATTGCTTTATTTCATGAGGGTAAGTCTATTTACACTATAACATTCAGGTTTGGATCATGCTCTCATAAGAAAATGTAAACTGCATATTTACTATCATTTTCACGCAGACAAGCAGTTTTTACATGCTTCACGACAATTGCGTGCAAATGAGTCCTTATAGGCAAAATTGCTTTATTTTACAAAGGTAAGTCTATTTACACTATAACATTCAGGTTTGGATCATTCTCTCATAAGAAAATGCAAACTGCATATTAACCATTATTTTAACGCATACAAGCAGTTTTTACATGCTTTATGACAATTAGGGGCAAATGAGTCCTTATAGGCAAAATTGCTTTATTTTACAAAGGTAAGTTTACTTAAACTATAACATTCAGGTTTAGATCATTCTCTCATAAGAAAATGCAAACTGCATATTAACTATTATTTTAACGCATACAAGCAGTTTTTACAAGCTTTATGACAATTAGGTGCAAATGAGTCCTTATAGGCAAAATTGCGTTATTTTACAAAGGTAAATCTATTTTCACTATAACATTCAGGTTTGGATCATTCTCTCATAAGAAAATGCAAACTGCGTATTAACCATTATTTTAACGCATACAAGCAGTTTTTACATGCTTTATGACAATTAGGGGCAAATGAGTCCTTATAGGCAAAATTGCTTTATTTCATTAAGGTAAGTCTATTTACACTATAACATTCAGGTTTGGATCATTCTCTCATAAGAAAATGCAAACTGCATATTTACTATCATTTTCACACAGACAAGCAGTTTTCACATGTTTTACGACAATTAGGTGGTAATAAGTCCTTAAAGGCAAAATTGTTTTATTTCACAAAGGTAAGTCTATTTACACTATAACATTCAGGTTTGGATCATTCTCTCATAAGAAAATGCAAACTGCATATTAACCATTATTTTAACGCTGACAAGCAGTTTTTACATGCTTTACGACAATTAGGTGCAAATGAGTCCTTATAGGCAAAAGTGCTTTATTTCATGATTGTAAGTCTATTTACACTATAACATTCAGGTTTGGATCATTCTCTCATAAGAAAATGCAAACTGCATATTTACTATCATTTTCACGCAGACAAGCAGTTTTTACATGCTTTACGACAATTAGGTGCAAATGAGTCTTTATAGGCAAAATTGCTTTATTTCATGAGGGTAAGTCTATTTACACTATAACATTTAGGTTTGGATCATTCTCTCATAAGAAAATGCAAACTGCATATTAACCATTATTTTAACGCAGACAAGCAGTTTTTACATGCTTCACGACAATTGCGTGCAAATAAGTCCTTATAGGCAAAATTGCTTTATTTTACAAAGGTAAGTCTATTTACACTATAACATTCAGGTTTGGATCATTCTCTCATAAGAAAATGCAAACTGCATATTAACCATTATTTTTACGCATACAAGCAGTTTTTACATGCTTTATGACAATTAGGGGCAATTGAGTCCTTATAGGCAAAATTGCTTTATTTCATAAAGGTAAGTCTATTTACACTATAACATTCAGGTTTGGATCATTCTCTCATAAGAAAATGCAAACTGCATATTAACCATTATTTTTACGCATACAAGAAGTTTTTACATGCTTTTTGACAATTAGGGGCAATTGAGTCCTTATAGGCAAAATTGCTTTATTTCATAAAGGTAAGTCTATTTACACTATAACATTCAGGTTTGGATCATTCTCTCATAAGAAAATGCAAACTGCATATTAACCATTATTTTAACGCTGACAAGCAGTTTTTACATGCTTTACGACAATTAGGTGCAAATGAGTCCTTATAGGCAAAAGTGCTTTGATTCATGAGGGTAAGTCTATTTACACTATAACATTCAGGTTTGGATCATTCTCTCATAAGAAAATGCAAACTGCATATTTACTATCATTTTTACGCAGACAAGCAGTTTTTACATGCTTTACGACAATTAGGTGCAAATGAGTCTTTATAGGCAAAATTGCTTTATTTCATGAGGGTAAGTCTATTTACACTATAACATTTAGGTTTGGATCATTCTCTCATCAGAAAATGCAAACTGCATATTTACTATCATTTTCACGCAGACAAGCAGTTTTTACATGCTTTACGACAATTAGGTGCAAATGAGGTCTTATAGGCGAAATTGCTTTATTTCATGAGGGTAAGTCTATTTACAATATAACATTCAGGTTTGGATCATTCTCTCATAAGAAAATGCAAACTGCATATTAACTATTATTTTAACGCATACAAGCAGTTTTTACAAGCTTTATGACCATTAGGTGCAGATGAGTCCTTATAGGCAAAATTGCTTTATTTCATGAGGGTTAGTCTATTTACACTATAACATTTAGGTTTAGATCATTCTCTCATACGAAAATGCAAACTGCATATTAACCATTATTTAAACGCATACAAGCAGTTTTTACATGCTTTATGACAATTAGGGGCAAATGGGTCCTTATAGGCAAAATTGCTTTATTTCATGAAGGTTAGTCTATTTACACTATTACATTCAGGTTTGGATTATTCTCTCATAAGAAATTGCAAACTGCATATTAACCATTATTTTAACGCAGACAAGCAGTTTTTGCATGCTTTACGACAATTAGGTGCAAATGACTCCTTATTGGCAAAATTGCTTTATTACATGAGGGTAAGTCTATTTACCCTATAACATTCAGGTTTGGATCATTCTCACATAAAAAAATGCAAACTGAATATTGACTATCATTTTCACGCAGACAAGCAGTTTTTACATGGTTTACGACAATTAGGTGCAAATAAGTCCATAAAAGCAAAATTGTTCATTCCACAAAGGTAAGTCTACTTTCACTATAACATTCAGGTTTGGATCATTCTCTCATAAGAAAATGCAAACTGCATATTAACCATTATTTTAACGCAGACAAGCAGTTTTTACATGCTTCACGACAATTGCGTGCAAATGAGTCCTTATAGGCAAAATTGCTTTATTTTACAAAGGTAAGTCTATTTACACTATAACATTCAGGTTTGGATCATTCTCTCATAAGAAAATGCAATCTGCATATTAACCATTATTTTAACGCATACAAGCAGTTTTTACATGCTTTATGACAATTAGGGGCAAATGAGTCCTTATAGGCAAAATTGCTTTATTTCATAAAGGTAAGTCTATTTACACTATAACATTCAGGTTTGGATCATTCTCTCATAAGAAAATGCAAACTACATATTAACCATTATTTAAACGCAGACAAGCAGTTTTTACATGCTTTACGACAATTAGGTGCAAATGAGTCTTTATAAGCAAAATTGCTTTATTTCACAAAGGTAAGTTTACTTACACTATACATTCAGGTTTGGATCATTCTCTCACAAGAAAATGCAAACTGCATATTAACTATTATTTTAACGCATACAAGCAGTTTTTACATACTTTATGACAATTAGGTGCAAATGAGTCCTTATAGGCAAAATTGCTTTATTTCATGAGGGTAAGTCTATTTACACTATAACATTCAGGTTTGGATCATTCTCTCATAAGAAAATGCAAACTGAATATTGACTATCATTTTCACGCAGACAAGCAGTTTTCACATGTTTTACGACAATTAGGTGGAAATAAGTCCTTAAAGGCAAAATTGTTTTATTTCACAAAGGTAAGTCTATTTTCACTATAACATTCAGGTTTGGATCATTTTCTCATAAGAAAATGCAAACTGCATATTAACCATTATTTTAACGCTGACAAGCAGTTTTTACATGCTTTATGACAATTTGGGGCAAATGAGTCCCTATAGGCAAAATTGCTTTATTTCATGAAGGTAAGTCTATTTACACTATAACATTTAGGTTTGGATCATTCTCTCATAAGAAAATGCAAACTGCATATTAACCATTATTTTAACGCAGACAAGCAGTTTTTACATGCTTCACGACAATTGCGTGCAAATGAGGCCTTATAGGCAAAATTGCTTTATTTTACAAAGGTAAGTCTATTTACACTATAACATTCAGGTTTGGATCATTCTCTCATAAGAAAATGCAAACTGCATAATTACCATTATTTAAACGCAGACAAGCAGTTTTTACATGCTTTACGACAATTAAGTGCAAATGAGTCTTTATAGGCAAAATTGCTTTTTTTCATGAGGGTAAGTCTATTTACACTATAACATTCAGGTTTGGATCATTCTCTCATAAGAAAATGCAAACTGCGTATTAACCATTATTTTAACGCATACAAGCAGTTTTTACATGCTTTATGACAATTAGGGGCAAATGAGTCCTTATAGGCAAAATTGCTTTATTTCATTACGGTAAGTCTATTTACACTATAACATTCAGGTTTGGATCATTCTCTCATAAGAAAATGCAAACTGCATATTTACTATCATTTTCACACAGACAAGCAGTTTTCACATGTTTTACGACAATTAGGTGGTAATAAGTCCTTAAAGGCAAAATTGTTTTATTTCACAAAGGTAAGTCTATTTACACTATAACATTCAGGTTTGGATCATTCTCTCATAAGAAAATGCAAACTGCATATTAACCATTATTTTAACGCTGACAAACAGTTTTTACATGCTTTACGACAATTAGGTGCAAATGAGTCCTTATAGGCAAAAGTGCTTTATTTCATGATTGTAAGTCTATTTACACTATAACATTCAGGTTTGGATCATTCTCTCATAAGAAAATGCAAACTGCATATTTACTATCATTTTCACGCAGACAACTAGTTTTTACATGCTTTACGACAATTAGGTGCAAATGAGTCTTTTTAGGCAAAATTGCTTTATTTCATGAGGGTAAGTCTATATACACTATAACATTTAGGTTTGGATCATTCTCTCATAAGAAAATGCAAACTGCATATTAACCATTATTTTAACGCAGACAAGCAGTTTTTACATGCTTCACGACAATTGCGTGCAAATAAGTCCTTATAGGCAAAATTGCTTTATTTTACAAAGGTAAGTCTATTTACACTATAACATTCAGGTTTGGATCATTCTCTCATAAGAAAATGCAAACTGCATATTAACCATTATTTTTACGCATACAAGCAGTTTTTACATGCTTTATGACAATTAGGGGCAATTGAGTCCTTATAGGCAAAATTGCTTTATTTCATAAAGGTAAGTCTATTTACACTATAACATTCAGGTTTGGATCATTCTCTCATAAGAAAATGCAAACTGCATATTAACCATTATTTTTACGCATACAAGCAGTTTTTACATGCTTTATGACAATTAGGGGCAATTGAGTCCTTATAGGCAAAATTGCTTTATTTCATAAAGGTAAGTCTATTTACACTATAACATTCAGGTTTGGATCATTCTCTCATAAGAAAATGCAAACTGCATATTAACCATTATTTTAACGCTGACAAGCAGTTTTTACATGCTTTACGACAATTAGGTGCAAATGAGTCCTTATAGGCAAGAGTGCTTTATTTCATGAGGGTAAGTCTATTTACACTATAACATTCAGGTTTGGATCATTCTCTCATAAGAAAATGCAAACTGCATATTTACTATCATTTTTACGCAGACAAGCAGTTTTTACATGCTTTACGACAATTAGGTGCAAATGAGTCTTTATAGGCAAAATTGCTTTATTTCATGAGGGTAAGTCTATTTACACTATAACATTTAGGTTTGGATCATTCTCTCATAAGAAAATGCGAACTGCATATTTACTATCATTTTCACGCAGACAAGCAGTTTTTACATGCTTTACGACAATTAGGTGCAAATGAGGTCTTATAGGCGAAATTGCTTTATTTCATGAGGGTAAGTCTATTTACAATATAACATTCAGGTTTGGATCATTTTCTCATAAGAAAATGCAAACTGCATATTAACTATTATTTAAACGCATACAAGCAGTTTTTACATGCTTTATGACGATTAGGGGCAAATGGGTCCTTATAGGCAAAATTGCTTTATTTCATGAAGGTTAGTCTATTTACACTATAACATTCAGGTTTGGATTATTCTCTCATAAGAAATTGCAAACTGCATATTAACCATTATTTTAACGCAGACAAGCAGTTTTTACATGCTTTATGACAATTAGGTGCAAATGAGTCCTTATAGGCAAAATTGCTTTGTTACATGAGGGTAAGTCTATTTACCCTATAACATTCAGGTTTGGATCATTCTCACATAAGAAAATGCAAACTGAATATTGACTATCATTTTCACGCAGACAAGCAGTGTTTACATGGTTTACGACAATTAGGTGCAAATAAGTCCATAAAAGCAAAATTGTTTCATTTCACAAAGGTAAGTCTACTTTCACTATAACATTCAGGTTTGGATCATTCTCTCATAAGAAAATGCAAACTGCATATTAACCATTATTTTAACGCAGACAAGCAGTTTTTACATGCTTCACGACAATTGCGTGCAAATGAGTCCTTATAGGCAAAATTGCTTTATTTTACAAAGGTAAGTCTATTAACACTATAACATTCAGGTTTGGATCATTCTCTCATAAGAAAATGCAAACTACATATTAACCATTATTTAAACGCAGACAAGCAGTTTTTACATGCTTTACGACAATTAGGTGCAAATGAGTCTTTATAAGCAAAATTGCTTTATTTCACAAAGGTAAGTTTACTTACACTATACATTCAGGTTTGGATCATTCTCTCACAAGAAAATGCAAACTGCATATTAACTATTATTTTAACGCATACAAGCAGTTTTTACATACTTTATGACAATTAGGTGCAAATGAGTCCTTATAGGCAAAATTGCTTTATTTCATGAGGGTAAGTCTATTTACACTATAACATTCAGGTTTGGATCATTCTCTCATAAGAAAATGCAAACTGAATATTGACTATCATTTTCACGCAGACAAGCAGTTTTCACATGTTTTACGACAATTAGGTGGAAATAAGTCCTTAAAGGCAAAATTGTTTTATTTCACAAAGGTAAGTCTACTTTCACTATAACATTCAGGTTTGGATCATTTTCTCATAAGAAAATGCAAACTGCATATTAACCATTATTTTAACGCTGACAAGCAGTTTTTACATGCTTTATGACAATTTGGGGCAAATGAGTCCCTATAGGCAAAATTGCTTTATTTCATGAAGGTAAGTCTATTTACACTATAACATTTAGGTTTGGATCATTCTCTCATAAGAAAATGCAAACTGCAAAATAACCATTATTTTAACGCATACAAGCAGATTTTACATGCTTTATGACATCTAGGGGCAAATGGGTCCTTATAGGCAAAATTGCTTTATTTTATGAAGGTTAGTCTATTTACACTATAACATTCAGGTTTGGATTATTCTCTCATAAGAAAATGCAAACTGCATATTAACCATTATTTTAACGCAGACAAGCAGTTTTTACATGCTTTACGACAATTAGGTGCAAATGAGTCCTTATAGGCAAAATTGCCTTATTTCATGAGGGTATGTCTATTTACACTATAATATTCAGGTTTGGATCATTCTCTCATAAGAAATTGCAAACTGCATATTAACCATAATTTTAAAACATACAAGCAGTTTTTACATGCTTTATGACAATTAGGTGCAAATGAGTCCTTATAGGCAAAATTGCTTTATTTCATGAGGGTAAGTCTATTTACACTATAACATTCAGGTTTGGATCATTCTCTCATAAGAAAATGCAAACTGCAAAATAACCATTATTTTAACGTATACAAGCAGTTTTTACATGCTTTATGACAATTAGGGGCAAATGAGTCTATATAGGCAAAATTGCTTTATTTTACAAAGGTAAGTTTACTTAAACTATAACATTCAGGTTTAGATCATTCTCTCATAAGAAAATGCAAACTGCATATTAACTATTATTTTAACGCATACAAGCAGTTTTTACAAGCTTTATGACAATTAGGTGCAAATGAGTCCTTATAGGCAAAATTGCTTTATTTTACAAAGGTAAGTCTATTTACACTATAACAATCAGGTTTGGATCATTATCTCATAAGAAAATGCAATCAGCATATTAACCATTATTTTAACGCATACAAGCAGTTTTTACATGCTTTATACAATTAGGGGCAAATGAGTCCTTATAAGCAAAATTGCTTTATTTCATGAAGGTAAGTCTATTTACACTATAACATTCAGGTTTAAATCATTCTCTCATAAGAAAATGCAAACTACATATTAACCATTATTTAAACGCAGACAAGCAGTTTTTACATGCTTTACGACAATTAGGTGCAAATGAGTCTTTATAAGCAAAATTGCTTTATTTCACAAAGGTAAGTTTACTTACACTATAACATTCAGGTTTAGATCATTCTCTCATAAGAAAATGCAAACTGCATATTAACTATTATTTTAACGCATACAAGCAGTTTTTACAAGCTTTATGACAATTAGGTGCAAATGAGTCCTTATAGGCAAAATTGCTTTATTTCATAAGGGTAAGTCTATTTACATTATAACATTCAGGTTTGGAACATTCTCTCATAAGAAAATGCAAACTGCATATTTACTATCATTTTAACGCATACAAGCAGTTTTTACATGCTTTATGACAATTAGGTGCAAATGAGTCTTTATAGGCAAAATTGCTTTATTTTACAAAGGTAAGTCTATTATCACTATAACATTCAGGTTTGGATCATTCTCTCATAAGAAAATGCAAACTGCATATTATACATTATTTTAACGCATACAAGCAGTTTTTACATGCTTTATGACCATTAGGGGCAAATAAGTCCTTATAGGCAAAATTGCTTTATTTCATGAAGGTAAGTCTATTTACACTATAACATTTAGGTTTGGATCATTCTCTCATAAGAAAATGCAAACAGCATATTAACCATTAATTTAACGCAGACAAGCAGTTTTTACATGCTTCACGACAATTGCGTGCAAATGAGTCCTTATAGGCAAAATTGCTTTATTTTACAAAGGTAAGTCTATTTACACTATAACATTCAGGTTTGGATCATTCTCTTATAAGAAAATGCAAACTGCATATTAACCATTATTTAAACGCAGACAAGCAGTTTTTACATGCTTTACGACAATTAGGTGCAAATGAGTCTTTATAGGCAAAATTGCCTTATTTCATGAGGGTAAGTCTATTTACACTATAACATTCAGGTTTGGATCATTCTCTCATAAAAAAATGCAAACTGCATATTTACCATCATTTTCACGCAGACAAGCAGTTTTTACATGCTACACGACAATTGCGTGCAAATGAGTCCTTATAGGCAAAATTGCTTTATTTTACAAAGGTAAGTCTATTTACACTATAACATTCAGGTTTGGATCATTCTCTCATAAGAAAATGCAAACTGCATATTAACCATTATTTTAAAGCATACAAGCAGTTTTTACATGCTTTATGACAATTAGGGGCAAATGAGTCTATATAGGCAAAATTGCTTTATTTTACAAAGGTAAGTTTACTTAAACTATAACATTCAGGTTTAGATCATTCTCTCATAAGAAAATTCAAACTGCATATTAACTTTTATTTTAACGCATACAAGCAGTTTTTACAAGCTTTATGACAATTAGGTGCAAATGAGTCCTTATAGGCAAAATTGCTTTATTTCATGAAGGTTAGTCTATTTACACTATAACATTCAGGTTTGGATTATTCTCTCATAAGAAATTGCAAACTGCATAATGACCATTATTTTAACGCAGACAAGCAGTTTTTACATGCTTTACGACAATTAGGTGCAAATGACTCCTTATAGGCAAAATTGCTTTATTTCATGAGAATAAGTCTATTTACACTATTACATTCAGGTTTGGATCATTCTCACATAAGAAAATGCAAACTGAATATTGACTATCATTTTCACGCAGACAAGCAGTTTTTACATGGTTTACGACAATTAGGTGCAAATAAGTCCATAAAAGCAAAATTGTTTCATTTCACAAAGGTAAGTCTACTTTCACTATAACATTCAGGTTTGGATCATTCTCTCATAAGAAAATGCAAACTGCATATTAACCATTATTTTAACGCAGACAAGCAGTTTTTACATGCTTCACGACAATTGCGTGCAAATGAGTCCTTATAGGCAAAATTGCTTTATTTTACAAAGGTAAGTCTATATACACTATAACATTCAGGTTTGGATCATTCTCTCATAAGAAAATGCAATCTGCATATTAACCATTATTTTAACGCATACAAGCAGTTTTTACATGCTTTATGACAATTAGGGGCAAATGAGTCCTTATAGGCAAAATTGCTTTATTTCATGAAGGTAAGTCTATTTACACTATAACATTCAGGTTTGGATCATTCTCTCATAAGAAAATGCAAACTACATATTAACCATTATTTAAACGCAGACAAGCAGTTTTTACATGCTTTACGACAATTAGGTGCAAATGAGTCTTTATAAGCAAAATTGCTTTATTTCACAAAGGTAAGTTTACTTACACTATACATTCAGGTTTGGATCATTCTCTCACAAAAAAATGCAAACTGCATATTAACTATTATTTTAACGCATACAAGCAGTTTTTACATGCTTTATGACAATTAGGTGCAAATGAGTCCTTATAGGCAAAATTGCTTTATTTCATGAGGGTAAGTCTATTTACACTATAACATTCAGGTTTGGATCATTCTCTCATAAGAAAATGCAAACTACATATTAACTATTATTTAAACGCAGACAAGCAGTTTTTACATGCTTTACGACAATTAGGTGCAAATGAGTCTTTATAAGCAAAATTGCTTTATTTCACAAAGGTAAGTTTACTTACACTATACATTCAGGTTTGGATCATTCTCTCACAAGAAAATGCAAACTGCATATTAACCATTATTTTTACGCATACAAGCAGTTTTTACATGCTTTATGACAATTAGGGGCAATTGAGTCCTTATAGGCAAAATTGCTTTATTTCATAAAGGTAAGTCTATTTACACTATAACATTCAGGTTTGGATCATTCTCTCATAAGAAAATGCAAACTGCATATTAACCATTATTTTTACGCATACAAGCAGTTTTTACATGCTTTATGACAATTAGGGGCAATTGACTCCTTATAGGCAAAATTGCTTTATTTCATAAAGGTAAGTCTATTTACACTATAACATTCAGGTTTGGATCATTCTCTCATAAGAAAATGCAAACTGCATATTAACCATTATTTTAACGCTGACAAGCAGTTTTTACATGCTTTACGACAATTAGGTGCAAATGAGTCCTTATAGGCAAAAGTGCTTTATTTCATGAGGGTAAGTCTATTTACACTATAACATTCAGGTTTGGATCATTCTCTCATAAGAAAATGCAAACTGCATATTTACTATCATTTTTACGCAGACAAGCAGTTTTTACATGCTTTACGACAATTAGGTGCAAATGAGTCTTTATAGGCAAAATTGCTTTATTTCATGAGGGTAAGTCTATTTACACTATAACATTTAGGTTTGGATCATTCTCTCATAAGAAAATGCGAACTGCATATTTACTATCATTTTCACGCAGACAAGCAGTTTTTACATGCTTTACGACAATTAGGTGCAAATGAGGTCTTATAGGCGAAATTGCTTTGTTTCATGAGGGTTAGTCTATTTACAATATAACATTCAGGTTTGGATCATTTTCTCATAAGAAAATGCAAACTGCATATTAACTATTATTTTAACGCATACAAGCAGTTTTTACAAGCTTTATGACCATTAGGTGCAGATGAGTCCTTATAGGCAAAATTGCTTTATTTCATGAGGGTTAGTCTATTTACACTATAACATTTAGGTTTGGATCATTCTCTCATACGAAAATGCAAACTGCATATTTACTATCATTTTAACGCATACAAGCAGTTTTTACATGCTTTATGACGATTAGGTGCAAATGTGTCCTTATAGGCAAAATTGCTTTATTTTACAAAGGTAAGTCTATTTGCACTATAACATTCAGGTTTGGATCATTCTCTCATAAGAAAATGCAAACTGCATATTAACCATTATTTTAACGCATACAAGCAGTTTTTACATGCTTTATGACAATTAGGTGCAAATGAGTCCTTATAGGCAAAATTGCTTTATTTCATGAGGGTAAGTCTATTTACGCTATACATTCAGGTTTGGATCATTCTCTCATAAGAAAATGCAAACTGCATATTAACCATTATTTAAACGCATACAAGCAGTTTTTACATGCTTTATGACAATTAGGGGCAAATGGGTCCTTATAGGCAAAATTGCTTTATTTCATGAAGGTTAGTCTATTTACACTATAACATTCAGGTTTGGATTATTCTCTCATAAGAAATTGCAAACTGCATATTAACCATTATTTTAACGCAGACAAGCAGTTTTTGCATGCTTTACGACAATTAGGTGCAAATGACTCCTTATAGGCAAAATTGCATTATTACATGAGGGTAAGTCTATTTACCCTATAACATTCAGGTTTGGATCATTCTCACATAAGAAAATGCAAACTGAATATTGACTATCATTTTCACGCAGACAAGCAGTTTTTACATGGTTTACGACAATTAGGTGCAAATAAGTCCATAAAAGCAAAATTGTTTCATTTCACAAAGGTAAGTCTACTTTCACTATAACATTCAGGTTTGGATCATTCTCTCATAAGAAAATGCAAACTGCATATTAACCATTATTTTAACGCAGACAAGCAGTTTTTACATGCTTCACGACAATTGCGTGCAAATGAGTCCTTATAGGCAAAATTGCTTTATTTTACAAAGGTAAGTCTATATACACTATAACATTCAGGTTTGGATCATTCTCTCATAAGAAAATGCAATCTGCATATTAACCATTATTTTAACGCATACAAGCAGTTTTTACATGCTTTATGACAATTAGGGGCAAATGAGTCCTTATAGGCAAAATTGCTTTATTTCATGAAGGTAAGTCTATTTACACTATAACATTCAGGTTTGGATCATTCTCTCATAAGAAAATGCAAACTACATATTAACCATTATTTAAACGCAGACAAGCAGTTTTTACATGCTTTACGACAATTAGGTGCAAATGAGTCTTTATAAGCAAAATTGCTTTATTTCACAAAGGTAAGTTTACTTACACTATACATTCAGGTTTGGATCATTCTCTCACAAAAAAATGCAAACTGCATATTAACTATTATTTTAACGCATACAAGCAGTTTTTACATGCTTTATGACAATTAGGTGCAAATGAGTCCTTATAGGCAAAATTGCTTTATTTCATGAGGGTAAGTCTATTTACACTATAACATTCAGGTTTAGATCATTCTCTCATAAGAAAATGCAAACTGAATATTGACTATCATTTTCACGCAGACAAGCAGTTTTCACATGTTTTACGACAATTAGGTGGAAATAAGTCCTTAAAGGCAAAATTGTTTTATTTCACAAAGGTAAGTCTACTTTCACTATAACATTCAGGTTTGGATCATTTTCTCATAAGAAAATGCAAACTGCATATTAACCATTATTTTAACGCTGACAAGCAGTTTTTACATGCTTTATGACAATTTGGGGCAAATGAGTCCCTATAGGCAAAATTGCTTTATTTCATGAAGGTAAGTCTATTTACACTATAACATTTAGGTTTGGATCATTCTCTCATAAGAAAATGCAAACTGCATATTAACCATTATTTTAACGCAGACAAGCAGTTTTTACATGCTTCACGACAATTGCGTGCAAATGAGGCCTTATAGGCAAAATTGCTTTATTTTACAAAGGTAAGTCTATTTACACTATAACATTCAGGTTTGGATCATTCTCTCATAAGAAAATGCAAACTGCATAATTACCATTATTTAAACGCAGACAAGCAGTTTTTACATGCTTTACGACAATTAAGTGCAAATGAGTCCTTATAGGCAAAATTGCTTTATTTCATGAGGGTAAGTCTATTTACACTATAACATTCAGGTTTGGATCATTCTCTCATAAGAAAATGCAAACTGCAAAATAACCATTATTTTAACGCATACAAGCAGATTTTACATGCTTTATGACAATTAGGGGCAAATGGGTCCTTATAGGCAAAATTGCTTTATTTTATGAAGGTTAGTCTATTTACACTATAACATTCAGGTTTGGATTATTCTCTCATAAGAAAATGCAAACTGCATATTAACCATTATTTTAACGCAGACAAGCAGTTTTTACATGCTTTACGACAATTAGGTGCAAATGAGTCCTTATAGGCAAAATTGCCTTATTTCATGAGGGTATGTCTATTTACACTATAATATTCAGGTTTGGATCATTCTCTCATAAGAAATTGCAAACTGCATATTAACCATAATTTTAAAACATACAAGCAGTTTTTACATGCTTTATGACAATTAGGTGCAAATGAGTCCTTATAGGCAAAATTGCTTTATTTCATGAGGGTAAGTCTATTTACACTATAACATTCAGGTTTGGATCATTCTCTCATAAGAAAATGCAAACTGCAAAATAACCATTATTTTAACGTATACAAGCAGTTTTTACATGCTTTATGACAATTAGGGGCAAATGAGTCTATATAGGCAAAATTGCTTTATTTTACAAAGGTAAGTTTACTTAAACTATAACATTCAGGTTTAGATCATTCTCTCATAAGAAAATGCAAACTGCATATTAACTATTATTTTAACGCATACAAGCAGTTTTTACAAGCTTTATGACAATTAGGTGCAAATGAGTCCTTATAGGCAAAATTGCTTTATTTTACAAAGGTAAGTCTATTTACACTATAACAATCAGGTTTGGATCATTATCTCATAAGAAAATGCAATCAGCATATTAACCATTATTTTAACGCATACAAGCAGTTTTTACATGCTTTATACAATTAGGGGCAAATGAGTCCTTATAAGCAAAATTGCTTTATTTCATGAAGGTAAGTCTATTTACACTATAACATTCAGGTTTAAATCATTCTCCCTAAAGAAAATGCAAACTACATATTAACCATTATTTAAACGCAGACAAGCAGTTTTTACATGCTTTACGACAATTAGGTGCAAATGAGTCTTTATAAGCAAAATTGCTTTATTTCACAAAGGTAAGTTTACTTACACTATAACATTCAGGTTTAGATCATTCTCTCATAAGAAAATGCAAACTGCATATTAACTATTATTTTAACGCATACAAGCAGTTTTTACAAGCTTTATGACAATTAGGTGCAAATGAGTCCTTATAGGCAAAATTGCTTTATTTCATAAGGGTAAGTCTATTTACATTATAACATTCAGGTTTGGAACATTCTCTCATAAGAAAATGCAAACTGCATATTTACTATCATTTTAACGCATACAAGCAGTTTTTACATGCTTTATGACAATTAGGTGCAAATGAGTCTTTATAGGCAAAATTGCTTTATTTTACAAAGGTAAGTCTATTATCACTATAACATTCAGGTTTGGATCATTCTCTCATAAGAAAATGCAAACTGCATATTATACATTATTTTAACGCATACAAGCAGTTTTTACATGCTTTATGACCATTAGGGGCAAATAAGTCCTTATAGGCAAAATTGCTTTATTTCATGAAGGTAAGTCTATTTACACTATAACATTTAGGTTTGGATCATTCTCTCATAAGAAAATGCAAACAGCATATTAACCATTAATTTAACGCAGACAAGCAGTTTTTACATGCTTCACGACAATTGCGTGCAAATGAGTCCTTATAGGCAAAATTGCTTTATTTTACAAAGGTAAGTCTATTTACACTATAACATTCAGGTTTGGATCATTCTCTTATAAGAAAATGCAAACTGCATATTAACCATTATTTAAACGCAGACAAGCAGTTTTTACATGCTTTACGACAATTAGGTGCAAATGAGTCTTTATAGGCAAAATTGCCTTATTTCATGAGGGTAAGTCTATTTACACTATAACATTCAGGTTTGGATCATTCTCTCATAAAAAAATGCAAACTGCATATTTACCATCATTTTCACGCAGACAAGCAGTTTTTACATGCTACACGACAATTGCGTGCAAATGAGTCCTTATAGGCAAAATTGCTTTATTTTACAAAGGTAAGTCTATTTACACTATAACATTCAGGTTTGGATCATTCTCTCATAAGAAAATGCAAACTGCATATTAACCATTATCTTAAAGCATACAAGCAGTTTTTACATGCTTTATGACAATTAGGGGCAAATGAGTCTATATAGGCAAAATTGCTTTATTTTACAAAGGTAAGTTTACTTAAACTATAACATTCAGGTTTAGATCATTCTCTCATAAGAAAATGCAAACTGCATATTAACTTTTATTTTAACGCATACAAGCAGTTTTTACAAGCTTTATGACAATTAGGTGCAAATGAGTCCTTATAGGCAAAATTGCTTTATTTCATGAAGGTTAGTCTATTTACACTATAACATTCAGGTTTGGATTATTCTCTCATAAGAAATTGCAAACTGCATATTAACCATTATTTTAACGCAGACAAGCAGTTTTTACATGCTTTACGACAATTAGGTGCAAATGACTCCTTATAGGCAAAATTGCTTTATTTCATGAGAATAAGTCTATTTACACTATTACATTCAGGTTTGGATCATTCTCACATAAGAAAATGCAAACTGAATATTGACTATCATTTTCACGCAGACAAGCAGTTTTTACATGGTTTACGACAATTAGGTGCAAATAAGTCCATAAAAGCAAAATTGTTTCATTTCACAAAGGTAAGTCTACTTTCACTATAACATTCAGGTTTGGATCATTCTCTCATAAGAAAATGCAAACTGCATATTAACCATTATTTTAACGCAGACAAGCAGTTTTTACATGCTTCACGACAATTGCGTGCAAATGAGTCCTTATAGGCAAAATTGCTTTATTTTACAAAGGTAAGTCTATATACACTATAACATTCAGGTTTGGATCATTCTCTCATAAGAAAATGCAATCTGCATATTAACCATTATTTTTACGCATACAAGCAGTTTTTACATGCTTTATGACAATTAGGGGCAAATGAGTCCTTATAGGCAAAATTGCTTTATTTCATGAAGGTAAGTCTATTTACACTATAACATTCAGGTTTGGATCATTCTCTCATAAGAAAATGCAAACTACATATTAACCATTATTTAAACGCAGACAAGCAGTTTTTACATGCTTTACGACAATTAGGTGCAAATGAGTCTTTATAAGCAAAATTGCTTTATTTCACAAAGGTAAGTTTACTTACACTATACATTCAGGTTTGGATCATTCTCTCACAAAAAAATGCAAACTGCATATTAACTATTATTTTAACGCATACAAGCAGTTTTTACATGCTTTATGACAATTAGGTGCAAATGAGTCCTTATAGGCAAAATTGCTTTATTTCATGAGGGTAAGTCTATTTACACTATAACATTCAGGTTTGGATCATTCTCTCATAAGAAAACGCAAACTGAATATTGACTATCATTTTCACGCAGACAAGCAGTTTTTATATGCTTCACGACAATTGCGTGCAAATGAGTATTTATAGGCAAAATTGCTTTATTTTACAAAGGTAAGTCTATTTACACTATTACATTCAGTTTTGGATCATTCTCTCATAAGAGAATGCAAACTGCATATTAACCATTATTTTAACGCATACAAGCAGTTTTTACATGCTTTATGACAATTAGGGGCAAATGAGTCTATATAGGCAAAATTGCTTTATTTTACAAAGGTAAGTTTACTTAAACTATAACATTCAGGTTTAGATCATTCTCTCATAAGAAAATGCAAACTGCATATTAACTATTATTTTAACGCATACAAGCAGTTTTTACAAGCTTTATGACAATTAGGTGCAAATGAGTCCTTATAGGCAAAATTGCTTTATTTCATGAGAATAAGACTATTTACACTATAAACATTCAGGTTTGGATCATTCTCTCATAAGAAAATTTAAACTGCATATTTACTATCATTTTAACGCTTACAAGCAGTTTTTACATGCTTTATGACAATTAGGTGCAAATGAGTCTTTATAGGCAATATTGCTTTTCTTCATGAGGGTAAGTCTATTTACACTATAACATTCAGGTTTGGATCATTCTCTCATAAGGAAATGCAAACTGCATATTAACCATTATTTAAACGCAGACAAGCAGTTTTTACATGCTTTACGACAATTAGGTGCAAATGAGTCTTTATAGGTAAAATTGCTTCATTTCATGAGGGTAAGTCTATTTACACTATAACATTCAGGTTTGGATTATTCTCACATAAGAAAATGCAAACTGCATATTAACCATTATTTTAACGCAGACAAGCAGTTTTTACATGCTTTATGACAATTAGGGGCAAATGGGTCCTTATAGGCAAAATTGCTTTATTTTATGAAGGTTAGTCTATTTACACTATAACATTCAGGTTTGGATTATTCTCACATAAGAAAATGCAAACTGCATATTAACCATTATTTTAACGCAGACAAGCAGTTTTTACATGCTTTACGACAATTAGGTGCAAATGAGTCCTTATAGGCAAAATTGCTTTATTTCACAAAGGTTAGTTTACTAAAACTATAACATTCAGGTTTAGATCATTCTCTCATAAGAAAATGCAAACTGCATATTAACCATTATTTTAACGCAGATAAGCAGTTTTTACATGCCTCACGACAATTGCGTGCAAATAAGTCCTTATAGGCAAAATTGCTTTATTTTACAAAGGTTAGTCTATTTACACTATAACATTCAGGTTTAGATCATTCTTTCATAAGAAAATGCAAACTGCATATTAACCATTATTTTAACGCATACAAGCAGTTTTTACATGCTTTATGACAATTAGGGGCAAATGGGTCCTTATAGGCAAAATTGCTTTATTTTATGAAGGTTAGTCTATTTACACTATAACATTCAGGTTTGGATTATTCTCTCATAAGAAAATGCAAACTGCATATTAACCATTATTTTAACGCAGACAAGCAGTTTTTACATGCTTTACGACAATTAGGTGCAAATGAGTCCTTATAGGCAAAATTGCTTTATTTCACAAAGGTAAGTTTACTTAAACTATAACATTCAGGTTTAGATCATTCTCTCATAAGAAAATGCAAACTGCATATTAACTATTATTTTAACGCAAACAAGCAGTTTTTACATGCTTTATGACAATTAGGTGCAAATGAGTCTTTATAGGCAAAATTGCTTTATTTCATGAGGGTAAGTCTATTTACACTATAACATTCAGGTTGGATCATTCTCTCATAAGAAAATGCAAACTGCATATTTACTATCATTTTCACGCAGACAAGCAGTTTTCACATGTTTTACGACAATTAGGTGGAAATAAGTCCTTAAAGGCAAAATTGATTTATTTCACAAAGGTAAGTTTACTTTCACTATACCATTCAGGTTTGGATCATTCTCTCATAAGAAAATGCAAACTGCATATTAACCATTATTTTAACGCAGACAAGCAGTTTTTACATGCTTTACGACAATTAGGTGCAAATGAGTCCTTATAGGCAAAATTGCTTTATTTCACAAAGGTAAGTTTACTTAAACTATACCATTCAGGTTTGGATCATTCTCTCATAAGAAAATGCAAACTGCATATTAACCATTATTTTAACGCAGACAAGCAGTTTTTACATGCTTCTCGACAATTGCGTGCAAATGAGTCCTTATAAGCAAAATTGCTTTATTTTACAAAGGTAAGTCTATTTACACTATAACATTCAGGTTTGGATCTTTCTCTCATAAGAAAATGCAAACTGCATATTAACCATTATTTAAACGCAGATAAGCAGTTTTTACATGCTTTACGACAATTAGGTGCAAATGAGTCTTTATAGGCAAAATTGCTTTATTTCATGAGGATAAGTCTATTTACACTATAAAATTCAGGTTTATATCATTCTCTCATAAGAAAATGCAAACTGCATATTAACCATTATTTTAACGCATACAAGCAGTTTTTACATGCTTTATGACAATTAGGGGCAAATGAGTCCCTATAGGCAAAATTGCTTTATTTCATGAAGGTAAGTCTATTTACACTATAACATTTAGGTTTGGATCATTCTCTCATAAGAAAATGCAAACTGCATAATAACCATTATTTTAACGCAGACAAGCAGGTTTTACATGCTTCACGACAATTGCGTGCAAATGAGTCCTTATAGGCAAAATTGCTTTATTTCATGAGGGTAAGTCTATTTACACTATAACATTCAGGTTTGGATCATTCTCTCATAAGAAAATGCAAACTGCATATTAACCATTATTTAAACGCAGACAAGCAGTTTTTACATGCTTTACAACAATTCGGTGCAAATGAGTCTTTATAGGCAAAATTGCTTTATTTCATGAGGGTAAGTCTATTTACACTATAACATTCAGGTTTGGATCATTCTCTCATAAGAAAATGCAAACTGCATATTTACTATCATTTTCACGCAGACAAGCAGTTTTTACATGCTTCACGACAATTGCGTGCAAATGAGTCCTTATAGGCAAAATTGCTTTATTTTACAAAGGTAAGTCTATTTACACTATAATATTCAGGTTTGGATCATTCTCTCATAAGAAAATGCAAACTGCATATTAACCATTATTTTAACGCATACAAGCAGTTTTTACATGCTTTATGACAATTAGGGGCAAATGAGTCCCTATAGGCAAAATTGCTTTATTTCATGAAGGTAAGTCTATTTACACTATAACATTTAGGTTTGGATCATTCTCTCATAAGAAAATGCAAACTGCATAATAACCATTATTTTAACGCAGACAAGCAGTTTTTACATGCTTCACGACAATTGCGTGCAAATGAGTCCTTATAGGCAAAATTGCTTTATTTTACAAAGGTAAGTCTATTTACACTATAATATTCAGGTTTGGATCATTCTCTCATAAGAAAATGCAAACTGCATATTAACCATTATTTTAACGCATACAAGCAGTTTTTACATGCTTTATGACAATTAGGGGCAAATGAGTCCTTATAGGCAAAATTGCTTTATTTCATGAAGGTAAGTCTATTTACACTTTAACATTTAGGTTTGGATCATTCTCCCATAAGAAAATGCAAACTGCATATTAACCATTATTTTAACGCAAACAAGCAGTTTTTACATGCTTCACGACAATTGCGTGCAAATGAGTCCTTATAGGCAAAATTGCTTTATTTTACAAAGGTAAGTCTATTTACACTATAACATTCAGGTTTGGATTCATAAGAAAATGCAAACTGCATATTAACCATTATTTAAACGCAGACACGTAGTTTTTACATGCTTTACGACAATTAGGTGCAAATGAGTCCTTATAGGCAAAATTGCTTTATTTCATGAGGGTAAGTCTATTTACACTATAACATTTAGGTTTGGATCATTCTCTCATAAGAAAATGCAAACTGCATATTAACCATTATTTAAACGCAGACAAGCAGTTTTTACATGCTTTACGACAATTAGGTGCAAATGAGTCTTTATAGGTAAAATTGCTTCATTTCATGAGGGTAAGTCTATTTACACTATAACATTCAGGTTTGGATCATTCTTTCATAAGAAAATGCAAACTGCATATTAACCATTATTTTAACGCATACAAGCAGTTTTTACATGCTTTATGACAATTAGGGGCAAATGGGTCCTTATAGGCAAAATTGCTTTATTTTATGAAGGTTAGTCTATTTACACTATAACATTCAGGTTTGGATTATTCTCTCATAAGAAAATGCAAACTGCATATTAACCATTATTTTAACGCAGACAAGCAGTTTTTACATGCTTTACGACAATTAGGTGCAAATGAGTCCTTATAGGCAAAATTGCTTTATTTCACAAAGGTAAGTTTACTTAAACTATAACATTCAGGTTTAGATCATTCTCTCATAAGAAAATGCAAACTGCATATTAACTATTATTTTAACGCATACAAGCAGTTTTTACATGCTTTATAACAATAAGGTGCAAATGAGTCTTTATAGGCAAAATTGCTTTATTTCATAAGGGTAAGTCTATTTACACTATAACATTCAGGTTTGGATCATTCTCTCATAAGAAAATGAAAACTGCATATTTACTATCATTTTAACGCATACAAGCAGTTTTTACATGCTTTATGACAATTAGGTGCAAATGAGTCTTTATAGGCAAAATTGCTTTATTTCATGTGGGTAAGTCTATTTACACTATAACATTCAGGTTTGGATCATTCTTTCATAAGAAAATGCAAACTGCAAATTAACCATTATTTTAACGCTGACAAGCAGTTTTTACATGCTTTACGACAATTAAGTGAAATGAGTCCTTATAGGCAAAATTGCTTTATTTCATGATGGTAAGTCTATTTACACTATAACATTCAGGTTTGGATCATTCTCTCATAAGAAAATGCAAACTGCATATTTACTATCATTTTCACGCAGACAAGCAGTTTTCACATGTTTTACGACAATTAGGTGGAAATAAGTCCTTAAAGGCAAAATTGTTTTATTTCACAAAGGTAAGTCTACTTTCACTATACCATTCAGGTTTGGATCATTCTCTCATAAGAAAATGCAAACTGCATATTAACCATTATTTTAACGCAGAAAAGCAGTTTTTACATGCTTCACGACAATTGCGTGCAAATGAGTCCTTATAAGCAAAATTGCTTTATTTTACAAAGGTAAGTCTATTTACACTATAACATTCAGGTTTGGATCTTTCTCTCATAAGAAAATGCAAACTGCATATTAACCATTATTTAAACGCAGACAAGTAGTTTTTACATGCTTTACGACAATTAGGTGCAAGTGAGTCTTTATAGGCAAAATTGCTTTATTTCATGAAGGTAAGTCTATTTACACTATAACATTCAGGTTTGGATCATTCTCTCATAAGAAAATGCAAACTGCATTTTAACCATTATTTTAACGCATACAAGCAGTTTTTACATGCTTTATGACAATTAGGGGCAAATGAGTCCTTATAGGCAAAATTGCTTTATTTCATGAAGGTAAGTCTATTTACACTATACAATTCAGGTTTGGATCATTCTCTCATAAGTAAATGCAAACTGCATATTAACCATTATTTAAACGCAGACAAGCAGTTTTTACATGCTTTACGACAATTAGGTGCAAATGAGTCTTTATAGGCAAAATTGCTTTATTTCATGAGGATAAGTCTATTTACACTATAACATTCAGGTTTGGATCATTCTTTCATAAGAAAATGCAAACTGCATATTAACCATTATTTTAACGCAGACAAGCAGTTTTTACATGCCTTATGACAATTAGGTGCAAATGAGTCTTTATAGGCAAAATTGCTTTATTTCATGAGGGTAAGTCCATTTACACTATAACATTCAGGTTTGGATCATTCTCTCATAAGAAAATGCAAACTGCATATTAACCATTATTTTAACGCAGACAAGCAGTTTTTACATGCTTTATGACAATTAGGGGCAAATGAGTGCTTATAGGCAAAATTGCTTTATTTCATGAAGGTATAACTATTTACACTATACATTCAGGTTTGGATAATTCTCTCATAAGAAAATGCAAACTGCATATTATCCATTATTTTAACGCAGACAAACAGTTTTTACATGCTATACGACAATTAGGTGCAAATAAGTTCTTATCGGCAAAATTGCTTTATTTTACAAATGTAAGTTTACTTAAACTATAACAGTCAGGTTTAGATCATTCTCTCATAAGAAAATTCAAACTGCATGTTAACTATTATTTTAACGCATACAAGCAGTTATTACATTCTTCATGACAATTAGGTGCAAATGAGTCTTTATAGGCAAAGTTGCTTTATTTCATGAGGGTAAGTCTATTTACACTATAACATTCAGGTTTGGATCATTCTTTCATAAGAAAATGCAAACTGCATATTAACCATTATTTTAACGCAGACAAGCAGTTTTTACTTGCTTTATGACAATTAGGTGCAAATGAGTCTTTATAGGCAAAATTGCTTTATTTCATGAGGGTAAGTCTATTTACACTATAACATTCAGGTTTGGATCATTCTTTCATAAGAAAATGCAAACTGCATATTAACCATTATTTTAACGCAGACAAGCAGTTTTTACATGCTTTATGACAATTAGGTGCAAATGAGTCTTTATAGGCAAAATTGCTTTATTTCATGAGGGTAAGTCTATTTACACTATAACATTCAGGTTTGGATCATTCTCTCATAAAAAAATGCAAACTGCATATTAACCATTATTTTAACGCAGACAAGCAGTTTTTACATGCTTTATGACAATTATGGGCAAATGAGTCCTTATAGGCAAAATTGCTTTATTTCATGAGGGTAAGTCTATTTACACTATAACATTCAGGTTTGGATCATTCTCTCATAAGAAAATGCGAACTGCATATTATCCTTTATTTTAACGCAGACAAGCAGTTTTTACATGCTTTACGACAATTAGGTGCAAATAAGTCCTTATAGGCAAAATTGCTTTATTTTACAAAGGTAAGTTTACTTAAACTATAACATTCAGGTTTAGATCATTCTCTCATAAGAAAATTCAAACTGCATGTTAACTATTATTTTAACGCTGACAAGCAGTTTTTACATGCTTTATGACAATTAGGTGCAAATGAGCCTTTATAGGCAAAATTGCTTTATTTCATGAGGGTAAGTCTATTTACACTCTAACATTCAGGTTTGGATCATTCTCTCATAAGAAAATGAAAACTGCATATTTACTATCATTTTAACGCATACAAGCAGTTTTTACATGCTTTATGACAATTAGGTGCAAATGAGTCTTTATAGGCAAAATTGCTTTATTTCAAGAGGGTAAGTCTATTTACACTATAACATTCAGGTTTGGATCATTCTCTCATAAGAAAATGCAAACTGCATATTAACCATTATTTTAATGCAGACAAGCAGTTTTTACATGCTTTATGACAATTAGGGGCAAATAAGTCCTTAAAGGCAAAATTGCTTTATTTCATGAAGGTAAGTCTATTTACACTATAACATTCAGGTTTGGATCATTCTCTCATAAGTAAATGCAAACTGCATATTAACCATTATTTAAACGCAGACAAGCAGTTTTTACATGCTTTACGACAATTAGGTGCAAATGAGTCTTTATAGGCAAAATTGCTTTATTTCAAGAGGGTAAGTCTATTTACACTATAACATTCAGGTTTGGATCATTCTTTCATAAGAAAATGCAAACTGCATATTAACCATTATTTTAACGCAGACAAGCAGTTTTTACATGCCTTATGACAATTAGGTGCAAATGAGTCTTTATAGGCAAAATTGCTTTATTTCATGAGGGTAAGTCCATTTACACTATAACATTCAGGTTTGGATCATTCTCTCATAAGAAAATGCAAACTGCATATTAACCATTATTTTAACGCAGACAAGCAGTTTTTACATGCTTTATGACAATTAGGGGCAAATGAGTGCTTATAGGCAAAATTGCTTTATTTCATGAAGGTATAACTATTTACACTATACATTCAGGTTTGGATAATTCTCTCATAAGAAAATGCAAACTGCATATTATCCATTATTTTAACGCAGACAAACAGTTTTTACATGCTTTACGACAATTAGGTGCAAATAAGTTCTTATAGGCAAAATTGCTTTATTTTACAAATGTAAGTTTACTTAAACTATAACAGTCAGGTTTAGATCATTCTCTCATAAGAAAATTCAAACTGCATGTTAACTATTATTTTAACGCATACAAGCAGTTATTACATTCTTCATGACAATTAGGTGCAAATGAGTCTTTATAGGCAAAGTTGCTTTATTTCATGAGGGTAAGTCTATTTACACTATAACATTCAGGTTTGGTTCATTCTTTCATAAGAAAATGCAAACTGCATATTAACCATTATTTTAACGCAGACAAGCAGTTTTTACTTGCTTTATGACAATTAGGTGCAAATGAGTCTTTATAGGCAAAATTGCTTTATTTCATGAGGGTAAGTCTATTTACACTATAACATTCAGGTTTGGATCATTCTTTCATAAGAAAATGCAAACTGCATATTAACCATTATTTTAACGCAGACAAGCAGTTTTTACATGCTTTATGACAATTAGGTGCAAATGAGTCTTTATAGGCAAAATTGCTTTATTTCATGAGGGTAAGTCTATTTACAGTATAACATTCAGGTTTGGATCATTCTCTCATAAAAAAATGCAAACTGCATATTAACCATTATTTTAACGCAGACAAGCAGTTTTTACATGCTTTATGACAATTATGGGCAAATGAGTCCTTATAGGCAAAATTGCTTTATTTCATGAGGGTAAGTCTATTTACACTATAACATTCAGGTTTGGATCATTCTCTCATAAGAAAATGCGAACTGCATATTATCCTTTATTTTAACGCAGACAAGCAGTTTTTACATGCTTTACGACAATTAGGTGCAAATAAGTCCTTATAGGCAAAATTGCTTTATTTTACAAAGGTAAGTTTATTTAAACTATAACATTCAGGTTTAGATCATTCTCTCATAAGAAAATTCAAACTGCATGTTAACTATTATTTTAACGCTGACAAGCAGTTTTTACATGCTTTATGACAATTAGGTGCAAATGAGCCTTTATAGGCAAAATTGCTTTATTTCATGAGGGTAAGTCTATTTACACTCTAACATTCAGGTTTGGATCATTCTCTCATAAGAAAATGAAAACTGCATATTTACTATCATTTTAACGCATACAAGCAGTTTTTACATGCTTTATGACAATTAGGTGCAAATGAGTCTTTATAGGCAAAATTGCTTTATTTCAAGAGGGTAAGTCTATTTACACTATAACATTCAGGTTTGGATCATTCTCTCATAAGAAAATGCAAACTGCATATTAACCATTATTTTAATGCAGACAAGCAGTTTTTACATGCTTTATGACAATTAGGGGCAAATAAGTCCTTAAAGGCAAAATTGCTTTATTTCATGAAGGTAAGTCTATTTACACTATAACATTCAGGTTTGGATCATTCTCTCATAAGTAAATGCAAACTGCATATTAACCATTATTTAAACGCAGACAAGCAGTTTTTACATGCTTTACGACAATTAGGTGCAAATGAGTCTTTATAGGCAAAATTGCTTTATTTCAAGAGGGTAAGTCTATTTACACTATAACATTCAGGTTTGGATCATTCTCTCATAAGAAAATGCAAACTGCATATTAACCATTATTTTAACGCAGACAAGCAGTTTTTACATGCTTTATGACAATTAGGGGCAAATAAGTCCTTAAAGGCAAAATTGTTTTATTTCACAAAAGTAAGTCTACTTTCACTATACCATACAGGTTTGGATCATTCTCTCATAAGAAAATGCAAACTGCATATTAACCATTATTTAAACGCAGACACGTAGTTTTTACATGCTTTACGACAATTAGGTGCAAATGAGTCCTTATAGGCAAAATTGCTTTATTTCATGAGGGTAAGTCTATTTACACTATAACATTTAGGTTTGGATCATTCTCTCATAAGAAAATGCAAACTGCATATTAACCATTATTTAAACGCAGACAAGCAGTTTTTACATGCTTTACGACAATTAGGTGCAAATGAGTCTTTATAGGAAAAATTGCTTCATTTCATGAGGGTAAGTCTATTTACACTATAACATTCAGGTTTGGATCATTCTTTCATAAGAAAATGCAAACTGCATATTAACCATTATTTTAACGCATACAAGCAGTTTTTACATGCTTTATGACAATTAGGGGCAAATGGGTCCTTATAGGCAAAATTGCTTTATTTTATGAAGGTTAGTCTATTTACACTATAACATTCAGGTTTGGATTATTCTCTCATAAGAAAATGCAAACTGCATATTAACCATTATTTTAACGCAGACAAGCAGTTTTTACATGCTTTACGACAATTAGGTGCAAATGAGTCCTTATAGGCAAAATTGCTTTATTTCACAAAGGTAAGTTTACTTAAACTATAACATTCAGGTTTAGATCATTCTCTCATAAGAAAATGCAAACTGCATATTAACTATTATTTTAACGCATACAAGCAGTTTTTACATGCTTTATAACAATAAGGTGCAAATGAGTCTTTATAGGCAAAATTGCTTTATTTCATGAGGGTAAGTCTATTTACACTATAACATTCAGGTTTGGATCATTCTCTCATAAGAAAATGAAAACTGCATATTTACTATCATTTTAACGCATACAAGCAGTTTTTACATGCTTTATGACAATTAGGTGCAAATGAGTCTTTATAGGCAAAATTGCTTTATTTCATGTGGGTAAGTCTATTTACACTATAACATTCAGGTTTGGATTATTCTTTCATAAGAAAATGCAAACTGCAAATTAACCATTATTTTAACGCTGACCAGCAGTTTTTACATGCTTTACGACAATTAAGTGAAATGAGTCCTTATAGGCAAAATTGCTTTATTTCATGATGGTAAGTCTATTTACACTATAACATTCAGGTTTGGATCATTCTCTCATAAGAAAATGCAAACTGCATATTTACTATCATTTTCACGCAGACAATCAGTTTTCACATGTTTTACGACAATTAGGTGGAAATAAGTCCTTAAAGGCAAAATTGTTTTATTTCACAAAGGTAAGTCTACTTTCACTATACCATTCAGGTTTGGATCATTCTCTCATAAGAAAATGCAAACTGCATATTAACTATTATTTTAACGCAGAAAAGCAGTTTTTACATGCTTCACGACAATTGCGTGCAAATGAGTCCTTATAAACAAAATTGCTTTATTTTACAAAGGTAAGTCTATTTACACTATAACATTCAGGTTTGGATCTTTCTCTCATAAGAAAATGCAAACTGCATATTAACCATTATTTAAACGCAGACAAGCAGTTTTTACATGCTTTACGACAATTAGGTGCAAGTGAGTCTTTATAGGCAAAATTGCTTTATTTCATGAGGGTAAGTCTATTTACACTATAACATTCAGGTTTGGATCATTCTCTCATAAGAAAATGCAAACTGCATATTAACCATTATTTTAACGCAGACAAGCAGTTTTTACATGCTTCACGACAATTGCGTGCAAATGAGTCCTTATAGGCAAAATTGCTTTATTTTACAAAGGTAAGTCTATATACACTATAACATTCAGGTTTGGATCATTCTCTCATAAGAAAATGCAATCTGCATATTAACCATTATTTTAACGCATACAAGCAGTTTTTACATGCTTTATGACAATTAGGGGCAAATGAGTCCTTATAGGCAAAATTGCTTTATTTCATGAAGGTAAGTCTATTTACACTATAACATTCAGGTTTGGATCATTCTCTCATAAGAAAATGCAAACTACATATTAACCATTATTTAAACGCAGACAAGCAGTTTTTACATGCTTTACGACAATTAGGTGCAAATGAGTCTTTATAAGCAAAATTGCTTTATTTCACAAAGGTAAGTTTACTTACACTATACATTCAGGTTTGGATCATTCTCTCACAAAAAAATGCAAACTGCATATTAACTATTATTTTAACGCATACAAGCAGTTTTTACATGCTTTATGACAATTAGGTGCAAATGAGTCCTTATAGGCAAAATTGCTTTATTTCATGAGGGTAAGTCTATTTACACTATAACATTCAGGTTTAGATCATTCTCTCATAAGAAAATGCAAACTGAATATTGACTATCATTTTCACGCAGACAAGCAGTTTTCACATGTTTTACGACAATTAGGTGGAAATAAGTCCTTAAAGGCAAAATTGTTTTATTTCACAAAGGTAAGTCTACTTTCACTATAACATTCAGGTTTGGATCATTTTCTCATAAGAAAATGCAAACTGCATATTAACCATTATTTTAACGCTGACAAGCAGTTTTTACATGCTTTATGACAATTTGGGGCAAATGAGTCCCTATAGGCAAAATTGCTTTATTTCATGAAGGTAAGTCTATTTATTACACTATAACATTTAGGTTTGGATCATTCTCTCATAAGAAAATGCAAACTGCATATTAACCATTATTTTAACGCAGACAAGCAGTTTTTACATGCTTCACGACAATTGCGTGCAAATGAGGCCTTATAGGCAAAATTGCTTTATTTTACAAAGGTAAGTCTATTTACACTATAACATTCAGGTTTGGATCATTCTCTCATAAGAAAATGCAAACTGCATAATTACCATTATTTAAACGCAGACAAGCAGTTTTTACATGCTTTACGACAATTAAGTGCAAATGAGTCCTTATAGGCAAAATTGCTTTATTTCATGAGGGTAAGTCTATTTACACTATAACATTCAGGTTTGGATCATTCTCTCATAAGAAAATGCAAACTGCAAAATAACCATTATTTTAACGCATACAAGCAGATTTTACATGCTTTATGACAATTAGGGGCAAATGGGTCCTTATAGGCAAAATTGCTTTATTTTATGAAGGTTAGTCTATTTACACTATAACATTCAGGTTTGGATTATTCTCTCATAAGAAAATGCAAACTGCATATTAACCATTATTTTAACGCAGACAAGCAGTTTTTACATGCTTTACGACAATTAGGTGCAAATGAGTCCTTATAGGCAAAATTGCCTTATTTCATGAGGGTATGTCTATTTACACTATAATATTCAGGTTTGGATCATTCTCTCATAAGAAATTGCAAACTGCATATTAACCATAATTTTAAAACATACAAGCAGTTTTTACATGCTTTATGACAATTAGGTGCAAATGAGTCCTTATAGGCAAAATTGCTTTATTTCATGAGGGTAAGTCTATTTACACTATAACATTCAGGTTTGGATCATTCTCTCATAAGAAAATGCAAACTGCAAAATAACCATTATTTTAACGTATACAAGCAGTTTTTACATGCTTTATGACAATTAGGGGCAAATGAGTCTATATAGGCAAAATTGCTTTATTTTACAAAGGTAAGTTTACTTAAACTATAACATTCAGGTTTAGATCATTCTCTCATAAGAAAATGCAAACTGCATATTAACTATTATTTTAACGCATACAAGCAGTTTTTACAAGCTTTATGACAATTAGGTGCAAATGAGTCCTTATAGGCAAAATTGCTTTATTTTACAAAGGTAAGTCTATTTACACTATAACAATCAGGTTTGGATCATTATCTCATAAGAAAATGCAATCAGCATATTAACCATTATTTTAACGCATACAAGCAGTTTTTACATGCTTTATACAATTAGGGGCAAATGAGTCCTTATAAGCAAAATTGCTTTATTTCATGAAGGTAAGTCTATTTACACTATAACATTCAGGTTTAAATCATTCTCCCTAAAGAAAATGCAAACTACATATTAACCATTATTTAAACGCAGACAAGCAGTTTTTACATGCTTTACGACAATTAGGTGCAAATGAGTCTTTATAAGCAAAATTGCTTTATTTCACAAAGGTAAGTTTACTTACACTATAACATTCAGGTTTAGATCATTCTCTCATAATAAAATGCAAACTGCATATTAACTATTATTTTAACGCATACAAGCAGTTTTTACAAGCTTTATGACAATTAGGTGCAAATGAGTCCTTATAGGCAAAATTGCTTTATTTCATAAGGGTAAGTCTATTTACATTATAACATTCAGGTTTGGAACATTCTCTCATAAGAAAATGCAAACTGCATATTTACTATCATTTTAACGCATACAAGCAGTTTTTACATGCTTTATGACAATTAGGTGCAAATGAGTCTTTATAGGCAAAATTGCTTTATTTTACAAAGGTAAGTCTATTATCACTATAACATTCAGGTTTGGATCATTCTCTCATAAGAAAATGCAAACTGCATATTATACATTATTTTAACGCATACAAGCAGTTTTTACATGCTTTATGACCATTAGGGGCAAATAAGTCCTTATAGGCAAAATTGCTTTATTTCATGAAGGTAAGTCTATTTACACTATAACATTTAGGTTTGGATCATTCTCTCATAAGAAAATGCAAACAGCATATTAACCATTAATTTAACGCAGACAAGCAGTTTTTACATGCTTCACGACAATTGCGTGCAAATGAGTCCTTATAGGCAAAATTGCTTTATTTTACAAAGGTAAGTCTATTTACACTATAACATTCAGGTTTGGATCATTCTCTTATAAGAAAATGCAAACTGCATATTAACCATTATTTAAACGCAGACAAGCAGTTTTTACATGCTTTACGACAATTAGGTGCAAATGAGTCTTTATAGGCAAAATTGCCTTATTTCATGAGGGTAAGTCTATTTACACTATAACATTCAGGTTTGGATCATTCTCTCATAAAAAAATGCAAACTGCATATTTACCATCATTTTCACGCAGACAAGCAGTTTTTACATGCTACACGACAATTGCGTGCAAATGAGTCCTTATAGGCAAAATTGCTTTATTTTACAAAGGTAAGTCTATTTACACTATAACATTCAGGTTTGGATCATTCTCTCATAAGAAAATGCAAACTGCATATTAACCATTATCTTAAAGCATACAAGCAGTTTTTACATGCTTTATGACAATTAGGGGCAAATGAGTCTATATAGGCAAAATTGCTTTATTTTACAAAGGTAAGTTTACTTAAACTATAACATTCAGGTTTAGATCATTCTCTCATAAGAAAATGCAAACTGCATATTAACTTTTATTTTAACGCATACAAGCAGTTTTTACAAGCTTTATGACAATTAGGTGCAAATGAGTCCTTATAGGCAAAATTGCTTTATTTCATGAAGGTTAGTCTATTTACACTATAACATTCAGGTTTGGATTATTCTCTCATAAGAAATTGCAAACTGCATATTAACCATTATTTTAACGCAGACAAGCAGTTTTTACATGCTTTACGACAATTAGGTGCAAATGACTCCTTATAGGCAAAATTGCTTTATTTCATGAGAATAAGTCTATTTACACTATTACATTCAGGTTTGGATCATTCTCACATAAGAAAATGCAAACTGAATATTGACTATCATTTTCACGCAGACAAGCAGTTTTTACATGGTTTACGACAATTAGGTGCAAATAAGTCCATAAAAGCAAAATTGTTTCATTTCACAAAGGTAAGTCTACTTTCACTATAACATTCAGGTTTGGATCATTCTCTCATAAGAAAATGCAAACTGCATATTAACCATTATTTTAACGCAGACAAGCAGTTTTTACATGCTTCACGACAATTGCGTGCAAATGAGTCCTTATAGGCAAAATTGCTTTATTTTACAAAGGTAAGTCTATATACACTATAACATTCAGGTTTGGATCATTCTCTCATAAGAAAATGCAATCTGCATATTAACCATTATTTTTACGCATACAAGCAGTTTTTACATGCTTTATGACAATTAGGGGCAAATGAGTCCTTATAGGCAAAATTGCTTTATTTCATGAAGGTAAGTCTATTTACACTATAACATTCAGGTTTGGATCATTCTCTCATAAGAAAATGCAAACTACATATTAACCATTATTTAAACGCAGACAAGCAGTTTTTACATGCTTTACGACAATTAGGTGCAAATGAGTCTTTATAAGCAAAATTGCTTTATTTCACAAAGGTAAGTTTACTTACACTATACATTCAGGTTTGGATCATTCTCTCACAAAAAAATGCAAACTGCATATTAACTATTATTTTAACGCATACAAGCAGTTTTTACATGCTTTATGACAATTAGGTGCAAATGAGTCCTTATAGGCAAAATTGCTTTATTTCATGAGGGTAAGTCTATTTACACTATAACATTCAGGTTTGGATCATTCTCTCATAAGAAAACGCAAACTGAATATTGACTATCATTTTCACGCAGACAAGCAGTTTTTATATGCTTCACGACAATTGCGTGCAAATGAGTATTTATAGGCAAAATTGCTTTATTTTACAAAGGTAAGTCTATTTACACTATTACATTCAGTTTTGGATCATTCTCTCATAAGAGAATGCAAACTGCATATTAACCATTATTTTAACGCATACAAGCAGTTTTTACATGCTTTATGACAATTAGGGGCAAATGAGTCTATATAGGCAAAATTGCTTTATTTTACAAAGGTAAGTTTACTTAAACTATAACATTCAGGTTTAGATCATTCTCTCATAAGAAAATGCAAACTGCATATTAACTATTATTTTAACGCATACAAGCAGTTTTTACAAGCTTTATGACAATTAGGTGCAAATGAGTCCTTATAGGCAAAATTGCTTTATTTCATGAGAATAAGACTATTTACACTATAAACATTCAGGTTTGGATCATTCTCTCATAAGAAAATTTAAACTGCATATTTACTATCATTTTAACGCTTACAAGCAGTTTTTACATGCTTTATGACAATTAGGTGCAAATGAGTCTTTATAGGCAATATTGCTTTTCTTCATGAGGGTAAGTCTATTTACACTATAACATTCAGGTTTGGATCATTCTCTCATAAGGAAATGCAAACTGCATATTAACCATTATTTAAACGCAGACAAGCAGTTTTTACATGCTTTACGACAATTAGGTGCAAATGAGTCTTTATAGGTAAAATTGCTTCATTTCATGAGGGTAAGTCTATTTACACTATAACATTCAGGTTTGGATTATTCTCACATAAGAAAATGCAAACTGCATATTAACCATTATTTTAACGCAGACAAGCAGTTTTTACATGCTTTATGACAATTAGGGGCAAATGGGTCCTTATAGGCAAAATTGCTTTATTTTATGAAGGTTAGTCTATTTACACTATAACATTCAGGTTTGGATTATTCTCACATAAGAAAATGCAAACTGCATATTAACCATTATTTTAACGCAGACAAGCAGTTTTTACATGCTTTACGACAATTAGGTGCAAATGAGTCCTTATAGGCAAAATTGCTTTATTTCACAAAGGTAAGTTTACTAAAACTATAACATTCAGGTTTAGATCATTCTCTCATAAGAAAATGCAAACTGCATATTAACCATTATTTTAACGCAGATAAGCAGTTTTTACATGCCTCACGACAATTGCGTGCAAATAAGTCCTTATAGGCAAAATTGCTTTATTTTACAAAGGTTAGTCTATTTACACTATAACATTCAGGTTTAGATCATTCTTTCATAAGAAAATGCAAACTGCATATTAACCATTATTTTAACGCATACAAGCAGTTTTTACATGCTTTATGACAATTAGGGGCAAATGGGTCCTTATAGGCAAAATTGCTTTATTTTATGAAGGTTAGTCTATTTACACTATAACATTCAGGTTTGGATTATTCTCTCATAAGAAAATGCAAACTGCATATTAACCATTATTTTAACGCAGACAAGCAGTTTTTACATGCTTTACGACAATTAGGTGCAAATGAGTCCTTATAGGCAAAATTGCTTTATTTCACAAAGGTAAGTTTACTTAAACTATAACATTCAGGTTTAGATCATTCTCTCATAAGAAAATGCAAACTGCATATTAACTATTATTTTAACGCAAACAAGCAGTTTTTACATGCTTTATGACAATTAGGTGCAAATGAGTCTTTATAGGCAAAATTGCTTTATTTCATGAGGGTAAGTCTATTTACACTATAACATTCAGGTTGGATCATTCTCTCATAAGAAAATGCAAACTGCATATTTACTATCATTTTCACGCAGACAAGCAGTTTTCACATGTTTTACGACAATTAGGTGGAAATAAGTCCTTAAAGGCAAAATTGATTTATTTCACAAAGGTAAGTTTACTTTCACTATACCATTCAGGTTTGGATCATTCTCTCATAAGAAAATGCAAACTGCATATTAACCATTATTTTAACGCAGACAAGCAGTTTTTACATGCTTTACGACAATTAGGTGCAAATGAGTCCTTATAGGCAAAATTGCTTTATTTCACAAAGGTAAGTTTACTTAAACTATACCATTCAGGTTTGGATCATTCTCTCATAAGAAAATGCAAACTGCATATTAACCATTGTTTTAACGCAGACAAGCAGTTTTTACATGCTTCTCGACAATTGCGTGCAAATGAGTCCTTATAAGCAAAATTGCTTTATTTTACAAAGGTAAGTCTATTTACACTATAACATTCAGGTTTGGATCTTTCTCTCATAAGAAAATGCAAACTGCATATTAACCATTATTTAAACGCAGATAAGCAGTTTTTACATGCTTTACGACAATTAGGTGCAAATGAGTCTTTATAGGCAAAATTGCTTTATTTCATGAGGATAAGTCTATTTACACTATAAAATTCAGGTTTATATCATTCTCTCATAAGAAAATGCAAACTGCATATTAACCATTATTTTAACGCATACAAGCAGTTTTTACATGCTTTATGACAATTAGGGGCAAATGAGTCCCTATAGGCAAAATTGCTTTATTTCATGAAGGTAAGTCTATTTACACTATAACATTTAGGTTTGGATCATTCTCTCATAAGAAAATGCAAACTGCATAATAACCATTATTTTAACGCAGACAAGCAGGTTTTACATGCTTCACGACAATTGCGTGCAAATGAGTCCTTATAGGCAAAATTGCTTTATTTCATGAGGGTAAGTCTATTTACACTATAACATTCAGGTTTGGATCATTCTCTCATAAGAAAATGCAAACTGCATATTAACCATTATTTAAACGCAGACAAGCAGTTTTTACATGCTTTACAACAATTCGGTGCAAATGAGTCTTTATAGGCAAAATTGCTTTATTTCATGAGGGTAAGTCTATTTACACTATAACATTCAGGTTTGGATCATTCTCTCATAAGAAAATGCAAACTGCATATTTACTATCATTTTCACGCAGACAAGCAGTTTTTACATGCTTCACGACAATTGCGTGCAAATGAGTCCTTATAGGCAAAATTGCTTTATTTTACAAAGGTAAGTCTATTTACACTATAATATTCAGGTTTGGATCATTCTCTCATAAGAAAATGCAAACTGCATATTAACCATTATTTTAACGCATACAAGCAGTTTTTACATGCTTTATGACAATTAGGGGCAAATGAGTCCCTATAGGCAAAATTGCTTTATTTCATGAAGGTAAGTCTATTTACACTATAACATTTAGGTTTGGATCATTCTCTCATAAGAAAATGCAAACTGCATAATAACCATTATTTTAACGCAGACAAGCAGTTTTTACATGCTTCACGACAATTGCGTGCAAATGAGTCCTTATAGGCAAAATTGCTTTATTTTACAAAGGTAAGTCTATTTACACTATAATATTCAGGTTTGGATCATTCTCTCATAAGAAAATGCAAACTGCATATTAACCATTATTTTAACGCATACAAGCAGTTTTTACATGCTTTATGACAATTAGGGGCAAATGAGTCCTTATAGGCAAAATTGCTTTATTTCATGAAGGTAAGTCTATTTACACTTTAACATTTAGGTTTGGATCATTCTCCCATAAGAAAATGCAAACTGCATATTAACCATTATTTTAACGCAAACAAGCAGTTTTTACATGCTTCACGACAATTGCGTGCAAATGAGTCCTTATAGGCAAAATTGCTTTATTTTACAAAGGTAAGTCTATTTACACTATAACATTCAGGTTTGGATTCATAAGAAAATGCAAACTGCATATTAACCATTATTTAAACGCAGACACGTAGTTTTTACATGCTTTACGACAATTAGGTGCAAATGAGTCCTTATAGGCAAAATTGCTTTATTTCATGAGGGTAAGTCTATTTACACTATAACATTTAGGTTTGGATCATTCTCTCATAAGAAAATGCAAACTGCATATTAACCATTATTTAAACGCAGACAAGCAGTTTTTACATGCTTTACGACAATTAGGTGCAAATGAGTCTTTATAGGTAAAATTGCTTCATTTCATGAGGGTAAGTCTATTTACACTATAACATTCAGGTTTGGATCATTCTTTCATAAGAAAATGCAAACTGCATATTAACCATTATTTTAACGCATACAAGCAGTTTTTACATGCTTTATGACAATTAGGGGCAAATGGGTCCTTATAGGCAAAATTGCTTTATTTTATGAAGGTTAGTCTATTTACACTATAACATTCAGGTTTGGATTATTCTCTCATAAGAAAATGCAAACTGCATATTAACCATTATTTTAACGCAGACAAGCAGTTTTTACATGCTTTACGACAATTAGGTGCAAATGAGTCCTTATAGGCAAAATTGCTTTATTTCACAAAGGTAAGTTTACTTAAACTATAACATTCAGGTTTAGATCATTCTCTCATAAGAAAATGCAAACTGCATATTAACTATTATTTTAACGCATACAAGCAGTTTTTACATGCTTTATAACAATAAGGTGCAAATGAGTCTTTATAGGCAAAATTGCTTTATTTCATAAGGGTAAGTCTATTTACACTATAACATTCAGGTTTGGATCATTCTCTCATAAGAAAATGAAAACTGCATATTTACTATCATTTTAACGCATACAAGCAGTTTTTACATGCTTTATGACAATTAGGTGCAAATGAGTCTTTATAGGCAAAATTGCTTTATTTCATGTGGGTAAGTCTATTTACACTATAACATTCAGGTTTGGATCATTCTTTCATAAGAAAATGCAAACTGCAAATTAACCATTATTTTAACGCTGACAAGCAGTTTTTACATGCTTTACGACAATTAAGTGAAATGAGTCCTTATAGGCAAAATTGCTTTATTTCATGATGGTAAGTCTATTTACACTATAACATTCAGGTTTGGATCATTCTCTCATAAGAAAATGCAAACTGCATATTTACTATCATTTTCACGCAGACAAGCAGTTTTCACATGTTTTACGACAATTAGGTGGAAATAAGTCCTTAAAGGCAAAATTGTTTTATTTCACAAAGGTAAGTCTACTTTCACTATACCATTCAGGTTTGGATCATTCTCTCATAAGAAAATGCAAACTGCATATTAACCATTATTTTAACGCAGAAAAGCAGTTTTTACATGCTTCACGACAATTGCGTGCAAATGAGTCCTTATAAGCAAAATTGCTTTATTTTACAAAGGTAAGTCTATTTACACTATAACATTCAGGTTTGGATCTTTCTCTCATAAGAAAATGCAAACTGCATATTAACCATTATTTAAACGCAGACAAGTAGTTTTTACATGCTTTACGACAATTAGGTGCAAGTGAGTCTTTATAGGCAAAATTGCTTTATTTCATGAAGGTAAGTCTATTTACACTATAACATTCAGGTTTGGATCATTCTCTCATAAGAAAATATAAACTGCATTTTAACCATTATTTTAACGCATACAAGCAGTTTTTACATGCTTTATGACAATTAGGGGCAAATGAGTCCTTATAGGCAAAATTGCTTTATTTCATGAAGGTAAGTCTATTTACACTATACAATTCAGGTTTGGATCATTCTCTCATAAGTAAATGCAAACTGCATATTAACCATTATTTAAACGCAGACAAGCAGTTTTTACATGCTTTACGACAATTAGGTGCAAATGAGTCTTTATAGGCAAAATTGCTTTATTTCATGAGGATAAGTCTATTTACACTATAACATTCAGGTTTGGATCATTCTTTCATAAGAAAATGCAAACTGCATATTAACCATTATTTTAACGCAGACAAGCAGTTTTTACATGCCTTATGACAATTAGGTGCAAATGAGTCTTTATAGGCAAAATTGCTTTATTTCATGAGGGTAAGTCCATTTACACTATAACATTCAGGTTTGGATCATTCTCTCATAAGAAAATGCAAACTGCATATTAACCATTATTTTAACGCAGACAAGCAGTTTTTACATGCTTTATGACAATTAGGGGCAAATGAGTGCTTATAGGCAAAATTGCTTTATTTCATGAAGGTATAACTATTTACACTATACATTCAGGTTTGGATAATTCTCTCATAAGAAAATGCAAACTGCATATTATCCATTATTTTAACGCAGACAAACAGTTTTTACATGCTATACGACAATTAGGTGCAAATAAGTTCTTATCGGCAAAATTGCTTTATTTTACAAATGTAAGTTTACTTAAACTATAACAGTCAGGTTTAGATCATTCTCTCATAAGAAAATTCAAACTGCATGTTAACTATTATTTTAACGCATACAAGCAGTTATTACATTCTTCATGACAATTAGGTGCAAATGAGTCTTTATAGGCAAAGTTGCTTTATTTCATGAGGGTAAGTCTATTTACACTATAACATTCAGGTTTGGATCATTCTTTCATAAGAAAATGCAAACTGCATATTAACCATTATTTTAACGCAGACAAGCAGTTTTTACTTGCTTTATGACAATTAGGTGCAAATGAGTCTTTATAGGCAAAATTGCTTTATTTCATGAGGGTAAGTCTATTTACACTATAACATTCAGGTTTGGATCATTCTTTCATAAGAAAATGCAAACTGCATATTAACCATTATTTTAACGCAGACAAGCAGTTTTTACATGCTTTATGACAATTAGGTGCAAATGAGTCTTTATAGGCAAAATTGCTTTATTTCATGAGGGTAAGTCTATTTACACTATAACATTCAGGTTTGGATCATTCTCTCATAAAAAAATGCAAACTGCATATTAACCATTATTTTAACGCAGACAAGCAGTTTTTACATGCTTTATGACAATTATGGGCAAATGAGTCCTTATAGGCAAAATTGCTTTATTTCATGAGGGTAAGTCTATTTACACTATAACATTCAGGTTTGGATCATTCTCTCATAAGAAAATGCGAACTGCATATTATCCTTTATTTTAACGCAGACAAGCAGTTTTTACATGCTTTACGACAATTAGGTGCAAATAAGTCCTTATAGGCAAAATTGCTTTATTTTACAAAGGTAAGTTTACTTAAACTATAACATTCAGGTTTAGATCATTCTCTCATAAGAAAATTCAAACTGCATGTTAACTATTATTTTAACGCTGACAAGCAGTTTTTACATGCTTTATGACAATTAGGTGCAAATGAGCCTTTATAGGCAAAATTGCTTTATTTCATGAGGGTAAGTCTATTTACACTCTAACATTCAGGTTTGGATCATTCTCTCATAAGAAAATGAAAACTGCATATTTACTATCATTTTAACGCATACAAGCAGTTTTTACATGCTTTATGACAATTAGGTGCAAATGAGTCTTTATAGGCAAAATTGCTTTATTTCAAGAGGGTAAGTCTATTTACACTATAACATTCAGGTTTGGATCATTCTCTCATAAGAAAATGCAAACTGCATATTAACCATTATTTTAATGCAGACAAGCAGTTTTTACATGCTTTATGACAATTAGGGGCAAATAAGTCCTTAAAGGCAAAATTGCTTTATTTCATGAAGGTAAGTCTATTTACACTATAACATTCAGGTTTGGATCATTCTCTCATAAGAAAATGCAAACTGCATATTAACCATTATTTTAACGCAGACAAGCAGTTTTTACATGCCTTATGACAATTAGGTGCAAATGAGTCTTTATAGGCAAAATTGCTTTATTTCATGAGGGTAAGTCCATTTACACTATAACATTCAGGTTTGGATCATTCTCTCATAAGAAAATGCAAACTGCATATTAACCATTATTTTAACGCAGACAAGCAGTTTTTACATGCTTTATGACAATTAGGGGCAAATGAGTGCTTATAGGCAAAATTGCTTTATTTCATGAAGGTATAACTATTTACACTATACATTCAGGTTTGGATAATTCTCTCATAAGAAAATGCAAACTGCATATTATCCATTATTTTAACGCAGACAAACAGTTTTTACATGCTTTACGACAATTAGGTGCAAATAAGTTCTTATAGGCAAAATTGCTTTATTTTACAAAGGTAAGTTTACTTAAACTATAACATTCAGGTTTAGATCATTCTCTCATAAGAAAATGCAAACTGCATATTAACTATTATTTTAACGCAAACAAGCAGTTTTTACATGCTTTATGACAATTAGGTGCAAATGAGTCTTTATAGGCAAAATTGCTTTATTTCATGAGGGTAAGTCTATTTACACTATAACATTCAGGTTGGATCATTCTCTCATAAGAAAATGCAAACTGCATATTTACTATCATTTTCACGCAGACAAGCAGTTTTCACATGTTTTACGACAATTAGGTGGAAATAAGTCCTTAAAGGCAAAATTGATTTATTTCACAAAGGTAAGTTTACTTTCACTATACCATTCAGGTTTGGATCATTCTCTCATAAGAAAATGCAAACTGCATATTAACCATTATTTTAACGCAGACAAGCAGTTTTTACATGCTTTACGACAATTAGGTGCAAATGAGTCCTTATAGGCAAAATTGCTTTATTTCACAAAGGTAAGTTTACTTAAACTATACCATTCAGGTTTGGATCATTCTCTCATAAGAAAATGCAAACTGCATATTAACCATTGTTTTAACGCAGACAAGCAGTTTTTACATGCTTCTCGACAATTGCGTGCAAATGAGTCCTTATAAGCAAAATTGCTTTATTTTACAAAGGTAAGTCTATTTACACTATAACATTCAGGTTTGGATCTTTCTCTCATAAGAAAATGCAAACTGCATATTAACCATTATTTAAACGCAGATAAGCAGTTTTTACATGCTTTACGACAATTAGGTGCAAATGAGTCTTTATAGGCAAAATTGCTTTATTTCATGAGGATAAGTCTATTTACACTATAAAATTCAGGTTTATATCATTCTCTCATAAGAAAATGCAAACTGCATATTAACCATTATTTTAACGCATACAAGCAGTTTTTACATGCTTTATGACAATTAGGGGCAAATGAGTCCCTATAGGCAAAATTGCTTTATTTCATGAAGGTAAGTCTATTTACACTATAACATTTAGGTTTGGATCATTCTCTCATAAGAAAATGCAAACTGCATAATAACCATTATTTTAACGCAGACAAGCAGGTTTTACATGCTTCACGACAATTGCGTGCAAATGAGTCCTTATAGGCAAAATTGCTTTATTTCATGAGGGTAAGTCTATTTACACTATAACATTCAGGTTTGGATCATTCTCTCATAAGAAAATGCAAACTGCATATTAACCATTATTTAAACGCAGACAAGCAGTTTTTACATGCTTTACAACAATTCGGTGCAAATGAGTCTTTATAGGCAAAATTGCTTTATTTCATGAGGGTAAGTCTATTTACACTATAACATTCAGGTTTGGATCATTCTCTCATAAGAAAATGCAAACTGCATATTTACTATCATTTTCACGCAGACAAGCAGTTTTTACATGCTTCACGACAATTGCGTGCAAATGAGTCCTTATAGGCAAAATTGCTTTATTTTACAAAGGTAAGTCTATTTACACTATAATATTCAGGTTTGGATCATTCTCTCATAAGAAAATGCAAACTGCATATTAACCATTATTTTAACGCATACAAGCAGTTTTTACATGCTTTATGACAATTAGGGGCAAATGAGTCCCTATAGGCAAAATTGCTTTATTTCATGAAGGTAAGTCTATTTACACTATAACATTTAGGTTTGGATCATTCTCTCATAAGAAAATGCAAACTGCATAATAACCATTATTTTAACGCAGACAAGCAGTTTTTACATGCTTCACGACAATTGCGTGCAAATGAGTCCTTATAGGCAAAATTGCTTTATTTTACAAAGGTAAGTCTATTTACACTATAATATTCAGGTTTGGATCATTCTCTTATAAGAAAATGCAAACTGCATATTAACCATTATTTTAACGCATACAAGCAGTTTTTACATGCTTTATGACAATTAGGGGCAAATGAGTCCTTATAGGCAAAATTGCTTTATTTCATGAAGGTAAGTCTATTTACACTTTAACATTTAGGTTTGGATCATTCTCCCATAAGAAAATGCAAACTGCATATTAACCATTATTTTAACGCAAACAAGCAGTTTTTACATGCTTCACGACAATTGCGTGCAAATGAGTCCTTATAGGCAAAATTGCTTTATTTTACAAAGGTAAGTCTATTTACACTATAACATTCAGGTTTGGATTCATAAGAAAATGCAAACTGCATATTAACCATTATTTAAACGCAGACACGTAGTTTTTACATGCTTTACGACAATTAGGTGCAAATGAGTCCTTATAGGCAAAATTGCTTTATTTCATGAGGGTAAGTCTATTTACACTATAACATTTAGGTTTGGATCATTCTCTCATAAGAAAATGCAAACTGCATATTAACCATTATTTAAACGCAGACAAGCAGTTTTTACATGCTTTACGACAATTAGGTGCAAATGAGTCTTTATAGGTAAAATTGCTTCATTTCATGAGGGTAAGTCTATTTACACTATAACATTCAGGTTTGGATCATTCTTTCATAAGAAAATGCAAACTGCATATTAACCATTATTTTAACGCATACAAGCAGTTTTTACATGCTTTATGACAATTAGGGGCAAATGGGTCCTTATAGGCAAAATTGCTTTATTTTATGAAGGTTAGTCTATTTACACTATAACATTCAGGTTTGGATTATTCTCTCATAAGAAAATGCAAACTGCATATTAACCATTATTTTAACGCAGACAAGCAGTTTTTACATGCTTTACGACAATTAGGTGCAAATGAGTCCTTATAGGCAAAATTGCTTTATTTCACAAAGGTAAGTTTACTTAAACTATAACATTCAGGTTTAGATCATTCTCTCATAAGAAAATGCAAACTGCATATTAACTATTATTTTAACGCATACAAGCAGTTTTTACATGCTTTATAACAATAAGGTGCAAATGAGTCTTTATAGGCAAAATTGCTTTATTTCATAAGGGTAAGTCTATTTACACTATAACATTCAGGTTTGGATCATTCTCTCATAAGAAAATGAAAACTGCATATTTACTATCATTTTAACGCATACAAGCAGTTTTTACATGCTTTATGACAATTAGGTGCAAATGAGTCTTTATAGGCAAAATTGCTTTATTTCATGTGGGTAAGTCTATTTACACTATAACATTCAGGTTTGGATCATTCTTTCATAAGAAAATGCAAACTGCAAATTAACCATTATTTTAACGCTGACAAGCAGTTTTTACATGCTTTACGACAATTAAGTGAAATGAGTCCTTATAGGCAAAATTGCTTTATTTCATGATGGTAAGTCTATTTACACTATAACATTCAGGTTTGGATCATTCTCTCATAAGAAAATGCAAACTGCATATTTACTATCATTTTCACGCAGACAAGCAGTTTTCACATGTTTTACGACAATTAGGTGGAAATAAGTCCTTAAAGGCAAAATTGTTTTATTTCACAAAGGTAAGTCTACTTTCACTATACCATTCAGGTTTGGATCATTCTCTCATAAGAAAATGCAAACTGCATATTAACCATTATTTTAACGCAGAAAAGCAGTTTTTACATGCTTCACGACAATTGCGTGCAAATGAGTCCTTATAAGCAAAATTGCTTTATTTTACAAAGGTAAGTCTATTTACACTATAACATTCAGGTTTGGATCTTTCTCTCATAAGAAAATGCAAACTGCATATTAACCATTATTTAAACGCAGACAAGTAGTTTTTACATGCTTTACGACAATTAGGTGCAAGTGAGTCTTTATAGGCAAAATTGCTTTATTTCATGAAGGTAAGTCTATTTACACTATAACATTCAGGTTTGGATCATTCTCTCATAAGAAAATATAAACTGCATTTTAACCATTATTTTAACGCATACAAGCAGTTTTTACATGCTTTATGACAATTAGGGGCAAATGAGTCCTTATAGGCAAAATTGCTTTATTTCATGAAGGTAAGTCTATTTACACTATACAATTCAGGTTTGGATCATTCTCTCATAAGTAAATGCAAACTGCATATTAACCATTATTTAAACGCAGACAAGCAGTTTTTACATGCTTTACGACAATTAGGTGCAAATGAGTCTTTATAGGCAAAATTGCTTTATTTCATGAGGATAAGTCTATTTACACTATAACATTCAGGTTTGGATCATTCTTTCATAAGAAAATGCAAACTGCATATTAACCATTATTTTAACGCAGACAAGCAGTTTTTACATGCCTTATGACAATTAGGTGCAAATGAGTCTTTATAGGCAAAATTGCTTTATTTCATGAGGGTAAGTCCATTTACACTATAACATTCAGGTTTGGATCATTCTCTCATAAGAAAATGCAAACTGCATATTAACCATTATTTTAACGCAGACAAGCAGTTTTTACATGCTTTATGACAATTAGGGGCAAATGAGTGCTTATAGGCAAAATTGCTTTATTTCATGAAGGTATAACTATTTACACTATACATTCAGGTTTGGATAATTCTCTCATAAGAAAATGCAAACTGCATATTATCCATTATTTTAACGCAGACAAACAGTTTTTACATGCTATACGACAATTAGGTGCAAATAAGTTCTTATCGGCAAAATTGCTTTATTTTACAAATGTAAGTTTACTTAAACTATAACAGTCAGGTTTAGATCATTCTCTCATAAGAAAATTCAAACTGCATGTTAACTATTATTTTAACGCATACAAGCAGTTATTACATTCTTCATGACAATTAGGTGCAAATGAGTCTTTATAGGCAAAGTTGCTTTATTTCATGAGGGTAAGTCTATTTACACTATAACATTCAGGTTTGGATCATTCTTTCATAAGAAAATGCAAACTGCATATTAACCATTATTTTAACGCAGACAAGCAGTTTTTACTTGCTTTATGACAATTAGGTGCAAATGAGTCTTTATAGGCAAAATTGCTTTATTTCATGAGGGTAAGTCTATTTACACTATAACATTCAGGTTTGGATCATTCTTTCATAAGAAAATGCAAACTGCATATTAACCATTATTTTAACGCAGACAAGCAGTTTTTACATGCTTTATGACAATTAGGTGCAAATGAGTCTTTATAGGCAAAATTGCTTTATTTCATGAGGGTAAGTCTATTTACACTATAACATTCAGGTTTGGATCATTCTCTCATAAAAAAATGCAAACTGCATATTAACCATTATTTTAACGCAGACAAGCAGTTTTTACATGCTTTATGACAATTATGGGCAAATGAGTCCTTATAGGCAAAATTGCTTTATTTCATGAGGGTAAGTCTATTTACACTATAACATTCAGGTTTGGATCATTCTCTCATAAGAAAATGCGAACTGCATATTATCCTTTATTTTAACGCAGACAAGCAGTTTTTACATGCTTTACGACAATTAGGTGCAAATAAGTCCTTATAGGCAAAATTGCTTTATTTTACAAAGGTAAGTTTACTTAAACTATAACATTCAGGTTTAGATCATTCTCTCATAAGAAAATTCAAACTGCATGTTAACTATTATTTTAACGCTGACAAGCAGTTTTTACATGCTTTATGACAATTAGGTGCAAATGAGCCTTTATAGGCAAAATTGCTTTATTTCATGAGGGTAAGTCTATTTACACTCTAACATTCAGGTTTGGATCATTCTCTCATAAGAAAATGAAAACTGCATATTTACTATCATTTTAACGCATACAAGCAGTTTTTACATGCTTTATGACAATTAGGTGCAAATGAGTCTTTATAGGCAAAATTGCTTTATTTCAAGAGGGTAAGTCTATTTACACTATAACATTCAGGTTTGGATCATTCTCTCATAAGAAAATGCAAACTGCATATTAACCATTATTTTAATGCAGACAAGCAGTTTTTACATGCTTTATGACAATTAGGGGCAAATAAGTCCTTAAAGGCAAAATTGCTTTATTTCATGAAGGTAAGTCTATTTACACTATAACATTCAGGTTTGGATCATTCTCTCATAAGAAAATGCAAACTGCATATTAACCATTATTTTAACGCAGACAAGCAGTTTTTACATGCCTTATGACAATTAGGTGCAAATGAGTCTTTATAGGCAAAATTGCTTTATTTCATGAGGGTAAGTCCATTTACACTATAACATTCAGGTTTGGATCATTCTCTCATAAGAAAATGCAAACTGCATATTAACCATTATTTTAACGCAGACAAGCAGTTTTTACATGCTTTATGACAATTAGGGGCAAATGAGTGCTTATAGGCAAAATTGCTTTATTTCATGAAGGTATAACTATTTACACTATACATTCAGGTTTGGATAATTCTCTCATAAGAAAATGCAAACTGCATATTATCCATTATTTTAACGCAGACAAACAGTTTTTACATGCTTTACGACAATTAGGTGCAAATAAGTTCTTATAGGCAAAATTGCTTTATTTTACAAATGTAAGTTTACTTAAACTATAACAGTCAGGTTTAGATCATTCTCTCATAAGAAAATTCAAACTGCATGTTAACTATTATTTTAACGCATACAAGCAGTTATTACATTCTTCATGACAATTAGGTGCAAATGAGTCTTTATAGGCAAAGTTGCTTTATTTCATGAGGGTAAGTCTATTTACACTATAACATTCAGGTTTGGTTCATTCTTTCATAAGAAAATGCAAACTGCATATTAACCATTATTTTAACGCAGACAAGCAGTTTTTACTTGCTTTATGACAATTAGGTGCAAATGAGTCTTTATAGGCAAAATTGCTTTATTTCATGAGGGTAAGTCTATTTACACTATAACATTCAGGTTTGGATCATTCTTTCATAAGAAAATGCAAACTGCATATTAACCATTATTTTAACGCAGACAAGCAGTTTTTACATGCTTTATGACAATTAGGTGCAAATGAGTCTTTATAGGCAAAATTGCTTTATTTCATGAGGGTAAGTCTATTTACAGTATAACATTCAGGTTTGGATCATTCTCTCATAAAAAAATGCAAACTGCATATTAACCATTATTTTAACGCAGACAAGCAGTTTTTACATGCTTTATGACAATTATGGGCAAATGAGTCCTTATAGGCAAAATTGCTTTATTTCATGAGGGTAAGTCTATTTACACTATAACATTCAGGTTTGGATCATTCTCTCATAAGAAAATGCGAACTGCATATTATCCTTTATTTTAACGCAGACAAGCAGTTTTTACATGCTTTACGACAATTAGGTGCAAATAAGTCCTTATAGGCAAAATTGCTTTATTTTACAAAGGTAAGTTTATTTAAACTATAACATTCAGGTTTAGATCATTCTCTCATAAGAAAATTCAAACTGCATGTTAACTATTATTTTAACGCTGACAAGCAGTTTTTACATGCTTTATGACAATTAGGTGCAAATGAGCCTTTATAGGCAAAATTGCTTTATTTCATGAGGGTAAGTCTATTTACACTCTAACATTCAGGTTTGGATCATTCTCTCATAAGAAAATGAAAACTGCATATTTACTATCATTTTAACGCATACAAGCAGTTTTTACATGCTTTATGACAATTAGGTGCAAATGAGTCTTTATAGGCAAAATTGCTTTATTTCAAGAGGGTAAGTCTATTTACACTATAACATTCAGGTTTGGATCATTCTCTCATAAGAAAATGCAAACTGCATATTAACCATTATTTTAATGCAGACAAGCAGTTTTTACATGCTTTATGACAATTAGGGGCAAATAAGTCCTTAAAGGCAAAATTGCTTTATTTCATGAAGGTAAGTCTATTTACACTATAACATTCAGGTTTGGATCATTCTCTCATAAGTAAATGCAAACTGCATATTAACCATTATTTAAACGCAGACAAGCAGTTTTTACATGCTTTACGACAATTAGGTGCAAATGAGTCTTTATAGGCAAAATTGCTTTATTTCAAGAGGGTAAGTCTATTTACACTATAACATTCAGGTTTGGATCATTCTCTCATAAGAAAATGCAAACTGCATATTAACCATTATTTTAACGCAGACAAGCAGTTTTTACATGCTTTATGACAATTAGGGGCAAATAAGTCCTTAAAGGCAAAATTGTTTTATTTCACAAAAGTAAGTCTACTTTCACTATACCATACAGGTTTGGATCATTCTCTCATAAGAAAATGCAAACTGCATATTAACCATTATTTAAACGCAGACACGTAGTTTTTACATGCTTTACGACAATTAGGTGCAAATGAGTCCTTATAGGCAAAATTGCTTTATTTCATGAGGGTAAGTCTATTTACACTATAACATTTAGGTTTGGATCATTCTCTCATAAGAAAATGCAAACTGCATATTAACCATTATTTAAACGCAGACAAGCAGTTTTTACATGCTTTACGACAATTAGGTGCAAATGAGTCTTTATAGGAAAAATTGCTTCATTTCATGAGGGTAAGTCTATTTACACTATAACATTCAGGTTTGGATCATTCTTTCATAAGAAAATGCAAACTGCATATTAACCATTATTTTAACGCATACAAGCAGTTTTTACATGCTTTATGACAATTAGGGGCAAATGGGTCCTTATAGGCAAAATTGCTTTATTTTATGAAGGTTAGTCTATTTACACTATAACATTCAGGTTTGGATTATTCTCTCATAAGAAAATGCAAACTGCATATTAACCATTATTTTAACGCAGACAAGCAGTTTTTACATGCTTTACGACAATTAGGTGCAAATGAGTCCTTATAGGCAAAATTGCTTTATTTCACAAAGGTAAGTTTACTTAAACTATAACATTCAGGTTTAGATCATTCTCTCATAAGAAAATGCAAACTGCATATTAACTATTATTTTAACGCATACAAGCAGTTTTTACATGCTTTATAACAATAAGGTGCAAATGAGTCTTTATAGGCAAAATTGCTTTATTTCATGAGGGTAAGTCTATTTACACTATAACATTCAGGTTTGGATCATTCTCTCATAAGAAAATGAAAACTGCATATTTACTATCATTTTAACGCATACAAGCAGTTTTTACATGCTTTATGACAATTAGGTGCAAATGAGTCTTTATAGGCAAAATTGCTTTATTTCATGTGGGTAAGTCTATTTACACTATAACATTCAGGTTTGGATTATTCTTTCATAAGAAAATGCAAACTGCAAATTAACCATTATTTTAACGCTGACCAGCAGTTTTTACATGCTTTACGACAATTAAGTGAAATGAGTCCTTATAGGCAAAATTGCTTTATTTCATGATGGTAAGTCTATTTACACTATAACATTCAGGTTTGGATCATTCTCTCATAAGAAAATGCAAACTGCATATTTACTATCATTTTCACGCAGACAAGCAGTTTTCACATGTTTTACGACAATTAGGTGGAAATAAGTCCTTAAAGGCAAAATTGTTTTATTTCACAAAGGTAAGTCTACTTTCACTATACCATTCAGGTTTGGATCATTCTCTCATAAGAAAATGCAAACTGCATATTAACCATTATTTTAACGCAGAAAAGCAGTTTTTACATGCTTCACGACAATTGCGTGCAAATGAGTCCTTATAAGCAAAATTGCTTTATTTTACAAAGGTAAGTCTATTTACACTATAACATTCAGGTTTGGATCTTTCTCTCATAAGAAAATGCAAACTGCATATTAACCATTATTTAAACGCAGACAAGCAGTTTTTACATGCTTTACGACAATTAGGTGCAAGTGAGTCTTTATAGGCAAAATTGCTTTATTTCATGAGGGTAAGTCTATTTACACTATAACATTCAGGTTTGGATCATTCTCTCATAAGAAAATGCAAACTGCATTTTAACCATTATTTTAACGCATACAAGCAGTTTTTACATGCTTTATGACAATTAGGGGCAAATGAGTCCTTATAGGCAAAATTGCTTTATTTCATGAAGGTAAGTCTATTTACACTATAACATTCAGGTTTGGATCATTCTCTCATAAGTAAATGCAAACTGCATATTAACCATTATTTAAACGCAGACAAGCAGTTTTTACATGCTTTACGACAATTAGGTGCAAATGAGTCTTTATAGGCAAAATTGCTTTATTTCATGAGGATAAGTCTATTTACACTATAACATTCAGGTTTGGATCATTCTTTCATAAGAAAATGCAAACTGCATATTAACCATTATTTTAACGCAGACAAGCAGTTTTTACATGCTTTATGACAATTAGGTGCAAATGAGTCTTTATAGGCAAAATTGCTTTATTTCATGAGGGTAAGTCCATTTACACTATAACATTCAGGTTTGGATCATTCTCTCATAAGAAAATGCAAACTGCATATTAACCATTATTTTAACGCAGACAAGCAGTTTTTACATGCCTTATGACAATTAGGTGCAAATGAGTCTTTATAGGCAAAATTGCTTTATTTCATGAGGGTAAGTCCATTTACACTATAACATTCAGGTTTGGATCATTCTCTCATAAGAAAATGCAAACTGCATATTAACCATTATTTTAACGCAGACAAGCAGTTTTTACATGCTTTATGACAATTAGGGGCAAATGAGTGCTTATAGGCAAAATTGCTTTATTTCATGAAGGTATAACTATTTACACTATACATTCAGGTTTGGATAATTCTCTCATAAGAAAATGCAAACTGCATATTATCCATTATTTTAACGCAGACAAACAGTTTTTACATGCTTTACGACAATTAGGTGCAAATAAGTTCTTATAGGCAAAATTGCTTTATTTTACAAATGTAAGTTTACTTAAACTATAACAGTCAGGTTTAGATCATTCTCTCATAAGAAAATTCAAACTGCATGTTAACTATTATTTTAACGCATACAAGCAGTTATTACATTCTTCATGACAATTAGGTGCAAATGAGTCTTTATAGGCAAAGTTGCTTTATTTCATGAGGGTAAGTCTATTTACACTATAACATTCAGGTTTGGTTCATTCTTTCATAAGAAAATGCAAACTGCATATTAACCATTATTTTAACGCAGACAAGCAGTTTTTACTTGCTTTATGACAATTAGGTGCAAATGAGTCTTTATAGGCAAAATTGCTTTATTTCATGAGGGTAAGTCTATTTACACTATAACATTCAGGTTTGGATCATTCTTTCATAAGAAAATGCAAACTGCATATTAACCATTATTTTAACGCAGACAAGCAGTTTTTACATGCTTTATGACAATTAGGTGCAAATGAGTCTTTATAGGCAAAATTGCTTTATTTCATGAGGGTAAGTCTATTTACAGTATAACATTCAGGTTTGGATCATTCTCTCATAAAAAAATGCAAACTGCATATTAACCATTATTTTAACGCAGACAAGCAGTTTTTACATGCTTTATGACAATTATGGGCAAATGAGTCCTTATAGGCAAAATTGCTTTATTTCATGAGGGTAAGTCTATTTACACTATAACATTCAGGTTTGGATCATTCTCTCATAAGAAAATGCGAACTGCATATTATCCTTTATTTTAACGCAGACAAGCAGTTTTTACATGCTTTACGACAATTAGGTGCAAATAAGTCCTTATAGGCAAAATTGCTTTATTTTACAAAGGTAAGTTTATTTAAACTATAACATTCAGGTTTAGATCATTCTCTCATAAGAAAATTCAAACTGCATGTTAACTATTATTTTAACGCTGACAAGCAGTTTTTACACGCTTTATGACAATTAGGTGCAAATGAGCCTTTATAGGCAAAATTGCTTTATTTCATGAGGGTAAGTCTATTTACACTCTAACATTCAGGTTTGGATCATTCTCTCATAAGAAAATGAAAACTGCATATTTACTATCATTTTAACGCATACAAGCAGTTTTTACATGCTTTATGACAATTAGGTGCAAATGAGTCTTTATAGGCAAAATTGCTTTATTTCAAGAGGGTAAGTCTATTTACACTATAACATTCAGGTTTGGATCATTCTCTCATAAGAAAATGCAAACTGCATATTAACCATTATTTTAATGCAGACAAGCAGTTTTTACATGCTTTATGACAATTAGGGGCAAATAAGTCCTTAAAGGCAAAATTGCTTTATTTCATGAAGGTAAGTCTATTTACACTATAACATTCAGGTTTGGATCATTCTCTCATAAGTAAATGCAAACTGCATATTAACCATTATTTAAACGCAGACAAGCAGTTTTTACATGCTTTACGACAATTAGGTGCAAATGAGTCTTTATAGGCAAAATTGCTTTATTTCAAGAGGGTAAGTCTATTTACACTATAACATTCAGGTTTGGATCATTCTCTCATAAGAAAATGCAAACTGCATATTAACCATTATTTTAACGCAGACAAGCAGTTTTTACATGCTTTATGACAATTAGGGGCAAATAAGTCCTTAAAGGCAAAATTGTTTTATTTCACAAAAGTAAGTCTACTTTCACTATACCATACAGGTTTGGATCATTCTCTCATAAGAAAATGCAAACTGCATATTAACCATTATTTAAACGCAGACACGTAGTTTTTACATGCTTTACGACAATTAGGTGCAAATGAGTCCTTATAGGCAAAATTGCTTTATTTCATGAGGGTAAGTCTATTTACACTATAACATTTAGGTTTGGATCATTCTCTCATAAGAAAATGCAAACTGCATATTAACCATTATTTAAACGCAGACAAGCAGTTTTTACATGCTTTACGACAATTAGGTGCAAATGAGTCTTTATAGGAAAAATTGCTTCATTTCATGAGGGTAAGTCTATTTACACTATAACATTCAGGTTTGGATCATTCTTTCATAAGAAAATGCAAACTGCATATTAACCATTATTTTAACGCATACAAGCAGTTTTTACATGCTTTATGACAATTAGGGGCAAATGGGTCCTTATAGGCAAAATTGCTTTATTTTATGAAGGTTAGTCTATTTACACTATAACATTCAGGTTTGGATTATTCTCTCATAAGAAAATGCAAACTGCATATTAACCATTATTTTAACGCAGACAAGCAGTTTTTACATGCTTTACGACAATTAGGTGCAAATGAGTCCTTATAGGCAAAATTGCTTTATTTCACAAAGGTAAGTTTACTTAAACTATAACATTCAGGTTTAGATCATTCTCTCATAAGAAAATGCAAACTGCATATTAACTATTATTTTAACGCATACAAGCAGTTTTTACATGCTTTATAACAATAAGGTGCAAATGAGTCTTTATAGGCAAAATTGCTTTATTTCATGAGGGTAAGTCTATTTACACTATAACATTCAGGTTTGGATCATTCTCTCATAAGAAAATGAAAACTGCATATTTACTATCATTTTAACGCATACAAGCAGTTTTTACATGCTTTATGACAATTAGGTGCAAATGAGTCTTTATAGGCAAAATTGCTTTATTTCATGTGGGTAAGTCTATTTACACTATAACATTCAGGTTTGGATTATTCTTTCATAAGAAAATGCAAACTGCAAATTAACCATTATTTTAACGCTGACCAGCAGTTTTTACATGCTTTACGACAATTAAGTGAAATGAGTCCTTATAGGCAAAATTGCTTTATTTCATGATGGTAAGTCTATTTACACTATAACATTCAGGTTTGGATCATTCTCTCATAAGAAAATGCAAACTGCATATTTACTATCATTTTCACGCAGACAAGCAGTTTTCACATGTTTTACGACAATTAGGTGGAAATAAGTCCCTAAAGGCAAAATTGTTTTATTTCACAAAGGTAAGTCTACTTTCACTATACCATTCAGGTTTGGATCATTCTCTCATAAGAAAATGCAAACTGCATATTAACCATTATTTTAACGCAGAAAAGCAGTTTTTACATGCTTCACGACAATTGCGTGCAAATGAGTCCTTATAAGCAAAATTGCTTTATTTTACAAAGGTAAGTCTATTTACACTATAACATTCAGGTTTGGATCTTTCTCTCATAAGAAAATGCAAACTGCATATTAACCATTATTTAAACGCAGACAAGCAGTTTTTACATGCTTTACGACAATTAGGTGCAAGTGAGTCTTTATAGGCAAAATTGCTTTATTTCATGAGGGTAAGTCTATTTACACTATAACATTCAGGTTTGGATCATTCTCTCATAAGAAAATGCAAACTGCATTTTAACCATTATTTTAACGCATACAAGCAGTTTTTACATGCTTTATGACAATTAGGGGCAAATGAGTCCTTATAGGCAAAATTGCTTTATTTCATGAAGGTAAGTCTATTTACACTATAACATTCAGGTTTGGATCATTCTCTCATAAGTAAATGCAAACTGCATATTAACCATTATTTAAACGCAGACAAGCAGTTTTTACATGCTTTACGACAATTAGGTGCAAATGAGTCTTTATAGGCAAAATTGCTTTATTTCATGAGGATAAGTCTATTTACACTATAACATTCAGGTTTGGATCATTCTTTCATAAGAAAATGCAAACTGCATATTAACCATTATTTTAACGCAGACAAGCAGTTTTTACATGCTTTATGACAATTAGGTGCAAATGAGTCTTTATAGGCAAAATTGCTTTATTTCATGAGGGTAAGTCCATTTACACTATAACATTCAGGTTTGGATCATTCTCTCATAAGAAAATGCAAACTGCATATTAACCATTATTTTAACGCAGACAAGCAGTTTTTACATGCTTTATGACAATTAGGGGCAAATGAGTGCTTATAGGCAAAATTGCTTTATTTCATGAAGGTATAACTATTTACACTATACATTCAGGTTTGGATCATTCTCTCATAAGAAAATGCAAACTGCATATTATCCATTATTTTAACGCAGACAAACAGTTTTTACATGCTTTACGACAATTAGGTGCAAATAAGTTCTTATAGGCAAAATTGCTTTATTTTACAAATGTAAGTTTACTTAAACTATAACATTCAGGTTTAGATCATTCTCTCATAAGAAAATTCAAACTGCATGTTAACTATTATTTTAACGCATACAAGCAGTTTTTACATTCTTCATGACAATTAGGTGCAAATGAGTCTTTATAGGCAAAGTTGCTTTATTTCATGAGGGTAAGTCTATTTACACTATAACATTCAGGTTTGGATCATTCTTTCATAAGAAAATGCAAACTGCATATTAACCATTATTTTAACGCAGACAAGCAGTTTTTACATGCTTTATGACAATTAGGTGCAAATGAGTCTTTATAGGCAAAATTGCTTTATTTCATGAGGGTAAGTCTATTTACACTATAACATTCAGGTTTGGATCATTCTTTCATAAGAAAATGCAAACTGCATATTAACCATTATTTTAACGCAGACAAGCAGTTTTTACATGCTTTATGACAATTAGGTGCAAATGAGTCTTTATAGGCAAAATTGCTTTATTTCATGAGGGTAAGTCTATTTACACTATAACATTCAGGTTTGGATCGTTCTCTCATAAAAAAATGCAAACTGCATATTAACCATTATTTTAACGCAGACAAGCAGTTTTTACATGCTTTATGACAATTAGGGGCAAATGAGTCCTTATAGGCAAAATTGCTTTATTTCATGAGGGTAAGTCTATTTACACTATAACATTCAGGTTTGGATCATTCTCTCATAAGAAAATGCGAACTGCATATTATCCTTTATTTTAACGCAGACAAGCAGTTTTTACATGCTTTACGACAATTAGGTGCAAATAAGTCCTTATAGGCAAAATTGCTTTATTTTACAAAGGTAAGTTTACTTAAACTATAACATTCAGGTTTAGATCATTCTCTCATAAGAAAATTCAAACTGCATGTTAACTATTATTTTAACGCTGACAAGCAGTTTTTACATGCTTTATGACAATTAGGTGCAAATGAGTCTTTATAGGCAAAATTGCTTTATTTCATGAGGGTAAGTCTATTTACACTCTAACATTCAGGTTTGGATCATTCTCTCATAAGAAAATGAAAACTGCATATTTACTATCATTTTAACGCATACAAGCAGTTTTTACATGCTTTATGACAATTAGGTGCAAATGAGTCTTTATAGGCAAAATTGCTTTATTTCAAGAGGGTTAGTCTATTTACACTATAACATTCAGGTTTGGATCATTCTCTCATAAGAAAATGCAAACTGCATATTAACCATTATTTAAACGCAGACAAGCAGTTTTTACATGCTTTACGACAATTAGGTGCAAATGAGTCTTTATAGGCAAAATTGCTTTATTTCATGAGGATAAGTCTATTTACACTATAACATTCAGGTTTGGATCATTCTTTCATAAGAAAATGCAAACTGCATATTAACCATTATTTTAACGCAGACAAGCAGTTTTTACATGCTTTATGACAATTAGGTGCAAATGAGTCTTTATAGGCAAAATTGCTTTATTTCATGAGGGTAAGTCCATTTACACTATAACATTCAGGTTTGGATCATTCTCTCATAAGAAAATGCAAACTGCATATTAACCATTATTTTAACGCAGACAAGCAGTTTTTACATGCTTTATGACAATTAGGGGCAAATGAGTGCTTATAGGCAAAATTGCTTTATTTCATGAAGGTATAACTATTTACACTATACATTCAGGTTTGGATCATTCTCTCATAAGAAAATGCAAACTGCATATTATCCATTATTTTAACGCAGACAAACAGTTTTTACATGCTTTACGACAATTAGGTGCAAATAAGTTCTTATAGGCAAAATTGCTTTATTTTACAAATGTAAGTTTACTTAAACTATAACATTCAGGTTTAGATCATTCTCTCATAAGAAAATTCAAACTGCATGTTAACTATTATTTTAACGCATACAAGCAGTTTTTACATTCTTCATGACAATTAGGTGCAAATGAGTCTTTATAGGCAAAGTTGCTTTATTTCATGAGGGTAAGTCTATTTACACTATAACATTCAGGTTTGGATCATTCTTTCATAAGAAAATGCAAACTGCATATTAACCATTATTTTAACGCAGACAAGCAGTTTTTACATGCTTTATGACAATTAGGTGCAAATGAGTCTTTATAGGCAAAATTGCTTTATTTCATGAGGGTAAGTCTATTTACACTATAACATTCAGGTTTGGATCATTCTTTCATAAGAAAATGCAAACTGCATATTAACCATTATTTTAACGCAGACAAGCAGTTTTTACATGCTTTATGACAATTAGGTGCAAATGAGTCTTTATAGGCAAAATTGCTTTATTTCATGAGGGTAAGTCTATTTACACTATAACATTCAGGTTTGGATCGTTCTCTCATAAAAAAATGCAAACTGCATATTAACCATTATTTTAACGCAGACAAGCAGTTTTTACATGCTTTATGACAATTAGGGGCAAATGAGTCCTTATAGGCAAAATTGCTTTATTTCATGAGGGTAAGTCTATTTACACTATAACATTCAGGTTTGGATCATTCTCTCATAAGAAAATGCGAACTGCATATTATCCTTTATTTTAACGCAGACAAGCAGTTTTTACATGCTTTACGACAATTAGGTGCAAATAAGTCCTTATAGGCAAAATTGCTTTATTTTACAAAGGTAAGTTTACTTAAACTATAACATTCAGGTTTAGATCATTCTCTCATAAGAAAATTCAAACTGCATGTTAACTATTATTTTAACGCTGACAAGCAGTTTTTACATGCTTTATGACAATTAGGTGCAAATGAGTCTTTATAGGCAAAATTGCTTTATTTCATGAGGGTAAGTCTATTTACACTCTAACATTCAGGTTTGGATCATTCTCTCATAAGAAAATGAAAACTGCATATTTACTATCATTTTAACGCATACAAGCAGTTTTTACATGCTTTATGACAATTAGGTGCAAATGAGTCTTTATAGGCAAAATTGCTTTATTTCAAGAGGGTTAGTCTATTTACACTATAACATTCAGGTTTGGATCATTCTCTCATAAGAAAATGCAAACTGCATATTAACCATTATTTAAACGCAGACAAGCAGTTTTTACATGCTTTACGACAATTAGGTGCAAATGAGTCTTTATAGGCAAAATTGCTTTATTTCATGAGGATAAGTCTATTTACACTATAACATTCAGGTTTGGATCATTCTTTCATAAGAAAATGCAAACTGCATATTAACCATTATTTTAACGCAGACAAGCAGTTTTTACATGCTTTATGACAATTAGGTGCAAATGAGTCTTTATAGGCAAAATTGCTTTATTTCATGAGGGTAAGTCCATTTACACTATAACATTCAGGTTTGGATCATTCTCTCATAAGAAAATGCAAACTGCATATTAACCATTATTTTAACGCAGACAAGCAGTTTTTACATGCTTTATGACAATTAGGGGCAAATGAGTGCTTATAGGCAAAATTGCTTTATTTCATGAAGGTATAACTATTTACACTATACATTCAGGTTTGGATCATTCTCTCATAAGAAAATGCAAACTGCATATTATCCATTATTTTAACGCAGACAAACAGTTTTTACATGCTTTACGACAATTAGGTGCAAATAAGTTCTTATAGGCAAAATTGCTTTATTTTACAAATGTAAGTTTACTTAAACTATAACATTCAGGTTTAGATCATTCTCTCATAAGAAAATTCAAACTGCATGTTAACTATTATTTTAACGCATACAAGCAGTTTTTACATTCTTCATGACAATTAGGTGCAAATGAGTCTTTATAGGCAAAGTTGCTTTATTTCATGAGGGTAAGTCTATTTACACTATAACATTCAGGTTTGGATCATTCTTTCATAAGAAAATGCAAACTGCATATTAACCATTATTTTAACGCAGACAAGCAGTTTTTACATGCTTTATGACAATTAGGTGCAAATGAGTCTTTATAGGCAAAATTGCTTTATTTCATGAGGGTAAGTCTATTTACACTATAACATTCAGGTTTGGATCATTCTCTCATAAAAAAATGCAAACTGCATATTAACCATTATTTTAACGCAGACAAGCAGTTTTTACATGCTTTATGACAATTAGGGGCAAATGAGTCCTTATAGGCAAAATTGCTTTATTTCATGAGGGTAAGTCTATTTACACTATAACATTCAGGTTTGGATCATTCTCTCATAAGAAAATGCGAACTGCATATTATCCTTTATTTTAACGCAGACAAGCAGTTTTTACATGCTTTACGACAATTAGGTGCAAATAAGTCCTTATAGGCAAAATTGCTTTATTTTACAAAGGTAAGTTTACTTAAACTATAACATTCAGGTTTAGATCATTCTCTCATAAGAAAATTCAAACTGCATGTTAACTATTATTTTAACGCTGACAAGCAGTTTTTACATGCTTTATGACAATTAGGTGCAAATGAGTCTTTATAGGCAAAATTGCTTTATTTCATGAGGGTAAGTCTATTTACACTCTAACATTCAGGTTTGGATCATTCTCTCATAAGAAAATGAAAACTGCATATTTACTATCATTTTAACGCATACAAGCAGTTTTTACATGCTTTATGACAATTAGGTGCAAATGAGTCTTTATAGGCAAAATTGCTTTATTTCAAGAGGGTAAGTCTATTTACACTATAACATTCAGGTTTGGATCATTCTCTCATAAGAAAATGCAAACTGCATATTAACCATTATTTTAATGCAGACAAGCAGTTTTTACATGCTTTATGACAATTAGGGGCAAATGAGTCCTTAAAGGCAAAATTGCTTTATTTCATGAAGGTAAGTCTATTTACACTATAACATTCAGGTTTGGATCATTCTCTCATAAGTAAATGCAAACTGCATATTAACCATTATTTAAACGCAGACAAGCAGTTTTTACATGCTTTACGACAAATAGGTGCAAATGAGTCTTTATAGGCCAAATTTCTTTATTTCAAGAGGGTAAGTCTATTTACACTATAACATTCAGGTTTGGATCATTCTCTCATAAGTAAATGCAAACTGCATATTAACCCTTATTTAAACGCAGACAAGCAGTTTTTACATGCTTTATGACAATTAGGTGCAAATGAGTCTTTATAGGCAAAATTGCTTTATTTCATGAGGGTAAGTCTATTTACACTATAACATTCAGGTTTGGATCGTTCTCTCATAAAAAAATGCAAACTGCATATTAACCATTATTTTAACGCAGACAAGCAGTTTTTACATGCTTTATGACAATTAGGGGCAAATGAGTCCTTATAGGCAAAATTGCTTTATTTCATGAGGGTAAGTCTATTTACACTATAACATTCAGGTTTGGATCATTCTCTCATAAGAAAATGCGAACTGCATATTATCCTTTATTTTAACGCAGACAAGCAGTTTTTACATGCTTTACGACAATTAGGTGCAAATAAGTCCTTATAGGCAAAATTGCTTTATTTTACAAAGGTAAGTTTACTTAAACTATAACATTCAGGTTTAGATCATTCTCTCATAAGAAAATTCAAACTGCATGTTAACTATTATTTTAACGCTGACAAGCAGTTTTTACATGCTTTATGACAATTAGGTGCAAATGAGTCTTTATAGGCAAAATTGCTTTATTTCATGAGGGTAAGTCTATTTACACTCTAACATTCAGGTTTGGATCATTCTCTCATAAGAAAATGAAAACTGCATATTTACTATCATTTTAACGCATACAAGCAGTTTTTACATGCTTTATGACAATTAGGTGCAAATGAGTCTTTATAGGCAAAATTGCTTTATTTCAAGAGGGTTAGTCTATTTACACTATAACATTCAGGTTTGGATCATTCTCTCATAAGAAAATGCAAACTGCATATTAACCATTATTTAAACGCAGACAAGCAGTTTTTACATGCTTTACGACAATTAGGTGCAAATGAGTCTTTATAGGCAAAATTGCTTTATTTCATGAGGATAAGTCTATTTACACTATAACATTCAGGTTTGGATCATTCTTTCATAAGAAAATGCAAACTGCATATTAACCATTATTTTAACGCAGACAAGCAGTTTTTACATGCTTTATGACAATTAGGTGCAAATGAGTCTTTATAGGCAAAATTGCTTTATTTCATGAGGGTAAGTCCATTTACACTATAACATTCAGGTTTGGATCATTCTCTCATAAGAAAATGCAAACTGCATATTAACCATTATTTTAACGCAGACAAGCAGTTTTTACATGCTTTATGACAATTAGGGGCAAATGAGTGCTTATAGGCAAAATTGCTTTATTTCATGAAGGTATAACTATTTACACTATACATTCAGGTTTGGATCATTCTCTCATAAGAAAATGCAAACTGCATATTATCCATTATTTTAACGCAGACAAACAGTTTTTACATGCTTTACGACAATTAGGTGCAAATAAGTTCTTATAGGCAAAATTGCTTTATTTTACAAATGTAAGTTTACTTAAACTATAACATTCAGGTTTAGATCATTCTCTCATAAGAAAATTCAAACTGCATGTTAACTATTATTTTAACGCATACAAGCAGTTTTTACATTCTTCATGACAATTAGGTGCAAATGAGTCTTTATAGGCAAAGTTGCTTTATTTCATGAGGGTAAGTCTATTTACACTATAACATTCAGGTTTGGATCATTCTTTCATAAGAAAATGCAAACTGCATATTAACCATTATTTTAACGCAGACAAGCAGTTTTTACATGCTTTATGACAATTAGGTGCAAATGAGTCTTTATAGGCAAAATTGCTTTATTTCATGAGGGTAAGTCTATTTACACTATAACATTCAGGTTTGGATCATTCTCTCATAAAAAAATGCAAACTGCATATTAACCATTATTTTAACGCAGACAAGCAGTTTTTACATGCTTTATGACAATTAGGGGCAAATGAGTCCTTATAGGCAAAATTGCTTTATTTCATGAGGGTAAGTCTATTTACACTATAACATTCAGGTTTGGATCATTCTCTCATAAGAAAATGCGAACTGCATATTATCCTTTATTTTAACGCAGACAAGCAGTTTTTACATGCTTTACGACAATTAGGTGCAAATAAGTCCTTATAGGCAAAATTGCTTTATTTTACAAAGGTAAGTTTACTTAAACTATAACATTCAGGTTTAGATCATTCTCTCATAAGAAAATTCAAACTGCATGTTAACTATTATTTTAACGCTGACAAGCAGTTTTTACATGCTTTATGACAATTAGGTGCAAATGAGTCTTTATAGGCAAAATTGCTTTATTTCATGAGGGTAAGTCTATTTACACTCTAACATTCAGGTTTGGATCATTCTCTCATAAGAAAATGAAAACTGCATATTTACTATCATTTTAACGCATACAAGCAGTTTTTACATGCTTTATGACAATTAGGTGCAAATGAGTCTTTATAGGCAAAATTGCTTTATTTCAAGAGGGTAAGTCTATTTACACTATAACATTCAGGTTTGGATCATTCTCTCATAAGAAAATGCAAACTGCATATTAACCATTATTTTAATGCAGACAAGCAGTTTTTACATGCTTTATGACAATTAGGGGCAAATGAGTCCTTAAAGGCAAAATTGCTTTATTTCATGAAGGTAAGTCTATTTACACTATAACATTCAGGTTTGGATCATTCTCTCATAAGTAAATGCAAACTGCATATTAACCATTATTTAAACGCAGACAAGCAGTTTTTACATGCTTTACGACAAATAGGTGCAAATGAGTCTTTATAGGCCAAATTTCTTTATTTCAAGAGGGTAAGTCTATTTACACTATAACATTCAGGTTTGGATCATTCTCTCATAAGAAAATGCAAACTGCATATTAACCATTATTTTAACGCAGACAAGCAGTTTTTACATGCTTTATGACAATTAGGGGCAAATAAGTCCTTAAAGGCAAAATTGTTTTATTTCACAAAAGTAAGTCTACTTTCACTATACCATACAGGTTTGGATCATTCTCTCATAAGAAAATGCAAACTGCATATTAACCATTATTTTAACGCAGACAAGCAGTTTTTACATGCTTTATGACAATTAGGGGCAAATGAGTCCTTATAGGCAAAATTGCTTTATTTCATGAAGGTAAGTCTATTTACACTATAACATTCAGGTTTGGATCATTCTCTCATAAGTAAATGCAAACTGCATATTAACCCTTATTTAAACGCAGACAAGCAGTTTTTACATGCTTTATGACAATTAGGTGCAAATGAGTCTTTATAGGCAAAATTGCTTTATTTCAAGAGGGTAAGTCTATTTACACTATAACATTCAGGTTTGGATCATTCTCTCATAAGAAAATGCAAACTGCATATTAACCATTATTTTAACGCAGACAAGCAGTTTTTACATGCTTCACGACAATTGCGTGCAAATGAGTCCTTATAAGCAAAATTGCTTTATTTTACAAAGGTAAGTCTATTTACACTATAACATTCAGGTTTGGATCTTTCTCTCATAAGAAAATGCAAACTGCATATTAACCATTATTTAAACGCAGACAAGCAGTTTTTACATGCTTTATGACAATTAGGGGCAAATGAGTCCTTATAGGCTGTAACCTCAACTGAGGAGAAGCCGCGGCTAGCGTAGTTCAGGCGGCGCGAGGGGCGTGGGCGAAGCCAAAAGGAGGTGAGAAATATCTTGATGGGAAATGCCAGAAGGGCTGTAAGTATCCAACCACCGACCACTTACACGAAATTAAATAATTAATGATAAAATAAAATTAAATCAAGGACGACACAAAACAACAACGGATGTTGTCACGTGACTGTGAAAACGAAGTAGTGTGGGCCCACCGACCAAAGTTGAAAGGGGCGCCAGGACACAAGGGCCACACTATAAGAATATCCAGGGAGTCCACCCCTGGATTATCGTGCCACGCTGACAACACAAAAGATAACACGCCCAAAACCGTTTTCCAAAACGTTTGCAAAGCAACAACAACCAACAACGACGATCCACTCACATAAGAATGGATCGCCACCAAACAAAACCAATTCCAAATTCGGAACGAAACAACAACCAAATAAACGACTGAACAGCCGTTCGTAACAATTCTTAAATAAATAACTCAACGACACTGACTTAATTCAGTGTCAACTTAATCGACAACACTCAACGCGTACAACAATTCGTCGACAAACTCAAATTAAATAAAAGTTGTCACATCAACTTCAATACCATGAGGCGGAGTGTCGCGCCAACCTCAGAACCAAATTAACAACACGACTTAGGCCTGCAATAATCTTCAAAACATCAAACATTAAATGATTAGCGGCATCGGCTCATAAATGCATTGACATGTGACGACGCAATAATTAATAAAGCGTAGCTGATACGTGGCGGCCTAATTATAACAACTCACGATTTCTGAACAGAATTATTCCAGAGATTCCAAGAATGAATCCTGTTCCGCAACAACAACCTTAACGCTAATCCTAAACAACAGAAAAAACAGAAACTAACATCCAGAGTGCCAACAGGCTTGTTATTTCACGGTTGATTTATTTCTAAACTGATGACAACAATCCAGGTGGGAAGGAGCCTAACATTTGGGACCGCTCTGCGCGGAACCAAATGCTCTGTGTTAAAAAATGGAATCACGGAGGAATGCCCTAATTCGCCAACGAAACTAGAAGTTTTCAACCACTAAACCTAGTCACAAAATGCCTACGAAGATTCGCCACAAATAAATAATAGTCAAAACGCAATATTTAATACAATAATCCGTCAACCGCAGAGCCGATGTTTAAGCGTTCAATACTCATCCGCTAATAATATCTGAACAAAACGCGGTGCATAATGTATGTCACTTCGACAAGCTTCGACGCACACCTAGCTGTGCTACTACGTTACCTCGTCTAGCGCACAGCTCTACGCAATCGTTCGCTCTCTCGCACATTCTGACCATTGCACATGTCGGGACGCCGTATCTCCGTGTGAATAGCTGGCCTCGTGTCGTTCTTTACTAACTCACGGCTTTTTCGCCCCTCTCGCTCGCACTCATTGTCAACCTTTTTGCAATTTTAAATTACTTTTAATAATTCACATAATATTTCTGCACAATTCACTCAAGGCAAAATGGCCTAAGGTTGTAAAACGTTACACTCCCCTCTTTCTTCAAGAAAAGATGCGGCAGTGGCGCATCTTTACAAATCTCCTTAAGGTTCCGCTTCCGAAGATTCTGAGGACGACGAATCTGAGTCCGGCAGATCCGAAAGATCTGAGGCTCCCGAGGGCACCTTGCGGTAACGAAGGCACTACCAATATCTTCACAAATTGCTACATCGACATATCGCAACTGAAACTTCAAAACGAAAAATAACCAATCGATACGAAATCACTGCAATGCATTTTCCAAACACATTTGCAGCCCAGGCGGAAGTCTCAACTTCCAACGATACGCGGTAGTAACCCTGCAACCTACTGGACGGCTATATAGTCCATCGCACGGTCACCCCACAACAAAGGTCTAAAACCTTCCAACGATACGCGATAACCTGATGTAACCTTGCAACCTACTGGACGGCAACACTGCTCTATAATCCATCGCACGGTCACACCAGTAAACGGGATCCATAATTCCCAAACGATAAACGAAAAGAAAAAAATTGTTGTCAAAATCAACAAATCCGGCTCATGGTGAAATTATTATGAAGATCTGAAATTTTAGCTTTACTAACCGATACTCGCAGGACTCGATCGGTTGGGCACGTATACTAACAAGAAGTTGCGAAAAACTCCCGGCGGGGTTAGAATACCCAATACCAAACTGACCGAAATCACAACAAGATGTTGATTCGCCAAGGATGTTCGCATATGAGATCGTACGCCCTAGTACACACCAAACATGACTTCACATTTGAGTAATAATCCCAATTAAGGACTCAAATTGCACTAGCAATGTACTAAACGCCATTTAATAATTCAAAAACCACACTTTGGCCGATATTTGACAAAACAAAAAAATTGAAGTTCCAATCATTACTCATTGTCGATAAACACAAAATCGAAGATAGTTGCAATTACGAAATCGAAAAAGGAAGCGATATTTCGAAAGCGAAAAAACGTCGACACGATACATAGTTACTGTACAGAGAGAGGTACAGAAAAAATCTTGTCAATACGGAAACTACTAAATGAACTGGAATCTAAAATCTACAAAAAATTTCTGCTAAACGAAAATAGATACCGAGACGAGACAAAAAATAGTTCGGAGATTTGACTTGCATTACAGTCAAGGATATAGAATCTAAAAAAAATTTAAAATTAAATTCGGAAAGTCGAACGACATTGTCATTAAAAAAAGGACGATAAAATTTCTTGCGGAAAACGAAACGACATCTAAAATTTCCCAACCGGAAACGCGATAAAATTTGACGGAAACGAGACGGTAGATCTATCTCACAAAAATTTTGCATTCGCAAACGGTAAAACTAAAAGCTAACTCACCGAAGACCGATAGTGGAGAAACGAACATTTAATCTAGGTACGGTAACAATGCAAAAAAAACAAAACCGGCAGTTCGTAACGTTACCCATAATCAACTTCAATTTCATACGAGACTTCTATTTCGAAATAGAATTAATTCAACAAACTACAAAATAAACCGAATGTTCGAATCACAACTCGCAAAATTATTCAATTCACAAGACAACACAGTTGTCTCACTAACCGACCAAAATTCCAAAATATTTTAAAAACCAAAAAAACAAATCCAACACAAACCAAAACTCGGGGTCGGATAAATTCTCACTAGTCGAAAAAAATGTGAGCTAGGCCTCACCAACAAGGGGTCTCAACTCTAAAGGCCCACACGTTAGGGCGCCATTTGTGTAACCTCAACTGAGGAGAGCCGCGGCTAGCGTAGTTCAGGCGGCGCGAGGGGCGTGGGCGAAGCCAAAAGGAGGTGAGAAATATCTTGATGGGAAATGCCAGAAGGGCTGTAAGTATCCAACCACCGACCACTTACACGAAATTAAATAATTAATGATAAAATAAAATTAAATCAAGGACGACACAAAACAACAACGGATGTTGTCACGTGACTGTGAAAACGAAGTAGTGTGGGCCCACCGACCAAAGTTGAAAGGGGCGCCAGGACACAAGGGCCACACTATAAGAATATCCAGGGAGTCCACCCCTGGATTATCGTGCCACGCTGACAACACAAAAGATAACACGCCCAAAACCGTTTTCCAAAACGTTTGCAAAGCAACAACAACCAACAACGACGATCCACTCACATAAGAATGGATCGCCACCAAACAAAACCAATTCCAAATTCGGAACGAAACAACAACCAAATAAACGACTGAACAGCCGTTCGTAACAATTCTTAAATAAATAACTCAACGACACTGACTTAATTCAGTGTCAACTTAATCGACAACACTCAACGCGTACAACAATTCGTCGACAAACTCAAATTAAATAAAAGTTGTCACATCAACTTCAATACCATGAGGCGGAGTGTCGCGCCAACCTCAGAACCAAATTAACAACACGACTTAGGCCTGCAATAATCTTCAAAACATCAAACATTAAATGATTAGCGGCATCGGCTCATAAATGCATTGACATGTGACGACGCAATAATTAATAAAGCGTAGCTGATACGTGGCGGCCTAATTATAACAACTCACGATTTCTGAACAGAATTATTCCAGAGATTCCAAGAATGAATCCTGTTCCGCAACAACAACCTCAACGCTAATCCTAAACAACAGAAAAAACAGAAACTAACATCCAGAGTGCCAACAGGCTTGTTATTTCACGGTTGATTTATTTCTAAACTGATGACAACAATCCAGGTGGGAAGGAACCTAACATTTGGGACCGCTCTGCGCGGAACCAAATGCTCTGTGTTAAAAAATGGAATCACGGAGGAATGCCCTAATTCGCCAACGAAACTAGAAGTTTTCAACCACTAAACCTAGTCACAAAATGCCTACGAAGATTCGCCACAAATAAATAATAGTCAAAACGCAATATTTAATACAATAATCCGTCAACCGCAGAGCCGATGTTTAAGCGTTCAATACTCATCCGCTAATAATATCTGAACAAAACGCGGTGCATAATGTATGTCACTTCGACAAGCTTCGACGCACACCTAGCTGTGCTACTACGTTACCTCGTCTAGCGCACAGCTCTACGCAATCGTTCGCTCTCTCGCACATTCTGACCATTGCACATGTCGGGACGCCGTATCTCCGTGTGAATAGCTGGCCTCGTGTCGTTCTTTACTAACTCACGGCTTTTTCGCCCCTCTCGCTCGCACTCATTGTCAACCTTTTTGCAATTTTAAATTACTTTTAATAATTCACATAATATTTCTGCACAATTCACTCAAGGCAAAATGGCCTAAGGTTGTAAAACGTTACAAGGCAAAATTGCTTTATTTCATGAAGGTAAGTCTATTTACACTATAACATTCAGGTTTGGATCATTCTCTCATAAGTAAATGCAAACTGCATATTAACCATTATTTAAACGCAGACAAGCAGTTTTTACATGCTTTACGACAATTAGGTGCAAATGAGTCTTTATAGGCAAAATTGCTTTATTTCAAGAGGGTAAGTCTAATTACACTATAACATTCAGGTTTGGATCATTCTCTCATAAGAAAATGCAAACTGCATATTAACCATTATTTTAATGCAGACAAGCAGTTTTTACATGCTTTATGACAATTAGGGGCAAATAAGTCCTTAAAGGCAAAATTGTTTTATTTCACAAAAGTAAGTCTACTTTCACTATACCATACAGGTTTGGATCATTCTCTCATAAGAAAATGCAAACTGCATATTAACCATTATTTTAACGCAGACAAGCAGTTTTTACATGGTTTACCACAATTAGGTGCAAATGAGTCTTTATAGGCAAAATTGCTTTATTTCATGAGGATAAGTCTATTTACACTATAACATTCAGGTTTGTATCATTCTTTCATAAGAAAATGCAAACTGCATATTAACCATTATTTTAACGCAGACAAGCAGTTTTTACATGCTTTATGACAATTAGGTGCAAATGAGTCTTTATAGGCAAAATTGCTTTATTTCAAGAGGGTAAGTCTATTTACACTATAACATTCAGGTTTGGATCATTCTCTCATAAGAAAATGCAAACTGCATATTAACCATTATTTTAATGCAGACAAGCAGTTTTTACATGCTTTATGACAATTAGGGGCAAATGAGTCCTTAAAGGCAAAATGGCTTTATTTCATGAAGGTATAACTATTTACACTATACATTCAGGTTTGGATCATTCTCTCATAAGAAAATGCAAACTGCATATTATCCATTATTTTAACGCAGACAAGCAGTTTTTACATGCTTTACGACAATTAGGTGCAAATAAGTCCTTATAGGCAAAATTGCTTTATTTTACAAAGGTAAGTTTACTTAAACTATAACAATCAGGTTTAGATCATTCTCTCATAAGAAAATGCAAACTGCATATTAACTATTATTTTAACGCATACAAGCAGTTTTTACATGCTTTATGACAATTAGGTGCAAATGAGTCTTTATAGGCAAAATTGCTCTATTTCATGAGGGTAAGTCTATTTACACTATAACATTCAGGTTTGGATCATTCTCTCATAAGAAAATGAAAACTGCATATTTACTATCATTTTAACGCATACAAGCAGTTTTTACATGCTTTATGACAATTAGGTGCAAATGAGTCTTTATAGGCAAAATTGCTTTATTTCATGAGGGTAAGTCTATTTACACTATAACATTCAGGTTTGGATCATTCTTTCATAAGAAAAGGCAAACTGCATATAAACCATTATTTTAACGCAGACAAGCAGTTTTTACATGATTCACGACAATTGCGTGCAAATGAGTCCTTATAGGCAAAATTGCTTTATTTTACAAAGGTAAGTCTATTTTTTTTTTACTATAACATTCAGGTTTGGATCATTCTCTCATAAGAAAATGCAAACTGCATATTAACCATTATTTTAACGCATACAAGCAGTTTTTACATGCTTTATGACAATTAGGGTTAAATGAACCCTTTTAGGCAAAATTGCTTTATTTCATGAAGGTAAGTCTATTTACACTATACCATTCAGGTTTGGATCATTCTCTCATAAGAAAATGCAAACTGCAAATTAACCATTATTTTAACGCTGACAAGCAGTTTTTACATGCTTTACGACAATTAGGTGAAATGAGTCCTTATAGGCAAAATTGCTTTATTTCATGAGGGTAAGTCTATTTACACTATAACATTCAGGTTTGGATCATTCTCTCATAAGAAATGCAAACTGCATATTTACTATCATTTTCACGCAGACAAGCAGTTTTCACATGTTTTACGACAATTAGGTGGAAATAAGTCCTTAAAGGCAAAATTGTTTTATTTCACAAAGGTAAGTCTACTTTCACTATACCATTCAGGTTTGGATCATTCTCTCATAAGAAAATGCAAACTGCATATTAACCATTATTTTAACGCAGACAAGCAGTTTTTACATGCTTCACGACAATTGCGTGCAAATGAGTCCTTATAAGCAAAATTGCTTTATTTTACAAAGGTAAGTCTATTTACACTATAACATTCAGGTTTAGATCATTCTCTCATAAGAAAATGCAAACTGCATATTAACCATTATTTTAACGCAGACAAGCAGTTTTTACATGCTTCACGACAATTGTGTGCAAATGAGTCCTTATAAGCAAAATTGCTTTATTTTACAAAGGTAAATCTATTTACACTATAACATTCAGGTTTGGATCATTCTCTCATAAGAAAATGCAAACTGCATATTAACCATTATTTTAACGCATACAAGCAGTTTTTACATGCTTTATGACAATTAGGGGCAAATGGGTACTTATAGGCAAAATTACTTTATTTCATGAAGGTAAGTCTAATTACACTATAACATTCAGGTTTGGATTATTCTCTCATAAGAAAATGCAAACTGCATATTAACCATTATTTTAATGCAAACAAGCAGTTTTTACATGCTTTACGACAATTAGGTGCAAATGAGTCCTTATAGGCAAACTTGCTTTATTTCACAAAGGTAAGTTTACTTACACTATAACATTCAGGTTTGGATCATTCTCTCACAAGAAAATGCAAACTGCATATTAACCATTATTTTAACGCATACAAGCAGTTTTTACATGCTTTACGACAATTAGGTGCAAATGAGTCCTTATAGGCAAAATTGCTTTATTTCATGAGGGTAAGTCTATTTACACTATAACATTCAGGTTTGGATCATTCTCTCATAAGAAAATGCAAACTGAATATTGACTATCATTTTCACGCAGCCAAGCAGTTTTTACATGGTTTACGACAATTAGGTGCAAATAAGTCCATAAAGGCAAAATTGTTTCATTTCACAAAGGTAAGTCTACTTTCACTATAACATTCAGGTTTGGATCATTCTCTCATAAGAAAATGCAAACTGCATATTAACCATTATTTTAACGCAGACAAGCAGTTTTTACATGCTTCACGACAATTGCGTGCAAATGAGTCCTTATAGGCAAAATTGCTTTATTTTACAAAGGTGAGTCTATTTACACTATAACATTCAGGTTTGGATCATTCTCTCATAAGAAAATGCAATCTGCATATTAACCATTATTTTAACGCATACAAGCAGTTTTTACATGCTTTATGACAATAGGGGCAAATGAGTCCTTATAGGCAAAATTGCTTTATTTCATGAAGGTAAGTCTATTTACACTATAACATTCAGGTTTGGATCATTCTCTCATAAAAAAATTCAAACTACATATTAACCATTATTTAAACGCAGACAAGCAGTTTTTACATGCTTTACGACAATTAGGTGCAAATGAGTCTTTATAAGCAAAATTGCTTTATTTCACAAAGGTAAGTTTACTTACACTATACATTCAGGTTTGGATCATTCTCTCACAAGAAAATGCAAACTGCATATTAACTATTATTTTAACGCATACAAGCAGTTTTTACATTCTTTATGACAATTAGGTGCAAATGAGTCCTTATAGGCAAAATTGCTTTATTTCATGAAGGTAAGTCTATTTACACTATAAAATTCAGGTTTGGATCATTCTCTCATAAGAAAATGCAAACTGCATATTAACCATTATTTTAACGCTGACAAGCAGTTTTTACATGCTTTACGACAATTAGGTGCAAATGAGTCCTTATAGGCAAAAGTGCTTTATTTCATGAAGGTAAGTCTACTTACACTATAACATTCAGGTTTGGATCATTCTCTCATAAGAAAATGCAAACTGCATATTAACCATTATTTTAACGCATACAAGCAGTTTTTACATGCTTTATGACAATTAGGGGCAAATGAGTCTATATAGGCAAAATTGCTTTATTTTACAAAGGTAAGTTTACTTAAACTATAACATTCAGGTTTGGATCATTCTCTCATAAGGAAATGCAAACTGCATATTTACAATCATTTTCACGCAGACAAGCAGTTTTCACATGTTTTACGACAATTAGGCGGAAATAAGTCCTTAAAGGCAAAATTGTTTTATTTCACAAAGATAAGTCTACTTTCACTATAACATTCAGGTTTGGATCATTTTCTCATAAGAAAATATAAACTGCATATTAACCATTATTTTAACGAAGACAAGCATTTTTTACATGCTTTATGACAATTAGGGGCAAATGAGTCCTTATAGGCAAAATTGCTTTATTTCATGAAGGTAAGTCTACTTACACTATAACATTCAGGTTTGGATCATTCTCTCATAAGAAAATGCAAACTGCATATTAACCATTATTTTAACGCTGACAAGCAGTTTTTACATGCTTTATGACAATTAGGGGCAAATGAGTCCCTATAGGCAAAATTGCTTTATTTCATGAAGGTAAGTCTATTTACAGTATAACATTTAGGTTTGGATCATTCTCTCATAAGAAAATGCAAACTGCATATTAACCATTATTTTAACGCAGACAAGCAGTTTTTACATGCTTCACGACAATTGCGTGCAAATGAGTCCTTATAGGCAAATTTGCTTTATTTTACAAAGGTATGTCTATTTACACTATAACATTCAGGTTTGGATCATTCTCTCATAAGAAAATGCAAACTGCATATTAACCATTATTTAAACACAGACAATCAGTTTTAACATGCTTTACGACAATTAGGTGCAAATGAGTCTTTATAGGCAAAATTGCTTTATTTCATGAGGGTAAGTCTATTTACACTATAACATTCAGGTTTGGATCATTCTCTCATAAGAAAATGCAAACTGCATATTAACCATTATTTTAACGCAGACAAGCAGTTTTTACATGCTTCACGACAATTGCGTGCAAATGAGTCCTTATAGGCAATTTGCTTTATTTTACAAAGGTAAGTCTATTTACACTATAACATTCAGGTTTGGATCATTCTCTCATAAGAAAATGCAATCTGCATATTTACCATTATTTTAACGCATACAAGCAGTTTTTACATGCTTTATGACAATTAGGGGCAAATGAGTCTATATAGGCAAAATTGCTTTATTTTACAAAGCTAAGTTTACTTAAACTATAACATTCAGGTTTAGATCATTCTCTCATAAGAAAATGCAAATTGCATATTTACTATTATTTTAACGCATACAAGCAGTTTTTACATGCTTTATGACAATTAGGTGCAAATAAGTCCTTATAGGCAAAATTGCTTTATTTCATGAAGGTAAGTCTATTTACACTATAACATTCAGGTTTGGATCATTCTCTCATAAGAAAATGCAAACTGCATATTAACCATTATTTTAACGCATACAAGCAGTTTTTACATGCTTTATGACAATTAGGGGCAAATGAGTCTATATAGGCAAAATTGCTTTATTTTACAAAGGTAAGTTTACTTAAACTATAACATTCAGGTTTGGATGATTCTCTCATAAGGAAATGCAAACTGCATATTTACAATCATTTTCACGCAGACAAGCAGTTTTCACATGTTTTACGACAATTAGGTGGAAATAAGTCCTTAAAGGCAAAATTGTTTTATTTCACTAAGGTAAGTCTACTTTCACTATAACATTCAGGTTTGGATCATTTTCTCATAAGAAAATGCAAACTGCATATTAACCATTATTTTAACGAAGACAAGCAGTTTTTACATGCTTTATGACAACTAGGGGCAAATGAGTCCTTATAGGCAAAATTGCTTTATTTCATGAAGATAAGTCTACTTACACTATAACATTCAGGTTTGGATCATTCTCTCATAAGAAAATGCAAACTGCATATTAACCATTATTTTAACGCTGACAAGCAGTTTTTACATGCTTTATGACAATTAGGGGCAAATGAGTCCCTATAGGCAAAATTGCTTTATTTCATGAAGGTAAGTCTATTTACAGTATAACTTTTAGGTTTGGATCATTCTCTCATAAGAAAATGCAAACTGCATATTAACCATTATTTTAACGCAGACAAGCAGTTTTTACATGCTTCACGACAATTGCGTGCAAATGAGTCCTTATAGGCAAATTGGCTTTATTTTACAAAGGTATGTCTATTTACACTATAACATTCAGGTTTGGATCATTCTCTCATAAGAAAATGCAAACTGCATATTAACCATTATTTAAACGCAGACAATCAGTTTTAACATGCTTTACGACAATTAGGTGCAAATGAGTCTTTATAGGCAAAATTGCTTTATTTTTATTAGGGTAAGTCTATTAACACTATAACATTCAGGTTTGGATCATTCTCTCATAAGAAAATGCAAACTGCATATTAACCATTATTTTAACGCATACAAGCAGTTTTTACATGCTTTATGACAATTAGGGGCAAATGGGTACTTATAGGCAAAATTGCTTTATTTCATGAAGGTAAGTCTAATTACACTATAACATTCAGGTTTGGATTATTCTCTCATAAGAAAATGCAAACTGCATATTAACCATTATTTTAATGCAAACAAGCAGTTTTTACATGCTTTACGACAATTAGGTGCAAATGAGTCCTTATAGGCAAACTTGCTTTATTTCACAAAGGTAAGTTTACTTACACTATAACATTCAGGTTTGGATCATTCTCTCACAAGAAAATGCAAACTGCATATTAACTATTATTTTAACGCATACAAGCAGTTTTTACATGCTTTACGACAATTAGGTGCAAATGAGTCCTTATAGGCAAAATTGCTTTATTTCATGAAGGTAAGTCTACTTTCACTATAACATTCAGGTTTGGATCATTTTCTCATAAGAAAATATAAACTGCATATTAACCATTATTTTAACGAAGACAAGCAGTTTTTACATGCTTTATGACAATTAGGGGCAAATGAGTCCTTATAGGCAAAATTGCTTTATTTCATGAAGGTAAGTCTACTTACACTATAACATTCCGGTTTGGATCATTCTCTCATAAGAAAATGCAAACTGCATATTAACCATTATTTTAACGCTGACAAGCAGTTTTTACATGCTTTATGACAATTAGGGGCAAATGAGTCCCTATAGGCAAAATTGCTTTATTTCATGAAGGTAAGTCTATTTACAGTATAACATTTAGGTTTGGATCATTCTCTCATAAGAAAATGCAAACTGCATATTAACCATTATTTTAACGCAGACAAGCAGTTTTTACATGCTTCACGACAATTGCGTGCAAATGAGTCCTTATAGGCAAATTTGCTTTATTTTACAAAGATATGTCTATTTACACTATAACATTCAGGTTTGGATCATTCTCTCATAAGAAAATGCAAACTGCATATTAACCATTATTTAAACACAGACAATCAGTTTTAACATGCTTTACGACAATTAGGTGCAAATGAGTCTTTATAGGCAAAATTGCTTTATTTCATTAGGGTAAGTCTATTTACACTATAACATTCAGGTTTGGATCATTCTCTCATAAGAAAATGCAAACTGCATATTAACCATTATTTTAACGCAGACAAGCAGTTTTTACATGCTTCACGACAATTGCGTGCAAATGAGTCCTTATAGGCAAATTTGCTTTATTTTACAAAGGTAAGTCTATTTACACTATAACATTCAGGTTTGGATCATTCTCTCATAAGAAAATGCAATCTGCATATTTACCATTATTTTAACGCATACAAGCAGTTTTTACATGCTTTATGACAATTAGGGGCAAATGAGTCTATATAGGCAAAATTGCTTTATTTTACAAAGCTAAGTTTACTTAAACTATAACATTCAGGTTTAGATCATTCTCTCATAAGAAAATGCAAATTGCATATTTACTATTATTTTAACGCATACAAGCAGTTTTTACATGCTTTATGACAATTAGGTGCAAATAAGTCCTTATAGGCAAAATTGCTTTATTTCATGAAGGTAAGTCTATTTACACTATAACATTCAGGTTTGGATCATTCTCTCATAAGAAAATGCAAACTGCATATTAACCATTATTTTAACGCATACAAGCAGTTTTTACATGCTTTATGACAATTAGGGGCAAATGAGTCTATATAGGCAAAATTGCTTTATTTTACAAAGGTAAGTTTACTTAAACTATAACATTCAGGTTTGGATCATTCTCTCATAAGGAAATGCAAACTGCATATTTACAATCATTTTCACGCAGACAAGCAGTTTTCACATGTTTTACGACAATTAGGTGGAAATAAGTCCTTAAAGGCAAAATTGTTTTATTTCACTAAGGTAAGTCTACTTTCACTATAACATTCAGGTTTGGATCATTTTCTCATAAGAAAATGCAAACTGCATATTAACCATTATTTTAACGAAGACAAGCAGTTTTTACATGCTTTATGACAACTAGGGGCAAATGAGTCCTTATAGGCAAAATTGCTTTATTTCATGAAGATAAGTCTACTTATACTATAACATTCAGGTTTGGATCATTCTCTCATAAGAAAATGCAAACTGCATATTAACCATTATTTTAACGCTGACACGCAGTTTTTACATGCTTTATGACAATTAGGGGCAAATGAGTCCCTATAGGCAAAATTGCTTTATTTCATGAAGGTAAGTCTATTTACAGTATAACATTTAGGTTTGGATCATTCTCTCATAAGAAAATGCAAACTGCATATTAACCATTATTTTAACGCAGACAAGCAGTTTTTACATGCTTCACGACAATTGCGTGCAAATGAGTCCTTATAGGCAAATTGGCTTTATTTTACAAAGGTATGTCTATTTACACTATAACATTCAGGTTTGGATCATTCTCTCATAAGAAAATGCAAACTGCATATTAACCATTATTTAAACGCAGACAATCAGTTTTAACATGCTTTACGACAATTAGGTGCAAATGAGTCTTTATAGGCAAAATTGCTTTATTTTTATTAGGGTAAGTCTATTTACACTATAACATTCAGGTTTGGATCATTCTCTCATAAGAAAATGCAAACTGCATATTAACCATTATTTTAACGCATACAAGCAGTTTTTACATGCTTTATGACAATTAGGGGCAAATGGGTACTTATAGGCAAAATTGCTTTATTTCATGAAGGTAAGTCTAATTACACTATAACATTCAGGTTTGGATTATTCTCTCATAAGAAAATGCAAACTGCATATTAACCATTATTTTAATGCAAACAAGCAGTTTTTACATGCTTTACGACAATTAGGTGCAAATGAGTCCTTATAGGCAAACTTGCTTTATTTCACAAAGGTAAGTTTACTTACACTATAACATTCAGGTTTGGATCATTCTCTCACAAGAAAATGCAAACTGCATATTAACTATTATTTTAACGCATACAAGCAGTTTTTACATGCTTTACGACAATTAGGTGCAAATGAGTCCTTATAGGCAAAATTGCTTTATTTCATGAGGGTAAGTCTATTTACACTATAACATTCAGGTTTGGATCATTCTCTCATAAGAAAATGCAAACTGAATATTGACTATCATTTTCACGCAGCCAAGCAGTTTTTACATGGTTTACGACAATTAGGTGCAAATAAGTCCATAAAGGCAAAATTGTTTCATTTCACAAAGGTAAGTCTACTTTCACTATAACATTCAGGTTTGGATCATTCTCTCATAAGAAAATGCAAACTGCATATTAACCATTATTTTAACGCATACAAGCAGTTTTTACATGCTTTATGACAATAGGGGCAAATGAGTCCTTATAGGCAAAATTGCTTTATTTCATGAAGGTAAGTCTATTTACACTATAACATTCAGGTTTGGATCATTCTCTCATAAGAAAATGCAAACTGAATATTGACTATCATTTTCACGCAGCCAAGCAGTTTTTACATGGTTTACGACAATTAGGTGCAAATAAGTCCATAAAGGCAAAATTGTTTCATTTCACAAAGGTAAGTCTACTTTCACTATAACATTCAGGTTTGGATCATTCTCTCATAAAAAAATTCAAACTACATATTGACCATTATTTAAACGCAGACAAGCAGTTTTTACATGCTTTACGACAATTAGGTGCAAATGAGTCTTTATAAGCAAAATTGCTTTATTTCACAAAGGTAAGTTTACTTACACTATACATTCAGGTTTGGATCATTCTCTCACAAGAAAATGCAAACTGCATATTAACTATTATTTTAACGCGTACAAGCAGTTTTTACATTCTTTATGACAATTAGGTGCAAATGAGTCCTTATAGGCCAAATTGCTTTATTTCATGAAGGTAAGTCTATTTACACTATAAAATTCAGGTTTGGATCATTCTCCCATAAGAAAATGCAAACTGCATATTAACCATTATTTTAACGCTGACAAGCAGTTTTTACATGCTTTACGACAATTAGGTGCAAATGAGTCCTTATAGGCAAAAGTGCTTTATTTCATGAAGGTAAGTCTACTTACACTATAACATTCAGGTTCGGATCATTCTCTCATAAGAAAATGCAAACTGCATATTAACCATTATTTTATCGCATACAAGCAGTTTTTACATGCTTTATGACAATTAGGGGCAAATGAGTCTATATAGGCAAAATTGCTTTATTTTACAAAGGTAAGTTTACTTAAACTATAACATTCAGGTATGGATCATTCTCTCATAAGGAAATGCAAACTGCATATTTACAATACTTTTCACGCAGACAAGCAGTTTTCACATGTTTTACGACAATTAGGCGGAAATAAGTCCTTAAAGGCAAAATTGTTTTATTTCACAAAGGTAAGTCTACTTTCACTATAACATTCAGGTTTGGATCATTTTCTCATAAGAAAATATAAACTGCATATTAACCATTATTTTAACGAAGACAAGCAGTTTTTACATGCTTTATGACAATTAGGGGCAAATGAGTCCTTATAGGCAAAATTGCTTTATTTCATGAAGGTAAGTCTACTTACACTATAACATTCAGGTTTGGATCATTCTCTCATAAGAAAATGCAAACTGCATATTAACCATTATTTTAACGCTGACAAGCAGTTTTTACATGCTTTATGACAATTAGGGGCAAATGAGTCCCTATAGGCAAAATTGCTTTATTTCATGAAGGTAAGTCTATTTACAGTATAACATTTAGGTTTGGATCATTCTCTCATAAGAAAATGCAATCTGCATATTTACCATTATTTTAACGCATACAAGCAGTTTTTACATGCTTTATGACAATTAGGAGCAAATGAGTCTATATAGGCAAAATTGCTTTATTTTACAAAGCTAAGTTTACTTAAACTATAACATTCAGGTTTAGATCATTCTCTCATAAGAAAATGCAAATTGCATATTTACTATTATTTTAACGCATACAAGCAGTTTTTACATGCTTTATGACAATTAGGTGCAAATAAGTCCTTATAGGCAAAATTGCTTTATTTCATGAAGGTAAGTCTATTTACACTATAACATTCAGGTTTGGATCATTCTCTCATAAGAAAATGCAAACTGCATATTAACCATTATTTTAACGCATACAAGCAGTTTTTACATGCTTTATGACAATTAGGGGCAAATGAGTCTATATAGGCAAAATTGCTTTATTTTACAAAGGTAAGTTTACTTAAACTATAACATTCAGGTTTGGATCATTCTCTCATAAGGAAATGCAAACTGCATATTAACCATTATTTTAACGCAGACAAGCAGTTTTTACATGCTTCACGACAATTGCGTGCAAATGAGTCCTTATAGGCAAATTGGCTTTATTTTACAAAGGTATGTCTATTTACACTATAACATTCAGGTTTGGATCATTCTCTCATAAGAAAATGCAAACTGCATATTAACCATTATTTAAACGCAGACAATCAGTTTTAACATGCTTTACGACAATTAGGTGCAAATGAGTCTTTATAGGCAAAATTGCTTTATTTTTATTAGGGTAAGTCTATTTACACTATAACATTCAGGTTTGGAACATTCTCTCATAAGAAAATGCAAACTGCATATTAACCATTATTTTAACGCATACAAGCAGTTTTTACATGCTTTATGACAATTAGGGGCAAATGGGTACTTATAGGCAAAATTGCTTTATTTCATGAAGGTAAGTCTAATTACACTATAACATTCAGGTTTGGATTATTCTCTCATAAGAAAATGCAAACTGCATATTAACCATTATTTTAATGCAAACAAGCAGTTTTTACATGCTTTACGACAATTAGGTGCAAATGAGTCCTTATAGGCAAACTTGCTTTATTTCACAAAGGTAAGTTTACTTACACTATAACATTCAGGTTTGGATCATTCTCTCACAAGAAAATGCAAACTGCATATTAACTATTATTTTAACGCATACAAGCAGTTTTTACATGCTTTACGACAATTAGGTGCAAATGAGTCCTTATAGGCAAAATTGCTTTATTTCATGAAGGTAAGTCTACTTTCACTATAACATTCAGGTTTGGATCATTTTCTCATAAGAAAATATAAACTGCATATTAACCATTATTTTAACGAAGACAAGCAGTTTTTACATGCTTTATGACAATTAGGGGCAAATGAGTCCTTATAGGCAAAATTGCTTTATTTCATGAAGGTAAGTCTACTTACACTATAACATTCAGGTTTGGATCATTCTCTCATAAGAAAATGCAAACTGCATATTAACCATTATTTTAACGCTGACAAGCAGTTTTTACATGCTTTATGACAATTAGGGGCAAATGAGTTCCTATAGGCAAAATTGCTTTATTTCATGAAGGTTAGTCTATTTACAGTATAACATTTAGGTTTGGATCATTCTCTCATAAGAAAATGCAAACTGCATATTAACCATTATTTTAACGCAGACAAGCAGTTTTTACATGCTTCACGACAATTGCGTGCAAATGAGTCCTTATAGGCAAATTTGCTTTATTTTACAAAGATATGTCTATTTACACTATAACATTCAGGTTTGGATCATTCTCTCATAAGAAAATGCAAACTGCATATTAACCATTATTTAAACACAGACAATCAGTTTTAACATGCTTTACGACAATTAGGTGCAAATGAGTCTTTATAGGCAAAATTGCTTTATTTCATTAGGGTAAGTCTATTTACACTATAACATTCAGGTTTGGATCATTCTCTCATAAGAAAATGCAAACTGCATATTAACCATTATTTTAACGCAGACAAGCAGTTTTTACATGCTTCACGACAATTGCGTGCAAATGAGTCCTTATAGGCAAATTTGCTTTATTTCATGAAGGTAAGTCTATTTACACTATAACATTCAGGTTTGGATCATTCTCTCATAAGAAAATGCAAACTGCATATTAACCATTATTTTAACGCATACAAGCAGTTTTTACATGCTTTATGACAATTAGGGGCAAATGAGTCTATATAGGCAAAATTGCTTTATTTTACAAAGGTAAGTTTACTTAAACTATAACATTCAGGTTTGGATCATTCTCTCATAAGGAAATGCAAACTGCATATTAACCATTATTTTAACGCAGACAAGCAGTTTTTACATGCTTCACGACAATTGCGTGCAAATGAGTCCTTATAGGCAAATTGGCTTTATTTTACAAAGGTATGTCTATTTACACTATAACATTCAGGTTTGGATCATTCTCTCATAAGAAAATGCAAACTGCATATTAACCATTATTTAAACGCAGACAATCAGTTTTAACATGCTTTACGACAATTAGGTGCAAATGAGTCTTTATAGGCAAAATTGCTTTATTTTTATTAGGGTAAGTCTATTTACACTATAACATTCAGGTTTGGAACATTCTCTCATAAGAAAATGCAAACTGCATATTAACCATTATTTTAACGCATACAAGCAGTTTTTACATGCTTTATGACAATTAGGGGCAAATGGGTACTTATAGGCAAAATTGCTTTATTTCATGAAGGTAAGTCTAATTACACTATAACATTCAGGTTTGGATTATTCTCTCATAAGAAAATGCAAACTGCATATTAACCATTATTTTAATGCAAACAAGCAGTTTTTACATGCTTTACGACAATTAGGTGCAAATGAGTCCTTATAGGCAAACTTGCTTTATTTCACAAAGGTAAGTTTACTTACACTATAACATTCAGGTTTGGATCATTCTCTCACAAGAAAATGCAAACTGCATATTAACTATTATTTTAACGCATACAAGCAGTTTTTACATGCTTTACGACAATTAGGTGCAAATGAGTCCTTATAGGCAAAATTGCTTTATTTCATGAAGGTAAGTCTACTTTCACTATAACATTCAGGTTTGGATCATTTTCTCATAAGAAAATATAAACTGCATATTAACCATTATTTTAACGAAGACAAGCAGTTTTTACATGCTTTATGACAATTAGGGGCAAATGAGTCCTTATAGGCAAAATTGCTTTATTTCATGAAGGTAAGTCTACTTACACTATAACATTCAGGTTTGGATCATTCTCTCATAAGAAAATGCAAACTGCATATTAACCATTATTTTAACGCTGACAAGCAGTTTTTACATGCTTTATGACAATTAGGGGCAAATGAGTCCCTATAGGCAAAATTGCTTTATTTCATGAAGGTTAGTCTATTTACAGTATAACATTTAGGTTTGGATCATTCTCTCATAAGAAAATGCAAACTGCATATTAACCATTATTTTAACGCAGACAAGCAGTTTTTACATGCTTCACGACAATTGCGTGCAAATGAGTCCTTATAGGCAAATTTGCTTTATTTTACAAAGATATGTCTATTTACACTATAACATTCAGGTTTGGATCATTCTCTCATAAGAAAATGCAAACTGCATATTAACCATTATTTAAACACAGACAATCAGTTTTAACATGCTTTACGACAATTAGGTGCAAATGAGTCTTTATAGGCAAAATTGCTTTATTTCATTAGGGTAAGTCTATTTACACTATAACATTCAGGTTTGGATCATTCTCTCATAAGAAAATGCAAACTGCATATTAACCATTATTTTAACGCAGACAAGCAGTTTTTACATGCTTCACGACAATTGCGTGCAAATGAGTCCTTATAGGCAAATTTGCTTTATTTTACAAAGGTAAGTCTATTTACACTATAACATTCAGGTTTGGATCATTCTCTCATAAGAAAATGCAATCTGCATATTTACCATTATTTTAACGCATACAAGCAGTTTTTACATGCTTTATGACAATTAGGTGCAAATAAGTCCTTATAGGCAAAATTGCTTTATTTCATGAAGGTAAGTCTATTAAATTTACACTATAACATTCAGGTTTGGATCATTCTCTCATAAGAAAATGCAAACTGCATATTAACCATTATTTTAACGCATACAAGCAGTTTTTACATGCTTTATGACAATTAGGGGCAAATGAGTCTATATAGGCAAAATTGCTTTATTTTACAAAGGTAAGTTTACTTAAACTATAACATTCAGGTTTGGATCATTCTCTCATAAGGAAATGCAAACTGCATATTTACAATCATTTTCACGCAGACAAGCAGTTTTCACATGTTTTACGACAATTAGGTGGAAATAAGTCCTTAAAGGCAAAATTGTTTTATTTCACTAAGGTAAGTCTACTTTCACTATAACATTCAGGTTTGGATCATTTTCTCATAAGAAAATGCAAACTGCATATTAACCATTATTTTAACGAAGACAAGCAGTTTTTACATGCTTTATGACAACTAGGGGCAAATGAGTCCTTATAGGCAAAATTGCTTTATTTCATGAAGATAAGTCTACTTACACTATAACATTCAGGTTTGGATCATTCTCTCATAAGAAAATGCAAACTGCATATTAACCATTATTTTAACGCTGACAAGCAGTTTTTACATGCTTTATGACAATTAGGGGCAAATGAGTCCCTATAGGCAAAATTGCTTTATTTCATGAAGGTAAGTCTATTTACAGTATAACATTTAGGTTTGGATCATTCTCTCATAAGAAAATGCAAACTGCATATTAACCATTATTTTAACGCAGACAAGCAGTTTTTACATGCTTCACGACAATTGCGTGCAAATGAGTCCTTATAGGCAAATTGGCTTTATTTTACAAAGGTATGTCTATTTACACTATAACATTCAGGTTTGGATCATTCTCTCATAAGAAAATGCAAACTGCATATTAACCATTATTTAAACGCAGACAATCAGTTTTAACATGCTTTACGACAATTAGGTGCAAATGAGTCTTTATAGGCAAAATTGCTTTATTTTTATTAGGGTAAGTCTATTTACACTATAACATTCAGGTTTGGATCATTCTCTCATAAGAAAATGCAAACTGCATATTAACCATTATTTTAACGCATACAAGCAGTTTTTACATGCTTTATGACAATTAGGGGCAAATGGGTACTTATAGGCAAAATTGCTTTATTTCATGAAGGTAAGTCTAATTACACTATAACATTCAGGTTTGGATTATTCTCTCATAAGAAAATGCAAACTGCATATTAACCATTATTTTAATGCAAACAAGCAGTTTTTACATGCTTTACGACAATTAGGTGCAAATGAGTCCTTATAGGCAAACTTGCTTTATTTCACAAAGGTAAGTTTACTTACACTATAACATTCAGGTTTGGATCATTCTCTCACAAGAAAATGCAAACTGCATATTAACTATTATTTTAACGCATACAAGCAGTTTTTACATGCTTTACGACAATTAGGTGCAAATGAGTCCTTATAGGCAAAATTGCTTTATTTCATGAGGGTAAGTCTATTTACACTATAACATTCAGGTTTGGATCATTCTCTCATAAGAAAATGCAAACTGAATATTGACTATCATTTTCACGCAGCCAAGCAGTTTTTACATGGTTTACGACAATTAGGTGCAAATAAGTCCATAAAGGCAAAATTGTTTCATTTCACAAAGGTAAGTCTACTTTCACTATAACATTCAGGTTTGGATCATTCTCTCATAAGAAAATGCAAACTGCATATTAACCATTATTTTAACGCATACAAGCAGTTTTTACATGCTTTATGACAATAGGGGCAAATGAGTCCTTATAGGCAAAATTGCTTTATTTCATGAAGGTAAGTCTATTTACACTATAACATTCAGGTTTGGATCATTCTCTCATAAAAAAATTCAAACTACATATTAACCATTATTTAAACGCAGACAAGCAGTTTTTACATGCTTTACGACAATTAGGTGCAAATGAGTCTTTATAAGCAAAATTGCTTTATTTCACAAAGGTAAGTTTACTTACACTATACATTCAGGTTTGGATCATTCTCTCACAAGAAAATGCAAACTGCATATTAACTATTATTTTAACGCGTACAAGCAGTTTTTACATTCTTTATGACAATTAGGTGCAAATGAGTCCTTATAGGCAAAATTGCTTTATTTCATGAAGGTAAGTCTATTTACACTATAAAATTCAGGTTTGGATCATTCTCTCATAAGAAAATGCAAACTGCATATTAACCATTATTTTAACGCTGACAAGCAGTTTTTACATGCTTTACGACAATTAGGTGCAAATGAGTCCTTATAGGCAAAAGTGCTTTATTTCATGAAGGTAAGTCTACTTACACTATAACATTCAGGTTCGGATCATTCTCTCATAAGAAAATGCAAACTGCATATTAACCATTATTTTATCGCATACAAGCAGTTTTTACATGCTTTATGACAATTAGGGGCAAATGAGTCTATATAGGCAAAATTGCTTTATTTTACAAAGGTAAGTTTACTTAAACTATAACATTCAGGTTTAGATCATTCTCTCATAAGAAAATGCAAATTGCATATTTACTATTATTTTAACGCATACAAGCAGTTTTTACATGCTTTATGACAATTAGGTGCAAATAAGTCCTTATAGGCAAAATTGCTTTATTTCATGAAGGTAAGTCTATTTACACTATAACATTCAGGTTTGGATCATTCTCTCATAAGAAAATGCAAACTGCATATTAACCATTATTTTAACGCATACAAGCAGTTTTTACATGCTTTATGACAATTAGGGGCAAATGAGTCCTTATAGGCAAAATTGCTTTATTTCATGAAGGTAAGTCTACTTACACTATAACATTCAGGTTTGGATCATTCTCTCATAAGAAAATGCAAACTGCATATTAACCATTATTTTAACGCTGACAAGCAGTTTTTACATGCTTTATGACAATTAGGGGCAAATGAGTCCCTATAGGCAAAATTGCTTTATTTCATGAAGGTAAGTCTATTTACAGTATAACATTTAGGTTTGGATCATTCTCTCATAAGAAAATGCAATCTGCATATTTACCATTATTTTAACGCATACAAGCAGTTTTTACATGCTTTATGACAATTAGGAGCAAATGAGTCTATATAGGCAAAATTGCTTTATTTTACAAAGCTAAGTTTACTTAAACTATAACATTCAGGTTTAGATCATTCTCTCATAAGAAAATGCAAATTGCATATTTACTATTATTTTAACGCATACAAGCAGTTTTTACATGCTTTATGACAATTAGGTGCAAATAAGTCCTTATAGGCAAAATTGCTTTATTTCATGAAGGTAAGTCTATTTACACTATAACATTCAGGTTTGGATCATTCTCTCATAAGAAAATGCAAACTGCATATTAACCATTATTTTAACGCATACAAGCAGTTTTTACATGCTTTATGACAATTAGGGGCAAATGAGTCTATATAGGCAAAATTGCTTTATTTTACAAAGGTAAGTTTACTTAAACTATAACATTCAGGTTTGGATCATTCTCTCATAAGGAAATGCAAACTGCATATTTACAATCATTTTCACGCAGACAAGCAGTTTTCACATGTTTTACGACAATTAGGTGGAAATAAGTCCTTAAAGGCAAAATTGTTTTATTTCACTAAGGTAAGTCTACTTTCACTATAACATTCAGGTTTGGATCATTTTCTCATAAGAAAATGCAAACTGCATATTAACCATTATTTTGACGAAGACAAGCAGTTTTTACATGCTTTATGACAACTAGGGGCAAATGAGTCCTTATAGGCAAAATTGCTTTATTTCATGAAGGTAAGTCTACTTACACTATAACATTCAGGTTTGGATCATTCTCTCATAAGAAAATGCAAACTGCATATTAACCATTATTTTAACGCTGACAAGCAGTTTTTACATGCTTTATGACAATTAGGGGCAAATGAGTCCCTATAGGCAAAATTGCTTTATTTCATGAAGGTAAGTCTATTTACAGTATAACATTTAGGTTTGGATCATTCTCTCATAAGAAAATGCAAACTGCATATTAACCATTATTTTAACGCAGACAAGCAGTTTTTACATGCTTCACGACAATTGCGTGCAAATGAGTCCTTATAGGCAAATTGGCTTTATTTTACAAAGGTATGTCTATTTACACTATAACATTCAGGTTTGGATCATTCTCTCATAAGAAAATGCAAACTGCATATTAACCATTATTTAAACGCAGACAATCAGTTTTAACATGCTTTACGACAATTAGGTGCAAATGAGTCTTTATAGGCAAAATTGCTTTATTTTTATTAGGGTAAGTCTATTTACACTATAACATTCAGGTTTGGATCATTCTCTCATAAGAAAATGCAAACTGCATATTAACCATTATTTTAACGCAGACAAGCAGTTTTTACATGCTTTATGACAATTAGGGGCAAATGAGTCCTTATAGGCAAAGTTGCTTTATTTCATGAAGGTAAGTCTATTTACACTATAACATTTAGGTTTGGATCATTCTCTCATAAGAAAATGCAAACTGCATATTAACTATTTTTTTAACGCAAACAAGCAGTTTTTACATGCTTCACGACAATTGCGTGCAAATGAGTCCTTATAGGCAAAATTGCTTTATTTTACAAAGGTAAGTCTATTTACACTATAACATTCAGGTTTGGATCATTCTCTCACAAGAAAATTACATGCTTCACGACAATTGCGTGCAAATGAGTCCTTATAGGCAAAATTGCTTTATTTTACAAAGGTAAGTCTATTATCACTATAACATTTTGGTTTGGATCATTCTCTCATAAGAAAATGCAAACTGCATATTATACATTATTTTAACGCATACAAGCAGTTTTTACATGCTTTATGACAATTAGGGGCAAATAAGTCCTTATAGGCAAAATTGATTTATTTCATGAAGGTAAGTCTATTTACACTTTAACATTCAGATTTGGATCATTCTCTCATAAGAAAATGCAAACTGCATATTAACCATTATTTTAACGCCGACAAGCAGTTTTTACATGATTTATGACAATTAGGGGCAAATCAGTCCCTATAGGCAAAATTGCTTTATTTCATGAAGGTAAGTCTATATACACTATAACATTTAGGTTTGGATCATTCTCTCATAAGAAAATGCAAACTGCATATTAACCATTATTTTAACGCAGACAAGCAGTTTTTACATGCTTCACGACAATTGCGTGCAAATGAGTCCTTATAGGCAAAATTGCTTTATTTTACAAAGGTAAGTCTATTTACACTATAACATTCAGGTTTGGATCATTCTCTCATAAGAAAATGCAAACTGCATATTAACCATTATTTAAACGCAGACAAGCAGTTTTTACATGCTTTACGACAATTAGGTGCAAATGAGTCTTTTTAGGCAAAATTGCCTTATTTCATGAGGGTAAGTCTATTTACACTATAACATTCCGGTTTGGATCATTCTCTCATAAGAAAATGCAAACTGCATATTTACTATCATTTTCACGCAGACAAGCAGTTTTTACATGCTTCACGACAATTGCGTGCAAATGAGTCCTTATAGGCAAAATTGCTTTATTTTACAAAGGTAAGTCTATTTACACTATAATATTCAGGTTTGGATCATTCTCTCATAAGAAAGTGCAAACTGCATATTAACCATTATTTTAACGCATACAAGCAGTTTTTACATGCTTTATGACAATTAGGGGCAAATGAGTCCTTATAGGCAAAATTGCTTTATTAAATGAAGGTAAGTCTATTTACACTATAACATTTAGGTTTGGATCATTCTCTCATAAGAAAATGCAAACTGCATATTAACCATTATTTTAACGCAAACAAGCAGTTTTTACATGCTTCACGACAATTGCGTGCAAATGAGTCCTTATAGGCAAAATTGCTTTTTTTCACAAAGGTAAGTCTATTTACACTATAACATTCAGGTTTGGATCATTCTCTCATAAGAAAATGCAAACTGCATATTAACTATAATTTTAAAGCCTACAAGCAGTTTTTACATGCTTTATGACAATTAGGTGGAAATGAGTCCTTATAGGCAAAATTACTTTATTTCATGAGGGTAAGTCTATTTACACTATAACATTCAAGTTTGAATCATTCTCTCATAAGAAAATGCAAACTGCATATTAACCATTATGTAACAGGCTTAACCATGGATTTCCGAGTCACCTGTGTACTGTGAGCACTGTGTGCTGTCTAAGCAATCACAGGTGTACCGGGTGAAATCTGATATGTCCGCCGCACGCGCTGCTTAATAGCTGACTACGCTAAGTGAATGGCCGCTGTGTACAGCTGAGATAGTCATACATCGGGCTATTTAAATAGCGTAGCACGCGGCGCGCGGGGATAGTGGATAATAGGGCAGTGGATAATGATGGGTAGTGGATAGTAGATAGTGAATACAGTCAGATAGTGAGTTAGTTTTTGACGGTGTGTGTGTGTCCTCGATCTTCACCCTGTGATCGGCGCAGTCATGTTCGGTAAGTCCATTTTGTAAATGTTTCTTGTTTTTGTATATATTAGGGTCTTCAACCCAGTCCCATTTGGGGACTTATCTTTGTAGTGTAAATAATATTATACTATTTAAGATTATGAGTGTTTCTTTCTCAGTCCACCCATCATCCCTGAACGCCATCCCGTCGAACTCAAACTAACCCAAGCCTTCCGCTCGGTTTAGAATTAAATAACTGGGGTAACAGGTACAATGGTGGCAGCGGGGTGGGATGGTTTTTGGGGATAAGGGGCCTCGTCGGGAAATGCTCATTTTCTTTTGATTGGGATTTTTTTTTTTATATATTTAGTTCATTTATTTCTTTTTAAAAAATTTTTATTTGTTATAATCAAAATGCCTGACCCAGCTGTAAATGCGCCGGTGATCAACGTCACGACGCGTACTTCACTAGGCGTTATTGCGAATAGTATCGAACCGTTCGATGGAAAGGGAAATGCACATAGTTATTTTGAACGCGTTGAACGACGAGTAGCGCTAGACAACGTATCAGAGGAAGAATTGTTACAAATAATCAAAACTAGGCTTCAGGGTGACGCGTACGACTATTTTAAAAGCGATCCATCTTTAGATAATTTAACCTATCAAAATTTTAAAACTAAATTTATAGAGAGATTCGAAAAACAATTTATACCGGGGGTCGCGCAATTGCAATTATTCCAAACCATACAAAAAAGGGAGGAAACAGTGTGCCAGTTTATAACCAGACTGAAATTAGTGGGCCAGAGGGTATTAAAAGAAAACTTACGTAACGCTTCACCAACCAATGCACCGGGAATCGAAAAATTCTGCGAAGACGCACTTTTAAACCAGTTCAAAGTAGGCTTGAATAGGGATATCTTGAAGGGAATAGGGACCATGTTAATGAGGGAAGACAATTTAACCATAGACAAGGCACAACAATTAGCGCAATTAGAGGAGGCGAATCAAAATGTACTAAAGCGTGGACAAGGGATATTGGGGTTAATAGAAAATTCGGGAAATTTTGAGGGATCAAGCACCAACATAAATGTAACGGGAACAAATAAACGGGTCGTGTCTTCCAAAACCTACGTGACAACGGGTTTAGAATGCTTTAACTGTAAGCAGAGGGGTCATCGGGCTGTAGAGTGCAGGAGTAGAATTATTTGCCATTTTTGTGGGAAATTTGGACATATAACACGCGACTGTCGGACGCGGGTTAACGACAATAGGGGCGAATACAGGCAAAAACCACAAACACGGTTCAATAATAACGGGCAACGGGTTAATTCGGGACGAAATTTGGAATTCAATGCAGCCATGAGGGGACGGAGTCAGGTATACACACATCCACCAACACGGGGTAGATCGACACAGGGGCCACGAGGGACCACAAATCATTTAAACGCATAAAACCTCGTAACCAAACACCTTTCACTATTAATCAAGCGTGCCGAAGAAGGGATATTTCAAGTATAATTAGGGCTAAATTTCAGGGAAAAATCGTATCTTTATTAGTAGACACTGGGGCAGTTTTATCGGTTATCAAGGCAGACGCCATTGCTGCGTCAACAATTCAAAAGACCAATATCAGTTTGCATGGTATAACAGGGACCGATTTAGATATACTGGGTGTCACAAAGATCGCAGTCGAAATTGGAACTCGTGTTTATGTACATGAGTTTTTTGTCAGTAGGGATGCTACAATGGTAACAGACGGGCTATTAGGGGGCGACTTTTTGAACAAATATGGGGCTATCATTGATTATAATACAAATACAGTAACTTTACAGGGGAATGAAATATCGATGGAACCGGGAGTAAATAGAACTCAAAATCATTGTTATTCGGGATTAGTGGAGAAAAGTTTAATAAATAAAATTTATCGGAATCAAATGACGCAAACTGATACGACACGTGAAATTGGGATACAATGCACGATTGATGGTGAACAGGTGAATGGACAGGGCGGGGTAGTTAGAAATCGGTTAATTGAGAAATCTGTTAATAATAAAGCGAGCAAGAGTAATTTTAATAAAAGTGATGAAATAATAAGGGTTTTATCAAGCCGGGAGTTTCCCAATCAGGGATAGGAAAACTTAGTACGTGATGTAGCACAAAGAATGAGGCGGGAATTAAAATTAGATGAGATACGCGAACATAATTTATCAAGGGAAGCTGAGTTATCAGGGGTAAATCGTAAGGAAAAATGTACTTCTAGCATTAGGGAAAAATGCAACAGGGATGAAACGGTTGGGATAGCCGTAAATAGGGACGGTAGCGTGATAGAAAGTGAAGCTATCGATAATAAAGTAATAAGAGGTAACCAAGTTGAGGCACCAGGGATGGGTGTACTAAAGGTAACTTGTGGTAGAAAAAATAAACTAAAAGGGAAAAATAAGGTAAAGTGGGGAAATATAAGTATAACGGAAGATGTTTTAGTGCATAGGGAATGCACGCCAAATGATTATGCTATAGGGGATGAAGGCACTAGGGGTGCGCTAGAGCCATTAGCGCCCCCCAAACGAGGTCACGAGGATGGCTCCCACGTGATCCGTTTGTGTGATGATGTAGAAATACCCGGGAGAAGCGAAGTCATTTGTGGGGTAACTCAGGGATTGATTAACCCGGGGGAAACAATGTTACTTGAACCACTAGAAGTTTTAGAATATGGGATAATGAGTGCAAGAGTTGTAGCGAGAGCAAATAAATATGGGGAAATACAAATATGTCTTGTAAATGTTAGTGCTAAAGATATCACTTTAAGGAAGGGAACACCTATAGGGATGGGTGAAAAGTTGGATAGTACAGTCCAAAGTGAAATTAAAAGTTATGATGAAACGGCGCAATGTGCAATGGTTCGTTCACAACGTTATAATAAGGGGCAAAGTTTAATATGGGATTTTGAGGAAATTTTCAATTTGGAACACTTAGTTCACGAAAATAAAACGCGCTTAATATCGTTACTAACCGAGTACCGCGATATTTTTCTACTAGGGGATACGAAACTGGGTAAGGCTCGTGGAATAAAACACCGTATCATAACCGAAAATATACCACCTATTGCGAAACCGCCGTATAGAGTGCCGTATGCACAAAGGGATGTGTTAGACGAGAATATAAAGCAAATGTTAGACGAAGGGGTAATTAAACATTCACAGTCACCTTGGTCAGCGCCAGTCGTCATGGTGCCTAAAAAAGCTGAGAATGGGGAGGTAAAAACTAGAATTTGTATAGATTACCGGGGTTTAAACCAAATTACGAAGCGAGATTTTTATCCACTACCAAATATGACGGAGACAATTGATCAGTTAGGGCAAGCTAATCTGTTTACAACTTTAGATTTAGCCTCGGGTTATTGGCAAATAGAAGTCGCGGAGGAAGATAAGGAAAAGACGGCGTTTAATACGCCCACGGCTCATTACCAATTTGAACGCATGCCGTTCGGACTGGTAAATGCGCCGGCCACTTTTCAAAGATTCATGAACACAGCTTTAATGGGGTTAACAGGTAACAAATGTCTAGTGTATTTAGACGACATAATTGTCTATAATTCTAACGGGGTTGTTGAACATCTAAATAGATTACGGGAAGTATTTCAGCGCATTAGGGAAGCTAACTTAAAATTGAAACCTAGTAAATGCAGTTTTTTGGTAGATCAAACAAAATATTTGGGTCATATAATTTCTAAAGATGGGGTCAGACCTGATCCCGACAAAATTTTAGCTGTACAAAATTATCCTATACCAAAAACGGTAAAAGATATTCGGGCATTTTTGGGGCTTGTAGGGTTCTATAGGAGGTTTATTGATCAATTTGCGCAAAAAGCCAAACCGTTAACGCAGCTGACTAAAAAGAACATCACTTTTACTTGGACACAGGAAGCGCAACTAGCTTTTGACGATTTGCGAACCGCTTTATGCACCAAACCAGTCCTACAATATCCAGATTTTACACAGCCCTTTATTCTATCTACCGATGCTTCAGGCACGGCTATAGGGGCAATATTAAGTCAAAACTATAATGGACATGAACGACCAACAGCGTACGCAAGTCGTCAATTAAATAAAGCCGAGCAAAATTATTCCACCACCGAAAGAGAATGTTTGGCCGTAATTTGGGGAGTAAAGCACTATAGATGTTATTTATATGGACGGACGTTCAAACTTGTCACTGATCACCGACCGTTAAAGTGGTTATTGACTCGGACAGAACCGACGTCCAGGTTAGCGCGCTGGGTATTAACATTAGCTGAATACGATTATGAAGTAGTTCATCGGTCGGGGAGTAAACATGGCAACGCCGATGCCTTGTCGAGACTGACAATCAACCAGGTTACTGACAATGACGCCACTGACAGGTATGAACCATTTTTAAATAGAGACCTCATTAAGAGAGAACAGGCAAACGATAGCAGTTTATTGAATATTTTTGAGAACATACAAAATAATTCTGAGTACGGAAAGTATTTTATAGATAATGACGGAATTTTATATAGATCGCGAACAGGGAATGAGCGCCACGATAGGTTAGTTGTACCAAAAACAATGACTACCAAACTCATACATGACTATCATGACCTACCGTACTTTGCACATCAGGGATGGGAGAGAACCGCTGACATGATTAAGTTAAAATTTTTCTGGGTTAACATGAATACTGATATTAAAAACTACTGTGAGAATTGTATTTCATGTCAACAACGAAAAACTTCTCCACACAAAAGACCGGCTCCCTTGCAAACCTTTCCGACACCACACGGACCATTTGACCGAATTGCAATGGATATTGTGGGTAAATTAGTGACTACTGACTCAGGTAATAAATATATATTGACTATTCAGGACCATATGACAAAATATTTAGAAGCCATTCCGTTAAAAGACCAAACCGCGGAGACTGTAGCTAAAGCGTTCGTGACACATTTTGTAACACGGCATGGGGTACCCAAACAATTAATAACTGATCAGGGGAGAAATTTTTTGTCATCACTTATGGGGAATATTTGTAAATTACTAGGGGTTGAACAGATTCACACGACACCTTACTACCCGCAGGGGAACGGGGTAATTGAAAGGACGCATCGCGTACTAAAGGATATGTTAGCACATTTTATTGACGAGCGACAGACAGATTGGGACGAGTGGTTGCCGTACGTATGTATGGCCTACCGGAACTGTGTTCACAGTTCGACAAACGAAAGTCCATTTTTTCTGGTTCATGGAAGAGACATGAATTTACCATATGACGACATTATACAACCACAAGGTAGACGTTATGACTACGCGGAAAATTACGCGGCGGAAATGATGGAACGTTTACACCAAGCGTTCACTAGGGCTGAACAAAATTTAGAGCGAACTAGGGAAATACGGAACAAAACTTTTAATGCGAAATCAAAACCTGTTAACTTTAATTTAGGTGACCGAGTATGGTATTATGATAGTGCGGCAAAACTGGGGATAACAAAGAAGTTAACCAGACCTTGGACTGGTCCATACAGAATTATAGGGGTTAAAGGACCAGTGACTTTTAAAATTTCGAAAATTAATGGGAGAAAAACTGTAGTAGTTCACGCGAATAAATTGAAACATTATAAGGGACCACAGGACGAACATCCAAACGACGAACCTCAAGGGGAAAATGAGAGTGAATTTAGAATTGAGGAAGTAGAAGGGGATTTATTTACAGCACCACCCGAGTACGCACTGGCGCATTGCGTAGCTCAAGACCTTTGGATGGGGAAGGGTATCGCGTTACAATTCAAGGAAAGATTTCATGGGGTAAAAGAGTTAAAGGCTCAGAACGCCAAAGTGGGTACAATCGCGCATTTTGTACATGAGGGTAGATATTTGTACTACTTGGTAACTAAACGATTTAGTGCTAATAAACCCACCCTTAACGCGTTGCGAAAAAGCTTGGAATTTCTTCGCGAACATATGCATCTAAACGCACTTCAAAAGCTAGCCATGCCGCGTATCGGTACAGGGTTGGATCAGCTTAAGTGGGTAGATGTGAAAGATGTAATTATTGATGTATTTAAAGACAGTAACATAAACATTAGAATTTATTATTGTGAGTCTGATGAAAGGGAAAATGACTTGAAGGAGAGACGTGATGAAAATGAAGATACATGGTTCACTATACAAATAGCGCCAGAGGGTCTGCCTGAACCAGAGACCCCACGTGACGAAAACGAACAACCCATAGAAGACCTCACCGCGGAGGACGAGCGGGAGATATCGGACGAATCCGATGATGATGGCGATGTCACCGTAAGGGTACAAGAAGGACTGCCGGCTGAAGAGCCGCAGGGCGAGCGTGTCCGCTATCGCACTAGAGCACGAGCACGGGTATCTGACCACCCGTGGGTGTTAGACAAGCCGATATAATAGCTTAATAAATCCTAGAGTGCCATTTACGCTTTTCCTATTTTATTCTTAATATTTATTAACATAAATTAACTTTCAGAACTTTTATTGTCGGTGACGACCATTATTGTAGCAGTTGGAAGTAACGCAAGGTACTACTGGGAAATATCTAGTCAGAGCAAGGTATCCGTGGCTATGTGCACCAGGTGAGAGCTGCCGAGTAATATGCAATATGCACAGGTAGTATAAACAACGCTCCGGAGGTACGTATGTAAACAACGGTAAGACATGGGATGACGTAATAGTCCAGACTGATGTTAAAATTTACAATAAAGATTAAAATTATCATACAATCAAATTGGAGTCAAACGGAATTTTGATTAAGAGGGCGGTATATCTATGTACACCGGGTTGGTGTAGACGTTGATAAAGGAAAACAATTCGGGATAAGAGAGTTGTATTGACCTAAGTTTTTATATTTTTTTTAAGGGGAGCGCTCATTTCAATAAAAGTAACTGAGTATAATTCTATTATGTTGTAATGTTGTAGAAAAAGAAAACGAATGTTTAAAAAATTTATATGCTAAAATAAGTATCTGCTAGAGGAAAAAAAAAAGAGAAAGGAAAACATAACACGTGTAAAATATTGTTTTGTTATGTGCACTATTTGGTCATTTACTAATAAGGGACTCATATTATAGGAGACACCAGAGACTGGCGGGCGAACGTTCCTGTGAGGCACTGCCAAAGCGACCACGGTCACAGCAACCCCAGAAGATACAATCCCCACAACATGCTCACGATTCAGAGGGTTCATCTCGCCACTATCGCTATCAGGCCGACGAGTTTGACCAACATATTATGTCAACGCACGGAACCCTGATCTACGCTATGATGTTGTGTTATATGATACTCCCATTATCATATGGAGACAGCAACGTGATCCAGGCACAACTATGCACTTATCGCAAGACTGCAGATTGTGCATTGTTTCAACACTATTCGTTATAAACAAAATAAATACTAAAGGCGGAACGAAAGACATTATACGTCTCCGTATTAAGACTTCGAGCTTTGGAAGTGGACAAGGACTGTCAATGGTCAAGTTTACTAAAACTATATACAGCAGTGATGTATATATAAATATGTGAGTGCGGGGAGAAGGGCTGTGATCGGACGTTCAGTGTTCTCGTAGGGCGGTCGTTATCGTCACGTCGCTCAGTAGGGACTTTAAGTGAAATAGGGATTAGAGACAAGTGAAAGCGGAATTTTCGAATTTCACAGTATCTAAAAAAAAAAAAAAAAATTTTTTTTTTGTAATAGGAATTTTCTGTTGAATTATAAGAATTTTAAATATCGTTTGTTTATTGAAAATTGAAATTAGTAAATTCCGTTTTTTTTAAAAAAAAAAAAAAAAGTCATTGAGTTATCTTCTTGGATATTATTAATTATTTAAGTTTATTTATGGCTAATTTCGAGAAATGCGTTGAATTTTATAAAGAATTTTATATAAAGGGACAATCAACATTATTAACATTGTTTTGTGAAGTATGATTTTTTTTTGTGAATTTGTTAATTTATGAAAGCGGAATGCTCGAATTTCACAGTATCAAAAAAAAAGAGATTTTTTTGTAATGGGAATTTTCTGTTGAATTATAAGAATTTTAAATATCGTTTGTTTATTGAAAATTGAAATTAGTAAATTCCGTTTTTTTAAAATTCATAGAGTTATCTTTTTGGATATTAATAATTATTTAAGTTTATTTATGGCTAATTTCGAGAAATGCGTTGAATTTTATAAAGAATTTTATATAAAGGGACAGTCAACATTATTAACATTGTTTTGTGAAGTATGATTTTTTTTTTGTAAATTTGTTAATTTATGATTTTGATGGATTTGTTAGTGAATTTGAAAGGATAAGAAAATTATCAAGTAGAATTTGACGAAATCAGTAAAGAATATTTATGTGGAATTTTGGTTTACATAATGTAAATAAATATTTAATAATGAAACAGAATTATCCGTTAGATTATGAACCATAACTATCTTAAGAATAAAAATTTAAAACTACCAGAATTAGTTGGTATGTTATTAATTTTATTAGAAAAATTTTGGGGTTTTGTAAACCTTGCATCGATTGCGTCACCAGTATGGAGGGAGAGGTACACACACACTACGACGATTTGAATTTTTTTAAACAAACAAACTCGGACAAACCGAGTTGGTTTGTTCTAAGGGGAGAGCAATGTAACAGGCTTAACCATGGATTTCCGAGTCACCTGTGTACTGTGAGCACTGTGTGCTGTCTAAGCAATCACAGGTGTACCGGGTGAAATCTGATATGTCCGCCGCACGCGCTGCTTAATAGCTGACTACGCTAAGTGAATGGCCGCTGTGTACAGCTGAGATAGTCATACATCGGGCTATTTAAATAGCGTAGCACGCGGCGCGCGGGGATAGTGGATAATAGGGCAGTGGATAATGATAGGTAGTGGATAGTAGATAGTGAATACAGTCAGATAGTGAGTTAGTTTTTGACGGTGTGTGTGTGTCCTCGATCTTCACCCTGTGATCGGCGCAGTCATGTTCGGTAAGTCCATTTTGTAAATGTTTCTTGTTTTTGTATATATTAGGGTCTTCAACCCAGTCCCATTTGGGGACTTATCTTTGTAGTGTAAATAATATTATACTATTTAAGATTATGAGTGTTTCTTTCTCAGTCCACCCATCATCCCTGAACGCCATCCCGTCGAACTCAAACTAACCCAAGCCTTCCGCTCGGGTTAGAATTAAATAGCTGGGGTAACAGTTACAATTATTTTAACGCATACAAGCAGTTTTTACATGCTTTATGACAATTAGGGGCAAATGGGTCCTTATAGGCAAAATTGCTTTATTTTATGAAGGTTAGTCTATTTACACTATAACATTCAGGTTTGGATTATTCTCTCATAAGAAAATGCAAACTGCATATTAATCATTATTTTAACGCAGACAAGCAGTTTTTACATGCTTTACGACAATTAGGTGCAAATGAGTCCTTATAGGCAAAATTGCTTTATTTCACAAAGGTAAGTTTACTTACACTATAACATTCAGGTTTGGATCATTCTCTCACAAGAAAATGCAAACTGCATATTAACTATTATTTTAACGCATACAAGCAGTTTTTACATGCTTTATGACAATTAGGTGCAAATGAGTCCTTATAGGCAAAATTGCTTTATTTCATGAGGGTAAGTCTATTTACACTATAACATTCAGGTTTGGATCATTCTCTCATAAGAAAATGCAAACTGAATATTGACAATCATTTTCACGCAGACAAGCAGTTTTTACATGGTTTACGACAATTAGGTGCAAATAAGTCCATAAAGGCAAAATTGTTTCATTTTACAAAGGTAAGTCTACTTTCACTATAACATTCAGGTTTGGATCATTCTCTCATAGGAAAATGCAAACTGCATATTAACCATTATTTTAACGCTGACAAGCAGTTTTTACATGCTTTATGACAACTAGGGGCAAATGAGTCCCTATAGGCAAAATTGCTTTATTTCATGAAGGTAAGTCTATTTACAGTATAACATTTAGGTTTGGATCATTCTCTCATAAGAAAATGCAAACTGCATATTAACCATTATTTTAACGCAGACAAGCAGTTTTTACATGCTTCACGACAATTGCGTGCAAATGAGTCCTTATAGGCAAATTTGCTTTATTTTACAAAGGTATGTCTATTTACACTATAACATTCAGGTTTGGATCATTCTCTCATAAGAAAATGCAAACTGCATATTAACCATTATTTTAACGCAGACAAGCAGTTTTTACATGCTTCACGACAATTGCGTGCAAATGAGTCCTTATAGGCAAATTTGCTTTATTTCATTAGGGTAAGTCTATTTACACTATAACATTCAGGTTTGGATCATTCTCTCATAAGAAAATGCAAACTGCATATTAACCATTATTTTAACGCAGACAAGCAGTTTTTACATGCTTCACGACAATTGCGTGCAAATGAGTCCTTATAGGCAAATTTGCTTTATTTTACAAAGGTAAGTCTATTTACACTATAACATTCAGGTTTGGATCATTCTCTCATAAGAAAATGCAAACTGCATATTAACCATTATTTAAACGCAGACAATCAGTTTTAACATGCCTTACGACAATTAGGTGCAAATGAGTCTTTATAGGCAAAATTGCTTTATTTCATTAGGGTAAGTCTATTTACACTATAACATTCAGGTTTGGATCATTCTCTCATAAGAAAATGCAAACTGCATATTAACCATTATTTAAACGCAGACAAGCAGTTTTTACATGCTTTACGACAATTAGGTGCAAATGAGTCTTTATAGGCAAAATTGCTTTATTTCATGAGGGTAAGTCTATTTACACTATAACTTTCAGGTTTGGATCATTCTCTCATAAGAAAATGCAAACTGCATTTCAACCATTATTTTAACGCATACAAGCAGTTTTTTACATGCTTTATGACAATTAGGGGCAAATGAGTCCTTATAGGCAAAATTGCTTTATTTCATGAAGGTAAGTCTATTTACACTATAACATTCAGGTTTGGATCATTCTCTCATAAGTAAATGCAAACTGCATATTAACCATTATTTAAACGCAGACAAGCAGTTTTTACATGCTTTACGACAATTAGGTGCAAATGAGTCTTTATAGGCAAAATTGCTTTATTTCATAAGGATAAGTCTATTTACACTATAACATTCAGGTTTGGATCATTCTTTCATAAGAAAATGCAAACTGCATATTAACCATTATTTTAACGCAGACAAGCAGTTTTTACATGCTTTATGACAATTAGGTGCAAATGAGTCTTTATAGGCAAAATTGCTTTATTTCATTAGGGTAAGTCTATTTACACTATAACATTCAGGTTTGGATCATTCTCTCATAAGAAAATGCAAACTGCATATTAACCATTATTTTAACGCAGACAAGCAGTTTTTACATGCTTTATGACAATTAGGAGCAAATGAGTCCTTATAGGCAAAGTTGCTTTATTTTATGAAGGTAAGTCTATTTACACTATAACATTTAGGTTTGGATCATTCTCTCATAAGAAAATGCAAACTGAATATTAACTATTATTTTAACGCAAACAAGCAGTTTTTACATGCTTCACGACAATTGCGTGCAAATGAGTCCTTATAGGTAAAATTGCTTTATTTTACAAAGGTAAGTCTATTTACACTATACAATTCAGGTTTGGATCATTCTCTCACAAGAAAATTACATGCTTCACGACAATTGCGTGCAAATGAGTCCTTATAGGCAAAATTGCTTTATTTTACAAAGGTAAGTCTATTATCACTATAACATTTTGGTTTGGATCATTCTCTCATAAGAAAATGCAAACTGCATATTATACATTATTTTAACGCATACAAGCAGTTTTTACATGCTTTATGACAATTAGGGGCAAATAAGTCCTTATAGGCAAAATTGCTTTATTTCATGAAGGTAAGTCTATTTACACTATAACATTCAGGTTTGGATCATTCTCTCATAAGAAAATGCATACTGCATATTAACCATTATTTTAACGCCGACAAGCAGTTTTTACATGATTTATGACAATTAGGGGCAAATCAGTCCCTATAGGCAAAATTGCTTTATTTCATGAAGGTAAGTCTATTTACACTATATAATTTAGGTTTGGATCATTCTCTCATAAGAAAATGCAAACTGCATATTAACCATTATTTTTACGCAGACAAGCAGTTTTTACATGCTTTACGACAATTAGGTGCAAATGAGTCTTTTTAGGCAAAATTGCCTTATTTCATGAGGGTAAGTCTATTTACACTATAACATTCAGGTTTGGATCATTCTCTCATAAGAAAATGCAAACTGCATATTTACTATCATTTTCACGCAGACAAGCAGTTTTTACATGCTTCACGACAATTGCGTGCAAATGAGTCCTTATAGGCAAAATTGCTTTATTTTACAAAGGTAAGTCTATTTACACTATAATATTCAGGTTTGGATCATTCTCTCATAAGAAAATGCAAACTGCATATTAACCATTATTTTAACGCATACAAGCAGTTTTTACATGCTTTATGACAATTAGGGGCAAATGAGTCCTTATAGGCAAAATTGCTTTATTTAATGAAGGTAAGTCTATTTACACTATAACATTTAGGTTTGGATCATTCTCTCATAAGAAAATGCAAACTGCATATTAACCATTATTTTAACGCAAACAAGCAGTTTTTACATGCTTCACGACAATTGCGTGCAAATGAGTCCTTATAGGCAAAATTGCTTTATTTCACAAAGGTAAGTCTATTTACACTATAACATTCAGGTTTGGATCATTCTCTCATAAGAAAATGCAAACTGCATATTAACTATAATTTTAAAGCCTACAAGCAGTTTTTACATGCTTTATGACAATTAGGTGCAAATGAGTCCTTATAGGCAAAATTACTTTATTTCATGAGGGTAAGTCTATTTACACTATAACATTCAAGTTTGGATCATTCTCTCATAAGAAAATGCAAACTGCATATTAACCATTATTTTAACGCATACAAGCAGTTTTTACATGCTTTATGACAATTAGGGGCAAATGGGTCCTTATAGGCAAAATTGCTTTATTTTATGAAGGTTAGTCTATTTACACTATAACATTCAGGTTTGGATTATTCTCTCATAAGAAAATGCAAACTGCATATTAACCATTATTTTAACGCAGACAAGCAGTTTTTACATGCTTTACGACAATTAGGTGCAAATGAGTCCTTATAGGCAAAATTGCTTTATTTCACAAAGGTAAGTTTACTTACACTATAACATTCAGGTTTGGATCATTCTCTCACAAGAAAATGCAAACTGCATATTAACTATTATTTTAACGCATACAAGCAGTTTTTACTTGCTTTATGACAATTAGGGGCAAATGAGTCCTTAAGGCAAAATTGCTTTATTTAATGAAGGTAAGTCTATTTACACTATAACATTTAGGTTTGGATCATTCTCTCATAAGAAAATGCTAACTGCATATTAACCATTATTTTAACGCAGACAAGCAGTTTTTACATGCTTCACGACAATTGCGTGCAAATGAGTCCTTATAGGCAAAATTGCTTTATTTCACAAAGGTAAGTCTATTTACACTATAACATTCAGGTTTGGATTATTCTCTCATAAGAAAATGCAAACTGCATATTAACCATTATTTTAACGCAGACAAGCAGTTTTCACATGTTTTACGACAATTAGGTGGAAATAAGTCCTTAAAGGCAAAATTGTTTTATTTCACAAAGGTAAGTCTACTTTCACTATAACATTCAGGTTTGGATCATTTTCTCATAAGAAAATGCAAACTGCATATTAACCATTATTTTAACGAAGACAAGCAGTTTTTACATGCTTTATGACAATTAGGGGCAAATGAGTCCTTATAGGCAAAATTGCTTTATTTCATGAAGGTAAGTCTACTTACACTATAACATTCAGGTTTGGATCATTCTCTCATAAGAAAATGCAAACTGCATATTAACCATTATTTTAACGCTGACAAGCAGTTTTTACATGCTTTATGACAATTAGGGGCAAATGAGTCCCTATAGGCAAAATTGCTTTATTTCATGAAGGTAAGTCTATTTACAGTATAACATTTAGGTTTGGATCATTCTCTCATAAGAAAATGCAAACTGCATATTAACCATTATTTTAACGCAGACAAGCAGTTTTTACATGCTTCACGACAATTGCGTGCAAATGAGTCCTTATAGGCAAATTTGCTTTATTTTACAAAGGTATGTCTATTTACACTATAATATTCAGGTTTGGATCATTCTCTCATAAGAAAATGCAAACTGAATATTGACAATCATTTTCACGCAGACAAGCAGTTTTTACATGGTTTACGACAATTAGGTGCAAATGAGTCTTTATAGGCAAAATTGTTTCATTTTACAAAGGTAAGTCTACTTTCACTATAACATTCAGGTTTGGATCATTCTCTCATAAGAAAATGCAAACTGCATATTAACCATTATTTTAACGCAGACAAGCAGTTTTTACATGCTTCACGACAATTGCGTGCAAATAAGTCTTTATAGGCAAAATTGCTTTATATTACAAAGGTAAGTCTATTTACACTATAACATTCAGGTTTGGATCATTTTCTCATAAGAAAATGCAAAGTACATATTAACCATTATTTTAACGCAGACAAGCAGTTTTTACATGCTTTACGACAATTAGGTTTTAATGAGACTTTATAGGCAAAATTGCTTTATTTCATGAGGGTAAGTCTATTTTCACTATAATATTCAGGTTTGGATCGTTCTCTCATAAGAAAATGCAAACTGCATATTTACTATCATTTTCACGCAGACAAGCAGTTTTTACATGCTTCACGACAATTTCGTGCAAATGAGTCTTTATAGGCAAAATTGCTTTATTTTACAATGGTAAGTCTATTTACACTATAACATTCAGGTTTGGATCATTCTCTCATAAGAAAATGCAAACTGCATATTAACCATTATATTAACGCATACAAGCAGTTTTTACAAGCTTTACGACAATTAGGTGCAAATGAGTCCTTATAGGCAAAATTGCTTTATTTCATGAGGGTAAGTCTATTTACACTATAACATTTAGGTTTGGATCATTCTCTTATAAGAAAATGCAAACTGCATATTAACCATTATTTAAACGCAGACAAGCAGTTTTTACATGCTTTACGACAATTAGGTGCAAATGAGTCTTTATAGGCAAAATTGCTTTATTTCATGAGGATAAGTCTATTTACACTATAACATTCAGGTTTGGATCATTCTTTCATAAGAAAATGCAAACTGCATATTAACCATTATTTTAACGCAGACAAGCAGTTTTTACATGCTTTATGACAATTAGGTGCAAATGAGTCTTTATAAGCAAAATTGCTTTATTTCATGAGGGTAAGTCTATTTACACTATAACATTCAGGTTTGGATCATTCTCTCATAAGAAAATGCAAACTGCATATTTACTATCATTTTAACGCATACAAGCAGTTTTTACATGCTTTATGACAATTAGGTGCAAATGAGTCTTTATAGGCAAAATTGCTTTATTTCATGAGGGTAAGTCTATTGACACTATAACATTCAGGTTTGGATCATTCTCTCATAAGAAAATGCGAACTGCATATTTACTATCATTTTAACGCATACAAGCAGTTTTTACATGCTTTATGACAATTAGGTGCAAATGAGTCTTTATAGGCAAAATTGCTTTATTTCATAAGGGTAAGTCTATTTACACTATAACATCAGGTTTGGATCATTCTTTCATAAGAAAATGCAAACTGCATATTAACCATTATTTTAACGCAGACAAGCAGTTTTTACATGCTTCACGACAATTGCGTGCAAATGAGTCTTTATAGGCAAAATTGCTTTATTTCATGAGGGTAAGTCTATTTACACTATAACATTCAGGTTTGGATCATTCTTTCATAAGAAATTGCAAACTGCATATTAACCATTATTTTAACGCATACAAGCAGTTTTTACATGCTTTATGACAATTAGGGTCAAATGAGTCCTTATAGGCAAAATTGCTTTATTTCATGAAGGTAAGTCTATTTACACTATACCATTCAGGTTTGGATCATTCTCTCATAAGAAAATGCAAACTGCAAATTAACCATTTTTTTAACGCTGACAAGCAGTTTTCACATGCTTTACGACAATTAGGTGAAATGAGTCCTTATAGGCCAAATTTGCTTTATTTCATGAGGGTTAGTCTATTTACACTATAACATTCAGCTTTGGATCATTCTCTCATAAAAAAATGCAAACTGCATATTTACTATCATTTTCACGCAGACAAGCAGTTTTCACATGTTTTACGACAATTAGGTGGAAATAAGTCCTTAAAGGCACAATTGTTTTATTTCACAAAGGTAAGTCTATTTACACTATAACATTCAGGTTTAGATCATTCTCTCATAAGAAAATGCAAACTGCATATTAACCATTATTTTAACGCATACAAGCAGTTTTTACATGCTTCACGACAATTGCGTGCAAATGAGTCTTTATAGGCAAAATTGCTTTATTTCATGAGGGTAAGTCTATTTACACTATAACATTCAGGTTTGGATCATTCTCTCATAAGAAAATGCAAACTGCATATTAACCATTATTTTAACGCAGACAAGCAGTTTTTACATGCTTCACGACAATTGCGTGCAAATGAGTCCTTATAGACAAATTTGCTTTATTTTACAAAGGTAAGTCTATTTACACTATAACATTCAGGTTTGGATCATTCTCTCATAAGAAAATGCAATCTGCATATTTACCATTATTTTAACGCATACAAGCAGTTTTTACATGCTTTATGACAATTAGGGGCAAATGAGTCTATATAGGCAAAATTGCTTTATTTTACAAAGCTAAGTTTACTTAAACTATAACATTCAGGTTTAGATCATTTTCTCATAAGAAAATGCAAACTGCATATTAACTATTATTTTAACGCATACAAGCAGTTTTTACATGCTTTATGACAATTAGGGGCAAATGAGTCTATATAGGCAAAATTGCTTTATTTTACAAAGGTAAGTTTACTTAAACTATAACATTCAGGTTTGGATCATTCTCTCATAAGGAAATGCAAACTGCATATTTACAATCATTTTCACGCAGACAAGCAGTTTTCACATGTTTTACGACAATTAGGTGGAAATAAGTCCTTAAAGGCAAAATTGTTTTATTTCACTAAGGTAAGTCTACTTTCACTATAACATTCAGGTTTGGATCATTTTCTCATAAGAAAATGCAAACTGCATATTAACCATTATTTTAACGAAGACAAGCAGTTTTTACATGCTTTATGACAATTAGAGGCAAATGAGTCCCTATAGGCAAAATTGCTTTATTTCATGAAGGTAAGTCTATTTACAGTATAACATTTAGGTTTGGATCATTCTCTCATAAGAAAATGCAAACTGCATATTAACCATTATTTTAACGCATACAAGCAGTTTTTACATGCTTTATGACAATTAGGTGCAAATGAGTCCTTATAGGCAAAATTGCTTTATTTCATGAGGGTAAGTCTATTTACACTATAACATTCAGGTTTGGATCATTCTCTCATAAGAAAATGCAAACTGCATATTAACCATTATTTTAACGCAGACTAGCAGTTTTTTCATGCTTTATGACAATTAGGGGTAAATGAGTCCTTATAGGCAAAGTTGCTTTATTTCATGAAGGTAAGTCTATTTAGACTATAACATTTAGGTTTGGATCATTCTCTCATAAGAAAATGCAAACTGCATATTAACTATTATTTTAACGCAAACAAGCAGTTTTTACATGCTTCACGACAATTGCGTGCAAATGAGTCCTTATAGGCAAAATTGCTTTATTTTACAAAGGTAAGTCTATTTACACTATAACATTCAGGTTTGGATCATTCTCTCACAAGAAAATTACATGCTTCACGACAATTGCGTGCAAATGAGTCCTTATAGGCAAAATTGCTTTATTTTACAAAGGTAAGTCTATTATCACTATAACATTTTGGTTTGGATCATTCTCTCATAAGAAAATGCAAACTGCATATTATACATTATTTTAACGCATACAAGCAGTTTTTACATGCTTTATGACAATTAGGGGCAAATAAGTCCTTATAGGCAAAATTGCTTTATTTCATGAAGGTAAGTCTATTTACACTATAACATTCAGGTTTGGATCATTCTCTCATAAGAAAATGCAAACTGCATATTAACCATTATTTTAACGCCGACAAGCAGTTTTTACATGATTTATGACAATTAGGGGCAAATCAGTCCCTATAGGCAAAATTGCTTTATTTCATGAAGGTAAGTCTATTTACACTATAACATTTAGGTTTGGATCATTCTCTCATAAGAAAATGCAAACTGCATATTAACCATTATTTTAACGCAGACAAGCAGTTTTTACATGCTTCACGACAATTGCGTGCAAATGAGTCCTTATAGGCAAAATTGCTTTATTTTACAAAGGTAAGTCTATTTACACTATAACATTCAGGTTTGGATCATTCTCTCATAAGAAAAAGCAAACTGCATATTAACCATTATTTAAACGCAGACAAGCAGTTTTTACATGCTTTACGACAATTAGGTGCAAATGAGTCTTTTTAGGCAAAATTGCCTTATTTCATGAGGGTAAGTCTATTTACACTATAACATTCAGGTTTGGATCATTCTCTCATAAGAAAATGCAAACTGCATATTTACTATCATTTTCACGCAGTAAAGCAGTTTTTACATGCTTCACGACAATTGCGTGCAAATGAGTCCTTATAGGCAAAATTGCTTTATTTTACAAAGGTAAGTCTATTTACACTATAATATTCAGGTTTGGATCATTCTCTCATAAGAAAATGCAAACTGCATATTAACCATTATTTTAACGCATACAAGCAGTTTTTACATGCTTTATGACAATTAGGGGCAAATGAGTCTTTATAGGCAAAATTGCTTTATTTCATGAAGGAAAGTCTATTTACACTATAACATTCAGGTTTGGATCTTTCTCTCATAAGAAAATGCAAACTGCATATTAACCATTATTTAAACGCAGACAAGCAGTTTTTACATGCTTTACGACAATTAGGTGCAAATAAGTCTTTATAGGCAAAATTGCTTTATTTCATGAAGGTAAGTCTATTTACTCTATAACATTCAGGTTTGGATCATTCTCTCATAAGAAAATGCAAACTGCATATTAACCATTATTTTAACGCAGACAAGCAGTTTTTACATGCTTCACGACAATTGCGTGCAAATGAGTCCTTATAGACAAATTTGCTTTATTTTACAAAGGTAAGTCTATTTACACTATAACATTCAGGTTTGGATCATTCTCTCATAAGAAAATGCAATCTGCATATTTACCATTATTTTAACGCATACAAGCAGTTTTTACATGCTTTATGACAATTAGGGGCAAATGAGTCTATATAGGCAAAATTGCTTTATTTTACAAAGCTAAGTTTACTTAAACTATAACATTCAGGTTTAGATCATTCTCTCATAAGAAAATGCAAACTGCATATTAACTATTATTTTAACGCATACAAGCAGTTTTTACATGCTTTATGACAATTAGGGGCAAATGAGTCTATATAGGCAAAATTGCTTTATTTTACAAAGGTAAGTTTACTTAAACTATAACAATTAGGTTTGGATCATTTTCTCATAAGAAAATGCAAACTGCATATTAACCATTATTTTAACGAAGACAAGCAGTTTTTACATGCTTTATGACAATTAGGGGCAAATGAGTCCCTATAGGCAAAATTGCTTTATTTCATGAAGGTAAGTCTATTTACAGTATAACATTTAGGTTTGGATCATTCTCTCATAAGAAAATGCAAACTGCATATTAACCATTATTTGAACGCATACAAGCAGTTTTTACATGCTTTATGACAATTAGGTGCAAATGAGTCCTTATAGGCAAAATTGCTTTATTTCATGAGGGTAAGACTATTTACACTATAACATTCAGGTTTGGATCATTCTCTCATAAGAAAATGCAAACTGAATATTGACAATCATTTTCACGCAGACAAGCAGTTTTTACATGCTTTACGACAATTAGGTGCAAATGAGTCTTTATAGGCAAAATTGCTTTATTTCATTAGGGTAAGTCTATTTACACTATAAAATTCAGGTTTGGATCATTCTCTCATAAGAAAATGCAAACTGCATATTAACCATTATTTTAACGCAGACTAGCAGTTTTTTCATGCTTTATGACAATTAGGGGCAAATGAGTCCTTATAGGCAAAGTTGCTTTATTACATGAAGGTAAGTCTATTTACACTATAACATTTAGGTTTGGATCATTCTCTCATAAGAAAATGCAAACTGCATATTAACTATTATTTTAACGCAAACAAGCAGTTTTTACATGCTTCACGACAATTGCGTGCAAATGAGTCCTTATAGGCAAAATTGCTTTATTTTACAAAGGTAAGTCTATTTACACTATAACATTCAGGTTTGGATCATTCTCTCACAAGAAAATTACATGCTTCACGACAATTGCGTGCAAATGAGTCCCATAGGCAAAATTGCTTTATTTTACAAAGGTAAGTCTATTATCACTATAACATTTTGGTTTGGATCATTCTCTCATAAGAAAATGCAAACTGCATATTATACATTATTTTAACGCATACAAGCAGTTTTTACATGCTTTATGACAATTAGGGGCAAATAAGTCCTTATAGGCAAAATTGCTTTATTTTATGAAGGTAAGTCTATTTACACTATAACATTCAGGTTTGGATCATTCTCTCATAAGAAAATGCAAACTGCATATTAACCATTATTTTAACGCCGACAAGCAGTTTTTACATGATTTATGACAATTAGGGGCAAATCAGTCCCTATAGGCAAAATTGCTTCATTTCATGAAGGTAAGTCTATTTACACTATAACATTTAGGTTTGGATCATTCTCTCATAAGAAAATGCAAACTGCATATTAACCATTATTTTAACGCAGACAAGCAGTTTTTACATGCTTCACGACAATTGCGTGCAAATGAGTCCTTATAGGCAAAATTGCTTTATTTTACAAAGGTAAGTCTATTTACACTATAACATTCAGGTTTGGATCATTCTCTCATAAGAAAATGCAAACTGCATATTAACCATTATTTAAACGCAGACAAGCAGTTTTTACATGCTTTACGACAGTTAGGTGCAAATGAGTCTTTTTAGGCAAAATTGCCTTATTTCATGAGGGTAAGTCTATTTACACTATAACATTCAGGTTTGGATCATTCTCTCATAAGAAAATGCAAACTGCATATTTACTATCATTTTCACGCAGACAAGCAGTTTTTACATGCTTCACGACAATTGCGTGCAAATGAGTCCTTATAGGCAAAATTGCTTTATTTTACAAAGGTAAGTCTATTTACACTATAATATTCAGGTTTGGATCATTCTCTCATAAGAAAATGCAAACTGCATATTAACCATTATTTTAACGCATACAAGCAGTTTTTACATGCTTTATGACAATTAGGGGCAAATGAGTCCTTATAGGCAAAATTGCTTTATTTAATGAAAGTAAGTCTATTTACACTATAACATTTAGGTTTGTATCATTCTCTCATAAGAAAATGCAAACTGCATATTAACCATTATTTTAACGCAAACATGCAGTTTTTACATGCTTCACGACAATTGCGTGCAAATGAGTCCTTATAGGCAAAATTGCTTTATTTCACAAAGGTAAGTCTATTTACACTATAACATTCAGGTTTGGATCATTCTCTCATAAGAAAATGCAAACTGCATATTAACTATAATTTTAAAGCCTACAAGCAGTTTTTACATGCTTTATGACAATTAGGTGCAAATGAGTCCTTATAAGCAAAATTGCTTTATTTTACAAAGGTAAGTCTATTTACACTATAACATTCAGGTTTGGATCATTCTCTCATAAGAAAATGCAAACTGCATATTAACCATTATTTTAACGCATACAAGCAGTTTTTACATGCTTTATGACAATTACGGGCAAATGGGTACTTATAGGCAAAATTGCTTTATTTCATGAAGGTAAGTCTATTTACACTATAACATTCAGGTTTGGATTATTCTCTCATAAGAAAATGCAAACTGCATATTAACCATTATTTTAATGCAGACAAGCAGTTTTTACATGCTTTACGACAATTAGGTTCAAATGAGTCCTTATAGGCAAACTTGCTTTATTTCACAAAGGTAAGTTTACTTACACTATAACATTCAGGTTTGGATCATTCTCTCACAAGAAAATGCAAACTGCATATTAACTATTATTTTAACGCATACAAGCAGTTTTTACATGCTTTACGACAATTAGGTGCAAATGAGTCCTTATACGCAAAATTGCTTTATTTCATGAGGGTAAGTCTATTTACACTATAACATTCAGGTTTGGATCATTCTCTCATAAGAAAATGCAAACTGAATATTGACTATCATTTTCACGCAGCCAAGCAGTTTTTACATGGTTTACGACAATAAGGTGCAAATAAGTCCATAAAGGCAAAATTGTTTCATTTCACAAAGGTAAGTCTACTTTCACTATAACATTCAGGTTTGGATCATTCTCTCACAAGAAAATTACATGCTTCACGACAATTGCGTGCAAATGAGTCCTTATAGGCAAAATTGCTTTATTTTACAAAGGTAAGTCTATTATCACTATAACATTTTGGTTTGGATCATTCTCTCATAAGAAAATGCAAACTGCATATTATACATTATTTTAACGCATACAAGCAGTTTTTACATGCTTTATGACAATTAGGGGCAAATAAGTCCTTATAGGCAAAATTGCTTTATTTCATGAAGGTAAGTCTATTTACACTATAACATTCAGGTTTGGATCATTCTCTCATAAGAAAATGCAAACTGCATATTAACCATTATTTTAACGCCGACAAGCAGTTTTTACATGATTTATGACAATTAGGGGCAAATCAGTCCCTATAGGCAAAATTGCTTTATTTCATGAAGGTAAGTCTATTTACACTATAACATTTAGGTTTGGATCATTCTCTCATAAGAAAATGCAAACTGCATATTAACCATTATTTTAACGCAGACAAGCAGTTTTTACATGCTTTACGACAATTGCGTGCAAATGAGTCCTTATAGGCAAAATTGCTTTATTTTACAAAGGTAAGTCTATTTACACTATAACATTCAGGTTTGGATCATTCTCTCATAAGAAAATGCAAACTGCATATTAACCATTATTTAAACGCAGACAAGCAGTTTTTACATGCTTTACGACAATTAGGTGCAAATGAGTCTTTTTAGGCAAAATTGCCTTATTTCATGAGGGTAAGTCTATTTACACTATAACATTCAGGTTTGGATCATTCTCTCATAAGAAAATGCAAACTGCATATTTACTATCATTTTCACGCAGACAAGCAGTTTTTACATGCTTCACGACAATTGCGTGCAAATGAGTCCTTATAGGCAAAATTGCTTTATTTTACAAAGGTAAGTCTATTTACACTATAATATTCAGGTTTGGATCATTCTCTCATAAGAAAATGCAAACTGCATATTAACCATTATTTTAACGCATACAAGCAGTTTTTACATGCTTTATGACAATTAGGGGCAAATGAGTCCTTATAGGCAAAATTGCTTTATTTAATGAAGGTAAGTCTATTTACACTATAACATTTAGGTTTGGATCATTCTCTCATAAGAAAATGCAAACTGCATATTAACTATTATTTTAACGCAAACAAGCAGTTTTTACATGCTTCACGACAATTGCGTGCAAATGAGTCCTTATAGGCAAAATTGCTTTAATTCACAAAGGTAAGTCTATTTACACCATAACATTCAGGTTTGGATCATTCTCTCATAAGAAAATGCAAACTGCATATTAACTATAATTTTAAAGCCTACAAGCATTTTTTACATGCTTTATGACAATTAGGTGCAAATGAGTCCTTATAGGCAAAATTACTTTATTTTATGAGGGTAAGTCTATTTACACTATAACATTCAGGTTTGGATCATTCTCTCATAAGGAAATGCAAACTGCATATTAACCATTATTTTAACGCATACAAGCAGTTTTTACATGCTTTATGACAATTAGGGGCAAATGGGTCCTTATAGGCAAAATTGCTTTATTTTATGAAGGTTAGTCTATTTACACTATAACATTCAGGTTTGGATTATTCCCTCATAAGAAAATGCAAACTGCATATTAACCATTATTTTAACGCAGACAAGCAGTTTTTACATGCTTTACGACAATTAGGTGCAAATGAGTCCTTATAGGCAAATTTGCTTTATTTTACAAAGGTAAGTCTATTTACACTATAACATTCAGGTTTGGATCATTCTCTCATAAGAAAATGCAATCTGCATATTTACCATTATTTTAACGCATACAAGCAGTTTTTACATGCTTTATGACAATTAGGGGCAAATGAGTCTATATAGGCAATATTGCTTTATTTTACAAAGCTAAGTTTACTTAAACTATAACATTCAGGTTTAGATCATTCTCTCATAAGAAAATGCAAACTGCATATTAACTATTATTTTAACGCATACAAGCAGTTTTTACATGCTTTATGACAATTAGGTGCAAATAAGTCCATAAAGGCAAAATTGTTTCATTTTACAAAGGTAAGTCTACTTTCACTATAACATTCAGGTTTGGATCATTCTCTCATAAGAAAATGCAAACTGCATATTAACCATTATTTTAACGAAGACAAGCAGCTTTTACATGCTTTATGACAATTAGGGGCAAATGAGTCCTTATAGGCAAAATTGCTTTATTTCATGAAGGTAAGTCTACTTACACTATAACATTCAGGTTTGGATCATTCTCTCATAAGAAAATGCAAACTGCATATTAACCATTATTTATCGCTGACAAGCAGTTTTTACATGCTTTATGACAATTAGGGGCAAATGAGTCCCTATAGGCAAAATTGCTTTATTTCATGAAGGTAAGTCTATTTACAGTATAACGTTTAGGTTTGGATCATTCTCTCATAAGAAAATACAAACTGCATATTAACCATTATTTTAACGCAGACAAGCAGTTTTTACATGCTTTACGACAATTGCGTGCAAATGAGTCCTTATAGGCAAATTTGCTTTATTTTACAAAGGTAAGTCTATTTACACTATAACATTCAGGTTTGGATCATTCTCTCATAAGAAAATGCAATCTGCATATTTACCATTATTTTAACGCATACAAGCAGTTTTTACATGCTTTATGACAATTAAGGGCAAATGAGTCTATATAGGCAAAATTGCTTTATTTTACAAAGCTAAATTTACTTAAACTATAACATTCAGGTTTAGATCATTCTCTCATAAGAAAATGCAAACTCCATATTAACTATTATTATAACGCATACAAGCAGTTTTTACATGCTTTATGACAATTAGGTGCAAATAAGTCCTTATAGGCAAAATTGCTTTATTTCATGAAGGTAAGTCTATTTACACTATAAAATTCAGGTTTGGATCATTCTCTCATAAGAAAATGCAAACTGCATATTAACCATTATTTTAACGCATACAAGCAGTTTTTAAATTGCTTTATTTTACAAAAGTAAGTTTACTTAAACTATAACATTCAGGTTTGGATCATTCTCTCATAAGGAAATGCAAACTGCATATTTACAATCATTTTCACGCAGACTAGCAGTTTTCACATGTTTTACGACAATTAGGTGGAAATAAGTCCTTAAAGGCAAAATTGTTTTATTTCACAAAGGTAAGTCTACTTTCACTATAACATTCAGGTTTGGATCATTTTCTTATAAGAAAATGCAAACTGCATATTAACCATTACTTTAACGAAGACAAGCAGTTTTTACATGCTTTATGACAATTAGGGGCAAATGAGTCCTTATAGGCAAAATTGCTTTATTTCATGAAGGTAAGTCTACTTACACTATAACATTCAGGTTTGGATCATTCTCTCATAAGAAAATGCAAACTGCATATTAACCATTATTTTAACGCTGACAAGCAGTTTTTACATGCTTTATGACAATTAGGGGAAAATGAGTCCCTATAGGCAAAATTGCTTTATTTCATGAAGGTAAGTCTATTTACAGTATAACATTTAGGTTTGGATCATTCTCTCATAAGAAAATGCAATCTGCATATTAACCATTATTTTAACGCAGACAAGCAGTTTTTACATGCTTCACGACAATTGCGTGCAAATGAGTCCTTATAGGCAAATTTGCTTTATTTTACAAAGGTATGTCTATTTACACTATAACATTCAGGTTTGGATCATTCTCTCATAAGAAAATGCAAACTGCATATTAACCATTATTTAAACGCAGACAATCAGTTTTGACATGCTTTACGACAATTAGGTGCAAATGAGTCTTTATAGGCAAAATTGCTTTATTTCATTAGGGTAAGTCTATTTACACTATAACATTCAGGTTTGGATCATTCTCTCATAAGAAAATGCAAACTGCATATTATACATTATTTTAACGCATACAAGCAGTTTTTACATGCTTTATGACAATTAGGGGCAAATAAGTCCTTATAGGCAAAATTGCTTTATTTCATGAAGGTAAGTCTATTTACACTATAACATTCAGGTTTGGATCATTCTCTCATAAGAAAATGCAAACTGCATATTAACCATTATTTTAACGCAGACAAGCAGTTTTTACATGCTTCACGACAATTGCGTGCAAATGAGTCCTTATAGGCAAAATTGCTTTATTTTACAAAGGTAAGTCTATTTACACTATAATATTCAGGTTTGGATCATTCTCTCATAAGAAAATGCTAACTGCATATTAACTATTATTTTAACGCATACAAGCAGTTTTTACTTGCTTTATGACAATTAGGTGCAAATGAGTCTTTTTAGGCAAAATTGCCTTATTTCATGAGGGTAAGTCTATTTACACTATAACATTCAGGTTTGGATCATTCTCTCATAAGAAAATGCAAACTGCATATTTACTATCATTTTCACGCAGACAAGCAGTTTTTACATGCTTCACGACAATTGCGTGCAAATGAGTCCTTATAGGCAAAATTGCTTTATTTTACAAAGGTAAGTCTATTTACACTATAATATTCAGGTTTGGATCATTCTCTCATAAGAAAATGCTAACTGCATATTAACTATTATTTTAACGCATACAAGCAGTTTTTACTTGCTTTATGACAATTAGGGGCAAATGAGTCCTTATAGGCAAAATTGCTTTATTTAATGAAGGTAAGTCTATTTACACTATAACATTTAGGTTTGGATTATTCTCTCATAAGAAAATGCTAACTGCATATTAACCATTATTTTAACGCAGACAAGCAGTTTTTACATGCTTCACGACAATTGCGTGCAAATGAGTCCTTATAGGCAAAATTGCTTTATTTCACAAAGGTAAGTCTATTTACACTATAACATTCAGGTTTGGATCATTCTCTCATAAGAAAATGCAAACTGCATATTAACCATTATTTTAACGCATACAAGCAGTTTTTACATGCTTTATGACAATTAGGGGCAAATGGGTCCTTATAGGCAAAATTGCTTTATTTTATGAAGGTTAGTCTATTTACACTATAACATTCAGGTTTGGATTATTCTCTCATAAGAAAATGCAAACTGCATATTAACCATTATTTTAACGCAGACAAGCAGTTTTCACATGTTTTACGACAATTAGGTGGAAATAAGTCCTTAAAGGCAAAATTGTTTTATTTCACAAAGGTAAGTCTACTTTCACTATAACATTCAGGTTTGGATCATTTTCTCATAAGAAAATGCAAACTGCATATTAACCATTATTTTAACGAAGACAAGCAGTTTTTACATGCTTTATGACAATTAGGGGCAAATGAGTCCTTATAGGCAAAATTGCTTTATTTCATGAAGGTAAGTCTACTTACACTATAACATTCAGGTTTGGATCATTCTCTCATAAGAAAATGCAAACTGCATATTAACCATTATTTTAACGCTGACAAGCAGTTTTTACATGCTTTATGACAATTAGGGGCAAATGAGTCCCTATAGGCAAAATTGCTTTATTTCATGAAGGTAAGTCTATTTACAGTATAACATTTAGGTTTGGATCATTCTCTCATAAGAAAATGCAAACTGCATATTAACCATTATTTTAACGCAGACAAGCAGTTTTTACATGCTTCACGACAATTGCGTGCAAATGAGTCCTTATAGGCAAATTTGCTTTATTTTACAAAGGTATGTCTATTTACACTATAATATTCAGGTTTGGATCATTCTCTCATAAGAAAATGCAAACTGAATATTGACAATCATTTTCACGCAGACAAGCAGTTTTTACATGGTTTACGACAATTAGGTGCAAATAAGTCTTTATAGGCAAAATTGCTTTATATTACAAAGGTAAGTCTATTTACACTATAACATTCAGGTTTGGATCATTTTCTCATAAGAAAATGCAAAGTACATATTAACCATTATTTTAACGCAGACAAGCAGTTTTTACATGCTTTACGACAATTAGGTTTTAATGAGACTTTATAGGCAAAATTGCTTTATTTCATGAGGGTAAGTCTATTTTCACTATAATATTCAGGTTTGGATCGTTCTCTCATAAGAAAATGCAAACTGCATATTTACTATCATTTTCACGCAGACAAGCAGTTTTTACATGCTTCACGACAATTTCGTGCAAATGAGTCTTTATAGGCAAAATTGCTTTATTTTACAATGGTAAGTCTATTTACACTATAACATTCAGGTTTGGATCATTCTCTCATAAGAAAATGCAAACTGCATATTAACCATTATATTAACGCATACAAGCAGTTTTTACAAGCTTTACGACAATTAGGTGCAAATGAGTCCTTATAGGCAAAATTGCTTTATTTCATGAGGGTAAGTCTATTTACACTATATAATTTAGGTTTGGATCATTCTCTTATAAGAAAATGCAAACTGCATATTAACCATTATTTAAACGCAGACAAGCAGTTTTTACATGCTTTACGACAATTAGGTGCAAATGAGTCTTTATAGGCAAAATTGCTTTATTTCATGAGGATAAGTCTATTTACACTATAACATTCAGGTTTGGATCATTCTTTCATAAGAAAATGCAAACTGCATATTAACCATTATTTTAACGCAGACAAGCAGTTTTTACATGCTTTATGACAATTAGGTGCAAATGAGTCTTTATAGGCAAAATTGCTTTATTTCATGAGGGTAAGTCTATTGACACTATAACATTCAGGATTGGATCATTCTCTCATAAGAAAATGCGAACTGCATATTTACTATCATTTTAACGCATACAAGCAGTTTTTACATGCTTTATGACAATTAGGTGCAAATGAGTCTTTATAGGCAAAATTGCTTTATTTCATAAGGGTAAGTCTATTTACACTATAACATCAGGTTTGGATCATTCTTTCATAAGAAAATGCAAACTGCATATTAACCATTATTTTAACGCAGACAAGCAGTTTTTACATGCTTCACGACAATTGCGTGCAAATGAGTCCTTATAGGCCAAATTTGCTTTATTTCATGAGGGTTAGTCTATTTACACTATAACATTCAGCTTTGGATCATTCTCTCATAAAAAAATGCAAACTGCATATTTACTATCATTTTCACGCAGACAAGCAGTTTTCACATGTTTTACGACAATTAGGTGGAAATAAGTCCTTAAAGGCACAATTGTTTTATTTCACAAAGGTAAGTCTATTTACACTATAACATTCAGGTTTAGATCATTCTCTCATAAGAAAATGCAAACTGCATATTAACCATTATTTTAACGCATACAAGCAGTTTTTACATGCTTCACGACAATTGCGTGCAAATGAGTCTTTATAGGCAAAATTGCTTTATTTCATGAGGGTAAGTCTATTTACACTATAACATTCAGGTTTGGATCATTCTCTCATAAGAAAATGCAAACTGCATATTAACCATTATTTTCACGCAGACAAGCAGTTTTTACATGCTTCACGACAATTGCGTGCAAATGAGTCCTTATAGGCCAAATTTGCTTTATTTCATGAGGGTTAGTCTATTTACACTATAACATTCAGCTTTGGATCATTCTCTCATAAAAAAATGCAAACTGCATATTTACTATCATTTTCACGCAGACAAGCAGTTTTCACATGTTTTACGACAATTAGGTGGAAATAAGTCCTTAAAGGCACAATTGTTTTATTTCACAAAGGTAAGTCTATTTACACTATAACATTCAGGTTTAGATCATTCTCTCATAAGAAAATGCAAACTGCATATTAACCATTATTTTAACGCATACAAGCAGTTTTTACATGCTTCACGACAATTGCGTGCAAATGAGTCTTTATAGGCAAAATTGCTTTATTTCATGAGGGTAAGTCTATTTACACTATAACATTCAGGTTTGGATCATTCTCTCATAAGAAAATGCAAACTGCATATTAACCATTATTTTAACGCAGACAAGCAGTTTTTACATGCTTCACGACAATTGCGTGCAAATGAGTCTTTATAGGCAAAATTGCTTTATTTCATGAGGGTAAGTCTATTTACACTATAACATTCAGGTTTGGATCATTCTCTCATAAGAAAATGCAATCTGCATATTTACCATTATTTTAACGCATACAAGGAGTTTTTACATGCTTTATGACAATTAGGTGCAAATGAGTCCTTATAGGCAAAATTGCTTTATTTCATGAGGGTAAGTCTATTTACACTATAACATTCAGGTTTGGATCATTCTCTCATAAGAAAATGCAATCTGCATATTTACCATTATTTTAACGCATACAAGCAGTTTTTACATGCTTTATGACAATTAGGGGCAAATGAGTCTATATAGGCAAAATTGCTTTATTTTACAAAGCTAAGTTTACTTAAACTATAACATTCAGGTTTAGATCATTCTCTCATAAGAAAATGCAAACTGCATATTAACTATTATTTTAACGCATACAAGCAGTTTTTACATGCTTTATGACAATTAGGGGCAAATGAGTCTATATAGGCAAAATTGCTTTATTTTACAAAGGTAAGTTTACTTAAACTATAACATTCAGGTTTGGATCATTCTCTCATAAGGAAATGCAAACTGCATATTTACAATCATTTTCACGCAGACAAGCAGTTTTCACATGTTTTACGACAATTAGGTGGAAATAAGTCCTTAAAGGCAAAATTGTTTTATTTCACTAAGGTAAGTCTACTTTCACTATAACATTCAGGTTTGGATCATTTTCTCATAAGAAAATGCAAACTGCATATTAACCATTATTTTAACGAAGACAAGCAGTTTTTACATGCTTTATGACAATTAGGGGCAAATGAGTCCCTATAGGCAAAATTGCTTTATTTCATGAAGGTAAGTCTATTTACAGTATAACATTTAGGTTTGGATCATTCTCTCATAAGAAAATGCAAACTGCATATTAACCATTATTTTAACGCATACAAGGAGTTTTTACATGCTTTATGACAATTAGGTGCAAATGAGTCCTTATAGGCAAAATTGCTTTATTTCATGAGGGTAAGTCTATTTACACTATAACATTCAGGTTTGGATCATTCTCTCATAAGAAAATGCAAACTGCATATTAACCATTATTTTAACGCAGACTAGCAGTTTTTTCATGCTTTATGACAATTAGGGGTAAATGAGTCCTTATAGGCAAAGTTGCTTTATTTCATGAAGGTAAGTCTATTTACACTATAACATTTAGGTTTGGATCATTCTCTCATAAGAAAATGCAAACTGCATATTAACTATTATTTTAACGCAAACAAGCAGTTTTTACATGCTTCACGACAATTGCGTGCAAATGAGTCCTTATAGGCAAAATTGCTTTATTTTACAAAGGTAAGTCTATTTACACTATAACATTCAGGTTTGGATCATTCTCTCACAAGAAAATTACATGCTTCACGACAATTGCGTGCAAATGAGTCCTTATAGGCAAAATTGCTTTATTTTACAAAGGTAAGTCTATTATCACTATAACATTTTGGTTTGGATCATTCTCTCATAAGAAAATGCAAACTGCATATTATACATTATTTTAACGCATACAATCAGTTTTTACATGCTTTATGACAATTAGGGGCAAATAAGTCCTTATAGGCAAAATTGCTTTATTTCATGAAGGTAAGTCTATTTACACTATAACATTCAGGTTTGGATCATTCTCTCATAAGAAAATGCAAACTGCATATTAACCATTATTTTAACGCCGACAAGCAGTTTTTACATGATTTATGACAATTAGGGGCAAATCAGTCCCTATAGGCAAAATTGCTTTATTTCATGAAGGTAAGTCTATTTACACTATAACATTTAGGTTTGGATCATTCTCTCATAAGAAAATGCAAACTGCATATTAACCATTATTTTAACGCAGACAAGCAGTTTTTACATGCTTCACGACAATTGCGTGCAAATGAGTCCTTATAGGCAAAATTGCTTTATTTTACAAAGGTAAGTCTATTTACACTATAACATTCAGGTTTGGATCATTCTCTCATAAGAAAATGCAAACTGCATATTAACCATTATTTAAACGCAGACAAGCAGTTTTTACATGCTTTACGACAATTAGGTGCAATTGAGTCTTTTTAGGCAAAATTGCCTTATTTCATGAGGGTAAGTCTATTTACACTATAACATTCAGGTTTGGATCATTCTCTCATAAGAAAATGCAAACTGCATATTTACTATCATTTTCACGCAGTAAAGCAGTTTTTACATGCTTCACGACAATTGCGTGCAAATGAGTCCTTATAGGCAAAATTGCTTTATTTTACAAAGGTAAGTCTATTTACACTATAATATTCAGGTTTGGATCATTCTCTCATAAGAAAATGCAAACTGCATATTAACCATTATTTTAACGCATACAAGCAGTTTTTACATGCTTTATGACAATTAGGGGCAAATGAGTCTTTATAGGCAAAATTGCTTTATTTCATGAAGGAAAGTCTATTTACACTATAACATTCAGGTTTGGATCTTTCTCTCATAAGAAAATGCAAACTGCATATTAACCATTATTTAAACGCAGACAAGCAGTTTTTACATGCTTTACGACAATTAGGTGCAAATAAGTCTTTATAGGCAAAATTGCTTTATTTCATGAAGGTAAGTCTATTTACTCTATAACATTCAGGTTTGGATCATTCTCTCATAAGAAAATGCAAACTGCATATTAACCATTATTTTAACGCAGACAAGCAGTTTTTACATGCTTCACGACAATTGCGTGCAAATGAGTCCTTATAGACAAATTTGCTTTATTTTACAAAGGTAAGTCTATTTACACTATAACATTCAGGTTTGGATCATTCTCTCATAAGAAAATGCAATCTGCATATTTACCATTATTTTAACGCATACAAGCAGTTTTTACATGCTTTATGACAATTAGGGGCAAATGAGTCTATATAGGCAAAATTGCTTTATTTTACAAAGCTAAGTTTACTTAAACTATAACATTCAGGTTTAGATCATTCTCTCATAAGAAAATGCAAACTGCATATTAACTATTATTTTAACGCATACAAGCAGGTTTTACATGCTTTATGACAATTAGGGGCAAATGAGTCTATATAGGCAAAATTGCTTTATTTTACAAAGGTAAGTTTACTTAAACTATAACAATTAGGTTTGGATCATTTTCTCATAAGAAAATGCAAACTGCATATGAACCATTATTTTAACGAAGACAAGCAGTTTTTACATGCTTTATGACAATTAGGGGCAAATGAGTCCCTATAGGCAAAATTGCTTTATTTCATGAAGGTAAGTCTATTTACAGTATAACATTTAGGTTTGGATCATTCTCTCATAAGAAAATGCAAACTGCATATTAACCATTATTTGAACGCATACAAGCAGTTTTTACATGCTTTATGACAATTAGGTGCAAATGAGTCCTTATAGGCAAAATTGCTTTATTTCATGAGGGTAAGTCTATTTACACTATAACATTCAGGTTTGGATCATTCTCTCATAAGAAAATGCAAACTGAATATTGACAATCATTTTCACGCAGACAAGCAGTTTTTACATGCTTTACGACAATTAGGTGCAAATGAGTCTTTATAGGCAAAATTGCTTTATTTCATTAGGGTAAGTCTATTTACACTATAAAATTCAGGTTTGGATCATTCTCTCATAAGAAAATGCAAACTGCATATTAACCATTATTTTAACGCAGACTAGCAGTTTTTTCATGCTTTATGACAATTAGGGGCAAATGAGTCCTTATAGGCAAAGTTGCTTTATTACATGAAGGTAAGTCTATTTACACTATAACATTTAGGTTTGGATCATTCTCTCATAAGAAAATGCAAACTGCATATTAACTATTATTTTAACGCAAACAAGCAGTTTTTACATGCTTCACGACAATTGCATGCAAATGAGTCCTTATAGGCAAAATTGCTTTATTTTACAAAGGTAAGTCTATTTACACTATAACATTCAGGTTTGGATCATTCTCTCACAAGAAAATTACATGCTTCACGACAATTGCGTGCAAATGAGTCCCATAGGCAAAATTGCTTTATTTTACAAAGGTAAGTCTATTATCACTATAACATTTTGGTTTGGATCATTCTCTCATAAGAAAATGCAAACTGCATATTATACATTATTTTAACGCATACAAGCAGTTTTTACATGCTTTATGACAATTAGGGGCAAATAAGTCCTTATAGGCAAAATTGCTTTATTTTATGAAGGTAAGTCTATTTACACTATAACATTCAGGTTTGGATCATTCTCTCATAAGAAAATGCAAACTGCATATTAACCATTATTTTAACGCCGACAAGCAGTTTTTACATGATTTATGACAATTAGGGGCAAATCAGTCCCTATAGGCAAAATTGCTTCATTTCATGAAGGTAAGTCTATTTACACTATAACATTTAGGTTTGGATCATTCTCTCATAAGAAAATGCAAACTGCATATTAACCATTATTTTAACGCAGACAAGCAGTTTTTACATGCTTCACGACAATTGCGTGCAAATGAGTCCTTATAGGCAAAATTGCTTTATTTTACAAAGGTAAGTCTATTTACACTATAACATTCAGGTTTGGATCATTCTCTCATAAGAAAATGCAAACTGCATATTAACCATTATTTAAACGCAGACAAGCAGTTTTTACATGCTTTACGACAGTTAGGTGCAAATGAGTCTTTTTAGGCAAAATTGCCTTATTTCATGAGGGTAAGTCTATTTACACTATAACATTCAGGTTTGGATCATTCTCTCATAAGAAAATGCAAACTGCATATTTACTATCATTTTCACGCAGACAAGCAGTTTTTACATGCTTCACGACAATTGCGTGCAAATGAGTCCTTATAGGCAAAATTGCTTTATTTTACAAAGGTAAGTCTATTTACACTATAATATTCAGGTTTGGATCATTCTCTCATAAGAAAATGCAAACTGCATATTAACCATTATTTTAACGCATACAAGCAGTTTTTACATGCTTTATGACAATTAGGGGCAAATGAGTCCTTATAGGCAAAATTGCTTTATTTAATGAAGGTAAGTCTATTTACACTATAACATTTAGGTTTGGATCATTCTCTCATAAGAAAATGCAAACTGCATATTAACCATTATTTTAACGCAAACATGCAGTTTTTACATGCTTCACGACAATTGCGTGCAAATGAGTCCTTATAGGCAAAATTGCTTTATTTCACAAAGGTAAGTCTATTTACACTATAACATTCAGGTTTGGATCATTCTCTCATAAGAAAATGCAAACTGCATATTAACTATAATTTTAAAGCCTACAAGCAGTTTTTACATGCTTTATGACAATTAGGTGCAAATGAGTCCTTATAAGCAAAATTGCTTTATTTTACAAAGGTAAGTCTATTTACACTATAACATTCAGGTTTGGATCATTCTCTCATAAGAAAATGCAAACTGCATATTAACCATTATTTTAACGCATACAAGCAGTTTTTACATGCTTTATGACAATTACGGGCAAATGGGTACTTATAGGCAAAATTGCTTTATTTCATGAAGGTAAGTCTATTTACACTATAACATTCAGGTTTGGATTATTCTCTCATAAGAAAATGCAAACTGCATATTAACCATTATTTTAATGCAGACAAGCAGTTTTTACATGCTTTACGACAATTAGGTTCAAATGAGTCCTTATAGGCAAACTTGCTTTATTTCACAAAGGTAAGTTTACTTACACTATAACATTCAGGTTTGGATCATTCTCTCACAAGAAAATGCAAACTGCATATTAACTATTATTTTAACGCATACAAGCAGTTTTTACATGCTTTACGACAATTAGGTGCAAATGAGTCCTTATACGCAAAATTGCTTTATTTCATGAGGGTAAGTCTATTTACACTATAACATTCAGGTTTGGATCATTCTCTCATAAGAAAATGCAAACTGAATATTGACTATCATTTTCACGCAGCCAAGCAGTTTTTACATGGTTTACGACAATTAGGTGCAAATAAGTCCATAAAGGCAAAATTGTTTCATTTCACAAAGGTAAGTCTACTTTCACTATAACATTCAGGTTTGGATCATTCTCTCATAAGAAAATGCAAACTGCATATTAACCATTATTTTAACGCAGACAAGCAGTTTTTACATGCTTCACGACAATTGCGTGCAAATGAGTCCTTATAGGCAAAATTGCTTTATTTTACAAAGGTAAGTCTATTTACACTATAACATTCAGGTTTGGATCATTCTCTCATAAAAAAATTCAAACTACATATTAACCATTATTTAAACGCAGACAAGCAGTTTTTACATGCTTTACGACAATTAGGTGCAAATGAGTCTTTATAAGCAAAATTGCTTTATTTCACAAAGGTAAGTTTACTTACACTATACATTCAGGTTTGGATCATTCTCTCACAAGAAAATGCAAACTGCATATTAACTATTATTTTAACGCATACAAGCAGTTTTTACATTCTTTATGACAATTATGTGCAAATGAGTCCTTATAGGCAAAATTGCTTTATTTCATGAAGGTAAGTCTATTTACACTATAAAATTCAGGTTTGGATCATTCTCTCATAAGAAAATGCAAACTGCATATTAACCATTATTTTAACGCTGACAAGCAGTTTTTACATGCTTTACGACAATTAGGTGCAAATGAGTCCTTATAGGCAAAAGTGCTTTATTTCATGAAGGTAAGTCTACTTACACTATAACATTCAGGTTTGGATCATTCTCTCATAAGAAAATGCAAACTGCATATTAACCATTATTTTAACGCATACAAGCAGTTTTTACATGCTTTATGACAATTAGGGGCAAATGAGTCTATATAGGCAAAATTGCTTTATTTTACAAAGGTAAGTTTACTTAAACTATAACATTCAGGTTTGGATCATTCTCTCATAAGGAAATGCAAACTGCATATTTACAATCAGTTTCACGCAGACAAGCAGTTTTCACATGTTTTACGACAATTAGGTGGAAATAAGTCCTTAATCGCAAAATTGTTTTATTTCACAAAGGTAAGTCTACTTTCACTATAACATTCAGGTTTGGATCATTTTCTCATAAGAAAATGCAAACTGCATATTAACCATTATTTTAACGAAGACAAGCAGTTTTTACATGCTTTATGACAATTAGGGGCAAATGAGTCCTTATAAGCAAAATTGCTTTATTTCATGAAGGTAAGTCTTCTTACACTATAACATTCAGGTTTGGATCATTCTCTCATAAGAAAATGCAAACTGCATATTAACCATTATTTTAACGCTGACAAGCAGTTTTTACATGCTTTATGACAATTAGGGGCAAATGAGTCCCTATAGGCAAAATTGCTTTATTTCATGAAGGTAAGTCTATTTACAGTATAACATTTAGGTTTGGATCATTCTCTCATAAGAAAATGCAAACTGCATATTAACCATTATTTTAACTCAGACAAGCAGTTTTTACATGCTTCACGACAATTGCGTGCAAATGAGTCCTTATAGGCAAATTTGCTTTATTTTACAAAGGTATGTCTATTTACACTATAACATTCAGGTTTGGATCATTCTCTTATATAAGAATGCAAACTGCATATTAACCATTATTTAAACGCAGACAATCAGTTTTAACATGCTTTACGACAATTAGGTGCAAATGAGTCTTTATAGGCAAAATTGCTTTATTTCATTAGGGTAAGTCTATTTTCACTATAACATTCAGGTTTGGATCATTCTCTCATAAGAAAATGCAAACTGCATATTAACCATTATTTTAACGCAGACAAGCAGTTTTTACATGCTTTATGACAATTGCGTGCAAATGAGTCCTTATAGGCAAAATTGCTTTATTTTACAAAGGTAAGTCTATTTACACTATAACATTAAGGTTTGGATCATTCTCTCACAAGAAAATTATATGCTTCACGACAATTGCGTGCAAATGAATCCTTATAGGCAAAATTGCTTTATTTTACAAAGGAAAGTCTATTATCACTATAACATTTTGGTTTGGATCATTCTCTCATAAGAAAATGCAAACTGCATATTATACATTATTTTAACGCATACAAGCAGTTTTTACATGCTTTATGACAATTAGGGGCAAATAAGTCCTTATAGGCAAAATTGCTTTATTTCATAAAGGTAAGTCTATTTACACTATAACATTCAGGTTTGGATCATTATCTCATAAGAAAATGCAAACTGCATATTTACCATTATTTTAACGCAGACAAGCAGTTTTTACATGCTTCACGACAATTGCGTGCAAATGAGTCCTTATAGGCAAAATTGCTTTATTTTACAAAGGTAAGTCTATTTACACTATAACATTCAGGTTTGGATCATTCTCTCATAAGAAAATGCAAACTGCATATTAACCATTATTTAAACGCAGACAAGCAGTTTTTACATGCTTTACGACAATTAGGTGCAAATGAGTCTTTTTAGGCAAAATTGCCTTATTTCATGAGGGTAAGTCTATTTACACTATAACATTCAGGTATGGATCATTCTCTCATAAGAAAATGCAAACTGCATATTTACTATCATTTTCACGCAGACAAGCAGTTTTTACATGCTTCACGACAATTGCGTGCAAATGAGTCCTTATAGGCAAAATTGCTTTATTTTACAAAGGTAAGTCTATTTACACTATAATATTCAGGTTTGGATCATTCTCTCATAAGAAAATGCAAACTGCATATTAACCATTATTTTAACGCATACAAGCAGTTTTTACATGCTTTATGACAATTAGGGGCAAATGAGTCCTTATAGGCAAAATTACTTTATTTCATGAGGGTAAGTCTATTTACACTATAACATTTAGGTTTGGATCATTCTCTCATAAGAAAATGCAAACTGCATATTAACCATTATTTTAACGCAAACAAGCAGTTTTTACGTGCTTCACGACAATTGCGTGCAAATGAGTCCTTATAGGCAAAATTGCTTTATTTCACAAAGGAAAGTCTATTTACACTATAACATTCAGGTTTGGATCATTCTCTCATAAGAAAATGCAAACTGCATATTAACTATAAATTTAAAGCTTACAAGCAGTTTTTACATGCTTTATGACAATTAGGTGCAAATGAGTCCTTATAGGCAAAATTACTTTATTTCATGAGGGTAAGTCTATTTACACTATAACATTCAGGTTTGGATCATTCTCTCATAAGAAAATGCAAACTGCATATTAACCATTATTTTAACGCATACAAGCAGTTTTTACATGCTTTATGACAATTAGGGGCAAATGGGTCCTTATAGGCAAAATTGCTTTATTTTGTGAAGGTTAGTCTATTTACACTATAACATTCAGGTTTGGATCATTCTCTCACAAGAAAATGCAAACTGCATATTAACTATTATTTTAACGCATACAAGCAGTTTTTACATGCTTTACGACAATTAGGTGCAAATGAGTCCTTATACGCAAAATTGCTTTATTTCATGAGGGTAAGTCTATTTACACTATAACATTCAGGTTTGGATCATTCTCTCATAAGAAAATGCAAACTGAATATTGACTATCATTTTCACGCAGCCAAGCAGTTTTTACATGGTTTACGACAATTAGGTGCAAATAAGTCCATAAAGGCGAAATTGTTTCATTTCACAAAGGTAAGTCTACTTTCACTATAACATTCAGGTTTGGATCATTCTCTCATAAGAAAATGCAAACTGCATATTATACATTATTTTAACGCATACAAGCAGTTTTTACATGCTTTATGACAATTAGGGGCAAATAAGTCCTTATAGGCAAAATTGCTTTATTTCATGAAGGTAAGTCTATTTACACTATAACATTCAGGTTTGGATCATTCTCTCATAAGAAAATGCAAACTGCATATTAACCATTATTTTAACGCCGACAAGCAGTTTTTACATGATTTACGACAATTAGGTGCAAATGAGTCTTTTTAGGCAAAATTGCCTTATTTCATGAGGGTAAGTCTATTTACACTATAACATTCAGGTTTGGATCATTCTCTCATAAGAAAATGCAAACTGCATATTTACTATCATTTTCACGCAGACAAGCAGTTTTTACATGCTTCACGACAATTGCGTGCAAATGAGTCCTTATAGGCAAAATTGCTTTATTTTACAAAGGTAAGTCTATTTACACTATAATATTCAGGTTTGGATCATTCTCTCATAAGAAAATGCTAACTGCATATTAACTATTATTTTAACGCATACAAGCAGTTTTTACTTGCTTTATGACAATTAGGGGCAAATGAGTCCTTATAGGCAAAATTGCTTTATTTAATGAAGGTAAGTCTATTTACACTATAACATTTAGGTTTGGATTATTCTCTCATAAGAATATGCTAACTGCATATTAACCATTATTTTAACGCAGACAAGCAGTTTTTACATGCTTCACGACAATTGCGTGCAAATGAGTCCTTATAGGCAAAATTGCTTTATTTCACAAAGGTAAGTCTATTTACACTATAACATTCAGGTTTGGATCATTCTCTCATAAGAAAATGCAAACTGCATATTAACCATTATTTTAACGCATACAAGCAGTTTTTACATGCTTTATGACAATTAGGGGCAAATGGGTCCTTATAGGCAAAATTGCTTTATTTTATGAAGGTTAGTCTATTTACACTATAACATTCAGGTTTGGATTATTCTCTCATAAGAAAATGCAAACTGCATATTAACCATTATTTTAACGCAGACAAGCAGTTTTCACATGTTTTACGACAATTAGGTGGAAATAAGTCCTTAAAGGCAAAATTGTTTTATTTCACAAAGGTAAGTCTACTTTCACTATAACATTCAGGTTTGGATCATTTTCTCATAAGAAAATGCAAACTGCATATTAACCATTATTTTAACGAAGACAAGCAGTTTTTACATGCTTTATGACAATTAGGGGCAAATGAGTCCTTATAGGCAAAATTGCTTTATTTCATGAAGGTAAGTCTACTTACACTATAACATTCAGGTTTGGATCATTCTCTCATAAGAAAATGCAAACTGCATATTAACCATTATTTTAACGCTGACAAGCAGTTTTTACATGCTTTATGACAATTAGGGGCAAATGAGTCCCTATAGGCAAAATTGCTTTATTTCATGAAGGTAAGTCTATTTACAGTATAACATTTAGGTTTGGATCATTCTCTCATAAGAAAATGCAAACTGCATATTAACCATTATTTTAACGCAGACAAGCAGTTTTTACATGCTTCACGACAATTGCGTGCAAATGAGTCCTTATAGGCAAATTTGCTTTATTTTACAAAGGTATGTCTATTTACACTATAATATTCAGGTTTGGATCATTCTCTCATAAGAAAATGCAAACTGAATATTGACAATCATTTTCACGCAGACAAGCAGTTTTTACATGGTTTACGACAATTAGGTGCAAATGAGTCTTTATAGGCAAAATTGTTTCATTTTACAAAGGTAAGTCTACTTTCACTATAACATTCAGGTTTCGATCATTCTCTCATAAGAAAATGCAAACTGCATATTAACCATTATTTTAACGCAGACAAGCAGTTTTTACATGCTTCACGACAATTGCGTGCAAATAAGTCTTTATAGGCAAAATTGCTTTATATTACAAAGGTAAGTCTATTTACACTATAACATTCAGGTTTGGATCATTTTCTCATAAGAAAATGCAAAGTACATATTAACCATTATTTTAACGCAGACAAGCAGTTTTTACATGCTTTACGACAATTAGGTTTTAATGAGACTTTATAGGCAAAATTGCTTTATTTCATGAGGGTAAGTCTATTTTCACTATAATATTCAGGTTTGGATCGTTCTCTCATAAGAAAATGCAAACTGCATATTTACTATCATTTTCACGCAGACAAGCAGTTTTTACATGCTTCACGACAATTTCGTGCAAATGAGTCTTTATAGGCAAAATTGCTTTATTTTACAATGGTAAGTCTATTTACACTATAACATTCAGGTTTGGATCATTCTCTCATAAGAAAATGCAAACTGCATATTAACCATTATATTAACGCATACAAGCAGTTTTTACAAGCTTTACGACAATTAGGTGCAAATGAGTCCTTATAGGCAAAATTGCTTTATTTCATGAGGGTAAGTCTATTTACACTATATAATTTAGGTTTGGATCATTCTCTTATAAGAAAATGCAAACTGCATATTAACCATTATTTAAACGCAGACAAGCAGTTTTTACATGCTTTACGACAATTAGGTGCAAATGAGTCTTTATAGGCAAAATTGCTTTATTTCATGAGGATAAGTCTATTTACACTATAACATTCAGGTTTGGATCATTCTTTCATAAGAAAATGCAAACTGCATATTAACCATTATTTTAACGCAGACAAGCAGTTTTTACATGCTTTATGACAATTAGGTGCAAATGAGTCTTTATAGGCAAAATTGCTTTATTTCATGAGGGTAAGTCTATTGACACTATAACATTCAGGATTGGATCATTCTCTCATAAGAAAATGCGAACTGCATATTTACTATCATTTTAACGCATACAAGCAGTTTTTACATGCTTTATGACAATTAGGTGCAAATGAGTCTTTATAGGCAAAATTGCTTTATTTCATAAGGGTAAGTCTATTTACACTATAACATCAGGTTTGGATCATTCTTTCATAAGAAAATGCAAACTGCATATTAACCATTATTTTAACGCAGACAAGCAGTTTTTACATGCTTCACGACAATTGCGTGCAAATGAGTCTTTATAGGCAAAATTGCTTTATTTCATGAGGGTAAGTCTATTTACACTATAACATTCAGGTTTGGATCATTCTTTCATAAGAAATTGCAAACTGCATATTAACCATTATTTTAACGCATACAAGCAGTTTTTACATGCTTTATGACAATTAGGGTCAAATGAGTCCTTATAGGCAAAATTGCTTTATTTCATGAAGGTAAGTCTATTTACACTATACCATTCAGGTTTGGATCATTCTCTCATAAGAAAATGCAAACTGCAAATTAACCATTTTTTTAACGCTGACAAGCAGTTTTCACATGCTTTACGACAATTAGGTGAAATGAGTCCTTATAGGCCAAATTTGCTTTATTTCATGAGGGTTAGTCTATTTACACTATAACATTCAGCTTTGGATCATTCTCTCATAAAAAAATGCAAACTGCATATTTACTATCATTTTCACGCAGACAAGCAGTTTTCACATGTTTTACGACAATTAGGTGGAAATAAGTCCTTAAAGGCACAATTGTTTTATTTCACAAAGGTAAGTCTATTTACACTATAACATTCAGGTTTAGATCATTCTCTCATAAGAAAATGCAAACTGCATATTAACCATTATTTTAACGCATACAAGCAGTTTTTACATGCTTCACGACAATTGCGTGCAAATGAGTCTTTATAGGCAAAATTGCTTTATTTCATGAGGGTAAGTCTATTTACACTATAACATTCAGGTTTGGATCATTCTCTCATAAGAAAATGCAAACTGCATATTAACCATTATTTTCACGCAGACAAGCAGTTTTTACATGCTTCACGACAATTGCGTGCAAATGAGTCCTTATAGGCCAAATTTGCTTTATTTCATGAGGGTTAGTCTATTTACACTATAACATTCAGCTTTGGATCATTCTCTCATAAAAAAATGCAAACTGCATATTTACTATCATTTTCACGCAGACAAGCAGTTTTCACATGTTTTACGACAATTAGGTGGAAATAAGTCCTTAAAGGCACAATTGTTTTATTTCACAAAGGTAAGTCTATTTACACTATAACATTCAGGTTTAGATCATTCTCTCATAAGAAAATGCAAACTGCATATTAACCATTATTTTAACGCATACAAGCAGTTTTTACATGCTTCACGACAATTGCGTGCAAATGAGTCTTTATAGGCAAAATTGCTTTATTTCATGAGGGTAAGTCTATTTACACTATAACATTCAGGTTTGGATCATTCTCTCATAAGAAAATGCAAACTGCATATTAACCATTATTTTAACGCAGACAAGCAGTTTTTACATGCTTCACGACAATTGCGTGCAAATGAGTCCTTATAGACAAATTTGCTTTATTTTACAAAGGTAAGTCTATTTACACTATAACATTCAGGTTTGGATCATTCTCTCATAAGAAAATGCAATCTGCATATTTACCATTATTTTAACGCATACAAGCAGTTTTTACATGCTTTATGACAATTAGGGGCAAATGAGTCTATATAGGCAAAATTGCTTTATTTTACAAAGCTAAGTTTACTTAAACTATAACATTCAGGTTTAGATCATTCTCTCATAAGAAAATGCAAACTGCATATTAACTATTATTTTAACGCATACAAGCAGTTTTTACATGCTTTATGACAATTAGGGGCAAATGAGTCTATATAGGCAAAATTGCTTTATTTTACAAAGGTAAGTTTACTTAAACTATAACATTCAGGTTTGGATCATTCTCTCATAAGGAAATGCAAACTGCATATTTACAATCATTTTCACGCAGACAAGCAGTTTTCACATGTTTTACGACAATTAGGTGGAAATAAGTCCTTAAAGGCAAAATTGTTTTATTTCACTAAGGTAAGTCTACTTTCACTATAACATTCAGGTTTGGATCATTTTCTCATAAGAAAATGCAAACTGCATATTAACCATTATTTTAACGAAGACAAGCAGTTTTTACATGCTTTATGACAATTAGGGGCAAATGAGTCCCTATAGGCAAAATTGCTTTATTTCATGAAGGTAAGTCTATTTACAGTATAACATTTAGGTTTGGATCATTCTCTCATAAGAAAATGCAAACTGCATATTAACCATTATTTTAACGCATACAAGCAGTTTTTACATGCTTTATGACAATTAGGTGCAAATGAGTCCTTATAGGCAAAATTGCTTTATTTCATGAGGGTAAGTCTATTTACACTATAACATTCAGGTTTGGATCATTCTCTCATAAGAAAATGCAAACTGCATATTAACCATTATTTTAACGCAGACTAGCAGTTTTTTCATGCTTTATGACAATTAGGGGTAAATGAGTCCTTATAGGCAAAGTTGCTTTATTTCATGAAGGTAAGTCTATTTACACTATAACATTTAGGTTTGGATCATTCTCTCATAAGAAAATGCAAACTGCATATTAACTATTATTTTAACGCAAACAAGCAGTTTTTACATGCTTCACGACAATTGCGTGCAAATGAGTCCTTATAGGCAAAATTGCTTTATTTTACAAAGGTAAGTCTATTTACACTATAACATTCAGGTTTGGATCATTCTCTCACAAGAAAATTACATGCTTCACGACAATTGCGTGCAAATGAGTCCTTATAGGCAAAATTGCTTTATTTTACAAAGGTAAGTCTATTATCACTATAACATTTTGGTTTGGATCATTCTCTCATAAGAAAATGCAAACTGCATATTATACATTATTTTAACGCATACAATCAGTTTTTACATGCTTTATGACAATTAGGGGCAAATAAGTCCTTATAGGCAAAATTGCTTTATTTCATGAAGGTAAGTCTATTTACACTAATACATTCAGGTTTGGATCATTCTCTCATAAGAAAATGCAAACTGCATATTAACCATTATTTTAACGCCGACAAGCAGTTTTTACATGATTTATGACAATTAGGGGCAAATCAGTCCCTATAGGCAAAATTGCTTTATTTCATGAAGGTAAGTCTATTTACACTATAACATTTAGGTTTGGATCATTCTCTCATAAGAAAATGCAAACTGCATATTAACCATTATTTTAACGCAGACAAGCAGTTTTTACATGCTTCACGACAATTGCGTGCAAATGAGTCCTTATAGGCAAAATTGCTTTATTTTACAAAGGTAAGTCTATTTACACTATAACATTCAGGTTTGGATCATTCTCTCATAAGAAAATGCAAACTGCATATTTACTATCATTTTCACGCAGTAAAGCAGTTTTTACATGCTTCACGACAATTGCGTGCAAATGAGTCTATATAGGCAAAATTGCTTTATTTTACAAAGCTAAGTTTACTTAAACTATAACATTCAGGTTTAGATCATTCTCTCATAAGAAAATGCAAACTGCATATTAACTATTATTTTAACGCATACAAGCAGTTTTTACATGCTTTATGACAATTAGGGGCAAATGAGTCTATATAGGCAAAATTGCTTTATTTTACAAAGGTAAGTTTACTTAAACTATAACAATTAGGTTTGGATCATTTTCTCATAAGAAAATGCAAACTGCATATGAACCATTATTTTAACGAAGACAAGCAGTTTTTACATGCTTTATGACAATTAGGGGCAAATGAGTCCCTATAGGCAAAATTGCTTTATTTCATGAAGGTAAGTCTATTTACAGTATAACATTTAGGTTTGGATCATTCTCTCATAAGAAAATGCAAACTGCATATTAACCATTATTTGAACGCATACAAGCAGTTTTTACATGCTTTATGACAATTAGGTGCAAATGAGTCCTTATAGGCAAAATTGCTTTATTTCATGAGGGTAAGTCTATTTACACTATAACATTCAGGTTTGAATCATTCTCTCATAAGAAAATGCAAACTGAATATTGACAATCATTTTCACGCAGACAAGCAGTTTTTACATGCTTTACGACAATTAGGTGCAAATGAGTCTTTATAGGCAAAATTGCTTTATTTCATTAGGGTAAGTCTATTTACACTATAAAATTCAGGTTTGGATCATTCTCTCATAAGAAAATGCAAACTGCATATTAACCATTATTTTAACGCAGACTAGCAGTTTTTTCATGCTTTATGACAATTAGGGGCAAATGAGTCCTTATAGGCAAAGTTGCTTTATTACATGAAGGTAAGTCTATTTACACTATAACATTTAGGTTTGGATCATTCTCTCATAAGAAAATGCAAACTGCATATTAACTATTATTTTAACGCAAACAAGCAGTTTTTACATGCTTCACGACAATTGCGTGCAAATGAGTCCTTATAGGCAAAATTGCTTTATTTTACAAAGGTAAGTCTATTTACACTATAACATTCAGGTTTGGATCATTCTCTCACAAGAAAATTACATGCTTCACGACAATTGCGTGCAAATGAGTCCCATAGGCAAAATTGCTTTATTTTACAAAGGTAAGTCTATTATCACTATAACATTTTGGTTTGGATCATTCTCTCATAAGAAAATGCAAACTGCATATTATACATTATTTTAACGCATACAAGCAGTTTTTACATGCTTTATGACAATTAGGGGCAAATAAGTCCTTATAGGCAAAATTGCTTTATTTTATGAAGGTAAGTCTATTTACACTATAACATTCAGGTTTGGATCATTCTCTCATAAGAAAATGCAAACTGCATATTAACCATTATTTTAACGCCGACAAGCAGTTTTTACATGATTTATGACAATTAGGGGCAAATCAGTCCCTATAGGCAAAATTGCTTCATTTCATGAAGGTAAGTCTATTTACACTATAACATTTAGGTTTGGATCATTCTCTCATAAGAAAATGCAAACTGCATATTAACCATTATTTTAACGCAGACAAGCAGTTTTTACATGCTTCACGACAATTGCGTGCAAATGAGTCCTTATAGGCAAAATTGCTTTATTTTACAAAGGTAAGTCTATTTACACTATAACATTCAGGTTTGGATCATTCTCTCATAAGAAAATGCAAACTGCATATTAACCATTATTTAAACGCAGACAAGCAGTTTTTACATGCTTTACGACAGTTAGGTGCAAATGAGTCTTTTTAGGCAAAATTGCCTTATTTCATGAGGGTAAGTCTATTTACACTATAACATTCAGGTTTGGATCATTCTCTCATAAGAAAATGCAAACTGCATATTTACTATCATTTTCACGCAGACAAGCAGTTTTTACATGCTTCACGACAATTGCGTGCAAATGAGTCCTTATAGGCAAAATTGCTTTATTTTACAAAGGTAAGTCTATTTACACTATAATATTCAGGTTTGGATCATTCTCTCATAAGAAAATGCAAACTGCATATTAACCATTATTTTAACGCATACAAGCAGTTTTTACATGCTTTATGACAATTAGGGGCAAATGAGTCCTTATAGGCAAAATTGCTTTATTTAATGAAGGTAAGTCTATTTACACTATAACATTTAGGTTTGGATCATTCTCTCATAAGAAAATGCAAACTGCATATTAACCATTATTTTAACGCAAACATGCAGTTTTTACATGCTTCACGACAATTGCGTGCAAATGAGTCCTTATAGGCAAAATTGCTTTATTTCACAAAGGTAAGTCTATTTACACTATAACATTCAGGTTTGGATCATTCTCTCATAAGAAAATGCAAACTGCATATTAACTATAATTTTAAAGCCTACAAGCAGTTTTTACATGCTTTATGACAATTAGGTGCAAATGAGTCCTTATAAGCAAAATTGCTTTATTTTACAAAGGTAAGTCTATTTACACTATAACATTCAGGTTTGGATCATTCTCTCATAAGAAAATGCAAACTGCATATTAACCATTATTTTAACGCATACAAGCAGTTTTTACATGCTTTATGACAATTACGGGCAAATGGGTACTTATAGGCAAAATTGCTTTATTTCATGAAGGTAAGTCTATTTACACTATAACATTCAGGTTTGGATTATTCTCTCATGAGAAAATGCAAACTGCATATTAACCATTATTTTAATGCAGACAAGCAGTTTTTACATGCTTTACGACAATTAGGTTCAAATGAGTCCTTATAGGCAAACTTGCTTTATTTCACAAAGGTAAGTTTACTTACACTATAACATTCAGGTTTGGATCATTCTCTCACAAGAAAATGCAAACTGCATATTATACATTATTTTAACGCATACAAGCAGTTTTTACATGCTTTATGACAATTAGGGGCAAATAAGTCCTTATAGGCAAAATTGCTTTATTTCATAAAGGTAAGTCTATTTACACTATAACATTCAGGTTTGGATCATTATCTCATAAGAAAATGCAAACTGCATATTAACCATCATTTTAACGCCGACAAGCAGTTTTTACATGATTTATGACAATTAGGGGCAAATCAGTCCCTATAGGCAAAATTGCTTTATTTCATGAAGGTAAGTCTATTTACACTATAACATTTAGGTTTGGATCATTCTCTCATAAGAAAATGCAAACTGCATATTAACCATTATTTAAACGCAGACAAGCAGTTTTTACATGCTTTACGACAATTAGGTGCAAATGAGTCTTTTTAGGCAAAATTGCCTTATTTCATGAGGGTAAGTCTATTTACACTATAACATTCAGGTATGGATCATTCTCTCATAAGAAAATGCAAACTGCATATTAACCATTATTTTAACGCAAACAAGCAGTTTTTACGTGCTTCACGACAATTGCGTGCAAATGAGTCCTTATAGGCAAAATTGCTTTATTTCACAAAGGTAAGTCTATTTACACTATAACATTCAGGTTTGGATCATTCTCTCATAAGAAAATGCAAACTGCATATTAACTATAAATTTAAAGCTTACAAGCAGTTTTTACATGCTTTATGACAATTAGGTGCAAATGAGTCCTTATAGGCAAAATTACTTTATTTCATGAGGGTAAGTCTATTTACACTATAACATTCAGGTTTGGATCATTCTCTCATAAGAAAATGCAAACTGCATATTAACCATTATTTTAACGCATACAAGCAGTTTTTACATGCTTTATGACAATTAGGGGCAAATGGGTCCTTATAGGCAAAATTGCTTTATTTTATGAAGGTTAGTCTATTTACACTATAACATTCAGGTTTGGATTATTCTCTCATAAGAAAATGCAAACTGCATATTAACCATTATTTTAACGCAGACAAGCAGTTTTTACATGCTTTACGACAATTAGGTGCAAATGAGTCCTTATAGGCAAAATTGCTTTATTTCACAAAGGTAAGTCTATTTACACTATAACATTCAGGTTTGGATCATTCTCTCATAAGAAAATGCAAACTGCATATTAACCATTATTTTAACGCATACAAGCAGTTTTTACATGCTTTATGACAATTAGGGGCAAATGGGTCCTTATAGGCAAAATTGCTTTATTTTATGAAGGTTAGTCTATTTACACTATAACATTCAGGTTTGGATTATTCTCTCATAAGAAAATGCAAACTGCATATTAACCATTATTTTAACGCAGACAAGCAGTTTTTACATGCTTTACGACAATTAGGTGCAAATGAGTCCTTATAGGCAAAATTGCTTTATTTCACAAAGGTAAGTTTACTTACACTATAACATTCAGGTTTGGATCATTCTCTCATAAGAAAATGCAAACTGCATATTAACCATTATTTAAACGCAGACAAGCAGTTTTTACATGCTTTACGACAGTTAGGTGCAAATGAGTCTTTTTAGGCAAAATTGCCTTATTTCATGAGGGTAAGTCTATTTACACTATAACATTCAGGTTTGGATCATTCTCTTATAAGAAAATGCAAACTGCATATTTACTATCATTTTCACGCAGACAAGCAGTTTTTACATGCTTCACGACAATTGCGTGCAAATGAGTCCTTATAGGCAAAATTGCTTTATTTTACAAAGGTAAGTCTATTTACACTATAATATTCAGGTTTGGATCATTCTCTCATAAGAAAATGCAAACTGCATATTAACCATTATTTTAACGCATACAAGCAGTTTTTACATGCTTTATGACAATTAGGGGCAAATGAGTCCTTATAGGCAAAATTGCTTTATTTAATGAAGGTAAGTCTATTTACACTATAACATTTAGGTTTGGATCATTCTCTCATAAGAAAATGCAAACTGCATATTAACCATTATTTTAACGCAAACATGCAGTTTTTACATGCTTCACGACAATTGCGTGCAAATGAGTCCTTATAGGCAAAATTGCTTTATTTCACAAAGGTAAGTCTATTTACACTATAACATTCAGGTTTGGATCATTCTCTCATAAGAAAATGCAAACTGCATATCAACTATAATTTTAAAGCCTACAAGCAGTTTTTACATGCTTTATGACAATTAGGTGCAAATGAGTCCTTATAAGCAAAATTGCTTTATTTTACAAAGGTAAGTCTATTTACACTATAACATTCAGGTTTGGATCATTCTCTCATAAGAAAATGCAAACTGCATATTAACCATTATTTTAACGCATACAAGCAGTTTTTACATGCTTTATGACAATTACGGGCAAATGGGTACTTATAGGCAAAATTGCTTTATTTCATGAAGGTAAGTCTATTTACACTATAACATTCAGGTTTGGATTATTCTCTCATAAGAAAATGCAAACTGCATATTAACCATTATTTTAATGCAGACAAGCAGTTTTTACATGCTTTACGACAATTAGGTTCAAATGAGTCCTTATAGGCAAACTTGCTTTATTTCACAAAGGTAAGTTTACTTACACTATAACATTCAGGTTTGGATCATTCTCTCACAAGAAAATGCAAACTGCATATTAACTATTATTTTAACGCATACAAGCAGTTTTTACATGCTTTACGACAATTAGGTGCAAATGAGTCCTTATACGCAAAATTGCTTTATTTCATGAGGGTAAGTCTATTTACACTATAACATTCAGGTTTGGATCATTCTCTCATAAGAAAATGCAAACTGAATATTGACTATCATTTTCACGCAGCCAAGCAGTTTTTACATGGTTTACGACAATTAGGTGCAAATAAGTCCATAAAGGCGAAATTGTTTCATTTCACAAAGGTAAGTCTACTTTCACTATAACATTCAGGTTTGGATCATTCTCTCATAAGAAAATGCAAACTGCATATTAACCATTATTTTAACGCAGACAAGCAGTTTTTACATGCTTCACGACAATTGCGTGCAAATGAGTCCTTATAGGCAAAATTGCTTTATTTTACAAAGGTAAGTCTATTTACACTATAACATTCAGGTTTGGATCATTCTCTCATAAGAAACTGCAATCTGCATATTAACCATTATTTTAACGCATACAAGCAGTTTTTACATGCTTTATGACAATAAGGGGCAAATGAGTCCGTATAGGCAAAATTGCTTTATTTCATGAAGGTAAGTCTATTTACACTATAACATTCAGGTTTGGATCATTCTCTCATAAAAAAATTCAAACTACATATTAACCATTATTTAAACGCAGACAAGCAGTTTTTACATGCTTTACGACAATTAGTTGCAAATGAGTCTTTATAAGCAAAATGGCTTTATTTCACAAAGGTAAGTTTACTTACACTATACATTCAGGTTTGGATCATTCTCTCACAAGAAAATGCAAACTGCATATTAACTATTATTTTAACGCATACAAGCAGTTTTTACATTCTTTATGACAATTATGTGCAAATGAGTCTTTATAGGCAAAATTGCTTTATTTCATGAAGGTAAGTCTATTTACACTATAAAATTCAGGTTTGGATCATTCTCTCATAAGAAAATGCAAACTGCATATTAACCATTATTTTAACGCTGACAAGCAGTTTTTACATGCTTTACGACAATTAGGTGCAAATGAGTCCTTATAGGCAAAAGTGCTTTATTTCATGAAGGTAAGTCTACTTACACTATAACATTCAGGTTTGGATCATTCTCTCATAAGAAAATGCAAACTGCATATTAACCATTATTTTAACGCATACAAGCAGTTTTTACATGCTTTATGACAATTAGGGGCAAATGAGTCTATATAGGCAAAATTGCTTTATTTTACAAAGGTAAGTTTACTTAAACTATAACATTCAGGTTTGGATCATTCTCTCATAAGGAAATGCAAACTGCATATTTACAATCATTTTCACGCAGACAAGCAGTTTTCACATGTTTTACGACAATTAGGTGGAAATAAGTCCTTAATCGCAAAATTGTTTTATTTCACAAAGGTAAGTCTACTTTCACTATAACATTCAGGTTTGGATCATTTTCTCATAAGAAAATGCAAACTGCATATTAACCATTATTTTAACGAAGACAAGCAGTTTTTACATGCTTTATGACAATTAGGGGCAAATGAGTCCTTATAAGCAAAATTGCTTTATTTCATGAAGGTAAGTCTACTTACACTATAACATTCAGGTTTGGATCATTCTCTCATAAGAAAATGCAAACTGCATATTAACCATTATTTTAACGCTGACAAGCAGTTTTTACATGCTTTATGACAATTAGGGGCAAATGAGTCCCTATAGGCAAAATTGCTTTATTTCATGAAGGTAAGTCTATTTACAGTATAACATTTAGGTTTGGATCATTCTCTCATAAGAAAATGCAAACTGCATATTAACCATTATTTTAACTCAGACAAGCAGTTTTTACATGCTTCACGACAATTGCGTGCAAATGAGTCCTTATAGGCAAATTTGCTTTATTTTACAAAGGTATGTCTATTTACACTATAACATTCAGGTTTGGATCATTCTCTTATATAAGAATGCAAACTGCATATTAACCATTATTTAAACGCAGACAATCAGTTTTAACATGCTTTACGACAATTAGGTGCAAATGAGTCTTTATAGGCAAAATTGCTTTATTTCATTAGGGTAAGTCTATTTTCACTATAACATTCAGGTTTGGATCATTCTCTCATAAGAAAATGCAAACTGCATATTAACCATTATTTTAACGCAGACAAGCAGTTTTTACATGCTTTATGACAATTGCGTGCAAATGAGTCCTTATAGGCAAAATTGCTTTATTTTACAAAGGTAAGTCTATTTACACTATAACATTAAGGTTTGGATCATTCTCTCACAAGAAAATTATATGCTTCACGACAATTGCGTGCAAATGAATCCTTATAGGCAAAATTGCTTTATTTTACAAAGGAAAGTCTATTATCACTATAACATTTTGGTTTGGATCATTCTCTCATAAGAAAATGCAAACTGCATATTATACATTATTTTAACGCATACAAGCAGTTTTTACATGCTTTATGACAATTAGGGGCAAATAAGTCCTTATAGGCAAAATTGCTTTATTTCATAAAGGTAAGTCTATTTACACTATAACATTCAGGTTTGGATCATTATCTCATAAGAAAATGCAAACTGCATATTAACCATTATTTTAACGCCGACAAGCAGTTTTTACATGATTTATGACAATTAGGGGCAAATCAGTCCCTATAGGCAAAATTGCTTTATTTCATGAAGGTAAGTCTATTTACACTATAACATTTAGGTTTGGATCATTCTCTCATAAGAAAATGCAAACTGCATATTAACCATTATTTTAACGCAGACAAGCAGTTTTTACATGCTTCACGACAATTGCGTGCAAATGAGTCCTTATAGGCAAAATTGCTTTATTTTACAAAGGTAAGTCTATTTACACTATAACATTCAGGTTTGGATCATTCTCTCATAAGAAAATGCAAACTGCATATTAACCATTATTTAAACGCAGACAAGCAGTTTTTACATGCTTTACGACAATTAGGTGCAAATGAGTCTTTTTAGGCAAAATTGCCTTATTTCATGAGGGTAAGTCTATTTACACTATAACATTCAGGTATGGATCATTCTCTCATAAGAAAATGCAAACTGCATATTTACTATCATTTTCACGCAGACAAGCAGTTTTTACATGCTTCACGACAATTGCGTGCAAATGAGTCCTTATAGGCAAAATTGCTGTATTTTACAAAGGTAAGTCTATTTACACTATAATATTCAGGTTTGGATCATTCTCTCATAAGAAAATGCAAACTGCATATTAACCATTATTTTAACGCATACAAGCAGTTTTTACATGCTTTATGACAATTAGGGGCAAATGAGTCCTTATAGGCAAAATTACTTTATTTCATGAGGGTAAGTCTATTTACACTATAACATTTAGGTTTGGATCATTCTCTCATAAGAAAATGCAAACTGCATATTAACCATTATTTTAACGCAAACAAGCAGTTTTTACGTGCTTCACGACAATTGCGTGCAAATGAGTCCTTATAGGCAAAATTGCTTTATTTCACAAAGGTAAGTCTATTTACACTATAACATTCAGGTTTGGATCATTCTCTCATAAGAAAATGCAAACTGCATATTAACTATAAATTTAAAGCTTACAAGCAGTTTTTACATGCTTTATGACAATTAGGTGCAAATGAGTCCTTATAGGCAAAATTACTTTATTTCATGAGGGTAAGTCTATTTACACTATAACATTCAGGTTTGGATCATTCTCTCATAAGAAAATGCAAACTGCATATTAACCATTATTTTAACGCATACAAGCAGTTTTTACATGCTTTATGACAATTAGGGGCAAATGGGTCCTTATAGGCAAAATTGCTTTATTTCACAAAGGTAAGTTTACTTACACTATAACATTCAGGTTTGGATCATTCTCTCATAAGAAAATGCAAACTGCATATTAACCATTATTTAAACGCAGACAAGCAGTTTTTACATGCTTTACGACAATTAGGTGCAAATGAGTCCTTATAGGCAAAATTGCTTTATTTCACAAAGGTAAGTCTATTTACACTATAACATTCAGGTTTGGATCATTCTCTCATAAGAAAATGCAAACTGCATATTAACCATTATTTTAACGCATACAAGCAGTTTTTACATGCTTTATGACAATTAGGGGCAAATGGGTCCTTATAGGCAAAATTGCTTTATTTTATGAAGGTTAGTCTATTTACACTATAACATTCAGGTTTGGATTATTCTCTCATAAGAAAATGCAAACTGCATATTAACCATTATTTTAACGCAGACAAGCAGTTTTTACATGCTTTACGACAATTAGGTGCAAATGAGTCCTTATAGGCAAAATTGCTTTATTTCACAAAGGTAAGTTTACTTACACTATAACATTCAGGTTTGGATCATTCTCTCATAAGAAAATGCAAACTGCATATTAACCATTATTTAAACGCAGACAAGCAGTTTTTACATGCTTTACGACAGTTAGGTGCAAATGAGTCTTTTTAGGCAAAATTGCCTTATTTCATGAGGGTAAGTCTATTTACACTATAACATTCAGGTTTGGATCATTCTCTTATAAGAAAATGCAAACTGCATATTTACTATCATTTTCACGCAGACAAGCAGTTTTTACATGCTTCACGACAATTGCGTGCAAATGAGTCCTTATAGGCAAAATTGCTTTATTTCACAAAGGTAAGTCTATTTACACTATAACATTCAGGTTTGGATCATTCTCTCATAAGAAAATGCAAACTGCATATCAACTATAATTTTAAAGCCTACAAGCAGTTTTTACATGCTTTATGACAATTAGGTGCAAATGAGTCCTTATAAGCAAAATTGCTTTATTTTACAAAGGTAAGTCTATTTACACTATAACATTCAGGTTTGGATCATTCTCTCATAAGAAAATGCAAACTGCATATTAACCATTATTTTAACGCATACAAGCAGTTTTTACATGCTTTATGACAATTACGGGCAAATGGGTACTTATAGGCAAAATTGCTTTATTTCATGAAGGTAAGTCTATTTACACTATAACATTCAGGTTTGGATTATTCTCTCATAAGAAAATGCAAACTGCATATTAACCATTATTTTAATGCAGACAAGCAGTTTTTACATGCTTTACGACAATTAGGTTCAAATGAGTCCTTATAGGCAAACTTGCTTTATTTCACAAAGGTAAGTTTACTTACACTATAACATTCAGGTTTGGATCATTCTCTCACAAGAAAATGCAAACTGCATATTAACTATTATTTTAACGCATACAAGCAGTTTTTACATGCTTTACGACAATTAGGTGCAAATGAGTCCTTATACGCAAAATTGCTTTATTTCATGAGGGTAAGTCTATTTACACTATAACATTCAGGTTTGGATCATTCTCTCATAAGAAAATGCAAACTGAATATTGACTATCATTTTCACGCAGCCAAGCAGTTTTTACATGGTTTACGACAATTAGGTGCAAATAAGTCCATAAAGGCGAAATTGTTTCATTTCACAAAGGTAAGTCTACTTTCACTATAACATTCAGGTTTGGATCATTCTCTCATAAGAAAATGCAAACTGCATATTAACCATTATTTTAACGCAGACAAGCAGTTTTTACATGCTTCACGACAATTGCGTGCAAATGAGTCCTTATAGGCAAAATTGCTTTATTTTACAAAGGTAAGTCTATTTACACTATAACATTCAGGTTTGGATCATTCTCTCATAAGAAAATGCAAACTGCATATCAACTATAATTTTAAAGCCTACAAGCAGTTTTTACATGCTTTATGACAATTAGGTGCAAATGAGTCCTTATAAGCAAAATTGCTTTATTTTACAAAGGTAAGTCTATTTACACTATAACATTCAGGTTTGGATCATTCTCTCATAAGAAAATGCAAACTGCATATTAACCATTATTTTAACGCATACAAGCAGTTTTTACATGCTTTATGACAATTACGGGCAAATGGGTACTTATAGGCAAAATTGCTTTATTTCATGAAGGTAAGTCTATTTACACTATAACATTCAGGTTTGGATTATTCTCTCATAAGAAAATGCAAACTGCATATTAACCATTATTTTAATGCAGACAAGCAGTTTTTACATGCTTTACGACAATTAGGTTCAAATGAGTCCTTATAGGCAAACTTGCTTTATTTCACAAAGGTAAGTTTACTTACACTATAACATTCAGGTTTGGATCATTCTCTCACAAGAAAATGCAAACTGCATATTAACTATTATTTTAACGCATACAAGCAGTTTTTACATGCTTTACGACAATTAGGTGCAAATGAGTCCTTATACGCAAAATTGCTTTATTTCATGAGGGTAAGTCTATTTACACTATAACATTCAGGTTTGGATCATTCTCTCATAAGAAAATGCAAACTGAATATTGACTATCATTTTCACGCAGCCAAGCAGTTTTTACATGGTTTACGACAATTAGGTGCAAATAAGTCCATAAAGGCGAAATTGTTTCATTTCACAAAGGTAAGTCTACTTTCACTATAACATTCAGGTTTGGATCATTCTCTCATAAGAAAATGCAAACTGCATATTAACCATTATTTTAACGCAGACAAGCAGTTTTTACATGCTTCACGACAATTGCGTGCAAATGAGTCCTTATAGGCAAAATTGCTTTATTTTACAAAGGTAAGTCTATTTACACTATAACATTCAGGTTTGGATCATTCTCTCATAAGAAACTGCAATCTGCATATTAACCATTATTTTAACGCATACAAGCAGTTTTTACATGCTTTATGACAATAAGGGGCAAACGAGTCCGTATAGGCAAAATTGCTTTATTTCATGAAGGTAAGTCTATTTACACTATAACATTCAGGTTTGGATCATTCTCTCATAAAAAAATTCAAACTACATATTAACCATTATTTAAACGCAGACAAGCAGTTTTTACATGCTTTACGACAATTAGTTGCAAATGAGTCTTTATAAGCAAAATGGCTTTATTTCACAAAGGTAAGTTTACTTACACTATACATTCAGGTTTGGATCATTCTCTCACAAGAAAATGCAAACTGCATATTAACTATTATTTTAACGCATACAAGCAGTTTTTACATTCTTTATGACAATTATGTGCAAATGAGTCCTTATAGGCAAAATTGCTTTATTTCATGAAGGTAAGTCTATTTACACTATAAAATTCAGGTTTGGATCATTCTCTCATAAGAAAATGCAAACTGCATATTAACCATTATTTTAACGCTGACAAGCAGTTTTTACATGCTTTACGACAATTAGGTGCAAATGAGTCCTTATAGGCAAAAGTGCTTTATTTCATGAAGGTAAGTCTACTTACACTATAACATTCAGGTTTGGATCATTCTCTCATAAGAAAATGCAAACTGCATATTAACCATTATTTTAACGCATACAAGCAGTTTTTACATGCTTTATGACAATTAGGGGCAAATGAGTCTATATAGGCAAAATTGCTTTATTTTACAAAGGTAAGTTTACTTAAACTATAACATTCAGGTTTGGATCATTCTCTCATAAGGAAATGCAAACTGCATATTTACAATCATTTTCACGCAGACAAGCAGTTTTCACATGTTTTACGACAATTAGGTGGAAATAAGTCCTTAATCGCAAAATTGTTTTATTTCACAAAGGTAAGTCTACTTTCACTATAACATTCAGGTTTGGATCATTTTCTCATAAGAAAATGCAAACTGCATATTAACCATTATTTTAACGAAGACAAGCAGTTTTTACATGCTTTATGACAATTAGGGGCAAATGAGTCCTTATAAGCAAAATTGCTTTATTTCATGAAGGTAAGTCTACTTACACTATAACATTCAGGTTTGGATCATTCTCTCATAAGAAAATGCAAACTGCATATTAACCATTATTTTAACGCTGACAAGCAGTTTTTACATGCTTTATGACAATTAGGGGCAAATGAGTCCCTATAGGCAAAATTGCTTTATTTCATGAAGGTAAGTCTATTTACAGTATAACATTTAGGTTTGGATCATTCTCTCATAAGAAAATGCAAACTGCATATTAACCATTATTTTAACTCAGACAAGCAGTTTTTACATGCTTCACGACAATTGCGTGCAAATGAGTCCTTATAGGCAAATTTGCTTTATTTTACAAAGGTATGTCTATTTACACTATAACATTCAGGTTTGGATCATTCTCTTATATAAGAATGCAAACTGCATATTAACCATTATTTAAACGCAGACAATCAGTTTTAACATGCTTTACGACAATTAGGTGCAAATGAGTCTTTATAGGCAAAATTGCTTTATTTCATTAGGGTAAGTCTATTTTCACTTTAACATTCAGGTTTGGATCATTCTCTCATAAGAAAATGCAAACTGCATATTAACCATTATTTTAACGCAGACAAGCAGTTTTTACATGCTTTATGACAATTGCGTGCAAATGAGTCCTTATAGGCAAAATTGCTTTATTTTACAAAGGTAAGTCTATTTACACTATAACATTAAGGTTTGGATCATTCTCTCACAAGAAAATTATATGCTTCACGACAATTGCGTGCAAATGAATCCTTATAGGCAAAATTGCTTTATTTTACAAAGGAAAGTCTATTATCACTATAACATTTTGGTTTGGATCATTCTCTCATAAGAAAATGCAAACTGCATATTATACATTATTTTAACGCATACAAGCAGTTTTTACATGCTTTATGACAATTAGGGGCAAATAAGTCCTTATAGGCAAAATTGCTTTATTTCATAAAGGTAAGTCTATTTACACTATACATTCAGGTTTGGATCATTATCTCATAAGAAAATGCAAACTGCATATTAACCATTATTTTAACGCCGACAAGCAGTTTTTACATGATTTATGACAATTAGGGGCAAATCAGTCCCTATAGGCAAAATTGCTTTATTTCATGAAGGTAAGTCTATTTACACTATAACATTTAGGTTTGGATCATTCTCTCATAAGAAAATGCAAACTGCATATTAACCATTATTTTAACGCAGACAAGCAGTTTTTACATGCTTTACGACAATTAGGTGCAAATGAGTCTTTTTAGGCAAAATTGCCTTATTTCATGAGGGTAAGTCTATTTACACTATAACATTCAGGTATGGATCATTCTCTCATAAGAAAATGCAAACTGCATATTTACTATCATTTTCACGCAGACAAGCAGTTTTTACATGCTTCACGACAATTGCGTGCAAATGAGTCCTTATAGGCAAAATTGCTGTATTTTACAAAGGTAAGTCTATTTACACTATAATATTCAGGTTTGGATCATTCTCTCATAAGAAAATGCAAACTGCATATTAACCATTATTTTAACGCATACAAGCAGTTTTTACATGCTTTATGACAATTAGGGGCAAATGAGTCCTTATAGGCAAAATTACTTTATTTCATGAGGGTAAGTCTATTTACACTATAACATTTAGGTTTGGATCATTCTCTCATAAGAAAATGCAAACTGCATATTAACCATTATTTTAACGCAAACAAGCAGTTTTTACGTGCTTCACGACAATTGCGTGCAAATGAGTCCTTATAGGCAAAATTGCTTTATTTCACAAAGGTAAGTCTATTTACACTATAACATTCAGGTTTGGATCATTCTCTCATAAGAAAATGCAAACTGCATATTAACTATAAATTTAAAGCTTACAAGCAGTTTTTACATGCTTTATGACAATTAGGTGCAAATGAGTCCTTATAGGCAAAATTACTTTATTTCATGAGGGTAAGTCTATTTACACTATAACATTCAGGTTTGGATCATTCTCTCATAAGAAAATGCAAACTGCATATTAACCATTATTTTAACGCATACAAGCAGTTTTTACATGCTTTATGACAATTAGGGGCAAATGGGTCCTTATAGGCAAAATTGCTTTATTTTATGAAGGTTAGTCTATTTACACTATAACATTCAGGTTTGGATTATTCTCTCATAAGAAAATGCAAACTGCATATTAACCATTATTTTAACGCAGACAAGCAGTTTTTACATGCTTTACGACAATTAGGTGCAAATGAGTCCTTATAGGCAAAATTGCTTTATTTCACAAAGGTAAGTTTACTTACACCATAACATTCAGGTTTGGATCATTCTCTCACAAGAAAATGCAAACTGCATATTAACTATTATTTTAACGCATACAAGCAGTTTTTACATGCTTTATGACAATTAGGTGCAAATGAGTCCTTATAGGCAAAATTGCTTTATTTCATGAGGGTAAGTCTATTTACACTATAACATTCAGGTTTGGATCATTCTCTCATAAGAAAATGCAAACTGAATATTGACAATCATTTTCACGCAGACAAGCAGTTTTTACATGGTTTACGACAATTAGGTGCAAATAAGTCCATAAAGGCAAAATTGTTTCATTTTACAAAGGTAAGTCTACTTTCACTATAACATTCAGGTTTGGATCATTCTCTCATAAGAAAATGCAAACTGCATATTAACCATTATTTTAACGCTGACAAGCAGTTTTTACATGCTTTATGACAATTAGGGGCAAATGAGTCCCTATAGGCAAAATTGCTTTATTTCATGAAGGTAAGTCTATTTACAGTATAAAATTTAGGTTTGGATCATTCTCTCATAAGAAAATGCAAACTGCATATTAACCATTATTTTAACGTAGACAAGCAGTTTTTACATGCTTCACGACAATTGCGTGCAAATGAGTCCTTATAGGCAAATTTGCTTTATTTTACAAAGGTATGTCTATTTACACTATAACATTCAGGTTTGGATCATTCTCTCATAAGAAAATGCAAACTGCATATTAACCATTATTTAAACGCAGACAATCAGTTTTAACATGCTTTACGACAATTAGGTGCAAATGAGTCTTTATAGGCAAAATTGCTTTATTTCATTAGGGTAAGTCTATTTACACTATAACATTCAGGTTTGGATCATTCTCTCATAAGAAAATGCAAACTGCATATTAACCATTATTTTAACGCAGACAATCAGTTTTAACATGCTTTACGACAATTAGGTGCAAATGAGTCCATAAAGGCAAAATTGTTTCATTTTACAAAGGTAAGTCTTTTTTCACTATAACATTCAGGTTTGGATCATTCTCTCATAAGAAAATGCAAACTGCATATTAACCATTATTTTAACGAAGACAAGCAGTTTTTACATGCTTTATGACAATTAGGGGCAAATGAGTCCTTATAGACAAAATTGCTTTATTTCATGAAGGTAAGTCTATTTACACTATAACATTCAGGTTTGGATCATTCTCTCATAAGAAAATGCAAACTGCATATTTACCATTATTTTAACGCATACAAGCAGTTTTTACATGCTTTATGACAATTAGGGGCAAATGAGTCTATATAGGCAATATTGCTTTATTTTACAAAGCTAAGTTTACTTAAACTATAACATTCAGGTTTAGATCATTCTCTCATAAGAAAATGCAAACTGCATATTAACTATTATTTTAACGCATACAAGCAGTTTTTACATGCTTTATGACAATTAGGTGCAAATAAGTCCATAAAGGCAAAATTGTTTCATTTTACAAAGGTAAGTCTTTTTTCACTATAACATTCAGGTTTGGATCATTCTCTCATAAGAAAATGCAAACTGCATATTAACCATTATTTTAACGAAGACAAGCAGTTTTTACATGCTTTATGACAATTAGGGGCAAATGAGTCCTTATAGACAAAATTGCTTTATTTCATGAAGGTAAGTCTACTTACACTATAACATTCAGGTTTGGATCATTCTCTCATAAGAAAATGCAAACTGCATATTAACCATTATTTTAACGCTGACAAGCAGTTTTTACATGCTTTATGACAATTAGGGGCAAATGAGTCCCTATAGGCAAAATTGCTTTATTTCATGAAGGTAAGTCTATTTACAGTATAACATTTAGGTTTGGATCATTCTCTCATAAGAAAATGCAAACTGCATATTAACCATTATTTTAACGCAGACAGGCAGTTTTTACATGCTTTACGACAATTAGGTGCAAATGAGTCTTTATAGGCAAAATTGCTTTATTTCATTAGGGTAAGTCTATTTTCACTATAACATTCAGGTTTGGATCATTCTCTCATAAGAAAATGCAAACTGCATATTAACCATTATTTAAACGCAGACAATCAGTTTTAACATGCTTTACGACAATTAGGTGCAAATGAGTCTTTATAGGCAAAATTGCTTTATTTCATTAGGGTAAGTCTATTTACACTATAACATTCAGGTTTGGATCATTCTCTCATAAGAAAATGCAAACTGCATATTAACCATTATTTTAACGCATACAAGCAGTTTTTACATGCTTTTTGACAATTAGGGGCAAATGAGTCTATATAGGCAAAATTGCTTTATTTTACAAAGGTAAGTTTACTTAAACTATAACATTCAGGTTTGGATCATTCTCTCATAAGGAAATGCAAACTGCATATTAACCATTATTTTAACGAAGACAAGCAGTTTTTACATGCTTTATGACAATTAGGGGCAAATGAGTCCTTATAGGCAAAATTGCTTTATTTCATGAAGGTAAGTCTACTTACACTATAACATTCAGGTTTAGATCATTCTCTCATAAGAAAATGCAAACTGCATATTAACCATTATTTTAACGCTGACAAGCAGTTTTTACATGCTTTATGACAATTAGGGGCAAATGAGTCCTTATAGGCAAAATTGCTTTATTTCATGAAGGTAAGTCTACTTACACTATAACATTCAGGTTTAGATCATTCTCTCATAAGAAAATGCAAACTGCATATTAACCATTATTTTAACGCTGACAAGCAGTTTTTACATGCTTTATGACAATTAGGGGCAAATGAGTCCCTATAGGCAAAATTGCTTTATTTCAGGAAGGTAAGTCTATTTACAGTATAACATTTAGGTTTGGATCATTCTCTCATAAGAAAATGCAAACTGCATATTAACCATTATTTAAACGCAGACAAGCAGTTTTTACATGCTTTACGACAATTAGGTGCAAATGAGTCTTTTTAGGCAAAATTGCCTTATTTCATGAGGGTAAGTCTATTTACACTATAACATTCAGGTATGGATCATTCTCTCATAAGAAAATGCAAACTGCATATTTACTATCATTTTCACGCAGACAAGCAGTTTTTACATGCTTCACGACAATTGCGTGCAAATGAGTCCTTATAGGCAAAATTGCTTTATTTTACAAAGGTAAGTCTATTTACACTATAATATTCAGGTTTGGATCATTCTCTCATAAGAAAATGCAAACTGCATATTAACCATTATTTTAACGCATACAAGCAGTTTTTACATGCTTTATGACAATTAGGGGCAAATGAGTCCTTATAGGCAAAATTACTTTATTTCATGAGGGTAAGTCTATTTACACTATAACATTTAGGTTTGGATCATTCTCTCATAAGAAAATGCAAACTGCATATTAACCATTATTTTAACGCAAACAAGCAGTTTTTACGTGCTTCACGACAATTGCGTGCAAATGAGTCCTTATAGGCAAAATTGCTTTATTTCACAAAGGTAAGTCTATTTACACTATAACATTCAGGTTTGGATCATTCTCTCATAAGAAAATGCAAACTGCATATTAACTATAAATTTAAAGCTTGCAAGCAGTTTTTACATGCTTTATGACAATTAGGTGCAAATGAGTGTCCTTATAGGCAAAATTACTTTATTTCATGAGGGTAAGTCTATTTACACTATAACATTCAGGTTTGGATCATTCTCTCATAAGAAAATGCAAACTGCATATTAACCATTATTTTAACGCATACAAGCAGTTTTTACATGCTTTATGACAATTAGGGGCAAATGGGTCCTTATAGGCAAAATTGCTTTATTTTATGAAGGTTTGTCTATTTACACTATAACATTCAGGTTTGGATTATTCTCTCATAAGAAAATGCAAACTGCATATTAACCATTATTTTAACGCAGACAAGCAGTTTTTACATGCTTTACGACAATTAGGTGCAAATGAGTCCTTATAGGCAAAATTGCTTTATTTCACAAAGGTAAGTCTATTTACACTATAACATTCAGGTTTGGATCATTCTCTCATAAGAAAATGCAAACTGCATATTAACCATTATTTTAACGCATACAAGCAGTTTTTACATGCTTTATGACAATTAGGGGCAAATGGGTCCTTATAGGCAAAATTGCTTTATTTTATGAAGGTTAGTCTATTTACACTATAACATTCAGGTTTGGATTATTCTCTCATAAGAAAATGCAAACTGCATATTAACCATTATTTTAACGCAGACAAGCAGTTTTTACATGCTTTACGACAATTAGGTGCAAATGAGTCCTTATAGGCAAAATTGCTTTATTTCACAAAGGTAAGTTTACTTACACTATAACATTCAGGTTTGGATCATTCTCTCATAAGAAAATGCAAACTGCATATTAACCATTATTTAAACGCAGACAAGCAGTTTTTACATGCTTTACGACAGTTAGGTGCAAATGAGTCTTTTTAGGCAAAATTGCCTTATTTCATGAGGGTAAGTCTATTTACACTATAACATTCAGGTTTGGATCATTCTCTCATAAGAAAATGCAAACTGCATATTTACTATCATTTTCACGCAGACAAGCAGTTTTTACATGCTTCACGACAATTGCGTGCAAATGAGTCCTTATAGGCAAAATTGCTTTATTTTACAAAGGTAAGTCTATTTACACTATAATATTCAGGTTTGGATCATTCTCTCATAAGAAAATGCAAACTGCATATTAACCATTATTTTAACGCATACAAGCAGTTTTTACATGCTTTATGACAATTAGGGGCAAATGAGTCCTTATAGGCAAAATTGCTTTATTTAATGAAGGTAAGTCTATTTACACTATAACATTTAGGTTTGGATCATTCTCTCATAAGAAAATGCAAACTGCATATTAACCATTATTTTAACGCAAACATGCAGTTTTTACATGCTTCACGACAATTGCGTGCAAATGAGTCCTTATAGGCAAAATTGCTTTATTTCACAAAGGTAAGTCTATTTACACTATAACATTCAGGTTTGGATCATTCTCTCATAAGAAAATGCAAACTGCATATCAACTATAATTTTAAAGCCTACAAGCAGTTTTTACATGCTTTATGACAATTAGGTGCAAATGAGTCCTTATAAGCAAAATTGCTTTATTTTACAAAGGTAAGTCTATTTACACTATAACATTCAGGTTTGGATCATTCTCTCATAAGAAAATGCAAACTGCATATTAACCATTATTTTAACGCATACAAGCAGTTTTTACATGCTTTATGACAATTACGGGCAAATGGGTACTTATAGGCAAAATTGCTTTATTTCATGAAGGTTAGTCTATTTACACTATAACATTCAGGTTTGGATTATTCTCTCATAAGAAAATGCAAACTGCATATTAACCATTATTTTAATGCAGACAAGCAGTTTTTACATGCTTTACGACAATTAGGTTCAAATGAGTCCTTATAGGCAAACTTGCTTTATTTCACAAAGGTAAGTTTACTTACACTATAACATTCAGGTTTGGATCATTCTCTCACAAGAAAATGCAAACTGCATATTAACTATTATTTTAACGCATACAAGCAGTTTTTACATGCTTTACGACAATTAGGTGCAAATGAGTCCTTATACGCAAAATTGCTTTATTTCATGAGGGTAAGTCTATTTACACTATAACATTCAGGTTTGGATCATTCTCTCATAAGAAAATGCAAACTGAATATTGACTATCATTTTCACGCAGCCAAGCAGTTTTTACATGGTTTACGACAATTAGGTGCAAATAAGTCCATAAAGGCAAAATTGTTTCATTTCACAAAGGTAAGTCTACTTTCACTATAACATTCAGGTTTGGATCATTCTCTCATAAGAAAATGCAAACTGCATATTAACCATTATTTTAACGCATACAAGCAGTTTTTACATGCTTTATGACAATTAGGGGCAAATGAGTCCTTATAGGCAAAATTACTTTATTTCATGAGGGTAAGTCTATTTACACTATAACATTTAGGTTTGGATCATTCTCTCATAAGAAAATGCAAACTGCATATTAACCATTATTTTAACGCAAACAAGCAGTTTTTACGTGCTTCACGACAATTGCGTGCAAATGAGTCCTTATAGGCAAAATTGTTTATTTCACAAAGGTAAGTCTATTTACACTATAACATTCAGGTTTGGATCATTCTCTCATAAGAAAATGCAAACTGCATATTAACTATAAATTTAAAGCTTACAAGCAGTTTTTACATGCTTTATGACAATTAGGTGCAAATGAGTCCTTATAGGCAAAATTACTTTATTTCATGAGGGTAAGTCTATTTACACTATAACATTCAGGTTTGGATCATTCTCTCATAAGAAAATGCAAACTGCATATTAACCATTATTTTAACGCATACAAGCAGTTTTTACATGCTTTATGACAATTAGGGGCAAATGGGTCCTTATAGGCAAAATTGCTTTATTTTATGAAGGTTAGTCTATTTACACTATAACATTCAGGTTTGGATTATTCTCTCATAAGAAAATGCAAACTGCATATTAACCATTATTTTAACGCAGACAAGCAGTTTTTACATGCTTTACGACAATTAGGTGCAAATGAGTCCTTATAGGCAAAATTGCTTTATTTCACAAAGGTAAGTTTACTTACACTATAACATTCAGGTTTGGATCATTCTCTCACAAGAAAATGCAAACTGCATATTAACTATTATTTTAACGCATACAAGCAGTTTTTACATGCTTTATGACAATTAGGTGCAAATGAGTCCTTATAGGCAAAATTGCTTTATTTCATGAGGGTAAGTCTATTTACACTATAACATTCAGGTTTGGATCATTCTCTCATAAGAAAATGCAAACTGAATATTGACAATCATTTTCACGCAGACAAGCAGTTTTTACATGGTTTACGACAATTAGGTGCAAATAAGTCCATAAAGGCAAAATTGTTTCATTTTACAAAGGTAAGTCTACTTTCACTATAACATTCAGGTTTGGATCATTCTCTCATAAGAAAATGCAAACTGCATATTAACCATTATTTTAACGCTGACAAGCAGTTTTTACATGCTTTATGACAATTAGGGGCAAATGAGTCCCTATAGGCAAAATTGCTTTATTTCATGAAGGTAAGTCTATTTACAGTATAAAATTTAGGTTTGGATCATTCTCTCATAAGAAAATGCAAACTGCATATTAACCATTATTTTAACGTAGACAAGCAGTTTTTACATGCTTCACGACAATTGCGTGCAAATGAGTCCTTATAGGCAAATTTGCTTTATTTTACAAAGGTATGTCTATTTACACTATAACATTCAGGTTTGGATCATTCTCTCATAAGAAAATGCAAACTGCATATTAACCATTATTTAAACGCAGACAATCAGTTTTAACATGCTTTACGACAATTAGGTGCAAATGAGTCTTTATAGGCAAAATTGCTTTATTTCATTAGGGTAAGTCTATTTACACTATAACATTCAGGTTTGGATCATTCTCTCATAAGAAAATGCAAACTGCATATTAACCATTATTTTAACGCAGACAATCAGTTTTAACATGCTTTACGACAATTAGGTGCAAATGAGTCCATAAAGGCAAAATTGTTTCATTTTACAAAGGTAAGTCTTTTTTCACTATAACATTCAGGTTTGGATCATTCTCTCATAAGAAAATGCAAACTGCATATTAACCATTATTTTAACGAAGACAAGCAGTTTTTACATGCTTTATGACAATTAGGGGCAAATGAGTCCTTATAGACAAAATTGCTTTATTTCATGAAGGTAAGTCTATTTACACTATAACATTCAGGTTTGGATCATTCTCTCATAAGAAAATGCAAACTGCATATTTACCATTATTTTAACGCATACAAGCAGTTTTTACATGCTTTATGACAATTAGGGGCAAATGAGTCTATATAGGCAATATTGCTTTATTTTACAAAGCTAAGTTTACTTAAACTATAACATTCAGGTTTAGATCATTCTCTCATAAGAAAATGCAAACTGCATATTAACTATTATTTTAACGCATACAAGCAGTTTTTACATGCTTTATGACAATTAGGTGCAAATAAGTCCATAAAGGCAAAATTGTTTCATTTTACAAAGGTAAGTCTTTTTTCACTATAACATTCAGGTTTGGATCATTCTCTCATAAGAAAATGCAAACTGCATATTAACCATTATTTTAACGAAGACAAGCAGTTTTTACATGCTTTATGACAATTAGGGGCAAATGAGTCCTTATAGACAAAATTGCTTTATTTCATGAAGGTAAGTCTACTTACACTATAACATTCAGGTTTGGATCATTCTCTCATAAGAAAATGCAAACTGCATATTAACCATTATTTTAACGCTGACAAGCAGTTTTTACATGCTTTATGACAATTAGGGGCAAATGAGTCCCTATAGGCAAAATTGCTTTATTTCATGAAGGTAAGTCTATTTACAGTATAACATTTAGGTTTGGATCATTCTCTCATAAGAAAATGCAAACTGCATATTAACCATTATTTTAACGCAGACAGGCAGTTTTTACATGCTTTACGACAATTAGGTGCAAATGAGTCTTTATAGGCAAAATTGCTTTATTTCATTAGGGTAAGTCTATTTTCACTATAACATTCAGGTTTGGATCATTCTCTCATAAGAAAATGCAAACTGCATATTAACCATTATTTAAACGCAGACAATCAGTTTTAACATGCTTTACGACAATTAGGTGCAAATGAGTCTTTATAGGCAAAATTGCTTTATTTCATTAGGGTAAGTCTATTTACACTATAACATTCAGGTTTGGATCATTCTCTCATAAGAAAATGCAAACTGCATATTAACCATTATTTTAACGCATACAAGCAGTTTTTACATGCTTTTTGACAATTAGGGGCAAATGAGTCTATATAGGCAAAATTGCTTTATTTTACAAAGGTAAGTTTACTTAAACTATAACATTCAGGTTTGGATCATTCTCTCATAAGGAAATGCAAACTGCATATTAACCATTATTTTAACGAAGACAAGCAGTTTTTACATGCTTTATGACAATTAGGGGCAAATGAGTCCTTATAGGCAAAATTGCTTTATTTCATGAAGGTAAGTCTACTTACACTATAACATTCAGGTTTAGATCATTCTCTCATAAGAAAATGCAAACTGCATATTAACCATTATTTTAACGCTGACAAGCAGTTTTTACATGCTTTATGACAATTAGGGGCAAATGAGTCCTTATAGGCAAAATTGCTTTATTTCATGAAGGTAAGTCTACTTACACTATAACATTCAGGTTTAGATCATTCTCTCATAAGAAAATGCAAACTGCATATTAACCATTATTTTAACGCTGACAAGCAGTTTTTACATGCTTTATGACAATTAGGGGCAAATGAGTCCCTATAGGCAAAATTGCTTTATTTCATGAAGGTAAGTCTATTTACAGTATAACATTTAGGTTTGGATCATTCTCTCATAAGAAAATGCAAACTGCATATTAACCATTATTTAAACGCAGACAAGCAGTTTTTACATGCTTTACGACAATTAGGTGCAAATGAGTCTTTTTAGGCAAAATTGCCTTATTTCATGAGGGTAAGTCTATTTACACTATAACATTCAGGTATGGATCATTCTCTCATAAGAAAATGCAAACTGCATATTTACTATCATTTTCACGCAGACAAGCAGTTTTTACATGCTTCACGACAATTGCGTGCAAATGAGTCCTTATAGGCAAAATTGCTTTATTTTACAAAGGTAAGTCTATTTACACTATAATATTCAGGTTTGGATCATTCTCTCATAAGAAAATGCAAACTGCATATTAACCATTATTTTAACGCATACAAGCAGTTTTTACATGCTTTATGACAATTAGGGGCAAATGAGTCCTTATAGGCAAAATTACTTTATTTCATGAGGGTAAGTCTATTTACACTATAACATTTAGGTTTGGATCATTCTCTCATAAGAAAATGCAAACTGCATATTAACCATTATTTTAACGCAAACAAGCAGTTTTTACGTGCTTCACGACAATTGCGTGCAAATGAGTCCTTATAGGCAAAATTGCTTTATTTCACAAAGGTAAGTCTATTTACACTATAACATTCAGGTTTGGATCATTCTCTCATAAGAAAATGCAAACTGCATATTAACTATAAATTTAAAGCTTGCAAGCAGTTTTTACATGCTTTATGACAATTAGGTGCAAATGAGTGTCCTTATAGGCAAAATTACTTTATTTCATGAGGGTAAGTCTATTTACACTATAACATTCAGGTTTGGATCATTCTCTCATAAGAAAATGCAAACTGCATATTAACCATTATTTTAACGCATACAAGCAGTTTTTACATGCTTTATGACAATTAGGGGCAAATGGGTCCTTATAGGCAAAATTGCTTTATTTTATGAAGGTTTGTCTATTTACACTATAACATTCAGGTTTGGATTATTCTCTCATAAGAAAATGCAAACTGCATATTAACCATTATTTTAACGCAGACAAGCAGTTTTTACATGCTTTACGACAATTAGGTGCAAATGAGTCCTTATAGGCAAAATTGCTTTATTTCACAAAGGTAAGTCTATTTACACTATAACATTCAGGTTTGGATCATTCTCTCATAAGAAAATGCAAACTGCATATTAACCATTATTTTAACGCATACAAGCAGTTTTTACATGCTTTATGACAATTAGGGGCAAATGGGTCCTTATAGGCAAAATTGCTTTATTTTATGAAGGTTAGTCTATTTACACTATAACATTCAGGTTTGGATTATTCTCTCATAAGAAAATGCAAACTGCATATTAACCATTATTTTAACGCAGACAAGCAGTTTTTACATGCTTTACGACAATTAGGTGCAAATGAGTCCTTATAGGCAAAATTGCTTTATTTCACAAAGGTAAGTTTACTTACACTATAACATTCAGGTTTGGATCATTCTCTCATAAGAAAATGCAAACTGCATATTAACCATTATTTAAACGCAGACAAGCAGTTTTTACATGCTTTACGACAGTTAGGTGCAAATGAGTCTTTTTAGGCAAAATTGCCTTATTTCATGAGGGTAAGTCTATTTACACTATAACATTCAGGTTTGGATCATTCTCTCATAAGAAAATGCAAACTGCATATTTACTATCATTTTCACGCAGACAAGCAGTTTTTACATGCTTCACGACAATTGCGTGCAAATGAGTCCTTATAGGCAAAATTGCTTTATTTTACAAAGGTAAGTCTATTTACACTATAATATTCAGGTTTGGATCATTCTCTCATAAGAAAATGCAAACTGCATATTAACCATTATTTTAACGCATACAAGCAGTTTTTACATGCTTTATGACAATTAGGGGCAAATGAGTCCTTATAGGCAAAATTGCTTTATTTAATGAAGGTAAGTCTATTTACACTATAACATTTAGGTTTGGATCATTCTCTCATAAGAAAATGCAAACTGCATATTAACCATTATTTTAACGCAAACATGCAGTTTTTACATGCTTCACGACAATTGCGTGCAAATGAGTCCTTATAGGCAAAATTGCTTTATTTCACAAAGGTAAGTCTATTTACACTATAACATTCAGGTTTGGATCATTCTCTCATAAGAAAATGCAAACTGCATATCAACTATAATTTTAAAGCCTACAAGCAGTTTTTACATGCTTTATGACAATTAGGTGCAAATGAGTCCTTATAAGCAAAATTGCTTTATTTTACAAAGGTAAGTCTATTTACACTATAACATTCAGGTTTGGATCATTCTCTCATAAGAAAATGCAAACTGCATATTAACCATTATTTTAACGCATACAAGCAGTTTTTACATGCTTTATGACAATTACGGGCAAATGGGTACTTATAGGCAAAATTGCTTTATTTCATGAAGGTTAGTCTATTTACACTATAACATTCAGGTTTGGATTATTCTCTCATAAGAAAATGCAAACTGCATATTAACCATTATTTTAATGCAGACAAGCAGTTTTTACATGCTTTACGACAATTAGGTTCAAATGAGTCCTTATAGGCAAACTTGCTTTATTTCACAAAGGTAAGTTTACTTACACTATAACATTCAGGTTTGGATCATTCTCTCACAAGAAAATGCAAACTGCATATTAACTATTATTTTAACGCATACAAGCAGTTTTTACATGCTTTACGACAATTAGGTGCAAATGAGTCCTTATACGCAAAATTGCTTTATTTCATGAGGGTAAGTCTATTTACACTATAACATTCAGGTTTGGATCATTCTCTCATAAGAAAATGCAAACTGAATATTGACTATCATTTTCACGCAGCCAAGCAGTTTTTACATGGTTTACGACAATTAGGTGCAAATAAGTCCATAAAGGCAAAATTGTTTCATTTCACAAAGGTAAGTCTACTTTCACTATAACATTCAGGTTTGGATCATTCTCTCATAAGAAAATGCAAACTGCATATTAACCATTATTTTAACGCAGACAAGCAGTTTTTACATGCTTCACGACAATTGCGTGCAAATGAGTCCTTATAGGCAAAATTGCTTTATTTTACAAAGGTAAGTCTATTTACACTATAACATTCAGGTTTGGATCATTCTCTCATAAGAAACTGCAATCTGCATATTAACCATTATTTTAACGCATACAAGCAGTTTTTACATGCTTTATGACAATAAGGGGCAAATGAGTCCGTATAGGCAAAATTGCTTTATTTCATGAAGGTAAGTCTATTTACACTATAACATTCAGGTTTGGATCATTCTCTCATAAAAAAATTCAAACTACATATTAACCATTATTTAAACGCAGACAAGCAGTTTTTACATGCTTTACGACAATTAGGTGCAAATGAGTCTTTATAAGCAAAATGGCTTTATTTCACAAAGGTAAGTTTACTTACACTATACATTCAGGTTTGGATCATTCTCTCACAAGAAAATGCAAACTGCATATTAACTATTATTTTAACGCATACAAGCAGTTTTTACATTCTATATGACAATTATGTGCAAATGAGTCCTTATAGGCAAAATTGCTTTATTTCATGAAGGTAAGTCTATTTACACTATAAAATTCAGGTTTGGATCATTCTCTCATAAGAAAATGCAAACTGCATATTAACCAATATTTTAACGCTGACAAGCAGTTTTTACATGCTTTACGACAATTAGGTGCAAATGAGTCCTTATAGGCAAAAGTGCTTTATTTCATGAAGGTAAGTCTACTTTCACTATAACATTCAGGTTTGGATCATTTTCTCATAAGAAAATGCAAACTGCATATTAACCATTATTTTAACGAAGACAAGCAGTTTTTACATGCTTTATGACAATTAGGGGCAAATGAGTCCTTATAAGCAAAATTGCTTTATTTCATGAAGGTAAGTCTACTTACACTATAACATTCAGGTTTGGATCATTCTCTCATAAGAAAATGCAAACTGCATATTAACCATTATTTTAACGCTGACAAGCAGTTTTTACATGCTTTATGACAATTAGGGGCAAATGAGTCCCTATAGGCAAAATTGCTTTATTTCATGAAGGTAAGTCTATTTACAGTATAACATTTAGGTTTGGATCATTCTCTCATAAGAAAATGCAAACTGCATATTAACCATTATTTTAACTCAGACAAGCAGTTTTTACATGCTTCACGACAATTGCGTGCAAATGAGTCCTTATAGGCAAATTTGCTTTATTTTACAAAGGTATGTCTATTTACACTATAACATTCAGGTTTGGATCATTCTCTTATATAAGAATGCAAACTGCATATTAACCATTATTTAAACGCAGACAATCAGTTTTAACATGCTTTACGACAATTAGGTGCAAATGAGTCTTTATAGGCAAAATTGCTTTATTTCATTAGGGTAAGTCTATTTTCACTATATCATTCAGGTTTGGATCATTCTCTCATAAGAAAATGCAAACTGCATATTAACCATTATTTTAACGCAGACAAGCAGTTTTTACATGCTTTATGACAATTGCGTGCAAATGAGTCCTTATAGGCAAAATTGCTTTATTTTACAAAGGTAAGTCTATTTACACTATAACATTAAGGTTTGGATCATTCTCTCACAAGAAAATTATATGCTTCACGACAATTGCGTGCAAATGAATCCTTATAGGCAAAATTGCTTTATTTCTTGAAGGTAAGTCTACTTTCACTATAACATTCAGGTTTGGATCATTCTCTCATAAGAAAATGCAAACTGCATATTAACCATTATTTTAACGCATACAAGCAGTTTTTACATGCTTTATGACAATTAGGGGCAAATGAGTCCTTATAGGCAAAATTACTTTATTTCATGAGGGTAAGTCTATTTACACTATAACATTTAGGTTTGGATCATTCTCTCATAAGAAAATGCAAACTGCATATTAACCATTATTTTAACGCAAACAAGCAGTTTTTACGTGCTTCACGACAATTGCGTGCAAATGAGTCCTTATAGGCAAAATTGCTTTATTTCACAAAGGTAAGTCTATTTACACTATAACATTCAGGTTTGGATCATTCTCTCATAAGAAAATGCAAACTGCATATTAACTATAAATTTAAAGCTTACAAGCAGTTTTTACATGCTTTATGACAATTAGGTGCAAATGAGTCCTTATAGGCAAAATTACTTTATTTCATGAGGGTAAGTCTATTTACACTATAACATTCAGGTTTGGATCATTCTCTCATAAGAAAATGCAAACTGCATATTAACCATTATTTTAACGCATACAAGCAGTTTTTACATGCTTTATGACAATTAGGGGCAAATGGGTCCTTATAGGCAAAATTGCTTTATTTTATGAAGGTTAGTCTATTTACACTATAACATTCAGGTTTGGATTATTCTCTCATAAGAAAATGCAAACTGCATATTAACCATTATTTTAACGCAGACAAGCAGTTTTTACATGCTTTACGACAATTAGGTGCAAATGAGTCCTTATAGGCAAAATTGCTTTATTTCACAAAGGTAAGTTTACTTACACTATAACATTCAGGTTTGGATCATTCTCTCACAAGAAAATGCAAACTGCATATTAACTATTATTTTAACGCATACAAGCAGTTTTTACATGCTTTATGACAATTAGGTGCAAATGAGTCCTTATAGGCAAAATTGCTTTATTTCATGAGGGTAAGTCTATTTACACTATAACATTCAGGTTTGGATCATTCTCTCATAAGAAAATGCAAACTGAATATTGACAATCATTTTCACGCAGACAAGCAGTTTTTACATGGTTTACGACAATTAGGTGCAAATAAGTCCATAAAGGCAAAATTGTTTCATTTTACAAAGGTAAGTCTACTTTCACTATAACATTCAGGTTTGGATCATTCTCTCATAAGAAAATGCAAACTGCATATTAACCATTATTTTAACGCTGACAAGCAGTTTTTACATGCTTTATGACAATTAGGGGCAAATGAGTCCCTATAGGCAAAATTGCTTTATTTCATGAAGGTAAGTCTATTTACAGTATAAAATTTAGGTTTGGATCATTCTCTCATAAGAAAATGCAAACTGCATATTAACCATTATTTTAACGTAGACAAGCAGTTTTTACATGCTTCACGACAATTGCGTGCAAATGAGTCCTTATAGGCAAATTTGCTTTATTTTACAAAGGTATGTCTATTTACACTATAACATTCAGGTTTGGATCATTCTCTCATAAGAAAATGCAAACTGCATATTAACCATTATTTAAACGCAGACAATCAGTTTTAACATGCTTTACGACAATTAGGTGCAAATGAGTCCATAAAGGCAAAATTGTTTCATTTTACAAAGGTAAGTCTTTTTTCACTATAACATTCAGGTTTGGATCATTCTCTCATAAGAAAATGCAAACTGCATATTAACCATTATTTTAACGAAGACAAGCAGTTTTTACATGCTTTATGACAATTAGGGGCAAATGAGTCCTTATAGACAAAATTGCTTTATTTCATGAAGGTAAGTCTATTTACACTATAACATTCAGGTTTGGATCATTCTCTCATAAGAAAATGCAAACTGCATATTTACCATTATTTTAACGCATACAAGCAGTTTTTACATGCTTTATGACAATTAGGGGCAAATGAGTCTATATAGGCAATATTGCTTTATTTTACAAAGCTAAGTTTACTTAAACTATAACATTCAGGTTTAGATCATTCTCTCATAAGAAAATGCAAACTGCATATTAACTATTATTTTAACGCATACAAGCAGTTTTTACATGCTTTATGACAATTAGGTGCAAATAAGTCCATAAAGGCAAAATTGTTTCATTTTACAAAGGTAAGTCTTTTTTCACTATAACATTCAGGTTTGGATCATTCTCTCATAAGAAAATGCAAACTGCATATTAACCATTATTTTAACGAAGACAAGCAGTTTTTACATGCTTTATGACAATTAGGGGCAAATGAGTCCTTATAGACAAAATTGCTTTATTTCATGAAGGTAAGTCTACTTACACTATAACATTCAGGTTTGGATCATTCTCTCATAAGAAAATGCAAACTGCATATTAACCATTATTTTAACGCTGACAAGCAGTTTTTACATGCTTTATGACAATTAGGGGCAAATGAGTCCCTATAGGCAAAATTGCTTTATTTCATGAAGGTAAGTCTATTTACAGTATAACATTTAGGTTTGGATCATTCTCTCATAAGAAAATGCAAACTGCATATTAACCATTATTTTAACGCAGACAGGCAGTTTTTACATGCTTTACGACAATTAGGTGCAAATGAGTCTTTATAGGCAAAATTGCTTTATTTCATTAGGGTAAGTCTATTTTCACTATAACATTCAGGTTTGGATCATTCTCTCATAAGAAAATGCAAACTGCATATTAACCATTATTTAAACGCAGACAATCAGTTTTAACATGCTTTACGACAATTAGGTGCAAATGAGTCTTTATAGGCAAAATTGCTTTATTTCATTAGGGTAAGTCTATTTACACTATAACATTCAGGTTTGGATCATTCTCTCATAAGAAAATGCAAACTGCATATTAACCATTATTTTAACGCATACAAGCAGTTTTTACATGCTTTTTGACAATTAGGGGCAAATGAGTCTATATAGGCAAAATTGCTTTATTTTACAAAGGTAAGTTTACTTAAACTATAACATTCAGGTTTGGATCATTCTCTCATAAGGAAATGCAAACTGCATATTAACCATTATTTTAACGAAGACAAGCAGTTTTTACATGCTTTATGACAATTAGGGGCAAATGAGTCCTTATAGGCAAAATTGCTTTATTTCATGAAGGTAAGTCTACTTACACTATAACATTCAGGTTTAGATCATTCTCTCATAAGAAAATGCAAACTGCATATTAACCATTATTTTAACGCTGACAAGCAGTTTTTACATGCTTTATGACAATTAGGGGCAAATGAGTCCTTATAGGCAAAATTGCTTTATTTCATGAAGGTAAGTCTAAATACACTATAACATTCAGGTTTAGATCATTCTCTCATAAGAAAATGCAAACTGCATATTAACCATTATTTTAACGCTGACAAGCAGTTTTTACATGCTTTATGACAATTAGGGGCAAATGAGTCCCTATAGGCAAAATTGCTTTATTTCATGAAGGTAAGTCTATTTACAGTATAACATTTAGGTTTGGATCATTCTCTCATAAGAAAATGCAAACTGCATATTAACCATTATTTAAACGCAGACAAGCAGTTTTTACATGCTTTACGACAATTAGGTGCAAATGAGTCTTTTTAGGCAAAATTGCCTTATTTCATGAGGGTAAGTCTATTTACACTATAACATTCAGGTATGGATCATTCTCTCATAAGAAAATGCAAACTGCATATTTACTATCATTTTCACGCAGACAAGCAGTTTTTACATGCTTCACGACAATTGCGTGCAAATGAGTCCTTATAGGCAAAATTGCTTTATTTTACAAAGGTAAGTCTATTTACACTATAATATTCAGGTTTGGATCATTCTCTCATAAGAAAATGCAAACTGCATATTAACCATTATTTTAACGCATACAAGCAGTTTTTACATGCTTTATGACAATTAGGGGCAAATGAGTCCTTATAGGCAAAATTACTTTATTTCATGAGGGTAAGTCTATTTACACTATAACATTTAGGTTTGGATCATTCTCTCATAAGAAAATGCAAACTGCATATTAACCATTATTTTAACGCAAACAAGCAGTTTTTACGTGCTTCACGACAATTGCGTGCAAATGAGTCCTTATAGGCAAAATTGCTTTATTTCACAAAGGTAAGTCTATTTACACTATAACATTCAGGTTTGGATCATTCTCTCATAAGAAAATGCAAACTGCATATTAACTATAAATTTAAAGCTTGCAAGCAGTTTTTACATGCTTTATGACAATTAGGTGCAAATGAGTGTCCTTATAGGCAAAATTACTTTATTTCATGAGGGTAAGTCTATTTACACTATAACATTCAGGTTTGGATCATTCTCTCATAAGAAAATGCAAACTGCATATTAACCATTATTTTAACGCATACAAGCAGTTTTTACATGCTTTATGACAATTAGGGGCAAATGGGTCCTTATAGGCAAAATTGCTTTATTTTATGAAGGTTTGTCTATTTACACTATAACATTCAGGTTTGGATTATTCTCTCATAAGAAAATGCAAACTGCATATTAACCATTATTTTAACGCAGACAAGCAGTTTTTACATGCTTTACGACAATTAGGTGCAAATGAGTCCTTATAGGCAAAATTGCTTTATTTCACAAAGGTAAGTCTATTTACACTATAACATTCAGGTTTGGATCATTCTCTCATAAGAAAATGCAAACTGCATATTAACCATTATTTTAACGCATACAAGCAGTTTTTACATGCTTTATGACAATTAGGGGCAAATGGGTCCTTATAGGCAAAATTGCTTTATTTTATGAAGGTTAGTCTATTTACACTATAACATTCAGGTTTGGATTATTCTCTCATAAGAAAATGCAAACTGCATATTAACCATTATTTTAACGCAGACAAGCAGTTTTTACATGCTTTACGACAATTAGGTGCAAATGAGTCCTTATAGGCAAAATTGCTTTATTTCACAAAGGTAAGTTTACTTACACTATAACATTCAGGTTTGGATCATTCTCTCATAAGAAAATGCAAACTGCATATTAACCATTATTTAAACGCAGACAAGCAGTTTTTACATGCTTTACGACAGTTAGGTGCAAATGAGTCTTTTTAGGCAAAATTGCCTTATTTCATGAGGGTAAGTCTATTTACACTATAACATTCAGGTTTGGATCATTCTCTCATAAGAAAATGCAAACTGCATATTTACTATCATTTTCACGCAGACAAGCAGTTTTTACATGCTTCACGACAATTGCGTGCAAATGAGTCCTTATAGGCAAAATTGCTTTATTTTACAAAGGTAAGTCTATTTACACTATAATATTCAGGTTTGGATCATTCTCTCATAAGAAAATGCAAACTGCATATTAACCATTATTTTAACGCATACAAGCAGTTTTTACATGCTTTATGACAATTAGGGGCAAATGAGTCCTTATAGGCAAAATTGCTTTATTTAATGAAGGTAAGTCTATTTACACTATAACATTTAGGTTTGGATCATTCTCTCATAAGAAAATGCAAACTGCATATTAACCATTATTTTAACGCAAACATGCAGTTTTTACATGCTTCACGACAATTGCGTGCAAATGAGTCCTTATAGGCAAAATTGCTTTATTTCACAAAGGTAAGTCTATTTACACTATAACATTCAGGTTTGGATCATTCTCTCATAAGAAAATGCAAACTGCATATCAACTATAATTTTAAAGCCTACAAGCAGTTTTTACATGCTTTATGACAATTAGGTGCAAATGAGTCCTTATAAGCAAAATTGCTTTATTTTACAAAGGTAAGTCTATTTACACTATAACATTCAGGTTTGGATCATTCTCTCATAAGAAAATGCAAACTGCATATTAACCATTATTTTAACGCATACAAGCAGTTTTTACATGCTTTATGACAATTACGGGCAAATGGGTACTTATAGGCAAAATTGCTTTATTTCATGAAGGTTAGTCTATTTACACTATAACATTCAGGTTTGGATTATTCTCTCATAAGAAAATGCAAACTGCATATTAACCATTATTTTAATGCAGACAAGCAGTTTTTACATGCTTTACGACAATTAGGTTCAAATGAGTCCTTATAGGCAAACTTGCTTTATTTCACAAAGGTAAGTTTACTTACACTATAACATTCAGGTTTGGATCATTCTCTCACAAGAAAATGCAAACTGCATATTAACTATTATTTTAACGCATACAAGCAGTTTTTACATGCTTTACGACAATTAGGTGCAAATGAGTCCTTATACGCAAAATTGCTTTATTTCATGAGGGTAAGTCTATTTACACTATAACATTCAGGTTTGGATCATTCTCTCATAAGAAAATGCAAACTGAATATTGACTATCATTTTCACGCAGCCAAGCAGTTTTTACATGGTTTACGACAATTAGGTGCAAATAAGTCCATAAAGGCAAAATTGTTTCATTTCACAAAGGTAAGTCTACTTTCACTATAACATTCAGGTTTGGATCATTCTCTCATAAGAAAATGCAAACTGCATATTAACCATTATTTTAACGCAGACAAGCAGTTTTTACATGCTTCACGACAATTGCGTGCAAATGAGTCCTTATAGGCAAAATTGCTTTATTTTACAAAGGTAAGTCTATTTACACTATAACATTCAGGTTTGGATCATTCTCTCATAAGAAACTGCAATCTGCATATTAACCATTATTTTAACGCATACAAGCAGTTTTTACATGCTTTATGACAATAAGGGGCAAATGAGTCCGTATAGGCAAAATTGCTTTATTTCATGAAGGTAAGTCTATTTACACTATAACATTCAGGTTTGGATCATTCTCTCATAAAAAAATTCAAACTACATATTAACCATTATTTAAACGCAGACAAGCAGTTTTTACATGCTTTACGACAATTAGGTGCAAATGAGTCTTTATAAGCAAAATGGCTTTATTTCACAAAGGTAAGTTTACTTACACTATACATTCAGGTTTGGATCATTCTCTCACAAGAAAATGCAAACTGCATATTAACTATTATTTTAACGCATACAAGCAGTTTTTACATTCTATATGACAATTATGTGCAAATGAGTCCTTATAGGCAAAATTGCTTTATTTCATGAAGGTAAGTCTATTTACACTATAAAATTCAGGTTTGGATCATTCTCTCATAAGAAAATGCAAACTGCATATTAACCAATATTTTAACGCTGACAAGCAGTTTTTACATGCTTTACGACAATTAGGTGCAAATGAGTCCTTATAGGCAAAAGTGCTTTATTTCATGAAGGTAAGTCTACTTTCACTAAAACATTCAGGTTTGGATCATTTTCTCATAAGAAAATGCAAACTGCATATTAACCATTATTTTAACGAAGACAAGCAGTTTTTACATGCTTTATGACAATTAGGGGCAAATGAGTCCTTATAAGCAAAATTGCTTTATTTCATGAAGGTAAGTCTACTTACACTATAACATTCAGGTTTGGATCATTCTCTCATAAGAAAATGCAAACTGCATATTAACCATTATTTTAACGCTGACAAGCAGTTTTTACATGCTTTATGACAATTAGGGGCAAATGAGTCCCTATAGGCAAAATTGCTTTATTTCATGAAGGTAAGTCTATTTACAGTATAACATTTAGGTTTGGATCATTCTCTCATAAGAAAATGCAAACTGCATATTAACCATTATTTTAACTCAGACAAGCAGTTTTTACATGCTTCACGACAATTGCGTGCAAATGAGTCCTTATAGGCAAATTTGCTTTATTTTACAAAGGTATGTCTATTTACACTATAACATTCAGGTTTGGATCATTCTCTTATATAAGAATGCAAACTGCATATTAACCATTATTTAAACGCAGACAATCAGTTTTAACATGCTTTACGACAATTAGGTGCAAATGAGTCTTTATAGGCAAAATTGCTTTATTTCATTAGGGTAAGTCTATTTTCACTATATCATTCAGGTTTGGATCATTCTCTCATAAGAAAATGCAAACTGCATATTAACCATTATTTTAACGCAGACAAGCAGTTTTTACATGCTTTATGACAATTGCGTGCAAATGAGTCCTTATAGGCAAAATTGCTTTATTTTACAAAGGTAAGTCTATTTACACTATAACATTAAGGTTTGGATCATTCTCTCACAAGAAAATTATATGCTTCACGACAATTGCGTGCAAATGAATCCTTATAGGCAAAATTGCTTTATTTTACAAAGGAAAGTCTATTATCACTATAACATTTTGGTTTGGATCATTCTCTCATAAGAAAATGCAAACTGCATATTATACATTATTTTAACGCATACAAGCAGTTTTTACATGCTTTATGACAATTAGGGGCAAATAAGTCCTTATAGGCAAAATTGCTTTATTTCATAAAGGTAAGTCTATTTACACTATAACATTCAGGTTTGGATCATTATCTCATAAGAAAATGCAAACTGCATATTAACCATTATTTTAACGCCGACAAGCAGTTTTTACATGATTTATGACAATTAGGGGCAAATCAGTCCCTATAGGCAAAATTGCTTTATTTCATGAAGGTAAGTCTATTTACACTATAACATTTAGGTTTGGATCATTCTCTCATAAGAAAATGCAAACTGCATATTAACCATTATTTTAACGCAGACAAGCAGTTTTTACATGCTTCACGACAATTGCGTGCAAATGAGTCCTTATAGGCAAAATTGCTTTATTTTACAAAGGTAAGTCTATTTACACTATAACATTCAGGTTTGGATCATTCTCTCATAAGAAAATGCAAACTGCATATTAACCATTATTTAAACGCAGACAAGCAGTTTTTACATGCTTTACGACAATTAGGTGCAAATGAGTCTTTTTAGGCAAAATTGCCTTATTTCATGAGGGTAAGTCTATTTTGACTATAACATTCAGGTATGGATCATTCTCTCATAAGAAAATGCAAACTGCATATTTACTATCATTTTCACGCAGACAAGCAGTTTTTACATGCTTCACGACAATTGCGTGCAAATGAGTCCTTATAGGCAAAATTGCTTTATTTTACAAAGGTAAGTCTATTTACACTATAATATTCAGGTTTGGATCATTCTCTCATAAGAAAATGCAAACTGCATATTAACCATTATTTTAACGCATACAAGCAGTTTTTACATGCTTTATGACAATTAGGGGCAAATGAGTCCTTATAGGCAAAATTACTTTATTTCATGAGGGTAAGTCTATTTACACTATAACATTTAGGTTTGGATCTATCTCTCATAAGAAAATGCAAACTGCATATTAACCATTATTTTAACGCAAACAAGCAGTTTTTACGTGCTTCACGACAATTGCGTGCAAATGAGTCCTTATAGGCAAAATTGCTTTATTTCACAAAGGTAAGTCTATTTACACTATAACATTCAGGTTTGGATCATTCTCTCATAAGAAAATGCAAACTGCATATTAACTATAAATTTAAAGCTTACAAGCAGTTTTTACATGCTTTATGACAATTAGGTGCAAATGAGTCCTTATAGGCAAAATTACTTTATTTCATGAGGGTAAGTCTATTTACACTATAACATTCAGGTTTGGATCATTCTCTCATAAGAAAATGCAAACTGCATATTAACCATTATTTTAACGCATACAAGCAGTTTTTACATGCTTTATGACAATTAGGGGCAAATGGGTCCTTATAGGCAAAATTGCTTTATTTTATGAAGGTTAGTCTATTTACACTATAACATTCAGGTTTGGATTATTCTCTCATAAGAAAATGCAAACTGCATATTAACCATTATTTTAACGCAGACAAGCAGTTTTTACATGCTTTACGACAATTAGGTGCAAATGAGTCCTTATAGGCAAAATTGCTTTATTTCACAAAGGTAAGTCTATTTACACTATAACATTCAGGTTTGGATCATTCTCTCATAAGAAAATGCAAACTGCATATTAACCATTATTTTAACGCATACAAGCAGTTTTTACATGCTTTATGACAATTAGGGGCAAATGGGTCCTTATAGGCAAAATTGCTTTATTTTATGAAGGTTAGTCTATTTACACTATAACATTCAGGTTTGGATTATTCTCTCATAAGAAAATGCAAACTGCATATTAACCATTATTTTAACGCAGACAAGCAGTTTTTACATGCTTTACGACAATTAGGTGCAAATGAGTCCTTATAGGCAAAATTGCTTTATTTCACAAAGGTAAGTTTACTTACACTATAACATTCAGGTTTGGATCATTCTCTCATAAGAAAATGCAAACTGCATATTAACCATTATTTAAACGCAGACAAGCAGTTTTTACATGCTTTACGACAGTTAGGTGCAAATGAGTCTTTTTAGGCAAAATTGCCTTATTTCATGAGGGTAAGTCTATTTACACTATAACATTCAGGTTTGGATCATTCTCTTATAAGAAAATGCAAACTGCATATTTACTATCATTTTCACGCAGACAAGCAGTTTTTACATGCTTCACGACAATTGCGTGCAAATGAGTCCTTATAGGCAAAATTGCTTTATTTTACAAAGGTAAGTCTATTTACACTATAATATTCAGGTTTGGATCATTCTCACATAAGAAAATGCAAACTGCATATTAACCATTATTTTAACGCATACAAGCAGTTTTTACATGCTTTATGACAATTAGGGGCAAATGAGTCCTTATAGGCAAAATTGCTTTATTTAATGAAGGTAAGTCTATTTACACTATAACATTTAGGTTTGGATCATTCTCTCATAAGAAAATGCAAACTGCATATTAACCATTATTTTAACGCAAACATGCAGTTTTTACATGCTTCACGACAATTGCGTGCAAATGAGTCCTTATAGGCAAAATTGCTTTATTTCACAAAGGTAAGTCTATTTACACTATAACATTCAGGTTTGGATCATTCTCTCATAAGAAAATGCAAACTGCATATCAACTATAATTTTAAAGCCTACAAGCAGTTTTTACATGCTTTATGACAATTAGGTGCAAATGAGTCCTTATAGGCAAAATTGCTTTATTTTACAAAGGTAAGTCTATTTACACTATAACATTCAGGTTTGGATCATTCTCTCATAAGAAAATGCAAACTGCATATTAACCATTATTTTAACGCATACAAGCAGTTTTTACATGCTTTATGACAATTACGGGCAAATGGGTACTTATAGGCAAAATTGCTTTATTTCATGAAGGTCAGTCTATTTACACTATAACATTCAGGTTTGGATTATTCTCTCATAAGAAAATGCAAACTGCATATTAACCTTTATTTTAATGCAGACAAGCAGTTTTTACATGCTTTACGACAATTAGGTTCAAATGAGTCCTTATAGGCAAACTTGCTTTATTTCACAAAGGTAAGTTTACTTACACTATAACATTCAGGTTTGGATCATTCTCTCACAAGAAAATGCAAACTGCATATTAACTATTATTTTAACGCATACAAGCAGTTTTTACATGCTTTACGACAATTAGGTGCAAATGAGTCCTTATACGCAAAATTGCTTTATTTCATGAGGGTAAGTCTATTTACACTATAACATTCAGGTTTGGATCATTCTCTCATAAGAAAATGCAAACTGAATATTGACTATCATTTTCACGCAGCCAAGCAGTTTTTACATGGTTTACGACAATTAGGTGCAAATAAGTCCATAAAGGCGAAATTGTTTCATTTCACAAAGGTAAGTCTACTTTCACTATAACATTCAGGTTTGGATCATTCTCTCATAAGAAAATGCAAACTGCATATTAACCATTATTTTAACGCAGACAAGCAGTTTTTACATGCTTCACGACAATTGCGTGCAAATGAGTCCTTATAGGCAAAATTGCTTTATTTTACAAAGGTAAGTCTATTTACACTATAACATTCAGGTTTGGATCATTCTCTCATAAAAAACTGCAATCTGCATATTAACCATTATTTTAACGCATACAAGCAGTTTTTACATGCTTTATGACAATAAGGGGCAAATGAGTCCGTATAGGCAAAATTGCTTTATTTCATGAAGGTAAGTCTATTTACACTATAACATTCAGGTTTGGATCATTCTCTCATAAAAAAATTCAAACTACATATTAACCATTATTTAAACGCAGACAAGCAGTTTTTACATGCTTTACGACAATTAGTTGCAAATGAGTCTTTATAAGCAAAATGGCTTTATTTCACAAAGGTAAGTTTACTTACACTATACATTCAGGTTTGGATCATTCTCTCACAAGAAAATGCAAACTGCATATTAACTATTATTTTAACGCATACAAGCAGTTTTTACATTCTTTATGACAATTATGTGCAAATGAGTCCTTATAGGCAAAATTGCTTTATTTCATGAAGGTAAGTCTATTTACACTATAAAATTCAGGTTTGGATCATTCTCTCATAAGAAAATGCAAACTGCATATTAACCATTATTTTAACGCTGACAAGCAGTTTTTACATGCTTTACGACAATTAGGTGCAAATGAGTCCTTATAGGCAAAAGTGCTTTATTTCATGAAGGTAAGTCTACTTACACTATAACATTCAGGTTTGGATCATTCTCTCATAAGAAAATGCAAACTGCATATTAACCATTATTTTAACGCATACAAGCAGTTTTTACATGCTTTATGACAATTAGGGGCAAATGAGTCTATATAGGCAAAATTGCTTTATTTTACAAAGGTAAGTTTACTTAAACTATAACATTCAGGTTTGGATCATTCTCTCATAAGGAAATGCAAACTGCATATTTACAATCATTTTCACGCAGACAAGCAGTTTTCACATGTTTTACGACAATTAGGTGGAAATAAGTCCTTAATCGCAAAATTGTTTTATTTCACAAAGGTAAGTCTACTTTCACTATAACATTCAGGTTTGGATCATTTTCTCATAAGAAAATGCAAACTGCATATTAACCATTATTTTAACGAAGACAAGCAGTTTTTACATGCTTTATGACAATTAGGGGCAAATGAGTCCTTATAAGCAAAATTGCTTTATTTCATGAAGGTAAGTCTACTTACACTATAACATTCAGGTTTGGATCATTATCTCATAAGAAAATGCAAACTGCATATTAACCATTATTTTAACGCCGACAAGCAGTTTTTACATGATTTATGACAATTAGGGGCAAATCAGTCCCTATAGGCAAAATTGCTTTATTTCATGAAGGTAAGTCTATTTACAGTATAAAATTTAGGTTTGGATCATTCTCTCATAAGAAAATGCAAACTGCATATTAACCATTATTTTAACGCAGACAAGCAGTTTTTACATGCTTCACGACAATTGCGTGCAAATGAGTCCTTATAGGCAAAATTGCTTTATTTTACAAAGGTAAGTCTATTTACACTATAACATTCAGGTTTGGATCATTCTCTCATAAGAAAATGCAAACTGCATATTAACCATTATTTAAACGCAGACAAGCAGTTTTTACATGCTTTACGACAATTAGGTGCAAATGAGTCTTTTTAGGCAAAATTGCCTTATTTCATGAGGGTAAGTCTATTTACACTATAACATTCAGGTATGGATCATTCTCTCATAAGAAAATGCAAACTGCATATTTACTATCATTTTCACGCAGACAAGCAGTTTTTACATGCTTCACGACAATTGCGTGCAAATGAGTCCTTATAGGCAAAATTGCTGTATTTTACAAAGGTAAGTCTATTTACACTATAATATTCAGGTTTGGATCATTCTCTCATAAGAAAATGCAAACTGCATATTAACCATTATTTTAACGCATACAAGCAGTTTTTACATGCTTTATGACAATTAGGGGCAAATGAGTCCTTATAGGCAAAATTACTTTATTTCATGAGGGTAAGTCTATTTACACTATAACATTTAGGTTTGGATCATTCTCTCATAAGAAAATGCAAACTGCATATTAACCATTATTTTAACGCAAACAAGCAGTTTTTACGTGCTTCACGACAATTGCGTGCAAATGAGTCCTTATAGGCAAAATTGCTTTATTTCACAAAGGTAAGACTATTTACACTATAACATTCAGGTTTGGATCATTCTCTCATAAGAAAATGCAAACTGCATATTAACTATAAATTTAAAGCTTACAAGCAGTTTTTACATGCTTTATGACAATTAGGTGCAAATGAGTCCTTATAGGCAAAATTACTTTATTTCATGAGGGTAAGTCTATTTACACTATAACATTCAGGTTTGGATCATTCTCTCATAAGAAAATGCAAACTGCATATTAACCATTATTTTAACGCATACAAGCAGTTTTTACATGCTTTATGACAATTAGGGGCAAATGGGTCCTTATAGGCAAAATTGCTTTATTTTATGAAGGTTAGTCTATTTACACTATAACATTCAGGTTTGGATTATTCTCTCATAAGAAAATGCAAACTGCATATTAACCATTATTTTAACGCAGACAAGCAGTTTTTACATGCTTTACGACAATTAGGTGCAAATGAGTCCTTATAGGCAAAATTGCTTTATTTCACAAAGGTAAGTTTACTTACACTATAACATTCAGGTTTGGATCATTCTCTCACAAGAAAATGCAAACTGCATATTAACTATTATTTTAACGCATACAAGCAGTTTTTACATGCTTTATGACAATTAGGTGCAAATGAGTCCTTATAGGCAAAATTGCTTTATTTCATGAGGGTAAGTCTATTTACACTATAACATTCAGGTTTGGATCATTCTATCATAAGAAAATGCAAACTGAATATTGACAATCATTTTCACGCAGACAAGCAGTTTTTACATGGTTTACGACAATTAGGTGCAAATAAGTCCATAAAGGCAAAATTGTTTCATTTTACAAAGGTAAGTCTACTTTCACTATAACATTCAGGTTTGGATCATTCTCTCATAAGAAAATGCAAACTGCATATTAACCATTATTTTAACGCTGACAAGCAGTTTTTACATGCTTTATGACAATTAGGGGCAAATGAGTCCCTATAGGCAAAATTGCTTTATTTCATGAAGGTAAGTCTATTTACAGTATAAAATTTAGGTTTGGATCATTCTCTCATAAGAAAATGCAAACTGCATATTAACCATTATTTTAACGTAGACAAGCAGTTTTTACATGCTTCACGACAATTGCGTGCAAATGAGTCCTTATAGTCAAATTTGCTTTATTTTACAAAGGTATGTCTATTTACACTATAACATTCAGGTTTGGATCATTCTCTCATAAGAAAATGCAAACTGCATATTAACCATTATTTAAACGCAGACAATCAGTTTTAACATGCTTTACGACAATTAGGTGCAAATGAGTCTTTATAGGCAAAATTGCTTTATTTCATTAGGGTAAGTCTATTTACACTATAACATTCAGGTTTGGATCATTCTCTCATAAGAAAATGCAAACTGCATATTAACCATTATTTTAACGCAGACAAGCAGTTTTTACATGCTTCACGACAATTGCGTGCAAATAAGTCCTTATAGGCAAATTTGCTTTATTTTACAAAGGTAAGTCTATTTACACTATAACATTCAGGTTTAGATCATTCTCTCATAATAAAATGCAATCTGCATATTTACCATTTTTTTAACGCATACAAGCAGTTTTTACATGCTTTATGACAATTAGGGGCAAATGAGTCTATATAGGCAATATTGCTTTATTTTACAAAGCTAAGTTTACTTAAACTATAACATTCAGGTTTAGATCATTCTCTCATAAGAAAATGCATACTGCATATTAACTATTATTTTAACGCATACAAGCAGTTTTTACATGCTTTATGACAATTAGGTGCAAATAAGTCCATAAAGGCAAAATTGTTTCATTTTACAAAGGTAAGTCTTTTTTCACTATAACATTCAGGTTTGGATCATTCTCTCATAAGAAAATGCAAACTGCATATTAACCATTATTTTAACGAAGACAAGCAGTTTTTACATGCTTTATGACAATTAGGGGCAAATGAGTCCTTATAGACAAAATTGCTTTATTTCATGAAGGTAAGTCTACTTACACTATAACATTCAGGTTTGGATCATTCTCTCATAAGAAAATGCAAACTGCATATTAACCATTATTTTAACGCTGACAAGCAGTTTTTACATGCTTTATGACAATTAGGGGCAAATGAGTCCCTATAGGCAAAATTGCTTTATTTCATGAAGGTAAGTCTATTTACAGTATAACATTTAGGTTTGGATCATTCTCTCATAAGAAAATGCAAACTGCATATTAACCATTATTTTAACGCAGACAGGCAGTTTTTACATGCTTTACGACAATTAGGTGCAAATGAGTCTTTATAGGCAAAATTGCTTTATTTCATTAGGGTAAGTCTATTTTCACTATAACATTCAGGTTTGGATCATTCTCTCATAAGAAAATGCAAACTGCATATTAACCATTATTTAAACGCAGACAATCAGTTTTAACATGCTTTACGACAATTAGGTGCAAATGAGTCTTTATAGGCAAAATTGCTTTATTTCATTAGGGTAAGTCTATTTACACTATAACATTCAGGTTTGGATCATTCTCTCATAAGAAAATGCAAACTGCATATTAACCATTATTTTAACGCATACAAGCAGTTTTTACATGCTTTTTGACAATTAGGGGCAAATGAGTCTATATAGGCAAAATTGCTTTATTTTACAAAGGTAAGTTTACTTAAACTATAACATTCAGGTTTGGATCATTCTCTCATAAGGAAATGCAAACTGCATATTTACAATCATTTTCACGCAGACAAGCAGTTTTCACATGTTTTACGACAATTAGGTGGAAATAAGTCCTTAAAGGCAAAATTGTTTTATTTGCCAAAGGTAAGTCTACTTTCACTATAACATTCAGGTTTGGATCATTTTCTTATAAGAAAATGCAAACTGCATATTAACCATTATTTTAACGAAGACAAGCAGTTTTTACATGCTTTATGACAATTAGGGGCAAATGAGTCCTTATAGGCAAAATTGCTTTATTTCATGAAGGTAAGTCTACTTACACTATAACATTCAGGTTTAGATCATTCTCTCATAAGAAAATGCAAACTGCATATTAACCATTATTTTAACGCTGACAAGCAGTTTTTACATGCTTTATGACAATTAGGGGCAAATGAGTCCCTATAGGCAAAATTGCTTTATTTCATGAAGGTAAGTCTATTTACAGTATAACATTTAGGTTTGGATCATTCTCTCATAAGAAAATGCAAACTGCATATTAACCATTATTTAAACGCAGACAAGCAGTTTTTACATGCTTTACGACAATTAGGTGCAAATGAGTCTTTTTAGGCAAAATTGCCTTATTTCATGAGGGTAAGTCTATTTACACTATAACATTCAGGTATGGATCATTCTCTCATAAGAAAATGCAAACTGCATATTTACTATCATTTTCACGCAGACAAGCAGTTTTTACATGCTTCACGACAATTGCGTGCAAATGAGTCCTTATAGGCAAAATTGCTTTATTTTACAAAGGTAAGTCTATTTACACTATAATATTCAGGTTTGGATCATTCTCTCATAAGAAAATGCAAACTGCATATTAACCATTATTTTAACGCATACAAGCAGTTTTTACATGCTTTATGACAATTAGGGGCAAATGAGTCCTTATAGGCAAAATTACTTTATTTCATGAGGGTAAGTCTATTTACACTATATAATTTAGGTTTGGATCATTCTCTCATAAGAAAATGCAAACTGCATATTAACCATTATTTTAACGCAAACAAGCAGTTTTTACGTGCTTCACGACAATTGCGTGCAAATGAGTCCTTATAGGCAAAATTGCTTTATTTCACAAAGGTAAGTCTATTTACACTATAACATTCAGGTTTGGATCATTCTCTCATAAGAAAATGCAAACTGCATATTAACTATAAATTTAAAGCTTACAAGCAGTTTTTACATGCTTTATGACAATTAGGTGCAAATGAGTCCTTATAGGCAAAATTACTTTATTTCATGAGGGTAAGTCTATTTACACTATAACATTCAGGTTTGGATCATTCTCTCATAAGAAAATGCAAACTGCATATTAACCATTATTTTAACGCATACAAGCAGTTTTTACATGCTTTATGACAATTAGGGGCAAATGGGTCCTTATAGGCAAAATTGCTTTATTTTATGAAGGTTAGTCTATTTACACTATAACATTCAGGTTTGGATTATTCTCTCATAAGAAAATGCAAACTGCATATTAACCATTATTTTAACGCAGACAAGCAGTTTTTACATGCTTTACGACAATTAGGTGCAAATGAGTCCTTATAGGCAAAATTGCTTTATTTCACAAAGGTAAGTCTATTTACACTATAACATTCAGGTTTGGATCATTCTCTCATATGAAAATGCAAACTGCATATTAACCATTATTTTAACGCATACAAGCAGTTTTTACATGCTTTATGACAATTAGGGGCAAATGGGTCCTTATAGGCAAAATTGCTTTATTTTATGAAGGTTAGTCTATTTACACTATAACATTCAGGTTTGGATCATTCTCTCATAAGAAAATGCAAACTGCATATTAACTATAAATTTAAAGCTTACAAGCAGTTTTTACATGCTTTATGACAATTAGGTGCAAATGAGTCCTTATAGGCAAAATTACTTTATTTCATGAGGGTAAGTCTATTTACACTATAACATTCAGGTTTGGATCATTCTCTCATAAGAAAATGCAAACTGCATATTAACCATTATTTTAACGCATACAAGCAGTTTTTACATGCTTTATGACAATTAGGGGCAAATGGGTCCTTATAGGCAAAATTGCTTTATTTTATGAAGGTTAGTCTATTTACACTATAACATTCAGGTTTGGATTATTCTCTCATAAGAAAATGCAAACTGCATATTAACCATTATTTTAACGCAGACAAGCAGTTTTTACATGCTTTACGACAATTAGGTGCAAATGAGTCCTTATAGGCAAAATTGCTTTATTTCACAAAGGTAAGTTTACTTACACTATAACATTCAGGTTTGGATCATTCTCTCATAAGAAAATGCAAACTGCATATTAACCATTATTTAAACGCAGACAAGCAGTTTTTACATGCTTTACGACAGTTAGGTGCAAATGAGTCTTTTTAGGCAAAATTGCCTTATTTCATGAGGGTAAGTCTATTTACACTATAACATTCAGGTTTGGATCATTCTCTCATAAGAAAATGCAAACTGCATATTTACTATCATTTTCACGCAGACAAGCAGTTTTTACATGCTTCACGACAATTGCGTGCAAATGAGTCCTTATAGGCAAAATTGCTTTATTTTACAAAGGTAAGTCTATTTACACTATAATATTCAGGTTTGGATCATTCTCTCATAAGAAAATGCAAACTGCATATTAACCATTATTTTAACGCATACAAGCAGTTTTTACATGCTTCACGACAATTGCGTGCAAATGAGTCCTTATAGGCAAAATTGCTTTATTTCACAAAGGTAAGTCTATTTACACTATAACATTCAGGTTTGGATCATTCTCTCATAAGAAAATGCAAACTGCATATCAACTATAATTTTAAAGCCTACAAGCAGTTTTTACATGCTTTATGACAATTAGGTGCAAATGAGTCCTTATAAGCAAAATTGCTTTATTTTACAAAGGTAAGTCTATTTACACTATAACATTCAGGTTTGGATCATTCTCTCATAAGAAAATGCAAACTGCATATTAACCATTATTTTAACGCATACAAGCAGTTTTTACATGCTTTATGACAATTACGGGCAAATGGGTACTTATAGGCAAAATTGCTTTATTTCATGAAGGTAAGTCTATTTACACTATAACATTCAGGTTTGGATTATTCTCTCATAAGAAAATGCAAACTGCATATTAACCATTATTTTAATGCAGACAAGCAGTTTTTACATGCTTTACGACAATTAGGTTCAAATGAGTCCTTATAGGCAAACTTGCTTTATTTCACAAAGGTAAGTTTACTTACACTATAACATTCAGGTTTGGATCATTCTCTCACAAGAAAATGCAAACTGCATATTAACTATTATTTTAACGCATACAAGCAGTTTTTACATGCTTTACGACAATTAGGTGCAAATGAGTCCTTATACGCAAAATTGCTTTATTTCATGAGGGTAAGTCTATTTACACTATAACATTCAGGTTTGGATCATTCTCTCATAAGAAAATGCAAACTGAATATTGACTATCATTTTCACGCAGCCAAGCAGTTTTTACATGGTTTACGACAATTAGGTGCAAATAAGTCCATAAAGGCAAAATTGTTTCATTTCACAAAGGTAAGTCTACTTTCACTATAACATTCAGGTTTGGATCATTCTCTCATAAGAAAATGCAAACTGCATATTAACCATTATTTTAACGCAGACAAGCAGTTTTTACATGCTTCACGACAATTGCGTGCAAATGAGTCCTTATAGGCAAAATTGCTTTATTTTACAAAGGTAAGTCTATTTACACTATAACATTCAGGTTTGGATCATTCTCTCATAAGAAACTGCAATCTGCATATTAACCATTATTTTAACGCATACAAGCAGTTTTTACATGCTTTATGACAATAAGGGGCAAATGAGTCCGTATAGGCAAAATTGCTTTATTTCATGAAGGTAAATCTATTTACACTATAACATTCAGGTTTGGATCATTCTCTCATAAAAAAATTCAAACTACATATTAACCATTATTTAAACGCAGACAAGCAGTTTTTACATGCTTTACGACAATTAGGTGCAAATGAGTCTTTATAAGCAAAATGGCTTTATTTCACAAAGGTAAGTTTACTTACACTATACATTCAGGTTTGGATCATTCTCTCACAAGAAAATGCAAACTGCATATTAACTATTATTTTAACGCATACAAGCAGTTTTTACATTCTTTATGACAATTATGTGCAAATGAGTCCTTATAGGCAAAATTGCTTTATTTCATGAAGGTAAGTCTATTTACACTATAAAATTCAGGTTTGGATCATTCTCTCATAAGAAAATGCAAACTGCATATTAACCATTATTTTAACGCTGACAAGCAGTTTTTACATGCTTTACGACAATTAGGTGCAAATGAGTCCTTATAGGCAAAAGTGCTTTATTTCATGAAGGTAAGTCTACTTACACTATAACATTCAGGTTTGGATCATTCTCTCATAAGAAAATGCAAACTGCATATTAACCATTATTTTAACGCATACAAGCAGTTTTTACATGCTTTATGACAATTAGGGGCAAATGAGTCTATATAGGCAAAATTGCTTTATTTTACAAAGGTAAGTTTACTTAAACTATAACATTCAGGTTTGGATCATTCTCTCATAAGGAAATGCAAACTGCATATTTACAATCATTTTCACGCAGACAAGCAGTTTTCACATGTTTTACGACAATTAGGTGGAAATAAGTCCTTAATCGCAAAATTGTTTTATTTCACAAAGGTAAGTCTACTTTCACTATAACATTCAGGTTTGGATCATTTTCTCATAAGAAAATGCAAACTGCATATTAACCATTATTTTAACGAAGACAAGCAGTTTTTACATGCTTTATGACAATTAGGGGCAAATGAGTCCTTATAAGCAAAATTGCTTTATTTCATGAAGGTAAGTCTACTTACACTATAACATTCAGGTTTGGATCATTCTCTCATAAGAAAATGCAAACTACATATTAACCATTATTTTAACGCTGACAAGCAGTTTTTACATGCTTTATGACAATTAGGGGCAAATGAGTCCCTATAGGCAAAATTGCTTTATTTCATGAAGGTAAGTCTATTTACAGTATAACATTTAGGTTTGGATCATTCTCTCATAAGAAAATGCAAACTGCATATTAACCATTATTTTAACTCAGACAAGCAGTTTTTACATGCTTCACGACAATTGCGTGCAAATGAGTCCTTATAGGCAAATTTGCTTTATTTTACAAAGGTATGTCTATTTACACTATAACATTCAGGTTTGGATCATTCTCTTATATAAGAATGCAAACTGCATATTAACCATTATTTAAACGCAGACAATCAGTTTTAACATGCTTTACGACAATTAGGTGCAAATGAGTCTTTATAGGCAAAATTGCTTTATTTCATTAGGGTAAGTCTATTTTCACTATATCATTCAGGTTTGGATCATTCTCTCATAAGAAAATGCAAACTGCATATTAACCATTATTTTAACGCAGACAAGCAGTTTTTACATGCTTTATGACAATTGCGTGCAAATGAGTCCTTATAGGCAAAATTGCTTTATTTTACAAAGGTAAGTCTATTTACACTATAACATTAAGGTTTGGATCATTCTCTCACAAGAAAATTATATGCTTCACGACAATTGCGTGCAAATGAATCCTTATAGGCAAAATTGCTTTATTTTACAAAGGAAAGTCTATTATCACTATAACATTTTGGTTTGGATCATTCTCTCATAAGAAAATGCAAACTGCATATTATACATTATTTTAACGCATACAAGCAGTTTTTACATGCTTTATGACAATTAGGGGCAAATAAGTCCTTATAGGCAAAATTGCTTTATTTCATAAAGGTAAGTCTATTTACACTATAACATTCAGGTTTGGATCATTATCTCATAAGAAAATGCAAACTGCATATTAACCATTATTTTAACGCCGACAAGCAGTTTTTACATGATTTATGACAATTAGGGGCAAATCAGTCCCTATAGGCAAAATTGCTTTATTTCATGAAGGTAAGTCTATTTACACTATAACATTTAGGTTTGGATCATTCTCTCATAAGAAAATGCAAACTGCATATTAACCATTATTTTAACGCAGACAAGCAGTTTTTACATGCTTCACGACAATTGCGTGCAAATGAGTCCTTATAGGCAAAATTGCTTTATTTTACAAAGGTAAGTCTATTTACACTATAACATTCAGGTTTGGATCATTCTCTCATAAGAAAATGCAAACTGCATATTAACCATTATTTAAACGCAGACAAGCAGTTTTTACATGCTTTACGACAATTAGGTGCAAATGAGTCTTTTTAGGCAAAATTGCCTTATTTCATGAGGGTAAGTCTATTTACACTATAACATTCAGGTATGGATCATTCTCTCATAAGAAAATGCAAACTGCATATTTACTATCATTTTCACGCAGACAAGCAGTTTTTACATGCTTCACGACAATTGCGTGCAAATGAGTCCTTATAGGCAAAATTGCTTTATTTTACAAAGGTAAGTCTATTTACACTATAATATTCAGGTTTGGATCATTCTCTCATAAGAAAATGCAAACTGCATATTAACCATTATTTTAACGCATACAAGCAGTTTTTACATGCTTTATGACAATTAGGGGCAAATGAGTCCTTATAGGCAAAATTACTTTATTTCATGAGGGTAAGTCTATTTACACTATAACATTTAGGTTTGGATCTATCTCTCATAAGAAAATGCAAACTGCATATTAACCATTATTTTAACGCAAACAAGCAGTTTTTACGTGCTTCACGACAATTGCGTGCAAATGAGTCCTTATAGGCAAAATTGCTTTATTTCACAAAGGTAAGTCTATTTACACTATAACATTCAGGTTTGGATCATTCTCTCATAAGAAAATGCAAACTGCATATTAACTATAAATTTAAAGCTTACAAGCAGTTTTTACATGCTTTATGACAATTAGGTGCAAATGAGTCCTTATAGGCAAAATTACTTTATTTCATGAGGGTAAGTCTATTTACACTATAACATTCAGGTTTGGATCATTCTCTCATAAGAAAATGCAAACTGCATATTAACCATTATTTTAACGCATACAAGCAGTTTTTACATGCTTTATGACAATTAGGGGCAAATGGGTCCTTATAGGCAAAATTGCTTTATTTTATGAAGGTTAGTCTATTTACACTATAACATTCAGGTTTGGATTATTCTCTCATAAGAAAATGCAAACTGCATATTAACCATTATTTTAACGCAGACAAGCAGTTTTTACATGCTTTACGACAATTAGGTGCAAATGAGTCCTTATAGGCAAAATTGCTTTATTTCACAAAGGTAAGTCTATTTACACTATAACATTCAGGTTTGGATCATTCTCTCATAAGAAAATGCAAACTGCATATTAACCATTATTTTAACGCATACAAGCAGTTTTTACATGCTTTATGACAATTAGGGGCAAATGGGTCCTTATAGGCAAAATTGCTTTATTTTATGAAGGTTAGTCTATTTACACTATAACATTCAGGTTTGGATTATTCTCTCATAAGAAAATGCAAACTGCATATTAACCATTATTTTAACGCAGACAAGCAGTTTTTACATGCTTTACGACAATTAGGTGCAAATGAGTCCTTATAGGCAAAATTGCTTTATTTCACAAAGGTAAGTTTACTTACACTATAACATTTAGGTTTGGATCATTCTCTCATAAGAAAATGCAAACTGCATATTAACCATTATTTAAACGCAGACAAGCAGTTTTTACATGCTTTACGACAGTTAGGTGCAAATGAGTCTTTTTAGGCAAAATTGCCTTATTTCATGAGGGTAAGTCTATTTACACTATAACATTCAGGTTTGGATCATTCTCTTATAAGAAAATGCAAACTGCATATTTACTATCATTTTCACGCAGACAAGCAGTTTTTACATGCTTCACGACAATTGCGTGCAAATGAGTCCTTATAGGCAAAATTGCTTTATTTTACAAAGGTAAGTCTATTTACACTATAATATTCAGGTTTGTATCATTCTCTCATAAGAAAATGCAAACTGCATATTAACCATTATTTTAACGCATACAAGCAGTTTTTACATGCTTTATGACAATTAGGGGCAAATGAGTCCTTATAGGCAAAATTGCTTTATTTAATGAAGGTAAGTCTATTTACACTATAACATTTAGGTTTGGATCATTCTCTCATAAGAAAATGCAAACTGCATATTAACCATTATTTTAACGCAAACATGCAGTTTTTACATGCTTCACGACAATTGCGTGCAAATGAGTCCTTATAGGCAAAATTGCTTTATTTCACAAAGGTAAGTCTATTTACACTATAACATTCAGGTTTGGATCATTCTCTCATAAGAAAATGCAAACTGCATATCAACTATAATTTTAAAGCCTACAAGCAGTTTTTACATGCTTTATGACAACTAGGTGCAAATGAGTCCTTATAAGCAAAGTTGCTTTATTTTACAAAGGTAAGTCTATTTACACTATAACATTCAGGTTTGGATCATTCTCTCATAAGAAAATGCAAACTGCATATTAACCATTATTTTAACGCATACAAGCAGTTTTTACATGCTTTATGACAATTACGGGCAAATGGGTACTTATAGGCAAAATTGCTTTATTTCATGAAGGTCAGTCTATTTACACTATAACATTCAGGTTTGGATTATTCTCTCATAAGAAAATGCAAACTGCATATTAACCTTTATTTTAATGCAGACAAGCAGTTTTTACATGCTTTACGACAATTAGGTTCAAATGAGTCCTTATAGGCAAACTTGCTTTATTTCACAAAGGTAAGTTTACTTACACTATAACATTCAGGTTTGGATCATTCTCTCACAAGAAAATGCAAACTGCATATAAACTATTATTTTAACGCATACAAGCAGTTTTTACATGCTTTACGACAATTAGGTGCAAATGAGTCCTTATACGCAAAATTGCTTTATTTCATGAGGGTAAGTCTATTTACACTATAACATTCAGGTTTGGATCATTCTCTCATAAGAAAATGCAAACTGAATATTGACTATCATTTTCACGCAGCCAAGCAGTTTTTACATGGTTTACGACAATTAGGTGCAAATAAGTCCATAAAGGCGAAATTGTTTCATTTCACAAAGGTAAGTCTACTTTCACTATAACATTCAGGTTTGGATCATTCTCTCATAAGAAAATGCAAACTGCATATTAACCATTATTTTAACGCAGACAAGCAGTTTTTACATGCTTCACGACAATTGCGTGCAAATGAGTCCTTATAGGCAAAATTGCTTTATTTTACAAAGGTAAGTCTATTTACACTATAACATTCAGGTTTGGATCATTCTCTCATAAGAAACTGCAATCTGCATATTAACCATTATTTTAACGCATACAAGCAGTTTTTACATGCTTTATGACAATAAGGGGCAAATGAGTCCGTATAGGCAAAATTGCTTTATTTCATGAAGGTAAGTCTATTTACACTATAACATTCAGGTTTGGATCATTCTCTCATAAAAAAATTCAAACTACATATTAACCATTATTTAAACGCAGACAAGCAGTTTTTACATGCTTTACGACAATTAGTTGCAAATGAGTCTTTATAAGCAAAATGGCTTTATTTCACAAAGGTAAGTTTACTTACACTATACATTCAGGTTTGGATCATTCTCTCACAAGAAAATGCAAACTGCATATTAACTATTATTTTAACGCATACAAGCAGTTTTTACATTCTTTATGACAATTATGTGCAAATGAGTCCTTATAGGCAAAATTGCTTTATTTCATGAAGGTAAGTCTATTTACACTATAAAATTCAGGTTTGGATCATTCTCTCATAAGAAAATGCAAACTGCATATTAACCATTATTTTAACGCTGACAAGCAGTTTTTACATGCTTTACGACAATTAGGTGCAAATGAGTCCTTATAGGCAAAAGTGCTTTATTTCATGAAGGTAAGTCTACTTACACTATAACATTCAGGTTTGGATCATTCTCTCATAAGAAAATGCAAACTGCATATTAACCATTATTTTAACGCATACAAGCAGTTTTTACATGCTTTATGACAATTAGGGGCAAATGAGTCTATATAGGCAAAATTGCTTTATTTTACAAAGGTAAGTTTACTTAAACTATAACATTCAGGTTTGGATCATTCTCTCATAAGGAAATGCAAACTGCATATTTACAATCATTTTCACGCAGACAAGCAGTTTTCACATGTTTTACGACAATTAGGTGGAAATAAGTCCTTAATCGCAAAATTGTTTTATTTACCAAAGGTAAGTCTACTTTCACTATAACATTCAGGTTTGGATCATTTTCTTATAAGAAAATGCAAACTGCATATTAACCATTATTTTAACGAAGACAAGCAGTTTTTACATGCTTTATGACAATTAGGGGCAATTGAGTCCTTATAGGCAAAATTGCTTTATTTCATGAAGGTAAGTCTACTTACACTATAACATTCAGGTTTAGATCATTCTCTCATAAGAAAATGCAAACTGCATATTAACCATTATTTTAACGCTGACAAGCAGTTTTTACATGCTTTATGACAATTAGGGGCAAATGAGTCCCTATAGGCAAAATTGCTTTATTTCATGAAGGTAAGTCTATTTACAGTATAACATTTAGGTTTGGATCATTCTCTCATAAGAAAATGCAAACTGCATATTAACCATTATTTAAACGCAGACAAGCAGTTTTTACATGCTTTACGACAATTAGGTGCAAATGAGTCTTTTTAGGCAAAATTGCCTTATTTCATGAGGGTAAGTCTATTTACACTATAACATTCAGGTATGGATCATTCTCTCATAAGAAAATGCAAACTGCATATTTACTATCATTTTCACGCAGACAAGCAGTTTTTACATGCTTCACGACAATTGCGTGCAAATGAGTCCTTATAGGCAAAATTGCTTTATTTTACAAAGGTAAGTCTATTTACACTATAATATTCAGGTTTGGATCATTCTCTCATAAGAAAATGCAAACTGCATATTAACCATTATTTTAACGCATACAAACAGTTTTTACATGCTTTATGACAATTAGGGGCAAATGAGTCCTTATAGGCAAAATTACTTTATTTCATGAGGGTAAGTCTATTTACACTATAACATTTAGGTTTGGATCATTCTCTCATAAGAAAATGCAAACTGCATATTAACCATTATTTTAACGCAAACAAGCAGTTTTTACGTGCTTCACGACAATTGCGTGCAAATGAGTCCTTATAGGCAAAATTGCTTTATTTCACAAAGGTAAGTCTATTTACACTATAACATTCAGGTTTGGATCATTCTCTCATAAGAAAATGCAAACTGCATATTAACTATAAATTTAAAGCTTACAAGCAGTTTTTACATGCTTTATGACAATTAGGTGCAAATGAGTCCTTATAGGCAAAATTACTTTATTTCATGAGGGTAAGTCTATTTACACTATAACATTCAGGTTTGGATCATTCTCTCATAAGAAAATGCAAACTGCATATTTACTATCATTTTCACGCAGACAAGCAGTTTTTACATGCTTCACGACAATTGCGTGCAAATGAGTCCTTATAGGCAAAATTGCTTTATTTTACAAAGGTAAGTCTATTTACACTATAATATTCAGGTTTGGATCATTCTCTCATAAGAAAATGCAAACTGCATATTAACCATTATTTTAACGCATACAAGCAGTTTTTACATGCTTTATGACAATTAGGGGCAAATGAGTCCTTATAGGCAAAATTGCTTTATTTAATGAAGGTAAGTCTATTTACACTATAACATTTAGGTTTGGATCATTCTCTCATAAGAAAATGCAAACTGCATATTAACCATTATTTTAACGCAAACATGCAGTTTTTACATGCTTCACGACAATTGCGTGCAAATGAGTCCTTATAGGCAAAATTGCTTTATTTCACAAAGGTAAGTCTATTTACACTATAACATTCAGGTTTGGATCATTCTCTCATAAGAAAATGCAAACTGCATATCAACTATAATTTTAAAGCCTACAAGCAGTTTTTACATGCTTTATGACAATTAGGTGCAAATGAGTCCTTATAAGCAAAATTGCTTTATTTTACAAAGGTAAGTCTATTTACACTATAACATTCAGGTTTGGATCATTCTCTCATAAGAAAATGCAAACTGCATATTAACCATTATTTTAACGCAGACAAGCAGTTTTTACATGCTTTACGACAATTGCGTGCAAATAAGTCTTTATAGGCAAAATTGCTTTATATTACAAAGGTAAGTCTATTTACACTATAACATTCAGGTTTGGATTATTCTCTCATAAGAAAATGCAAACTGCATATTAACCATTATTTTAATGCAGACAAGCAGTTTTTACATGCTTTACGACAATTAGGTTCAAATGAGTCCTTATAGGCAAACTTGCTTTATTTCACAAAGGTAAGTTTACTTACACTATAACATTCAGGTTTGGATCATTCTCTCACAAGAAAATGCAAACTGCATATTAACTATTATTTTAACGCATACAAGCAGTTTTTACATGCTTTACGACAATTAGGTGCAAATGAGTCCTTATACGCAAAATTGCTTTATTTCATGAGGGTAAGTCTATTTACACTATAACGATCAGGTTTGGATCATTCTCTCATAAGAAAATGCAAACTGAATATTGACTATCATTTTCACGCAGCCAAGCAGTTTTTACATGGTTTACGACAATTAGGTGCAAATAAGTCCATAAAGGCAAAATTGTTTCATTTCACAAAGGTAAGTCTACTTTCACTATAACATTCAGGTTTGGATCATTCTCTCATAAGAAAATGCAAACTGCATATTAACCATTATTTTAACGCAGACAAGCAGTTTTTACATGCTTCACGACAATTGCGTGCAAATGAGTCCTTATAGGCAAAATTGCTTTATTTTACAAAGGTAAGTCTATTTACACTATAACATTCAGGTTTGGATCATTCTCTCATAAGAAACTGCAATCTGCATATTAACCATTATTTTAACGCATACAAGCAGTTTTTACATGCTTTATGACAATAAGGGGCAAATGAGTCCGTATAGGCAAAATTGCTTTATTTCATGAAGGTAAGTCTATTTACACTATAACATTCAGGTTTGGATCATTCTCTCATAAAAAAATTCAAACTACATATTAACCATTATTTAAACGCAGACAAGCAGTTTTTACATGCTTTACGACAATTAGGTGCAAATGAGTCTTTATAAGCAAAATGGCTTTATTTCACAAAGGTAAGTTTACTTACACTATACATTCAGGTTTGGATCATTCTCTCACAAGAAAATGCAAACTGCATATTAACTATTATTTTAACGCATACAAGCAGTTTTTACATTCTTTATGACAATTATGTGCAAATGAGTCCTTATAGGCAAAATTGCTTTATTTCATGAAGGTAAGTCTATTTACACTATAAAATTCAGGTTTGGATCATTCTCTCATAAGAAAATGCAAACTGCATATTAACCATTATTTTAACGCTGACAAGCAGTTTTTACATGCTTTACGACAATTAGGTGCAAATGAGTCCTTATAGGCAAAAGTGCTTTATTTCATGAAGGTAAGTCTACTTACACTATAACATTCAGGTTTGGATCATTCTCTCATAAGAAAATGCAAACTGCATATTAACCATTATTTTAACGCATACAAGCAGTTTTTACATGCTTTATGACAATTAGGGGCAAATGAGTCTATATAGGCAAAATTGCTTTATTTTACAAAGGTAAGTTTACTTAAACTATAACATTCAGGTTTGGATCATTCTCTCATAAGGAAATGCAAACTGCATATTTACAATCATTTTCACGCAGACAAGCAGTTTTCACATGTTTTACGACAATTAGGTGGAAATAAGTCCTTAATCGCAAAATTGTTTTATTTCACAAAGGTAAGTCTACTTTCACTATAACATTCAGGTTTGGATCATTTTCTCATAAGAAAATGCAAACTGCATATTAACCATTATTTTAACGAAGACAAGCAGTTTTTACATGCTTTATGACAATTAGGGGCAAATGAGTCCTTATAAGCAAAATTGCTTTATTTCATGAAGGTAAGTCTACTTACACTATAACATTCAGGTTTGGATCATTCTCTCATAAGAAAATGCAAACTGCATATTAACCATTATTTTAACGCTGACAAGCAGTTTTTACATGCTTTATGACAATTAGGGGCAAATGAGTCCCTATAGGCAAAATTGCTTTATTTCATAAAGGTAAGTCTATTTACAGTATAACATTTGGGTTTGGATCATTCTCTCATAAGAAAATGCAAACTGCATATTAACCATTATTTTAACTCAGACAAGCAGTTTTTACATGCTTCACGACAATTGCGTGCAAATGAGTCCTTATAGGCAAATTTGCTTTATTTTACAAAGGTATGTCTATTTACACTATAACATTCAGGTTTGGATCATTCTCTTATATAAGAATGCAAACTGCATATTAACCATTATTTAAACGCAGACAATCAGTTTTAACATGCTTTACGACAATTAGGTGCCAATGAGTCTTTATAGGCAAAATTGCTTTATTTCATTAGGGTAAGTCTATTTTCACTATATCATTCAGGTTTGGATCATTCTCTCATAAGAAAATGCAAACTGCATATTAACCATTATTTTAACGCAGACAAGCAGTTTTTACATGCTTTATGACAATTGCGTGCAAATGAGTCCTTATAGGCAAAATTGCTTTATTTTACAAAGGTAAGTCTATTTACACTATAACATTAAGGTTTGGATCATTCTCTCACAAGAAAATTATATGCTTCACGACAATTGCGTGCAAATGAATCCTTATAGGCAAAATTGCTTTATTTTACAAAGGTAAGTCTATTTACACTATAACATTCAGGTTTGGATCATTCTCTCATAAGAAAATGCAAACTGCATATTAACCATTATTTAAACGCAGACAAGCAGTTTTTACATGCTTTACGACAATTAGGTGCAAATGAGTCTTTTTAGGCAAAATTGCCTTATTTCATGAGGGTAAGTCTATTTACACTATAACATTCAGGTATGGATCATTCTCTCATAAGAAAATGCAAACTGCATATTTACTATCATTTTCACGCAGACAAGCAGTTTTTACATGCTTCACGACAATTGCGTGCAAATGAGTCCTTATAGGCAAAATTGCTTTATTTTACAAAGGTAAGTCTATTTACACTATAATATTCAGGTTTGGATCATTCTCTCATAAGAAAATGCAAACTGCATATTAACCATTATTTTAACGCATACAAGCAGTTTTTACATGCTTTATGACAATTAGGGGCAAATGAGTCCTTATAGGCAAAATTACTTTATTTAATGAGGGTAAGTCTATTTACACTATAACATTTAGGTTTGGATCATTCTCTCATAAGAAAATGCAAACTGCATATTAACCATTATTTTAACGCAAACAAGCAGTTTTTACGTGCTTCACGACAATTGCGTGCAAATGAGTCCTTATAGGCAAAATTGCTTTATTTCACAAAGGTAAGTCTATTTACACTATAACATTCAGGTTTGGATCATTCTCTCATAAGAAAATGCAAACTGCATATTAACTATAAATTTAAAGCTTACAAGCAGTTTTTACATGCTTTATGACAATTAGGTGCAAATGAGTCCTTATAGGCAAAATTACTTTATTTCATGAGGGTAAGTCTATTTACACTATAACATTCAGGTTTGGATCATTCTCTCATAAGAAAATGCAAACTGCATATTAACCATTATTTTAACGCATACAAGCAGTTTTTACATGCTTTATGACAATTAGGGGCAAATGGGTCCTTATAGGCAAAATTGCTTTATTTTATGAAGGTTAGTCTATTTACACTATAACATTCAGGTTTGGATTATTCTCTCATAAGAAAATGCAAACTGCATATTAACCATTATTTTAACGCAGACAAGCAGTTTTTACATGCTTTACGACAATTAGGTGCAAATGAGTCCTTATAGGCAAAATTGCTTTATTTCACAAAGGTAAGTTTACTTACACTATAACATTCAGGTTTGGATCATTCTCTCACAAGAAAATGCAAAATGCATATTAACTATTATTTTAACGCATACAAGCAGTTTTTACATGCTTTATGACAATTAGGTGCAAATGAGTCCTTATAGTCAAAATTGCTTTATTTCATGAGGGTAAGTCTATTTACACTATAACATTCAGGTTTGGATCATTCTCTCATAAGAAAATGCAAACTAAATATTGACAATCATTTTCACGCAGACAAGCAGTTTTTACATGGTTTACGACAATTAGGTGCAAATAAGTCCATAAAGGCAAAATTGTTTCATTTTACAAAGGTAAGTCTACTTTCACTATAACATTCAGGTTTGGATCATTCTCTCATAAGAAAATGAAAACTGCATATTAACCATTATTTTAACGCTGACAAGCAGTTTTTACATGCTTTATGACAATTAGGGGCAAATGAGTCCCTATAGGCAAAATTGCTTTATTTCATGAAGGTAAGTCTATTTACAGTATAAAATTTAGGTTTGGATCATTCTCTCATAAGAAAATGCAAACTGCATATTAACCATTATTTTAACGTAGACAAGCAGTTTTTACATGCTTCACGACAATTGCGTGCAAATGAGTCCTTATAGGCAAATTTGCTTTATTTTACAAAGGTATGTCTATTTACACTATAACATTAGGTTTGGATCATTCTCTCATAAGAAAATGCAAACTGCATATTAACCATTATTTAAACGCAGACAATCAGTTTTAACATACTTTACGACAATTAGGTGCAAATGAGTCTTTATAGGCAAAATTGCTTTATTTCATTAGGGTAAGTCTATTTACACTATAACATTCAGGTTTGGATCATTCTCTCATAAGAAAATGCAAACTGCATATTAACCATTATTTTAACGCAGACAAGCAGTTTTTACATGCTTCACGACAATTGCGTGCAAATAAGTCCTTATAGGCAAATTTGCTTTATTTTACAAAGGTAAGTCTATTTACACTATAACATTCAGGTTTAGATCATTCTCTCATAATAAAATGCAATCTGCATATTTACCATTATTTTAACGCATACAAGCAGTTTTTACATGCTTTATGACAATTAGGGGCAAATGAATCAATATAGGCAATATTGCTTTATTTTACAAAGCTAAGTTTACTTAAACTATAACATTCAGGTTTAGATCATTCTCTCATAAGAAAATGCAAACTGCATATTAACTATTATTTTAACGCATACAAGCAGTTTTTACATGCTTTATGACAATTAGGTGCAAATAAGTCCATAAAGGCAAAATTGTTTCATTTTACAAAGGTAAGTCTTTTTTCACTATAACATTCAGGTTTGGATCATTCTCTCATAAGAAAATGCAAACTGCATATTAACCATTATTTTAACGAAGACAAGCAGTTTTTACATGCTTTATGACAATTAGGGGCAAATGAGTCCTTATAGACAAAATTGCTTTATTTCATGAAGGTAAGTCTACTTACACTATAACATTCAGGTTTGGATCATTCTCTCATAAGAAAATGCAAACTGCATATTAACCATTATTTTAACGCTGACAAGCAGTTTTTACATGCTTTATGACAATTAGGGGCAAATGAGTCCCTATAGGCAAAATTGCTTTATTTCATGAAGGTAAGTCTATTTACAGTATAACATTTAGGTTTGGATCATTCTCTCATAAGAAAATGCAAACTGCATATTAACCATTATTTTAACGCAGACAGGCAGTTTTTACATGCTTTACGACAATTAGGTGCAAATGAGTCTTTATAGGCAAAATTGCTTTATTTCATTAGGGTAAGTCTATTTTCACTATAACATTCAGGTTTGGATCATTCTCTCATAAGAAAATGCAAACTGCATATTAACCATTATTTAAACGCAGACAATCAGTTTTAACATGCTTTACGACAATTAGGTGCAAATGAGTCTTTATAGGCAAAATTGCTTTATTTCATTAGGGTAAGTCTATTTACACTATAACATTCAGGTTTGGATCATTCTCTCATAAGAAAATGCAAACTGCATATTAACCATTATTTTAACGCATACAAGCAGTTTTTACATGCTTTTTGACAATTAGGGGCAAATGAGTCTATATAGGCAAAATTGCTTTATTTTACAAAGGTAAGTTTACTTAAACTATAACATTCAGGTTTGGATCATTCTCTCATAAGGAAATGCAAACTGCATATTTACAATCATTTTCACGCAGACAAGCAGTTTTCACATGTTTTACGACAATTAGGTGGAAATAAGTCCTTAAAGGCAAAATTGTTTTATTTACCAAAGGTAAGTCTACTTTCACTATAACATTCAGGTTTGGATCATTTTCTTATAAGAAAATGCAAACTGCATATTAACCATTATTTTAACGAAGACAAGCAGTTTTTACATGCTTTATGACAATTAGGGGCAAATGAGTCCTTATAGGCAAAATTGCTTTATTTCATGAAGGTAAGTCTACTTACACTATAACATTCAGGTTTAGATCATTCTCTCATAAGAAAATGCAAACTGCATATTAACCATTATTTTAACGCTGACAAGCAGTTTTTACATGCTTTATGACAATTAGGGGCAAATGAGTCCCTATAGGCAAAATTGCTTTATTTCATGAAGGTAAGTCTATTTACAGTATAACATTTAGGTTTGGATCATTCTCTCATAAGAAAATGCAAACTGCATATTAACCATTATTTTAACGCAGACAAGCAGTTTTTACATGCTTCACGACAATTGCGTGCAAATGAGTCCTTATAGGCAAATTTGCTTTATTTTACAAAGGTAAGTCTATTTACACTATATATTCAGGTTTGGATCATTCTCTCATAAGAAAATGCAATCTGCATATTTACCATTATTTTAACGCATACAAGCAGTTTTTACATGCTTTATGACAATTAGGGGCAAATGAGTCTATATAGGCAAAATTGCTTTATTTTACAAAGCTAAGTTTACTTAAACTATAACATTCAGGTTTGGATCATTCTCTCATAAGAAAATGCAAACTGCATATTAACCATTATTTTAACGCAGACAAGCAGTTTTTACATGCTTTACGACAATTGCGTGCAAATAAGTCTTTATAGGCAAAATTGCTTTATATTACAAAGGTAAGTCTATTTACACTATAACATTCAGGTTTGGATCATTTTCTCATAAGAAAATGCAAAGTGCATATTAACCATTATTTTAACGCAGACAAGCAGTTTTTACATGCTTTACGACAATTAGGTTTTAATGAGACTTTATAGGCAAAATTGCTTTATTTCATGAGGGTAAGTCTATTTTCACTATAATATTCAGGTTTGGATCGTTCTCTCATAAGAAAATGCAAACTGCATATTTACTATCATTTTCACGCAGACAAACAGTTTTTACATGCTTCACGACAATTTCGTGCAAATGAGTCCTTATAGGCAAAATTGCTTTATTTTACAATGGGAAGTCTATTTACACTATAACATTCAGGTTTGGATCATTCTCTCATAAGAAAATGCAAACTGCATATTAACCATTATATTAACGCATACAAGCAGTTTTTACAAGCTTTACGACAATTAGGTGCAAATGAGTCCTTATAGGCAAAATTGCTTTATTTCATGAGGGTAAGTCTATTTACACTATAACATTTAGGTTTGGATCATTCTCTTATAAGAAAATGCAAACTGCATATTAACCATTATTTAAACGCAGACAAGCAGTTTTTACATGCTTTATGACAATTAGGGTCAAATGAGTCCTTATAGGCAAAATTGCTTTATTTCATGAAGGTAAGTCTATTTACACTATACCATTCAGGTTTGGATCTTTCTCTCATAAGAAAATGCAAACTGCAAATTAACCATTTTTTTAACGCTGACAAGCAGTTTTTACATGCTTTACTACAATTATGTGCAAATAAGTCCTTATAGGCAAAATTGCTTTATTTTACAAAGGTAAGTTTACTTAAACTATAACATTCAGGTTTAGATCATTCTCACATAAGAAAATGCAAACTGCATATTATTTATTATTTTAACGCATACAAGCAGTTTTTACATGCTTTATGACAATTAGGTGCAAATGGTCTTTATAGGCAAAATTGCTTTATTTCATGAGGGCAAGTCTATTTACACTATAACATTCAGGTTTGGATCATTCTCTCATAAGAAAATGCAAACTGCATATTTACTATCATTTTAACGCATACAAGCAGTTTTTACATGCTTTATGACAATTAGGTGCAAATGAGTCTTTATAGGCAAAATTGCTTTATTTCATGAGGGTAAGTCTATTGACACTATAACATTCAGGTTTGGATCATTCTCTCATAAGAAAATGTAAACTGCATATTAACCATTATTTTAACGCAGACAAGCAGTTTTTACATGCTTTATGACAATTAGGTGCAAATGAGTCTTTATAGGCAAAATTGCTTTATTTCATGAGGGTAAGTCTATTTACACTATAACATTCAGGTTTGGATCATTCTCTCATAAGAAAATGCAAACTGCATATTAACCATTATTTTAACGCAGACAAGCAGTTTTTACATGCTTTACTACAATTATGTGCAAATAAGTCCTTATAGGCAAAATTGCTTTATTTTACAAAGGTAAGTTTACTTAAACTATAACATTCAGGTTTAGATCATTCTCACATAAGAAAATGCAAACTGCATATTATTTATTATTTTAACGCATACAAGCAGTTTTTACATGCTTTATGACAATTAGGTGCAAATGGTCTTTATAGGCAAAATTGCTTTATTTCATGAGGGCAAGTCTATTTACACTATAACATTCAGGTTTGGATCATTCTCTCATAAGAAAATGCAAACTGCATATTTACTATCATTTTAACGCATACAAGCAGTTTTTACATGCTTTATGACAATTAGGTGCAAATGAGTCTTTATAGGCAAAATTGCTTTATTTCATGAGGGTAAGTCTATTGACACTATAACATTCAGGTTTGGATCATTCTCTCATAAGAAAATGTAAACTGCATATTAACCATTATTTTAACGCATACAAGCAGTTTTTACATGCTTTATGACAATTAGGTGCAAATGAGTCTTTATAGGCAAAATTGCTTTATTTCATAAAGGTAAGTCTATTTACACTATAACATCAGGTTTGGATCATTCTTTCATAAGAAAATGCAAACTGCATATTAACCATTAATTTAACGCAGACAAGCAGTTTTTACATGCTTCACGACAATTGCGTGCAAATGAGTCTTTATAGGCAAAATTGCTTTATTTCATGAGGGTAAGACTATTTACACTATAACATTCAGGTTTGGATCATTCTTTCATAAGAAAATGCAAACTGCATATTAACCATTATTTTAACGCATACAAGCAGTTTTTACATGCTTTATGACAATTAGGGTCAAATGAGTCCTTATAGGCAAAATTGCTTTATTTCATGAAGGTAAGTCTATTTACACTATACCATTCAGGTTTGGATCTTTCTCTCATAAGAAAATGCAAACTGCAAATTAACCATTTTTTTAACGCTGACAAGCAGTTTTTACATGCTTTACGACAATTAGGTGAAATGAGTCCTTATAGGCAAAATTTGCTTTATTTCATGAGGGTTAGTCTATTTACACTATAACATTCAGCTTTGGATCATTCTCTCATAAGAAAATGCAAACTGCATATTTACTATCATTTTCACGCAGACAAGCAGTTTTCACATGTTTTACGACAATTAGGTGGAAAAAAGTCCTTAAAGGCACAATTGTTTTATATCACAAAGGTAAGTCTATTTACACTATAACATTCAGGTTTAGATCATTCTCTCATAAGAAAATGCAAACTGCATATTAACCATTATATTAACGCATACAAGCAGTTTTTACAAGCTTTACGACAATTAGGTGCAAATGAGTCCTTATAGGCAAAATTGCTTTATTTCATGAGGGTAAGTCTATTTACACTATAACATTTAGGTCTGGATCATTCTCTTATAAGAAAATGCAAACTGCATATTAACCATTATTTAAACGCTGACAAGCAGTTTTTACATGCTTTACGACAATTAGGTGCAAATGAGTCTTTATAGGCAAAATTGCTTTATTTCATGAGGATAAGTCTATTTACACTATAACATTCAAGTTTGAATCATTCTTTCATAAGAAAATGCAAACTGCATATTAACCATTATTTTAACGCAGACAAGCAGTTTTTACATGCTTTATGACAATTAGGTGCAAATGAGTCTTTATAGGCAAAATTGCTTTATTTCATGAGGGTAAGTCTATTTACACTATAACATTCAGGTTTGGATCATTCTCTCATAAGAAAATGCAAACTGCATATTAACCATTATTTTCACGCAGACAAGCAGTTTTTACATGCTTTACTACAATTAGGTGCAAATAAGTCCTTATAGGCAAAATTGCTTTATTTTACAAAGGTTAGTTTACTTAAACTATAACATTCAGGTTTAGATCATTCTCACATAAGAAAATGCAAACTGCATATTATTTATTATTTTAACGCATACAAGCAGTTTTTACATGCTTTATGACAATTAGGTGCAAATGGTCTTTATAGGCAAAATTGCTTTATTTCATGAGGGCAAGTCTATTTACACTATAACATTCAGGTTTGGATCATTCTCTCATAAGAAAATGCAAACTGCATATTTACTATCATTTTAACGCATACAAGCAGTTTTTACATGCTTTATGACAATTAGGTGCAAATGAGTCTTTATAGGCAAAATTGCTTTATTTCATAAAGGTAAGTCTATTTACACTATAACATCAGGTTTGGATCATTCTTTCATAAGAAAATGCAAACTGCATATTAACCATTAATTTAACGCAGACAAGCAGTTTTTACATGCTTCACGACAATTGCGTGCAAATGAGTCTTTATAGGCAAAATTGCTTTATTTCATGAGGGTAAGTCTATTTACACTATAACATTCAGGTTTGGATCATTCTTTCATAAGAAAATGCAAACTGCATATTAACCATTATTTTAACGCATACAAGCAGTTTTTACATGCTTTATGACAATTAGGGTCAAATGAGTCCTTATAGGCAAAATTGCTTTATTTCATGAAGGTAAGTCTATTTACACTATACCATTCAGGTTTGGATCATTCTCTCATAAGAAAATGCAAACTGCAAATTAACCATTTTTTTAACGCTGACAAGCAGTTTTTACATGCTTTACGACAATTAGGTGAAATGAGTCCTTATAGGCAAAATTTGCTTTATTTCATGAGGGTTAGTCTATTTACACTATAACATTCAGCTTTGGATCATTCTCTCATAAGAAAATGCAAACTGCATATTTACTATCATTTTCACGCAGACAAGCAGTTTTCACATGTTTTACGACAATTAGGTGGAAATAAGTCCTTAAAGGCACAATTTTTTTATTTCACATAGGTAAGTCTATTTACACTATAACATTCAGGTTTGGATCATTCTCTCATAAGAAAATGCAAACTGCATATTAACCATTATTTTAACGCAGACAAGCAGTTTTTACATGCTTTACGACAATTAGGTGCAAATGAGTCCTTATAGGCAAAATTGCTTTATTTCATGAGGGTAAGTCTATTTACATTATAACATTTAGGTTTGGATCATTCTCTCATAAGAAAATGCAAACTGCATATTAACCATTATTTAAACGCAGACAAGCAGTTTTTACATGCTTTACGACAATTAGGTGCAAATGAGTCTTTATAGGCAAAATTGCTTTATTTTACAAAGGTAAGTCTATTTACACTATAACATTCGGGTTTGGATCATTCTCTCATAAGAAAATGCAAACTGCATATTAACCATTATTTTAACGCATACAAGCAGTTTTTACATGCTTTACGACAATTAGGTGCAAATGAGTCCTTATAGGCAAAATTGCTTTATTTCATGAGGATAAGTCTATTTACACTATAACATTCAGGTTTGGATCATTCTTTCATAAGAAAATGCAAACTGCATATTAACCATTATTTTAACGCAGACAAGCAGTTTTTACATGCTTTATGACAATTAGGTGCAAATGAGTCTTTATAGGCAAAATTGCTTTATTTCATGAGGGTAAGTCTATTTACACTATAACATTCAGGTTTGGATCATTCTCTCATAAGAAAATGCAAACTGCATATTAACCATTATTTTAACGCAGACAAGCAGTTTTTACATGCTTTATGACAATTAGGGGCAAATGAGTCCATATAGGCAAAATTGCTTTATTTCATGTAGGTATAACTATTTACACTATAACATTCAGGTTTGGATCATTCTCTCATAAGAAAATGCAAACTGCATATTTACTATTATTTTCACGCAGACAAGCAGTTTTTACATGCTTCACGACAATTGCGTGCAAATGAGTCCTTATAGACAAAATTGCTTTATTTTACAAAGGTAAGTCTATTTACACTATAACATTCAGGTTTGGATCATTCTCTCATAAGAAAATGCAAACTGCATTTTAACCATTATTTTAACGCATACAAGCAGTTTTTACATGCTTTATGACAATTAGGGGCAAATGAGTCCTTATAGGCAAAATTGCTTTATTTCATGAAGGTAAGTCTATTTACACTATACGATTCAGGTTTGGATCATTCTCTCATAAGAAAATGCAAACTGCATATTAACCATCATTTAAACGCAGACAAGCAGTTTTTTTATGCTTTACGACAATTAGGTGCAAATGAGTCTTTAAAGGCAAAATTGCTTTATTTCATGAGGGTAAGTCTATTTACACTATAACATTCAGGTTTGGATCATTCTCTCATAAGAAAATGCAAACTGCATATTTACTATCATCTTCACGCAGACAAGCAGTTTTTACATGCTTCACGACAATTGCGTGCAAATGTGTCCTTATAGGCAAAATTGCTTTATTTTACAAAGGTAAGTCTATTTACACTATAATATTCAGGTTTGGATCATTCTCTCATAAGAAAATGCAAACTGCTAATTAACCATAATTTTAAAGCATACAAGCAGTTTTTATATGCTTTATGACAATTAGGTGCAATTGAGTCCTTATAGGCAAAATTGCTTTATTTCATGAGGGTAAGTCTATTAACACTATAACATTCAGGTTTGGATCATTCTCTCATAAGAAAATGCAAACTGCATATTAACCATGATTTTAACGCATACAAGCAGTTTTTACATGCTTTATGACAATTAGGGGCAAATGGGTCCTTATAGGCAAAATTGCTTTATTTTATGAAGGTTAGTCTATTTACACTATAACATTCAGGTTTGGATTATTCTCTCATAAGAAAATGCAAACTGCATATTAACCATTATTTTAAAGCAGACAAGCAGTTATTACAAGCTTTACGACAATTAGGTGCAAATGAGTCCTTATAGGCAAAATTGCTTTATTTCACAAAGGTAAGTTTACTTACACTATAACATTCAGGTTTGGATCTTTCTCTCACAAGAAAATGCAAACTTCATATTAACTATTATTTAACGCATACAAGCAGTTTTTACATGCCTTATGACAATTAGGGGCAAATGAGTCCTTATAGGCAAAATTGCTTTATTTCATTAAGGTAAGTCTATTTACACTATAACATTCAGGTTTGGATCATTCTCTCATAAGAAAATGCAAACTGCATATTTACTATCATCTTCACGCAGACAAGCAGTTTTTACGTGCTTTACGACAATTAGGTGCAAATGAGTCCTTATAGGCAAAAGTGCTTCATTTCATTAGGGTAAGTCTATTTACACTATACCATTTAGGTTTGGATCATTCTCTCATAAGAAAATGCAAACTGCACATTTACTATCATTTTCACGCAGACAAGCAGTTTTCACATGTTTTACGACAATTAGGTGGAAATAAGTCCTTAAAGGCAAAATTGTTTTATTTCACAAAGGTAAGTCTACTTTTACTATAACATTCAAGTTTGGATCATTCTCTCATAAGAAAATGCAAACTGCATATTAACCATTATTTTAACGCAGACAAAAAGTTTTTACATGCTTCACGACAATTGTGTGAAAATGAGTCCTTATAGGCAAAATTGCATTATTTTACAAAGGTAAGTCTATTTACACTATAACATTCAGGTTTGGATCATTCTCTCATAAGAAAATGCAAACTGCATATTAACCATTATTTTAACGCATACAAGCAGTTTTTACATGCTTTATGACAATAAGGGGCAAATGAGTCCTTATAGGCAAAATTGCTTTATTTCATGAAGGTAAGTCTATTTACACTATAACATTCAGGTTTGGATCATTCTCTCATAAGAAAATGCAAACTGCATATTAACAATTATTTTATCGCTGACAAGCAGTTTTTACATGCTTTACGACAATTAGGTGCAAATGAGTCCTTATAGGCAAAAGTGCTTTATTTCATGAGGGTAAGTCTATTTACACTATAACATTCAGGTTTGGATCATTCTCTCATAAGAAAATGCAAACGGCACATTTACTATCATTTTCACGCAGACAAGCAGTTTTCACATGTTTTACGACAATTAGGTGGAAATAAGTCCTTAAAGGCAAAATTGTTTTATTTCACAAAGGTTAGTCTACTTTCATTATAACATTCAGGTTTGGATCATTTTCTCATAAGAAAATGCAAACTGCATATTAACCATTATTTAAACGCAGACAAGCAGTTTTTACATGCTTTACGACAATTAGGTGCAAATGAGTCTTTATAGGCAAAATTGCTTTATTTTACAAAGGTAAGTCTATTTACACTATAACATTCGGGTTTGGATCATTCTCTCATAAGAAAATGCAAACTGCATATTAACCATTATTTTAACGCATACAAGCAGTTTTTACATGCTTTACGACAATTAGGTGCAAATGAGTCCTTATAGGCAAAATTGCTTTATTTCATGAGGATAAGTCTATTTACACTATAACATTCAGGTTTGGATCATTCTTTCATAAGAAAATGCAAACTGCATATTAACCATTATTTTAACGCAGACAAGCAGTTTTTACATGCTTTATGACAATTAGGTGCAAATGAGTCTTTATAGGCAAAATTGCTTTATTTCATAAGGGTAAGTCTATTTACACTATAACATTCAGGTTTGGATCATTCTTTCATAAGAAAATGCAAACTGCATATTAACCATTATTTTAACGCAGACAAGCAGTTTTTACATGCTTTATGACAATTAGGTGCAAATGAGTCTTTATAGGCAAAATTGCTTTATTTCATAAGGGTAAGTCTATTTACACTATAACATTCAGGTTTGGATCATTCTCTCATAAGAAAATGCAAACTGCATATTAACCATTATTTTAACGCAGACAAGCAGTTTTTACATGCTTTATGACAATTAGGGGCAAATGAGTCCATATAGGCAAAATTGCTTTATTTCATGTAGGTATAACTATTTACACTATAACATTCAGGTTTGGATCATTCTCTCATAAGAAAATGCAAACTGCATATTTACTATTATTTTCACGCAGACAAGCAGTTTTTACATGCTTCACGACAATTGCGTGCAAATGAGTCCTTATAGACAAAATTGCTTTATTTTACAAAGGTAAGTCTATTTACACTATAACATTCAGGTTTGGATCATTCTCTCATAAGAAAATGCAAACTGCATTTTAACCATTATTTTAACGCATACAAGCAGTTTTTACATGCTTTATGACAATTAGGGGCAAATGAGTCCTTATAGGCAAAATTGCTTTATTTCATGAAGGTAAGTCTATTTACACTATACGATTCAGGTTTGGATCATTCTCTCATAAGAAAATGCAAACTGCATATTAACCATCATTTAAACGCAGACAAGCAGTTTTTTTTGCTTTACGACAATTAGGTGCAAATGAGTCATTAAAGGCAAAATTGCTTTATTTCATGAGGGTAAGTCTATTTACACTATAACATTCAGGTTTGGATCATTCTCTCATAAGAAAATGCAAACTGCATATTTACTATCATCTTCACGCAGACAAGCAGTTTTTACATGCTTCACGACAATTGCGTGCAAATGTGTCCTTATAGGCAAAATTGCTTTATTTTACAAAGGTAAGTCTATTTACACTATAATATTCAGGTTTGGATCATTCTCTCATAAGAAAATGCAAACTGCTAATTAACCATAATTTTAAAGCATACAAGCAGTTTTTATATGCTTTATGACAATTAGGTGCAATTGAGTCCTTATAGGCAAAATTGCTTTATTTCATGAGGGTAAGTCTATTAACACTATAACATTCAGGTTTGGATCATTCTCTCATAAGAAAATGCAAACTGCATATTAACCATGATTTTAACGCATACAAGCAGTTTTTACATGCTTTATGACAATTAGGGGCAAATGGGTCCTTATAGGCAAAATTGCTTTATTTTATGAAGGTTAGTCTATTTACACTATAACATTTAGGTTTGGATTATTCTCTCATAAGAAAATGCAAACTGCATATTAACCATTATTTTAACGCAGACAAGCAGTTATTACAAGCTTTACGACAATTAGGTGCAAATGAGTCCTTATAGGCAAAATTGCTTTATTTCACAAAGGTAAGTTTACTTACACTATAACATTCAGGTTTGGATCTTTCTCTCACAAGAAAATGCAAACTTCATATTAACTATTATTTAACGCGTACAAGCAGTTTTTACATGCCTTATGACAATTAGGGGCAAATGAGTCCTTATAGGCAAAATTGCTTTATTTCATTAAGGTAAGTCTATTTACACTATAACATTCAGGTTTGGATCATTCTCTCATAAGAAAATGCAAACTGCATATTTACTATCATCTTCACGCAGACAAGCAGTTTTTACATGCTTTACGACAATTAGGTGCAAATGAGTCCTTATAGGCAAAAGTGCTTCATTTCATTAGGGTAAGTCTATTTACACTATAACATTTAGGTTTGGATCATTCTCTCATAAGAAAATGCAAACTGCACATTTACTATCATTTTCACGCAGACAAGCAGTTTTCACATGTTTTACGACAATTAGGTGGAAATAAGTCCTTAAAGGCAAAATTGTTTTATTTCACAAAGGTAAGTCTACTTTTACTATAACATTCAAGTTTGGATCATTCTCTCATAAGAAAATGCAAACTGCATATTAACCATTATTTTAACGCAGACAAAAAGTTTTTACATGCTTCACGACAATTGTGTGAAAATGAGTCCTTATAGGCAAAATTGCATTATTTTACAAAGGTAAGTCTATTTACACTATAACATTCAGGTTTGGATCATTCTCTCATAAGAAAATGCAAACTGCATATTAACCATTATTTTAACGCATACAAGCAGTTTTTACATGCTTTATGACAATAAGGGGCAAATGAGTCCTTATAGGCAAAATTGCTTTATTTCATGAAGGTAAGTCTATTTACACTATAACATTCAGGTTTGGATCATTCTCTCATAAGAAAATGCAAACTGCATATTAACAATTATTTTATCGCTGACAAGCAGTTTTTACATGCTTTACGACAATTAGGTGCAAATGAGTCCTTATAGGCAAAAGTGCTTTATTTCATGAGGGTAAGTCTATTTACACTATAACATTCAGGTTTGGATCATTCTCTCATAAGAAAATGCAAACTGCACATTTACTATCATTTTCACGCAGACAAGCAGTTTTCACATGTTTTACGACAATTAGGTGGAAATAAGTCCTTAAAGGCAAAATTGTTTTATTTCACAAAGGTTAGTCTACTTTCATTATAACATTCAGGTTTGGATCATTTTCTCATAAGAAAATGCAAACTGCATATTAACCATTATTTTAACGAAGACAAGCAGTTTTTACATGCTTCACGAAAATTGCGTGCAAATGAGTCCTTATAGGCAAAATTGCTTTATTTTACAAAGGTATGTCTAATTACACTATAACATTCAGGTTTGGATCATTCTCTCATAAGAAAATGCAAACTGCATATTAACCATATTTTTTTAACGCATACAAGCAGTTTTTACATGCTTTATGACAGTTAGGGGCAAATGAATACTTATAGGCAAAATTGCTTTATTTCATGAAGGTAAGTCTATTTACACTATAACATTCAGGTTTGGATCTTTCTCTCATAAGAAAATGCAAACTGCATATTAACCATTATTTAAACGCAGACAAGCAGTTTTTACATGCTTTACGACAATTAGGTGCAAATGAGTCTTTATAGGCAAAATTGGTTTATTTCATGAGGGTAAGTCTATTTACACTATAACATTCAGGTTTGGATCATTCTCTCATAAGAAAATGCAAACTGCATATTTACTATCATTTTCACGCAGACAAGCAGTTTTTACATGCTTCACGACAATTGCGTGCAAATGAGTGCTTATAGGCAAAATTGCTTTATTTTACAAAGGTAAGTCTATTTACACTATAACATTTAGGTTTGGATCATTCTCTCATAAGAAAATGCAAACTGCATTTTAACCATTATTTTAACGCATACAAGCTGTTTTTACATGCTTTATGACAATTAGGGGAAATGAGTCCTTATAGGCAAAATTGCTTTATTTCAAAGGTAAGTCTATTTACACTATAACATTCAGGTTTGGATCATTCTCTCACAAGAAAATGCAAACTTCATATTAACTATTATTTTAACGCATACAAGCAGTTTTTACATGCCTTATGACAATTAGGGGCAAATGAGTCCTTATAGGCAAAAGTGCTTTATTTTATGAGGATAAGTCTATTTACACTATAACATTCAGGTTTGGATCATTCCCTCATAAGAAAATGCAAACTGCATATTAACCATTATTTTAACGCATAAAAGCAGTTTTTACATGCTTTATGACAATTAGGGGCAATTGAGTCAATATAGGCAAAATTGCTTTATTTTACAAAGGTAAGTTTTTTTAAACTATAACATTAAGGTTTAGATCATTCTCTCATAAGAAAATGCAAACTGCATATTTACTATCATTTTAACGCATACAAGTAGTTTTTACATGCTTTATGACAATTTGGTGCAAATGAGTCTTTATAGGCAAAATTGCTTCATTTCATGAGGGTAAGTCGATTTACGCTATAACATTCAGATTTGGATCATTCCCTCATAAGAAAATGCAAACTGCATATTAACCATTATTTCAACGCATACAAGCAGTTTTTACATGCTTTATGACAATTAGGGGCAAATGAGTCCTTATAGGCAAAATTGCTTTATTTTACAAAGGTAAGTTTACTTAAACTATAACATTCAGGTTTAGATCATTCTCTCATAAGAAAATGCAAACTGCATATATACTATCATTTTAACGCATACAAGTAGTTTTTACATGCTTTATGACAATTTGGTGCAAATGAGTCTTTATAGGCAAAATTGTTTCATTTCATGAGGGTAAGTCGATTTACGCTATAACATTCAGATTTGGATCATTCTCTCATAAGAAAATGCAAACTGCATATTAAGCATTATTTTAACGCAGACAAGCAGTTTTTACATGCTTTACGACAATTAGGTGCAAATGAGTCCTTATAGGCAAAAGTGCTTTATTTTATGAGGATAAGTCTATTTACACTATAACATTCAGGTTTGGATCATTCCCTCATAAGAAAATGCAAACTGCATATTAACAATTATTTTAACGCATAAAAGCAGTTTTTACATGCTTTATGACAATTAGGGGCAAATGAGTCAATATAGGCAAAATTGCTTTATTTTACAAAGGTAAGTTTTTTTAAACTATAACATTAAGGTTTAGATCATTCTCTCATAAGAAAATGCAAACTGCATATTTACTATCATTTTAACGCATACAAGTAGTTTTTACATGCTTTATGACAATTTGGTGCAAATGAGTCTTTATAGGCAAAATTGCTTCATTTCATGAGGGTAAGTCGATTTACGCTATAACATTCAGATTTGGATCATTCCCTCATAAGAAAATGCAAACTGCATATTAACCATTATTTCAACGCATACAAGCAGTTTTTACATGCTTTATGACAATTAGGGGCAAATGAGTCCTTATAGGCAAAATTGCTTTATTTTACAAAGGTAAGTTTACTTAAACTATAACATTCAGGTTTAGATCATTCTCTCATAAGAAAACGCAAACTGCATATATACTATCATTTTAACGCATACAAGCAGTTTTTACATGCTTTATGACAATTAGGTGCAAATGAGTCTTTATAGGCAAAATTGCTTTATTTCATGAGGGTAAGTCTATTTACACTATAACATTCAGGTTTGGATCATTCTCTCATAAGAAAATGCAAACTGCATATTAACCATTATTTTAACGCATAAAAGCAGTTTTTAAATGCTTTATGACAATTAGGGGCAAATGAGTCTATATAGGCAAAATTGCTTTATTTTACAAAGGTAAGTTTTTTTAAACTATAACATTAAGGTTTAGATCATTCTCTCATAAGAAAATGCAAACTGCATATTTACTATCATTTTAACGCATACAAGTAGTTTTTACATGCTTTATGACAATTTGGTGCAAATGAGTCTTTATAGGCAAAATTGCTTCATTTCATGAGGGTAAGTCGATTTACGCTATAACATTCAGATTTGGATCATTCTCTCATAAGAAAATGCAAACTGCATATTAAGCATTATTTTAACGCAGACAAGCAGTTTTTACATGCTTTACGACAATTAGGTGCAAATGAGTCCTTATAGGCAAAAGTGCTTTATTTTATGAGGATAAGTCTATTTACACTATAACATTCAGGTTTGGATCATTCCCTCATAAGAAAATGCAAACTGCATATTAACCATTATTTTAACGCATAAAAGCAGTTTTTACATGCTTTATGACAATTAGGGGCAAATGAGTCAATATAGGCAAAATTGCTTTATTTTACAAAGGTAAGTTTTTTTAAACTATAACATTAAGGTTTAGATCATTCTCTCATAAGAAAATGCAAACTGCATATTTACTATCATTTTAACGCATACAAGTAGTTTTTACATGCTTTATGACAATTTGGTGCAAATGAGTCTTTATAGGCAAAATTGCTTCATTTCATGAGGGTAAGTCGATTTACGCTATAACATTCAGATTTGGATCATTCCCTCATAAGAAAATGCAAACTGCATATTAACCATTATTTCAACGCATACAAGCAGTTTTTACATGCTTTATGACAATTAGGGGCAAATGAGTCCTTATAGGCAAAATTGCTTTATTTTACAAAGGTAAGTTTACTTAAACTATAACATTCAGGTTTAGATCATTCTCTCATAAGAAAATGCAAACTGCATATATACTATCATTTTAACGCATACAAGCAGTTTTTACATGCTTTATGACAATTAGGTGCAAATGAGTCTTTATAGGCAAAATTGCTTTATTTCATGAGGGTAAGTCTATTTACACTATAACATTCAGGTTTGGATCATTCTCTCATAAGAAAATGCAAACTGCATATTAACCATTATTTTAACGCAGACAAGCAGTTTTTACATGCTTTACGACAATAAGGTGCAAATGAGTCCTTATAGGCAAAAGTTCTTTATTTCATGAGGGTAAGTCTATTTACACTATAACATTCAGGTTTGGATCATTCTCTCATAAGAAAATGCAAACTGCATATTTACTATCATTTTCACGCAGCAAGCAGTTTTCACATGTTTTATGACAATTAGGTGGAAATTAGTCCTTAAAGGCAAAATTGTTTTATTTCACAAAGGTAAGTCTACTTTCACTATAACCTTCAGGTTTGGATCATTCTCTCATAAGAAAATGCAAACTGCATATTAACCATTATTTTAACGCATACAAGCAGTTTTTACATGCTTCACGACAATTGCGTGCAAATGAGTCCTTATAGGCAAAATTGCTTTATTTTACAAAGGTAAGTCTATTTACACTATAACATTCAGGTTTGGATCATTCTCTCATAAGAAAATGCAAACTGCATATTAACCATTATTTTAACGCATACAAGCAGTTTTTACATGCTTTATGACAATAGGGGGCAAATGAATCTTTATAGGCAAAATTGCTTTATTTTACAAAGGTAAGTCTATTTACCCTATTACATTCAGGTTTGGATCGATCTCTCATTAGAAAATGCAAACTGCATATTAACCATTATTTTAACGCATACAAGCAGTTTTTACATGCTTTACGACAATTAGGTGCAAATGAGTCTTTATATTTAAAATTGCTTTATTTCATGAGGGTAAGTCTATTTACACTATAATATTCAGGTTTGGATCATTCTCTCATAATAAAATGCAAACTGCATATTTACTATCATTTTCACGCAGACAAGCAGTTTTTACATGCTTCACGACAATTTCGTGCAAATGAGTCCTTATAGGCAAAATTGCTTTATTTTACAAAGGTAAGTCTATTTACACTATAACATTCAGGTTTGGATCATTCCCTCATAAGAAAATGCAAACTGCATATTAACCATTATTTTAACGCATACAAGCAGTTTTTACATGCTTTATGACAATTAGGGGCAAATGAGTCCTTATAGGCAAAATTGCTTTATTTCATTAAGGTAAGTCTATTTACACTATAACATTCAGGTTTGGATCATTCTCTCATAAGAAAATGCAAACTGCATATTAACCATTATTTTAACGCTGACAAGCAGTTTTTACATGCTTTACGACAATTAGGTGCAAATGAGTCCTTATAGGCAAAAGTGCTTTATTTCATGAGGGTAAGTCTATTTACACTATAACATTCAGGTTTGGATCATTCTCTCATAAGAAAATGCAAACTGCATATTTACTATCATTTTCACGCAGACAAGCAGTTTTCACATGTTTTACGACAATTAGGTGGAAATAAGTCCTTAAAGGCAAAATTGTTTTATTTCACAACGGTAAGTCCACTTTCATTATAACATTCAGCTTTGAATCATTCTCTCATAAGAAAATTCAAACTGCATATTAACCATTATTTTAACGCAGACAAGCAGTTTTTACATGCTTCACGACAATTGCGTGCAAATGAGTCCTTATAGGCAAATCTGCTTTATTTCATGGGGGTAAGTCTATTTACACCATAACATTCAGGTTTGGATTATTCTCTCATAAGAATATGCAAACTGCATATTAACCATTATTTTAACGCAGACAAGCAGTTTTTACATGCTTTATGACAATTAGGGGCAAATGAGTCCCTATAGGCAAAATTGCTTTATTTCATGAAGGTAAGTCTATTTACACTATAACATTTAGGTTTGGATCATTCTCTCATAAGAAAATGCAAACTGCATATTAACCATTATTTTAACGCAGACAAGCAGTTTTTACATGCTTCACGACAATTGCGTGCAAATAAGTCCTTATAGGCAAAATTGCTTTATTTTACAAAGGTAAGTCTATTTACACTATAATATTCAGGTTTGGATCATTCTCTCATAAGAAAATGCAAACTGCATATTAACCATTATTTTAACGCATACAAGCAGTTTTTACATGCTTTATGACAATTAGGGGCAAATTAGTCCTTATAGGCAAAATTGCTTTATTTTACAAAGGTAAGTTTACTTAAACTATAACATTCAGGTTTAGATCATTCTCTCATAAGAAAATGCAAACTGCATATTAACCATTATTTTAACGCATACAAGCAGTTTTTACATGCTTTATGACAATTAGGGGCAAATTAGTCCTTATATACAAAATTGCTTTATTTCATGAAGGTAAGTCTATTGACACTATAACATTCAGGTTTGGATCATTCTCTCATAAGAAAATGCAAACTGCATATTAACCATTATTTAAACGCAGACAAGCAGTTTTTACATACTTTACGACAATTAGGTGCAAATGAGTCTTTACAGGCAAAATTGCTTTATTTCATGAGGGTAAGTATATTTACACTATAACATTCAAGTTTGGATCATTCTTTCATAAGAAAATGCAAACTGCATATTAACCATTATTTTAACGCAGACAAGCAGTTTTTATATGCTTTATGACAACTAGGTGCAAATAAGTCTTTATAGGCAAAATTGCTTTATTTCATGAAGCTAAGTCTATTTACACTATAACATTCAGGTTTGGATCATTCTCTCATAAGAAAATGCAAACTGCATATTAACCATTATTTAAACGCAGACAAGCAGTTTTTACATGCTTTACAACAATTAGGTGCAAATGAGTCTTTATATTCAAAATTGCCTTATTTCATGAGGGTAAGTCTATTTACACTATAATATTCAGGTTTGGATCATTCTCTCATAATAAAATGCAAACTGCATATTTACTATCATTTTCACGCAGACAAGCAGTTTTTACATGCTTCACGACAATTTCGTGCAAATGAGTCCTTATAGGCAAAATTGCTTTATTTTACAAAGGTAAGTCTATTTACACTATAACATTCAGGTTTGGATCATTCCCTCATAAGAAAATGCAAACTGCATATTAACCATTATTTTAACGCATAAAAGCAGTTTTTACATGCTTTATGACAATTAGGGGCAAATGAGTCTATATAGGCAAAATTGCTTTATTTTACAAAGGTAAGTTTTTTTAAACTATAACATTAAGGTTTAGATCATTCTCTCATAAGAAAATGCAAACTGCATATTTACTATCATTTTAACGCATACAAGTAGTTTTTACATGCTTTATGACAATTTGGTGCAAATGAGTCTTTATAGGCAAAATTGCTTCATTTCATGAGGGTAAGTCGATTTACGCTATAACATTCAGATTTGGATCATTCTCTCATAAGAAAATGCAAACTGCATATTAAGCATTATTTTAACGCAGACAAGCAGTTTTTACATGCTTTACGACAATTAGGTGCAAATGAGTCCTTATAGGCAAAAGTGCTTTATTTTATGAGGATAAGTCTATTTACACTATAACATTCAGTTATGGATCATTCTCTCATAAGAAAATGCAAACTGCATATTAACCATTATTTCAACGCATACAAGTAGTTTTTACATGCTTTATGACAATTTGGTGCAAATGAGTCTTTATAGGCAAAATTGCTTCATTTCATGAGGGTAAGTCGATTTACGCTATAACATTCAGATTTGGATCATTCTCTCATAAGAAAATGCAAACTGCATATTAAGCATTATTTTAACGCAGACAAGCAGTTTTTACATGCTTCACGACAATTGCGTGCAAATGAGTCCTTATAAGCAAAATTGCGTTATTTTACAAAGGTAAGTCTATTTTCACTATAACATTCAGGTTTAGATCATTCTCTCATAAGAAAATGCAAACTGCATATTAACCATTATTTCAACGCATACAAGCAGTTTTTACATGCTTTATGACAATAGGGGGCAAATGAGTCCTTATAGGCAAAATTGCTTTATTTTACAAAGGTAAGTTTACTTAAATTATAACATTTAGGTTTGAATGTATGAGTGTAAGTAAACTTACGTTTGTGAAATAAAACAATTTTGCCTATAAGGACTTATTTGCACCTAATTGTCGTAAAGCATGTAAAAACTGCTTGTCTGCGTTAAAATAATGGTTAATATGCAGTTTGCATTTTCTTATGAGAGAATAATCCAAACCTGAATGTTATAGTGTTAATAGACTAACCTTCATAAAATAAAGCAATTTTGCCTATAAGGACTTATTTGCCCATAAATGTCATAAAGCATGTAAAAACTGCTTGAATGCGTTAAAATAATGGTTAATATGCAGTTTGCATTTTCTTATGAGAGAATGATCCAAACCTGAATGTTATAGTGTAAATAGACTTACCTTTGTAAAATAAACCAATTTAGCCTATAAGGAATTATTTGCACGCAATTGTCGTGAAGCATGTAAAAACTGCTTGTCTGCGTTAAAATAATGGTTAATATGCAGTTTGCATTTTCTTATGAGAGAATGATCCATAACGGAATGTTATAGTGTAAATCGACTTACCCTCATGAAATAAAGCAATTTTGCCTATAAAGACTCATTTGCACCTAATTGTCATAAAGCATGTAAAAACTGCTTGTATGCGTTAAAATGATAGTAAATATGCAGTTTGCATTTTCTTATGAGAGAATGATCTAAACCTGAATGTTATAGTTTAAGTAAACTTACCTTTGTAAAATAAAGCAATTTTGCCTATAAGGACTCATTTGCCCCTAATTGTCATAAAGCATGTAAAAACTGCTTGTCAGCGTTAAAATAATGGTTAATATGCAGTTTGCATTTTCTTATGAGAAAATGATCCAAACCTGAATGTTATAGTGAAAGTAGACTAACCTTTGTGAAATAAAACAATTTTGCCTTTAGGGACTTATTTCCACCTAATTGTCGTAAAACATGTGAAAACTGCTTGTCTGCGTAAAAATGATAGTAAATATGCAGTTTGCATTTTCTTATGAGAGAATGATCCAAAACTGAATGTTATAGTGTAAAAAGATTTACCCTCAGGAAATAAAGCACTTTTGCCTATAAGGACTCATTTGCACCTAATTGTCGTAAAGCATGTAAAAACTGCTTGTCAGCGTTAAAATAATTGTTAATATGCAGTTTGCATTTTCTTATGAGAGAATTATCCAAACCTGAATGTTATAGTGTAAATAGACTTACCTTCATGAAATAAAGCAATTTTGCCTATAAAGACTCATTTGCACCTAATTGTCATAAAGCATGTAAAAACTGCTTGTATGCGTTAAAATGATGTATAATATGCAGTTTGCATTTTCTTATGAGAGAATGATCCAAACCTGAATGTTATAGTGTAAATCGACTTACCCTCATGAAATAAAGCAATTTTGCCTATAAAGACTCATTTGCACCTAATTGCCATAAAGCATGTAAAAACAGCTTGTATGCGTTAAAATAATAGTAAATATGCAGTTTGCATTTTCTTATGAGAGAATGATCTAAACCTGAATGTTATAGTTTAAGTAAACTTACCTTTGTAAAATCAAGCAATTTTGCCTATAAGGACTCATTTGCCCCTAATTGTCATAAAGCATGTAAAAAACTGCTTGTATGCGTTAAAATAATGGTTAATATGCAGTTTGCATTTTCTTATGAGAGAATGATCCAAATCTGAATGTTATAGCGTAAATCGACCTACCCTCATGAAATGAAGCAATTTTGCCTATAAAGACTCATTTGCACCAAATTGTCATAAAGCATGTAAAAACTACTTGTATGCGTTAAAATGATAGTAAATATGCAGTTTGCATTTTCTTATGAGAGAATGATCTAAATCTGAATGTTATAGTTTAAGTAAACTTACCTTTGTAAAATAAAGCAATTATGCCTATAAGGACTCATTTGCCTCTAATTGTCATAAAGCATGTAAAAACTGCTTGTATGCGTTGAAATAATGGTTAATATGCAGTTTGCATTTTCTTATGAGAGAATGATTCAAACCTGAATGTTATAGTGAAAGTAGACTTACCGTTGTGAAATAAAACAATTTTGCCTTTAAGGACTTATTTCCACCTAATTGTCGTAAAACATGTGAAAACTGCTTGTCTGCGTGAAAATGATAGTAAATATGCAGTTTGCATTTTCTTATTAGAGAATGATCCAAACCTGAATGTTATAGTGTAAATAGACTTACCCTCATGAAATAAAGCACTTTTGCCTATAAGGACTCATTTGCACCTAATTGTCGTAAAGCATGTAAAAACTGCTTGTCAGCGTTAAAATAATGGTTAATATGCAGTTTGCATTTTCTTATGAGAGAATGATCCAAACCTGAATGTTATAGTGTAAATAGACTAACCTTAATGAAATAAAGCAATTTTGCCTATAAGGACTCATTTGCCCCTAATTGTCATAAAGCATGTAAAAACTGCTTGTATGCGTTGAAATAATGGTTAATATGCAGTTTGCATTTTCTTATGAGAGAATAATCCAAACCTGAATGTTATAGTGAAAATAGACTTACCTTTGTAAAATAACGCAATTTGGCCTATAAGGACTCATTTGCACGCAATTGTCGTGAAGCATGTAAAAACTGCTTGTCTGCGTTAAAATAATGGTTAATATGTAGTTTGCATTTTCTTAGAATGATCCAAACCTGAATGTTATAGTGTAAATAGACTTACCTTAATGAAATAAAGCAATTTTGCCTACAAGGACTCATTTGCACGCAATTGTCGTAAAGCATGTAAAAACTGCTTGTCTGCGTTAAAATAATGGTTAATATGCAGTTTGCATTTTCTTATGAGAAAATGATCCAAACCTGAATGTTATAGTGAAAGTAGACTAACCTTTGTAAAATAAAGCAATTTTGCCTTTAAGGACTTATTTCCACCTAATTGTCGTAAAACATGTGAAAACTGCTTGTCTGTGTGAAAATGATTGTAAATATGCAGTTTGCATTTTCTTATGAGAGAATGATCCAAACCTGAATGTTATAGTGTAAATAGACTTACCCTCATGAAATAAAGCACTTTTGCCTATAAGGACTCATTTGCACCTAATTGTCGTAAAGCATGTAAAAACTGCTTGTCAGCGTTAAAATAATGGTTAATATGCAGTTTGCATTTTCTTATGAGAGAATGATCCAAACCTGAATGTTATAGTGTAAATAGACTTACTCTAATGAAATAAAGCAGATTTGCCTATAAGGACTCATTTGCACGCAATTGTCGTAAAGCATGTAAAAACTGCTTGTCAGCGTTAAAATAATGGTTAATATGCAGTTTGCATTTTCTTATGAGAGAATGATCCAAACCTGAATGTTATAGTGTAAATAGACTTACCTTAATGAAATAAAGCAATTTTGCCTATAAGGACTCATTTGCCCCTAATTGTCATAAAGCATGTAACAACTGCTTGTATGCGTTGAAATAATGGTTAATATGCAGTTTGCATTTTCTTATGAGAGAATGATCCAAACCTGAATGTTATAGTGAAAATAGACTTACCTTTGTAAAATAACGCAATTTTGCCTATAAAGACTCATTTGCACCTTATTGTCATAAAGCATGTAAAAACTGCTTGTATGCGTTAAAATGATAGTATATATGCAGTTTGCATTTTCTTATGAGATAATGATCCAAACCTGAATATTATAGTGTAAATAGACTAACCATTGTAAAATAAAGCAATTTTGCCTATAAGGACTAATTTGCACGCAATTGTCGTGAAGCATGTAAAAACTGCTTGTCAGCGTTAAAATAATGGTTAATATGCAGTTTGCATTTTCTTATGAGAGAATGATCCAAACCTAAATGTTATAATGTAAATCGACTTACCCTCATGAAATAAAGCAATTTTGCCTATAAGGACTCATTTGCACTCAATTGTCGTGAAGCATGTAAAAACTGCTTGTCTGCGTGAAAATGATAGTAAATATGCAGTTTGCATTTTCTTATGAGAGAATGATCCAAACCTGAATGTTATAGTGTAAATAGACTAACCATTGTAAAATAAAGCAATTTTGCCTATAAGGACTCATTTGCACGCAATTGTCGTGAAGCATGTAAAAACTGCTTGTCTGCGTTAAAATAATGGTTAATATGCAGTTTGCATTTTCTTATGAGAGAAGTATCCAAACCTAAATGTTATAGTGTAAATAGACTTACCTTCAAGAAATAAAGCAATTTTGCCTATAGGGACTCATTTGCCCCTAATTGTCATAAAGCATGTAAAAACTGCTTGTCAGCGTTAAAATAATGGTTAATATGCAGTTTGCTTTTTCTTATGAGTGAATGATCCAAACCTGAATGTTATAGTGTAAATAGACTTACCCTCATGAAATAAAGCAATTTTGCCTATAAGGACTCATTTGCCCCTAATTGTCATAAAGCATGTAAAAACTGCTTGTATGCGTTAAAATAGTGGTTAATATGCAGTTTGCATTTTCTTATGAGAGAATGATCCAAACCTGAATATTATAGTGAAAATAGACTTACCTTTGTAAAATAAAGCAACTTTGCCTATAAGGACTCATTTGCACGCAATTGTCGTGAAGCATGTAAAAACTGCTTGTCTGCGTTAAAATAATAGTTAATATGCAGTTTGCATTTTCTTATGAGAGAATGATCTAAACCTGAATGTTATAGTTTAAGTAAACTTACCTTTGTAAAATAAAGCAATTTTGCCTATATAGACTCATTTGCCCCTAATTGTCATAAAGCATGTAAAAACTGCTTGTATGCGTTAAAATAATGGTTAATATGCAGTTTGCATTTTCTTATGAGAGAATGATCCAAACCTGAATGTTATAGTGTAAATAGACTTACCTTCATGAAATAAAGCAATTTTGCCTATAAGGACTTATTTGCCCATAATTGTCATAAAGCATGTAAAAACTGCTTGAATGCGTTAAAATAATGGTTAATATGCAGTTTGCATTTTCTTATGAGAGAATGATCCAAACCTGAATGTTATAGTGTAAATAGACTTACCTTTGTAAAATAAACCAATTTAGCCTATAAGGAATTATTTGCACGCAATTGTCGTGAAGCATGTAAAAACTGCTTGTCTGCGTTAAAATAATGGTTAATATGCAGTTTGCATTTTCTTATGAGAGAATGATCCATAACTGAATGTTATCGTGTAAATCGACTTACCCTCATGAAATAAAGCAATTTTGCCTATAAAGACTCATTTGCACCTAATTGTCATAAAGCATGTAAAAACTGCTTGTATGCGTTAAAATGATAGTAAATATGCAGTTTGCATTTTCTTATGAGAGAATGATCTAAACCTGAATGTTATAGTTTAAGTAAACTAACCTTTGTAAAATAAAGCAATTTTGCCTATAAGGACTCATTTGCCCCTAATTGTCATAAAGCATGTAAAAACTGCTTGTCAGCGTTAAAATAATGGTTAATATGCAGTTTGCATTTTCTTATGAGAAAATGATCCAAACCTGAATGTTATAGTGAAAGTAGACTAACCTTTGTGAAATAAAACAATTTTGCCTTTAGGGACTTATTTCCACCTAATTGTCGTAAAACATGTGAAAACTGCTTGTCTGCGTAAAAATGATAGTAAATATGCAGTTTGCATTTTCTTATGAGAGAATGATCCAAAACTGAATGTTATAGTGTAAATAGATTTACCCTCAGGAAATAAAGCACTTTTGCCTATAAGGACTCATTTGCACCTAATTGTCGTAAAGCATGTAAAAACTGCTTGTCAGCGTTAAAATAATTGTTAATATGCAGTTTGCATTTTCTTATGAGAGAATTATCCAAACCCGAATGTTATAGTGTAAATAGACTTACCTTCATGAAATAAAGCAATTTTGCCTATAAAGACTCATTTGCACCTAATTGTCATAAAGCATGTAAAAACTGCTTGTATGCGTTAAAATGATGTATAATATGCAGTTTGCATTTTCTTATGAGAGAATGATCCAAACCTGAATGTTATAGTGTAAATCGACTTACCCTCATGAAATAAAGCAATTTTGCCTATAAAGACTCATTTGCACCTAATTGCCATAAAGCATGTAAAAACAGCTTGTATGCGTTAAAATAATAGTAAATATGCAGTTTGCATTTTCTTATGAGAGAATGATCTAAACCTGAATGTTATAGTTTAAGTAAACTTACCTTTGTAAAATCAAGCAATTTTGCCTATAAGGACTCATTTGCCCCTAATTGTCATAAAGCATGTAAAAACTGCTTGTATGCGTTAAAATATTGGTTAATATGCAGTTTGCATTTTCTTATGAGAGAATGATCTAAACCTTAATGTTATAGTTTAAAAAAACTTACCTTTGTAAAATAAAGCAATTTTGCTTATATAGACTCATTTGCCCCTAATTGTCATAAAGCATGTAAAAACTGTTTGTATGCGTTAAAATAATGGTTAATATGCAGTTTGCATTTTCTTATGAGAGAATGATCCAAACCTGAATGTAATAGTGAAAATAGACTTACCTTTGTAAAATAAAGCAATTTTGCCTATAAGGATTCATTTGCACGCAATTGTCGTGAAGCATGTAAAAACTGCTTGTCTGCGGAAAATGATAGTAAATATGCAGTTTGCAATTTCTTATGAGAGAATGATCCAAACCTGAATGTTATAGTGTAAATAGACTTACCTTCATGAAATTAAGCAATTTTGCCTATAAAAACTCATTTGCACCTAATTGTCGTAAAGCATGTAAAAACTGCTTGTCTGCGTTTAAATAATGGTTAATATGCAGTTTGCATTTTCTTATGAGAGAAAGATCCAAACCTGAATGTTATAGTGTAAATAGACTTAACTTCATGAAACAAAGCAATTTTGCCTATAAGGACTCATTTGCCCCTTATTGTCATAAAGCATGTAAAAACTGCTTGTATGCGTTAAAATAATGGTTAATATGCAGTTTGCATTTTCTTATGAGAGAATGATCCAAACCTGAATGATATAGTGTAAATAGACTTACCTTTGTAAAAAAAAGCAATTTTGCCTATAAGGACTCATTTGCACGCAATTGTCGTGAAGCATGTAAAAACTGCTTGTCTGCGTTAAAATAATGGTTAATATGCAGTTTGCATTTTCTTATGAGAGAATGATCCAAACCTGAATCTTATAGTGAAAGTAGACTTACCTTTGTGAAATAAAACAATTTTGCCTTAAAGGACCTTTTTCCACCTAATTGTCGTAAAACATGTGAAAACTGCTTGTCTGCGTGAAAATGATAGTAAATATGCAGTTTGCATTTTCTTATGAGAGAATGATCCAAACCTGAATGTTATAGTGTAAATAGACTTACCCTCATGAAATAAAGCACTTTTGCCTATAAGGACTCATTTGCACCTAATTGTCGTAAAGCATGTAAAAACTGCTTGTCAGCGTTAAAATAATGGTTAATATGCAGTTTGCATTTTCTTATGAGAGAATGATCCAAACCTGAATGTTATAGTGTAAATAGACTTACCTTAATGAAATAAAGCAATTTTGCTTATGAGGACTCATTTGCCCCTAATTGTCATAAAACATGTAAAAACTGCTTGTATGCGTTGAAATAATGGTTAATATGCAGTTTGCATTTTCTTATGAGAGAATGATCCAAACCTGAATGTTATAGTGAAAATAGACTTACCTTTGTAAAATAACGCAATTTTGCCTATAAGGACTCATTTGCACGCAATTGTCGTAAAGCATGTAAAAACTGCTTGTCTGCGTTAAAATAATGGTTAATATGCAGTTTGCATTTTCTTATGAGAGAATGATCCAAACCTGAATGTTATAGTGTAAATCGACTTACCCTCATGAAATAAAGCAATTTTGCCTATAAAGACTCATTTGCACCTAATTGTCATAAAGCATGTAAAAACTGCTTGTATGCGTTAAAATGATAGTAAATATGCAGTTTGCATTTTCTTATGAGAGAATGATCTAAACCTGAATGTTATAGTTTAAGTAAACTTACCTTTGTAAAATTAAGCAATTTTGCCTATAAGGACTCATTTGCCCCTAATTGTCACAAAGCATGTAAAAACTGCTTGAATGCGTTAAAATAGTGGTTAATATGCAGTTTGCATTTTCTTATGAGATAATGATCCAAACCTGAATATTATAGTTTAAATAGACTTACCTTTGTAAAATAAAGCAATTTTGCCTATAAGGACTCATTTGCACGCAATTGTCGTGAAGCATGGAAAAACTGCTTGTCTGCGTGAAAATGATAGTAAATATGCAGTTTGCATTTTCTTATGAGAGAATGATCCAAACCTGAATGTTATAGTGTAAATAGACTAACCATTGTAAAATAAAGCAATTTTGCCTATAAGGACTCATTTGCACGCAATTGTCGTGAAGCATGTAAAAACTGCTTGTCTGCGTTAAAATAATGGTTATAATGCAGTTTGCATTTTCTTATGACAGAATGATCCAAACCTAAATGTTGTAGTGTAAATAGACTTACATTCAAGAAATAAAGCAATTTTGCCTATAGGGACTTATTTGCCCCTAATTGTCATAAAGCATGTAAAAACTGCTTGTCAGTGTTAAAATAATGGTTAATATGCAGTTTGCATTTTCTTATGAGAGAATGATCCAAACCTGAATGTTATAGTGTAAATAGACTTACCTTCATGAAATAAAGCAATTTTGCCTATAAGGACTCATTTGCCCCTAATTGTCATAAAGCATGTAAAAACTGCTTGTATGCGTTAAAATAATAGTAAATATGCAGTTTGCATTTTCTTATAAGAGAATGATCTAAACCTGAATGTTATAGTTTAAGTAAACTTACCTTTGTAAAATAAAGCAATTTTGCCTATAAGGACTCATTTGCCCCTAATTGTCATAAAGCATGTAAAAACTGCTTGTATGCGTTAAAATAGTGGTTAATATGCAGTTTGCATTTTCTTATGAGAGAATGATCCAAACCTGAATATTATAGTGTAAATAGACTAACCTTTGTAAAATAAAGCAATTTTGCCTATAAGGACTCATTTGCACGCAATTGTCGTGAAGCATGTAAAAACTGCTTGTCTGCGTGAAAATGATAGTAAATATTATGCAGTTTGCATTTTCTTATGAGAGAATGATCCAAACCTGAATGTTATAGTGTAAATAGACTAACCTTCCAGAAATAAAGCAATTTTGCCTATAGGGACTCATTTGCCCCTAATTGTCATAAAGCATGTAAAAACTGCTTTTCAGCGTTAAAATAATGGTTAATATGCAGTTTGCATTTTCTTATGAGAAAATGATCCAAACCTGAATGATATAGTGTAAGTAAACTTACGTTTGTGAAATAAAGCAATTTTGCCTATAAGGACTCATTTGCACCTAATTGTCGTAAAGCATGTAAAAACTGCTTGTCTGCGTTAAAATAATGGTGAATATGCAGTTTGCATTTTCTTATGAGAGAATGATCCAAACCTGATTGTTATAGTGTAAATAGACTTACCCTCATTAAATAAAGCAATTTTGCCTATAAGGACTCACTTGCACCTTATTGTCATAAAGCATGTAAAAACTGCTTGTATGCGTTAAAATAATAGTTAATATGCAGTTTGCATTTTCTTGTGAGAGAATGATCCAAACCTGAATGATATAGTGTAAATAGACTTACCTTTGTAAAATAAAGCAATTTTGCCTATAAGGACTCATTTGCACGCAATTGTCGTGAAGCATGTAAAAACTGCTTGTCAGCGTTAAAATAATGGTTAATATGCAGTTTGCATTTTCTTATGAGAGAATGATCCAAACCTGAATGTTATAGTGTAAATCGTATTACCCTCATGAAATAAAGCAATTTTGCCTTTAAGGACTTATTTGCAACTAATTGTCGTAAACCATGTAAAAACTGCTTGTCTGCGTGAAAATGATAGTCAATATTCAGTTTGCATTTTCTTATGAGAGAATGATCCAAACCTGAATGTTATAGTGTAAATAGACTTGCCCTCATTAAATAAAGCAATTTTGCCTATAAGGACTCACTTGCACCTTATTGTCATAAAGCATGTAAAAACTGCTTGTATGCGTTAAAATAATAGTTAATATGCAGTTTGCATTTTCTTGTGAGAGAATGATCCAAACCTGAATGATATAGTGTAAGTAAACTTACGTTTGTGAAATAAAGCAATTTTGCCTATAAGGACTCATTTGCACCTAATTGTCGTAAAGCATGTAAAAACTGCTTGTCTGCGTTAAAATAATGGTTAATATGCAGTTTGCATTTTCTTATGAGAGAATAATCTAAACCTGAATGTTATAGTGTAAATAGACTAACCTTCATAAAATAAAGCAATTTTGCCTATAAGGACCCATTTGCCCCTAATTGTCATAAAGCATGTAAAAACTGCTTGAATGCGTTAAAATAACGGTTAATATGCAGTTTGCATTTTCTTATGAGAGAATGATCCAAACCTGAATGTTATAGTGTAAATAGACTTACCTTTGTAAAATAAAGCAATTTTGCCTATAGGGACTCATTTGCACGCAATTGTCGTGAAGCATGCAAAAACTGCTTGTCTGCGTTAAAATAATGGTTAATATGCAGTTTGCATTTTCTTATGAGAGAATGATCCAAACCTGAATGTTATAGTGTAAATCGACTTACCCTCATGAAATAAAGCAATTTTGCCTATAAAGACTCATTTGCACCTAATTGTCATAAAGCATGTAAAAACTGCTTGTATGCGTTAAAATGATAGTAAATATGCAGTTTGCATTTTCTTATGAGAGAATGATCTAAACCTGAATGTTATAGTTTAAGTAAACTTACCTTTGTAAAATAAAGCAATTTTGCCTATAAGGACCCATTTGCCCCTAATTGTCATAAAGCATGTAAAAACTGCTTGTATGCGTTAAAATAGTGGTTAATATGCAGTTTGCATTTTCTTATGAGATAATGATCCAAACCTGAATATTATAGTGTAAATAGACTTACCTTTGTAAAATAAAGCAATTTTGCCTATAAGGACTCATTTGCACGCAATTGTCGTGAAGCATGTAAAAACTGCTTGTCTGCGTGAAAATGATAGTAAATATGCAGTTTGCATTTTCTTATGAGAGAATGATCCAAACCTGAATGTTATAGTGTAAATAGACTTACCTTCCAGAAAAAAAGCAATTTTGCCTATAAGGACCCATTTGCCCCTAATTGTCATAAAGCATGTAAAAACTGCTTGTATGCGTTAAAATAATGGTTAATATGTAGTTTGCATTTTCTTATGAGAAAATGATCCAAACCTAAATGTTATAGTGAAAGTAGACTAACCTTTGTGAAATAAAACAATTTTGCCTTTAGGGACTTATTTCCACCTAATTGTCGTAAAACATGTGAAAACTGCTTGTCTGCGTGAAAATGATAGTAAATATGCAGTTTGCATTTTCTTATGAGAGAATGATCCAAAACTGAATGGTATAGTGTAAATAGACTTACCCTCATGAAATAAAGCACTGTTGCCTATAAGGACTCATTTGCACCTAATTGTCGTAAAGCATGTAAAAACTGCTTGTCAGCGTTAAAATAATTGTTAATATGCAGTTTGCATTTTCTTTTGAGAGAATGATCCAAACCTTAATGTTATAGTGTAAATAGACTTACCTTCATGAAATAAAGCAATTTTGCCTATAAAGACTCATTTGCACCTAATTGTCATAAAGCATGTAAAAACTGCTTGTATGCGTTAAAATGATAGTAAATATGCAGTTTATATTTTCTTATGAGAGAATGATCCAAACCTGAATGTTATAGTGTAAATAGACTTACCCTCATGAAATAAAGCAATTTTGAATATAAGGACTCATTTGCACCTAATTGTCATAAAGCTTGTAAAAACTGCTTGTATGCGTTAAAATAATGGGTAATATGCAGTTTGCATTTTCTTATGAGAGAATGATCTAAACCTTAATGTTATAGTTTAAAAAAACTAACCTTTGTAAAATAAAGCAATTTTGCCTATATAGACTCATTTGCCCCTAATTGTCATAAAGCATGTAAAAACTGCTTGTATGCGTTAAAATAATGGTTAATATGCAGTTTTTTTTTTTATGAGGGAATGATCCAAACCTGAATGTTCTAGTGTAAATAGACTTACCTTTGTAAAATAAAGCAATTTTGCCTATAAGGACTCATTTGCACAAAATTGTCGTGAAGCATGTAAAAACTGCTTGTCTGCGTGAAAATGATAGTAAATATGCAGTTTGCATTTTATTATGAGAGAATGATCCAAACCTAAATATTATAGTGTAAATAGACTTACCCTCATGAAATAAAGCAATTTTGCCTATAAAGAATTATTTGCACCTAATTGTCGTAAAGCATGTAAAAACTGCTTGTCTGCGTTTAAATAATGGTTAATATGCAGTTTGCATTTTCTTATGAGAGAATGATCGAAACCTGAATTATATAGTGTAAATAGACTTACCTTCATGAAATAAAGCAATTTTGCCTATAAGGACTCATTTGCCCCTAATTGTCATAAAGCATGTAAAAACTGCTTGCCTGCGTGAAAATGATAGTAAATATGCAGTTTGCATTTTCTTATGAGAGAATGATCCAAACCTGAATGTTATAGTGTAAATAGACTTACCCTCATGAAAAAAAGCAATTTTGCCTATAAAGACTCATTTGCACCTAATTGTCGTAAAGCATGTAAAAACTGCTTGTCTGCGTTTAAATAATGGTTAATATGCAGTTTGCATTTTCTTATGAGAGAATGATCTAAACCTGATTCTTATAGTGTAAATAGACTTACCTTCATGAAAGAAAGCAATTTTGCCTATAAGGATTCATTTGCCCCTAATTGTCATAAAGCATGTAAAAACTGCTTGTATGCGTTAAAATAATGGTTAATATGCAGTTTGCATTTTCTTATGAGAGAATGATCCAAACCTGAATGTACTAGTGAAAATAGACTTACCTTTGTAAAATAAAGCAATTTTGCCTATAAGGACTTATTTCCACCTAATTGTCGTAAAACATGTAAAAACTGCTTGTCTGCGTGAAAATGATTGTAAATATGCAGTTTGCATTTTATTATAAGAGAATGATCCAAACCTAAATATTATAGTGTAAATAGACTTACCCTCATGAAATAAAGCAATTTTGCCTATAAAGACTCATTTGCACCTAATTGTCGTAAAGCATGTAAAAACTGCTTGTCTGCGTTTAAATAATGGTTAATATGCAGTTTGCATTTTTTTATGAGAGAATGATCCAAACCTGAATTATATAGTGTAAATAGACTTACCTTCATGAAATAAAGCAATTTTGCCTATAAGGACTCATTTGCCCCTAATTGTCATAAAGCATGTAAAAACTGCTTGCCTGCGTGAAAATGATAGTAAATATGCAGTTTGCATTTTCTTATGAGAGAATGATCCAAACCTGAATGTTATAGTGTAAATAGACTTACCCTCATGAAAAAAAGCAATTTTGCCTATAAAGACTCATTTGCACCTAATTGTCGTAAAGCATGTAAAAACTGCTTGTCTGCGTTTAAATAATGGTTAATATGCAGTTTGCATTTTCTTATGAGAGAATGATCTAAACCTGATTCTTATAGTGTAAATAGACTTACCTTCATGAAATAAAGCAATTTTGCCTATAAGGACTCATTTGCCCCTAATTGTCATAAAGCATGTAAAAACTGCTTGTATGCGTTAAAATAATGGTTAATATGCAGTTTGCATTTTCTTATGAGAGAATGATCCAAACCTGAATGTACTAGTGAAAATAGACTTACCTTTGAAAAATAAAGCAATTTTGCCTATAAGGACTCATTTGCACAAAATTGTCGTGAAGCATGTAAAAACTGCTTGTCTGCGTGAAAATGATAGTAAATATGCAGTTTGCATTTTATTATGAGAGAATGATCCAAACCTAAATATTATAGTGTAAATAGACTTACCCTCATGAAATAAAGCAATTTTGCCTATAAAGAATTATTTGCACCTAATTGTCGTAAAGCATGTAAAAACTGCTTGTCTGCGTTTAAATAATGGTTAATATGCAGTTTGCATTTTCTTATGAGAGAATGATCTAAACCTGATTCTTATAGTGTAAATAGACTTACCCTCATGAAATAAAGCACTTTTGCCTATAAGGACTCATTTGCCCCTTATTGTCATAAAGCATGTAAAAACTGCTTGTATGCGTTAAAATAATGGTTAATATGCAGTTTGCATTTTCTTATGAGAGAATGATCTAAACCTGAATGTTATAGTGTAAATAGACTTACCTTTGTAAAATAAAGCAATTTTGCCTATAAGGACTCATTTGCACGCAACTGTCGTGAAGCATGTAAAAACTGCTTGTCTGCGTTAAAATAATGGTTAATATGCAGTTTGCATTTTCTTATGAGAGAATGATCCAAACCTGAATGTTATAGTGAAAGTAAACCCCACCTTTGTGAAATAAAACAATTTTGCCTTTAAGGACTTATTTCCACCTAATTGTCGTAAAACATGTGAAAAATCCTTGTCTGCGTGAAAATGATAGTAAATATGCAGTTTGCATTTTCTTATGAGAGAATGATCCAAACCTGAATGTTATAGTGTAAATAGACTTACCTTTGTAAAATAAAGCAATTTTGCCTATAAGGACTCATTTGCACGCAATTGTCGTGAAGCATGTAAAAACTGCTTGTCTGCGTTAAAATAATGGTTAATATGCAGTTTGCATTTTCTTATGAGAGAATGATCCAAACCTGAATGTTATAGTGTAAATAGACTAACCATTGTAAAATAAAGAAATTTTGCCTATAAGGACTCATTTGCACGCAATTGTCGTGAAGCATGTAAAAACTGCTTGTCTGCGTTAAAATAATGGTTAATATGCAGTTTGCAATTTCTTATGACAGAATGATCCAAACCTAAATGTTATAGTGTAAATAGACTTACCTTCAAGAAATAAAGCAATTTTGCCTATAGGGACTCATTTGCCCCTAATTGTCATAAAGCATGTAAAAACTGCTTGTCAGCGTTAAAATAATGGTTAATATGCAGTTTGCATTTTCTTATGAGAGAATGATCCAAACCTGAATGTTATAGTGTAAATAGACTTACCTTCAAGAAATAAAGCAATTTTGCCTTAAAGGACTCATTTGCCCCTAATTGTCATAAAGCATGTAAAAACTGCTTGTATGCGTTAAAATAATGTATAATATGCAGTTTGCATTTTCTTATGAGAGAATGATCCAAACCTGAATGTTATAGTGTAAATCGACTTACCCTCATGAAATAAAGCAATTTTGCCTATAAAGACTCATTTGCACCTAATTGCCATAAAGCATGTAAAAACTGCTTGTATGCGTTAAAATAATAGTAAATATGCAGTTTGCATTTTCTTATGAGAGAATGATCTAAACCTGAATGTTATAGTTTAAGTAAACTTACCTTTGTAAAATAAAGCAATTTTGCCTATAAGGACTCATTTGCCCCTAATTGTCATAAAGCATGTAAAAACTGCTTGTATGCGTTAAAATAGTGGTTAATATGCAGTTTGCATTTTCTTATGAGAGAATGATCCAAACCTGAATGTTATAGTGTAAATAGACTTACTCTAATGAAATAAAGCAGATTTGACTATAAGGACTCATTTGCCCCTAATTGTCATAAAGCATGTAAAAACTGTTTGTATGCGTTAAAATAATGGTTAATATGCAGTTTGCATTTTCTTATGAGAGAATGATCCAAACCTGAATGTAATAGTGAAAATAGACTAACCTTTGTAAAATAAAGCAATTTTGCCTATAAATACTCATTTGCACGCAATTGTCGTGAAGCATGTAAAAACTGCTTGTCTGCGTGAAAATGATAGTAAATATGCAGTTTGCATTTTCTTATGAGAGAATGATCCAAACCTGAATGTTATAGTGTAAATAGACTTACCTTCATGAAATAAAGCAATTTTGCCTATAAAGACTCATTTGCACCTAATTGTCGTAAAGCATGTAAAAACTGCTTGCCTTCGTTTAAATAATGGTTAATATGCAGTTTGCATTTTCTTATGAGAGAAAGATCCAAACCTGAATGTTATAGTGTAAATAGACTTACCTTCATGAAATAAAGCAATTTTGCCTATAAGGACTCATTTGCCCCTTATTGTCATAAAGCATGTAAAAACTGCTTGTATGCGTTAAAATAATGGTTAATATGCAGTTTGCATTTTCTTATGAGAGAATGATCCAAACCTGAATGTTATAGTGAAAGTAGACCCCACCTTTGTGAAATAAAACAATTTTGCCTTTAGGGAGTTATTTCCACCTAATTGTCGTAAAACATGTGAAAACTGCTTGTCTGCGTGAAAATGATAGTAAATATGCAGTTTGCATTTTCTTATGAGAGAATGATCCAAAACTGAATGTTATAGTGTAAATAGACTTACCCTCATGAAATAAAGCACTTTTGCCTATAAGAACTCATTTGCACCTAATTGTCGTAAACCATGTAAAAACTGCTTGTCAGCGTTAAAATAATTGTTAATATTCATTTTGCATTTTCTTTTGAGAGAATGATCCAAACCTTAATGTTATAGTGTAAATAGACTTACCTTCATGAAATAAAGCAATTTTGCCTATAAAGACTCATTTGCACCTAATTGTCATAAAGCATGTAAAAACTGCTTGTATGCGTTAAAATGATAGTAAATATGCAGTTTATATTTTCTTATGAGAGAATGATCCAAACCTGAATGTTATAGTGTAAATAGACTTACCCTCATGAAATAAAGCAATTTTGAATATAAGGACTCATTTGAACCTAATTGTCATAAAGCTTGTAAAAACTGCTTGTATGCGTTAAAATAATGGTTAATATGCAGTTTGCATTTTCTTATGAGAGAATGATCTAAACCTTAATGTTATAGTTTAAAAAAACTTACCTTTGTAAAATAAAGCAATTTTGCCTATATAGACTCATTTGCCCCTAATTGTCATAAAGCATGTAAAAACTGCTTGTATGCGTTAAAATAATGGTTAATATGCAGTTTTTTTTTATGAGGGAATGATCCAAACCTGAATGTTATAGTGTAAATAGACTTACCTTTGTAAAATAAAGCAATTTTGCCTATAAGGACTCATTTGCACAAAATTGTCGTGAAGCATGTAAAAACTGCTTGTCTGCGCGAAAATGATAGTAAATATGCAGTTTGCATTTTATTATGAGAGAATGATCCAAACCTAAATATTATAGTGTAAATAGACTTACCCTCATGAAATAAAGCAATTTTGCCTATAAAGAATCATTTGCACCTAATTGTCGTAAAGCATGTAAAAACTGCTTGTCTGCGTTTAAATAATGGTTAATATGCAGTTTGCATTTTCTTATGAGAGAATGATCCAAACCTGAATGTTATAGTGTAAATAGACTAACCCTCATGAAATAAAGCAATTTTGCCTATAAAGACTCATTTGCACGCAATTGTCGTGAAGCATGTAAAAACTGCTTGTCTGCGTTAAAATAATGGTTAATATGCAGTTTGCATTTTCTTATGAGAAAATGATCCAAACCTGAATGTTATAGTGAAAGTAGACTAACCTTTGTAAAATAAAACAATTTTGCCTTTAAGGACTTATTTCCACCTAATTGTCGTAAAACATGTGAAAACTGCTTGTCTGCGTGAAAATGATTGTAAATATGCAGTTTGCATTTTCTTATGAGAGAATGATCCAAACCTGAATGTTATAGTGTAAATAGACTTACCCTCATGAAATAAAGCACTTTTGCCTATAAGGACTCATTTGCACCTAATTGTCGTAAAGCATGTAAAAACTGCTTGTCAGCGTTAAAATAATTGTTAATATGCAGTTTGCATTTTCTTATGAGAGAATGATCCAAACCTGAATGTTATAGTGTAAATAGACTTACTCTAATGAAATAAAGCAGATTTGACTATAAGGACTCATTTGCTCCTTATTGTCATAAAGCATGTAAAAACTGTTTGTATGCGTTAAAATAATCGTTAATATGCACTTTGCATTTTCTTATGAGAGAATGATCCAAACCTGAATGTAATAGTGAAAATAGACTTACCTTTGTAAAATAAAGCAATTTTGCCTATAAATACTCATTTGCACGCAATTGTCGTGAAGCATGTAAAAACTGCTTGTCTGCTTGAAAATGATAGTAAATATGCAGTTTGCATTTTCTTATGAGAGAATGATCCAAACCTGAATGTTATAGTGTAAATAGACTTACCTTCATGAAATAAAGCAATTTTGCCTTAAAGGACTCATTTGTCCCTAATTGTCATAAAGCATGTAAAAACTGCTTGTATGCGTTAAAATAATGTATAATATGCAGTTTGCATTTTCTTATGAGAGAATGATCCAAACCTGAATGTTATAGTGTAAATCGACTTACCCTCATGAAATAAAGCAATTTTGCCTATAAAGACTCATTTGCACCTAATTGCCATAAAGCATGTAAAAACTGCTTGTATGCGTTAAAATAATAGTAAATATGCAGTTTGCATTTTCTTATGAGAGAATGATCTAAACCTGAATGTTATAGTTTAAGTAAACTTACCTTTGTAAAATAAAGCAATTTTGCCTATAAGGACTCATTTGCCCCTAATTGTCATAAAGCATGTAAAAACTGTTTGTATGCGTTAAAATAATGGTTAATATGCAGTTTGCATTTTCTTATGAGAGAATGATCCAAACCTGAATGTAATAGTGAAAATAGACTTACCTTTGTAAAATAAAGCAATTTTGCCTATAAATACTCATTTGCACGCAATTGTCGTGAAGCATGTAAAAACTGCTTGTCTGCGTGAAAATTATAGTAAATATGCAGTTTGCATTTTCTTATGAGAGAATGATCCAAACCTGAATGTTATAGTGTAAATAGACTTACCTTCATGAAATAAAGCAATTTTGCCTATAAAGACTCATTTGCACCTAATTGTCGTAAAGCATAAAAAAACTGCTTGCCTTCGTTTAAATAATGGTTAATATGCAGTTTGCATTTTCTTATGAGAGAAAGATCCAAACCTGAATGTTATAGTGTAAATAGACTTACCTTCATGAAATAAAGCAATTTTGCCTATAAGGACTCATTTGCCCCTTATTGTCATAAAGCATGTAAAAACTGCTTGTATGCGTTAAAATAATGGTTAATATGCAGTTTGCATTTTCTTATGAGAGAATGATCAAAACCTGAATGTTATAGTGTGAATAGACTTACCTTTGTAAAATAAAGCAATTTTGCCTATAAGGACTCATTTGCACGCAACTGTTGTGAAGCATGTAAAAACTGCTTGTCTGCGTTAAAATAATGGTTAATATGCAGTTTGCATTTTCTTATGAGAGAATGATCCAAACCTGAATGTTATAGTGAAAGTAGACCCCACCTTTGTGAAATAAAACAATTTTGCCTTTAAGGACTTATTTCCACCTAATTGTCGTAAAACATGTGAAAAATCCTTGTCTGCGTGAAAATGATAGTAAATATGCAGTTTGCATTTTCTTATGAGAGAATGATCCAAACCTGAATGTTAAAGTGTAAATAGACTTACCTTTGTAAAATAAAGCAATTTTGCCTATAAGGACTCATTTGCACGCAATTGTCGTGAAGCATGTAAAAACTGCTTGTCTGCGTTAAAATAATGGTTAATATGCAGTTTGCATTTTCTTATGAGAGAATGATCCAAACCTGAATGTTATAGTGTAAATAGACTAACCATTGTAAAATAAAGCAATTTTGCCCTTAAAGACTCATTTGCACGCAATTGTCGTGAAGCATGTAAAAACTGCTTGTCTGCGTTAAAATAATGGTTAATATGCAGTTTGCATTTTCTTATGACAGAATGATCCAAACCTAAATGTTATAGTGTAAATAGACTTACCTTCATGAAATAAAGCAATTTTGCCTATAAGGACTCATTTGCCCCTAATTGTCATAAAGCATGTAAAAACTGCTTGTCAGCGTTAAAATAATGGTTAATATGCAGTTTGCATTTTCTTATGAGAGAATGATCCAAACCTGAATGTTATAGTGTAAATAGACTTACCTTCATAAAATAAAGCAATTTTGCCTATAAGGACTCATTTGCCCCTAATTGTCATAAAGCATGTAAAAACTGCTTGTATGCGTTAAAATAATGTATAATATGCAGTTTGCATTTTCTTATGAGAGAATGATCCAAACCTGAATGTTATAGTGTAATCGACTTACCCTCATGAAATAAAGCAATTTTGCCTATAAAGACTCATTTGCACCTAATTGTCATAAAGCATGTAAAAACTGCTTGTATGCGTTAAAATGATAGTAAATATGCAGTTTGCATTTTCTTATGAGAGAATGATCTAAACCTGAATGTTATAGTTTAAGTAAACTTACCTTTGTAAAATAAAGCAATTTTGCCTATAAGGACCCATTTGCCCCTAATTGTCATAAAGCATGTAAAAACTGCTTGTCAGCGTTAAAATAATGGTTAATATTCAGTTTGCATTTTCTTATGAGAAAATGATCCAAACCTGAATGTTATAGTGAAAGTAGACTTACCTTTATAAAATAAAGCAATTTTGCCTATAAGGACTTATTTCCCCCTAATTGTCGTAAAACATGTGAAAACTGCTTGTCTGCGTGAAAATGATTGTAAATATGCAGTTTGCATTTTCTTATGAGAGAATGATCCAAACCTGAATGTTATAGTGTAAATAGACTTACCCTCATGAAATAAAGCACTTTTGCCTATAAGGACTGATTTGCCCCTTATTGTCATAAAGCATGTAAAAACTGCTTGTCAGCGTTAAAATAATGGTTAATATGCAGTTTGCATTTTCTTATGAGAAAATGATCCAAACCTGAATGTTATAGTGAAAGTAGACTTACCTTTGTAAAATAAAGCAATTTTGCCTATAAGGACTTATTTCCCCCTAATTGTCGTAAAACATGTGAAAACTGCTTGTCTGCGTGAAAATGATTGTAAATATGCAGTTTGCATTTTCTTATGAGAGAATGATCCAAACCTGAATGTTATAGTGTAAATAGACTTACCCTCATGAAATAAAGCACTTTTGCCTTTAAGGACTCATTTGCCCCTTATTGTCATAAAGCATGTAAAAACTGCTTGTATGCGTTAAAATAATGGTTAATATGCAGTTTGCATTTTCTTATGAGAGAATGATCTAAACCTGAATGTTATAGTGTAAATAGACTTACCTTTGTAAAATAAAGCAATTTTGCCTATAAGGACTCATTTGCACGCAACTGTCGTGAAGCATGTAAAAACTGCTTGTCTGCGTTAAAATAATGGTTAATATGCAGTTTGCATTTTCTTATGAGAGAATGATCCAAACCTGAATGTTATAGTGAAAGTAAACCCCACCTTTGTGAAATAAAACAATTTTGCCTTTAAGGACTTATTTCCACCTAATTGTCGTAAAACATGTGAAAAATCCTTGTCTGCGTGAAAATGATAGTAAATATGCAGTTTGCATTTTCTTATGAGAGAATGATCCAAACCTGAATGTTATAGTGTAAATAGACTTACCTTTGTAAAATAAAGCAATTTTGCCTATAAGGACTTATTTGCACGCAATTGTCGTGAAGCATGTAAAAACTGCTTGTCTGCGTTAAAATAATGGTTATTTTGCAGTTTGCATTTTCTTATGAGAGAATGATCTAAACCTGAATGTTATAGTGTAAATAGACTAACCATTGTAAAATAAAGCAATTTTGCCTATAAGGACTCATTTGCACGCAATTGTCGTGAAGCATGTAAAAACTGCTTGTCTGCGTTAAAATAATGGTTAATATGCAGTTTGCATTTTCTTATGACAGAATGATCCAAACCTAAATGTTATAGTGTAAATAGACTAACCTTCAAGAAATAAAGCAAATTTGCCTATAGGGACTCATTTGCCCCTTATTGTCATAAAGCATGTAAAAACTGCTTGTCAGCGTTAAAATAATGGTTAATATGCAGTTTGCATTTTCTTATGAGAGAATGATCCAAACCTGAATGTTATAGTGTAAATAGACTTACCTTCATGAAATAAAGCAATTTTGCCTTAAAGGACTCATTTGCCCCTAATTGTCATAAAGCATGTAAAAACTGCTTGTATGCGTTAAAATATTGTATAATATGCAGTTTGCATTTTCTTATGAGAGAATGATCCAAACCTGAATGTTATAGTGTAAATCGACTTACCCTCATGAAATAAAGCAATTTTGCCTATAAAGACTCATTTGCACCTAATTGCCATAAAGCATGTAAAAACTGCTTGTATGCGTTAAAATAATAGTAAATATGCAGTTTGCATTTTCTTATGAGAGAATGATCTAAACCTGAATGTTATAGTTTAAGTAAACTTACCTTTGTAAAATCAAGCAATTTTGCCTATAAGGACTCATTTGCCCCTAATTGTCATAAAGCATGTAAAAACTGCTTGTATGCGTTAAAAGAGTGGTTAATATGCAGTTTGCATTTTCTTATGAGAGAATGATCCAAACCTGAATATTATAGTGTAAATAGACTTACCTTTGTAAAATAAAGCAATTTTGCCTATAAGGACTCATTTGCACGCAATTGTCGTGAAGCATGTAAAAACTGCTTGTCTGCGTGAAAATGATAGTAAATATGCAGTTTGCATTTTCTTATGAGAGAATGATCCAAACCTGAATATTATAGTGTAAATAGACTTACCTTTGTAAAATAAAGTAATTTTGGCTATAAGGACTCATTTGCAAGCAATTGTCGTGAAGCATGTAAAAACTGCTTGTCTGCGTTAAAATAATGGTTATTTTGCAGTTTGCATTTTCTTATGAGAGAATGATCTAAACCTGAATGTTATAGTGTAAATAGACTAACCATTGTAAAATAAAGCAATTTTGCCTATAAGGACTCATTTGCACGCAATTGTCGTGAAGCATGTAAAAACTGCTTGTCTGCGTTAAAATAATGGTTAATATGCAGTTTGCATTTTCTTATGACAGAATGATCCAAACCTAAATGTTATAGTGTAAATAGACTAACCTTCAAGAAATAAAGCAAATTTGCCTATAGGGACTCATTTGCCCCTTATTGTCATAAAGCATGTAAAAACTGCTTGTCAGCGTTAAAATAATGGTTAATATGCAGTTTGCATTTTCTTATGAGAGAATGATCCAAACCTGAATGTTATAGTGTAAATAGACTTACCTTCATGAAATAAAACAATTTTGCCTATAAGGACTCATTTGCCCCCTATTGTCATAAAGCATGTAAAAACTGCTTGTATGCGTTAAAATAATGGTTAATATGCAGTTTGCATTTTCTTATGAGAGAATGATCCAAACCTGAATGTTATAGTGTAAATAGACTTACCTTTGTAAAATAAAGCAATTTTGCCTATAAGGACTCATTTGCACGCAATTGTCGTGAAGCATGTAAAAACTGCTTGTCTGCGTGAAAATGATAGTAAATATGCAGTTTGCATTTTCTTATGAGAGAATGATCCAAACCTGAATGTTATAGTGTAAATAGACTAACCTTCATGAAAAAAAGCAATTTTGCCTATAAAGACTCATTTGCACCTAATTGTCGTAAAGCATGTAAAAACTGCTTGCTTTCGTTTAAATAATGGTTAATATGCAGTTTGCATTTTCTTATGAGAGAAAGATCCAAACCTGAATGTTATAGTGTAAATAGACTTACCTTCATGAAATAAAGCAATTTTGCCTATAAGGACTCATTTGCCCCTTTTTGTCATAAAGCATGTAAAAACTGCTTGTATGCGTTAAAATAATGGTTAATATGCAGTTTGCATTTTCTTATGAGAGAATGATCCAAACCTGAATGTTATAGTGTAAATAGACTTACCTTTGTAAAATAAAGCAATTTTGCCTATAAGGACTCATTTGCACGCAACTGTCGTGAAGCATGTAAAAACTGCTTGTCTGCGTTAAAATAATGGTTAATATGCAGTTTGCATTTTCTTATGAGAGAAAGATCCAAACCTGAATGTTATAGTGTAAATCGACTTACCTTCATGAAATAAAGCAATTTTGCCTATAAAGACTCATTTGCACCTAATTGCCATAAAGCATGTAAAAACAGCTTGTATGCGTTAAAATAATAGTAAATATGCAGTTTGCATTTTCTTATGAGAGAATGATCTAAACCTGAATGTTATAGTTTAAGTAAACTTACCTTTGTAAAATCAAGCAATTTTGCCTATAAGGACTCATTTGCCCCTAATTGTCATAAAGCATGTAAAAACTGCTTGTATGCGTTAAAATAGTGGTTAATATGCAGTTTGCATTTTCTTATAAGAGAATGATCCAAACCTGAATATTATAGTGTAAATAGACTTACCTTTGTAAAATAAAGCAATTTTGCCTATAAGGACTCATTTGCACGCAATTGTCGTGAAGCATGTAAAAACTGCTTGTCTGCGTTAAAATAATGGTTAATATGCAGTTTGCATTTTCTTATGAGAGAATGATCCAAACCTGAATGTTATAGTGTAAATAGACTTACCTTTGTAAAATAAAGTATTTTTGGCTATAAGGACTCATTTGCACGCAATTGTCGTGAAGCATGTAAAAACTGCTTGTCTGCGTTAAAATAATGGTTAATATGCAGTTTGCATTTTCTTATGAGAGAATGATCCAAACCTGAATGTTATAGTGTAAATAGACTTACCCTCATGAAATAAAGCAATTTTGCCTATAAGGACTCATTTGCCTCCTATTGTCATAAAGCATGTAAAAACTGCTTGTATGCGTTAAAATAATGGTTAATATGCAGTTTGCATTTTCTTATGAGAGAATGATCCAAACCTGAATGTTATAGTGTTAATAGACTTACCTTTGTAAAATAAAGCAATTTTGCCTATAAGGACTCATTTGCACGCAATAGTCGTGAAGCATGTAAAAACTGCTTGTCTGCGTTAAAATAATGGTTAATATGCAGTTTGCATTTTCTTATGAGAGAATGATCCAAACCTGAATGTTATAGTGTAAATAGACTTACCTTCATGAAATAAAGCAATTTTGCCTATAAGGACTCATTTGCCCCCTATTGTCATAAAGCATGTAAAAACTGCTTGTATGCGTTAAAATAATGGTTAATATGCAGTTTGAATTTTCTTATGAGAGAATGATCCACACCTGAATGTTATAGTGTAAATAGACTTACCTTTGTAAAATAAAGCAATTTTGCCTATAAGGACTCATTTGCCCCCTATTGTCATAAAGCATGTAAAAACTGCTTGTATGCGTTAAAATAATGGTTAATAAGCAGTTTGCATTTTCTTATGAGAGAATGATCCAAACCTAAATGTTATAGTGTAAATAGACTTACCTTTGTAAAATAAAGCAATTTTGCCTATAAGGACTCATTTGCACGCAATTGTCGTGAAGCATGTAAAAACTGCTTGTCTGCGTTAAAATAATGGTTAATATGCAGTTTGCATTTTCTTATGAGAGAATGATCCAAACCTGAATGTTATAGTGTAAATAGACTTACCTTAATGAAATAAAGCAATTTTGCCTATAAGGACTCATTTGCCCCTAATTGTCATAAAGCATTAAAAACTGCTTGTATGCGTTGAAATAATGGTTAATATGCAGTTTGCATTTTCTTATGAGAGAATGATCTAAACCTGAATGTTATAGTTTAAGTAAACTTACCTTTGTAAAATAAAGCAATTTTGCCTATAAGGACTCATTTGCCCCTAACTGTCATAAAGCATGTAAAAACTGCTTGTATGCGTTAAAATAATGGTTAATATGCAGTTTGCATTTTCTTATGAGAGAATGATCCAAACCTGAATGTTATAGTGTAAATAGACTTACCTTCATGAAATAAAGCAATTTTGCCTATAAGGACTCATTTGCCCCTAATTGTCATAAAGCATGTAAAAACTGCTTGTCTGCGTTAAAATAATGGTTAATATGCAGTTTGCATTTTCTTATGAGAGAATGATCCAAACCTGAATGTTATAGGGTAAATAGACTTTCCCTCATGAAATAAAGCAATTTTGCCTATAAAGACTCATTTGCACCTAGTTGTCATAAAGCATATAAAAACTGCTTGTCTGCGTTAAAATAATGGTTAATATGCAGTTTGCATTTTCTTATGAAAGAATGATCCAAACCTGAATGTTATAGTGTAAATAGACTTACCTTCATGAAATAAAGCAATTTTGCCTATAAGGACTCATTTGCCCCTAATTGTCATAAAGCATGTAAAAACTGCTTGTCTGCGTTAAAATAATGGTTAATATGCAGTTTGCATTTTCTTATGAGAGAATGATCCAAACCTGAATGTTATAGTGTAAATAGACTTACCCTCATGAAATAAAGCAATTTTGCCTGTAAAGACTCATTTGCACCTAATTGTCGTAAAGCATGTAAAAACTGCTTGTCTGCGTTTAAATAATGGTTAATATGCAGTTTGCATTTTCTTATGAGAGAATGATCCAAACCTGAATGTTATAGTGTCAATAGACTTACCTTCATAAAATAAAGCAATTTTGCCTATAAGGACTCATTTGCCCCTAATTGTCATAAAGCATGTAAACACTGCTTGTCTGCGTGAAAATGATAGTAAATATGCAGTTTGCATTTTCTTATGAGAGAATGATCCAAACCTGAATGTTATAGTGTAAATAGATTTACCCTCATGAAAAAAAAAATTTTGCCTATAAAGACTCATTTGCACCTAATTGTCGTAAGGCATGTAAAAACTGCTTGTCTGCATTTATATAATGGTTAATATGCAGTTTGCATTTTCTTATGAGAGAATGATCTAAACCTGATTGTTATAGTGTAAATAGACTTACCTTCATGAAATAAAGCAATTTTGTATATAAGGACTAATTTGCCCCTAATTGTCATAAAGCATGTAAAAACTGCTTGTATGCGTTAAAATAATGGTTATATTGCAGTTTGCATTTTCTTATGAGAGAATGATCCAAACCTGAATGTAATAGTGAAAATAGACTTACCTTTGTAAAATAAAGCAATTTTGCCTATAAGGACTCATTTGCACGCAATTGTCGTGAAGCATGTAAAAACTGCTTGTCTGCGTTAAAATAATGGTTAATATGCAGTTTGCATTTTCTTATGAGAAAATGATCCAAACCTGAATGTTATAGTTTAAGTAAACTTACCTTTGTAAAATAAAGCAATTTTGCCTATAAGGACTCATTTGCACCTAATTGTCGTAAAGCATGTAAAAACTGTTTGTCTGCGTGAAAATGATTGTAAATATGCAGTTTGCATTTTCTTTTGAGAGAATAATCCAAACCTGAATGTTATAGTGTAAATAGATTTACCCTCATGAAATAAAGTAATTTTGCCTATAAAGACTCATTTGCACCAAATTGTCGTAAAGCATGTAAAAACTGCTTGTCTGCGTTTAAATAATGGTTAATATGCAGTTTGCATTTTCTTATGAGAGAAAGATCCAAACCTGAACTTTATAGTGTAAATAGACTTACCCTCCTGATATCAAGCAATTTTGCCTATAAGGACTCATTTGCACCTAATTGTCATAAAGCATGTAAAAACTGCTTGTATGCGTTAAAATAATGGTTGATATGCAGTTTGCATTTTCTTATCAGAGAATGACATAAACCTGAATGTTATAGTGTAAATAGACTTACCTTTGTAAAATAAAGCAATTTTGCCTATAAGGACTTATTTGCACTTAATTGTCATAAAGCATGTAAAAACTGCTTGTCTGCGTTAAAATAATGGTTAATATGCAGTTTGCATTTTCCTATGAGAGGATCCAAACCTGAATGTATAGTGTAAATAGACTTACCTTTGTAAAATAAAGCAATTTTGCCTATAAAGACTCATTTGCACCTAATTGTCGTAAAGCATGTAAAAACTGCTTGTCTGCGTTTAAATAATGGTTAATATGCAGTTTGCATTTTCTTATGAGAGAAAGATCAAAACCTGAATGTTATAGTGTAAATAGACTTACCTTTGTAAAATAAAGCAATTTTGCCTATAAGGACTCATTTGCACGCAATTGTCGTGAAGCATGTAAAAACTGCTTGTCTGCGTTAAAATAATGGTTAATATGCAGTTTGCATTTTCTTATGAGAGAATGATCCAAACCTGAATGTTATAGTGTAAATAGACTTACCTTAATGAAATAAAGCAATTTTGCCTATAAGGACTCATTTGCCCCTAATTGTCATAAAGCATGTAAAAACTGCTTGTATGCGTTGAAATAATGGTTAATATGCAGTTTGCATTTTCTTATGAGAGAATGATCTAAACCTGAATGTTATAGTGAAAATAGACTTTCCTTTGTAAAATAACGCAATTTTGCTTATAAGGACTCATTTGCACGCAATTGTCGTGAAGCATGTAAAAACTGCTTGTCTGCGTTGAAATAATGGTTAATATGCAGTTTGCATTTTCTTATGAGAGAATGATCCAAACCTGAATGTTATAGTGTAAATAGACTTACCTTCATGAAATAAAGCAATTTTGCCTATAAGGACTCATTTGCACGCAATTGTCGTGAAGCATGTAAAAACTGATTGTCTGCGTTAAAATAATGGTTAATATGCAGTTTGCATTTTCTTATGAGAGAATGATCCAAACCTGAATGTTATAGTGTAAATAGACTTACCTTTGTAAAATAAAGTATTTTTGGCTATAAGGACTCATTTGCACGCAATTGTCGTGAAGCATGTAAAAACTGCTTGTCTGCGTTAAAATAATGGTTAATATGCAGTTTGCATTTTCTTATGAGAGAATGATCCAAACCTGAATGTTATAGTGTAAATAGACTTACCCTCATGAAATAAAGCAATTTTGCCTATAAGGACTCATTTGCCCCCTATTGTCATAAAGCATGTAAAAACTGCTTGTATGCGTTAAAATAATGGTTAATATGCAGTTTGCATTTTCTTATGAGAGAATGATCCAAACCTGAATGTTATAGTGTTAATAGACTTACCTTTGTAAAATAAAGCAATTTTGCCTATAAGGACTCATTTGCACGCAATTGTCGTGAAGCATGTAAAAACTGCTTGTCTGCGTTAAAATAATGGTTAATATGCAGTTTGCATTTTCTTATGAGAGAATGATCCAAACCTGAATGTTATAGTGTAAATAGACTTACCTTCATGAAATAAAGCAATTTTGCCTATAAGGACTCATTTGCCCCCTATTGTCATAAAGCATGTAAAAACTGCTTGTATGCGTTAAAATAATGGTTAATATGCAGTTTGAATTTTCTTATGAGAGAATGATCCACACCTGAATGTTATAGTGTAAATAGACTTACCTTTGTAAAATAAAGCAATTTTGCCTATAAGGACTCATTTGCCCCCTATTGTCATAAAGCATGTAAAAACTGCTTGTATGCGTTAAAATAATGGTTAATAAGCAGTTTGCATTTTCTTATGAGAGAATGATCCAAACCTAAATGTTATAGTGTAAATAGACTTACCTTTGTAAAATAAAGCAATTTTGCCTATAAGGACTCATTTGCACGCAATTGTCGTGAAGCATGTAAAAACTGCTTGTCTGCGTTAAAATAATGGTTAATATGCAGTTTGCATTTTCTTATGAGAGAATGATCCAAACCTGAATGTTATAGTGTAAATAGACTTACCTTAATGAAATAAAGCAATTTTGCCTATAAGGACTCATTTGCCCCTAATTGTCATAAAGCATTAAAAACTGCTTGTATGCGTTGAAATAATGGTTAATATGCAGTTTGCATTTTCTTATGAGAGAATGATCTAAACCTGAATGTTATAGTTTAAGTAAACTTACCTTTGTAAAATAAAGCAATTTTGCCTATAAGGACTCATTTGCCCCTAACTGTCATAAAGCATGTAAAAACTGCTTGTATGCGTTAAAATAATGGTTAATATGCAGTTTGCATTTTCTTATGAGAGAATGATCCAAACCTGAATGTTATAGTGTAAATAGACTTACCTTCATGAAATAAAGCAATTTTGCCTATAAGGACTCATTTGCCCCTAATTGTCATAAAGCATGTAAAAACTGCTTGTCTGCGTTAAAATAATGGTTAATATGCAGTTTGCATTTTCTTATGAGAGAATGATCCAAACCTGAATGTTATAGGGTAAATAGACTTACCCTCATGAAATAAAGCAATTTTGCCTATAAAGACTCATTTGCACCTAGTTGTCATAAAGCATATAAAAACTGCGGCCCTGCGTTAAAATAATGGTTAATATGCAGTTTGCATTTTCTTATGAAAGAATGATCCAAACCTGAATGTTATAGTGTAAATAGACTTACCTTCATGAAATAAAGCAATTTTGCCTATAAGGACTCATTTGCCCCTAATTGTCATAAAGCATGTAAAAACTGCTTGTCTGCGTTAAAATAATGGTTAATATGCAGTTTGCATTTTCTTATGAGAGAATGATCCAAACCTGAATGTTATAGTGTAAATAGACTTACCCTCATGAAATAAAGCAATTTTGCCTGTAAAGACTCATTTGCACCTAATTGTCGTAAAGCATGTAAAAACTGCTTGTCTGCGTTTAAATAATGGTTAATATGCAGTTTGCATTTTCTTATGAGAGAATGATCCAAACCTGAATGTTATAGTGTCAATAGACTTACCTTCATAAAATAAAGCAATTTTGCTTATAAGGACTCATTTGCCCCTAATTGTCATAAAGCATGTAAACACTGCTTGTCTGCGTGAAAATGATAGTAAATATGCAGTTTGCATTTTCTTATGAGAGAATGATCCAAACCTGAATGTTATAGTGTAAATAGATTTACCCTCATGAAAAAAAAAATTTTGCCTATAAAGACTCATTTGCACCTAATTGTCGTAAGGCATGTAAAAACTGCTTGTCTGCATTTATATAATGGTTAATATGCAGTTTGCATTTTCTTATGAGAGAATGATCTAAACCTGATTGTTATAGTGTAAATAGACTTACCTTCATGAAATAAAGCAATTTTGTATATAAGGACTAATTTGCCCCTAATTGTCATAAAGCATGTAAAAACTGCTTGTATGCGTTAAAATAATGGTTATATTGCAGTTTGCATTTTCTTATGAGAGAATGATCCAAACCTGAATGTAATAGTGAAAATAGACTTACCTTTGTAAAATAAAGCAATTTTGCCTATAAGGACTCATTTGCACGCAATTGTCGTGAAGCATGTAAAAACTGCTTGTCTGCGTTAAAATAATGGTTAATATGCAGTTTGCATTTTCTTATGAGAAAATGATCCAAACCTGAATGTTATAGTTTAAGTAAACTTACCTTTGTAAAATAAAGCAATTTTGCCTATAAGGACTCATTTGCACCTAATTGTCGTAAAGCATGTAAAAACTGTTTGTCTGCGTGAAAATGATTGTAAATATGCAGTTTGCATTTTCTTTTGAGAGAATAATCCAAACCTGAATGTTATAGTGTAAATAGATTTACCCTCATGAAATAAAGTAATTTTGCCTATAAAGACTCATTTGCACCAAATTGTCGTAAAGCATGTAAAAACTGCTTGTCTGCGTTTAAATAATGGTTAATATGCAGTTTGCATTTTCTTATGAGAGAAAGATCCAAACCTGAACTTTATAGTGTAAATAGACTTACCCTCTTGATATCAAGCAATTTTGCCTATAAGGACTCATTTGCACCTAATTGTCATAAAGCATGTAAAAACTGCTTGTATGCGTTAAAATAATGGTTGATATGCAGTTTGCATTTTCTTATCAGAGAATGACATAAACCTGAATGTTATAGTGTAAATAGACTTACCTTTGTAAAATAAGGCAATTTTGCCTATAAGGACTTATTTGCACTTAATTGTCATAAAGCATGTAAAAACTGCTTGTCTGCGTTAAAATAATGGTTAATATGCAGTTTGCATTTTCCTATGAGAGAATGATCCAAACCTGAATGTATAGTGTAAATAGACTTACCTTTGTAAAATAAAGCAATTTTGCCTATAAAGACTCATTTGCACCTAATTGTCGTAAAGCATGTAAAAACTGCTTGTCTGCGTTTAAATAATGGTTAATATGCAGTTTGCATTTTCTTATGAGAGAAAGATCAAAACCTGAATGTTATAGTGTAAATAGACTTACCTTTGTAAAATAAAGCAATTTTGCCTATAAGGACTCATTTGCACGCAATTGTCGTGAAGCATGTAAAAACTGCTTGTCTGCGTTAAAATAATGGTTAAGATGCAGTTTGCATTTTCTTATGAAAGAATGATCCAAACCTGAATGTTATAGTGTAAATAGACTTACCTTAATGAAATAAAGCAATTTTGCCTATAAGGACTCATTTGCCCCTAATTGTCATAAAGCATGTAAAAACTGCTTGTCTGCGTTGAAATAATGGTTAATATGCAGTTTGCATTTTCTTATGAGAGAATGATCCAAACCTGAATGTTATAGTGTAAATAGACTTACCTTCATGAAATAAAGCAATTTTGCCTATAAGGACTCATTTGCCCCTAATTGTCATAAAGCATGTAAAAACTGCTTGTATGCGTTAAAAGAGTGGTTAATATGCAGTTTGCATTTTCTTATGAGAGAATGATCCAAACCTGAATATTATAGTGTAAATAGACTTACCTTTGTAAAATAAAGCAATTTTGCCTATAAGGACTCATTTGCACGCAATTGTCGTGAAGCATGTAAAAACTGCTTGTCTGCGTGAAAATGATAGTAAATATGCAGTTTGCATTTTCTTATGAGAGAATGATCCAAACCTGAATATTATAGTGTAAATAGACTTACCTTTGTAAAATAAAGTAATTTTGGCTATAAGGACTCATTTGCACGCAATTGTCGTGAAGCATGTAAAAACTGCTTGTCTGCGTTAAAATAATGGTTAATATGCAGTTTGCATTTTCTTATGAGAGAATGATCCAAACTTGAATGTTATAGTGTAAATAGACTTACCTTCATGAAATAAAGCAATTTTGCCTATAAGGACTCATTTTCCCCCTATTGTCATAAAGCATGTAAAAACTGCTTGTATGCGTTAAAATAATGGTTAATATGCAGTTTGCATTTTCTTATGAGAGAATGATCCAAACCTGAATGTTATAGTGTAAATAGACTTACCTTTGTAAAATAAAGCAATTTTGCCTATAAGGACTCATTTGCACGCAATTGTCGTGAAGCATGTAAAAACTGCTTGTCTGCGTGAAAATGATAGTAAATATGCAGTTTGCATTTTCTTATGAGAGAATGATCCAAACCTGAATGTTATAGTGTAAATAGTTTTACCTTCATGAAATAAAGCAATTTTGCCTATAAAGACTCATTTGCACCTAATTGTCGTAAAGCATGTAAAAACTGCTTGCTTTCGTTTAAATAATGGTTAATATGCAGTTTGCATTTTCTTATGAGAGAAAGATCCAAACCTGAATGTTATAGTGTAAATAGACTTACCTTCATGAAATAAAGCAATTTTGCCTATAAGGACTCATTTGCCCCTTATTGTCATAAAGCATGTAAAAACTGCTTGTATGCGTTAAAATAATGGTTAATATGCAGTTTGCATTTTCTTATGAGAGAATGATCCAAACCTGAATTATATAGTGTAAATAGACTTACCTTTGTAAAATAAAGCAATTTTGCCTATAAGGACTCATTTGCACGCAACTGTCGTGAAGCATGTAAAAACTGCTTGTCTGCGTTAAAATAATGGTTAATATGCAGTTTGCATTTTCTTATGAGAGAATGATCCAAACCTGAATGTTATAGTGAAAGTAGACCCCACCTTTGTGAAATAAAACAATTTTGCCTTTAAGGACTTATTTCCACCTAATTGTCGTAAAACATGTGAAAAATCCTTGTCTGCGTGAAAATGATAGTAAATATGCAGTTTGCATTTTCTTATGAGAGAATGATCCAAACCTGAATGTTATAGTGTAAATAGACTTACCTTTGTAAAATAAAGTAATTTTGCCTATAAGGACTCATTTGCACGCAATTGTCGTGAAGCATGTAAAAACTGCTTGTCTTCGTTAAAATAATGGTTAATATGCAGTTTGCATTTTCTTATGAGAGAATGATCCAAACCTGAATGTTATAGTGTAAATAGACCAACCATTGTAAAATATAGCAATTTTGCCCTTAAGGACTCATTTGCACGCAATTGTCGTGAAGCATGTAAAAACTGCTTGTCTGCGTTAAAATAATGGTTAATATGCAGTTTGCATTTTCTTATGACAGAATGATCCAAACCTAAATGTTATAGTGTAAATAGACTTACCTTCAAGAAATAAAGCAATTTTGCCTATACGGACTCATTTGCCCCTAATTGTCATAAAGCATGTAAAAACTGCTTGTCAGCGTTAAAATAATGGTTAATATGCAGTTTGCATTTTCTTATAAGAGAAAGATCCAAACCTGAATGTTATAGTGTAAATCGACTTACCTTCATGAAATAAAGCAATTTTGCCTATAAAGACTCATTTGCACCTAATTGCCATAAAGCATGTAAAAACAGCTTGTATGCGTTAAAATAATAGTAAATATGCAGTTTGCATTTTCTTATGAGAGAATGATCTAAACCTGAATGTTATAGTTTAAGTAAACTTACCTTTGTAAAATCAAGCAATTTTGATTATAAGGACTCATTTGCCCCTAATTGTCATAAAGCATGTAAAAACTGCTTGTATGCGTTAAAATAGTGGTTAATATGCAGTTTGCATTTTCTTATAAGAGAATGATCCAAACCTGAATATTATAGTGTAAATAGACTTACCTTTGTAAAATAAAGCAATTTTGCCTATAAGGACTCATTTGCACGCAATTGTCGTGAAGCATGTAAAAATTGCTTGTCTGCGTGAAAATGATAGTAAATATGCAGTTTGCATTTTCTTATGAGAGAATGATCCAAACCTGAATATTATAGTGTAAATAGACTTACCTTTGTAAAATAAAGTAATTTTGGCTATAAGGACTCATTTGCACGCAATTGTCGTGAAGCATGTAAAAACTGCTTGTCTGCGTTAAAATAATGGTTAATATGCAGTTTGCATTTTCTTATGAGAGAATGATCCAAACCTGAATGTTATAGTGTAAATAGACTTACCCTCATGAAATAAAGCAATTTTGCCTATATGGACTCATTTGCCCCCTATTGTCATAAAGCATGTAAAAACTGCTTGTATGCGTTAAAATAATGGTTAATATGCAGTTTGCATTTTCTTATGAGAGAATGATCCAAACCTGAATGTTATAGTGTTAATAGACTTACCTTTGTAAAATAAAGCAATTTTGCCTATAAGGACTCATTTGCACGCAATTGTCGTGAAGCATGTAAAAACTGCTTGTCTGCGTTAAAATAATGGTTAATATGCAGTTTGCATTTTCTTATGAGAGAATGATCCAAACCTGAATGTTATAGTGTAAATAGACTTACCTTCATGAAATAAAGCAATTTTGCCTATAAGGACTCATTTGCCCCCTATTGTCATAAAGCATGTAAAAACTGCTTGTATGCGTTAAAATAATGGTTAATATGCAGTTTGAATTTTCTTATGAAAGAATGATCCACACCTGAATGTTATAGTGTAAATAGACTTACCTTTGTAAAATAAAGCAATTTTGCCTATAAGGACTCATTTGCCCCCTATTGTCATAAAGCATGTAAAAACTGCTTGTATGCGTTAAAATAATGGTTAATAAGCAGTTTGCATTTTCTTATGAGAGAATGATCCAAACCTAAATGTTATAGTGTAAATAGACTTACCTTTGTAAAATAAAGCAATTTTGCCTATAAGGACTCATTTGCACGCAATTGTCGTGAAGCATGTAAAAACTGCTTGTCTGCGTTAAAATAATGGTTAATATGCAGTTTGCATTTTCTTATGAGAGAATGATCCAAACCTGAATGTTATAGTGTAAATAGACTTACCTTAATGAAATAAAGCAATTTTGCCAATAAGGACTCATTTGCCCCTAATTGTCATAAAGCATTAAAAACTGCTTGTATGCGTTGAAATAATGGTTAATATGCAGTTTGCATTTTCTTATGAGAGAATGATCTAAACCTGAATGTTATAGTTTAAGTAAACTTACCTTTGTAAAATAAAGCAATTTTGCCTATAAGGACTCATTTGCCCCTAACTGTCATAAAGCATGTAAAAACTGCTTGTATGCGTTAAAATAATGGTTAATATGCAGTTTGCATTTTCTTATGAGAGAATGATCCAAACCTGAATGTTATAGTGTAAATAGACTTACCTTCATGAAATAAAGCAATTTTGCCTATAAGGACTCATTTGCCCCTAATTGTCATAAAGCATGTAAAAACTGCTTGTCTGCGTTAAAATAATGGTTAATATGCAGTTTGCATTTTCTTATGAGAGAATGATCCAAACCTGAATGTTATAGGGTAAATAGACTTACCCTCATGAAATAAAGCAATTTTGCCTATAAAGACTCATTTGCACCTAGTTGTCATAAAGCATATAAAAACTGCTTGTCTGCGTTAAAATAATGGTTAATATGCAGTTTGCATTTTCTTATGAAAGAATGATCCAAACCTGAATGTTATAGTGTAAATAGACTTACCTTCATGAAATAAAGCAATTTTGCCTATAAGGACTCATTTGCCCCTAATTGTCATAAAGCATGTAAAAACTGCTTGTCTGCGTTAAAATAATGGTTAATATGCAGTTTGCATTTTCTTATGAGAGAATGATCCAAACCTGAATGTTATAGTGTAAATAGACTTACCCTCATGAAATAAAGCAATTTTGCCTGTAAAGACTCATTTGCACCTAATTGTCGTAAAGCATGTAAAAACTGCTTGTCTGCGTTTAAATAATGGTTAATATGCAGTTTGCATTTTCTTATGAGAGAATGATCCAAACCTGAATGTTATAGTGTCAATAGACTTACCTTCATAAAATAAAGCAATTTTGCCTATAAGGACTCATTTGCCCCTAATTGTCATAAAGCATGTAAACACTGCTTGTCTGCGTGAAAATGATAGTAAATATGCAGTTTGCATTTTCTTATGAGAGAATGATCCAAACCTGAATGTTATAGTGTAAATAGATTTACCCTCATGAAAAAAAGCAATTTTGCCTATAAAGACTCATTTGCACCTAATTGTCGTAAAGCATGTAAAAACTGCTTGTCTGCATTTATATAATGGTTAATATGCAGTTTGCATTTTCTTATGAGAGAATGATCTAAACCTGATTTTTATAGTGTAAATAGACTTACCTTCATGAAATAAAGCAATTTTGTATATAAGGACTAATTTGCCCCTAATTGTCATAAAGCATGTAAAAACTGCTTGTATGCGTTAAAATAATGGTTATATTGCAGTTTGCATTTTCTTATGAGAGAATGATCCAAACCTGAATGTAATAGTGAAAATAGACTTACCTTTGTAAAATAAAGCAATTTTGCCTATAAGGACTCATTTGCACGCAATTGTCGTGAAGCATGTAAAAACTGCTTGTCTGCGTTAAAATAATGGTTAATATGCAGTTTGCATTTTCTTATGAGAAAATGATCCAAACCTGAATGTTATAGTTTAAGTAAACTTACCTTTGTAAAATAAAGCAATTTTGCCTATAAGGACTCATTTGCACCTAATTGTCGTAAAGCATGTAAAAACTGTTTGTCTGCGTGAAAATGATTGTAAATATGCAGTTTGCATTTTCTTTTGAGAGAATAATCCAAACCTGAATGTTATAGTGTAAATAGATTTACCCTCATGAAATAAAGTAATTTTGCCTATAAAGACTCATTTGCACCAAATTGTCGTAAAGCATGTAAAAACTGCTTGTCTGCGTTTAAATAATGGTTAATATGCAGTTTGCATTTTCTTATGAGAGAAAGATCCAAACCTGAACTTTATAGTGTAAATAGACTTACCCTCCTGATATCAAGCAATTTTGCCTATAAGGACATATTTGCACCTAATTGTCATAAAGCATGTAAAAACTGCTTGTATGCGTTAAAATAATGGTTGATATGCAGTTTGCATTTTCTTATCAGAGAATGACATAAACCTGAATGTTATAGTGTAAATAGACTTACCTTTGTAAAATAAAGCAATTTTGCCTATAAGGACTTATTTGCACTAAATTGTCATAAAGCATGTAAAAACTGCTTGTCTGCGTTAAAATAATGGTTAATATGCAGTTTGCATTTTCCTATGAGAGAATGATCCAAACCTGAATGTATAGTGTAAATAGATTTACCTTTGTAAAATAAAGCAATTTTGCCTATAAAGACTCATTTGCACCTAATTGTCGTAAAGCATGTAAAAACTGCTTGTCTGCGTTTAAATAATGGTTAATATGCAGTTTGCATTTTCTTATGAGAGAAAGATCAAAACCTGAATGTTATAGTGTAAATAGACTTACCTTTGTAAAATAAAGCAATTTTGCCTATAAGGACTCATTTGCACGCAATTGTCGTGAAGCATGTAAAAACTGCTTGTCTGCGTTAAAATAATGGTTAATATGCAGTTTGCATTTTCTTATGAGAGAATGATCCAAACCTGAATGTTATAGTGTAAATAGACTTACCTTAATGAAATAAAGCAATTTTGCCTATAAGGACTCATTTGCCCCTAATTGTCATAAAGCATGTAAAAACTGCTTGTATGCGTTGAAATAATGGTTAATATGCAGTTTGCATTTTCTTATGAGAGAATGATCTAAACCTGAATGTTATAGTGAAAATAGACTTACCTTTGTAAAATAACGCAATTTTGCTTATAAGGACTCATTTGCACGCAATTGTCGTGAAGCATGTAAAATTGTCTGCGTTAAAATAATGCTTAATATGCAGTTTGCATTTTCTTATGAGAGAATGATCCAAATCTGAATGTTATAGCGTAAATCGACTTACCCTCATGAAATAAAGCAATTTTGCCTATAAAGACTCATTTGCACCAAATTGTCATAAAGCATGTAAAAACTACTTGTATGCGTTAAAATGATAGTAAATATGCAGTTTGCATTTTCTTATGAGAGAATGATCTAAACCTGAATGTTATAGTTTAAGTAAACTTACCTTTGTAAAATAAAGCAATTTTGCCTATAAGGACTCATTTGCCCCTAATTGTCATAAAGCATGTAAAAACTGCTTGTATGCGTTGAAATAATGGTTAATATGCAGTTTGCATTTTCTTATGAGAGAATGATCCAAAACTGAATGTTATAGTGTAAATAGACTTACCCTCATGAAATAAAGCACTTTTGCCTATAAGGACTCATTTGCACCTAATTGTCGTAAAGCATGTAAAAACTGCTTGTCAGCGTTAAAATAATTGTTATAATGCAGTTTGCATTTTCTTATGAGAGAATGATCTAAACCTTAATGTTATAGTTTAAAAAAACTTACCTTTGTAAAATAAAGCAATTTTGCCTATATAGACTCATTTGCCCCTAATTGTCATAAAGCATGTAAAAACTGCTTTTATGCGTTAAAATAATGGTTAATATGCAGTTTGCATTTTCTTATGAGGGAATGATCCAAACCTGAATGTTATAGTGTAAATAGACTTACCTTTGTAAAATAAAGCAATTTTGCCTATAAGGACTCATTTGCACGAAATTGTCGTGAAGCATGTAAAAACTGCTTGTCTGCGTGAAAATGATAGTAAATATGCAGTTTGCATTTTATTATGAGAGAATGATCCAAACCTGAATATTATAGTGTAAATAGACTTACCCTCATGAAATAAGGCAATTTTGAATATAAAGACTCATTTGCACCTAATTGTTGTAAAGCATGTAAAAACTGCTTGTCTGCGTTTAAATAATGGTTAATATGCAGTTTGCATTTTCTTATGAGAGAATGATCCAAACCTGAATGTTATAGTGTAAATAGACTTACCTTCATGAAATAAAGCAATTTTGCCTATAAGGACTCATTTGCCCCTAATTGTCATAAAGCATGTAAAAACTGCTTGTATGCGTTGAAATAATGGTTAATATGCAGTTTGCATTTTCTTATGAGAGAATGATCTAAACCTGAATGTTATAGTGAAAATAGACTTACCTTTGTAAAATAACGCAATTTTGCTTATAAGGACTCATTTGCACGCAATTGTCGTGAAGCATGTAAAATTGTCTGCGTTAAAATAATGCTTAATATGCAGTTTGCATTTTCTTATGAGAGAATGATCCAAATCTGAATGTTATAGCGTAAATCGACTTACCCTCATGAAATAAAGCAATTTTGCCTATAAAGACTCATTTGCACCAAATTGTCATAAAGCATGTAAAAACTACTTGTATGCGTTAAAATGATAGTAAATATGCAGTTTGCATTTTCTTATAAGAGAATGATCTAAACCTGAATGTTATAGTTTAAGTAAACTTACCTTTGTAAAATAAAGCAATTTTGCCTATAAGGACTCATTTGCCCCTAATTGTCATAAAGCATGTAAAAACTGCTTGTATGCGTTGAAATAATGGTTAATATGCAGTTTGCATTTTCTTATGAGAGAATGATCCAAAACTGAATGTTATAGTGTAAATAGACTTACCCTCATGAAATAAAGCACTTTTGCCTATAAGGACTCATTTGCACCTAATTGTCGTAAAGCATGTAAAAACTGCTTGTCAGCGTTAAAATAATTGTTATAATGCAGTTTGCATTTTCTTATGAGAAAATGATCTAAACCTTAATGTTATAGTTTAAAAAAACTTACCTTTGTAAAATAAAGCAATTTTGCCTATATAGACTCATTTGCCCCTAATTGTCATAAAGCATGTAAAAACTGCTTTTATGCGTTAAAATAATGGTTAATATGCAGTTTGCATTTTCTTATGAGGGAATGATCCAAACCTGAATGTTATAGTGTAAATAGACTTACCTTTGTAAAATAAAGCAATTTTGCCTATAAGGACTCATTTGCACGAAATTGTCGTGAAGCATGTAAAAACTGCTTGTCTGCGTGAAAATGATAGTAAATATGCAGTTTGCATTTTATTATGAGAGAATGATCCAAACCTGAATATTATAGTGTAAATAGACTTACCCTCATTAAATAAGGCAATTTTGAATATAAAGACTCATTTGCACCTAATTGTTGTAAAGCATGTAAAAACTGCTTGTCTGCGTTTAAATAATGGTTAATATGCAGTTTGCATTTTCTTATGAGAGAATGATCCAAACCTGAATGTTATAGTGTAAATAGACTTACCTTCATGAAATAAAGCAATTTTGCCTATAAGGACTCATTTGCCCCTAATTGTCATAAAGCATGTAAAAACTGCTTGTCTGCGTTAAAATAATGGTTAATATGCAGTTTGCATTTTCTTATGAGAGAATGATCCAAACCTGAATGTTATAGTGTAAATAGACTTACCCTCATGAAATAAAGCAATTTTGCCTGTAAAGACTCATTTGCACCTAATTGTCGTAAAGCATGTAAAAACTACTTGTATGCGTTAAAATGATAGTAAATATGCAGTTTGCATTTTCTTATGAGAGAATGATCTAAACCTGAATGTTATAGTTTAAGTAAACTTACCTTTGTAAAATAAAGCAATTTTGCCTATAAAGACTCATTTGCACCTAGTTGTCATAAAGCATATAAAAACTGCTTGTCTGCGTTAAAATAATGGTTAATATGCAGTTTGCATTTTCTTATGAAAGAATGATCCAAACCTGAATGTTATAGTGTAAATAGACTTACCCTCATAAAATAAAGCAATTTTGCCTGTAAAGACTCATTTGCACCTAATTGTCGTAAAGCATGTAAAAACTGCTTGTCTGCGTTTAAATAATGGTTAATATGCAGTTTGCATTTTCTTATGAGAGAATGATCCAAACCTGAATGTTATAGTGTCAATAGACTTACCTTCATGAAATAAAGCAATTTTGTATATAAGGACTAATTTGCCCCTAATTGTCATAAAGCATGTAAAAACTGCTTGTATGCGTTAAAATAATGGTTAATATGCAGTTTGCATTTTCTTATGAGAGAATGATCTAAACCTGAATGTTATAGTTTAAGTAAACTTACCTTTGTAAAATAAAGCAATTTTGCCTATAAGGACTCATTTGCCCCTAATTGTCATAAAGCATGTAAAAACTGCTTCTATGCGTTAAAATAGTGGTTAATATGCAGTTTGCATTTTCTTATGAGAGAATGATCCAAACCTGAATATTATAGTGTAAATAGACTTACCTTTGTAAAATAAAGCAATTTTGCCTATAAGGACTTATTTGCACGCAATTGTCGTGAAGCATGTAAAAACTGCTTGTCTGCGTTAAAATAATGGTTAATATGCAGTTTGAATTTTCTTATGAGAGAATGATTCAAACCTGAATGTTATAGTGAAAGTAGACTTACCGTTGTGAAATAAAACAATTTTGCCTTTAAGGACTTATTTCCACCTAATTGTCGTAAAACATGTGAAAACTGCTTGTCTGCGTGAAAATGATAGTAAATATGCAGTTTGCATTTTCTTATGAGAGAATGATCCAAACCTGAATGTTATAGTGTAAATAGACTTACCCTCATGAAAAAAAGCACTTTTGCCTATAAGGACTCATTCGCACCTAATTGTCGTAAAGCATGTAAAAACTGCTTGTCAGCGTTAAAATAATGGTTAATATGCAGTTTGCATTTTCTTATGAGAGAATGATCCAAACCTGAATGTTATAGTGTAAATAGACTTACCTTCATGAAATAAAGCAATTTTGCCTATAAGGACTCATTTGCACGCAATTGTCGTGAAGCATGTAAAAACTGCTTGTCTGCGTTAAAATAATGGTTAATATGCAGTTTGCATTTTCTTATGAGAAAATGATCCAAACCTGAATGTTATAGTGAAAGTAGACTAACCTTTGTAAAATAAAACAATTTTGCCTTTAAGGACTTATTTCCACCTAATTGTCGTAAAACATGTGAAAACTGCTTGTCTGCGTGAAAATGATTGTAAATATGCAGTTTGCATTTTCTTATGAGAGAATGATCCAAACCTGAATGCATAGTGTAAATAGACTGACCCTCATGAAATAAAGCACTTTTGCCTATAAGGACTCATTTGCACCTAATTGTCGTAAAGCATGTAAAAACTGCTTGTCAGCGTTAAAATAATTGTTAATATGCAGTTTGCATTTTCTTATGAGAGAATGATCCAAACCTGAATGTTATAGTGTAAATAGACTTACTCTAATGAAATAAAGCAGATTTGCCTATAAGGACTCATTTGCACGCAATTGTCGTAAAGCATGTAAAAACTGCTTGTCAGCGTTAAAATAATGGTTAATATGCAGTTTGCATTTTCTTATGAGAGAATGATCCAAACCTGAATGTTATAGTGTAAATAGACTTACCTTAATGAAATAAAGCAATTTTGCCTATAAGGACTCATTTGCCCCTAATTGTCATAAAGCATGTAACAACTAATTGTATGCGTTGAAATAATGGTTAATATGCAGTTTGCATTTTCTTATGAGAGAATGATCCAAACCTGAATGTTATAGTGTAAATAGACTTACCTTTGTAAAATAAAGCAATTTTGCCTATAAGGACTAATTTGCCCCTAATTGTCGTGAAGCATGTAAAAACTGCTTGTATGCGTTAAAATAATGGTTAATATGCAGTTTGCATTTTCTTATGAGAGAATGATCCAAACCTGAATGTTATAGTGTAAATAGACTTACCTTTGTAAAATAAAGCAATTTTGCCTATAAGGACTCATTTGCACGCAATTGTCGTGAAGCATGTAAAAACTGCTTGTCTGAGATAAAATAATGGTTAATATGCAGTTTGCATTTTCTTATGAGAGAATGATCCAAACCTGAATGTTATAGTGTAAATAGACTTACCTTTGTAAAATAAAGCAATTTTGCCTATAAGGACTCATTTGCACGCAATTGTCGTGAAGCATGTAAAAACTGCTTGTCAGCGTTAAAATAATGGTTAATATGCAGTTTGCATTTTCTTATGAGAGAATGATCCAAACCTAAATGTTATAATGTAAATCGACTTACCCTCATGAAATAAAGCAATTTTGCCTATAAGGACTCATTTGCACCTAATTGTCATAAAGCATGTAAAAACTGCTTGTATGCGTTAAAATAATGGTTGATATGCAGTTTGCATTTTCTTATGAGAGAATGATCCAAACCTGAATGTTATAGTGTAAATAGACTTACCTTTGTAAAATAAAGCAATTTTGCCTATAAGGACTCATTTGCACGCAATTGTCGTGAAGCATGTAAAAACTGCTTGTCTGCGTTAAAATAATGGTTAATATGCAGTTTGCATTTTCTTATGAGAGAATGATCCAAACCTGAATGTTATAGTGAAAGTAGACTTACCTTTGTGAAATAAAACAATTTTGCCTTTAAGGACTTATTTCCACCTAATTGTCGTAAAACATGTGAAAACTGCTTGTCTGCGTGAAAATGATAGTAAATATGCAGTTTGCGTTTTCTTATGAGAGAATGATCCAAACCTGAAAGTTATAGTGTAAATAGACTTACCCTCATGAAATAAAGAACTTTTGTCTATAAGGACTCATTTGCACCTAATTGTCGTAAAGCATGTAAAAACTGCTTGTCAGCGTTAAAATAATGGTTAATATGCAGTTTGCATTTTCTTATGAGAGAATGATCCAAACCTGAATTTCATAGTGAAAATAGACTTACCTTTGTAAAATAACGCTATTTTGCCTATAAGGACTCATTTGCACGCAATTGTCGTGAAGCATGTAAAAACTGCTTGTCTGCGTTAAAATAATGGTTAATATGCAGTTTGCATTTTCTTATGAGAGAATGATCCAAACCTGAATGTTATAGTGTAAATAGACTTACCTTAATGAAATAAAGCAATTTTGCCTATAAGGACTCATTTGCCCCTAATTGTCATAAAGCATGTAAAAACTGCTTGTATGCGTTGAAATAATGGTTAATATGCAGTTTGCATTTTCTTATGAGAGAATGATCTAAACCTGAATGTTATAGTGAAAATAGACTTACCTTTGTAAAATAACGCAATTTTGCTTATAAGGACTCATTTGCAAGCAATTGTCGTGAAGCATGTAAAAACTGCTTGTCTGCGTTAAAATAATGCTTAATATGCAGTTTGCATTTTCTTATGTGAGAATGATCCAAATCTGAATGTTATAGCGTAAATCGACTTACCCTCATGAAATAAAGCAATTTTGCCTATAAAGACTCATTTGCACTAAATTGTCATAAAGCATGTAAAAACTACTTGTATGCGTTAAAATGATAGTAAATATGCAGTTTGCATTTTCTTATGAGAGAATGATCTAAACCTGAATGTTATAGTTTAAGTAAACTTACCTTTGTAAAATAAAGCAATTTTGCCTATAAGGACTCATTTGCCCCTAACTGTCATAAAGCATGTAAAAACTGCTTGTATGCGTAAAATAATGGTTAATATGCAGTTTGCATTTTCTTATGAGAGAATGATCCAAACCTGAATGTTATAGTGTAAATAGACTTACCTTCATGAAATAAAGCAATTTTGCCTATTGGGACTCATTTGCCCCTAATTGTCATAAAGCATGTAAAAACTGCTTGTCTGCGTTAAAATAATGGTTAATATGCAGTTTGCATTTTCTTATGAGAGAATGATCCAAACCTGAATGTTATAGTGTAAATAGACTTACCCTCATGAAATAAAGCAATTTTGCCTATAAAGACTCATTTGCACCTAGTTGTCATAAAGCATATAAAAACTGCTTGTCTGCGTTAAAATAATGGTTAATATGCAGTTTGCATTTTCTTATGAAAGAATAATCCAAACCTGAAAGTTATAGTGTAAATAGACTTACCCTCATGAAATAAAGCAATTTTGCCTGTAAAGACTCATTTGCACCTAATTGTCGTAAAGCATGTAAAAACTGCTTGTCTGCGTTTAAATAATGGTTAATATGCAGTTTGCATTTTCTTATGAGAGAATGATCCAAACTTGAATGTTATAGTGTCAATAGACTTACCTTCATAAAATAAAGCAATTTTGCCTATAAGGACTCATTTGCCCCTAATTGTCATAAAGCATGTAAACACTGCTTGTCTGCGTGAAAATGATAGTAAATATGCAGTTTGCATTTTCTTATGAGAGAATGATCCAAACCTGAATGTTATAGTGTAAATAGATTTACCCTCATGAAAAAAAGCAATTTTGCCTATAAAGACTCATTTGCACCTAATTGTCGTAAAGCATGTAAAAACTGCTTGTCTGCATTTAAATAATGGTTAATATGCAGTTTGCATTTTCTTATGAGAGAATGATCTAAACCTGATTGTTATAGTGTAAATAGACTTACCTTCATGAAATAAAGCAATTTTGTATATAAGGACTAATTTGCCCCTAATTGTCATAAAGCATGTAAAAACTGCTTGTATGCGTTAAAATAATGGTTAATATGCAGTTTGCATTTTCTTATGAGAGAATGATCCAAACCTGAATGTAATAGTGAAAATAGACTTACCTTTGTAAAATAAAGCAATTTTGCCTATAAGGACTCATTTGCACGCAATTGTCGTGAAGCATGTAAAAACTGCTTGTCTGCGTTAAAATAATGGTTAATATGCAGTTTGCATTTTCTTATGAGAAAATGATCCAAACCTGAATGTTATAGTTTAAGTAAACTTACCTTTGTAAAATAAAGCAATTTTGCCTATAAGGACTCATTTGCACCTAATTGTCGTAAAGCATGTAAAAACTGTTTGTCTGCGTGAAAATGATTGTAAATATGCAGTTTGCATTTTCTTTTGAGAGAATGATCCAAACCTGAATGTTATAGTGTAAATAGACTTACCCTCATGAAATAAAGTAATTTTGCCTATAAAGACTCATTTGCACCAAATTGTCGTAAAGCATGTAAAAACTGCTTGTCTGCGTTTAAATAATGGTTAATATGCAGTTTGCATTTTCTTATGAGAGAAAGATCCAAACCTGAACTTTATAGTGTAAATAGACTTACCCTCCTGATATCAAGCAATTTTGCCTATAAGGACTCATTTGCACCTAATTGTCATAAAGCATGTAAAAACTGCTTGTATGCGTTAAAATAATGGTTGATATGCAGTTTGCATTTTCTTATGAGAGAATGATCCAAACCTGAATGTTATAGTGTAAATAGACTTACCTTTGTAAAATAAAGCAATTTTGCCTATAAAGACTCATTTGCACCTAATTGTCGTAAAGCATGTAAAATTTGCTTGTCTGCGTTTAAATAATGGTTAATATGCAGTTTGCATTTTCTAATGAGAGAAAGATCAAAACCTGAATGTTATAGTGTAAATAGACTTACCTTTGTAAAATAAAGCAATTTTGCCTATAAGGACTCATTTGCACGCAATTGTCGTGAAGCATGTAAAAACTGCTTGTCTGCGTTAAAATAATGGTTAATATGCAGTTTGCATTTTCTTATGAGAGAATGATCCAAACCTGAATGTTATAGTGTAAATAGACTTACCTTAATGAAATAAAGCAATTTTGCCTATAAGGACTCATTTGCCCCTAATTGTCATAAAGCATGTAAAAACTGCTTGTATGCGTTGAAATAATGGTTAATATGCAGTTTGCATTTTCTTATGAGAGAATGATCTAAACCTGAATGTTATAGTGAAAATAGACTTACCTTTGTAAAATAACGCAATTTTGCTTATAAGGACTCATTTGCACGCAATTGTCGTGAAGCATGTAAAAACTGCTTGTCTGCGTTAAAATAATGCTTAATATGCAGTTTGCATTTTCTTATGAGAGAATGATCCAAATCTAAATGTTATAGCGTAAATCGACTTACCCTCATGAAATAAAGCAATTTTGCCTATAAAGACTCATTTGCACTAAATTGTCATAAAGCATGTAAAAACTACTTGTATGCGTTAAAATGATAGTAAATATGCAGTTTGCATTTTCTTATGAGAGAATGATCTAAACCTGAATGTTATAGTTTAAGTAAACTTACCTTTGTAAAATAAAGCAATTTTGCCTATAAGGACTCATTTGCCCCTAATTGTCATAAAGCATGTAAAAACTGCTTGTCAGCGTTAAAATAATTGTTATAATGCAGTTTGCATTTTCTTATGAGAGAATGATCTAAACCTTAATGTTATAGTTTAAAAAAACTTACCTTTGTAAAATAAAGCAATTTTGCCTATATAGACTCATTTGCCCCTAATTGTCATAAAGCATGTAAAAACTGCTTTTATGCGTTAAAATAATGGTTAATATGCAGTTTGCATTTTCTTATGAGGGAATGATCCAAACCTGAATGTTATAGGGTAAATAGACTTACCTTTGTAAAATAAAGCAATTTTGCCTATAAGGACTCATTTGCACGAAATTGTCGTGAAGCATGTAAAAACTGCTTGTCTGCGTGAAAATGATAGTAAATATGCAGTTTGCATTTTATTATGAGAGAATGATCCAAACCTGAATATTATAGTGTAAACTGTAAATAGACTTACCCTCATGAAATAAGGCAATTTTGAATATAAAGACTCATTTGCACCTAATTGTTGTAAAGCATGTAAAAACTGCTTGTCTGCGTTTAAATAATGGTTAATATGCAGTTTGCATTTTCTTATGAGAGAATGATCCAAACCTGAATGTTATAGTGTAAATAGACTTACCTTCATGAAATAAAGCAATTTTGCCTATAAGGACTCATTTGCCCCTAATTGTCATAAAGCATGTAAAAACTGCTTGTCTGCGTTAAAATAATGGTTAATATGCAGTTTGCATTTTCTTATGAGAGAAAGATCCAAACCTGAACTTTATAGTGTAAATAGACTTACCCTCCTGATATCAAGCAATTTTGCCTATAAGGACTCATTTGCACCTAATTGTCATAAAGCATGTAAAAACTGCTTGTATGCGTTAAAATAATGGTTGATATGCAGTTTGCATTTTCTTATGAGAGAATGATCCAAACCTGAATGTTATAGTGTAAATAGACTTACCTTTGTAAAATAAAGCAATTTTGCCTATAAAGACTCATTTGCACCTAATTGTCGTAAAGCATGTAAAATTTGCTTGTCTGCGTTTAAATAATGGTTAATATGCAGTTTGCATTTTCTAATGAGAGAAAGATCAAAACCTGAATGTTATAGTGTAAATAGACTTACCTTTGTAAAATAAAGCAATTTTGCCTATAAGGACTCATTTGCACGCAATTGTCGTGAAGCATGTAAAAACTGCTTGTCTGCGTTAAAATAATGGTTAATATGCAGTTTGCATTTTCTTATGAGAGAATGATCCAAACCTGAATGTTATAGTGTAAATAGACTTACCTTAATGAAATAAAGCAATTTTGCCTATAAGGACTCATTTGCCCCTAATTGTCATAAAGCATGTAAAAACTGCTTGTATGCGTTGAAATAATGGTTAATATGCAGTTTGCATTTTCTTATGAGAGAATGATCTAAACCTGAATGTTATAGTGAAAATAGACTTACCTTTGTAAAATAACGCAATTTTGCTTATAAGGACTCATTTGCACGCAATTGTCGTGAAGCATGTAAAAACTGCTTGTCTGCGTTAAAATAATGCTTAATATGCAGTTTGCATTTTCTTATGAGAGAATGATCCAAATCTAAATGTTATAGCGTAAATCGACTTACCCTCATGAAATAAAGCAATTTTGCCTATAAAGACTCATTTGCACTAAATTGTCATAAAGCATGTAAAAACTACTTGTATGCGTTAAAATGATAGTAAATATGCAGTTTGCATTTTCTTATGAGAGAATGATCTAAACCTGAATGTTATAGTTTAAGTAAACTTACCTTTGTAAAATAAAGCAATTTTGCCTATAAGGACTCATTTGCCCCTAATTGTCATAAAGCATGTAAAAACTGCTTGTCAGCGTTAAAATAATTGTTATAATGCAGTTTGCATTTTCTTATGAGAGAATGATCTAAACCTTAATGTTATAGTTTAAAAAAACTTACCTTTGTAAAATAAAGCAATTTTGCCTATATAGACTCATTTGCCCCTAATTGTCATAAAGCATGTAAAAACTGCTTTTATGCGTTAAAATAATGGTTAATATGCAGTTTGCATTTTCTTATGAGGGAATGATCCAAACCTGAATGTTATAGGGTAAATAGACTTACCTTTGTAAAATAAAGCAATTTTGCCTATAAGGACTCATTTGCACGAAATTGTCGTGAAGCATGTAAAAACTGCTTGTCTGCGTGAAAATGATAGTAAATATGCAGTTTGCATTTTATTATGAGAGAATGATCCAAACCTGAATATTATAGTGTAAACTGTAAATAGACTTACCCTCATGAAATAAGGCAATTTTGAATATAAAGACTCATTTGCACCTAATTGTTGTAAAGCATGTAAAAACTGCTTGTCTGCGTTTAAATAATGGTTAATATGCAGTTTGCATTTTCTTATGAGAGAATGATCCAAACCTGAATGTTATAGTGTAAATAGACTTACCTTCATGAAATAAAGCAATTTTGCCTATAAGGACTCATTTGCCCCTAATTGTCATAAAGCATGTAAAAACTGCTTGTCTGCGTTAAAATAATGGTTAATATGCAGTTTGCATTTTCTTATGAGAGAATGATCCAAACCTGAATGTTATAGTGTAAATAGACTTACCCTCATGAAATAAAGCAATTTTGCCTATAAAGACTCATTTGCACCTAGTTGTCATAAAGCATATAAAAACTGCTTGTCTGCGTTAAAATAATGGTTAATATGCAGTTTGCATTTTCTTATGAAAGAATGATCCAAACCTGAATGTTATAGTGTAAATAGACTTACCCTCATGAAATAAAGCAATTTTGCCTGTAAAGACTCATTTGCACCTAATTGTCGTAAAGCATGTAAAAACTGCTTGTCTGCGTTTAAATAATGGTTAATATGCAGTTTGCATTTTCTTATGAGAGAATGATCCAAACCTGAATGTTATAGTGTCAATAGACTTACCTTCATGAAATAAAGCAATTTTGTATATAAGGACTAATTTGCCCCTAATTGTCATAAAGCATGTAAAAACTGCTTGTATGCGTTAAAATAATGGTTAATATGCAGTTTGCATTTTCTTATGAGAGAATGATCTAAGCCTGAATGTTATAGTTTAAGTAAACTTACCTTTGTAAAATAAAGCAATTTTGCCTATAAGGACTCATTTGCCCCTAATTGTCATAAAGCATGTAAAAACTGCTTGTATGCGTTAAAATAGTGGTTAATATGCAGTTTGCATTTTCTTATGAGAGAATGATCCAAACCTGAATATTATAGTGTAAATAGACTTACCTTTGTAAAATAAAGCAATTTTGCCTATAAGGACTTATTTGCACGCAATTGTCGTGAAGCATGTAAAAACTGCTTGTCTGCGTTAAAATAATGGTTAATATGCAGTTTGCATTTTCTTATGAGAGAATGATCCAAACCTAAATGTTATAGTGTAAATAGACTTACCTTCATGAAATAAAGCAATTTTGCCTATAGGGACTCATTTGCCCCTAATTGTCATAAAGCATGTAAAAACTGCTTGTATGCGTTAAAATAATAGTTAATATGCAGTTTGCATTTTCTTATGAGAGAATGATCCAAACCTGAATGTAATAGTGAAAATAGACTAACCTTTGTAAAATAAAGCAATTTTGCTTATAAGGACTCATTTGCACGCATTTGTCGTGAAGCATGTAAAAACTGCTTGTCTGCGTTAAAATAATGGTTAATATGCAGTTTGCATTTTCTTATGAGAAAATGATCCAAACCTGAATGTTATAGTGAAAAACCTTTGTAAAATAAAACAATTTTGCTTTTAAGGACTTATTTCCACCTAATTGTCGTAAAACATGTGAAAACTGCTTGTCTGCGTGAAAATGATTGCAAATATGCAGTTTGCATATTCTTATGAGAGAATGATCCAAACCTGAATGTTATGGTGTAAATAGACTTACCCCCATGAAATAAAGCACTTTTGCCTATAAGGACTCATTTGCACCTAATTGTCGTAAAGCATGTAAAAACTGCTTGTCAGCGTTAAAATAATTGTTAATATGCAGTTTGCATTTTCTTATGAGAGAATGATCCAAACCTGTATGTTATAGTGTAAATAGACTTACTCTAATGAAATAAAGCAGATTTGCCTATAAGGACTTATTTGCACGCAATTGTCGTGAAGCATGTAAAAACTGCTTGTCTGCGTTAAAATAATGGTTAATATGCAGTTTGAATTTTCTTATGAGAGAATGATTCAAACCTGAATGTTATAGTGAAAGTAGACTTACCGTTGTGAAATAAAACAATTTTGCCTTTAAGGACTTATTTCCACCTAATTGTCGTAAAACATGTGAAAACTGCTTGTCTGCGTGAAAATGATAGTAAATATGCAGTTTGCATTTTCTTATGAGAGAATGATCCAAACCTGAATGTTATAGTGTAAATAGACTTACCCTCATGAAAAAAAGCACTTTTGCCTATAAGGACTCATTTGCACCTAATTGTCGTAAAGCATGTAAAAACTGCTTGTCAGCGTTAAAATAATGGTTAATATGCAGTTTGCATTTTCTTATGAGAGAATGATCCAAACCTGAATGTTATAGTGTAAATAGACTTACCTTAATGAAATAAAGCAATTTTGCCTATAAGGACTCATTTGCCCCTAATTGTCATAAAGCATGTAAAAACTGCTTGTATGCGTTGAAATAATGGTTAATATGCAGTTTGCATTTTCTTATGAGAGAATGATCCAAACCTGAATGTTATAGTGAAAATAGACTTACCTTTGTAAAATAACGCAATTTTGCCTATAGGGACTCATTTGCACGCAATTGTCGTGAAGCATGTAAAAACTGCTTGTCTGCGTTAAAATAATGGTTAATATGTAGTTTTCATTTTCTTATGAGAGAATGATCCAAACCTGAATGTTATAGTGTAAATAGACTTACCTTAATGAAATAAAGCAATTTTGCCTATAAGGACTCATTTGCACGCAATTGTCGTGAAGCATGTAAAAACTGCTTGTCTGCGTTAAAATAATGGTTAATATGCAGTTTGCATTTTCTTATGAGAAAATGATCCAAACCTGAATGTTATAGTGAAAGTAGACTAACCTTTGTAAAATAAAACAATTTTGCCTTTAAGGACTTATTTCCACCTAATTGTCGTAAAACATGTGAAAACTGCTTGTCTGCGTGAAAATGATTGTAAATATGCAGTTTGCATTTTCTTATGAGAGAATGATCCAAACCTGAATGTTATAGTGTAAATAGACTTACCCTCATGAAATAAAGCACTTTTGCCTATAAGGACTCATTTGCACCTAATTGTCGTAAAGCATGTAAAAACTGCTTGTCAGCGTTAAAATAATTGTTAATATGCAGTTTGCATTTTCTTATGAGAGAATGATCCAAACCTGAATGTTATAGTGTAAATAGACTTACTCTAATGAAATAAAGCAGATTTGCCTATAAGGACTCATTTGCACGCAATTGTCGTAAAGCATGTAAAAACTGCTTGTCAGCGTTAAAATAATGGTTAATATGCAGTTTGCATTTTCTTATGAGAGAATGATCCAAACCTGAATGTTATAGTGTAAATAGACTTACCTTAATGAAATAAAGCAATTTTGCCTATAAGGACTCATTTGCCCCTAATTGTCATAAAGCATGTAACAACTGCTTGTATGCGTTGAAATAATGGTTAATATGCAGTTTGCATTTTCTTATGAGAGAATGATCCAAACCTGAATGTTATAGTGAAAATAGACTTACCTTTGTAAAATAACGCAATTTTGCCTATAAAGACTCATTTGCACCTAATTGTCATAAAGCATGTAAAAACTGCTTGTATGCGTTAAAATGATAGTATATATGCAGTTTGCATTTTCTTATGAGATAATGATCTAAACCTGAATATTATAGTGTAAATAGACTAACCATTGTAAAATAAAGCAATTTTGCCTATAAGGACTCATTTGCACGCAATTGTCGTGAAGCATGTAAAAACTGCTTGTCAGTGTTAAAATAATGGTTAATATGCAGTTTGCATTTTCTTATGAGAGAATGATCCAAACCTAAATGTTATAATGTAAATCGACTTACCCTCATGAAATAAAGCAATTTTGCCTATAAGGACTCATTTGCACTCAATTGTCGTGAAGCATGTAAAAACTGCTTGTCTGCGTGAAAATGATAGTAAATATGCAGTTTGCATTTTCTTATGAGAGAATGATCCAAACCTAAATATTATAGTGTAAATAGACTTACCTTCATGAAATAAAGCAATTTTGCCTATAAGGACTCATTTGCCCCTAATTGTCATAAAGCATGTAAAAACTGCTTGTCTGCGTTAAAATAATGGTTAATATGCAGTTTGCATTTTCTTATGAGAGAATGATCCAAACCTGAATGTTATAGTGTAAATAGACTTACCCTCATGAAATAAAGCAATTTTGCCTATAAAGACTCATTTGCACCTAGTTGTCATAAAGCATATAAATACTGCTTGTCTGCGTTCAAATAATGGTTAATATGCAGTTTGCATTTTCTTATGAAAGAATAATCCAAACCTGAATGTTATAGTGTAAATAGACTTACCCTCATGAAATAAAGCAATTTTGCCTGTAAAGACTCATTTGCACCTAATTGTCGTAAAGCATGTAAAAACTGCTTGTCTGCGTTTAAATAATGGTTAATATGCAGTTTGCATTTTCTTATGAGAGAATGATCCAAACCTGAATGTTATAGTGTCAATAGACTTACCTTCATAAAATAAAGCAATTTTGCCTATAAGGACTCCATTGCCCCTAATTGTCATAAAGCATGTAAACACTGCTTGTCTGCGTGAAAATGATAGTAAATATGCAGTTTGCATTTTCTTATGAGAGAATGATCCAAACCTGAATGTTATAGTGTAAATAGATTTACCCTCATGAAAAAAAGCAATTTTGCCTATAAAGACTCATTTGCACCTAATTGTCGTAAAGCATGTAAAAACTGCTTGTCTGCATTTAAATAATGGTTAATATGCAGTTTGCTTTTCTTATGAGAGAATGATCTAAACCTGATTGTTATAGTGTAAATAGACTTACCTTCATGAAATAAAGCAATTTTGTATATAAGGACTAATTTGCCCCTAATTGTCATAAAGCATGTAAAAACTGCTTGTATGCGTTAAAATAATGGTTAATATGCAGTTTGCATTTTCTTATGAGAGAATGATCCAAACCTGAATGTAATAGTGAAAATAGACTTACCTTTGTAAAATAAAGCAATTTTGCCTATAAGGACTCATTTGCACGCAATTGTCGTGAAGCATGTAAAAACTGCTTGTCTGCGTTAAAATAATGGTTAATATGCAGTTTGCATTTTCTTATGAGAAAATGATCCAAACCTGAATGTTATAGTTTAAGTAAACTTACCTTTGTAAAATAAAGCAATTTTGCCTATAAAGACTCATTTGCACCTAATTGTCGTAAAGCATGTAAAAACTGTTTGTCTGCGTGAAAATGATTGTAAATATGCAGTTTGCATTTTCTTTTGAGAGAATGATCCAAACCTGAATGTTATAGTGTAAATAGACTTACCCTCATGAAATAAAGTAATTTTGCTAATAAAGACTCATTTGCACCAAATTGTCGTAAAGCATGTAAAAACTGCTTGTCTGCGTTTAAATAATGGTTAATATGCAGTTTGCATTTTCTTATGAGAGAAAGATCCAAACCTGAACTTTATAGTGTAAATAGACTTACCCTCCTGATATCAAGCAATTTTGCCTATAAGGACTCATTTGCACCTAATTGTCATAAAGCATGTAAAAACTGCTTGTATGCGTTAAAATAATGGTTGATATGCAGTTTGCATTTTCTTATGAGAGAATGATCCAAACCTGAATGTTATAGTGTAAATAGACTTACCTTTGTAAAATAAAGCAATTTTGCCTATAAGGACTTATTTGCACTTAAATGTCATAAAGCATGTAAAAACTGCTTGTCTGCGTTAAAATAATGGTTAATATGCAGTTTGCATTTTCCTATGAAAGAATGATCCAAACCTGAATGTATAGTGTAAATAGTTATACCTTCATGAAATAAAGCAATCTTGCCTATAAGGACTCATTTGCCCCTAATTGTCATAAAGCATGTAAAAACTGCTTGTCTGCGTTAAAATATTGGTTAATATGCAGTTTGCATTTTCTTATGAGAGAATGATCCAAACCTGAATATTATAGTGTAAACTGTAAATAGACTTACCCTCATGAAATAAGGCAATTTTGAATATAAAGACTCATTTGCACCTAATTGTTGTAAAGCATGTAAAAACTGCTTGTCTGCGTTTAAATAATGGTTAATATGCAGTTTGCATTTTCTTATGAGAGAATGATCCAAACCTGAATGTTATAGTGTAAATAGACTTACCTTCATGAAATAAAGCAATTTTGCCTATAAGGACTCATTTGCCCCTAATTGTCATAAAGCATGTAAAAACTGCTTGTCTGCGTTAAAATAATGGTTAATATGCAGTTTGCATTTTCTTATGAGAGAATGATCCAAACCTGAATGTTATAGTGTAAATAGACTTACCCTCATGAAATAAAGCAATTTTGCCTATAAAGACTCATTTGCACCTAGTTGTCATAAAGCATATAAAAACTGCTTGTCTGCGTTAAAATAATGGTTAATATGCAGTTTGCATTTTCTTATGAAAGAATGATCCAAACCTGAATGTTATAGTGTAAATAGACTTACCCTCATGAAATAAAGCAATTTTGCCTGTAAAGACTCATTTGCACCTAATTGTCGTAAAGCATGTAAAAACTGCTTGTCTGCGTTTAAATAATGGTTAATATGCAGTTTGCATTTTCTTATGAGAGAATGATCCAAACCTGAATGTTATAGTGTCAATAGACTTACCTTCATGAAATAAAGCAATTTTGTATATAAGGACTAATTTGCCCCTAATTGTCATAAAGCATGTAAAAACTGCTTGTATGCGTTAAAATAATGGTTAATATGCAGTTTGCATTTTCTTATGAGAGAATGATCTAAGCCTGAATGTTATAGTTTAAGTAAACTTACCTTTGTAAAATAAAGCAATTTTGCCTATAAGGACTCATTTGCCCCTAATTGTCATAAAGCATGTAAAAACTGCTTGTATGCGTTAAAATAGTGGTTAATATGCAGTTTGCATTTTCTTATGAGAGAATGATCCAAACCTGAATATTATAGTGTAAATAGACTTACCTTTGTAAAATAAAGCAATTTTGCCTATAAGGACTTATTTGCACGCAATTGTCGTGAAGCATGTAAAAACTGCTTGTCTGCGTTAAAATAATGGTTAATATGCAGTTTGCATTTTCTTATGAGAGAATGATCCAAACCTAAATGTTATAGTGTAAATAGACTTACCTTCATGAAATAAAGCAATTTTGCCTATAGGGACTCATTTGCCCCTAATTGTCATAAAGCATGTAAAAACTGCTTGTATGCGTTAAAATAATAGTTAATATGCAGTTTGCATTTTCTTATGAGAGAATGATCCAAACCTGAATGTAATAGTGAAAATAGACTAACCTTTGTAAAATAAAGCAATTTTGCCTATAAGGACTCATTTGCACGCATTTGTCGTGAAGCATGTAAAAACTGCTTGTCTGCGTTAAAATAATGGTTAATATGCAGTTTGCATTTTCTTATGAGAAAATGATCCAAACCTGAATGTTATAGTGAAAAACCTTTGTAAAATAAAACAATTTTGCTTTTAAGGACTTATTTCCACCTAATTGTCGTAAAACATGTGAAAACTGCTTGTCTGCGTGAAAATGATTGCAAATATGCAGTTTGCATATTCTTATGAGAGAATGATCCAAACCTGAATGTTATGGTGTAAATAGACTTACCCCCATGAAATAAAGCACTTTTGCCTATAAGGACTCATTTGCACCTAATTGTCGTAAAGCATGTAAAAACTGCTTGTCAGCGTTAAAATAATTGTTAATATGCAGTTTGCATTTTCTTATGAGAGAATGATCCAAACCTGTATGTTATAGTGTAAATAGACTTACTCTAATGAAATAAAGCAGATTTGCCTATAAGGACTTATTTGCACGCAATTGTCGTGAAGCATGTAAAAACTGCTTGTCTGCGTTAAAATAATGGTTAATATGCAGTTTGAATTTTCTTATGAGAGAATGATTCAAACCTGAATGTTATAGTGAAAGTAGACTTACCGTTGTGAAATAAAACAATTTTGCCTTTAAGGACTTATTTCCACCTAATTGTCGTAAAACATGTGAAAACTGCTTGTCTGCGTGAAAATGATAGTAAATATGCAGTTTGCATTTTCTTATGAGAGAATGATCCAAACCTGAATGTTATAGTGTAAATAGACTTACCCTCATGAAAAAAAGCACTTTTGCCTATAAGGACTCATTTGCACCTAATTGTCGTAAAGCATGTAAAAACTGCTTGTCAGCGTTAAAATAATGGTTAATATGCAGTTTGCATTTTCTTATGAGAGAATGATCCAAACCTGAATGTTATAGTGTAAATAGACTTACCTTAATGAAATAAAGCAATTTTGCCTATAAGGACTCATTTGCCCCTAATTGTCATAAAGCATGTAAAAACTGCTTGTATGCGTTGAAATAATGGTTAATATGCAGTTTGCATTTTCTTATGAGAGAATGATCCAAACCTGAATGTTATAGTGAAAATAGACTTACCTTTGTAAAATAACGCAATTTTGCCTATAGGGACTCATTTGCACGCAATTGTCGTGAAGCATGTAAAAACTGCTTGTCTGCGTTAAAATAATGGTTAATATGTAGTTTTCATTTTCTTATGAGAGAATGATCCAAACCTGAATGTTATAGTGTAAATAGACTTACCTTAATGAAATAAAGCAATTTTGCCTATAAGGACTCATTTGCACGCAATTGTCGTGAAGCATGTAAAAACTGCTTGTCTGCGTTAAAATAATGGTTAATATGCAGTTTGCATTTTCTTATGAGAAAATGATCCAAACCTGAATGTTATAGTGAAAGTAGACTAACCTTTGTAAAATAAAACAATTTTGCCTTTAAGGACTTATTTCCACCTAATTGTCGTAAAACATGTGAAAACTGCTTGTCTGCGTGAAAATGATTGTAAATATGCAGTTTGCATTTTCTTATGAGAGAATGATCCAAACCTGAATGTTATAGTGTAAATAGACTTACCCTCATGAAATAAAGCACTTTTGCCTATAAGGACTCATTTGCACCTAATTGTCGTAAAGCATGTAAAAACTGCTTGTCAGCGTTAAAATAATTGTTAATATGCAGTTTGCATTTTCTTATGAGAGAATGATCCAAACCTGAATGTTATAGTGTAAATAGACTTACTCTAATGAAATAAAGCAGATTTGCCTATAAGGACTCATTTGCACGCAATTGTCGTAAAGCATGTAAAAACTGCTTGTCAGCGTTAAAATAATGGTTAATATGCAGTTTGCATTTTCTTATGAGAGAATGATCCAAACCTGAATGTTATAGTGTAAATAGACTTACCTTAATGAAATAAAGCAATTTTGCCTATAAGGACTCATTTGCCCCTAATTGTCATAAAGCATGTAACAACTGCTTGTATGCGTTGAAATAATGGTTAATATGCAGTTTGCATTTTCTTATGAGAGAATGATCCAAACCTGAATGTTATAGTGAAAATAGACTTACCTTTGTAAAATAACGCAATTTTGCCTATAAAGACTCATTTGCACCTAATTGTCATAAAGCATGTAAAAACTGCTTGTATGCGTTAAAATGATAGTATATATGCAGTTTGCATTTTCTTATGAGATAATGATCTAAACCTGAATATTATAGTGTAAATAGACTAACCATTGTAAAATAAAGCAATTTTGCCTATAAGGACTCATTTGCACGCAATTGTCGTGAAGAATGTAAAAACTGCTTGTCAGTGTTAAAATAATGGTTAATATGCAGTTTGCATTTTCTTATGAGAGAATGATCCAAACCTAAATGTTATAATGTAAATCGACTTACCCTCATGAAATAAAGCAATTTTGCCTATAAGGACTCATTTGCACTCAATTGTCGTGAAGCATGTAAAAACTGCTTGTCTGCGTGAAAATGATAGTAAATATGCAGTTTGCATTTTCTTATGAGAGAATGATCCAAACCTAAATATTATAGTGTAAATAGACTTACCTTCATGAAATAAAGCAATTTTGCCTATAAGGACTCATTTGCCCCTAATTGTCATAAAGCATGTAAAAACTGCTTGTCTGCGTTAAAATAATGGTTAATATGCAGTTTGCATTTTCTTATGAGAGAATGATCCAAACCTGAATGTTATAGTGTAAATAGACTTACCCTCATGAAATAAAGCAATTTTGCCTATAAAGACTCATTTGCACCTAGTTGTCATAAAGCATATAAATACTGCTTGTCTGCGTTCAAATAATGGTTAATATGCAGTTTGCATTTTCTTATGAAAGAATAATCCAAACCTGAATGTTATAGTGTAAATAGACTTACCCTCATGAAATAAAGCAATTTTGCCTGTAAAGACTCATTTGCACCTAATTGTCGTAAAGCATGTAAAAACTGCTTGTCTGCGTTTAAATAATGGTTAATATGCAGTTTGCATTTTCTTATGAGAGAATGATCCAAACCTGAATGTTATAGTGTCAATAGACTTACCTTCATAAAATAAAGCAATTTTGCCTATAAGGACTCCATTGCCCCTAATTGTCATAAAGCATGTAAACACTGCTTGTCTGCGTGAAAATGATAGTAAATATGCAGTTTGCATTTTCTTATGAGAGAATGATCCAAACCTGAATGTTATAGTGTAAATAGATTTACCCTCATGAAAAAAAGCAATTTTGCCTATAAAGACTCATTTGCACCTAATTGTCGTAAAGCATGTAAAAACTGCTTGTCTGCATTTAAATAATGGTTAATATGCAGTTTGCTTTTCTTATGAGAGAATGATCTAAACCTGATTGTTATAGTGTAAATAGACTTACCTTCATGAAATAAAGCAATTTTGTATATAAGGACTAATTTGCCCCTAATTGTCATAAAGCATGTAAAAACTGCTTGTATGCGTTAAAATAATGGTTAATATGCAGTTTGCATTTTCTTATGAGAGAATGATCCAAACCTGAATGTAATAGTGAAAATAGACTTACCTTTGTAAAATAAAGCAATTTTGCCTATAAGGACTCATTTGCACGCAATTGTCGTGAAGCATGTAAAAACTGCTTGTCTGCGTTAAAATAATGGTTAATATGCAGTTTGCATTTTCTTATGAGAAAATGATCCAAACCTGAATGTTATAGTTTAAGTAAACTTACCTTTGTAAAATAAAGCAATTTTGCCTATAAAGACTCATTTGCACCTAATTGTCGTAAAGCATGTAAAAACTGTTTGTCTGCGTGAAAATGATTGTAAATATGCAGTTTGCATTTTCTTTTGAGAGAATGATCCAAACCTGAATGTTATAGTGTAAATAGACTTACCCTCATGAAATAAAGTAATTTTGCTAATAAAGACTCATTTGCACCAAATTGTCGTAAAGCATGTAAAAACTGCTTGTCTGCGTTTAAATAATGGTTAATATGCAGTTTGCATTTTCTTATGAGAGAAAGATCCAAACCTGAACTTTATAGTGTAAATAGACTTACCCTCCTGATATCAAGCAATTTTGCCTATAAGGACTCATTTGCACCTAATTGTCATAAAGCATGTAAAAACTGCTTGTATGCGTTAAAATAATGGTTGATATGCAGTTTGCATTTTCTTATGAGAGAATGATCCAAACCTGAATGTTATAGTGTAAATAGACTTACCTTTGTAAAATAAAGCAATTTTGCCTATAAGGACTTATTTGCACTTAATTGTCATAAAGCATGTAAAAACTGCTTGTCTGCGTTAAAATAATGGTTAATATGCAGTTTGCATTTTCCTATGAAAGAATGATCCAAACCTGAATGTATAGTGTAAATAGTTATACCTTCATGAAATAAAGCAATCTTGCCTATAAGGACTCATTTGCCCCTAATTGTCATAAAGCATGTAAAAACTGCTTGTCTGCGTTAAAATATTGGTTAATATGCAGTTTGCATTTTCTTATGAGAGAAAGATCCAAACCTGAATGTTATAGTGTAAATAGACTTACCTTTGTAAAATAAAGCAATTTTGCCTATAAAGACTCATTTGCACCTAATTGTCGTAAAGCATGTAAAAACTGCTTGTCTGCGTTTAAATAATGGTTAATATGCACTTTGCATTTTCTTATGAGAGAAAGATCAAAACCTGAATGTTATAGTGTAAATAGACTTACCTTTGTAAAATAAAGCAATTTTGCCTATAAGAACTCATTTGCACGCAATTGTCGTGAAGCATGTAAAAACTGCTTGTCTGCGTTAAAATAATGGTTAATATGCAGTTTGCATTTTCTTATGAGAGAATGATCCAAACCTAAATGTATATAGTGTAAATAGACTTACCTTAATGAAATAAAGCAATTTTGCCTATAAGGACTCATTTGCCCCTAATTGTCATAAAGCATGTAAAAACTGCTTGTATGCGTTGACATAATGGTTAATATGCAGTTTGCATTTTCTTATAAGAGAATGATCTAAACCTGAATGTTATAGTGAAAATAGACTTACCTTTGTAAAATAACGCAATTTTGCTTATAAGGACTCATTTGCACGCAATTGTCGTGAAGCATGTAAAAACTGCTTGTCTGCGTTAAAATAATGCTTAATATGCAGTTTGCATTTTCTTATGAGAGAATGATCCAAATCTGAATGTTATAGCGTAAATCGACTTACCCTCATGAAATAAAGCAATTTTGCCTATAAAGACTCATTTGCACCAAATTGTCATAAAGCATGTAAAAACTACTTGTATGCGTTAAAATGATAGTAAATATGCAGTTTGCATTTTATTATGAGAGAATGATCCAAACCTGAATATTATAGTGTAAATAGACTTACCCTCATGAAATAAGGCAATTTTGAATATAAAGACTCATTTGCACCTAATTGTTGTAAAGCATGTAAAAACTGCTTGTCTGCGTTTAAATAATGGTTAATATGCAGTTTGCATTTTCTTATGAGAGAATGATCCAAACCTGAATGTTATAGTGTAAATAGACTTAACTTCATGAAATAAAGCAATTTTGCCTATAAGGACTCATTTGCCCCTAATTGTCATAAAGCATGTAAAAACTGCTTGTCTGCGTTAAAATAATGGTAAATATGCAGTTTGCATTTTCTTATGAGAGAATGATCCAAACCTGAATGTTATAGTGTAAATAGACTTACCCTCATGAAATAAAGCAATTTTGCCTATAAAGACTCATTTGCACCTAGTTGTCATAAAGCATATAAAAACTGCTTGTCTGCGTTAAAATAATGGTTAATATGCAGTTTGCCTTTTCTTATGAAAGAATGATCCAAACCTGAATGTTATAGTGTAAATAGACTTACCCTCATGAAATAAAGCAATTTTGCCTGTAAAGACTCATTTGCACCTAATTGTCGTAAAGCATGTAAAAACTGCTTGTATGCGTTAAAATAATGGTTAATATGCAGTTTGCATTTTCTTATGAGAGAATGATCTAAACCTGAATGTTATAGTTTAAGTAAACTTACCTTTGTAAAATAAAGCAATTTTGCCTATAAGGACTCATTTGCCCCTAATTGTCATAAAGCATGTAAAAACTGCTTGTATGCGTTAAAATAGTGGTTAATATGCAGTTTGCATTTTCTTATGAGAGAATGATCCAAACCTGAATATTATAGTGTAAATAGACTTACCTTTGTAAAATAAAGCAATTTTGCCTATAAGGACTTATTTGCACGCAATTGTCGTGAAGCATGTAAAAACTGCTTGTCTGCGTTAAAATAATGGTTAATATGCAGTTTGCATTTTATTATGAAAGAATGATCCAAACCTAAATGTTATAGTGTAAATAGACTTACCTTCATGAAATAAAGCAATTTTGCCTATAGGGACTCATTTGCCCCTAATTGTCATAAAGCATGTAAAAACTGCTTGTATGCGTTAAAATAATGGTTAATATGCAGTTTGCATTTTCTTATGAGAGAATGATCCAAACCTGAATGTAATAGTGAAAATAGACTTACCTTTGTAAAATAAAGCAATTTTGCCTATAAGGACTCATTTGCACGCATTTGTCGTGAAGCATGTAAAAACTGCTTGTCTGCGTTAAAATAATGGTTAATATGCAGTTTGCATTTTCTTATGAGAAAATGATCCAAACCTGAATGTTATAGTGAAAGTAGACTAACCTTTGTAAAATAAAACAATTTTGCTTTTAAGGACTTATTTCCACCTAATTGTCGTAAAACATGTGAAAACTGCTTGTCTGCGTGAAAATGATTGTAAATATGCAGTTTGCATATTCTTATGAGAGAATGATCCAAACCTGAATGTTATGGTGTAAATAGACTTACCCCCATGAAATAAAGCACTTTTGCCTATAAGGACTCATTTGCACCTAATTGTCGTAAAGCATGTAAAAACTGCTTGTCAGCGTTAAAATAATTGTTAATATGCAGTTTGCATTTTCTTATGAGAGAATGATCCAAACCTGTATGTTATAGTGTAAATAGACTTACTCTAATGAAATAAAGCAGATTTGCCTATAAGGACTAATTTGCACGCAATTGTCGTGAAGCATGTAAAAACTGCTTGTCTGCGCTAAAATAATGGTTAATATGCAGTTTGAATTTTCTTATGAGAGAATGATTCAAACCTGAATGTTATAGTGAAAGTAGACTTACCGTTGTGAAATAAAACAATTTTGCCTTTAAGGACTTATTTCCACCTAATTGTCGTAAAACATGTGAAAACTGCTTGTCTGCGTGGAAATGATAGTAAATATGCAGTTTGCATTTTCTTATGAGAGAATGATCCAAACCTGAATGTTATAGTGTAAATAGACTTACCCTCATGAAAAAAAGCACTTTTGCCTATAAGGACTCATTTGCACCTAATTGTCGTAAAGCATGTAAAAACTGCTTGTCAGCGTTAAAATAATGGTTAATATGCAGTTTGCATTTTCTTATGAGAGAATGATCCAAACCTGAATGTTATAGTGTAAATAGACTTACCTTAATGAAATAAAGCAATTTTGCCTATAAGGACTCATTTGCCCCTAATTGTCATAAAGCATGTAAAAACTGCTTGTATGCGTTGAAATAATGGTTAATATGCAGTTTGCATTTTCTTATGAGAGAATGATCCAAACCTGAATGTTATAGTGAAAATAGACTTACCTTTGTAAAATAACGCAATTTTGCCTATAAGGACTCATTTGCACGCAATTGTCGTGAAGCATGTAAAAACTGCTTGTCTGCGTTAAAATAATGGTTTATATGTAGTTTGCATTTTCTTATGAGAGAATGATCCAACCTGAATGTTATAGTGTAAATAGACTTACCTTAATGAAATAAAGCAATTTTGCCTATAAGGACTCATTTGCCCCTAATTGTCATAAAGCATGTAAAAACTGCTTGTCAGCGTTAAAATAATTGTTAATATGCAGTTTGCATTTTCTTATGAGAGAATGATCCAAACCTGAATGTTATAGTGTAAATAGACTTACTCTAATGAAATAAAGCAGATTTGCCTATAAGGACTCATTTGCCCCTAATTGTCATAAAGCATGTAAAAACTGCTTGTCTGCGTTAAAATATTGGTTAATATGCAGTTTGCATTTTCTTATGAGAGAAAGATCCAAACCTGAATGTTATAGTGTAAATAGACTTACCTTTGTAAAATAAAGCAATTTTGCCTATAAAGACTCATTTGCACCTAATTGTCGTAAAGCATGTAAAAACTGCTTGTCTGCGTTTAAATAATGGTTAATATGCACTTTGCATTTTCTTATGAGAGAAAGATCAAAACCTGAATGTTATAGTGTAAATAGACTTACCTTTGTAAAATAAAGCAATTTTGCCTATAAGAACTCATTTGCACGCAATTGTCGTGAAGCATGTAAAAACTGCTTGTCTGCGTTAAAATAATGGTTAATATGCAGTTTGCATTTTCTTATGAGAGAATGATCCAAACCTAAATGTATATAGTGTAAATAGACTTACCTTAATGAAATAAAGCAATTTTGCCTATAAGGACTCATTTGCCCCTAATTGTCATAAAGCATGTAAAAACTGCTTGTATGCGTTGACATAATGGTTAATATGCAGTTTGCATTTTCTTATAAGAGAATGATCTAAACCTGAATGTTATAGTGAAAATAGACTTACCTTTGTAAAATAACGCAATTTTGCTTATAAGGACTCATTTGCACGCAATTGTCGTGAAGCATGTAAAAACTGCTTGTCTGCGTTAAAATAATGCTTAATATGCAGTTTGCATTTTCTTATGAGAGAATGATCCAAATCTGAATGTTATAGCGTAAATCGACTTACCCTCATGAAATAAAGCAATTTTGCCTATAAAGACTCATTTGCACCAAATTGTCATAAAGCATGTAAAAACTACTTGTATGCGTTAAAATGATAGTAAATATGCAGTTTGCATTTTATTATGAGAGAATGATCCAAACCTGAATATTATAGTGTAAATAGACTTACCCTCATGAAATAAGGCAATTTTGAATATAAAGACTCATTTGCACCTAATTGTTGTAAAGCATGTAAAAACTGCTTGTCTGCGTTTAAATAATGGTTAATATGCAGTTTGCATTTTCTTATGAGAGAATGATCCAAACCTGAATGTTATAGTGTAAATAGACTTAACTTCATGAAATAAAGCAATTTTGCCTATAAGGACTCATTTGCCCCTAATTGTCATAAAGCATGTAAAAACTGCTTGTCTGCGTTAAAATAATGGTAAATATGCAGTTTGCATTTTCTTATGAGAGAATGATCCAAACCTGAATGTTATAGTGTAAATAGACTTACCCTCATGAAATAAAGCAATTTTGCCTATAAAGACTCATTTGCACCTAGTTGTCATAAAGCATATAAAAACTGCTTGTCTGCGTTAAAATAATGGTTAATATGCAGTTTGCCTTTTCTTATGAAAGAATGATCCAAACCTGAATGTTATAGTGTAAATAGACTTACCCTCATGAAATAAAGCAATTTTGCCTGTAAAGACTCATTTGCACCTAATTGTCGTAAAGCATGTAAAAACTGCTTGTATGCGTTAAAATAATGGTTAATATGCAGTTTGCATTTTCTTATGAGAGAATGATCTAAACCTGAATGTTATAGTTTAAGTAAACTTACCTTTGTAAAATAAAGCAATTTTGCCTATAAGGACTCATTTGCCCCTAATTGTCATAAAGCATGTAAAAACTGCTTGTATGCGTTAAAATAGTGGTTAATATGCAGTTTGCATTTTCTTATGAGAGAATGATCCAAACCTGAATATTATAGTGTAAATAGACTTACCTTTGTAAAATAAAGCAATTTTGCCTATAAGGACTTATTTGCACGCAATTGTCGTGAAGCATGTAAAAACTGCTTGTCTGCGTTAAAATAATGGTTAATATGCAGTTTGCATTTTATTATGAAAGAATGATCCAAACCTAAATGTTATAGTGTAAATAGACTTACCTTCATGAAATAAAGCAATTTTGCCTATAGGGACTCATTTGCCCCTAATTGTCATAAAGCATGTAAAAACTGCTTGTATGCGTTAAAATAATGGTTAATATGCAGTTTGCATTTTCTTATGAGAGAATGATCCAAACCTGAATGTAATAGTGAAAATAGACTTACCTTTGTAAAATAAAGCAATTTTGCCTATAAGGACTCATTTGCACGCATTTGTCGTGAAGCATGTAAAAACTGCTTGTCTGCGTTAAAATAATGGTTAATATGCAGTTTGCATTTTCTTATGAGAAAATGATCCAAACCTGAATGTTATAGTGAAAGTAGACTAACCTTTGTAAAATAAAACAATTTTGCTTTTAAGGACTTATTTCCACCTAATTGTCGTAAAACATGTGAAAACTGCTTGTCTGCGTGAAAATGATTGTAAATATGCAGTTTGCATATTCTTATGAGAGAATGATCCAAACCTGAATGTTATGGTGTAAATAGACTTACCCCCATGAAATAAAGCACTTTTGCCTATAAGGACTCATTTGCACCTAATTGTCGTAAAGCATGTAAAAACTGCTTGTCAGCGTTAAAATAATTGTTAATAATATGCAGTTTGCATTTTCTTATGAGAGAATGATCCAAACCTGTATGTTATAGTGTAAATAGACTTACTCTAATGAAATAAAGCAGATTTGCCTATAAGGACTAATTTGCACGCAATTGTCGTGAAGCATGTAAAAACTGCTTGTCTGCGCTAAAATAATGGTTAATATGCAGTTTGAATTTTCTTATGAGAGAATGATTCAAACCTGAATGTTATAGTGAAAGTAGACTTACCGTTGTGAAATAAAACAATTTTGCCTTTAAGGACTTATTTCCACCTAATTGTCGTAAAACATGTGAAAACTGCTTGTCTGCGTGGAAATGATAGTAAATATGCAGTTTGCATTTTCTTATGAGAGAATGATCCAAACCTGAATGTTATAGTGTAAATAGACTTACCCTCATGAAAAAAAGCACTTTTGCCTATAAGGACTCATTTGCACCTAATTGTCGTAAAGCATGTAAAAACTGCTTGTCAGCGTTAAAATAATGGTTAATATGCAGTTTGCATTTTCTTATGAGAGAATGATCCAAACCTGAATGTTATAGTGTAAATAGACTTACCTTAATGAAATAAAGCAATTTTGCCTATAAGGACTCATTTGCCCCTAATTGTCATAAAGCATGTAAAAACTGCTTGTATGCGTTGAAATAATGGTTAATATGCAGTTTGCATTTTCTTATGAGAGAATGATCCAAACCTGAATGTTATAGTGAAAATAGACTTACCTTTGTAAAATAACGCAATTTTGCCTATAAGGACTCATTTGCCCCTAATTGTCATAAAGCATGTAAAAACTGCTTGTATGCGTTGAAATAATGGTTAATATGCAGTTTGCATTTTCTTATGAGAGAATGATCCAAACCTGAATGTTATAGTGTAAATAGACTTACCTTAATGAAATAAAGCAATTTTGCCTATAAGGACTCATTTGCCCCTAATTGTCATAAAGCATGTAAAAACTGCTTGTCAGCGTTAAAATAATTGTTAATATGCAGTTTGCATTTTCTTATGAGAGAATGATCCAAACCTGAATGTTATAGTGTAAATAGACTTACTCTAATGAAATAAAGCAGATTTGCCTATAAGGACTCATTTGCACGCAATTGTCGTAAAGCATGTAAAAACTGCTTGTCAGCGTTAAAATAATGGTTAATATGCAGTTTGCATTTTCTTATGAGAGAATGATCCAAACCTGAATGTTATAGTGTAAATAGACTTACCTTAATGAAATAAAGCAATTTTGCCTATAAGGACTCATTTGCCCCTAATTGTCATAAAGCATGTAACAACTGCTTGTATGCGTTGAAATAATGGTTAATATGCAGTTTGCATTTTCTTATGAGAGAATGATCCAAACCTGAATGTTATAGTGAAAATAGACTTACCTTTGTAAAATAACGCAATTTTGCCTATAAAGACTCATTTGCACCTAATTGTCATAAAGCATGTAAAAACTGCTTGTATGCGTTAAAATAATGGTTAATATGCAGTTTGCATTTTCTTATGAGATAATGATCCAAACCTGAATATTATAGTGTAAATAGACTTACCATTGTAAAATAAAGCAATTTTGCCTATAAGGACTCATTTGCACGCAATTGTCGTGAAGCATGTAAAAACTGCTTGTCAGCGTTAAAATAATGGTTAATATGCAGTTTGCATTTTCTTATGAGAGAATGATCCAAACCTAAATGTTATAATGTAAATCGACTTACCCTCATGAAATAAAGCAATTTTGCCTATAAGGACTCATTTGCACTCAATTGTCGTGAAGCATGTAAAAACTGCTTGTCTGCGTGAAAATGATAGTAAATATGCAGTTTGCATTTTCTTATGAGAGAATGATCCAAACCTGAATGTTATAGTGTAAATAGACTAACCATTGTAAAATAAAGCAATTTTGCCTATAAGGACTCATTTGCACGCAATTGTCGTGAAGCATGTAAAAACTGCTTGTCTGCGTTAAAATAATGGTTAATATGCAGTTTGCATTTTCTTATGAGAGAATGATCCAAACCTAAATGTTATAGTGTAAATAGACTTACCTTCAAGAAATAAAGCAATTTTGCCTATAGGGACTCATTTGCCGCTAATTGTCATAAAGCATGTAAAAACTGCTTGTCAGCGTTAAAATAATGGTTAATATGCAGTTTGCATTTTCTTATGAGAGAATGATCCAAACCTAAATGTTATAATGTAAATCGACTTACCCTCATGAAATAAAGCAATTTTGCCTATAAAGACTCATTTGCACCTAATTGCCATAAAGCATGTAAAAACTGCTTGTATGCGTTAAAATAATGGTTAATATGCAGTTTGCATTTTCTTATGAGAGAATGATCCAAACCTGAATGTTATAGTGTAAATAGACTTACCTTAATGAAATAAAGCAATTTTGCCTATAATGACTCATTTGCCCCTAATTGTCATAAAGCATGTAAAAACTACTTGTATGCGTTGAAATAATGGTTAATATGCAGTTTGCATTTTCTTATGATAGAATGATCCAAACCTGAATGTAATAGTGAAAATAGACTTACCTTTGTAAAATAACGCAATTTTGCCTATAAGGACTCATTTGCACGCAATTGTCGTGAAGCATGTAAAAACTGCTTGTCTGCGTTAAAATAATGGTTAATATGCAGTTTGCATTTTCTTATGAGAGAAGTATCCAAACCTAAATGTTATAGTGTAAATAGACTTACCTTCAAGAAATAAAGCAATTTTGCCTATAGGGACTCATTTGCCCCTAATTGTCATAAAGCATGTAAAAACTGCTTGTCAGCGTTAAAATAATGGTTAATATGCAGTTTGCATTTTCTTATGAGTGAATGATCCAAACCTGAATGTTATAGTGTAAATAGACTTACCCTCATGAAATAAAGCAATTTTGCCTATAAGGACTCATTTGCCCCTAATTGTCATAAAGCATGTATAAACTGCTTGTATGCGTTAAAATAGTGGTTAATATGCAGTTTGCATTTTCTTATGAGAGAATGATCCAAACCTGAATATTATAGTGAAAATAGACTTACCTTTGTAAAATAAAGCAACTTTGCCTATAAGGACTTATTTGCACGCAATTGTCGTGAAGCATGTAAAAACTGCTTGTCTGCGTTAAAATAATAGTTAATATGCAGTTTGCATTTTCTTATGAGAGAATGATCTAAACCTAAATGTTATAGTTTAAGTAAACTTACCTTTGTAAAATAAAGCAATTTTGCCTATATAGACTCATTTGCCCCTAATTGTCATAAAGCATGTAAAAACTGCTTGTATGCGTTAAAATAATGGTTAATATGCAGTTTGCAGTTTCTTATGAGAGAATGATCCAAACCTGAATGTTATAGTGTAAATAGACTTACCTTCATGAAATAAAGCAATTTTGCCTATAAGGACTCATTTGCCTCTAATTGTCATAAAGCATGTAAAAACTGCTTGTATGCGTTAAAATAATGGTTAATATGCAGTTTGCATTTTCTTATGAGAGAATGATCCAAACCTGAATGTTATAGTGTAAATAGACTTACCTTTGTAAAATAAAGCAATTTTGCCTATAAGGACTAATTTGCACGCAATTGTCGTGAAGCATGTAAAAACTGCTTGTCTGCGTTAAAATAATAGTTAATATGCAGTTTGCATTTTCTTATGAGAGAATGATCCAAACCTAAATGTTATAGTGTAAATAGACTTACTCTCATGAAATAAAGCAATTTTGCCTATAAGGACTCATTTGCACCTAATTGTCATAATGCATGTAAAAACTGCTTGTATGCGTTAAAATAATAGTTAATATGCAGTTTGCATTTTCTTATGAGAGAATAATCCAAACCTGAATGTTATAGTGTAAATAGACTAACCTTCATAAAATAAAGCAATTTTGCCTATAAGGACCCATTTGCCCATAATTGTCATAAAGCATGTAAAAACTGCTTGAATGCGTTAAAATAATGGTTAATATGCAGTTTGCATTTTCTTATGAGAGAATGATCCAAACCTGAATGTTATAGTGTAAATAGACTTACCTTTGTAAAATAAACCAATTTAGCCTATAAGGACTCATTTGCACGCAATTGTCGTGAAGCATGTAAAAACTGCTTGTCTGCGTTAAAATAATGGTTAATATGCAGTTTGCATTTTCTTATGAGAGAATGATCCATACCTGAATGTTATAGTGTAAATCGACTTATTCTCATGAAATAAAGCAATTTTGCCTATAAAGACTCATTTGCACCTAATTGTCATAAAGCATGTAAAAACTGCTTGTATGCGTTAAAATGATAGTAAATATGCAGTTTGCATTTTCTTATGAGAGAATGATCTAAACCTGAATGTTATAGTTTAAGTAAACTTACCTTTGTAAAATAAAGCAATTTTGCCTATAAGGACTCATTTGCCCCTAATTGTCATAAAGCATGTAAAAACTGCTTGTATGCGTTAAAATAGTGGTTAATATGCAGTTTGCATTTTCTTATGAGATAATGATCCAAACCTGAATATTATAGTGTAAATAGACTTACTTTTGTAAAATAAAGCAATTTTGTCTATAAGGACTCATTTGCACGCAATTGTCGTGAAGCATGTAAAAACTGCTTGTCTGCGTGAAAATGATAGTAAATATGCAGTTTGCAATTTCTTATGAGAGAATGATCCAAACCTGAATGTTATAGTGTAAATAGACTAACCATTGTAAAATAAAGCAATTTTGCCTATAGGGACTCATTTGCCCCTAATTGTCATAAAGCATGTAAAAACTGCTTGTCAGCGTTAAAATAATGGTTAATATGCAGTTTGCATTTTCTTATGAGAAAATGATCCAAACCTGAATGTTATAGTGAAAGTAGACTAACCTTTGTGAAATAAAACAATTTTGCCTTTAGGGACTTATTTCCACCTAATTGTCGTAAAACATGTGAAAACTGCTTGTCTGCGTAAAAATGATAGTAAATATGCAGTTTGCATTTTCTTATGAGAGAATGATCCAAAACTGAATGTTATAGTGTAAATAGATTTACCCTCATGAAATAAAGCACTTTTGCCTATAAGGACTCATTTGCACCTAATTGTCGTAAAGCATGTAAAAACTGCTTGTCAGCGTTAAAATAATTGTTAATATGCAGTTTGCATTTTCTTATGAGAGAATTATCCAAACCTGAATGTTATAGTGTAAATAGACTTACCTTCATGAAATAAAGCAATTTTGCCTATAAAGACTCATTTGCACCTAATTGTCATAAAGCATGTAAAAACTGCTTGTATGCGTTAAAATGATAGTAAATATGCAGTTTATATTTTCTTATGAGAGAATGATCCAAACCTGAATGTTATAGTGTAAATAGACTTACCCTCATAAATTAAAGCAATTTTGCTTATATAGACTCATTTGCCCCTAATTGTCATAAAGCATGTAAAAACTGTTTGTATGCGTTAAAATAATGGTTAATATGCAGTTTGCATTTTCTTATGAGAGAATGATCCAAACCTGAATGTAATAGTGAAAATAGACTTACCTTTGTAAAATAAAGCAATTTTGCCTATAAGGATTCATTTGCACGCAATTGTCGTGAAGCATGTAAAAACTGCTTGTCTGCGGAAAATGATAGTAAATATGCAGTTTGCAATTTCTTATGAGAGAATGATCCAAACCTGAATGTTATAGTGTAAATAGACTTACCTTCATGAAATTAAGCAATTTTGCCTATAAAAACTCATTTGCACCTAATTGTCGTAAAGCATGTAAAAACTGCTTGTCTGCGTTTAAATAATGGTTAATATGCAGTTTGCATTTTCTTATGAGAGAAAGATCCAAACCTGAATGTTATAGTGTAAATAGACTTAACTTAATGAAACAAAGCAATTTTGCCTATAAGGACTCATTTGCCCCTTATTGTCATAAAGCATGTAAAAACTGCTTGTATGCGTTAAAATAATGGTTAATATGCAGTTTGCATTTTCTTATGAGAGAATGATCCAAACCTGAATGTTATAGTGTAAATAGACTTACCTTTGTAAAAAAAAGCAATTTTGCCTATAAGGACTCATTTGCACGCAATTGTCGTGAAGCATGTAAAAACTGCTTGTCTGCGTTAAAATAATGGTTAATATGCAGTTTGCATTTTCTTATGAGAGAATGATCCAAACCTGAATCTTATAGTGAAAGTAGACTTACCTTTGTGAAATAAAACAATTTTGCCTTAAAGGACCTTTTTCCACCTAATTGTCGTAAAACATGTGAAAACTGCTTGTCTGCGTGAAAATGATAGTAAATATGCAGTTTGCATTTTCTTATGAGAGAATGATCCAAACCTGAATGTTATAGTGTAAATAGACTTACCCTCATGAAATAAAGCACTTTTGCCTATCAGGACTCATTTGCACCTAATTGTCGTAAAGCATGTAAAAACTGCTTGTCAGCGTTAAAATAATGGTTAATATGCAGTTTGCATTTTCTTATGAGAGAATGATCCAAACCTGAATGTTATAGTGTAAATAGACTTACCTTAATGAAATAAAGCAATTTTGCTTATAAGGACTCATTTGCCCCTAATTGTCATAAAGCATATAAAAACTGCTTGTATGCGTTGAAATAATGGTTAATATGCAGTTTGCATTTTCTTATGAGAGAATGATCCAAACCTGAATGTTATAGTGAAAATAGACTTACCTTTGTAAAATAACGCAATTTTGCCTATAAGGACTTATTTGCACGCAATTGTCGTAAAGCATGTAAAAACTGCTTGTCTGCGTTAAAATAATGGTTAATATGCAGTTTGCATTTTCTTATGAGAGAATGATCCAAACCTGAATGTTATAGTGTAAATCGACTTACCCTCATGAAATAAAGCAATTTTGCCTATAAAGACTCATTTGCACCTAATTGTCATAAAGCATGTAAAAACTGCTTGTATGCGTTAAAATGATAGTAAATATGCAGTTTGCATTTTCTTATGAGAGAATGATCTAAACCTGAATGTTATAGTTTAAGTAAACTTACCTTTGTAAAATTAAGCAATTTTGCCTATAAGGACTCATTTGCTCCTAATTGTCACAAAGCATGTAAAAACTGCTTGTATGCGTTAAAATAGTGGTTAATATGCAGTTTGCATTTTCTTATGAGATAATGATCCAAACCTGAATATTATAGTGTAAATATAGACTTACCTTTGTAAAATAAAGCAATTTTGCCTATAAGGACTCATTTGCACGCAATTGGCGTGAAGCATGTAAAAACTGCTTGTCTGCGTGAAAATGATAGTAAATATGCAGTTTGCATTTTCTTATGAGAGAATGATCCAAACCTGAATGTTATAGTGTAAATAGACTAACCATTGTAAAATAAAGCAATTTTGCCTATAAGGACTCATTTGCACGCAATTGTCGTGAAGCATGTAAAAACTGCTTGTCTGCGTTAAAATAATGGTTAATATGCAGTTTGCATTTTCTTATGAGAGAATGATCCAAACCTGAATTATATAGTGTAAATAGACTTACCTTCATGAAATAAAGCAATTTTGCCTATAAGGACTCATTTGCCCCTAATTGTCATAAAGCATGTAAAAACTGCTTGCCTGCGTGAAAATGATAGTAAATATGCAGTTTGCATTTTCTTATGAGAGAATGATCCAAACCTGAATGTTATAGTGTAAATAGACTTACCCTCATGAAAAAAAGCAATTTTGCCTATAAAGACTCATTTGCACCTAATTGTCGTAAAGCATGTAAAAACTGCTTGTATGCGTTAAAATAATAGTAAATATGCAGTTTGCATTTTCTTATGAGAGAATGATCTAAACCTGAATGTTATAGTTTAAGTAAACTTACCTTTGTAAAATAAAGCAATTTTGCCTATAAGGACTCATTTGCCCCTAATTGTCATAAAGCATGTAAAAACTGCTTGTATGCGTTAAAATAGTGGTTAATATGCAGTTTGCATTTTCTTATGAGAGAATGATCCAAACCTGAATATTATAGTGTAAATAGACTTACCTTTGTAAAATAAAGCAATTTGGCCTATAAGGACTCATTTGCACGCAATTGTCGTGAAGCATGTAAAAACTGCTTGTCTGCGTGAAAATGATAGTAAATATGCAGTTTGCATTTTCTTATGAGAGAATGATCCAAACCTGAATGTTATAGTGTAAATAGACTAACCTTCCAGAAATAAAGCAATTTTGCCTATAGGGACTCATTTGCCCCTAATTGTCATAAAGCATGTAAAAACTGCTTGTCAGCGTTAAAATAATGGTTAATATGCAGTTTGCATTTTCTTATGAGAAAATGATCCAAACCTGAACGATATAGTGTAAGTAAACTTACGTTTGTGAAATAAAGCAATTTTGCCTATAAGGACTCATTTGCACGCAATTGTCGTGAAGCATGTAAAAACTGCTTGTCTGCGTTAAAATAATGGTTAATATGCAGTTTGCATTTTCTTATGAGAGAATGATCGAAACCTGAATGTTATAGTGTAAATCGACTTACCCTCATGAAATAAAGCAATTTTGCCTTTAAGGACTTATTTGCAACTAATTGTCGTAAACCATGTAAAAACTGCTTGTCTGCGTGAAAATGATAGTCAATATTCAGTTTGCATTTTCTTATGAGAGAATGATCCAAACCTGAATGTTATAGTGTAAATAGACTAACCCTCATTAAATAAAGCAATTTTGCCTATAAGGACTCACTTGCACCTAATTGTCATAAAGCTTGTAAAAACTGCTTGTATGCGTTAAAATAATGGGTAATATGCAGTTTGCATTTTCTTATGAGAGAATGATCTAAACCTTAATGTTATAGTGTAAATAGACTTACCCTCATGAAATAAAGCAATTTTGCCTATAAGGACTCATTTGCCCCTAATTGTCATAAAGCATGTAAAAACTGCTTGTCTGCGTTTAAATAATGGTTAATATGCAGTTTGCATTTTCTTGTGACAGAATGATCCAAACCTGAATGTTATAGTGTAAATAGACTTACCCTCATTAAATAAAGCAATTTTGCCTATAAGGACTCACTTGCACCTAATTGTCATAAAGCTTGTAAAAACTGCTTGTATGCGTTAAAATAATGGGTAATATGCAGTTTGCATTTTCTAATGAGAGAAAGATCCAAACCTGAATCTTATAGTGTAAATACACTTACCTTCATGAAATAAAGCAATTTTGCCTATAAGGACTCATTTGCCCCTAAATGTCATAAAGCATGTAAAAACTGCTTGTCTGCGTTTAAATAATGGTTAATATGCAGTTTGCATTTTCTTGTGACAGAATGATCCAAACCTGAATGTTATAGTGTAAATAGACTTACCTTCCAGAAATAAAGCAATTTTGCCTATGGGGACTCATTTGCCCCTTATTGTCATAAAGCATGTAAAAACTGCTTGTCAGCGTTAAAATAATGGTTAATATGCAGTTTGCATTTTCTTATGAGAAAATGATCCAAACCTGAATGTTATAGTGAAAGTAGACTAACCTTTGTGAAATAAAACAATTTTGCCTTTAGGGACTTATTTCCACCTAATTGTCGTAAAGCATGTAAAAACTGCTTGTCAGCGTTAAAATAATTGTTAATATGCAGTTTGCATTTTCTTTTGAGAGAATGATCCAAACCTTAATGTTATAGTGTAAATAGACTTACCTTCATGAAATAAAGCAATTTTGCCTATAAAGACTCATTTGCACCTAATTGTCATAAAGCTTGTAAAAACTGCTTGTATGCGTTAAAATAATGGGTAATATGCAGTTTGCATTTTCTTATGAGAGAATGATCTAAACCTTAATGTTATAGTTTAAAATAAAATATAGTTTAAAAAAAACTAAAAAACACGCTTTATATCGCACTAAAAAGTAAAAAATAATTGTTTTAAAATAAGCTTAAAAAGCGTGGGGCGCTTTGTTCCACATTTTCGTACATCGAGCGCCCAACGCTTTTTAAGCTTATTTTAAAACAATTATTTTTTACTTTTTAGTGCGATATAAAGCGTGTTTTTTAGTTTTTTTTAAACTATATTTTATTTTTCACTTTTTAGTTTGAGGATCTATAAAAGAATTTATTAATCCTGGGGGTCCTAATAAGGATAATGGGAAACTGTTATCAAATTATTGCATTGTCATCGGTCCTTGATACGTATGCAAAGTTTCAAATTAATCTGAGGATCTATAAAAGAATTTATTAATCCTGGGGGTCCTAATAAGGATAATGGGAAACTGTTATCAAATTATTGCATTGTCATCGGTCCTTGATACGTATGCAAAGTTTCAAATTAATCAGACTTCGGGAAATTGGTGAAAATAAAGCGTTTACTACAGAGGATCTATAAAAGAATTTATTAATCCTGGGGGTCCTAATAAGGATAATGGGAAACTGTTATCAAATTATTGCATTGTCATCGGTCCTTGATACGTATGCAAAGTTTCAAATTAATCAGACTTCGGGAAATTGGTGAAAATTATGCTCAAAGATTCCGTTACACATAGTTACATACATAGTTAGATACATACAACATACATATTTACAACCCAAACTAATATAAAGCGTTTAAAAACTTACCTTTGTAAAATAAAGCAATTTTGCCTATATAGACTCATTTGCCCCTAATTGTCATAAAGCATGCAAAACTGCTTGTATGCGTTAAAATAATGGTTAATATGCAGTTTTTTTTTTATGAGGGAATGATCCAAACCTGAATGTTCTAGTGTAAATAGACTTACCTTTGTAAAATAAAGCAATTTTGCCTATAAGGACTCATTTGCACAAAATTGTCGTGAAGCATGTAAAAACTGCTTGTCTGCGTGAAAATGATAGTAAATATGCAGTTTGCATTTTATTATGAGAGAATGATCCAAACCTAAATATTATAGTGTAAATAGACTTACCCTCATGAAATAAAGCAATTTTGCCTATAAAGAATTATTTGCACCTAATTGTCGTAAAGCATGTAAAAACTGCTTGTCTGCGTTTAAATAATGGTTAATATGCAGTTTGCATTTTCTTATGAGAGAATGATCCAAACCTGAATGTTATAGTGTAAATAGACTTACCCTCATGAAATAAAGCAATTTTGCCTATAAGGACTCATTTGCCCCTAATTGTCATAAAGCATGTAAAAACTGCATGCCTGCGTGAAAATGATAGTAAATATGCAGTTTGCATTTTCTTATGAGAGAATGATCCAAACCTGAATGTTATAGTGTAAATAGACTTACCCTCATGAAAAAAAGCAATTTTGCCTATAAAGACTCATTTGCACCTAATTGTCGTAAAGCATGTAAAAACTGCTTGTCTGCGTTTAAATAATGGTTAATATGCAGTTTGCATTTTCTTATGAGAGAATGATCTAAACCTGATTCTTATAGTGTAAATAGACTTACCTTCATGAAATAAAGCAATTTTGCCTATAAGGACTCATTTTCCCCTAATTGTCATAAAGCATGTAAAAACTGCTAGTATGCGTCAAAATAATGGTTAATATGCAGTTTGCATTTTCTTATGAGAGAATGATCCAAACCTGAATGTACTAGTGAATATAGACTTACCTTTGTAAAATAAAGCAATTTTGCCTATAAGGACTTATTTCCACCTAATTGTCGTAAAACATGTGAAAACTGCTTGTCTGCGTGAAAATGATTGTAAATATGCAGTTTGCATTTTATTATGAGAGAATGATCCAAACCTAAATATTATAGTGTAAATAGACTTACCCTCATGAAATAAAGCAATTTTGCCTATAAAGACTCATTTGCACCTAATTGTCGTAAAGCATGTAAAAACTGCTTGTCTGCGTTTAAATAATGGTTAATATGCAGTTTGCATTTTCTTATGAGAGAATGATCCAAACCTGAATTATATAGTGTAAATAGACTTACCTTCATGAAATAAAGCAATTTTGCCTATAAGGACTCATTTGCCCCTAATTGTCATAAAGCATGTAAAAACTGCATGCCTGCGTGAAAATGATAGTAAATATGCAGTTTGCATTTTCTTATGAGAGAATGATCCAAACCTGAATGTTATAGTGTAAATAGACTTACCCTCATGAAAAAAAGCAATTTTGCCTATAAAGACTCATTTGCACCTAATTGTCGTAAAGCATGTAAAAACTGCTTGTCTGCGTTTAAATAATGGTTAATATGCAGTTTGCATTTTCTTATGAGAGAATGATCTAAACCTGATTCTTATAGTGTAAATAGACTTACCTTCATGAAATAAAGCAATTTTGCCTATAAGGACTCATTTGCCCCTAATTGTCATAAAGCATGTAAAAACTGCTTGTATGCGTTAAAATAATGGTTAATATGCAGTTTGCATTTTCTTATGAGAGAATGATCCAAACCTGAATGTACTAGTGAAAATAGACTTACCTTTGTAAAATAAAGCAATTTTGCCTATAAGGACTCATTTGCACAAAATTGTCGTGAAGCATGTAAAAACTGCTTGTCTGCGTGAAAATGATAGTAAATATGCAGTTTGCATTTTCTTATGAGAGAATGATCCAAACCTGAATGTTATAGTGTAAATAGACTTACCCTCATGAAATAAAGCAATTTTGCCTATAAAGACTCATTTGCACCTAATTGTCGTAAAGCATGTAAAAACTGCTTGTCTGCGTTTAAATAATGGTTAATATGCAGTTTGCATTTTCTTATGAGATAGATAGATAGATAGATAGATAGAATGTTTTATTTCTGATTTGCACAAGTGCATAGAAAAATGTCATACAAAAAAATACAATTTACAAAAAGTCTTTGATATTATAATGACACTGATCACACAGCGTGTCCTTTAGTCTTTTTTTAAATGTACTGAGCGGTAGGTCTTTTATTTCTCCTGGAATATTGTTAAAAATTTTTATTACTGAGTTCATTACTCCTTTCTGAACTACAGTTAGACTGGATTGCAGTTGTTTCCAGTTCTGTTTATGTCTCGTATTGTGAGGATGGTTAAAATGATTCATTTTAAATAATTCGGGATTTTCTTTGGCAAAAAGTGCACATTCATAAATGTATATATCAGCGAGCGTTAATAATTTTAAGCTTTTAAATAGTTCCCTACAGCTGTCTCGGTAGCCTGCTTTGCAGATGATACGTATACATCTTTTCTGAATTTTAAAAAGGTCATCTGCATTTACCGATGCTCCCCAGAAAATTACACCAAATCTTAAATGTGATTCAACAAATGCCGAGTACACACTAAGTAATATGTCTATTGGCATTACTTCTCTTAGAACTCTTAAGATGTAAAGAGATTTTGATATTTTAGACATAATATGTTTTATATGTTGTTTCCATTTAAGATTTTTATCTATTTTTATGCCTAAAAATGTGATATCTTGCTGTAACTTTATATAATTTATTTCATCAAGTTTTTAGTTGTCCTGAATTTCACCATAGTCTCCAAATTTGATGGCTTGGGTTTTATTTATATTTAAACAAAGTGAATTCGATTCAAACCAGGTTTGCAACGTTTTTATGGATTCTATAATACCCTTTTGTAGAGAAGTGAAACATTGATGCACATATATTACAGATGTATCATCAGCAAAGAGAGAAATAGGCTCGTTAATTTTACTGGGGAGATCGTTAATGTAAATTATAAAAAGCAATGGGCCTAAGAATGACCCAAACCTGAATTATATAGTGTAAATAGACTTATCTTCATGAAATAAAGCAATTTTGCCTATAAGGACTCATTTGCCCCTAATTGTCATAAAGCATGTAAAAACTGCTTGTCAGCGTTAAAATAATGGTTAATATGCAGTTTGCATTTTCTTATGAGAGAATGATCCAAACCTGAATGTAATAGTGTAAATAGACTTACCTTCAGGAAATAAAGCAATTTTGCCTATAAGGACTCATTTGCCCCTAATTGTCATAAAGCATGTAAAACTGCTTGTCTGCGTTTAAATAATGGTTAATATGCAGTTTGCATTTTCTTATGAGAGAATGATCCAAACCTGAATGTTATAGTGTAAATAGACTTACCCTCATGAAATAAAGCACTTTTGCCTATAAGGACTCCTTTGCCCCTTATTGTCATAAAGCATGTAAAAACTGCTTGTATGCGTTAAAATAATGGTTAATATGCAGTTTGCATTTTCTTATGAGAGAATGATCTAAACCTGAATGTTATAGTGTAAATAGACTTACCTTTGTAAAATAAAGCAATTTTGCCTATAAGGACTCATTTGCACGCAACTGTCGTGAAGCATGTAAAAACTGCTTGTCTGCGTTAAAATAATGGTTAATATGCAGTTTGCATTTTCTTATGAGAGAATGATCCAAACCTGAATGTTATAGTGGAAGTAAACCCCACCTTTGTGAAATAAAACAATTTTGCCTTTAAGGACTTATTTCCACCTAATTGTCGTAAAACATGTGAAAAATCCTTGTCTGCGTAAAAATGATAGTAAATATGCAGTTTGCATTTTCTTATGAGAGAATGATCCAAACCTGAATGTTATAGTGTAAATAGACTTACCTTTGTAAAATAAAGCAATTTTGCCTATAAGGACTCATTTGCACGCAATTGTCGTGAAGCATGTAAAAACTGCTTGTCTGCGTTAAAATAATGGTAAATATGCAGTTTGCATTTTCTTATGAGAGAATGATCCAAACCTGAATGTTATAGTGTAAATAGACTAACCATTGTAAAATAAAGCAATTTTGCCTATAAGGACTCATTTGCACGCAATTGTCGCAAGCATGTAAAAACTGCTTGTCTGCGTTAAAATAATGGTTAATATGCAGTTTGCATTTTCTTATGACAGAATGATCCAAACCTAAATGTTATAGTGTAAATAGACTTACCTTCAAGAAATAAAGCAATTTTGCCTATAGGGACTCATTTGCCCCTAATTGTCATAAAGCATGTAAAAACTGCTTGTCAGCGTTAAAATAATGGTTAATATGCAGTTTGCATTTTCTTATGAGAAAATGATCCAAACCTAAATGTTATAGTGAAAGTAGACTAACCTTTGTGAAATAAAACAATTTTGCCTTTAGGGACTTATTTCCACCTAATTGTCGTAAAACATGTGAAAACTGCTTGTCTGCGTGAAAATGATAGTAAATATGCAGTTTGCATTTTCTTATGAGAGAATGATCCAAAACTGAATGGTATAGTGTAAATAGACTTACCCTCATGAAATAAAGCACTTTTGCCTATAAGGACTCATTTGCACCTAATTGTCGTAAAGCATGTAAAAACTGCTTGTCAGCGTTAAAATAATTGTTAATATGCAGTTTGCATTTTCTTTTGAGAGAATGATCCAAACCTTAATGTTATAGTGTAAATAGACTTACCTTCATGAAATAAAGCAATTTTGCCTATAAAGACTCATTTGCACCTAATTGTCATAAAGCATGTAAGAAACTGCTTGTATGCGTTAAAATGATAGTAAATATGCAGTTTATATTTTCTTATGAGAGAATGATCCAAACCTGAATGTTATAGTGTAAATAGACTTACCCTCATGAAATAAAGCAATTTTAAATATAAGGACTCATTTGCACCTAATTGTCATAAAGCTTGTAAAAACTGCTTGTATGCGTTAAAATAATGGGTAATATGCAGTTTGCATTTTCTTATGAGAGAATGATCTAAACCTTAATGTTATAGTTTAAAAAAACTTACCTTTGTAAAATAAAGCAATTTTGCCTATATAGACTCATTTGCCCCTAATTGTCATAAAGCATGCAAAACTGCTTGTATGCGTTAAAATAATGGTTAATATGCAGTTTTTTTTTTATGAGGGAATGATCCAAACCTGAATGTTCTAGTGTAAATAGACTTACCTTTGTAAAATAAAGCAATTTTGCCTATAAGGACTCATTTGCACAAAATTGTCGTGAAGCATGTAAAAACTGCTTGTCTGCGTGAAAATGATAGTAAATATGCAGTTTGCATTTTATTATGAGAGAATGACCCAAACCTAAATATTATAGTGTAAATAGACTTACCCTCATGAAATAAAGCAATTTTGCCTATAAAGAATTATTTGCACCTAATTGTCGTAAAGCATGTAAAAACTGCTTGTCTGCGTTTAAATAATGGTTAATATGCAGTTTGCATTTTCTTATGAGAGAATGATCCAAACCTGAATGTTATAGTGTAAATAGACTTACCCTCATGAAATAAAGCAATTTTGCCTATAAAGACTCATTTGCACCTAATTGTCGTAAAGCATGTAAAAACTGCTTGTCTGCGTTTAAATAATGGTTAATATGCAGTTTGCATTTTCTTATGAGAGAATGATCCAAACCTGAATTATATAGTGTAAATAGACTTACCTTCATGAAATAAAGCAATTTTGCCTATAAGGACTCATTTGCCCCTAATTGTCATAAAGCATGTAAAAACTGCTAGCCTGCGTGAAAATGATAGTAAATATGCAGTTTGCATTTTCTTATGAGAGAATGATCCAAACCTGAATGTTATAGTGTAAATAGACTTACCCTCATGAAAAAAAGCAATTTTGCCTATAAAGACTCATTTGCACCTAATTGTCGTAAAGCATGTAAAAACTGCTTGTCTGCGTTTAAATAATGGTTAATATGCAGTTTGCATTTTCTTATGAGAGAATGATCTAAACCTGATTCTTATAGTGTAAATAGACTTACCTTCATGAAATAAAGCAATTTTGCCTATAAGGACTCATTTTCCCCTAATTGTCATAAAGCATGTAAAAACTGCTAGTATGCGTTAAAATAATGGTTAATATGCAGTTTGCATTTTCTTATGACAGAATGATCCAAACCTAAATGTTATAGTGTAAATAGACTTACCTTCAAGAAATAAAGCAATTTTGCCTATAGGGACTCATTTGCCCCTAATTGTCATAAAGCATGTAAAAACTGCTTGTCAGCGTTAAAATAATGGTTAATATGCAGTTTGCATTTTCTTATGAGAAAATGATCCAAACCTGAATTATATAGTGTAAATAGACTTACCTTCATGAAATAAAGCAATTTTGCCTATAAGGACTCATTTGCCCCTAATTGTCATAAAGCATGTAAAAACTGCTTGCCTGCGTGAAAATGATAGTAAATATGCAGTTTGCATTTTCTTATGAGAGAATGTCCAAACCTGAATGTTATAGTGTAAATAGACTTACCCTCATGAAAAAAAGCAATTTTGCCTATAAAGACTCATTTGCACCTAATTGTCGTAAAGCATGTAAAAACTGCTTGTCTGCGTTTAAATAATGGTTAATATGCAGTTTGCATTTTCTTATGAGAGAATGATCTAAACCTGATTCTTATAGTGTAAATAGACTTACCTTCATGAAATAAAGCAATTTTGCCTATAAGGACTCATTTTCCCCTAATTGTCATAAAGCATGTAAAAACTGCTAGTATGCGTTAAAATAATGGTTAATATGCAGTTTGCATTTTCTTATGAGAGAATGATCCAAACCTGAATGTACTAGTGAAAATAGACTTACCTTTGTAAAATAAAGCAATTTTGCCTATAAGGACTTATTTCCACCTAATTGTCGTAAAACATGTGAAAACTGCTTGTCTGCGTGAAAATGATTGTAAATATGCAGTTTGCGATTTATTATGAGAGAATGATCCAAACCTAAATATTATAGTGTAAATAGACTAACCCTCATGAAATAAAGCAATTTTGCCTATAAAGACTCATTTGCACCTAATTGTCGTAAAGCATGTAAAAACTGCTTGTCTGCGTTTAAATAATGGTTAATATGCAGTTTGCATTTTCTTATGAGAGAATGATCCAAACCTGAATTACATAGTGTAAATAGACATACCTTCATGAAATAAAGCAATTTTGCCTATAAGGACTCATTTGCCCCTAATTGTCATAAAGCATGTAAAAACTGCATGCCTGCGTGAAAATGTTAGTAAATATGCAGTTTGCATTTTCTTATGAGAGAATGATCCAAACCTGAATGTTATAGTGTAAATAGACTTACCCTCATGAAAAAAAGCAATTTTGCCTATAAAGACTCATTTGCATCTAATTGTCGTAAAGCATGTAAAAACTGCTTGTCTGCGTTTAAATAATGGTTAATATGCAGTTTGCATTTTCTTATGAGAGAACGATCTAAACCTGGGTCTTATAGTGTAAATAGACTTACCTTCATGAAATAAAGCAATTTTGCCTATAAGGACTCATTTGCCCCTAATTGTCATAAAGCATGTAAAAACTGCTTGTCTGCGCTTAAATAATGGTTAATATGCAGTTTGCATTTTCTTATGAGAGAATGATCCAAACCTGAATGTTATAGTTTAAGTAAACTTACCTTTGTAAAATCAAGCAATTTTGCCTACAAGGACTCATTTGCCCCTAATTGTCATAAAGCATGTAAAAACTGCTTGTATGCGTTAAAATAATGGTTAATATGCAGTTTGCATTTTCTTATGAGAGAATGACCCAAACCTGAATTATATAGTGTAAATAGACTTATCTTCATGAAATAAAGCAATTTTGCCTATAAGGACTCATTTGCCCCTAATTGTCATAAAGCATGTAAAAACTGCTTGTCAGCGTTAAAATAATGGTTAATATGCAGTTTGCATTTTCTTATGAGAGAATGATCCAAACCTGAATGTAATAGTGTAAATAGACTTACCTTCAGGAAATAAAGCAATTTTGCCTATAAGGACTCATTTGCCCCTAATTGTCATAAAGCATGTAAAAACTGCTTGTCTGCGTTTAAATAATGGTTAATATGCAGTTTGCATTTTCTTATGAGAGAATGATCCAAACCTAAATGTTATAGTGTAAATAGACTTACCCTCATGAAATAAAGCACTTTTGCCTATAAGGACTCATTTGCCCCTTATTGTCATAAAGCATGTAAAAACTGCTTGTATGCGTTAGAATAATGGTTAATATGCAGTTTGCATTTTCTTATGAGGGAATGATCTAAACCTGAATGTTATAGTGTAAATAGACTTACCTTTGTAAAATAAAGCAATTTTGCCTATAAGGACTCATTTGCACGCAACTGTCGTGAAGCATGTAAAAACTGCTTGTCTGCGTTAAAATAATGGTTAATATGCAGTTTGCATTTTCTTATGAGAAAATGATCCAAACCTGAATGTTATAGTGGAAGTAAACCCCACCTTTGTGAAATAAAACAATTTTGCCTTTAAGGACTTATTTCCACCTAATTGTCGTAAAACATGTGAAAAATCCTTGTCTGCGTGAAAATGATAGTAAATATGCAGTTTGCATTTTCTTATGAGAGAATGATTCAAACCTGAATATTATAGTGTAAATAGACTTACCTTCCAGAAATAAAGCAATTTTGCCTATAGGGACTCATTTGCCCCTAATTGTCATAAAGCATGTAAAAACTGCTAGTATGCGTTAAAATAATGGTTAATATGCAGTTTGCATTTTCTTATGACAGAATGATCCAAACCTAAATGTTATAGTGTAAATAGACTTACCTTCAAGAAATAAAGCAATTTTGCCTATAGGGACTCATTTGCCCCTAATTGTCATAAAGCATGTAAAAACTGCTTGTCAGCGTTAAAATAATGGTTAATATGCAGTTTGCATTTTCTTATGAGAAAATGATCCAAACCTAAATGTTATAGTGAAAGTAGACTAACCTTTGTGAAATAAAACAATTTTGCCTTTAGGGACTTATTTCCACCTAATTGTCGTAAAACATGTGAAAACTGCTTGTCTGCGTTAAAATGATAGTAAATATGCAGTTTGCATTTTCTTATGAGAGAATGATCCAAAACTGAATGGTATAGTGTAAATAGACTTACCCTCATGACATAAAGCACTTTTGCCTATAAGGACTCATTTGCACCTAATTGTCGTAAAGCATGTAAAAACTGCTTGTCAGCGTTAAAATAATTGTTAATATGCAGTTTGCATTTTCTTTTGAGAGAATGATCCAAACCTTAATGTTATAGTGTAAATAGACTTACCTTCATGAAATAAAGCAATTTTGCCTATAAAGACTCATTTGCACCTAATTGTCATAAAGCATGTAAAAACTGCTTGTATGCGTTAAAATGATAGTAAATATGCAGTTTATATTTTCTTATGAGAGAATGATCCAAACCTGAATGTTATAGTGTAAATAGACTTACCCTCATGAAATAAAGCAATTTTAAATATAAGGACTCATTTGCACCTAATTGTCATAAAGCTTGTAAAAACTGCTTGTATGCGTTAAAATAATAGGTAATATGCAGTTTGCATTTTCTTATGAGAGAATGATCTAAACCTTAATGTTATAGTTTAAAAAAACTTACCTTTGTAAAATAAAGCAATTTTGCCTATATAGACTCATTTGCCCCTAATTGTCATAAAGCATGCAAAACTGCTTGTATGCGTTAAAATAATGGTTAATATGCAGTTTTTTTTTTATGAGGGAATGATCCAAACCTGAATGTTCTAGTGTAAATAGACTTACCTTTGTAAAATAAAGCAATTTTGCCTATAAGGACTCATTTGCACAAAATTGTCGTGAAGCATGTAAAAACTGCTTGTCTGCGTGAAAATGATAGTAAATATGCAGTTTGCATTTTATTATGAGAGAATGATCCAAACCTAAATATTATAGTGTAAATAGACTTACCCTCATGAAATAAAGCAATTTTGCCTATAAAGAATTATTTGCACCTAATTGTCGTAAAGCATGTAAAAACTGCTTGTCTGCGTTTAAATAATGGTTAATATGCAGTTTGCATTTTCTTATGAGAGAATGATCCAAACCTGAATGTTATAGTGTAAATAGACTTACCCTCATGAAATAAAGCAATTTTGCCTATAAAGACTCATTTGCACCTAATTGTCGTAAAGCATGTAAAAACTGCTTGTCTGCGTTTAAATAATGGTTAATATGCAGTTTGCATTTTCTTATGAGAGAATGATCCAAACCTGAATTATATAGTGTAAATAGACTTACCTTCATGAAATAAAGCAATTTTGCCTATAAGGACTCATTTGCCCCTAATTGTCATAAAGCATGTAAAAACTGCTTGCCTGCGTGAAAATGATAGTAAATATGCAGTTTGCATTTTCTTATGAGAGAATGATCCAAACCTGAATGTTATAGTGTAAATAGACTTACCCTCATGAAAAAAAGCAATTTTGCCTATAAAGACTCATTTGCACCTAATTGTCGTAAAGCATGTAAAAACTGCTTGTCTGCGTTTAAATAATGGTTAATATGCAGTTTGCATTTTCTTATGAGAGAATGATCTAAACCTGATTCTTATAGTGTAAATAGACTTACCTTCATGAAATAAAGCAATTTTGCCTATAAGGACTCATTTTCCCCTAATTGTCATAAAGCATGTAAAAACTGCTAGTATGCGTTAAAATAATGGTTAATATGCAGTTTGCATTTTCTTATGAGAGAATGATCCAAACCTGAATGTACTAGTGAAAATAGACTTACCTTTGTAAAATAAAGCAATTTTGCCTATAAGGACTTATTTCCACCTAATTGTCGTAAAACATGTGAAAACTGCTTGTCTGCGTGAAAATGATTGTAAATATGCAGTTTGCGATTTATTATGAGAGAATGATCCAAACCTAAATATTATAGTGTAAATAGACTTACCCTCATGAAATAAAGCAATTTTGCCTATAAAGACTCATTTGCACCTAATTGTCGTAAAGCATGTAAAAACTGCTTGTCTGCGTTTAAATAATGGTTAATATGCAGTTTGCATTTTCTTATGAGAGAATGATCCAAACCTGAATTACATAGTGTAAATAGACATACCTTCATGAAATAAAGCAATTTTGCCTATAAGGACTCATTTGCCCCTAATTGTCATAAAGCATGTAAAAACTGCATGCCTGCGTGAAAATGTTAGTAAATATGCAGTTTGCATTTTCTTATGAGAGAATGATCCAAACCTGAATGTTATAGTGTAAATAGACTTACCCTCATGAAAAAAAGCAATTTTGCCTATAAAGACTCATTTGCATCTAATTGTCGTAAAGCATGTAAAAACTGCTTGTCTGCGTTTAAATAATGGTTAATATGCAGTTTGCATTTTCTTATGAGAGAATGATCTAAACCTGGGTCTTATAGTGTAAATAGACTTACCTTCATGAAATAAAGCAATTTTGCCTATAAGGACTCATTTGCCCCTAATTGTCATAAAGCATGTAAAAACTGCTTGTATGCGTTAAAATAATGGTTAATATGCAGTTTGCATTTTCTTATGAGAGAATGATCCAAACCTGAATGTACTAGTGAAAATAGACTTACCTTTGTAAAATAAAGCAATTTTGCCTATAAGGACTCATTTGCACAAAATTGTCGTGAAGCATGTAAAAACTGCTTGTCTGCGTGAAAATGATAGTAAATATGCAGTTTGCATTTTATTATGAGAGAATGATCCAAACCTAAATATTATAGTGTAAATAGACTTACCCTCATGAAATAAAGCAATTTTGCCTATAAAGAATTATTTGCACCTAATTGTCGTAAAGCATGTAAAAACTGCTTGTCTGCGTTTAAATAATGGTTAATATGCAGTTTGCATTTTCTTATGAGAGAATGATCCAAACCTGAATGTTATAGTGTAAATAGACTTACCCTCATGAAATAAAGCAATTTTGCCTATAAAGACTCATTTGCACCTAATTGTCGTAAAGCATGTAAAAACTGCTTGTCTGCGTTTAAATAATGGTTAATATGCAGTTTGCATTTTCTTATGAGAGAGTGACCCAAACCTGAATTATATAGTGTAAATAGACTTATCTTCATGAAATAAAGCAATTTTGCCTATAAGGACTCATTTGCCCCTAATTGTCATAAAGCATGTAAAAACTGCTTGTCAGCGTTAAAATAATGGTTAATATGCAGTTTGCATTTTCTTATGAGAGAATGATCCAAACCTGAATGTAATAGTGTAAATAGACTTACCTTCAGGAAATAAAGCAATTTTGCCTATAAGGACTCATTTGCCCCTAATTGTCATAAAGCATGTAAAAACTGCTTGTCTGCGTTTAAATAATGGTTAATATGCAGTTTGCATTTTCTTATGAGAGAATGATCCAAACCTAAATGTTATAGTGTAAATAGACTTACCCTCATGAAATAAAGCACTTTTGCCTATAAGGACTCATTTGCCCCTTATTGTCATAAAGCATGTAAAAACTGCTTGTATGCGTTAGAATAATGGTTAATATGCAGTTTGCATTTTCTTATGAGGGAATGATCTAAACCTGAATGTTATAGTGTAAATAGACTTACCTTTGTAAAATAAAGCAATTTTGCCTATAAGGACTCATTTGCACGCAACTGTCGTGAAGCATGTAAAAACTGCTTGTCTGCGTTAAAATAATGGTTAATATGCAGTTTGCATTTTCTTATGAGAAAATGATCCAAACCTGAATGTTATAGTGGAAGTAAACCCCACCTTTGTGAAATAAAACAATTTTGCCTTTAAGGACTTATTTCCACCTAATTGTCGTAAAACATGTGAAAAATCCTTGTCTGCGTGAAAATGATAGTAAATATGCAGTTTGCATTTTCTTATGAGAGAATGATCCAAACCTGAATGTTATAGTGTAAATAGACTTACCTTTGTAAAATAAAGCAATTTTGCCTATAAGGACTCATTTGCACGCAATTGTCGTGAAGCATGTAAAAGCTGCTTGTCTGCGTTAAAATAATGGTTAATATGCAGTTTGCATTTTCTTATGAGAGAATGATCCAAACCTGAATGTTATAGTGTAAATAGACTAACCATTGTAAAATAAAGCAATTGTGCCTATAAGGACTCATTTGCACGCAATTGTCGTGAAGCATGTAAAAACTGCTTGTCTGCGTTAAAATAATAGTTTATATGCAGTTTGCATTTTCTTATGACAGAATGATCCAAACCTAAATGTTATAGTGTAAATAGACTTACCTTCAAGAAATAAAGCAATTTTGCCTATAGGGACTCCTTTGCCCCTAATTGTCATAAAGCATGTAAAAACTGCTTGTCAGCGTTAAAATAATGGTTAATATGCAGTTTGCATTTTCTTATGAGAGAATGATCCAAACCTGAATGTAATAGTGTAAATAGACTTACCTTCAGGAAATAGAGCATCTTTGCCTTAAAGGACTCATTTGCCCCTAATTGTCATAAAGCATGTAAAAACTGCTTGTATGCGTTAAAATAATGTATAATATGCAGTTTGCATTTTCTTATGAGAGAATGATCCAAACCGGAATGTTATAGTGTAAATCGACTTACCCTCATTAAATAAAGCAATTTTGCCTATAAAGACTCATTTGCACCTAATTGCCATAAAGCATGTAAAAACTGCTTGTATGCGTTAAAATAACAGTAAATATGCAGTTTGCATTTTCTTATAAGAGAATGATCCAAACCTGAATATTATAGTGTAAATAGCCTTACCTTTGTAAAATAAAGCACTTTTGCCTAAAAGGACTCATTTGCACCTAATTGTCGTAAAGCATGTAAAAACTGCTTGTCAGCGTTAAAATAATTGTTAATATGCAGTTTGCATTTTCTTATGAGAGAATGATCCAAACCTGAATGTTATAGTGTAAATAGACTTACTCTAATGAAATAAAGCAGATTTGACTATAAGAACTCATTTGCCCCTAATTGTCATAAAGCATGTAAAAACTGTTTGTATGCGTTAAAATAATGGTTAATATGCAGTTTGCATTTTCTTATGAGAGAATGATCCAAACCTGAATGTAATAGTGAAAATAGACTTACCTTTGTAAAATAAAGCAATTTTGCCTATAAATACTCATTTGCACGCAATTGTCGTGAAGCATGTAAAAACTGCTTGTCTGCGTGAAAATGATAGTAAATATGCAGTTTGCATTTTCTTATGAGAGAATGATCCAAACCTGAATGTTATAGTGTAAATAGACTTACCTTCATGAAATAAAGCATTTTTGCCTATAAAGACTCATTTGCACCTAATTGTCGTAAAGCATATAAAAACTGCTTGCCTTCGTTTAAATAATGGTTAATATGCAGTTTGCATTTTCTTATGAGAGAAAGATCCAAACCTGAATGTTATAGTGTAAATAGACTTACCTTCATGAAATAAAGCAATTTTGCCTATAAGGACTCATTTGCCCCTTATTGTCATAAAGCATGTAAAAACTGCTTGTATGCGTTAAAATAATGGTTAATATGCAGTTTGCATTTTCTTATGAAAGAATGATCCAAACCTGAATGTTATAGTGTAAATAGACTTACCTTTGTAAAGTAAAGCAATTTTGCCTATAAGGACTCATTTGCACGCAACTGTCGTGAAGCATGTAAAAACTGCTTGTCTGCGTTAAAATAATGGTAAATATGCAGTTTGCATTTTTTTATGAGAGAATGATCCAAACCTGAATGTTATAGTGTAAATAGACCAACCATTGTAAAATAAAGCAATTTTGCCCTTAAGGACTCATTTGCACGCAATTGTCGTGAAGCATGTAAAAACTGCTTGTCTGCGTTAAAATAATGGTTAATATGCAGTTTGCATTTTCTTATGACAGAATAATCCAAACCTAAATGTTATAGTGTAAATAGACTTACCTTCAAGAAATAAAGCAATTTTGCCTATAGGGACTCATTTGCCCCTAATTGTCATAAAGCATGTAAAAACTGCTTGTCAGCGTTAAAATAATGGTTAATATGCAGTTTGCATTTTCTTATGAGAGAATGATTCAAACCTGAATGTTATAGTGTAAATAGACTTACCTTCATGAAATAAAGCAATTTTGCCTATAAGGACTCATTTGCCCTTAATTGTCATAAAGCATGTAAAAACTGCTTGTATGCGTTAAAATAATGTATAATATGCAGTTTGCATTTTCTTATGAGAGAATGATCCAAACCTGAATGTTATAGTGTAAATCGACTTACCCTCATGAAATAAAGCAATTTTGCCTATAAAGACTCATTTGCACCTAATTGCCATAAAGCATGTAAAAACAGCTTGTATGCGTTAAAATAATAGTAAATATGCAGTTTGCATTTTCTTATGAGAGAATGATCTAAACCTGAATGTTATAGTTTAAGTAAACTTACCTTTGTAAAATCAAGCAATTTTGCCTATAAGGACTCATTTGCCCCTAATTGTCATAAAGCATGTAAAAACTGCTTGTATGCGTTAAAATAATGGTTAATATGCAGTTTGCATTTTCTTATGAGAGAATGATTCAAACCTGAATATTATAGTGTAAATAGACTTACCTTCCAGAAATAAAGCAATTTTGCCTATAGGGACTCATTTGCCCCTAATTGTCATAAAGCATGTAAAAACTGCTAGTATGCGTTAAAATAATGGTTAATATGCAGTTTGCATTTTCTTATGACAGAATGATCCAAACCTAAATGTTATAGTGTAAATAGACTTACCTTCAAGAAATAAAGCAATTTTGCCTATAGGGACTCATTTGCCCCTAATTGTCATAAAGCATGTAAAAACTGCTTGTCAGCGTTAAAATAATGGTTAATATGCAGTTTGCATTTTCTTATGAGAAAATGATCCAAACCTAAATGTTATAGTGAAAGTAGACTAACCTTTGTGAAATAAAACAATTTTGCCTTTAGGGACTTATTTCCACCTAATTGTCGTAAAACATGTGAAAACTGCTTGTCTGCGTTAAAATGATAGTAAATATGCAGTTTGCATTTTCTTATGAGAGAATGATCCAAAACTGAATGGTATAGTGTAAATAGACTTACCCTCATGACATAAAGCACTTTTGCCTATAAGGACTCATTTGCACCTAATTGTCGTAAAGCATGTAAAAACTGCTTGTCAGCGTTAAAATAATTGTTAATATGCAGTTTGCATTTTCTTTTGAGAGAATGATCCAAACCTTAATGTTATAGTGTAAATAGACTTACCTTCATGAAATAAAGCAATTTTGCCTATAAAGACTCATTTGCACCTAATTGTCATAAAGCATGTAAAAACTGCTTGTATGCGTTAAAATGATAGTAAATATGCAGTTTATATTTTCTTATGAGAGAATGATCCAAACCTGAATGTTATAGTGTAAATAGACTTACCCTCATGAAATAAAGCAATTTTAAATATAAGGACTCATTTGCACCTAATTGTCATAAAGCTTGTAAAAACTGCTTGTATGCGTTAAAATAATAGGTAATATGCAGTTTGCATTTTCTTATGAGAGAATGATCTAAACCTTAATGTTATAGTTTAAAAAAACTTACCTTTGTAAAATAAAGCAATTTTGCCTATATAGACTCATTTGCCCCTAATTGTCATAAAGCATGCAAAACTGCTTGTATGCGTTAAAATAATGGTTAATATGCAGTTTTTTTTTTATGAGGGAATGATCCAAACCTGAATGTTCTAGTGTAAATAGACTTACCTTTGTAAAATAAAGCAATTTTGCCTATAAGGACTCATTTGCGCAAAATTGTCGTGAAGCATGTAAAAACTGCTTGTCTGCGTGAAAATGATAGTAAATATGCAGTTTGCATTTTATTATGAGAGAATGATCCAAACCTAAATATTATAGTGTAAATAGACTTACCCTCATGAAATAAAGCAATTTTGCCTATAAAGAATTATTTGCACCTAATTGTCGTAAAGCATGTAAAAACTGCTTGTCTGCGTTTAAATAATGGTTAATATGCAGTTTGCATTTTCTTATGAGAGAATGATCCAAACCTGAATGTTATAGTGTAAATAGACTTACCCTCATGAAATAAAGCAATTTTGCCTATAAAGACTCATTTGCACCTAATTGTCGTAAAGCATGTAAAAACTGCTTGTCTGCGTTTAAATAATGGTTAATATGCAGTTTGCATTTTCTTATGAGAGAATGATCCAAACCTGAATTACATAGTGTAAATAGACATACCTTCATGAAATAAAGCAATTTTGCCTATAAAGACTCATTTGCCCCTAATTGTCATAAAGCATGTAAAAACTGCATGCCTGCGTGAAAATGTTAGTAAATATGCAGTTTGCATTTTCTTATGAGAGAATGATCCAAACCTGAATGTTATAGTGTAAATAGACTTACCCTCATGAAAAAAAGCAATTTTGCCTATAAAGACTCATTTGCATCTAATTGTCGTAAAGCATGTAAAAACTGCTTGTCTGCGTTTAAATAATGGTTAATATGCAGTTTGCATTTTCTTATGAGAGAATGATCTAAACCTGGGTCTTATAGTGTAAATAGACTTACCTTCATGAAATAAAGCAATTTTGCCTATAAGGACTCATTTGCCCCTAATTGTCATAAAGCATGTAAAAACTGCTTGTATGCGTTAAAATAATGGTTAATATGCAGTTTGCATTTTCTTATGAGAGAATGATCCAAACCTGAATGTACTAGTGAAAATAGACTTACCTTTGTAAAATAAAGCAATTTTGCCTATAAGGACTCATTTGCACAAAATTGTCGTGAAGCATGTAAAAACTGCTTGTCTGCGTGAAAATGATAGTAAATATGCAGTTTGCATTTTATTATGAGAGAATGATCCAAACCTAAATATTATAGTGTAAATAGACTTACCCTCATGAAATAAAGCAATTTTGCCTATAAAGAATTATTTGCACCTAATTGTCGTAAAGCATGTAAAAACTGCTTGTCTGCGTTTAAATAATGGTTAATATGCAGTTTGCATTTTCTTATGAGAGAATGATCCAAACCTGAATGTTATAGTGTAAATAGACTTACCCTCATGAAATAAAGCAATTTTGCCTATAAAGACTCATTTGCACCTAATTGTCGTAAAGCATGTAAAAACTGCTTGTCTGCGTTTAAATAATGGTTAATATGCAGTTTGCATTTTCTTATGAGAGAGTGACCCAAACCTGAATTATATAGTGTAAATAGACTTATCTTCATGAAATAAAGCAATTTTGCCTATAAGGACTCATTTGCCCCTAATTGTCGTAAAGCATGTAAAAACTGCTTGTCAGCGTTAAAATAATTGTTAATATGCAGTTTGCATTTTCTTTTGAGAGAATGATCCAAACCTTAATGTTATAGTGTAAATAGACTTACCTTCATGAAATAAAGCAATTTTGCCTATAAAGACTCATTTGCACCTAATTGTCATAAAGCATGTAAAAACTGCTTGTATGCGTTAAAATGATAGTAAATATGCAGTTTATATTTTCTTATGAGAGAATGATCCAAACCTGAATGTTATAGTGTAAATAGACTTACCCTCATGAAATAAAGCAATTTTAAATATAAGGACTCATTTGCACCTAATTGTCATAAAGCTTGTAAAAACTGCTTGTATGCGTTAAAATAATAGGTAATATGCAGTTTGCATTTTCTTATGAGAGAATGATCTAAACCTTAATGTTATAGTTTAAAAAAACTTACCTTTGTAAAATAAAGCAATTTTGCCTATATAGACTCATTTGCCCCTAATTGTCATAAAGCATGCAAAACTGCTTGTATGCGTTAAAATAATGGTTAATATGCAGTTTTTTTTTTATGAGGGAATGATCCAAACCTGAATGTTCTAGTGTAAATAGACTTACCTTTGTAAAATAAAGCAATTTTGCCTATAAGGACTCATTTGCGCAAAATTGTCGTGAAGCATGTAAAAACTGCTTGTCTGCGTGAAAATGATAGTAAATATGCAGTTTGCATTTTATTATGAGAGAATGATCCAAACCTAAATATTATAGTGTAAATAGACTTACCCTCATGAAATAAAGCAATTTTGCCTATAAAGAATTATTTGCACCTAATTGTCGTAAAGCATGTAAAAACTGCTTGTCTGCGTTTAAATAATGGTTAATATGCAGTTTGCATTTTCTTATGAGAGAATGATCCAAACCTGAATGTTATAGTGTAAATAGACTTACCCTCATGAAATAAAGCAATTTTGCCTATAAAGACTCATTTGCACCTAATTGTCGTAAAGCATGTAAAAACTGCTTGTCTGCGTTTAAATAATGGTTAATATGCAGTTTGCATTTTCTTATGAGAGAATGATCCAAACCTGAATTACATAGTGTAAATAGACATACCTTCATGAAATAAAGCAATTTTGCCTATAAGGACTCATTTGCCCCTAATTGTCATAAAGCATGTAAAAACTGCATGCCTGCGTGAAAATGTTAGTAAATATGCAGTTTGCATTTTCTTATGAGAGAATGATCCAAACCTGAATGTTATAGTGTAAATAGACTTACCCTCATGAAAAAAAGCAATTTTGCCTATAAAGACTCATTTGCATCTAATTGTCGTAAAGCATGTAAAAACTGCTTGTCTGCGTTTAAATAATGGTTAATATGCAGTTTGCATTTTCTTATGAGAGAATGATCTAAACCTGGGTCTTATAGTGTAAATAGACTTACCTTCATGAAATAAAGCAATTTTGCCTATAAGGACTCATTTGCCCCTAATTGTCATAAAGCATGTAAAAACTGCTTGTATGCGTTAAAATAATGGTTAATATGCAGTTTGCATTTTCTTATGAGAGAATGATCCAAACCTGAATGTACTAGTGAAAATAGACTTACCTTTGTAAAATAAAGCAATTTTGCCTATAAGGACTCATTTGCACAAAATTGTCGTGAAGCATGTAAAAACTGCTTGTCTGCGTGAAAATGATAGTAAATATGCAGTTTGCATTTTATTATGAGAGAATGATCCAAACCTAAATATTATAGTGTAAATAGACTTACCCTCATGAAATAAAGCAATTTTGCCTATAAAGAATTATTTGCACCTAATTGTCGTAAAGCATGTAAAAACTGCTTGTCTGCGTTTAAATAATGGTTAATATGCAGTTTGCATTTTCTTATGAGAGAATGATCCAAACCTGAATGTTATAGTGTAAATAGACTTACCCTCATGAAATAAAGCAATTTTGCCTATAAAGACTCATTTGCACCTAATTGTCGTAAAGCATGTAAAAACTGCTTGTCTGCGTTTAAATAATGGTTAATATGCAGTTTGCATTTTCTTATGAGAGAGTGACCCAAACCTGAATTATATAGTGTAAATAGACTTATCTTCATGAAATAAAGCAATTTTGCCTATAAGGACTCATTTGCCCCTAATTGTCATAAAGCATGTAAAAACTGCTTGTCAGCGTTAAAATAATGGTTAATATGCAGTTTGCATTTTCTTATAAGAGAATGATCCAAACCTGAATGTAATAGTGTAAATAGACTTACCTTCAGGAAATAAAGCAATTTTGCCTATAAGGACTCATTTGCCCCTAATTGTCATAAAGCATGTAAAAACTGCTTGTCTGCGTTTAAATAATGGTTAATATGCAGTTTGCATTTTCTTATGAGAGAATGATCCAAACCTAAATGTTATAGTGTAAATAGACTTACCCTCATGAAATAAAGCACTTTTGCCTATAAGGACTCATTTGCCCCTTATTGTCATAAAGCATGTAAAAACTGCTTGTATGCGTTAGAATAATGGTTAATATGCAGTTTGCATTTTCTTATGAGGGAATGATCTAAACCTGAATGTTATAGTGTAAATAGACTTACCTTTGTAAAATAAAGCAATTTTGCCTATAAGGACTCATTTGCACGCAACTGTCGTGAAGCATGTAAAAACTGCTTGTCTGCGTTAAAATAATGGTTAATATGCAGTTTGCATTTTCTTATGAGAAAATGATCCAAACCTGAATGTTATAGTGGAAGTAAACCCCACCTTTGTGAAATAAAACAATTTTGCCTTTAAGGACTTATTTCCACCTAATTGTCGTAAAACATGTGAAAAATCCTTGTCTGCGTGAAAATGATAGTAAATATGCAGTTTGCATTTTCTTATGAGAGAATGATCCAAACCTGAATGTTATAGTGTAAATAGACTTACCTTTGTAAAATAAAGCAATTTTGCCTATAAGGACTCATTTGCACGCAATTGTCGTGAAGCATGTAAAAGCTGCTTGTCTGCGTTAAAATAATGGTTAATATGCAGTTTGCATTTTCTTATGAGAGAATGATCCAAACCTGAATGTTATAGTGTAAATAGACTAACCATTGTAAAATAAAGCAATTGTGCCTATAAGGACTCATTTGCACGCAATTGTCGTGAAGCATGTAAAAACTGCTTGTCTGCGTTAAAATAATAGTTTATATGCAGTTTGCATTTTCTTATGACAGAATGATCCAAACCTAAATGTTATAGTGTAAATAGACTTACCTTCAAGAAATAAAGCAATTTTGCCTATAGGGACTCCTTTGCCCCTAATTGTCATAAAGCATGTAAAAACTGCTTGTCAGCGTTAAAATAATGGTTAATATGCAGTTTGCATTTTCTTATGAGAGAATGATCCAAACCTGAATGTAATAGTGTAAATAGACTTACCTTCAGGAAATAGAGCATCTTTGCCTTAAAGGACTCATTTGCCCCTAATTGTCATAAAGCATGTAAAAACTGCTTGTATGCGTTAAAATAATGTATAATATGCAGTTTGCATTTTCTTATGAGAGAATGATCCAAACCGGAATGTTATAGTGTAAATCGACTTACCCTCATTAAATAAAGCAATTTTGCCTATAAAGACTCATTTGCACCTAATTGCCATAAAGCATGTAAAAACTGCTTGTATGCGTTAAAATAACAGTAAATATGCTGTTTGCATTTTCTTATAAGAGAATGATCCAAACCTGAATATTATAGTGTAAATAGCCTTACCTTTGTAAAATAAAGCACTTTTGCCTATAAGGACTCATTTGCACCTAATTGTCGTAAAGCATGTAAAAACTGCTTGTCAGCGTTAAAATAATTGTTAATATGCAGTTTGCATTTTCTTATGAGAGAATGATCCAAACCTGAATGTTATAGTGTAAATAGACTTACTCTAATGAAATAAAGCAGATTTGACTATAAGAACTCATTTGCCCCTAATTGTCATAAAGCATGTAAAAACTGTTTGTATGCGTTAAAATAATGGTTAATATGCAGTTTGCATTTTCTTATGAGAGAATGATCCAAACCTGAATGTAATAGTGAAAATAGACTTACCTTTGTAAAATAAAGCAATTTTGCCTATAAATACTCATTTGCACGCAATTGTCGTGAAGCATGTAAAAACTGCTTGTCTGCGTGAAAATGATAGTAAATATGCAGTTTGCATTTTCTTATGAGAGAATGATCCAAACCTGAATGTTATAAAGTAAATAGACTTACCTTCATGAAATAAAGCATTTTTGCCTATAAAGACTCATTTGCACCTAATTGTCGTAAAGCATGTAAAAACTGCTTGCCTTCGTTTAAATAATGGTTAATATGCAGTTTGCATTTTCTTATGAGAGAAAGATCCAAACCTGAATGTTATAGTGTAAATAGACTTACCTTCATGAAATAAAGCAATTTTGCCTATAAGGACTCATTTGCCCCTTATTGTCATAAAGCATGTAAAAACTGCTTGTATGCGTTAAAATAATGGTTAATATGCAGTTTGCATTTTCTTATGAAAGAATGATCCAAACCTGAATGTTATAGTGTAAATAGACTTACCTTTGTAAAGTAAAGCAATTTTGCCTATAAGGACTCATTTGCACGCAACTGTCGTGAAGCATGTAAAAACTGCTTGTCTGCGTTAAAATAATGGTAAATATGCAGTTTGCATTTTTTTATGAGTGAATGATCCAAACCTGAATGTTATAGTGTAAATAGACCAACCATTGTAAAATAAAGCAATTTTGCCCTTAAGGACTCATTTGCACGCAATTGTCGTGAAGCATGTAAAAACTGCTTGTCTGCGTTAAAATAATGGTTAATATGCAGTTTGCATTTTCTTATGACAGAATGATCCAAACCTAAATGTTATAGTGTAAATAGACTTACCTTCAAGAAATAAAGCAATTTTGCCTATAGGGACTCATTTGCCCCTAATTGTCATAAAGCATGTAAAAACTGCTTGTCAGCGTTAAAATAATGGTTAATATGCAGTTTGCATTTTCTTATGAGAGAATGATCCAAACCTGAATGTTATAGTGTAAATAGACTTACCTTCATGAAATAAAGCAATTTTGCCTATAAGGACTCATTTGCCCCTAATTGTCATAAAGCATGTAAAAACTGCTTGTATGCGTTAAAATAATGTATAATATGCAGTTTGCATTTTCTTATGAGAGAATGATCCAAACCTGAATGTTATAGTGTAAATCGACTTACCCTTATGAAATAAAGCAATTTTGCCTATAAAGACTCATTTGCACCTAATTGCCATAAAGCATGTAAAAACAGCTTGTATGCGTTAAAATAATAGTAAATATGCAGTTTGCATTTTCTTATGAGAGAATGATCTAAACCTGAATGTTATAGTTTAAGTAAACTTACCTTTGTAAAATCAAGCAATTTTGCCTATAAGGACTCATTTGCCCCTAATTGTCATAAAGCATGTAAAAACTGCTTGTATGCGTTAAAATAGTGGTTAATATGCAGTTTGCATTTTCTTATGAGAGAATGATCCAAACCTGAATATTATAGTGTAAATAGACTTACCTTTGTAAAATAAAGCAATTTTGCCTATAAGGACTCATTTGCACAAAATTGTCGTGAAGCATGTAAAAACTGCTTGTCTGCGTGAAAATGATAGTAAATATGCAGTTTGCATTTTATTATGAGAGAATGATCCAAACCTAAATATTATAGTGTAAATAGACTTACCCTCATGAAATAAAGCAATTTTGCCTATAAAGAATTATTTGCACCTAATTGTCGTAAAGCATGTAAAAACTGCTTGTCTGCGTTTAAATAATGGTTAATATGCAGTTTGCATTTTCTTATGAGAGAATGATCCAAACCTGAATGTTATAGTGTAAATAGACTTACCCTCATGAAATAAAGCAATTTTGCCTATAAAGACTCATTTGCACCTAATTGTCGTAAAGCATGTAAAAACTGCTTGTCTGCGTTTAAATAATGGTTAATATGCAGTTTGCATTTTCTTATGAGAGAATGATCCAAACCTGAATTATATAGTGTAAATAGACTTACCTTCATGAAATAAAGCAATTTTGCCTATAAGGACTCATTTGCCCCTAATTGTCATAAAGCATGTAAAAACTGCTTGCCTGCGTGAAAATGATAGTAAATATGCAGTTTGCATTTTCTTATGAGAGAATGATCCAAACCTGAATGTTATAGTGTAAATAGACTTACCCTCATGAAAAAAAGCAATTTTGCCTATAAAGACTCATTTGCACCTAATTGTCGTAAAGCATGTAAAAACTGCTTGTCTGCGTTTAAATAATGGTTAATATGCAGTTTGCATTTTCTTATGAGAGAATGATCTAAACCTGATTCTTATAGTGTAAATAGACTTACCTTCATGAAATAAAGCAATTTTGCCTATAAGGACTCATTTTCCCCTAATTGTCATAAAGCATGTAAAAACTGCTAGTATGCGTTAAAATAATGGTTAATATGCAGTTTGCATTTTCTTATGAGAGAATGATCCAAACCTGAATGTACTAGTGAAAATAGACTTACCTTTGTAAAATAAAGCAATTTTGCCTATAAGGACTTATTTCCACCTAATTGTCGTAAAACATGTGAAAACTGCTTGTCTGCGTGAAAATGATTGTAAATATGCAGTTTGCGATTTATTATGAGAGAATGATCCAAACCTAAATATTATAGTGTAAATAGACTTACCCTCATGAAATAAAGCAATTTTGCCTATAAAGACTCATTTGCACCTAATTGTCGTAAAGCATGTAAAAACTGCTTGTCTGCGTTTAAATAATGGTTAATATGCAGTTTGCATTTTCTTATGAGAGAATGATCCAAACCTGAATTACATAGTGTAAATAGACATACCTTCATGAAATAAAGCAATTTTGCCTATAAGGACTCATTTGCCCCTAATTGTCATAAAGCATGTAAAAACTGCATGCCTGCGTGAAAATGTTAGTAAATATGCAGTTTGCATTTTCTTATGAGAGAATGATCCAAACCTGAATGTTATAGTGTAAATAGACTTACCCTCATGAAAAAAAGCAATTTTGCCTATAAAGACTCATTTGCATCTAATTGTCGTAAAGCATGTAAAAACTGCTTGTCTGCGTTTAAATAATGGTTAATATGCAGTTTGCATTTTCTTATGAGAGAATGATCTAAACCTGGGTCTTATAGTGTAAATAGACTTACCTTCATGAAATAAAGCAATTTTGCCTATAAGGACTCATTTGCCCCTAATTGTCATAAAGCATGTAAAAACTGCTTGTATGCGTTAAAATAATGGTTAATATGCAGTTTGCATTTTCTTATGAGAGAATGATCCAAACCTGAATGTACTAGTGAAAATAGACTTACCTTTGTAAAATAAAGCAATTTTGCCTATAAGGACTCATTTGCACAAAATTGTCGTGAAGCATGTAAAAACTGCTTGTCTGCGTGAAAATGATAGTAAATATGCAGTTTGCATTTTATTATGAGAGAATGATCCAAACCTAAATATTATAGTGTAAATAGACTTACCCTCATGAAATAAAGCAATTTTGCCTATAAAGAATTATTTGCACCTAATTGTCGTAAAGCATGTAAAAACTGCTTGTCTGCGTTTAAATAATGGTTAATATGCAGTTTGCATTTTCTTATGAGAGAATGATCCAAACCTGAATGTTATAGTGTAAATAGACTTACCCTCATGAAATAAAGCAATTTTGCCTATAAAGACTCATTTGCACCTAATTGTCGTAAAGCATGTAAAAACTGCTTGTCTGCGTTTAAATAATGGTTAATATGCAGTTTGCATTTTCTTATGAGAGAGTGACCCAAACCTGAATTATATAGTGTAAATAGACTTATCTTCATGAAATAAAGCAATTTTGCCTATAAGGACTCATTTGCCCCTAATTGTCATAAAGCATGTAAAAACTGCTTGTCAGCGTTAAAATAATGGTTAATATGCAGTTTGCATTTTCTTATGAGAGAATGATCCAAACCTGAATGTAATAGTGTAAATAGACTTACCTTCAGGAAATAAAGCAATTTTGCCTATAAGGACTCATTTGCCCCTAATTGTCATAAAGCATGTAAAAACTGCTTGTCTGCGTTTAAATAATGGTTAATATGCAGTTTGCATTTTCTTATGAGAGAATGATCCAAACCTAAATGTTATAGTGTAAATAGACTTACCCTCATGAAATAAAGCACTTTTGCCTATAAGGACTCATTTGCCCCTTATTGTCATAAAGCATGTAAAAACTGCTTGTATGCGTTAGAATAATGGTTAATATGCAGTTTGCATTTTCTTATGAGGGAATGATCTAAACCTGAATGTTATAGTGTAAATAGACTTACCTTTGTAAAATAAAGCAATTTTGCCTATAAGGACTCATTTGCACGCAACTGTCGTGAAGCATGTAAAAACTGCTTGTCTGCGTTAAAATAATGGTTAATATGCAGTTTGCATTTTCTTATGAGAAAATGATCCAAACCTGAATGTTATAGTGGAAGTAAACCCCACCTTTGTGAAATAAAACAATTTTGCCTTTAAGGACTTATTTCCACCTAATTGTCGTAAAACATGTGAAAAATCCTTGTCTGCGTGAAAATGATAGTAAATATGCAGTTTGCATTTTCTTATGAGAGAATGATCCAAACCTGAATGTTATAGTGTAAATAGACTTACCTTTGTAAAATAAAGCAATTTTGCCTATAAGGACTCATTTGCACGCAATTGTCGTGAAGCATGTAAAAGCTGCTTGTCTGCGTTAAAATAATGGTTAATATGCAGTTTGCATTTTCTTATGAGAGAATGATCCAAACCTGAATGTTATAGTGTAAATAGACTAACCATTGTAAAATAAAGCAATTGTGCCTATAAGGACTCATTTGCACGCAATTGTCGTGAAGCATGTAAAAACTGCTTGTCTGCGTTAAAATAATAGTTTATATGCAGTTTGCATTTTCTTATGACAGAATGATCCAAACCTAAATGTTATAGTGTAAATAGACTTACCTTCAAGAAATAAAGCAATTTTGCCTATAGGGACTCCTTTGCCCCTAATTGTCATAAAGCATGTAAAAACTGCTTGTCAGCGTTAAAATAATGGTTAATATGCAGTTTGCATTTTCTTATGAGAGAATGATCCAAACCTGAATGTAATAGTGTAAATAGACTTACCTTCAGGAAATAGAGCATCTTTGCCTTAAAGGACTCATTTGCCCCTAATTGTCATAAAGCATGTAAAAACTGCTTGTATGCGTTAAAATAATGTATAATATGCAGTTTGCATTTTCTTATGAGAGAATGATCCAAACCGGAATGTTATAGTGTAAATCGACTTACCCTCATTAAATAAAGCAATTTTGCCTATAAAGACTCATTTGCACCTAATTGCCATAAAGCATGTAAAAACTGCTTGTATGCGTTAAAATAACAGTAAATATGCAGTTTGCATTTTCTTATAAGAGAATGATCCAAACCTGAATATTATAGTGTAAATAGCCTTACCTTTGTAAAATAAAGCACTTTTGCCTATAAGGACTCATTTGCACCTAATTGTCGTAAAGCATGTAAAAACTGCTTGTCAGCGTTAAAATAATTGTTAATATGCAGTTTGCATTTTCTTATGAGAGAATGATCCAAACCTGAATGTTATAGTGTAAATAGACTTACTCTAATGAAATAAAGCAGATTTGACTATAAGAACTCATTTGCCCCTAATTGTCATAAAGCATGTAAAAACTGTTTGTATGCGTTAAAATAATGGTTAATATGCAGTTTGCATTTTCTTATGAGAGAATGATCCAAACCTGAATGTAATAGTGAAAATAGACTTACCTTTGTAAAATAAAGCAATTTTGCCTATAAATACTCATTTGCACGCAATTGTCGTGAAGCATGTAAAAACTGCTTGTCTGCGTGAAAATGATAGTAAATATGCAGTTTGCATTTTCTTATGAGAGAATGATCCAAACCTGAATGTTATAAAGTAAATAGACTTACCTTCATGAAATAAAGCATTTTTGCCTATAAAGACTCATTTGCACCTAATTGTCGTAAAGCATGTAAAAACTGCTTGCCTTCGTTTAAATAATGGTTAATATGCAGTTTGCATTTTCTTATGAGAGAAAGATCCAAACCTGAATGTTATAGTGTAAATAGACTTACCTTCATGAAATAAAGCAATTTTGCCTATAAGGACTCATTTGCCCCTTATTGTCATAAAGCATGTAAAAACTGCTTGTATGCGTTAAAATAATGGTTAATATGCAGTTTGCATTTTCTTATGAAAGAATGATCCAAACCTGAATGTTATAGTGTAAATAGACTTACCTTTGTAAAGTAAAGCAATTTTGCCTATAAGGACTCATTTGCACGCAACTGTCGTGAAGCATGTAAAAACTGCTTGTCTGCGTTAAAATAATGGTAAATATGCAGTTTGCATTTTTTTATGAGAGAATGATCCAAACCTGAATGTAATAGTGTAAATAGACCAACCATTGTAAAATAAAGCAATTTTGCCCTTAAGGACTCATTTGCACGCAATTGTCGTGAAGCATGTAAAAACTGCTTGTCTGCGTTAAAATAATGGTTAATATGCAGTTTGCATTTTCTTATGACAGAATGATCCAAACCTAAATGTTATAGTGTAAATAGACTTACCTTCAAGAAATAAAGCAATTTTGCCTATAGGGACTCATTTGCCCCTAATTGTCATAAAGCATGTAAAAACTGCTTGTCAGCGTTAAAATAATGGTTAATATGCAGTTTGCATTTTCTTATGAGAGAATGATCCAAACCTGAATGTTATAGTGTAAATAGACTTACCTTCATGAAATAAAGCAATTTTGCCTATAAGGACTCATTTGCCCCTAATTGTCATAAAGCATGTAAAAACTGCTTGTATGCGTTAAAATAATGTATAATATGCAGTTTGCATTTTCTTATGAGAGAATGATCCAAACCTGAATGTTATAGTGTAAATCGACTTACCCTTATGAAATAAAGCAATTTTGCCTATAAAGACTCATTTGCACCTAATTGCCATAAAGCATGTAAAAACAGCTTGTATGCGTTAAAATAATAGTAAATATGCAGTTTGCATTTTCTTATGAGAGAATGATCTAAACCTGAATGTTATAGTTTAAGTAAACTTACCTTTGTAAAATCAAGCAATTTTGCCTATAAGGACTCATTTGCCCCTAATTGTCATAAAGCATGTAAAAACTGCTTGTATGCGTTAAAATAGTGGTTAATATGCAGTTTGCATTTTCTTATGAGAGAATGATCCAAACCTGAATATTATAGTGTAAATAGACTTACCTTTGTAAAATAAAGCAATTTTGCCTATAAGGACTCATTTGCACGCAATTGTCGTCAAGCATGTAAAAACTGCTTGTCTGCGTGAAAATGATAGTAAATATGCAGTTTGCATTTTTTTATGAGAGAATGATTCAAACCTGAATATTATAGTGTAAATAGACTTACCTTCCAGAAATAAAGCAATTTTGCCTATAGGGACTCATTTGCCCCTAATTGTCATAAAGCATGTAAAAACTGCTTGTCAGCGTTAAAATAATGGTTAATATGCAGTTTGCATTTTCTTATGAGAGAATGATCCAAACCTGATTGTTATAGTGAAAGTAGACTAACCTTTGTAAAATAAAACAATTTTGCCTTTAAGGACTTATTTGCAACTAATTGTCGTAAACCATGTAAAAACTGCTTGTCTGCGTGAAAATAATAGTCAATATTCAGTTTGCATTTTCTTATGAGAGAATGATCCAAACCTGAATTATATAGTGTAAATAGACTTACCCTCATTAAATAAAGCAATTTTGCCTATAAGGACTCACTTGCACCTTATTGTCATAAAGCATGTAAAAACTGCTTGTATGCATTAAAATAATAGTTAATATGCAGTTTGCATTTTCTTGTGAGAGAATGATCCAAACCTGAATGTGTAAGTAAACTTACGTTTGTGAAATAAAGCAATTTTGCCTATAAGGACTCATTTGCACCTAATTGTCGTAAAGCATGTAAAAACTGCTTGTCTGCGTTAAAATAATGGTTAATATGCAGTTTGCATTTTCTTATGAGAGAATAATCCAAACCTGAATGTTATAGTGTAAATAGACTTATCCTCATGAAATAAAGCAATTTTGCCTATAAGGACTCATTTGCACCTAATTGTCGTAAAGCATGTAAAAACTGCTTGTCTGCGTTTAAATAATGGTTAATATGCAGTTTGCATTTTCTTATGAGAGAATGATCCAAACCTGAATTATATAGTGTAAATAGACTTACCTTCATGAAATAAAGCAATTTTGCCTATAAGGACTCATTTGCCCCTAATTGTCATAAAGCATGTAAAAACTGCTTGCCTGCGTGAAAATGATAGTAAATATGCCGTTTGCATTTTCTTATGAGAGAATGATCCAAACCTGAATGTTATAGTGTAAATAGACTTACCCTCATGAAAAAAAGCAATTTTGCCTATAAAGACTCATTTGCACCTAATTGTCGTAAAGCATGTAAAAACTGCTTGTCTGCGTTTAAATAATGGTTAATATGCAGTTTGCATTTTCTTATGAGAGAATGATCTAAACCTGATTCTTATAGTGTAAATAGACTTACCTTCATGAAATAAAGCAATTTTGCCTATAAGGACTCATTTGCCCCTAATTGTCATAAAGCATGTAAAAACTGCTTGTATGCGTTAAAATAATGGTTAATATGCAGTTTGCATTTTCTTATGAGAGAATGATCCAAACCTGAATTTACTAGTGAAAATAGACTTACCTTTGTAAAATAAAGCAATTTTGCCTATAAGGACTTATTTGCACCTAATTGTCGTAAAACATGTGAAAACTGCTTGTCTGCGTGAAAATGATTGTAAATATGCAGTTTGCATTTTCTTATGAGAGAATGATCCAAACCTGAATGTTATAGTGTAAATAGACTTACCCTCATGAAATAAAGCACTTTTGCCTATAAGGACTCATTTGCCCCTTATTGTCATAAAGCATGTAAAAACTGCTTGTATGCGTTAAAATAATGGTTAATATACAGTTTGCATTTTCTTATGAGAGAATGATCTAAACCTGAATGTTATAGTGTAAATAGACTTACCTTTGTAAAATAAAGCAATTTTGCCTATAAGGACTCATTTGCACGCAACTGTCGTGAAGCATTTAAAACTGCTTGTCTGCGTTAAAATAATGGTTAATATGCAGTTTGCATTTTCTTATGAGAGAATGATCCAAACCTGAATGTTATAGTGAAAGTAAACCCCACCTTTGTGAAATAAAACAATTTTGCCTTTAAGGACTTATTTCTACCTAATTGTCGTAAAACATGTGAAAAATCCTTGTCTGCGTGAAAATGATAGTAAATATGCAGTTTGCATTTTCTTATGAGAGAATGATCCAAACCTGAATGTTATAGTGTAAATAGACTTACCTTTGTAAAATAAAGCAATTTTGCCTATAAGGACTCATTTGCACGCAATTGTCGTGAAGCATGTAAAAACTGCTTGTCTGCGTTAAAATAATGGTTAATATGCAGTTTGCATTTTCTTATGAGAGAATGATCCAAACCTGAATGTTATAGTGTAAATCGACTTACCCTCATGAAATAAAGCAATTTTGCCTATAAAGACTCATTTGCACCTAATTGCCATAAAGCATGTAAAAACTGCTTGTATGCGTTAAAATAATAGTAAATATGCAGTTTGCATTTTCTTATGAGAGAATGATCTAAACCTGAATGTTATAGTTTAAGTAAACTTACCTTTGTAAAATAAAGCAATTTTGCCTATAAGGACTCATTTGCCCCTAATTGTCATAAAGGATGTAAAAACTGCTTGTATGCGTTAAAATAGTGGTTAATATGCAGTTTGCATTTTCTTATGAGAGAATGATCCAAACCTGAATATTATAGTGTAAATAGCCTTACCTTTGTAAAATAAAGCACTTTTGCCTATAAGGACTCATTTGCACCTAATTGTCGTAAAGCATGTAAAAACTGCTTGTCAGCGTTAAAATAATTGTTAATATGCAGTTTGCATTTTCTTATGAGAGAATGATCCAAACCTGAATGTTATAGTGTAAATAGACTTACGCTAATGAAATAAAGCAGATTTGACTATAAGGACTCATTTGCCCCTAATTGTCATAAAGCATGTAAAAACTGTTTGTATGCATTAAAATAATGGTTAATATGCAGTTTGCATTTTCTTATGAGAGAATGATCCAAACCTGAATGTAATAGTGAAAATAGACTTACCTTTGTAAAATAAAGCAATTTTGCCTATAAATACTCATTTGCACGCAATTGTCGTGAAGCATGTAAAAACTGCTTGTCTGCGTGAAAATGATAGTAAATATGCAGTTTGCATTTTCTTATGAGAGAATGATCCAAACCTGAATGTTATAGTTTAAATAGACTTACCTTCATGAAATAAAGCAATTTTGCCTATAAAGACTCATTTGCACCTAATTGTCGTAAAGAATGTAAAAACTGCTTGCCTTCGTTTAAATAATGGTTAATATGCAGTTTGCATTTTCTTATGAGAGAAAGATCCAAACCTGAATGTTATAGTGTAAATAGACTAACCTTCATGAAATAAAGCAATTTTGCCTATAAGGACTCATTTGCCCCTTATTGTCATAAAGCATGTAAAAACTGCTTGTATGCGTTAAAATAATGGTTAATATATTGTTTGCATTTTCTTATGAGAGAATGATCCAAACCTGAATGTACTAGTGAAAATAGACTAACCTTTGTAAAATAAAGCAATTTTGCCTATAAGGACTTATTTCCACCTAATTGTCGTAAAACATGTGAAAACTGCTTGTCTGCGTGAAAATGATTGTAAATATGCAGTTTGCATTTTCTTATGAGAGAATGATCCAAACCTGAATGTTAGAGTGTAAATAGACTTACCCTCATGAAATAAAGCACTTTTGCCTATAAGGACTCATTTGCCCCTTATTGTCATAAAGCATGTAAAAACTGCTTGTATGCGTTAAAATAATGGTTAATATGCAGTTTGCATTTTCTTATGAGAGAATGATCTAAACCTGAATGTTATAGTGTAAATAGACTAACCTTTGTAAAATAAAGCAATTTTGCCTATAAGGACTCATTTGCACGCAACTGTCGTGAAGCATGTAAAAACTGTTTGTCTGCGTTAAAATAATGGTTAATATGCAGTTTGCATTTTCTTATGAGAGAATGATCCAAACCTGAATGTTATAGTGAAAGTAAACCCCACCTTTGTGAAATAAAACAATTTTGCCTTTAAGGACTTATTTCCACCTAATTGTCGTAAAACATGTGAAAAATCCTTGTCTGCGTGAAAATGATAGTAAATATGCAGTTTGCATTTTCTTATGAGAGAATGATCCAAACCTGAATGTTATAGTGTAAATAGACTTACCATTGTAAAATAAAGCAATTTTGCCTATAAGGACTCATTTGCACGCAATTGTCGTAAAGCATGTAAAAACTGCTTGTCTGCGTTAAAATAATGGTTAATATGCAGTTTGCATTTTCTTATGACAGAATGATCCAAACCTAAATGTTATAGTGTAAATAGACTTACCTTCAAGAAATAAAGCAATTTTGCCTATAGGGACTCATTTGCCCCTAATTGTCATAAAGCATGTAAAAACTGCTTGTCAGCGTTAAAATAATGGTTAATATGCAGTTTGCATTTTCTTATGAGAGAATGATCCAAACCTGAATGTTATAGTGTAAATAGACTTACCTTCATGAAATAAAGCAATTTTGCCTTAAAGTACTCATTTGCCCCTACATGTCATAAAGCATGTAAAAACTGCTTGTATGCGTTAAAATAATGTATAATATGCAGTTTGCATTTTCTTATAAGAGAATGATCCAAACCTGAATGTTATAGTGTAAATCGACTTACCCTCATGAAATAAAGCAATTTTGCCTATAAAGACTCATTTGCACCTAATTGCCATAAAGCATGTAAAAACTGCTTGTATGCGTTAAAATAATAGTAAATATGCAGTTTGCATTTTCTTATGAGAGAATGATCTAAACCTGAATGTTATAGTTTAAGTAAACTTACCTTTGTAAAATAAAGCAATTTTGCCTATAAGGACTCATTTGCCCCTAATTGTCATAAAGCATGTAAAAACTGCTTGTATGCGTTAAAATAGTGGTTAATATGCAGTTTGCATTTTCTTATGAGAGAATGATCCAAACCTGAATATTATAGTGTAAATAGCCTTACCTTTGTAAAATAAAGCACTTTTGCCTATAAGGACTCATTTGCACCTAATTGTCGTAAAGCATGTAAAAACTGCTTGTCAGCGTTAAAATAATTGTTAATATGCAGTTTGCATTTTCTTATGAGAGAATGATCCAAACCTGAATGTTATAGTGTAAATAGACTTACTCTAATGAAATAAAGCAGATTTGACTATAAGGACTCATTTGCCCCTAATTGTCATAAAGCATGTAAAAACTGTTTGTATGCATTAAAATAATGGTTAATATGCAGTTTGCATTTTCTTATGAGAGAATGATCCAAACCTGAATGTAATAGTGAAAATAGACTTACCTTTGTAAAATAAAGCAATTTTGCCTATAAATACTCATTTGCACGCAATTGTCGTGAAGCATGTAAAAACTGCTTGTCTGCGTGAAAATGATAGTAAATATGCAGTTTGCATTTTCTTATGAGAGAATGATCCAAACCTGAATGTTATAGTGTAAATAGACTTACCTTCATGAAATAAAGCAATTTTGCCTATAAAGACTCATTTGCACCTAATTGTCGTAAAGCATGTAAAAACTGCTTGCCTTCGTTTAAATAATGGTTAATATGCAGTTTGCATTTTCTTATGAGAGAAAGATCCAAACCTGAATGTTATAGTGTAAATAGACTAACCTTCATGAAATAAAGCAATTTTGCCTATAAGGACTCATTTGCCCCTTATTGTCATAAAGCATGTAAAAACTGCTTGTATGCGTTAAAATAATGGTTAATATGCAGTTTGCATTTTCTTATGAGAGAATGATCCAAACCTGAATGTACTAGTGAAAATAGACTTACCTTTGTAAAATAAAGCAATTTTGCCTATAAGGACTTATTTCCACCTAATTGTCGTAAAACATGTGAAAACTGCTTGTCTGCGTGAAAATGATTGTAAATATGCAGTTTGCATTTTCTTATGAGAGAATGATCCAAACCTGAATGTTATAGTGTAAATAGACTTACCCTCATGAAATAAAGCACTTTTGCCTATAAGGACTCATTTGCCCCTTATTGTCATAAAGCATGTAAAAACTGCTTGTATGCGTTAAAATAATGGTTAATATGCAGTTTGCATTTTCTTATGAGAGAAAGATCCAAACCTGAATGTTATAGTGTAAATAGACTAACCTTCATGAAATAAAGCAATTTTGCCTATAAGGACTCATTTGCCCCTTATTGTCATAAAGCATGTAAAAACTGCTTGTCTGCGTTTAAATAATGGTTAATATGCAGTTTGCATTTTCTTATGAGAGAATGATCTAAACCTGGGTCTTATAGTGTAAATAGACTTACCTTCATGAAATAAAGCAATTTTGCCTATAAGGACTCATTTGCCCCTAATTGTCATAAAGCATGTAAAAACTGCTTGTATGCGTTAAAATAATGGTTAATATGCAGTTTGCATTTTCTTATGAGAGAATGATCCAAACCTGAATGTACTAGTGAAAATAGACTTACCTTTGTAAAATAAAGCAATTTTGCCTATAAGGACTCATTTGCACAAAATTGTCGTGAAGCATGTAAAAACTGCTTGTCTGCGTGAAAATGATAGTAAATATGCAGTTTGCATTTTATTATGAGAGAATGATCCAAACCTAAATATTATAGTGTAAATAGACTTACCCTCATGAAATAAAGCAATTTTGCCTATAAAGAATTATTTGCACCTAATTGTCGTAAAGCATGTAAAAACTGCTTGTCTGCGTTTAAATAATGGTTAATATGCAGTTTGCATTTTCTTATGAGAGAATGATCCAAACCTGAATGTTATAGTGTAAATAGACTTACCCTCATGAAATAAAGCAATTTTGCCTATAAAGACTCATTTGCACCTAATTGTCGTAAAGCATGTAAAAACTGCTTGTCTGCGTTTAAATAATGGTTAATATGCAGTTTGCATTTTCTTATGAGAGAGTGACCCAAACCTGAATTATATAGTGTAAATAGACTTATCTTCATGAAATAAAGCAATTTTGCCTATAAGGACTCATTTGCCCCTAATTGTCATAAAGCATGTAAAAACTGCTTGTCAGCGTTAAAATAATGGTTAATATGCAGTTTGCATTTTCTTATGAGAGAATGATCCAAACCTGAATGTAATAGTGTAAATAGACTTACCTTCAGGAAATAAAGCAATTTTGCCTATAAGGACTCATTTGCCCCTAATTGTCATAAAGCATGTAAAAACTGCTTGTCTGCGTTTAAATAATGGTTAATATGCAGTTTGCATTTTCTTATGAGAGAATGATCCAAACCTAAATGTTATAGTGTAAATAGACTTACCCTCATGAAATAAAGCACTTTTGCCTATAAGGACTCATTTGCCCCTTATTGTCATAAAGCATGTAAAAACTGCTTGTATGCGTTAGAATAATGGTTAATATGCAGTTTGCATTTTCTTATGAGGGAATGATCTAAACCTGAATGTTATAGTGTAAATAGACTTACCTTTGTAAAATAAAGCAATTTTGCCTATAAGGACTCATTTGCACGCAACTGTCGTGAAGCATGTAAAAACTGCTTGTCTGCGTTAAAATAATGGTTAATATGCAGTTTGCATTTTCTTATGAGAAAATGATCCAAACCTGAATGTTATAGTGGAAGTAAACCCCACCTTTGTGAAATAAAACAATTTTGCCTTTAAGGACTTATTTCCACCTAATTGTCGTAAAACATGTGAAAAATCCTTGTCTGCGTGAAAATGATAGTAAATATGCAGTTTGCATTTTCTTATGAGAGAATGATCCAAACCTGAATGTTATAGTGTAAATAGACTTACCTTTGTAAAATAAAGCAATTTTGCCTATAAGGACTCATTTGCACGCAATTGTCGTGAAGCATGTAAAAGCTGCTTGTCTGCGTTAAAATAATGGTTAATATGCAGTTTGCATTTTCTTATGAGAGAATGATCCAAACCTGAATGTTATAGTGTAAATAGACTAACCATTGTAAAATAAAGCAATTGTGCCTATAAGGACTCATTTGCACGCAATTGTCGTGAAGCATGTAAAAACTGCTTGTCTGCGTTAAAATAATAGTTTATATGCAGTTTGCATTTTCTTATGACAGAATGATCCAAACCTAAATGTTATAGTGTAAATAGACTTACCTTCAAGAAATAAAGCAATTTTGCCTATAGGGACTCCTTTGCCCCTAATTGTCATAAAGCATGTAAAAACTGCTTGTCAGCGTTAAAATAATGGTTAATATGCAGTTTGCATTTTCTTATGAGAGAATGATCCAAACCTGAATGTAATAGTGTAAATAGACTTACCTTCAGGAAATAGAGCATCTTTGCCTTAAAGGACTCATTTGCCCCTAATTGTCATAAAGCATGTAAAAACTGCTTGTATGCGTTAAAATAATGTATAATATGCAGTTTGCATTTTCTTATGAGAGAATGATCCAAACCGGAATGTTATAGTGTAAATCGACTTACCCTCATTAAATAAAGCAATTTTGCCTATAAAGACTCATTTGCACCTAATTGCCATAAAGCATGTAAAAACTGCTTGTATGCGTTAAAATAACAGTAAATATGCAGTTTGCATTTTCTTATAAGAGAATGATCCAAACCTGAATATTATAGTGTAAATAGCCTTACCTTTGTAAAATAAAGCACTTTTGCCTATAAGGACTCATTTGCACCTAATTGTCGTAAAGCATGTAAAAACTGCTTGTCAGCGTTAAAATAATTGTTAATATGCAGTTTGCATTTTCTTATGAGAGAATGATCCAAACCTGAATGTTATAGTGTAAATAGACTTACTCTAATGAAATAAAGCAGATTTGACTATAAGAACTCATTTGCCCCTAATTGTCATAAAGCATGTAAAAACTGTTTGTATGCGTTAAAATAATGGTTAATATGCAGTTTGCATTTTCTTATGAGAGAATGATCCAAACCTGAATGTAATAGTGAAAATAGACTTACCTTTGTAAAATAAAGCAATTTTGCCTATAAATACTCATTTGCACGCAATTGTCGTGAAGCATGTAAAAACTGCTTGTCTGCGTGAAAATGATAGTAAATATGCAGTTTGCATTTTCTTATGAGAGAATGATCCAAACCTGAATGTTATAAAGTAAATAGACTTACCTTCATGAAATAAAGCATTTTTGCCTATAAAGACTCATTTGCACCTAATTGTCGTAAAGCATGTAAAAACTGCTTGCCTTCGTTTAAATAATGGTTAATATGCAGTTTGCATTTTCTTATGAGAGAAAGATCCAAACCTGAATGTTATAGTGTAAATAGACTTACCTTCATGAAATAAAGCAATTTTGCCTATAAGGACTCATTTGCCCCTTATTGTCATAAAGCATGTAAAAACTGCTTGTATGCGTTAAAATAATGGTTAATATGCAGTTTGCATTTTCTTATGAAAGAATGATCCAAACCTGAATGTTATAGTGTAAATAGACTTACCTTTGTAAAGTAAAGCAATTTTGCCTATAAGGACTCATTTGCACGCAACTGTCGTGAAGCATGTAAAAACTGCTTGTCTGCGTTAAAATAATGGTAAATATGCAGTTTGCATTTTTTTATGAGAGAATGATCCAAACCTGAATGTAATAGTGTAAATAGACCAACCATTGTAAAATAAAGCAATTTTGCCCTTAAGGACTCATTTGCACGCAATTGTCGTGAAGCATGTAAAAACTGCTTGTCTGCGTTAAAATAATGGTTAATATGCAGTTTGCATTTTCTTATGACAGAATGATCCAAACCTAAATGTTATAGTGTAAATAGACTTACCTTCAAGAAATAAAGCAATTTTGCCTATAGGGACTCATTTGCCCCTAATTGTCATAAAGCATGTAAAAACTGCTTGTCAGCGTTAAAATAATGGTTAATATGCAGTTTGCATTTTCTTATGAGAGAATGATCCAAACCTGAATGTTATAGTGTAAATAGACTTACCTTCATGAAATAAAGCAATTTTGCCTATAAGGACTCATTTGCCCCTAATTGTCATAAAGCATGTAAAAACTGCTTGTATGCGTTAAAATAATGTATAATATGCAGTTTGCATTTTCTTATGAGAGAATGATCCAAACCTGAATGTTATAGTGTAAATCGACTTACCCTTATGAAATAAAGCAATTTTGCCTATAAAGACTCATTTGCACCTAATTGCCATAAAGCATGTAAAAACAGCTTGTATGCGTTAAAATAATAGTAAATATGCAGTTTGCATTTTCTTATGAGAGAATGATCTAAACCTGAATGTTATAGTTTAAGTAAACTTACCTTTGTAAAATCAAGCAATTTTGCCTATAAGGACTCATTTGCCCCTAATTGTCATAAAGCATGTAAAAACTGCTTGTATGCGTTAAAATAGTGGTTAATATGCAGTTTGCATTTTCTTATGAGAGAATGATCCAAACCTGAATATTATAGTGTAAATAGACTTACCTTTGTAAAATAAAGCAATTTTGCCTATAAGGACTCATTTGCACGCAATTGTCGTCAAGCATGTAAAAACTGCTTGTCTGCGTGAAAATGATAGTAAATATGCAGTTTGCATTTTTTTATGAGAGAATGATTCAAACCTGAATATTATAGTGTAAATAGACTTACCTTCCAGAAATAAAGCAATTTTGCCTATAGGGACTCATTTGCCCCTAATTGTCATAAAGCATGTAAAAACTGCTTGTCAGCGTTAAAATAATGGTTAATATGCAGTTTGCATTTTCTTATGAGAGAATGATCCAAACCTGATTGTTATAGTGAAAGTAGACTAACCTTTGTAAAATAAAACAATTTTGCCTTTAAGGACTTATTTGCAACTAATTGTCGTAAACCATGTAAAAACTGCTTGTCTGCGTGAAAATAATAGTCAATATTCAGTTTGCATTTTCTTATGAGAGAATGATCCAAACCTGAATTATATAGTGTAAATAGACTTACCCTCATTAAATAAAGCAATTTTGCCTATAAGGACTCACTTGCACCTTATTGTCATAAAGCATGTAAAAACTGCTTGTATGCATTAAAATAATAGTTAATATGCAGTTTGCATTTTCTTGTGAGAGAATGATCCAAACCTGAATGTGTAAGTAAACTTACGTTTGTGAAATAAAGCAATTTTGCCTATAAGGACTCATTTGCACCTAATTGTCGTAAAGCATGTAAAAACTGCTTGTCTGCGTTAAAATAATGGTTAATATGCAGTTTGCATTTTCTTATGAGAGAATAATCCAAACCTGAATGTTATAGTGTAAATAGACTTATCCTCATGAAATAAAGCAATTTTGCCTATAAGGACTCATTTGCACCTAATTGTCGTAAAGCATGTAAAAACTGCTTGTCTGCGTTTAAATAATGGTTAATATGCAGTTTGCATTTTCTTATGAGAGAATGATCCAAACCTGAATTATATAGTGTAAATAGACTTACCTTCATGAAATAAAGCAATTTTGCCTATAAGGACTCATTTGCCCCTAATTGTCATAAAGCATGTAAAAACTGCTTGCCTGCGTGAAAATGATAGTAAATATGCCGTTTGCATTTTCTTATGAGAGAATGATCCAAACCTGAATGTTATAGTGTAAATAGACTTACCCTCATGAAAAAAAGCAATTTTGCCTATAAAGACTCATTTGCACCTAATTGTCGTAAAGCATGTAAAAACTGCTTGTCTGCGTTTAAATAATGGTTAATATGCAGTTTGCATTTTCTTATGAGAGAATGATCTAAACCTGATTCTTATAGTGTAAATAGACTTACCTTCATGAAATAAAGCAATTTTGCCTATAAGGACTCATTTGCCCCTAATTGTCATAAAGCATGTAAAAACTGCTTGTATGCGTTAAAATAATGGTTAATATGCAGTTTGCATTTTCTTATGAGAGAATGATCCAAACCTGAATTTACTAGTGAAAATAGACTTACCTTTGTAAAATAAAGCAATTTTGCCTATAAGGACTTATTTGCACCTAATTGTCGTAAAACATGTGAAAACTGCTTGTCTGCGTGAAAATGATTGTAAATATGCAGTTTGCATTTTCTTATGAGAGAATGATCCAAACCTGAATGTTATAGTGTAAATAGACTTACCCTCATGAAATAAAGCACTTTTGCCTATAAGGACTCATTTGCCCCTTATTGTCATAAAGCATGTAAAAACTGCTTGTATGCGTTAAAATAATGGTTAATATACAGTTTGCATTTTCTTATGAGAGAATGATCTAAACCTGAATGTTATAGTGTAAATAGACTTACCTTTGTAAAATAAAGCAATTTTGCCTATAAGGACTCATTTGCACGCAACTGTCGTGAAGCATTTAAAACTGCTTGTCTGCGTTAAAATAATGGTTAATATGCAGTTTGCATTTTCTTATGAGAGAATGATCCAAACCTGAATGTTATAGTGAAAGTAAACCCCACCTTTGTGAAATAAAACAATTTTGCCTTTAAGGACTTATTTCTACCTAATTGTCGTAAAACATGTGAAAAATCCTTGTCTGCGTGAAAATGATAGTAAATATGCAGTTTGCATTTTCTTATGAGAGAATGATCCAAACCTGAATGTTATAGTGTAAATAGACTTACCTTTGTAAAATAAAGCAATTTTGCCTATAAGGACTCATTTGCACGCAATTGTCGTGAAGCATGTAAAAACTGCTTGTCTGCGTTAAAATAATGGTTAATATGCAGTTTGCATTTTCTTATGAGAGAATGATCCAAACCTGAATGTTATAGTGTAAATCGACTTACCCTCATGAAATAAAGCAATTTTGCCTATAAAGACTCATTTGCACCTAATTGCCATAAAGCATGTAAAAACTGCTTGTATGCGTTAAAATAATAGTAAATATGCAGTTTGCATTTTCTTATGAGAGAATGATCTAAACCTGAATGTTATAGTTTAAGTAAACTTACCTTTGTAAAATAAAGCAATTTTGCCTATAAGGACTCATTTGCCCCTAATTGTCATAAAGGATGTAAAAACTGCTTGTATGCGTTAAAATAGTGGTTAATATGCAGTTTGCATTTTCTTATGAGAGAATGATCCAAACCTGAATATTATAGTGTAAATAGCCTTACCTTTGTAAAATAAAGCACTTTTGCCTATAAGGACTCATTTGCACCTAATTGTCGTAAAGCATGTAAAAACTGCTTGTCAGCGTTAAAATAATTGTTAATATGCAGTTTGCATTTTCTTATGAGAGAATGATCCAAACCTGAATGTTATAGTGTAAATAGACTTACGCTAATGAAATAAAGCAGATTTGACTATAAGGACTCATTTGCCCCTAATTGTCATAAAGCATGTAAAAACTGTTTGTATGCATTAAAATAATGGTTAATATGCAGTTTGCATTTTCTTATGAGAGAATGATCCAAACCTGAATGTAATAGTGAAAATAGACTTACCTTTGTAAAATAAAGCAATTTTGCCTATAAATACTCATTTGCACGCAATTGTCGTGAAGCATGTAAAAACTGCTTGTCTGCGTGAAAATGATAGTAAATATGCAGTTTGCATTTTCTTATGAGAGAATGATCCAAACCTGAATGTTATAGTTTAAATAGACTTACCTTCATGAAATAAAGCAATTTTGCCTATAAAGACTCATTTGCACCTAATTGTCGTAAAGAATGTAAAAACTGCTTGCCTTCGTTTAAATAATGGTTAATATGCAGTTTGCATTTTCTTATGAGAGAAAGATCCAAACCTGAATGTTATAGTGTAAATAGACTAACCTTCATGAAATAAAGCAATTTTGCCTATAAGGACTCATTTGCCCCTTATTGTCATAAAGCATGTAAAAACTGCTTGTATGCGTTAAAATAATGGTTAATATATTGTTTGCATTTTCTTATGAGAGAATGATCCAAACCTGAATGTACTAGTGAAAATAGACTAACCTTTGTAAAATAAAGCAATTTTGCCTATAAGGACTTATTTCCACCTAATTGTCGTAAAACATGTGAAAACTGCTTGTCTGCGTGAAAATGATTGTAAATATGCAGTTTGCATTTTCTTATGAGAGAATGATCCAAACCTGAATGTTAGAGTGTAAATAGACTTACCCTCATGAAATAAAGCACTTTTGCCTATAAGGACTCATTTGCCCCTTATTGTCATAAAGCATGTAAAAACTGCTTGTATGCGTTAAAATAATGGTTAATATGCAGTTTGCATTTTCTTATGAGAGAATGATCTAAACCTGAATGTTATAGTGTAAATAGACTAACCTTTGTAAAATAAAGCAATTTTGCCTATAAGGACTCATTTGCACGCAACTGTCGTGAAGCATGTAAAAACTGTTTGTCTGCGTTAAAATAATGGTTAATATGCAGTTTGCATTTTCTTATGAGAGAATGATCCAAACCTGAATGTTATAGTGAAAGTAAACCCCACCTTTGTGAAATAAAACAATTTTGCCTTTAAGGACTTATTTCCACCTAATTGTCGTAAAACATGTGAAAAATCCTTGTCTGCGTGAAAATGATAGTAAATATGCAGTTTGCATTTTCTTATGAGAGAATGATCCAAACCTGAATGTTATAGTGTAAATAGACTTACCATTGTAAAATAAAGCAATTTTGCCTATAAGGACTCATTTGCACGCAATTGTCGTAAAGCATGTAAAAACTGCTTGTCTGCGTTAAAATAATGGTTAATATGCAGTTTGCATTTTCTTATGACAGAATGATCCAAACCTAAATGTTATAGTGTAAATAGACTTACCTTCAAGAAATAAAGCAATTTTGCCTATAGGGACTCATTTGCCCCTAATTGTCATAAAGCATGTAAAAACTGCTTGTCAGCGTTAAAATAATGGTTAATATGCAGTTTGCATTTTCTTATGAGAGAATGATCCAAACCTGAATGTTATAGTGTAAATAGACTTACCTTCATGAAATAAAGCAATTTTGCCTTAAAGTACTCATTTGCCCCTACATGTCATAAAGCATGTAAAAACTGCTTGTATGCGTTAAAATAATGTATAATATGCAGTTTGCATTTTCTTATAAGAGAATGATCCAAACCTGAATGTTATAGTGTAAATCGACTTACCCTCATGAAATAAAGCAATTTTGCCTATAAAGACTCATTTGCACCTAATTGCCATAAAGCATGTAAAAACTGCTTGTATGCGTTAAAATAATAGTAAATATGCAGTTTGCATTTTCTTATGAGAGAATGATCTAAACCTGAATGTTATAGTTTAAGTAAACTTACCTTTGTAAAATAAAGCAATTTTGCCTATAAGGACTCATTTGCCCCTAATTGTCATAAAGCATGTAAAAACTGCTTGTATGCGTTAAAATAGTGGTTAATATGCAGTTTGCATTTTCTTATGAGAGAATGATCCAAACCTGAATATTATAGTGTAAATAGCCTTACCTTTGTAAAATAAAGCACTTTTGCCTATAAGGACTCATTTGCACCTAATTGTCGTAAAGCATGTAAAAACTGCTTGTCAGCGTTAAAATAATTGTTAATATGCAGTTTGCATTTTCTTATGAGAGAATGATCCAAACCTGAATGTTATAGTGTAAATAGACTTACTCTAATGAAATAAAGCAGATTTGACTATAAGGACTCATTTGCCCCTAATTGTCATAAAGCATGTAAAAACTGTTTGTATGCATTAAAATAATGGTTAATATGCAGTTTGCATTTTCTTATGAGAGAATGATCCAAACCTGAATGTAATAGTGAAAATAGACTTACCTTTGTAAAATAAAGCAATTTTGCCTATAAATACTCATTTGCACGCAATTGTCGTGAAGCATGTAAAAACTGCTTGTCTGCGTGAAAATGATAGTAAATATGCAGTTTGCATTTTCTTATGAGAGAATGATCCAAACCTGAATGTTATAGTGTAAATAGACTTACCTTCATGAAATAAAGCAATTTTGCCTATAAAGACTCATTTGCACCTAATTGTCGTAAAGCATGTAAAAACTGCTTGCCTTCGTTTAAATAATGGTTAATATGCAGTTTGCATTTTCTTATGAGAGAAAGATCCAAACCTGAATGTTATAGTGTAAATAGACTAACCTTCATGAAATAAAGCAATTTTGCCTATAAGGACTCATTTGCCCCTTATTGTCATAAAGCATGTAAAAACTGCTTGTATGCGTTAAAATAATGGTTAATATGCAGTTTGCATTTTCTTATGAGAGAATGATCCAAACCTGAATGTACTAGTGAAAATAGACTTACCTTTGTAAAATAAAGCAATTTTGCCTATAAGGACTTATTTCCACCTAATTGTCGTAAAACATGTGAAAACTGCTTGTCTGCGTGAAAATGATTGTAAATATGCAGTTTGCATTTTCTTATGAGAGAATGATCCAAACCTGAATGTTATAGTGTAAATAGACTTACCCTCATGAAATAAAGCACTTTTGCCTATAAGGACTCATTTGCCCCTTATTGTCATAAAGCATGTAAAAACTGCTTGTATGCGTTAAAATAATGGTTAATATGCAGTTTGCATTTTCTTATGAGAGAAAGATCCAAACCTGAATGTTATAGTGTAAATAGACTAACCTTCATGAAATAAAGCAATTTTGCCTATAAGGACTCATTTGCCCCTTATTGTCATAAAGCATGTAAAAACTGCTTGTATGCGTTAAAATAATGGTTAATATGCAGTTTGCATTTTCTTATGAAAGAATGATCCAAACCTGAATGTTATAGTGTAAATAGACTTACCTTTGTAAAGTAAAGCAATTTTGCCTATAAGGACTCATTTGCACGCAACTGTCGTGAAGCATGTAAAAACTGCTTGTCTGCGTTAAAATAATGGTAAATATGCAGTTTGCATTTTTTTATGAGAGAATGATCCAAACCTGAATGTTATAGTGTAAATAGACCAACCATTGTAAAATAAAGCAATTTTGCCCTTAAGGACTCATTTGCACGCAATTGTCGTGAAGCATGTAAAAACTGCTTGTCTGCGTTAAAATAATGGTTAATATGCAGTTTGCATTTTCTTATGACAGAATGATCCAAACCTAAATGTTATAGTGTAAATAGACTTACCTTCAAGAAATAAAGCAATTTTGCCTATAGGGACTCATTTGCCCCTAATTGTCATAAAGCATGTAAAAACTGCTTGTCAGCGTTAAAATAATGGTTAATATGCAGTTTGCATTTTCTTATGAGAGAATGATCCAAACCTGAATGTTATAGTGTAAATAGACTTACCTTCATGAAATAAAGCAATTTTGCCTATAAGGACTCATTTGCCCCTAATTGTCATAAAGCATGTAAAAACTGCTTGTATGCGTTAAAATAATGTATAATATGCAGTTTGCATTTTCTTATGAGAGAATGATCCAAACCTGAATGTTATAGTGTAAATCGACTTACCCTTATGAAATAAAGCAATTTTGCCTATAAAGACTCATTTGCACCTAATTGCCATAAAGCATGTAAAAACAGCTTGTATGCGTTAAAATAATAGTAAATATGCAGTTTGCATTTTCTTATGAGAGAATGATCTAAACCTGAATGTTATAGTTTAAGTAAACTTACCTTTGTAAAATCAAGCAATTTTGCCTATAAGGACTCATTTGCCCCTAATTGTCATAAAGCATGTAAAAACTGCTTGTATGCGTTAAAATAGTGGTTAATATGCAGTTTGCATTTTCTTATGAGAGAATGATCCAAACCTGAATATTATAGTGTAAATAGACTTACCTTTGTAAAATAAAGCAATTTTGCCTATAAGGACTCATTTGCACGCAATTGTCGTCAAGCATGTAAAAACTGCTTGTCTGCGTGAAAATGATAGTAAATATGCAGTTTGCATTTTTTTATGAGAGAATGATTCAAACCTGAATATTATAGTGTAAATAGACTTACCTTCCAGAAATAAAGCAATTTTGCCTATAGGGACTCATTTGCCCCTAATTGTCATAAAGCATGTAAAAACTGCTTGTCAGCGTTAAAATAATGGTTAATATGCAGTTTGCATTTTCTTATGAGAGAATGATCCAAACCTGATTGTTATAGTGAAAGTAGACTAACCTTTGTAAAATAAAACAATTTTGCCTTTAAGGACTTATTTGCAACTAATTGTCGTAAACCATGTAAAAACTGCTTGTCTGCGTGAAAATAATAGTCAATATTCAGTTTGCATTTTCTTATGAGAGAATGATCCAAACCTGAATTATATAGTGTAAATAGACTTACCCTCATTAAATAAAGCAATTTTGCCTATAAGGACTCACTTGCACCTTATTGTCATAAAGCATGTAAAAACTGCTTGTATGCATTAAAATAATAGTTAATATGCAGTTTGCATTTTCTTGTGAGAGAATGATCCAAACCTGAATGTGTAAGTAAACTTACGTTTGTGAAATAAAGCAATTTTGCCTATAAGGACTCATTTGCACCTAATTGTCGTAAAGCATGTAAAAACTGCTTGTCTGCGTTAAAATAATGGTTAATATGCAGTTTGCATTTTCTTATGAGAGAATAATCCAAACCTGAATGTTATAGTGTAAATAGACTTATCCTCATGAAATAAAGCAATTTTGCCTATAAGGACTCATTTGCACCTAATTGTCGTAAAGCATGTAAAAACTGCTTGTCTGCGTTTAAATAATGGTTAATATGCAGTTTGCATTTTCTTATGAGAGAATGATCCAAACCTGAATTATATAGTGTAAATAGACTTACCTTCATGAAATAAAGCAATTTTGCCTATAAGGACTCATTTGCCCCTAATTGTCATAAAGCATGTAAAAACTGCTTGCCTGCGTGAAAATGATAGTAAATATGCCGTTTGCATTTTCTTATGAGAGAATGATCCAAACCTGAATGTTATAGTGTAAATAGACTTACCCTCATGAAAAAAAGCAATTTTGCCTATAAAGACTCATTTGCACCTAATTGTCGTAAAGCATGTAAAAACTGCTTGTCTGCGTTTAAATAATGGTTAATATGCAGTTTGCATTTTCTTATGAGAGAATGATCTAAACCTGATTCTTATAGTGTAAATAGACTTACCTTCATGAAATAAAGCAATTTTGCCTATAAGGACTCATTTGCCCCTAATTGTCATAAAGCATGTAAAAACTGCTTGTATGCGTTAAAATAATGGTTAATATGCAGTTTGCATTTTCTTATGAGAGAATGATCCAAACCTGAATTTACTAGTGAAAATAGACTTACCTTTGTAAAATAAAGCAATTTTGCCTATAAGGACTTATTTGCACCTAATTGTCGTAAAACATGTGAAAACTGCTTGTCTGCGTGAAAATGATTGTAAATATGCAGTTTGCATTTTCTTATGAGAGAATGATCCAAACCTGAATGTTATAGTGTAAATAGACTTACCCTCATGAAATAAAGCACTTTTGCCTATAAGGACTCATTTGCCCCTTATTGTCATAAAGCATGTAAAAACTGCTTGTATGCGTTAAAATAATGGTTAATATACAGTTTGCATTTTCTTATGAGAGAATGATCTAAACCTGAATGTTATAGTGTAAATAGACTTACCTTTGTAAAATAAAGCAATTTTGCCTATAAGGACTCATTTGCACGCAACTGTCGTGAAGCATTTAAAACTGCTTGTCTGCGTTAAAATAATGGTTAATATGCAGTTTGCATTTTCTTATGAGAGAATGATCCAAACCTGAATGTTATAGTGAAAGTAAACCCCACCTTTGTGAAATAAAACAATTTTGCCTTTAAGGACTTATTTCTACCTAATTGTCGTAAAACATGTGAAAAATCCTTGTCTGCGTGAAAATGATAGTAAATATGCAGTTTGCATTTTCTTATGAGAGAATGATCCAAACCTGAATGTTATAGTGTAAATAGACTTACCTTTGTAAAATAAAGCAATTTTGCCTATAAGGACTCATTTGCACGCAATTGTCGTGAAGCATGTAAAAACTGCTTGTCTGCGTTAAAATAATGGTTAATATGCAGTTTGCATTTTCTTATGAGAGAATGATCCAAACCTGAATGTTATAGTGTAAATCGACTTACCCTCATGAAATAAAGCAATTTTGCCTATAAAGACTCATTTGCACCTAATTGCCATAAAGCATGTAAAAACTGCTTGTATGCGTTAAAATAATAGTAAATATGCAGTTTGCATTTTCTTATGAGAGAATGATCTAAACCTGAATGTTATAGTTTAAGTAAACTTACCTTTGTAAAATAAAGCAATTTTGCCTATAAGGACTCATTTGCCCCTAATTGTCATAAAGGATGTAAAAACTGCTTGTATGCGTTAAAATAGTGGTTAATATGCAGTTTGCATTTTCTTATGAGAGAATGATCCAAACCTGAATATTATAGTGTAAATAGCCTTACCTTTGTAAAATAAAGCACTTTTGCCTATAAGGACTCATTTGCACCTAATTGTCGTAAAGCATGTAAAAACTGCTTGTCAGCGTTAAAATAATTGTTAATATGCAGTTTGCATTTTCTTATGAGAGAATGATCCAAACCTGAATGTTATAGTGTAAATAGACTTACGCTAATGAAATAAAGCAGATTTGACTATAAGGACTCATTTGCCCCTAATTGTCATAAAGCATGTAAAAACTGTTTGTATGCATTAAAATAATGGTTAATATGCAGTTTGCATTTTCTTATGAGAGAATGATCCAAACCTGAATGTAATAGTGAAAATAGACTTACCTTTGTAAAATAAAGCAATTTTGCCTATAAATACTCATTTGCACGCAATTGTCGTGAAGCATGTAAAAACTGCTTGTCTGCGTGAAAATGATAGTAAATATGCAGTTTGCATTTTCTTATGAGAGAATGATCCAAACCTGAATGTTATAGTTTAAATAGACTTACCTTCATGAAATAAAGCAATTTTGCCTATAAAGACTCATTTGCACCTAATTGTCGTAAAGAATGTAAAAACTGCTTGCCTTCGTTTAAATAATGGTTAATATGCAGTTTGCATTTTCTTATGAGAGAAAGATCCAAACCTGAATGTTATAGTGTAAATAGACTAACCTTCATGAAATAAAGCAATTTTGCCTATAAGGACTCATTTGCCCCTTATTGTCATAAAGCATGTAAAAACTGCTTGTATGCGTTAAAATAATGGTTAATATATTGTTTGCATTTTCTTATGAGAGAATGATCCAAACCTGAATGTACTAGTGAAAATAGACTAACCTTTGTAAAATAAAGCAATTTTGCCTATAAGGACTTATTTCCACCTAATTGTCGTAAAACATGTGAAAACTGCTTGTCTGCGTGAAAATGATTGTAAATATGCAGTTTGCATTTTCTTATGAGAGAATGATCCAAACCTGAATGTTAGAGTGTAAATAGACTTACCCTCATGAAATAAAGCACTTTTGCCTATAAGGACTCATTTGCCCCTTATTGTCATAAAGCATGTAAAAACTGCTTGTATGCGTTAAAATAATGGTTAATATGCAGTTTGCATTTTCTTATGAGAGAATGATCTAAACCTGAATGTTATAGTGTAAATAGACTAACCTTTGTAAAATAAAGCAATTTTGCCTATAAGGACTCATTTGCACGCAACTGTCGTGAAGCATGTAAAAACTGTTTGTCTGCGTTAAAATAATGGTTAATATGCAGTTTGCATTTTCTTATGAGAGAATGATCCAAACCTGAATGTTATAGTGAAAGTAAACCCCACCTTTGTGAAATAAAACAATTTTGCCTTTAAGGACTTATTTCCACCTAATTGTCGTAAAACATGTGAAAAATCCTTGTCTGCGTGAAAATGATAGTAAATATGCAGTTTGCATTTTCTTATGAGAGAATGATCCAAACCTGAATGTTATAGTGTAAATAGACTTACCTTTGTAAAATAAAGCAATTTTGCCTATAAGGACTCATTTGCACGCAATTGTCGTGAAGCATGTAAAAACTGCTTGTCTGCGTTAAAATAATGGTTAATATGCAGTTTGCATTTTCTTATGAGAGAATGATCCAAACCTGAATGTTATAGTGTAAATAGACTAACCATTGTAAAATAAAGCAATTTTGCCTATAAGGACTCATTTGCACGCAATTGTCGTAAAGCATGTAAAAACTGCTTGTCTGCGTTAAAATAATGGTTAATATGCAGTTTGCATTTTCTTATGACAGAATGATCCAAACCTAAATGTTATAGTGTAAATAGACTTACCTTCAAGAAATAAAGCAATTTTGCCTATAGGGACTCATTTGCCCCTAATTGTCATAAAGCATGTAAAAACTGCTTGTCAGCGTTAAAATAATGGTTAATATGCAGTTTGCATTTTCTTATGAGAGAATGATCCAAACCTGAATGTTATAGTGTAAATAGACTTACCTTCATGAAATAAAGCAATTTTGCCTTAAAGTACTCATTTGCCCCTACATGTCATAAAGCATGTAAAAACTGCTTGTATGCGTTAAAATAATGTTTAATATGCAGTTTGCATTTTCTTATAAGAGAATGATCCAAACCTGAATGTTATAGTGTAAATCGACTTACCCTCATGAAATAAAGCAATTTTGCCTATAAAGACTCATTTGCACCTAATTGCCATAAAGCATGTAAAAACTGCTTGTATGCGTTAAAATAATAGTAAATATGCAGTTTGCATTTTCTTATGAGAGAATGATCTAAACCTGAATGTTATAGTTTAAGTAAACTTACCTTTGTAAAATAAAGCAATTTTGCCTATAAGGACTCATTTGCCCCTAATTGTCATAAAGCATGTAAAAACTGCTTGTATGCGTTAAAATAGTGGTTAATATGCAGTTTGCATTTTCTTATGAGAGAATGATCCAAACCTGAATATTATAGTGTAAATAGCCTTACCTTTGTAAAATAAAGCACTTTTGCCTATAAGGACTCATTTGCACCTAATTGTCGTAAAGCATGTAAAAACTGCTTGTCAGCGTTAAAATAATGGTTAATATGCAGTTTGCATTTTCTTATGAGAGAATGATCCAAACCTGAATGTTATAGTGTAAATAGACTTACCTTCATGAAATAAAGCAATTTTGCCTATAAGGACTCATTTGCCCCTAATTGTCATAAAGCATGTAAAAACTGCTTGTATGCGTTAAAATAATGTATAATATGCAGTTTGCATTTTCTTATGAGAGAATGATCCAAACCTGAATGTTATAGTGTAAATCGACTTACCCTTATGAAATAAAGCAATTTTGCCTATAAAGACTCATTTGCACCTAATTGCCATAAAGCATGTAAAAACAGCTTGTATGCGTTAAAATAATAGTAAATATGCAGTTTGCATTTTCTTATGAGAGAATGATCTAAACCTGAATGTTATAGTTTAAGTAAACTTACCTTTGTAAAATCAAGCAATTTTGCCTATAAGGACTCATTTGCCCCTAATTGTCATAAAGCATGTAAAAACTGCTTGTATGCGTTAAAATAGTGGTTAATATGCAGTTTGCATTTTCTTATGAGAGAATGATCCAAACCTGAATATTATAGTGTAAATAGACTTACCTTTGTAAAATAAAGCAATTTTGCCTATAAGGACTCATTTGCACGCAATTGTCGTCAAGCATGTAAAAACTGCTTGTCTGCGTGAAAATGATAGTAAATATGCAGTTTGCATTTTTTTATGAGAGAATGATTCAAACCTGAATATTATAGTGTAAATAGACTTACCTTCCAGAAATAAAGCAATTTTGCCTATAGGGACTCATTTGCCCCTAATTGTCATAAAGCATGTAAAAACTGCTTGTCAGCGTTAAAATAATGGTTAATATGCAGTTTGCATTTTCTTATGAGAGAATGATCCAAACCTGATTGTTATAGTGAAAGTAGACTAACCTTTGTAAAATAAAACAATTTTGCCTTTAAGGACTTATTTGCAACTAATTGTCGTAAACCATGTAAAAACTGCTTGTCTGCGTGAAAATAATAGTCAATATTCAGTTTGCATTTTCTTATGAGAGAATGATCCAAACCTGAATTATATAGTGTAAATAGACTTACCCTCATTAAATAAAGCAATTTTGCCTATAAGGACTCACTTGCACCTTATTGTCATAAAGCATGTAAAAACTGCTTGTATGCATTAAAATAATAGTTAATATGCAGTTTGCATTTTCTTGTGAGAGAATGATCCAAACCTGAATGTGTAAGTAAACTTACGTTTGTGAAATAAAGCAATTTTGCCTATAAGGACTCATTTGCACCTAATTGTCGTAAAGCATGTAAAAACTGCTTGTCTGCGTTAAAATAATGGTTAATATGCAGTTTGCATTTTCTTATGAGAGAATAATCCAAACCTGAATGTTATAGTGTAAATAGACTTATCCTCATGAAATAAAGCAATTTTGCCTATAAGGACTCATTTGCACCTAATTGTCGTAAAGCATGTAAAAACTGCTTGTCTGCGTTTAAATAATGGTTAATATGCAGTTTGCATTTTCTTATGAGAGAATGATCCAAACCTGAATTATATAGTGTAAATAGACTTACCTTCATGAAATAAAGCAATTTTGCCTATAAGGACTCATTTGCCCCTAATTGTCATAAAGCATGTAAAAACTGCTTGCCTGCGTGAAAATGATAGTAAATATGCCGTTTGCATTTTCTTATGAGAGAATGATCCAAACCTGAATGTTATAGTGTAAATAGACTTACCCTCATGAAAAAAAGCAATTTTGCCTATAAAGACTCATTTGCACCTAATTGTCGTAAAGCATGTAAAAACTGCTTGCCTGCGTTTAAATAATGGTTAATATGCAGTTTGCATTTTCTTATGAGAGAATGATCTAAACCTGATTCTTATAGTGTAAATAGACTTACCTTCATGAAATAAAGCAATTTTGCCTATAAGGACTCATTTGCCCCTAATTGTCATAAAGCATGTAAAAACTGCTTGTATGCGTTAAAATAATGGTTAATATGCAGTTTGCATTTTCTTATGAGAGAATGATCCAAACCTGAATTTACTAGTGAAAATAGACTTACCTTTGTAAAATAAAGCAATTTTGCCTATAAGGACTTATTTGCACCTAATTGTCGTAAAACATGTGAAAACTGCTTGTCTGCGTGAAAATGATTGTAAATATGCAGTTTGCATTTTCTTATGAGAGAATGATCCAAACCTGAATGTTATAGTGTAAATAGACTTACCCTCATGAAATAAAGCACTTTTGCCTATAAGGACTCATTTGCCCCTTATTGTCATAAAGCATGTAAAAACTGCTTGTATGCGTTAAAATAATGGTTAATATACAGTTTGCATTTTCTTATGAGAGAATGATCTAAACCTGAATGTTATAGTGTAAATAGACTTACCTTTGTAAAATAAAGCAATTTTGCCTATAAGGACTCATTTGCACGCAACTGTCGTGAAGCATTTAAAACTGCTTGTCTGCGTTAAAATAATGGTTAATATGCAGTTTGCATTTTCTTATGAGAGAATGATCCAAACCTGAATGTTATAGTGAAAGTAAACCCCACCTTTGTGAAATAAAACAATTTTGCCTTTAAGGACTTATTTCTACCTAATTGTCGTAAAACATGTGAAAAATCCTTGTCTGCGTGAAAATGATAGTAAATATGCAGTTTGCATTTTCTTATGAGAGAATGATCCAAACCTGAATGTTATAGTGTAAATAGACTTACCTTTGTAAAATAAAGCAATTTTGCCTATAAGGACTCATTTGCACGCAATTGTCGTGAAGCATGTAAAAACTGCTTGTCTGCGTTAAAATAATGGTTAATATGCAGTTTGCATTTTCTTATGAGAGAATGATCCAAACCTGAATGTTATAGTGTAAATCGACTTACCCTCATGAAATAAAGCAATTTTGCCTATAAAGACTCATTTGCACCTAATTGCCATAAAGCATGTAAAAACTGCTTGTATGCGTTAAAATAATAGTAAATATGCAGTTTGCATTTTCTTATGAGAGAATGATCTAAACCTGAATGTTATAGTTTAAGTAAACTTACCTTTGTAAAATAAAGCAATTTTGCCTATAAGGACTCATTTGCCCCTAATTGTCATAAAGGATGTAAAAACTGCTTGTATGCGTTAAAATAGTGGTTAATATGCAGTTTGCATTTTCTTATGAGAGAATGATCCAAACCTGAATATTATAGTGTAAATAGCCTTACCTTTGTAAAATAAAGCACTTTTGCCTATAAGGACTCATTTGCACCTAATTGTCGTAAAGCATGTAAAAACTGCTTGTCAGCGTTAAAATAATTGTTAATATGCAGTTTGCATTTTCTTATGAGAGAATGATCCAAACCTGAATGTTATAGTGTAAATAGACTTACGCTAATGAAATAAAGCAGATTTGACTATAAGGACTCATTTGCCCCTAATTGTCATAAAGCATGTAAAAACTGTTTGTATGCATTAAAATAATGGTTAATATGCAGTTTGCATTTTCTTATGAGAGAATGATCCAAACCTGAATGTAATAGTGAAAATAGACTTACCTTTGTAAAATAAAGCAATTTTGCCTATAAATACTCATTTGCACGCAATTGTCGTGAAGCATGTAAAAACTGCTTGTCTGCGTGAAAATGATAGTAAATATGCAGTTTGCATTTTCTTATGAGAGAATGATCCAAACCTGAATGTTATAGTTTAAATAGACTTACCTTCATGAAATAAAGCAATTTTGCCTATAAAGACTCATTTGCACCTAATTGTCGTAAAGAATGTAAAAACTGCTTGCCTTCGTTTAAATAATGGTTAATATGCAGTTTGCATTTTCTTATGAGAGAAAGATCCAAACCTGAATGTTATAGTGTAAATAGACTAACCTTCATGAAATAAAGCAATTTTGCCTATAAGGACTCATTTGCCCCTTATTGTCATAAAGCATGTAAAAACTGCTTGTATGCGTTAAAATAATGGTTAATATATTGTTTGCATTTTCTTATGAGAGAATGATCCAAACCTGAATGTACTAGTGAAAATAGACTAACCTTTGTAAAATAAAGCAATTTTGCCTATAAGGACTTATTTCCACCTAATTGTCGTAAAACATGTGAAAACTGCTTGTCTGCGTGAAAATGATTGTAAATATGCAGTTTGCATTTTCTTATGAGAGAATGATCCAAACCTGAATGTTAGAGTGTAAATAGACTTACCCTCATGAAATAAAGCACTTTTGCCTATAAGGACTCATTTGCCCCTTATTGTCATAAAGCATGTAAAAACTGCTTGTATGCGTTAAAATAATGGTTAATATGCAGTTTGCATTTTCTTATGAGAGAATGATCTAAACCTGAATGTTATAGTGTAAATAGACTAACCTTTGTAAAATAAAGCAATTTTGCCTATAAGGACTCATTTGCACGCAACTGTCGTGAAGCATGTAAAAACTGTTTGTCTGCGTTAAAATAATGGTTAATATGCAGTTTGCATTTTCTTATGAGAGAATGATCCAAACCTGAATGTTATAGTGAAAGTAAACCCCACCTTTGTGAAATAAAACAATTTTGCCTTTAAGGACTTATTTCCACCTAATTGTCGTAAAACATGTGAAAAATCCTTGTCTGCGTGAAAATGATAGTAAATATGCAGTTTGCATTTTCTTATGAGAGAATGATCCAAACCTGAATGTTATAGTGTAAATAGACTTACCTTTGTAAAATAAAGCAATTTTGCCTATAAGGACTCATTTGCACGCAATTGTCGTGAAGCATGTAAAAACTGCTTGTCTGCGTTAAAATAATGGTTAATATGCAGTTTGCATTTTCTTATGAGAGAATGATCCAAACCTGAATGTTATAGTGTAAATAGACTAACCATTGTAAAATAAAGCAATTTTGCCTATAAGGACTCATTTGCACGCAATTGTCGTAAAGCATGTAAAAACTGCTTGTCTGCGTTAAAATAATGGTTAATATGCAGTTTGCATTTTCTTATGACAGAATGATCCAAACCTAAATGTTATAGTGTAAATAGACTTACCTTCAAGAAATAAAGCAATTTTGCCTATAGGGACTCATTTGCCCCTAATTGTCATAAAGCATGTAAAAACTGCTTGTCAGCGTTAAAATAATGGTTAATATGCAGTTTGCATTTTCTTATGAGAGAATGATCCAAACCTGAATGTTATAGTGTAAATAGACTTACCTTCATGAAATAAAGCAATTTTGCCTTAAAGTACTCATTTGCCCCTACATGTCATAAAGCATGTAAAAACTGCTTGTATGCGTTAAAATAATGTATAATATGCAGTTTGCATTTTCTTATAAGAGAATGATCCAAACCTGAATGTTATAGTGTAAATCGACTTACCCTCATGAAATAAAGCAATTTTGCCTATAAAGACTCATTTGCACCTAATTGCCATAAAGCATGTAAAAACTGCTTGTATGCGTTAAAATAATAGTAAATATGCAGTTTGCATTTTCTTATGAGAGAATGATCTAAACCTGAATGTTATAGTTTAAGTAAACTTACCTTTGTAAAATAAAGCAATTTTGCCTATAAGGACTCATTTGCCCCTAATTGTCATAAAGCATGTAAAAACTGCTTGTATGCGTTAAAATAGTGGTTAATATGCAGTTTGCATTTTCTTATGAGAGAATGATCCAAACCTGAATATTATAGTGTAAATAGCCTTACCTTTGTAAAATAAAGCACTTTTGCCTATAAGGACTCATTTGCACCTAATTGTCGTAAAGCATGTAAAAACTGCTTGTCAGCGTTAAAATAATTGTTAATATGCAGTTTGCATTTTCTTATGAGAGAATGATCCAAACCTGAATGTTATAGTGTAAATAGACTTACTCTAATGAAATAAAGCAGATTTGACTATAAGGACTTGTTTGCCCCTAATTGTCATAAAGCATGTAAAAACTGTTTGTATGCATTAAAATAATGGTTAATATGCAGTTTGCATTTTCTTATGAGAGAATGATCCAAACCTGAATGTAATAGTGAAAATAGACTTACCTTTGTAAAATAAAGCAATTTTGCCTATAAATACTCATTTGCACGCAATTGTCGTGAAGCATGTAAAAACTGCTTGTCTGCGTGAAAATGATAGTAAATATGCAGTTTGCATTTTCTTATGAGAGAATGATCCAAACCTGAATGTTATAGTGTAAATAGACTTACCTTCATGAAATAAAGCAATTTTGCCTATAAAGACTCATTTGCACCTAATTGTCGTAAAGCATGTAAAAACTGCTTGCCTTCGTTTAAATAATGGTTAATATGCAGTTTGCATTTTCTTATGAGAGAAAGATCCAAACCTGAATGTTATAGTGTAAATAGACTAACCTTCATGAAATAAAGCAATTTTGCCTATAAGGACTCATTTGCCCCTTATTGTCATAAAGCATGTAAAAACTGCTTGTATGCGTTAAAATAATGGTTAATATGCAGTTTGCATTTTCTTATGAGAGAATGATCCAAACCTGAATGTACTAGTGAAAATAGACTTACCTTTGTAAAATAAAGCAATTTTGCCTATAAGGACTTATTTCCACCTAATTGTCGTAAAACATGTGAAAACTGCTTGTCTGCGTGAAAATGATTGTAAATATGCAGTTTGCATTTTCTTATGAGAGAATGATCCAAACCTGAATGTTATAGTGTAAATAGACTTACCCTCATGAAATAAAGCACTTTTGCCTATAAGGACTCATTTGCCCCTTATTGTCATAAAGCATGTAAAAACTGCTTGTATGCGTTAAAATAATGGTTAATATGCAGTTTGCATTTTCTTATGAGAGAAAGATCCAAACCTGAATGTTATAGTGTAAATAGACTAACCTTCATGAAATAAAGCAATTTTGCCTATAAGGACTCATTTGCCCCTTATTGTCATAAAGCATGTAAAAACTGCTTGTATGCGTTAAAATAATGGTTAATATATTGTTTGCATTTTCTTATGAGAGAATGATCCAAACCTGAATGTACTAGTGAAAATAGACTAACCTTTGTAAAATAAAGCAATTTTGCCTATAAGGACTTATTTCCACCTAATTGTCGTAAAACATGTGAAAACTGCTTGTCTGCGTGAAAATGATTGTAAATATGCAGTTTGCATTTTCTTATGAGAGAATGATCCAAACCTGAATGTTATAGTGTAAATAGACTTACCCTCATGAAATAAAGCACTTTTGCCTATAAGGACTCATTTGCCCCTTATTGTCATAAAGCATGTAAAAACTGCTTGTATGCGTTAAAATAATGGTTAATATGCAGTTTGCATTTTCTTATGAGAGAAGGATCTAAACCTGAATGTTATAGTGTAAATAGACTAACCTTTGTAAAATAAAGCAATTTTGCCTATAAGGACTCATTTGCACGCAACTGTCGTGAAGCATGTAAAAACTGTTTGTCTGCGTTAAAATAATGGTTAATATGCAGTTTGCATTTTCTTATGAGAGAATGATCCAAACCTGAATGTTATAGTGAAAGTAAACCCCACCTTTGTGAAATAAAACAATTTTGCCTTTAAGGACTTATTTCCACCTAATTGTCGTAAAACATGTGAAAAATCCTTGTCTGCGTGAAAATGATAGTAAATATGCAGTTTGCATTTTCTTATGAGAGAATGATCCAAACCTGAATGTTATAGTGTAAATAGACTTACCTTTGTAAAATAAAGCAATTTTGCCTATAAGGACTCATTTGCACGCAATTGTCGTGAAGCATGTAAAAACTGCTTGTCTGCGTTAAAATAATGGTTAATATGCAGTTTGCATTTTCTTATGAGAGAATGATCCAAACCTGAATGTTATAGTGTAAATAGACTAACCATTGTAAAATAAAGCAATTTTGCCTATAAGGACTCATTTGCACGCAATTGTCGTAAAGCATGTAAAAACTGCTTGTCTGCGTTAAAATAATGGTTAATATGCAGTTTGCATTTTCTTATGACAGAATGATCCAAACCTAAATGTTATAGTGTAAATAGACTTACCTTCAAGAAATAAAGCAATTTTGCCTATAGGGACTCATTTGCCCCTAATTGTCATAAAGCATGTAAAAACTGCTTGTCAGCGTTAAAATAATGGTTAATATGCAGTTTGCATTTTCTTATGAGAGAATGATCCAAACCTGAATGTTATAGTGTAAATAGACTTACCTTCATGAAATAAAGCAATTTTGCCTTAAAGGACCCATTTGCCCCTAATTGTCATAAAGCATGTAAAAACTGCTTGAATGCGTTAAAATAATGGTTAATATGCAGTTTGCATTTTCTTATGAGAGAATGATCCAAACCTGAATGTTATAGTGTAAATAGACTTACCTTTGTAAAAAAAAGCAATTTTGCCTATAAGGACTCATTTGCACGCAATTGTCGTGAAGCATGTAAAAACTGCTTGTCTGCGTGAAAATAATAGTAAATATGCAGTTTGCATTTTCTTATGAGAGAATGATCCAAACCTGAATGTTATAATGTAAATAGACTTACCTTCCAGAATTAAAGCAATTTTGCCTATAGGGACTCATTTGCCCCTAATTGTCATAAAGCATGTAAAAACTGCTTGTCAGCGTTAAAATAATGGTTAATATGCAGTTGGCATTTTCTTATAAGAAAATGATCCAAACCTGAATGTTATAGTGAAAGTAGACTAACCTTTGTGAAATAGAACAATTTTGCCTTTAGGGACTTATTTCCACCTAATTGTCGTAAAACATATGAAAACTGCTTGTCTGCGTGAAAATGATAGTAAATATGCAGTTTGCATTTTCTTATGAGAGAATGATCCAAAACTGAATGTTATAGTGTAAATAGACTTACCCTAATGAAATAAAGCACTTTTGCCTATAAGGACTCATTTGCACCTAATTGTCGTAAACCATGTAAAAACTGCTTGTCAGCGTTAAAATAATTGTTAATATGCATTTTGCATTTTCTTTTGAGAGAATGATCCAAACCTTAATGTTATAGTGTAAATAGACTTACCTTCATGAAATAAAGCAATTTTGCCTATAAAGACTCATTTGCACCTAATTGTCATAAAGCATGTAAAAACTGCTTGTCTGCGTGAAAATGATAGTAAATATGCAGTTTGCATTTTCTTATGAGAGAATGATCCAAAACTGAATGTTATAGTGTAAATAGACTTACCCTCATGAAATAAAGCACTTACCCTCATGAAATAAAGCACTTTTGCCTATAAGGACTCATTTGCACCTAATTGTCGTAAACCATGTAAAAACGCTTGTCAGCGTTAAAATAATTGTTAATATGCATTTTGCATTTTCTTTTGAGAGAATGATCCAAACCTTAATGTTATAGTGTAAATAGACTTACCTTCATGAAATAAAGCAATTTTGCCTATAAAGACTCATTTGCACCTAATTGTCATAAAGCATGTAAAAACTGCTTGTATGCGTTAAAATAATAGTTAATATGCAGTTTGCATTTTCTTGTGAGAGAATGATCCAAACCTGAATGATATAGTGTAAGTAAACTTACGTTTGTGAAATAAAGCAATTTTGCCTATAAGGACTCATTTGCAGCTAATTGTTGTAAAGCATGTAAAAACTGCTTGGCTGCGTTAAAATAATGGTTTATATGCAGTTTGCATTTTCTTATGAGAGAATAATCCAAACCTGAATGTTATAGTGTAAATAGACTAACCTTCATAAAATAAAGCAATTTTGCCTATAAGGACCCATTTGCCCCTAATTGTCATAAAGCATGTAAAAACTGCTTCAATGCGTTAAAATAATGGTTAATATGCAGTTTGCATTTTCTTATGAGAGAATGATCTAAACCTGAATGTTATAGTTTAAGTAAACTTACCTTTGTAAAATAAAGCAATTTTGCCTATAAGGACTCATTTGCCCCTAATTGTCATAAAGCATGTAAAAACTGCTTGTATGCGTTAAAATAGTGGTTAATATGCAGTTTGCATTTTCTTATGAGAGAATGATCCAAACCTGAATATTATAGTGTAAATAGCCTTACCTTTGTAAAATAAAGCACTTTTGCTTATAAGGACTCATTTGCACCTAATTGTCGTAAAGCATGTAAAAACTGCTTGTCAGCGTTAAAATAATTGTTAATATGCAGTTTGCATTTTCTTATGAGAGAATGATCCAAACCTGAATGTTATAGTGTAAATAGACTTAATAAAGCAGATTTGACTATAAGGACTCATTTGCCCCTAATTGTCATAAAGCATGTAAAAACTGTTTGTATGCGTTAAAATAATGGTTAATATGCAGTTTGCATTTTCTTATGAGAGAATGATCCAAACCTGAATGTAATAGTGAAAATAGACTTACCTTTGTAAAATAAAGCAATTTTGCCTATAAATACTCATTTGCACGCAATTGTCGTGAAGCATGTAAAAACTGCTTGTCTCCGTGAAAATGATAGTAAATATGCAGTTTGCATTTTCTTATGAGAGAATGATCCAAACCTGAATGTTATAGTGTAAATAGACTAACCTTCATGAAATAAAGCAATTTTGCCTATAAAGACTCATTTGCACCTAATTGTCGTAAAGCATGTAAAAACTGCTTGCCTTCGTTTAAATAATGGTTAATATGCAGTTTGCATTTTCTTATGAGAGAAAGATCCAAACCTGAATGTTATAGTGTAAATAGACTTACCTTCATGAAATAAAGCAATTTTGCCTATAAGGACTCATTTGCCCCTTATTGTCATAAAGCATGTAAAAACTGCTTGTATGCGTTAAAATAATGGTTAATATGCAGTTTGCATTTTCTTATGAGAGAATGATCCAAACCTGAATGTTATAGTGTAAATAGACTTCCTTTGTAAAATAAAGTAATTTTGCCTATAAGGACTCATTTGCACGCAACTGTCGTGAAGCATGTAAAAACTGCTTGTCTGCGTTAAAATAATGGTTAATATGCAGTTTGCATTTTCTTATGAGAGAATGATCCAAACCTGAATGTTATAGTGAAAGTAGACCCCACCTTTGTGAAATAAAACAATTTTGCCTTTAAGGACTTATTTCCACCTAATTGTCGTAAGACATGTGAAAAATCCTTGTCTGCGTGAAAATGATAGTAAATATGCAGTTTGCATTTTCTTATGAGAGAATGATCCAAACCTGAATGTTATAGTGTAAATAGACTAACCTTTGTAAAATAAAGCAATTTTGCCTATAAGGACTCATTTGCACGCAATTGTCATGAAGCATGTAAAAACTGCTTGTCTGCGTTAAAATAATGGTTAATATGCAGTTTGCATTTTCTTATGAGAGAATGATCCAAACCTGAATGTTATAGTGTAAATAGACTAACCATTGTAAAATAAAGCAATTTTGCCCTTAAGGACTCATTTGCACGCAATTGTCGTGAAGCATGTAAAAACTGCTTGTCTGCGTTAAAATAATGGTTAATATGCAGTTTGCATTTTCTTATGACAGAATGATCCAAACCTAAATGTTATAGTGTAAATAGACTTACCTTCAAGAAATAAAGCAATTTTGCCTATAGGGACTCATTTGCCCCTAATTGTCATAAAGCATGTAAAAACTGCTTGTCAGCGTTAAAATAATGGTTAATATGCAGTTTGCATTTTCTTATGAGAGAATGATCCAAATCTGAATGTTATAGTGTAAATAGACTTACCTTCATGAAATAAAGCAATTTTGCCTATAAGGACTCATTTGCCCCTAATTGTCATAAAGCATGTAAAAACTGCTTGTATGCGTTAAAATAATGTATAATATGCAGTTTGCATTTTCTTATGAGAGAATGATCCAAACCTGAATGTTATAGTGTAAATCGACTTACCCTCATGAAATAAAGCAATTTTGCCTATAAAGACTCATTTGCACCTAATTGTCATAAAGCATGTAAAAACTGCTTGTATGCGTTAAAATGATAGTAAATATGCAGTTTGCATTTTCTTATGAGAGAATGATCTAAACCTGAATGTTATAGTTTAAGTAAACTTACCTTTGTAAAATAAAGCAATTTTGCCTATAAGGACCCATTTGCCCCTAATTGTCATAAAGCATGTAAAAACTGCTTGTATGCGTTAAAATAGTGGTTAATATGCAGTTTGCATTTTCTTATGAGATAATGATCCAAACCTGAATATTATAGTGTAAATAGACTTACCTTTGTAAAATAAAGCAATTTTGCCTATAAGGACTCATTTGCACGCAATTGTCGTGAAGCATGTAAAAACTGCTTGTCTGTGTGAATATGATAGTAAATATGCAGTTTGCATTTTCTTATGAGAGAATGATCCAAACCTGAATTATATAGTGTAAATAGACTTACCTTCCAGAAATAAAGCAATTTTGCCTATAAGGACTCATTTGCCCCTAATTGTCATAAAGCATGTAAAAACTGCTTGTCAGCGTTAAAATAATGGTTAATATGCAGTTTGCATTTTCTTATGAGAAAATGATCCAAACCTGAATGTTATAGTGAAAGTAGACTAACCTTTGTGAAATAAAACAATTTTGCCTTTAGGGACTTATTTCCACCTAATTGTCGTAAAACATGTGAAAACTGCTTGTCTGCGTGAAAATGATAGTAAATATGCAGTTTGCATTTTCTTATGAGAGAATGATCCAAAACTGAATGTTATAGTGTAAATAGACTTACCCTCATGAAATAAAGCACTTTTGCCTATAAGGACTCATTTGCACCTAATTGTCGTAAAGCATGTAAAAACTGCTTGTCTGCGTTTAAATAATGGTTAATATGCAGTTTGCATTTTCTTATGAGAGAATGATCCAAACCTGAATGTTATAGTGAAAGTAGACCCCACCTTTGTGAAATAAAACAATTTTGCCTTTAGGGACTTATTTCCACCTAATTGTCGTAAGACATGTGAAAAATCCTTGTCTGCGTGAAAATGATAGTAAATATGCAGTTTGCATTTTCTTATGAGAGAATGATCCAAACCTGAATGTTATAGTGTAAATAGACTAACCTTTGTAAAATAAAGCAATTTTGCCTATAAGGACTCATTTGCACGCAATTGTCGTGAAGCATGTAAAAACTGCTTGTCTGCGTTAAAATAATGGTTAATATGCAGTTTGCATTTTCTTATGAGAGAATGATCCAAACCTGAATGTTATAGTGTAAATAGACTAACCATTGTAAAATAAAGCAATTTTGCCCTTAAGGACTCATTTGCACGCAATTGTCGTGAAGCATGTAAAAACTGCTTGTCTGCGTTAAAATAATGGTTAATATGCAGTTTGCATTTTCTTATGACAGAATGATCCAAACCTAAATGTTATAGTGTAAATAGACTTACCTTCAAGAAATAAAGCAATTTTGCCTATAGGGACTCATTTGCCCCTAATTGTCATAAAGCATGTAAAAACTGCTTGTCAGCGTTAAAATAATGGTTAATATGCAGTTTGCATTTTCTTATGAGAGAATGATCCAAACCTGAATGTTATAGTGTAAATAGACTTACCTTCATTAAATAAAGCAATTTTGCCTATAAGGACTCATTTGCCCCTAATTGTCATAAAGCATGTAAAAACTGCTTGTATGCGTTAAAATAATGTATAATATGCAGTTTGCATTTTCTTATGAGAGAATGATCCAAACCTGAATGTTATAGTGTAAATCGACTTACCCTCATGAAATAAAGCAATTTTGCCTATAAAGACTCATTTGCACGCAATTGTCGTGAAGCATGTAAAAACTGCTTGTCTGCGTGAATATGATAGTAAATATGCAGTTTGCATTTTCTTATGAGAGAATGATCCAAACCTGAATTATATAGTGTAAATAGACTTACCTTCCAGAAATAAAGCAATTTTGCCTATAAGGACTCATTTGCCCCTAATTGTCATAAAGCATGTAAAAACTGCTTGTCAGCGTTAAAATAATGGTTAATATGCAGTTTGCATTTTCTTATGAGAAAATGATCCAAACCTGAATGTTATAGTGAAAGTAGACTAACCTTTGTGAAATAAAACAATTTTGCCTTTAGGGACTTATTTCCACCTAATTGTCGTAAAACATGTGAAAACTGCTTGTCTGCGTGAAAATGATAGTAAATATGCAGTTTGCATTTTCTTATGAGAGAATGATCCAAAACTGAATGTTATAGTGTAAATAGACTTACCCTCATGAAATAAAGCACTTTTGCCTATAAGGACTCATTTGCACCTAATTGTCGTAAAGCATGTAAAAACTGCTTGTCTGCGTTTAAATAATGGTTAATATGCAGTTTGCATTTTCTTATGAGAGAATGATCCAAACCTGAATGTTATAGTGTAAATAGACTTACCCTCATGAAATAAAGCAATTTTGCCTTTAAAGACTCATTTGCACCTAATTGTCGTAAAGCATGTAAAAACTGCTTGTCTGCGTTTAAATAATGGTTAATATGCAGTTTGCATTTTCTTATGAGAGAATGATCCAAACCTGAATGTTATAGTGAAAGTAGACCCCACCTTTGTGAAATAAAACAATTTTGCCTTTAAGGACTTATTTCCACCTAATTGTCGTAAGACATGTGAAAAATCCTTGTCTGCGTGAAAATGATAGTAAATATGCAGTTTGCATTTTCTTATGAGAGAATGATCCAAACCTGAATGTTATAGTGTAAATAGACTAACCTTTGTAATATAAAGCAATTTTGCCTATAAGGACTCATTTGCACGCAATTGTCGTGAAGCATGTAAAAACTGCTTGTCTGCGTTAAAATAATGGTTAATATGCAGTTTGCATTTTCTTATGACAGAATGATCCAAACCTAAATGTTATAGTGTAAATAGACTTACCTTCAAGAAATAAAGCAATTTTGCCTATAGGGACTCATTTGCCCCTAATTGTCATAAAGCATGTAAAAACTGCTTGTCAGCGTTAAAATAATGGTTAATATGCAGTTTGCATTTTCTTATGAGAGAATGATCCAAACCTGAATGTTATAGTGTAAATAGACTTACCTTCATGAAATAAAGCAATTTTGCCTATAAGGACTCATTTGCCCCTAATTGTCATAAAGCATGTAAAAACTGCTTGTATGCGTTAAAATAATGTATAATATGCAGTTTGCATTTTCTTATGAGAGAATGATCCAAACCTGAATGTTATAGTGTAAATAGACTTACCCTCATGAAATAAAGCAATTTTGCCTATAAAGACTCATTTGCACCTAATTGTCATAAAGCATGTAAAAACTGCTTGTATGCGTTAAAATGATAGTAAATATGCAGTTTGCATTTTCTTATGAGAGAATGATCTAAACCTGAATGTTATAGTTTAAGTAAACTTACCTTTGTAAAATAAAGCAATTTTGCCTATAAGGACCCATTTGCCCCTAATTGTCATAAAGCATGTAAAAACTGCTTGTATGCGTTAAAATAGTGGTTAATATGCAGTTTGCATTTTCTTATGAGATAATGATCCAAACCTGAATAATATAGTGTAAATAAACTTACCTTTGTAAAATAAAGCAATTTTGCCTATAAGGACTCATTTGCACGCAATTGTCGTGAAGCATGTAAAAACTGCTTGTCTGCGTGAATATGATAGTAAATATGCAGTTTGCATTTTCTTATGAGAGAATGATCCAAACCTGAATTATATAGTGTAAATAGACTTACCTTCCAGAAATAAAGCAATTTTGCCTATAAGGACTCATTTGCCCCTAATTGTCATAAAGCATGTAAAAACTGCTTGTCAGCGTTAAAATAATGGTTAATATGCAGTTTGCATTTTCTTATGAGAAAATGATCCAAACCTGAATGTTATAGTGAAAGTAGACTAACCTTTGTGAAATAAAACAATTTTGCCTTGAGGGACTTATGTCCACCTAATTGTCGTAAAACATGTGAAAACTGCTTGTCTGCGTGAAAATGATAGTAAATATGCAGTTTGCATTTTCTTATGAGAGAATGATCCAAAACTGAATGTTATAGTGTAAATAGACTTACCCTCATGAAATAAAGCACTTTTGCCTATAAGGACTCATTTGCACCTAATTGTCGTAAAGCATGTAAAAACTGCTTGTCTGCGTTTAAATAATGGTTAATATGCAGTTTGCATTTTCTTATGAGAGAATGATCCAAACCTGAATGTTATAGAGTAAATAGACTTACCCTCATGAAATAAAGCAATTTTGCCTATAAAGACTCATTTGCACCTAATTGTCGTAAAGCATGTAAAAACTGCTTGTCTGCGTTTAAATAATGGTTAATATGCAGTTTGCATTTTCTTATGAGAGAATAAACCAAACCTGAATGTTATAGTGTAAATAGACTTACCTTCATGAAATAAAGCAATTTTGCCTATAAGGACTCATTTGCCCCTAATTGTCATAAAGCATGTAAAAACTGCTTGCCTGCGTGAAAATGATAGTAAATATGCAGTTTGCATTTTCTTATGAGAGAATGATCCAAACCTGAATGTTATAGTGTAAATAGACTTACCCTAATGAAATAAAGCACTTTTGCCTATCAGGACTCATTTGCCCCTTATTGTCATAAAGCATGTAAAAACTGCTTGTATGCGTTAAAATAATGGTTAATATGCAGTTTGCATTTTCTTATGAGAGAATGATCTAAACCTAAATGTTATAGTGTAAATAGACTTACCTTTGTAAAATAAAGCAATTTTGCCTATAAGGACTCATTTGCACGCAACTGTCGTGAAGCATGTAAAAACTGCTTGTCTGCGTTAAAATAATGGTTAATATGCAGTTTGCATTTTCTTATGAGAGAATGATCCAAACCTGAATGTTATAGTGAAAGTAAACCCCACCTTTGTGAAATAAAACAATTTTGCCTTTAAGGACTTATTTCCACCTAATTGTCGTAAAACATGTGAAAAATCCTTGTCTGCGTGAAAATGATAGTAAATATGCAGTTTGCATTTTCTTATGAGAGAATGATCAAAACCTGAATGTTATAGTGTAAATAGACTTACCTTTGTAAAATAAAGCAATTTTGCCTATAAGGACTCATTTGCACGCAATTGTCGTGAAGCATGTAAAAACTGCTTGTCTGCGTTAAAATAATGGTTAATATGCAGTTTGCATTTTCTTATGAGAGAATGATCCAAACCTGAATGTTATAGTGTAAATAGACTAACCATTGTAAAATAAAGCAATTTTGCCTATAAGGACTCATTTGCACGCAATTGTCGTGAAGCATGTAAAAACTGCTTGTCTGCGTTAAAATAATGGTTAATATGCAGTTTGCATTTTCTTATGACAGAGAGATCCAAACCTAAATGTTATAGTGTAAATAGACTTACCTTCAAGAAATAAAGCAATTTTGCCTATAGGGACTCATTTGCCCCTAATTGTCATAAAGCATGTAAAAACTGCTTGTCAGCGTTAAAATAATGGTTAATATGCAGTTTGCATTTTCTTATGAGAGAATGATCCAAACCTGAATGTTATAGTGTAAATAGACTTACCTTCATGAAATAAAGCAATATTGCCTTAAAGGACTCATTTGCCCCTAATTGTCATAAAGCATGTAAAAACTGCTTGTATGCGTTAAAATAATGTATAATATGCAGTTTGCATTTTCTTATGAGAGAATGATCCAAACCTGAATGTTATAGTGTAAATCGACTTACCCTCATGAAATAAAGCAATTTTGCCTATAAAGACTCATTTGCACCTAATTGCCATAAAGCATGTAAAAACTGCTTGTATGCGTTAAAATAATAGTAAATATGCAGTTTGCATTTTCTTATGAGAGAATGATCTAAACCTGAATGTTATAGTTTAAGTAAACTTACCTTTGTAAAATAAAGCAATTTTGCTTATAAGGACTCATTTGCCCCTAATTGTCATAAAGCATGTAAAAACTGCTTGTATGCGTCAAAATAGTGGTTAATATGCAGTTTGCATTTTCTTATGAGAGAATGATCCAAACCTGAATATTATAGTGTAAATAGCCTTACCTTTGTAAAATAAAGCACTTTTGCCTATAAGGACTCATTTGCACGCAATTGTCGTGAAGCATGTAAAAACTGCTTGTCTGCGTTAAAATATTGGTTAATATGCAGTTTGCATTTTCTTATGAGAAAATGATCCAAACCTGAATGTTATAGTGAAAGTAGACTAACCTTTGTAAAATAAAACAATTTTGCCTTTAAGGACTTATTTCCACCTAATTGTCGTAAAACATGTGAAAACTGCTTGTCTGCGTGAAAATGATTGTAAATATGCAGTTTGCATTTTCTTATGAAAGAATGATACAAACCTGAATGTTATAGTGTAAATAGACTTACCCTCATGAAATAAAGCACTTTTGCCTATAAGGACTCATTTGCACCTAATTGTCGTAAAGCATGTAAAAACTGCTTGTCAGCGTTAAAATAATTGTTAATATGCAGTTTGCATTTTCTTATGAGAGAATGATCCAAACCTGAATGTTATAGTGTAAATAGACTTACTCTAATGAAATAAAGCAGATTTGACTATAAGGACTCATTTGCTCCTAATTGTCATAAAGCATGTAAAAACTGTTTGTATGCGTTAAAATAATGGTTAATATGCAGTTTGCATTTTCTTATGAGAGAATAATCTAAACCTGAATGTAATAGTGAAAATAGACTTACCTTTGTAAAATAAAGCAATTTTGCCTATAAATACTCATTTGCACGCAATTGTCGTGAAGCATGTAAAAACTGCTTGTCTGCTTGAAAATGATAGTAAATATGCAGTTTGCATTTTCTTATGAGAGAATGATCCAAACCTGAATGTTATAGTGAAAGTAGACCCCACCTTTGTGAAATAAAACAATTTTGCCTTTAAGGACTTATTTCCACCTAATTGTCGTAAAACATGTGAAAACTCTTTGTCTGCGTGAAAATGATAGTAAATATGCAGTTTGCATTTTCTTATGAGAGAATGATCCAAACCTGAATGTTATAGTGTAAATAGACTTACCCTCATAAAATAAAGCACTTTTGCCTATATGGACTCATTTGCCCCTAATTGTCATAAAGCATGTAAAAACTGCTTGTATGCGTTGAAATAATGGTTAATATGCAGTTTGCATTTTCTTATGAGAGAATGATCCAAACCTAAATGTTATAGTGAAAATAGACTTATCTTTGTAAAATAACGCAATTTTGCTTATAAGGACTCATTTGCACGCAATTGTCGTGAAGCATGTAAAAACTGCTTGTCTGCGTCAAAATAATGGTTAATATGCAGTTTGCATTTTCTTATGAGAGAATGATCCAAACCTGAATGTTATAGTGAAAGTAGACCCCACCTTTGTGAAATAAAACAATTTTGCCTTTAAGGACTTATTTCCACCTAATTGTCGTAAAACATGTGAAAACTCTTTGTCTGCGTGAAAATGATAGTAAATATGCAGTTTGCATTTTCTTATGAGAGAATGATCCAAACCTGAATGTTATAGTGTAAATAGACTTACCCTCATAAAATAAAGCACTTTTGCCTATATGGACTCATTTGCCCCTAATTGTCATAAAGCATGTAAAAACTGCTTGTATGCGTTGAAATAATGGTTAATATGCAGTTTGCATTTTCTTATGAGAGAATGATCCAAACCTAAATGTTATAGTGAAAATAGACTTATCTTTGTAAAATAACGCAATTTTGCTTATAAGGACTCATTTGCACGCAATTGTCGTGAAGCATGTAAAAACTGCTTGTCTGCGTCAAAATAATGGTTAATATGCAGTTTGCATTTTCTTATGAGAGAATGATCCAAACCTGAATGTTATAGTGTAAATCGACTTACCCTCATGAAATAAAGCAATTTTGCCTATAAAGACTCATTTGCACCTAATTGTCATAAAGCATGTAAAAACTGCTTGTATGCGTTAAAATGATAGTAAATATGCAGTTTGCATTTTCTTATGAGAGAATGATCTAAACCTGAATGTTATAGTTTAAGTAAACTTACCTTTGTAAAATAAAGCAATTTTGCCTATTAGGACTCATTTGCCCCTAATTGTCATAAAGCATGAAAAACTGCTTGTCAGCGTTAAAATAATGGTTAATATGCAGTTTGCATTTTCTTATGAGAGAATGATCCAAACCTGAATGTTATAGTGTAAATAGACTTACCTTCATGAAATAAAGCAATTTTGCCTATAAGGACTCATTTGCCCCTAATTGTCATAAAGCATGTAAAAACTGCTTGTATGCGTTAAAATGATGTATAATATGCAGTTTGCATTTTCTTATGAGAGAATGATCCAAACCTGAATGTGATAGTGTAAATTGATTTACCCTCATGAAATAAAGCAATTTTGTCTATAAAGACTCATTTGCACCTAATTGTCATAAAGCATGTAAAAACTGCTTGTATGCGTTAAAATGATAGTAAACATGCAGTTTGCATTTTCTTATGAGAGAATGATCCAAACCTGAATGTTATAGTGTAAATAGTCCTACCCTCTTGAAATAAAGCAATTTTGCCTATAAGGAGTCATTTGCACCTAATTGTCATAAAGCTTGTAAAAACTGCTTGTATGCGTTAAAATGATGTATAATATGCAGTTTGCATTTTCTTATGAGAGAATGATCCAAACCTGAATGTGATAGTGTAAATTGATTTACCCTCATGAAATAAAGCAATTTTGTCTATAAAGACTCATTTGCACCTAATTGTCATAAAGCATGTAAAAACTGCTTGTATGCGTTAAAATGATAGTAAACATGCAGTTTGCATTTTCTTATGAGAGAATGATCCAAACCTGAATGTTATAGTGTAAATAGTCCTACCCTCTTGAAATAAAGCAATTTTGCCTATAAGGAGTCATTTGCACCTAATTGTCATAAAGCTTGTAAAAACTGCTTGTCTGCGTTAAAATAATGGTTAATATGCAGTTTGCATTTTCTTATGAGAGAATGATCCAAACCTGAATGTAATAGTGTAAATAGACTTACATTTGTAAAATAAAGCAATTTTGCCTATAAGGACTCATTTGCACGCAATTGTCGTGAAGCATGTAAAAACTGCTTGGCTGCGTGAAAATGATAGTAAATATGCAGTTTGCATTTTCTTATGAGAGAATGATCCAAACCTGAATGTTATAGTGTAAATAGACTTACCCTCATAAAATAAAGCAATTTTGCCTATAAAGACTCATTTGCACCTAATTGTCGTAAAGCATGTAAAAACTGCTTGTCTGCGTTTAAATAATGGTTAATATGCAGTTTGCATTTTCTTATGAGAGAAAGATCCAAACCTGAATGTTATAGTGTAAATAGACTTACCTTCATGAAATAAAGCAATTTTGCCTATAAGGACTCATTTGCCCCTTATTGTCATAAAGCATGTAAAAACTGCTTGTATGCGTTAAAATAATGGTTAATATGCAGTTTGCATTTTCTTATGAGAAAATGATCCAAACCTGAATGTTATAGTGAAAGTAGACTAACCTTTGTGAAATAAAACAATTTTGCCTTTAGGGACTTATTTCCACCTAATTGTCGTAAAACATGTGAAAACTGCTTGTCTGCGTGAAAATGATAGTAAATATGCAGTTTGCATTTTCTTATGAGAGAATGATCCAAACCTGAATGTTATAGTGTAAATAGACATACCCTCATGAAATAAAGCAATTTTGCCTATAAAGACTCATTTGCACCTAATTGTCATAAAGCATGTAAAAACTGCTTGTATGCGTTAAAATTATGGTTAATATGCAGTTTGCATTTTCTTATGAGAGAATGATCCAAACCTGAATGTTATAGTGAAAGTAGACTAACCTTTGTAAAATAAAACAATTTTGCCTTTAAGGACTTATTTCCACCTAATTGTCGTAAAACATGTGAAAACTGCTTGTCTGCGTGAAAATGATTGTAAATATGCAGTTTGCATTTTCTTATGAGAGAATGATACAAACCTGAATGTTATAGTGTAAATAGACTTACCCTCATGAAATAAAGCACTTTTGCCTATAAGGATTCATTTGCACCTAATTGTCGTAAAGCATGTAAAAACTGCTTGTCAGCGTTAAAATAATTGTTAATATGCAGTTTGCATTTTCTTATGAGAGAATGATCCAAACCTGAATGTTATAGTGTAAATAGACTTACTCTAATGAAATAAAGCAGATTTGACTATAAGGACTCATTTGCTAATAATTGTCATAAAGCATGTAAAAACTGTTTGTATGCGTTAAAATAATGGTTAATATGCAGTTTGCATTTTCTTATGAGAGAATAATCCAAACCTGAATGTAATAGTGAAAATAGACTTACCTTTGTAAAATAAAGCAATTTTGCCTATAAATACTCATTTGCACGCAATTGTCGTGAAGCATGTAAAAACTGCTTGTCTGCTTGAAAATGATAGTAAATATGCAGTTTGCATTTTCTTATGAGAGAATGATTCAAACCTGAATGTTATAGTGTAAATAGACTTACCTTCATGAAATAAAGCAATTTTGCCTATAAAGACTCATTTGAACCTAATTGTCGTAAAGCATGTAAAAACTGCTTGCCTTCGTTTAAATAATGGTTAATATGCAGTTTGCATTTTCTTATGAGAGAAAGATCCAAACATGAATGTTATAGTGTAAATAGACTTACCTTCATGAAATAAGGCAATTTTGCCTATAAGGACTCGTTTGCCCCTTATTGTCATAAAGCATGTAAAAACTGCTTGTATGCGTTAAAATAATGGTTAATATGCAGTTTGCATTTTCTTATGAGAGAATGATCCAAACCTGAATGTTATAGTGTAAATAGACTTACCTTTGTAAAATAAAGCAATTTTGCCTATAAGGACTCATTTGCACGCAATTTCGTGAAGCATGTAAAAACTGCTTGTCTGCGTTAAAATAATGGTTAATATGCAGTTTGCATTTTCTTATGAGAAAATGATCCAAACCTGAATGTTATAGTGAAAGTAGACTAACCTTTGTAAAATAAAACAATTTTGCCTTTAAGGACTTATTTCCACCTAATTGTCGTAAAACATGTGAAAACTGCTTGTCTGCGTGAAAATGATTGTAAATATGCAGTTTGCATTTTCTTATGAGAGAATGATACAAACCTGAATGTTATAGTGTAAATAGACTTACCCTCATGAAATAAAGCACTTTTGCCTATAAGGATTCATTTGCACCTAATTGTCGTAAAGCATGTAAAAACTGCTTGTCAGCGTTAAAATAATTGTTAATATGCAGTTTGCATTTTCTTATGAGAGAATGATCCAAACCTGAATGTTATAGTGTAAATAGACTTACTCTAATGAAATAAAGCAGATTTGACTATAAGGACTCATTTGCTCCTAATTGTCATAAAGCATGTAAAAACTGTTTGTATGCGTTAAAATAATGGTTAATATGCAGTTTGCATTTTCTTATGAGAGAATAATCCAAACCTGAATGTAATAGTGAAAATAGACTTACCTTTGTAAAATAAAGCAATTTTGCCTATAAATACTCATTTGCACGCAATTGTCGTGAAGCATGTAAAAACTGCTTGTCTGCTTGAAAATGATAGTAAATATGCAGTTTGCATTTTCTTATGAGAGAATGATTCAAACCTGAATGTTATAGTGTAAATAGACTTACCTTCATGAAATAAAGCAATTTTGCCTATAAAGACTCATTTGAACCTAATTGTCGTAAGCATGTAAAAACTGCTTGCCTTCGTTTAAATAATGGTTAATATGCAGTTTGCATTTTCTTATGAGAGAAAGATCCAAACATGAATGTTATAGTGTAAATAGACTTACCTTCATGAAATAAGGCAATTTTGCCTATAAGGACTCGTTTGCCCCTTATTGTCATAAAGCATGTAAAAACTGCTTGTATGCGTTAAAATAATGGTTAATATGCAGTTTGCATTTTCTTATGAGAGAATGATCCAAACCTGAATGTTATAGTGTAAATAGACTTACCTTTGTAAAATAAAGCAATTTTGCCTATAAGGACTCATTTGCACGCAATTGTCGTGAAGCATGTAAAAACTGCTTGTCTGCGTTAAAATAATGGTTAATATGCAGTTTGCATTTTCTTATGAGAGAATGATCCAAACCTGAATGTTATAGTGAAAGTAGACCCCACCTTTGTGAAATAAAACAATTTTGCCTTTAAGGACTTATTTCCACCTAATTGTCGTAAAACATGTGAAAACTCTTTGTCTGCGTGAAAATGATAGTAAATATGTAGTTTGCATTTTCTTATGAGAGAATGATCCAAACCTGAATGTTATAGTGTAAATAGACTTACCCTCATAAAATAAAGCACTTTTGCCTATATGGACTCATTTGCCCCTAATTGTCATAAAGCATGTAAAAACTGCTTGTATGCGTTGAAATAATGGTTAATATGCAGTTTGCATTTTCTTATGAGAGAATGATCCAAACCTAAATGTTATAGTGAAAATAGACTTATCTTTGTAAAATAACGCAATTTTGCTTATAAGGACTCATTTGCACGCAATTGTCGTGAAGCATGTAAAAACTGCTTGTCTGCGTCAAAATAATGGTTAATATGCAGTTTGCATTTTCTTATGAGAGAATGATCCAAACCTGAATGTTATAGTGTAAATCGACTTACCCTCATGAAATAAAGCAATTTTGCCTATAAAGACTCATTTGCACCTAATTGTCATAAAGCATGTAAAAACTGCTTGTATGCGTTAAAATGATAGTAAATATGCAGTTTGCATTTTCTTATGAGAGAATGATCTAAACCTGAATGTTATAGTTTAAGTAAACTTACCTTTGTAAAATAAAGCAATTTTGCCTATTAGGACTCATTTGCCCCTAATTGTCATAAAGCATGTAAAAACTGCTTGTATGCGTTAAAATAGTGGTTTATATGCAGTTTGCATTTTCTTATGACATAATGATCCAAACCTGAATATGATAGTGTAAATAGACTTACCTTTGTAAAATAAAGCAATTTTGCCTATAAGGACTCATTTGCACGCTATTGTCGTGAAGCATGTAAAAACTGCTTGTCTGCGTAAAAATGATAGTAAATATGCAGTTTGCATTTTCTTATGAGAGAATGATCCAAACCTGAATGTTATAGTGTAAATAGACTAACCATTGTAAAATAAAGCAATTTTGCCTATAAGGACTCATTTGCACGCAATTGTCGTGAAGCATGTAAAAACTGCTTGTCTGCGTTAAAATAGTGGTTAATATGCAGTTTGCATTTTCTTATGAGAGAATGATCCAAACCTGAATGTTATAGTGTAAATAGACCAACCATTGTAAAATAAAGCAATTTTGCCCTTAAGGACTCATTTGCACGCAAATGTCGTGAAGCATGTAAAAACTGCTTGTCTGCGTTAAAATAATGGTTAATATGCAGTTTGCATTTTCTTATGACAGAATGATCCAAACCTAAATGTTATAGTGTAAATAGACTTACCTTCAAGAAATAAAGCAATTTTGCCTATAGGGACTCATTTGCCCCTAATTGTCATAAAGCATGTAAAAACTGCTTGTCAGCGTTAAAATAATGGTTAATATGCAGTTTGCATTTTCTTATGAGAGAATGATCCAAACCTGAATGTTATAGTGTAAATAGACTTACCTTCATGAAATAAAGCAATTTTGCCTATAAGGACTCATTTGCCCCTAATTGTCATAAAGCATGTAAAAACTGCTTGTATGCGTTAAAATAATGTATAATATGCAGTTTGCATTTTCTTATGAGAGAATGATCCAAACCTGAATGTTATAGTGTAAATCGACTTACCCTCATGAAATAAAGCAATTTTGCCTATAAAGACTCATTTGCACCTAATTGTCATAAAGCATGTAAAAACTGCTTGTATGCGTTTAAATGATAGTAAATATGCAGTTTGCATTTTCTTATGAGAGAATGATCTAAACCTGAATGTTATAGTTTAAGTAAACTTACCTTTGTAAAATAAAGCAATTTTGCCTATAAGGACCCATTTGCCCCTAATTGTCATAAAGCATGTAAAAACTGCTTGGATGCGTTAAAATAGTGGTTAATATGCAGTTTGCATTTTCTTATGAGAGAATAATCCAAACCTGAATGTAATAGTGAAAATAGACTTACCTTTGTAAAATAAAGCAATTTTGCCTATAAATACTCATTTGCACGCAATTGTCGTGAAGCATGTAAAAACTGCTTGTCTGCTTGAAAATGATAGTAAATATGCAGTTTGCATTTTCTTATGAGAGAATGATTCAAACCTGAATGTTATAGTGTAAATAGACTTACCTTCATGAAATAAAGCAATTTTGCCTATAAAGACTCATTTGAACCTAATTGTCGTAAGCATGTAAAAACTGCTTGCCTTCGTTTAAATAATGGTTAATATGCAGTTTGCATTTTCTTATGAGAGAAAGATCCAAACATGAATGTTATAGTGTAAATAGACTTACCTTCATGAAATAAGGCAATTTTGCCTATAAGGACTCGTTTGCCCCTTATTGTCATAAAGCATGTAAAAACTGCTTGTATGCGTTAAAATAATGGTTAATATGCAGTTTGCATTTTCTTATGAGAGAATGATCCAAACCTGAATGTTATAGTGTAAATAGACTTACCTTTGTAAAATAAAGCAATTTTGCCTATAAGGACTCATTTGCACGCAATTGTCGTGAAGCATGTAAAAACTGCTTGTCTGCGTTAAAATAATGGTTAATATGCAGTTTGCATTTTCTTATGAGAGAATGATCCAAACCTGAATGTTATAGTGAAAGTAGACCCCACCTTTGTGAAATAAAACAATTTTGCCTTTAAGGACTTATTTCCACCTAATTGTCGTAAAACATGTGAAAACTCTTTGTCTGCGTGAAAATGATAGTAAATATGTAGTTTGCATTTTCTTATGAGAGAATGATCCAAACCTGAATGTTATAGTGTAAATAGACTTACCCTCATAAAATAAAGCACTTTTGCCTATATGGACTCATTTGCCCCTAATTGTCATAAAGCATGTAAAAACTGCTTGTATGCGTTGAAATAATGGTTAATATGCAGTTTGCATTTTCTTATGAGAGAATGATCCAAACCTAAATGTTATAGTGAAAATAGACTTATCTTTGTAAAATAACGCAATTTTGCTTATAAGGACTCATTTGCACGCAATTGTCGTGAAGCATGTAAAAACTGCTTGTCTGCGTCAAAATAATGGTTAATATGCAGTTTGCATTTTCTTATGAGAGAATGATCCAAACCTGAATGTTATAGTGTAAATCGACTTACCCTCATGAAATAAAGCAATTTTGCCTATAAAGACTCATTTGCACCTAATTGTCATAAAGCATGTAAAAACTGCTTGTATGCGTTAAAATGATAGTAAATATGCAGTTTGCATTTTCTTATGAGAGAATGATCTAAACCTGAATGTTATAGTTCAAGTAAACTTACCTTTGTAAAATAAAGCAATTTTGCCTATTAGGACTCATTTGCCCCTAATTGTCATAAAGCATGTAAAAACTGCTTGTATGCGTTAAAATAGTGGTTTATATGCAGTTTGCATTTTCTTATGACATAATGATCCAAACCTGAATATGATAGTGTAAATAGACTTACCTTTGTAAAATAAAGCAATTTTGCCTATAAGGACTCATTTGCACGCTATTGTCGTGAAGCATGTAAAAACTGCTTGTCTGCGTAAAAATGATAGTAAATATGCAGTTTGCATTTTCTTATGAGAGAATGATCCAAACCTGAATGTTATAGTGTAAATAGACTAACCATTGTAAAATAAAGCAATTTTGCCTATAAGGACTCATTTGCACGCAATTGTCGTGAAGCATGTAAAAACTGCTTGTCTGCGTTAAAATAGTGGTTAATATGCAGTTTGCATTTTCTTATGAGAGAATGATCCAAACCTGAATGTTATAGTGTAAATAGACCAACCATTGTAAAATAAAGCAATTTTGCCCTTAAGGACTCATTTGCACGCAAATGTCGTGAAGCATGTAAAAACTGCTTGTCTGCGTTAAAATAATGGTTAATATGCAGTTTGCATTTTCTTATGACAGAATGATCCAAACCTAAATGTTATAGTGTAAATAGACTTACCTTCAAGAAATAAAGCAATTTTGCCTATAGGGACTCATTTGCCCCTAATTGTCATAAAGCATGTAAAAACTGCTTGTCAGCGTTAAAATAATGGTTAATATGCAGTTTGCATTTTCTTATGAGAGAATGATCCAAACCTGAATGTTATAGTGTAAATAGACTTACCTTCATGAAATAAAGCAATTTTGCCTATAAGGACTCATTTGCCCCTAATTGTCATAAAGCATGTAAAAACTGCTTGTATGCGTTAAAATAATGTATAATATGCAGTTTGCATTTTCTTATGAGAGAATGATCCAAACCTGAATGTTATAGTGTAAATCGACTTACCCTCATGAAATAAAGCAATTTTGCCTATAAAGACTCATTTGCACCTAATTGTCATAAAGCATGTAAAAACTGCTTGTATGCGTTTAAATGATAGTAAATATGCAGTTTGCATTTTCTTATGAGAGAATGATCTAAACCTGAATGTTATAGTTTAAGTAAACTTACCTTTGTAAAATAAAGCAATTTTGCCTATAAGGACCCATTTGCCCCTAATTGTCATAAAGCATGTAAAAACTGCTTGGATGCGTTAAAATAGTGGTTAATATGCAGTTTGCATTTTCTTATGAGATAATGATCCAAACCTGAATATTATAGTGTAAATAGACTTACCTTTGTAAAATAAAGCAATTTTGCCTATAAGGACTCATTTGCACGCAATTGTCGTGAAGCATGTAAAAACTGCTTGTCTGCGTGAAAATGATAGTAAATATGCAGTTTGCATTTTCTTATGAGAGAATGATCAAACCTGAATTATATAGTGTAAATAGACTTACCTTCCAGAAATAAAGCAATTTTGCCTATAAGGACTCATTTGCCCCTAATTGTCATAAAGCATGTAAAAACTGCTTGTCAGCGTTAAAATAATGGTTAATATGCAGTTTGCATTTTCTTATGAGAAAATGATCCAAACCTGAATGTTATAGTGAAAGTAGACTAACCTTTGTGAAATAAAACAATTTTGCCTTTAGGGACTTATTTCCACCTAATTGTCGTAAAACATGTGAAAACTGCTTGTCTGCGTGAAAATGATAGTAAATATGCAGTTTGCATTTTCTTATGAGAGAATGATCCAAAACTGAATGTTATAGTGTAAATAGACTTACCCTCATGAAATAAAGCACTTTTGCCTATAAGGACTCATTTGCACCTAATTGTCGTAAAGCATGTAAAAACTGCTTGTCAGCGTTAAAATAATAGTTAATATGCAGTTTGCATTTTCTTATGAGAGAATGATCCAAAACTGAATGTTATAGTGTAAATCGACTTACCCTCATGAAATAAAGCAATTTTGCCTATAAGGACCCATTTGCCCCTAATTGTCATAAAGCATGTAAAAACTGCTTGTATGCGTTAAAATGATAGTAAATATGCAGTTTGCATTTTCTTATGAGAGAATGATCTAAACCTGAATGTTATAGTTTAAGTAAACTTACCTTTGTAAAATAAAGCAATTTTGCCTATTAGGACTCATTTGCCCCTAATTGTCATAAAGCATGTAAAAACTGCTTGTATGCGTTAAAATAGTGGTTAATATGCAGTTTGCATTTTCTTATGACATAATGATCCAAACCTGAATATTATAGTGTAAATAGACTTACCTTTGTAAAATAAAGCAATTTTGCCTATAAGGACTCATTTGCACGCAATTGTCGTGAAGCATGTAAAAACTGCTTGTCTGCGTGAAAATGATAGTAAATATGCAGTTTGCATTTTCTTATGAGAGAATGATCCAAACCTGAATTATATAGTGTAAATAGACTAACCATTGTAAAATAAAGCAATTTTGCCTATAAGGACTCATTTGCACGCAATTGTCGTGAAGCATGTAAAAACTGCTTGTCTGCGTTAAAATAATGGTTAATATGCAGTTTGCATTTTCTTATGAGAGAATGATCCAAAGCTAAATGTTATAGTGTAGATAGACTTACCTTCAAGAAATAAAGCAATTTTGCCTATAGGGACTCATTTGCCCCTAATTGTCATAAAGCATGTAAAAACTGCTTGTCAGCGTTAAAATAAAGGTTAATATGCAGTTTGCATTTTCTTATGAGAGAATGATCCAAACCTGAATGTTATAGTGTAAATAGACTTACCTTCATGAAATAAAGCAATTTTGCCTATAAGGACTCATTTGCCCCTAATTGTCATAAAGCATGTAAAAACTGCTTGTATGCGTTAAAATGATGTATAATATGCAGTTTGCATTTTCTTATGAGAGAATGATCCAAACCTGAATGTGATAGTGTAAATTGATTTACCCTCATGAAATAAAGCAATTTTGTCTATAAAGACTCATTTGCACCTAATTGTCATAAAGCATGTAAAAACTGCTTGTATGCGTTAAAATGATAGTAAACATGCAGTTTGCATTTTCTTATGAGAGAATGATCCAAACCTGAATGTTATAGTGTAAATAGTCTTACCCTCTTGAAATAAAGCAATTTTGCTATAAGGAGTCATTTGCACCTAATTGTCATAAAGCTTGTAAAAACTGCTTGTATGCGTTAAAATAATAGTTAATATGCAGTTTGCATTTTCTTATGAGAGAATGATCTAAACCTGAATGTTATAGTTTAAGTAAACTTACCTTTGTAAAATAAAGCAATTTTGCCTATAAGGACTCATTTGCCCCTAATTGTCATAAAGCATGTAAAAACTGCTTGTATGCGTTAAAATATTGGTTAATATGCAGTTTGCATTTTCTTATGAGAGAATAATCCAAACCTGAATGTTATAGTGTAAATAGACTTACATTTGTAAAATAAAGCAATTTTGCCTATAAGGACTCATTTGCACGCAATTGTCGTGAAGCATGTAAAAACTGCTTGGCTGCGTGAAAATGATAGTAAATATGCAGTTTGCATTTTCTTATGAGAGAATGATCCAAACCTGAATGTTATAGTGTAAATAGACTTACCCTCATAAAATAAAGCAATTTTGCCTATAAAGACTCATTTGCACCTAATTGTCGTAAAGCATGTAAAAACTGCTTGTCTGCGTTTAAATAATGGTTAATATGCAGTTTGCATTTTCTTATGAGAGAAAGATCCAAACCTGAATGTTATAGTGTAAATAGACTTACCTTCATGAAATAAAGCAATTTTGCCTATAAGGACTCATTTGCCTCTTATTGTCATAAAGCATGTAAAAACTGCTTGTATGCGTTAAAATAATGGTTAATATGCAGTTTGCATTTTCTTATGAGAGAATGATCCAAACCTGAATGTAATAGTGAAAATAGACTTACCTTTGTAAAATAAAGCAATTTTGCCTATAAGGACTCATTTGCACGCAATTGTCGTGAAGCATGTAAAAACTGCTTGTCAGCGTTAAAATAATGGTTAATATGCAGTTTGCATTTTCTTATGAGAAAATGATCCAAACCTGAATGTTATAGTGAAAGTAGACTAACCTTTGTAAAATAAAACAATTTTGCCTTTAAGGACTTATTTCCACCTAATTGTCGTAAAACATGTGAAAACTGCTTGTCTGCGTGAAAATGATTGTAAATATGCAGTTTGCATTTTCTTATGAGAGAATGATACAAACCTGAATGTTATAGTGTAAATAGACTTACCCTTATGAAATAAAGCACTTTTGCCTATAAGGACTCATTTGCACCTAATTGTCGTAAAGCATGTAAAAACTGCTTGTCAGCGTTAAAATAATTGTTAATATGCAGTTTGCATTTTCTTATGAGAGAATGATCCAAACCTGAATGTTATAGTGTAAATAGACTTACTCTAATGAAATAAAGCAGATTTGACTATAAGGACTCATTTGCTCCTAATTGTCATAAAGCATGTAAAAACTGTTTGTATGCGTTAAAATAATGGTTAATATGCAGTTTGCATTTTCTTATGAGAGAATAATCCAAACCTGAATGTAATAGTGAAAATAGACTTACCTTTGTAAAATAAAGCAATTTTGCCTATAAATACTCATTTGCACGCAATTGTCGTGAAGCATGTAAAAACTGCTTGTCTGCTTGAAAATGATAGTAAATATGCAGTTTGCATTTTCTTATGAGAGAATGATTCAAACCTGAATGTTATAGTGTAAATAGACTTACCTTCATGAAATAAGGCAATTTTGCCTATAAGGATTCATTTGCCCCTTATTGTCATAAAGCATGTAAAAACTGCTTGTATGCGTTAAAATAATGGTTAATATGCAGTTTGCATTTTCTTATGAGAGAATGATCCAAACCTGAATGTTATAGTATAAATAGACTTACCTTTGTAAAATAAAGCAATTTTGCCTATAAGGACTCATTTGCACGCAATTGTCGTGAAGCATGTAAAAACTGCTTGTCTGCGTTAAAATAATGGTTAATATGCAGTTTGCATTTTCTTATGAGAGAATGATCCAAACCTGAATGTTAAAGTGTAAATAGACTAACCATTGTAAAATAAAGCAATTTTGCCTATAAGGACTCATTTGCACGCAATTGTCGTGAAGCATGTAAAAACTGCTTGTCTGCGTTAAAATAGTGGTTAATATGCAGTTTGCATTTTCTTATGAGAGAATGATCCAAACCTGAATGTTATAGTGTAAATAGACCAACCATTGTAAAATAAAGCAATTTTGCCCTTAAGGACTCATTTGCACGCAAATGTCGTGAAGCATGTAAAAACTGCTTGTCTGCGTTAAAATAATGGTTAATATGCAGTTTGCATTTTCTTATGACAGAATGATCCAAACCTAAATGTTATAGTGTAAATAGACTTACCTTCAAGAAATAAAGCAATTTTGCCTATAGGGACTCATTTGCCCCTAATTGTCATAAAGCATGTAAAAACTGCTTGTCAGCGTTAAAATAATTGTTAATATGCAGTTTGCATTTTCTTATGAGAGAATGATCCAAACCTGAATGTTATAGTGTAAATAGACTTACCTTCATGAAATAAAGCAATTTTGCCTATAAGGACTCATTTGCCCCTAATTGTCATAAAGCATGTAAAAACTGCTTGTATGCGTTAAAATAATGTATAATATGCAGTTTGCATTTTCTTATGAGAGAATGATCCAAACCTGAATGTTATAGTGTAAATCGACTTACCCTCATGAAATAAAGCAATTTTGCCTATAAAGACTCATTTGCACCTAATTGTCATAAAGCATGTAAAAACTGCTTGTATGCGTTTAAATGATAGTAAATATGCAGTTTGCATTTTCTTATGAGAGAATGATCTAAACCTGAATGTTATAGTTTAAGTAAACTTACCTTTGTAAAATAAAGCAATTTTGCCTATAAGGACCCATTTGCCCCTAATTGTCATAAAGCATGTAAAAACTGCTTGTATGCGTTAAAATAGTGGTTAATATGCAGTTTGCATTTTCTTATGAGATAATGATCCAAACCTGAATATTATAGTGTAAATAGACTTACCTTTGTAAAATAAAGCAATTTTGCCTATAAGGACTCATTTGCACGCAATTGTCGTGAAGCATGTAAAAACTGCTTGTCTGCGTGAAAATGATAGTAAATATGCAGTTTGCATTTTCTTATGAGAGAATGATCAAACCTGAATTATATAGTGTAAATAGACTTACCTTCCAGAAATAAAGCAATTTTGCCTATAAGGACTCATTTGCCCCTAATTGTCATAAAGCATGTAAAAACTGCTTGTCAGCGTTAAAATAATGGTTAATATGCAGTTTGCATTATCTTATGAGAAAATGATCCAAACCTGAATGTTATAGTGAAAGTAGACTAACCTTTGTGAAATAAAACAATTTTGCCTTTAGGGACTTATTTCCACCTAATTGTCGTAAAACATGTGAAAACTGCTTGTCTGCGTGAAAATGATAGTAAATATGCAGTTTGCATTTTCTTATGAGAGAATGATCCAAAACTGAATGTTATAGTGTAAATAGACTTACCCTCATGAAATAAAGCACTTTTGCCTATAAGGATTCATTTGCACCTAATTGTCGTAAAGCATGTAAAAACTGCTTGTCAGCGTTAAAATAATAGTTGATATGCAGTTTGCATTTTCTTATGAGAGAATGATCCAAACCTGAATGTTATAGTGTAAATCGACTTACCCTCATGAAATAAAGCAATTTTGCCTATAAAGACTCATTTGCACCTAATTGTCATAAAGCATGTAAAAACTGCTTGTATGCGTTAAAATGATAGTAAATATGCAGTTTGCATTTTCTTATGAGATAATGATCTAAACCTGAATGTTATAGTTTAAGTAAACTTACCTTTGTAAAATAAAGCAATTTTGCCTATTAAGACTCATTTGCCCCTAATTGTCATAAAGCATGTAAAAACTGCTTGTATGCGTTAAAATAGTGGTTAATATGCAGTTTGCATTTTCTTATGACATAATGATCCAAACCTCAATATTATAGTGTAAATAGACTTACCTTTGTAAAATAAAGCAATTTTGCCTATAAGGACTCATTTGCACGCAATTGTCGTGAAGCATGTAAAAACTGCTTGTCTGCGTGAAAATGATAGTAAATATGCAGTTTGCATTTTCTTATGAGAGAATGATCCAAACCTGAATGTTATAGTGTAAATAGACTAACCATTGTAAAATAAAGCAATTTTGCCTATAAGGACTCATTTGCACGCAATTGTCGTGAAGCATGTAAAAACTGCTTGTCTGCGTTAAAATAATGGTTAATATGCAGTTTGCATTTTCTTATGAGAGAATGATCCAAAGCTAAATGTTATAGTGTAGATAGACTTACCTTCAAGAAATAAAGCAATTTTGCCTATAGGGACTCATTTGCCCCTAATTGTCATAAAGCATGTAAAAACTGCTTGTCAGCGTTAAAATAATGGTTAATATGCAGTTTGCATTTTCTTATGAGAGAATGATCCAAACCTGAATGTTATAGTGTAAATAGACTTACCTTCATGAAATAAAGCAATTTTGCCTATAAGGACTCATTTGCCCCTAATTGTCATAAAGCATGTAAAAACTGCTTGTATGCGTTAAAATGATGTATAATATGCAGTTTGCATTTTCTTATGAGAGAATGATCCAAACCTGAATGTGATAGTGTAAATTGATTTACCCTCATGAAATAAAGCAATTTTGTCTATAAAGACTCATTTGCACCTAATTGTCATAAAGCATGTAAAAACTGCTTGTATGCGTTAAAATGATAATAAACATGCAGTTTGCATTTTCTTATGAGAGAATGATCCAAACCTGAATGTTATAGTGTAAATAGTCTTACCCTCTTGAAATAAAGCAATTTTGCTATAAGGAGTCATTTGCACCTAATTGTCAAAAAGCTTGTAAAAACTGCTTGTATGCGTTAAAATAATAGTTAATATGCAGTTTGCATTTTCTTATGAGAGAATGATCTAAACCTGAATGTTATAGTTTAAGTAAACTTACCTTTGTAAAATAAAGCAATTTTGCCTAAATAGACTCATTTGCCCCTAATTGTCATAAAGCATGTAAAAACTGCTTGTATGCGTTAAAATATTGGTTAATATGCAGTTTGCATTTTCTTATGAGAGAATGATCCAAACCTGAATGTTATAGTGTAAATAGACTTACATTTGTAAAATAAAGCAATTTTGCCTATAAGGACTCATTTGCACGCAATTGTCGTGAAGCATGTAAAAACTGCTCTGCTGCGTGAAAATGATAGTAAATATGCAGTTTGCATTTTCTTATGAGAGAATGATCCAAACCTGAATGTTATAGTGTAAATAGACTTACCCTCATAAAATAAAGCAATTTTGCCTATAAAGACTCATTTGCACCTAATTGTCGTAAAGCATGTAAAAACTGCTTGTCTGCGTTTAAATAATGGTTAATATGCAGTTTGCATTTTCTTATGAGAGAAAGATCCAAACCTGAATGTTATAGTGTAAATAGACTTACCTTCATGAAATAAAGCAATTTTGCCTATAAGGACTCATTTGCCTCTTATTGTCATAAAGCATGTAAAAACTGCTTGTATGCGTTAAAATAATGGTTAATATGCAGTTTGCATTTTCTTATGAGAGAATGATCCAAACCTGAATGTAATAGTGAAAATAGACTTACCTTTGTAAAATAAAGCAATTTTGCCTATAAGGACTCATTTGCACGCAATTGTCGTGAAGCATGTAAAAACTGCTTGTCTGCGTTAAAATAATGGTTAATATGCAGTTTGCATTTTCTTATGAGAAAATGATCCAAACCTGAATGTTATAGTGAAAGTAGACTAACCTTTGTAAAATAAAACAATTTTGCCTTTAAGGACTTATTTCCACCTAATTGTCGTAAAACATGTGAAAACTGCTTGTCTGCGTGAAAATGATTGTAAATATGCAGTTTGCATTTTCTTATGAGAGAATGATACAAACCTGAATGTTATAGTGTAAATAGACTTACCCTTATGAAATAAAGCACTTTTGCCTATAAGGACTCATTTGCACCTAATTGTCGTAAAGCATGTAAAAACTGCTTGTCAGCGTTAAAATAATTGTTAATATGCAGTTTGCATTTTCTTATGAGAGAATGATCCAAACCTGAATGTTATAGTGTAAATAGACTTACTCTAATGAAATAAAGCAGATTTGACTATAAGGACTCATTTGCTCCTAATTGTCATAAAGCATGTAAAAACTGTTTGTATGCGTTAAAATAATGGTTAATATGCAGTTTGCATTTTCTTATGAGAGAATAATCCAAACCTGAATGTAATAGTGAAAATAGACTTACCTTTGTAAAATAAAGCAATTTTGCCTATAAATACTCATTTGCACGCAATTGTCGTGAAGCATGTAAAAACTGCTTGTCTGCTTGAAAATGATAGTAAATATGCAGTTTGCATTTTCTTATGAGAGAATGATTCAAACCTGAATGTTATAGTGTAAATAGACTTACCTTCATGAAATAAGGCAATTTTGCCTATAAGGATTCATTTGCCCCTTATTGTCATAAAGCATGTAAAAACTGCTTGTATGCGTTAAAATAATGGTTAATATGCAGTTTGCATTTTCTTATGAGAGAATGATCCAAACCTGAATGTTATAGTATAAATAGACTTACCTTTGTAAAATAAAGCAATTTTGCCTATAAGGACTCATTTGCACGCAATTGTCGTGAAGCATGTAAAAACTGCTTGTCTGCGTTAAAATAATGGTTAATATGCAGTTTGCATTTTCTTATGAGAGAATGATCCAAACCTGAATGTTATAGTGAAAGTAGACCCCACCTTTGTGAAATAAAACAATTTTGCCTTTAAGGACTTATTTCCACCTAATTGTCGTAAAACATGTGAAAACTCTTTGTCTGCGTGAAAATGATAGTAAATATGTAGTTTGCATTTTCTTATGAGAGAATGATCCAAACCTGAATGTTATAGTGTAAATAGACTTACCCTCATAAAATAAAGCACTTTTGCCTATATGGACTCATTTGCCCCTAATTGTCATAAAGCATGTAAAAACTGCTTGTATGCGTTGAAATAATGGTTAATATGCAGTTTGCATTTTCTTATGAGAGAATGATCCAAACCTAAATGTTATAGTGAAAATAGACTTATCTTTGTAAAATAACGCAATTTTGCTTATAAGGACTCATTTGCACGCAATTGTCGTGAAGCATGTAAAAACTGCTTGTCTGCGTCAAAATAATGGTTAATATGCAGTTTGCATTTTCTTATGAGAGAATGATCCAAACCTGAATGTTATAGTGTAAATCGACTTACCCTCATGAAATAAAGCAATTTTGCCTATAAAGACTCATTTGCACCTAATTGTCATAAAGCATGTAAAAACTGCTTGTATGCGTTAAAATGATAGTAAATATGCAGTTTGCATTTTCTTATGAGAGAATGATCTAAACCTGAATGTTATAGTTTAAGTAAACTTACCTTTGTAAAATAAAGCAATTTTGCCTATTAGGACTCATTTGCCCCTAATTGTCATAAAGCATGTAAAAACTGCTTGTATGCGTTAAAATAGTGGTTAATATGCAGTTTGCATTTTCTTATGACATAATGATCCAAACCTGAATATTATAGTGTAAATAGACTTACCTTTGTAAAATAAAGCAATTTTGCCTATAAGGACTCATTTGCACGCAATTGTCGTGAAGCATGTAAAAACTGCTTGTCTGCGTGAAAATGATAGTAAATATGCAGTTTGCATTTTCTTATGAGAGAATGATCCAAACCTGAATGTTATAGTGTAAATAGACTAACCATTGTAAAATAAAGCAATTTTGCCTATAAGGACTCATTTGCACGCAATTGTCGTGAAGCATGTAAAAACTGCTTGTCTGCGTTAAAATAATGGTTAATATGCAGTTTGCATTTTCTTATGAGAGAATGATCCAAAGCTAAATGTTATAGTGTAGATAGACTTACCTTCAAGAAATAAAGCAATTTTGCCTATAGGGACTCATTTGCCCCTAATTGTCATAAAGCATGTAAAAACTGCTTGTCAGCGTTAAAATAATGGTTAATATGCAGTTTGCATTTTCTTATGAGAGAATGATCCAAACCTGAATGTTATAGTGTAAATAGACTTACCTTCATGAAATAAAGCAATTTTGCCTATAAGGACTCATTTGCCCCTAATTGTCATAAAGCATGTAAAAACTGCTTGTATGCGTTAAAATGATGTATAATATGCAGTTTGCATTTTCTTATGAGAGAATGATCCAAACCTGAATGTTATAGTGTAAATAGTCTTACCCTTTTGAAATTAAGCAATTTTGCCTATAAGGAGTCATTTGCACCTAATTGTCATAAAGCTTGTAAAAACTGCTTGTATGCGTTAAAATAATAGTTAATATGCAGTTTGCATTTTCTTATGAGAGAATGATCTAAACCTGAATGTTATAGTTTAAGTAAACTTACCTTTGTAAAATAAAGCAATTTTGCCTAAATAGACTCATTTGCCCCTAATTGTCATAAAGCATGTAAAAACTGCTTGTATGCGTTAAAATATTGGTTAATATGCAGTTTGCATTTTCTTATGAGAGAATGATCCAAACCTGAATGTTATAGTGTAAATAGACTTACATTTGTAAAATAAAGCAATTTTGCCTATAAGGACTCATTTGCACGCAATTGTCGTGAAGCATGTAAAAACTGCTTGGCTGCGTGAAAATGATAGTAAATATGCAGTTTGCATTTTCTTATGAGAGAATGATCCAAACCTGAATGTTATAGTGTAAATAGACCTACCCTCATAAAATAAAGCAATTTTGCCTATAGGGACTCATTTGCCTCTAATTGTCATAAAGCATGTAAAAACTGCTTGTCAGCTTTAAAATAATGGTTAATATGCAGTTTGCATTTTCTTATGAGAGAATGATCCAAACCTGAATGTTATAGTGTAAATAGACTTACCTTCATGAAATAAAGCAATTTTGCCTATAAGGACTCATTTGCCCCTAATTGTCATAAAGCATGTAAAAACTGCTTGTATGCGTTAAAATAATGTATAATATGCAGTTTGCATTTTCTTATGAGAGAATGATCCAAACCTGAATGTTATAGTGAAAATAGACTTACCTTCAAGAAATAAAGCAATTTTGCCTATAGGGACTCATTTGCCCCTAATTGTCATAAAGCATGTAAAAACTGCTTGTATGCGTTAAAATAATGGTTAATATGCAGTTTGCTTTTTCTTATGAGAGAATGATCCAAACCTGAATGTTATAGTGTAAATAGACTTACCTTTGTAAATTAAAGCAATTTTGCCTATAAGGACTCATTTGCACGCAATTGTCGTGAAGCATGTAAAAACTGCTTGTCTGCGTGAAAATGATAGTAAATATGCAGTTTGCATTTTCTTATCAGAGAATGATCCAAACCTGAATGTTATAGTGTAAATAGACTTACCCTCATGAAATAAAGCAATTTTGCCTATAAAGACTCATTTGCACCTATTTGTCGTAAAGCATGTAAAAACTGCTTGTCTGCGTTTAAATAATGGTTAATATGCAGTTTGCATTTTCTTATGAGAGAATGATCCAAACCTGAATGTTATAGTGTAAATAGACTAACCCTCATGAAATAAAGCAATTTTGCCTATAAAGACTCATTTGCACCTAATTGTCGTAAAGCATGTAAAAACTGCTTGTATGCGTTAAAATAATGGTTAATATGCAGTTTGCATTTTCTTATGAGAGAAAGATCCAAACCTGAATGTTATAGTGTAAATAAACTTACCTTCATGAAATAAAGCAATTTTGTCTATAAGGACTCATTTGCCCCTTATTGTCATAAAGCATGTAAAAACTGCTTGTATGCGTTAAAATAATAGTTAATATGCAGTTTGCATTTTCTTATGAGAGAATGATCCAAACCTGAATGTTATAGTGTAAATAGACTTACCCTCATGAAATAAAGCACTTTTGCCTATAAGGACTCATTTGCACGCAATTATTGTCGTGAAGCATGTAAAAACTGCTTGTCTGCGTTAAAATAATGGTTAATATGCAGTTTGCATTTTCTTATGAGAGAATGATCCAAACCTGAATGTTATAGTAAAAGTAGACTTACCTTTGTGAAATAAAACAATTTTGCCTTTAAGGACTTATTTCCACCTAATTGTCGTAAAACATGTGAAAACTGCTTGTCTGCGTGAAAATGATAGTAAATATGCAGTTTGCATTTTCTAATGAGAGAATGATCCAAACCTGAATGTTATAGTGTAAATAGACTTACCCTCATGAAATAAAGCACTTTTGCCTATAAGGACTCATTTGCACCTAATTGTCGTAAAGCTGTAAAAACTGCTTGTCAGCGTTAAAATAATGGTTAATATGCAGTTTGCATTTTCTTATGAGAGAATGATCCAAACCTGAATGTTATAGTGTAAATAGACTTACCATCATGAAATAAAGCAATTTTGCCTGTAAGGACTCATTTGCACCTAATTGTCATAAAGCTTGTAAAAACTGCTTGTATGCGTTAAATAATAGTTAATATGCAGTTTGCATTTTCTTATGAGAGAATGATCTAAACCTGAATGTTATAGTTTAAAAAAACTTACCTTTGTAAAATAAAGCAATTTTGCCTATATAGACTCACTTGCCCCTAATTGTCATAAAGCATGTTGTTGGAAATCGCGACATATCTGTGTTGTTAGTTAGCCATGAAAATAATAAAAACAGAACAATGAAAAATAAAAATTCAATTACTGTCAAAATAATAGTAACATGTAATATTATTTATGTACATCTACAAAATTAAATAAATTCAGATTAAAAGCATTTCTGAACATGGTCCATTCGAACCGGATACAACTTAGTGTATAATTTGCTAATTTGCTAAAGTCAAACAGTGATATAAAAATTGTGTATTACGGCTAATGTAAACACAAACGATAGAACGAAAAACCGCGTTGCTATCTGGAACAAGTAAAACACACTTGTTATCAACCAATTTTAGTCATCTTTAATTGGTTTTATAGTAATTGGTATAATAAAACTGCGAAATATTGGAACATTGCTGAGCACCCTGGACGTTGTGCTGCTTAAGTAATCAGGTGACTGTAAATATTAAAGTTATTATCAACTTCAAAAAAATGTCTACTGAATATCCACCGTTCACGATCGAAGCGTCACTCATCGACGCCGATGATACTTTCGACGAAATTTTACAGCTTTTACAAAGAAAAATAAAGCTTGCTGATGGGATATATGATTCGTACGTTAAACGACCACCACAAGAAAGAACAGTGCCTAGAACAAAAGCTCTTTTACAACAGCTTGACATCATTGCACAAGAACAAAGAATTTTGGATCGAAGAATGTATCGACTTGCGAGTGAGGAAGACCTTGAGAATCGTTTCATTACGGGAGGTTCGTATCTTGCGGCATACAACCGTTATATTGAAATGCGCGCCAATTTAACTGAATTGATTGACAAGTTAACTCCAGACACTTCGACTATCATTCTACATAATGAAGCAACCACTTCTTCAAACAATTCTTGGTTCAAACTTGAAAAACTCAAACCACCAAAATTCGACGGTGACTTCACCAAATGGAATAATTATAAAGAACTGTATGTATCTCTTATACACAATGAACAAATGCCAACTGTTCAAAAATTCCATTTCTTGCGTTCGAGTTTAGAAGGAGAAGCATTCGCACTGATTGAAAACCTTCAAATTACTGAGATTAACTACAACACCGCTTGGCAGATGCTGCAAGATCGATACGAAGACGAATGTGGACTCGTATGGGCTCATTTGAAGACACTCTTCAGTGTGAAACGGATGAAAAACGAGTCTCATGAAGAAGTTCGAAGATTGTTCGACCAAACAACACGAGTTTGCGAAGCCTTAAAAAATCTGGGAAGACAAGTTTCGCAGTGGAGTGATTTATTGGTTTATCTAACAGTCAACAAAATGGACGTCGAAACAAGAAAACATTTTGAACTTCACGCCAGCACTATTACAACATTTCCGGTGTTTGACCAAATAAAGAAATTCTTGGAAGAGCGAGCCAAGCGGATGTCGCGTATGCCAATTAGCGCGACAAATTCAAGGTCACCAGCCAAATGGCCTGTAAAAGCTCACCATATCACACAGGATACTAAGGTCGTATGCCCTCTTTGCACGTCAAATCATTTGTTGACGTCGTGTCCATCATTTAAAACATTAACCATTAAGGACAGACGTGAATATGTTAAAACAAACAATTTATGTTATAATTGTTTGCGAGGCAATCATGGAGTCAAGAACTGTGAAAATAAAGGACGTTGCCGAACGTGTAAAAAGAAACACCACACCATGGTTTGTTCGTTAATCGCGAAATCAACAATAAGAAAAGCAGAGGATAACGTCGCTCATATTGCGGTCAATCCAAGTGATAATGAGTCAACTGAAGAAGAAATCTCTGGCGACGAATCATCCAGCGAAGAAAACTCAGCAGAAGATGAAGTAACTGCATGTCAAGCCAACCCACTCACTAACAAAGAGTCATCCGTACTCTTAGCGACTGCGTTCGTTCGTTTACGCACTGTTGATGGAAGACTCGCGATTGTGAGAGCTCTAATCGATCCAGGCTCAGAATTGTCATTTGTAAGTGACTCCATTGCACGAGCCTTGCGAGCGCCTAAAGTCAAGGTCAATGTATCTATTACGGGAGTTGGTGGCGAGAAAACTGCATACTGCAAGTCCGCGATCTCATGTGCTATTGAGCCTTGTGAAAAAACTGAACCTTCATTACCGATTATTGCTCACATATTGCCGAAATTAACGTCATATACTCGGCCGGCCCAAACCGTAGCCACTAGTTGGAAACATTTACGTGGACTTAAATTTGCTGACACTGCTGTTGATGATAACCGAAAAATTGATCTAATCATCGGTGCTGATCTTTATTCGGCCATAGTTCTCGAAGGTGTACGAAAAGGTTCAATTAACACACCCATGGCGCAAGAAACAATATTTGGATGGGTAGTTTCTGGACCGCAGAACCTTACAATAACAAAGGACGGAAAAACAAAAACATCAGTTCATCACTGTGTCACTCGAGAACCGATCGACACGTTATTACAACGGTTTTGGGAACTTGAAGACATCACGCCTTGTGTCAAGTCAACTCCGCAAAATGAAATTTGTGAGAAACAATTTCGCGAGACTCACTACCGTGAAGAAGACGGCAGATACGTTGTACATCTCCCATTTAAAAACCCACTGCCATTAAATATAGGAAATTCATACTCAATCGCAAAAAAATGCCTGGAACGACAAGTAAATCGATTTAAAACCAACCCTCTATATCAGCAGGAGTATGATAAGTTTCTTCAAGAATATCTGGATCTGGAACATATGACATTATCTCCAAGAATGGAAGAAGCAAATCAAAAACCTGTTTATCTACCACACCATGCTGTGCTTCGCGAAGACAGTAGCACATCGCCACTTCGAGTGGTATTCAATGCGTCAAGTCGCACTACAAATGGCACTACTTTAAATGACCACCTTTATGTTGGTCCACAATTATTGCCTGACCTACTCGATGTTGTGTTGAGGTGGAGAAAACATAAAGTCGCACTGCGCGCAGATATTGAGAAAATGTTTCGACAAATTCTCGTATCCCCAGAAGAACGACACCTTCAACGCATTCTATGGTTGAATCCTAAATCAAAACAGGTGACTTCATACGATTTGAACACTGTCACTTACGGCACCGCTCCAGCTCCGTTTTTGGCGAATCGTGTTTTGAAACAGTTGTCAGAAGACGAAATGAAGAATTTTCCTACGGCAGCTCAGATCTTGAATCGTGATTTCTATGTGGATGATTTGTTAACTGGCGCACCGACTATTGCGGCTGCTGTCGAACTGCAAAGAGAACTCCAACAACTATTATCAGCTGGTCAATTCAATCTTAGGAAGTGGTCCTCAAATCACGCCGAAGTACTGAAAAATATACCAAAAGAACTACTCGCCAGCAAACTAGTCTCTCCCATAAACCAGGACGAATCAGTAAAAGTGCTCGGGGTGAGGTGGGATATGAAATGTGATGCATTTAAATTCTCAGTCTCAATACAAAGCGCAAAAGGTTCCACAAAACGAGAAATTCTATCGACGATTGCAAGAATTTTTGATCCAGCTGGCTGGCTATCACCTGTGACAATTGTAGCTAAAATTCTTATACAAGAACTATGGTTGTTACGTTTGGATTGGGATGACGAGGTCCCCGACGAGATGCAGGTTCGTTGGCATAAATTCCACAGTCAATTGACTGAACTTCGTCAAATCAATGTGCCAAGATACATCAATTGGAAACCGAACTGCAGCGGTTTGGAGATGCATGGATTCTGCGATGCGTCTAAACAAGCTTACGCAGTTGCTGTTTATTTACGAGTAGAAGAACCTAATAATCAGGTAAAGATCAGCCTCATCGTGGGAAAATCTAAAGTTGCTCCAGTTAAACACCAAACTATCGCTAAACTGGAATTGTGTGCGGCTCATCTATTGGCTAGAGTCATTGAACGAGTCCAAAAGGTCTTAGAGTTGACTTCTGTTTCTGTCCATGCATGGTCAGACTCGGAAATTGTGTTGGCATGGTTAAAGAAACATGCTTCACAGTGGCCAACCTTTATCGCGAACCGTGTATCTGACATCCAAACACGCATTCCAACCGCTGTATGGCATCACGTACCCACTACATCAAACCCAGCAGATTGTGCGTCACGGGGTATTTTTCCGGAAGAACTTAACAGACACACTCTTTGGTGGACGGGCCCTGAGTGGCTCAAGGATAACCCAAATAAATGGCCTCTAACGACTAAGCACAAAAATGCGGAATTGTTACAGGAGACCAAGGATGAAAACCAGATTATTGGATGTTTGGCTGCAGAGCAGAGAAACCAGCCGGAGGTCATCCCGCATGAGATTTTTAATTTGCACCATTTAAAATCTTCATGGAAAAAAATCCTGCGGATAACCGCCTATTGTCTGAAATGGTTGAATGTACGAAAACTACACAATAACCACTCGTTCAGTAAACTCATCGAGATTGCGAAACAATATTGGGTCAAACAAGCTCAAAAAGAAGTTTTTTATCAGCAACTTAAGATTCTAAAACGCAATCAGCAACTATCACGTCAAGACAAATTAACCAAATTACACCCAATTATTGATGAAAATGGCATTTTACGTGTTGGTGGACGAATTGACAAAGCAAACATCCTCTACGACGAAAAACATCCTATAATACTTCCAACGGGAAGAATAGCTGAACTAATTATCGCCGATGTACATCAACGTACAAATCACGGTGGTATACGATTAGTCATGAGTACTCTAATGCAAAATTATTGGATATTGAATGCAAGACGTTCAGTCAAGGGGCACATTCATAAGTGTGTAAAGTGTATTCGTTACGATGGAAAACCAATGACTCAAATTATGGCGCATCTCCCGTCGCCTCGCGTCACGCAATCAGCACCGTTTTCCCATACGGGAATAGACTATGCCGGTCCAGTTAATATTCGAACAGCTCCCGGGAGAGGACATAAGTCCCACAAAGGTTACATCGCGCTGTTCATCTGCCTAGCGACCCGTGCAATTCATCTTGAGCTTGTGTCGGACTACTCTTCTCAAACTTTTCTAGCAGCATTTGACCGTTTTGTATCACGAAGAGGTCGACCATCTGACATGTACAGTGATAACGGTACTACTTTTCAAGGAGCTGAACGAGAACTACGAGAAACCATCAACAAACAGCAACAAGATGATGAATTTCAAGCTAGTATTGCGACAGATGGCATTCAGTGGCACTTCATACCTCCTCATGCACCACATTTCGGTGGACTGTGGGAGGCTGGAGTAAAATCAGTGAAAAATCACTTAAAACGCATTTTAAATGATGCTACTCCAACCTTCGAAGAATGGATAACTTTTCTTTGTAAAATCGAGTGTAATCTTAACTCGCGACCTATTGGAGTTTTACCTGATGACCCTAGCGAACTGTGCGTTTTGACTCCGGGTCACTTCTTGATTGGAAGACCTCCTAATTCAGTACCGACAAGATCGGTTTTGGAAGTGAATCCTGCTAGATTGTCGCGTTGGCAATTTATTCAGCGACTGAATGAAATCTTTTGGTCCCGATGGAGAAATGAGTATTTGCACACTCTTCAACAACGAACTAGATGGACCTCTACTCAGAAAAATCTTCGCGTCAATGAAATTGTGCTGATCAAGGATTTGATAACCGCACCAAGCAAGTGGCCTTTGGCTCGTGTTACAGAAGTTCATTACGGTGACGATGGTAATACACGAGCTGTCACCGTAAAAACAGCAACATCGACATACTTGAGACCAATTGTCAAAATTATTCGTCTCGGACTACCAGACGCCATGGCGGGCGGCCATTAGGCTCTCGACCAATCGTGACTTTTGTATCGTTCTAATTATAAAAGAACGAGACGGGCGGTATGTTGGAAATCGCGACATATCTGTGTTGTTAGTTAGCCATGAAAATAATAAAAACAGAACAATGAAAAATAAAAATTCAATTACTGTCAAAATAATAGTAACATGTAATATTATTTATGTACATCTACAAAATTAAATAAATTCAGATTAAAAGCATTTCTGAACACATGTAAAAACTGCTTGTATGCGTTAAAATAATGGTTAATATGCAGTTTGCATTTTCTTATGAGAGAATGATCCAAACCTGAATGTTATAGTGTAAATAGACTTACCTTTGTAAAATAAAGCAATTTTGCCTATAAGGACTTATTTGCACGAAATTGTCGTGAAGCATGTAAAAACTGCTTGTCTGCGTGAAAATGATAGTAAATATGCAGTTTGCATTTTATTATGAGAGAATGATCCAAACCTGAATAATATAGTGTAAATAGACTTACCCTCATGAAATAAAGCAATTTTGCCTATAAAGACTCATTTGCACCTAATTGTCGTAAAGCATGTAAAAACTGCTTGTCTGCGTTTAAATAATGGTTAATATGCAGTTTGCATTTTCTTATGAGAGAAAGATCCAAACCTGAATGTTATAGTGTAAATAGACTTACCTTCATGAAATAAAGCAATTTTGCCTATAAGGACTCATTTGCACCTAATTGTCATAAAGCATGTAAAAACTGCTTGTCTGCGTTAAAATAATGGTTAATCTGCAGTTTGCATTTACTTATGAGAGAATGATCCAAACCTAAATGTTATAGTGTAAATAGACTTACCTTCATGACATAAAGCAATTTTGCCTATAGGGACTCATTTGCCCCTAATTGTCATAAAGCATGTAAAAACTGCTTGTCAGCGTTAAAATAATGGTTAATATGCAGTTTGCATTTTCTTATAAGAGAATGATCCAAACCTGAATGTTATAGTGTAAATAGACTTACCTTTGTAAAATAAAGCAATTTTGCCTATAAGGACTCATTTGCACGCAATTGTCGTGAAGCATGTAAAAACTGCTTGTCTGCGTGAAAATGATAGTAAATATGCAGTTTGCATTTTCTTATGAGAGAATGATCCAAACCTGAATGTTATAGTGTAAATAGACTAACCAGTGTAAAATAAAGCAATTTTGCCTATAAGGACTCATTTGCACGCAATTGTCGTGAAGCATGTAAAAACTGCTTGTCTGCGTTAAAATAATGGTTAATATGCAGTTTGCATTTTCTTATGAGAGAATGATCCAAACCTGAATGTTATAGTGTAAATAGACTTACCTTCAAGAAATAAAGCAATTTTGCCTATAAGGAGTCATTTGCACCTAATTGTCATAAAGCTTGTGTAAACTGCTTGTATGCTTTAAAATAATAGTTAATATGCAGTTTGCATTTTCTTATGAGAGAATGATCCAAACTTGAATGTTATAGTGTAAATAGACTTACCTTAATGAAATAAAGCAATTTTGCCTATAAAGACTCATTTGCACCTAATTGTCGTAAAGCATGTAAAAACTGCTTGTATGCGTTAAAATAATGGTTAATATGCAGTTTGCATTTTCTTATGAGAGAATGATCCAAACCTGAATGTAATAGTGTAAATAGACTTACCTTCAGGAAATAAAGCAATTTTGCCTATAAGGACTTATTTGCCCCTAATTGTCATAAAGCATGTAAAAACTGCTTGTATGCGTTAAAATAATGGTTAATATGCAGATTGCATTTTCTTATGAGAGAATGATCCAAACCTTAATGTTATAGTGTAAATAGACTTACCGTTGTAAAATAAAGCAATTTTGCCTATAAGGACTCATTTGCACGCAATTGTCGTGAAGCATGTAAAAACTGCTTGTCTGCGTTAAAATAATGGTTAATATGCAGTTTGCATTTTCTTATGAGAAAATGATCCAAACCTGAATGTTATAGTGAAAGTAGACTAACCTTTGTAAAATAAAACAACTTTGCCTTTAGGGACTTATTTCCACCTAATTGTCGTAAAACATGTGAAAACTGCTTGTCTGCGTGAAAATGATAGTAAATATGCAGTTTGCATTTTCTTATGAGAGAAAGATCCAAAACTGAATGTTATAGTGTAAATAGACTTACCCTCATGAAATAAAGCACTTTTGCCTATAAGGACTCATTTGCACCTAATTGTCGTAAAGCATGTAAAAACTGCTTGTCAGCGTTAAAATAATTGTTAATATGCAGTTTGCATTTTCTTATGAGAGAATGATCCAAACCTGAATGTTATAGTGTAAATAGACTTACCTTCATGAAATAAAGCAATTTTGCCTATAAAGACTCATTTGCCCCTAATTGTCATAAAGCATGTAAAAACTGCTTGTATGCGTTGAAATAATGGTTAATATGCAGTTTGCATTTTCTTATGAGAGAATGATCCAAACCTGAATGTTATAGTGAAAATAGACTTACCTTTGTAAAATAACGCAATTTTGCCTATAAGGACTCAATTGCACGCAATTGTCGTGAAGCATGTAAAAACTGCTTGTCTGCGTTAAAATAATGGTTAATATGCAGTTTGCATTTTCTTATGAGAGAATGATCCAAACCTGAATGTTATAGTGTAAATCGACTTACCCTCATGAAATAAAGCAATTTTGCCTATAAAGACTCATTTGCACCTAATTGTCATAAAGCATGTAAAAACTGCTTGTATGCGTTAAAATGATAGTAAATATGCAGTTTGCATTTTCTTATGAGAGAATGATCTAAACCTGAATGTTATAGTTTAAGTAAACTTACCTTTGTAAAATAAAGCAATTTTGCCTATAAGGACTCATTTGCCCCTAATTGTCATAAAGCATGTAAAAACTGCTTGTATGCGTTAAAATAGTGGTTAATATGCAGTTTGCATTTTCTTATGAGATAATGATCCAAACCTGAATATTATAGTGTAAATAGACTTACCTTTGTAAAATAAAGCAATTTTGCCTATAAGGACTCATTTGCACGCAATTGTCGTGAAGCATGTAAAAACTGCTTGTCTGCGTGAAAATGATAGTAAATATGCAGTTTACATTTTCTTATGAGAGAATGATCCAAAACTGAATGTTATAGTGTAAATAGACTAACCATTGTAAAATAAAGCAATTTTGCCTATAAGGACTCATTTGCACGCAATTGTCGTGAAGCATGTAAAAACTGCTTGTCTTCGTTAAAATAATGGTTTATATGCAGTTTGCATTTTCTTAGGAGAGAATGATCCAAACCTAAATGTTATAGTGTAAATAGACTTACCTTCAAGAAATAAAGCAATTTTGCCTATAGGGACTCATTTGCCCCTAATTGTCATAAAGCATGTAAAAACTGTTTGTCAGCGTTAAAATAATGGTTAATATGCAGTTTGCATTTTCTTATGAGAGAATGATCCAAACCTGAATGTTATAGTGTAAATAGACTTACCTTCATGAAATAAAGCAATTTTGCCTATAGGGACTCATTTGCCCCTAATTGTCATAAAGCATGTAAAAACTGCTTGTCAGCGTTAAAATAATGGTTAATATGCAGTTTGCATTTTCTTATGAGAGAATGATCCAAACCTGAATGTTATAGTGTAAATAGACTTACCTTCATGAAATAAAGCAATTTTGCCTATAGGGACTCATTTGCCCCTAATTGTCATAAAGCATGTAAAAACTGCTTGTATGCGTTAAAATAATGGTTAATATGCAGTTTGCATTTTCTTATGAGAGAATGATCCAAACCTGAATGTAATAGTGTAAATAGAACTTACATTCATGAAATAAAGCAATTTTGCCTATAAGGACTTATTTGCCCCTAATTGTCATAAAGCATGTAAAAACTGCTTGTTTGCGTTAAAATAATGGTTAATATGCAGATTGCATTTTCTTATGAGAGAATGATCCAAACCTGAATGTTATAGTGTAAATAGACTTACCTTCATGAAATAAAGCAATTTTGCCTATAAAGACTCATTTGCACCTAATTGTCATTAAGCATGTAAAAACTGCTTGTATGCGTTAAAATGATAGTAAATATGCAGTTGATATTTTCTTATGAGAGAATGATCCAAACCTGAATGTTATAGTGTAAATAGACTTACCTTTGTAAAATAAAGCAATTTTGCCTATAAGGACTCATTTGCACGCAATTGTCGTGAAGCATGTAAAAACTGCTTGTCTGCGTGAAAATGATAGTAAATATGCAGTTTGCATTTTCTTATGAGAGAATGATCCAAACCTGAATGTTATAGTGTAAATAGACCTACCCTCATGAAATAAAGCAATTTTGCCTATAAAGACTCATTTGCACCTAATTGTCGTAAAGCATGTAAAAACTGCTTGTCTGCGTTTAAATAATGGTTAATATGCAGTTTGCATTTTCTTATGAGAGAAAAATCCAAACCTGAATGTTATAGTGTAAATAGACATACCCTCATGAAATAAAGCTATTTTGCCAATAAAGACTCATTTGCACCTAATTGTCGTAAAGCATGTAAAAACTGCTTGTATGCGTTAAAATAATGGTTAATATGTAGTTTGCATTTTCTTATGAGAGAATGATTCAAACCTGAATGTAATAGTGTAAATAGACTTACCTTCATGAAATAAAGCAATTTTGCCTATAAGGACTCATTTGCCCCTTATTGTCATAAAGCATGTAAAAACTGCTTGTATGCGTTAAAATAGTGGTTAATATGCAGTTTGCATTTTCTTATGAGAGAATGATCCAAACCTGAATGTTATAGTGTAAATAGACTTACCTTTGTAAAATAAAGCAATTTTGCCTATAAGGACTCATTTGCACGCAATTGTCGTGAAGCATGTAAAAACTGCTTGTCTGCGTGAACATGATAGTAAATATGCAGTTTGCATTTTCTTATGAGAGAATGATCCAAACCTGATTGTTATAGTGTAAATAGACTTACCCTCATGAAATAAAGCAATTTTGCCTATAAAGACTCATTTGCACCTAATTGTCGTAAAGCATGTAAAAACTGCTTGTATGCGTTAAAATAATGGTTAATATGTAGTTTGCATTTTCTTATGAGAGAATGATCTAAACCTGAATGTAATAGTGTAAATAGACTTACCTTCATGAAATAAAGCAATTTTGCCTATAAGGACTCATTTGCCCCTTATTGTCATAAAGCATGTAAAAACTGCTTGTCTGCGTTAAAATAATGGTTAATATGCATTTTGCATTTTCTTATGAGAGAATGATCCAAACCTGAATGTTATAGTGAAAGTAGACTTACCTTTGTGAAATAAAACAATTTTGCCTTTAAGGACTTATTTCCACCTAATTGTCGTAAAACATGTGAAAACTGCTTGTCTGCGTGAAAATGATTGTAAATATGCAGTATGCATTTTCTTATGAGAGAATGATCCAAACCTGAATGTTATAGTGTAAATAGACTTACCCTCATGAAATAAAGCACTTTTGCCTATAAGGACTCATTTGCACCTAATTGTCATAAAGCATGTAAAAACTGCTTGTCAGCGTTAAAATAATGGTTAATATGCAGTTTGCATTTTCTTATGAGAGAATGATCCAAACCTGAATGTTATAGTGTAAATAGACTTACCTTAATAAAATAAAGCAATTTTGCCTATAAGGACTCATTTGCCCCTAATTGTCATAAAGCATGTAAAAACTGCTTGTATGCGTTGAAATAATGGTTAATATGCAGTTTGCATTTTCTTGTGAGAGAATGATCCAAACCTGAATGTTATAGTGAAAATAGACTTACCTTTGTAAAATAACGCAATTTTGCCTATAAGGACTCATTTGCACGCAATTGTCGTGAAGCATGTAAAAACTGTTTGTCTTCGTTAAAATAATGGTTAATATGCAGTTTGCATTTTCTTATGAGAGAATGATCCAAACCTGAATGTTATAGTGTAAATAGACTTACCTTTGTAAAATAACGCAATTTTGCCTATAAGGACTCATTTGCACGCAATTGTCGTGAAGCATGTAAAAACTGTTTGTCTGCGTTAAAATAATGGTTAATATGCAGTTTGCATTTTCTTATGAGAGAATGATCCAAACCTGAATGTTATAGTGTAAATCGACTTACCCTCATGAAATAAAGCAATTTTGCCTATAAAGACTCATTTGCACCTAATTGTCATAAAGCATGTAAAAACTGCTTGTATGCGTTAAAATGATAGTAAATATGCAGTTTGCATATTTTCTTATGAGAGAATGATCTAAACCTGAATGTTATAGTTTAAGTAAACTTACCTTTGTAAAATAAAGCAATTTTGCCTATAAGGACTCATTTGCCCCTGATTGTCATAAAGCATGTAAAAACTGCTTGTATGCGTTAAAATAGTGGTTAATATGCAGTTTGCATTTTCTTATGAGATAATGATCCAAACCTGAATATTATAGTGTAAATAGACTTACCTTTGTAAAATAAAGCAATTTTGCCTATAAGGACTCATATGCACGCAATTGTCGTGAAGCATGTAAAAACTGCTTGTCTGCGTGAAAATGATAGTAAATATGCAGTTTGCATTTTCTTATGAGAGAATGATCCAAATCTGAATGTTATAGTGTAAATAGACTAACCATTGTAAAATAAAGCAATTTTGCCTATAAGGACTCATTTGCACGCAATTGTCGTGAAGCATGTAAAAACTGCTTGACTGCGTTAAAATAATGGTTAATATGCAGTTTGCATTTTCTTAGGAGAGAATGATCCAAACCTAAATGTTATAGTGTAAATAGACTTACCTTCAAGAAATAAAGCAATTTTGCCTATAGGGACTCATTTGCCCCTAATTGTCATAAAGCATGTAAAAACTGCTTGTCAGCGTTAAAATAATGGTTAATATGCAGTTTGCATTTTCTTATGAGAGAATGATCCAAACCTGAATGTTATAGTGTAAATAGACTTACCTTCATGAAATAAAGCAATTTTGCCTATAAGGACTCATTTGCCCCTAATTGTCATAAAGCATGTAAAAACTGCTTGTATGCGTTAAAATAATGTATAATATGCAGTTTGCATTTTCTTATGAGAGAATGATCCAAACCTGAATGTTATAGTGAAAATAGACTTACCTTTGTAAAATAAAGCAATTTTGCCTATAAGGACTCATTTGCACGCAATTGTCGTGAAGCATGTAAAAACTGCTTGTCTGCGTTAAAATAATGGTTAATATGCAGTTTGCATTTTCTTATGAGTGAATGATCCAAACCTGAATGTTATAGTGTAAATAGACTTACTCATGTGAAATAAAGCAATTTTGCCTATAAGGACTCATTTGCACGCAATTGTCGTGAAGCATGTAAAAACTGCTTGTCTGCGTTAAAACAATGGTTAATATGCAGTTTGCATTTTCTTATGAGAGAATGATCCAAACCTGAATGTTATAGTGAAAATAGACTTACCTTTGTAAAATAAAGCAATTTTGCCTATAAGGACTCATTTGCACGCAATTGTCGTGAAGCATGTAAAAACTGCTTGTCTGCGTTAAAATAATGGTTAATATGCAGTTTGCATTTTCTTATGAGTGAATGATCCAAACCTGAATGTTATAGTGTAAATAGACTTACCCATGTGAAATAAAGCAATTTTGCCTATAAGGACTCATTTGCACGCAATTGTCGTGAAGCATGTAAAAACTGCTTGTCTGCGTTAAAATAATGGTTAATATGCAGTTTGCATTTTCTTAGGAGAGAATGATCCAAACCTAAATGTTATAGTGTAAATAGACTAACCTTCAAGAAATAAAGCAATTTTGCCTATAGGGACTCATTTGCCCCTAATTGTCATAAAGCATGTAAAAACTGCTTGTATGCGTTAAAATGATAGTAAATATGCAGTTTGCATTTTCTTATGAGAGAATGATCCAAACCTGAATGTTATAGTGTAAATAGTCTTACCCTCTTGAAATAAAGCAATTTTGCCTATAAGGAGTCATTTGCACCTTATTGTCATAAAGCTTGTAAAAACTTATTGTATGCTTTAAAATAATAGTAAATATGCAGTTTGTTTTTCTTATGAGAGAATGATCTAAACCTGAATGTTATAGTTTAATTTTGCCTATATAGACTCATTTGCCCCTAATTGTCATAAAGCATGTAAAAACTGCTTGTATGCGTTAAAATAATGGTTATTATGCAGTTTGCATTTTCTTATGAGAGAATGATCCAAACCTGAATGTTATAGTGTAAATAGACTTACCTTTGTAAAATAAAGCAATTTTGCCTATAAGGACTCATTTGCACGCAATTGTCGTAAAGCATGTAAAAACTGCTTGTCTGCGTGAAAATGATAGTAAATATGCAGTTTGCATTTTCTTATGAGAGAATGATCCAAACCTGAATGTTATAGTGTAAATAGACTTACCCTCATGAAATAAAGCAATTTTGCCTATAAAGACTCATTTGCACCTAATTGTCGTAAAGCATGTAAAAACTGCTTGTATGCGTTAAAATAATGGTTAATATGCAGTTTGCATTTTCTATTGAGAAAAAGATTGAAACCTGAATGTTATAGTGTAAATAGACTTACCTTCATGAAATAAAGCAATTTTGTCTATAAAGACTCATTTGCCCCTTATTGTCATAAAGCATGTAAAAACTGCTTGTATGCGTTAAAATAATGGTTAATATGCAGTTTGCATTTTCTTATGGGAGAATGATCTAAACCTGAATGTTATAGTGTAAATAGACTTACCCATGTAAAATAAAGCAATTTTGCCTATAAGTACTCATTTGCACGCAATTGTCGTGAAGCATGTAAAAACTGCTTGTCTGCGTTAAAATAATGGTTAATATGCAGTTTGCATTTTCTTATGAGAGAATGATCCAAACCTGAATGTTATAGTGTAAATAGACTTACCTTCATGAAATAAAGCAATTTTGCCTATAAAGACTCATTTGCACCTAATTGTCATAAAGCATGTAAAAACTGCTTGTATGCGTTAAAATGATAGTAAATATGCAGTTTATATTTTCTTATGAGAGAATGATCCAAACCTGAATGTTATAGTATAAATAGACTTACCTTTGTCAAATAAAGCAATTTTGCCTATAAGGACTCATTTGCACGCAATTGTCGTGAAGCATGTAAAAACTGCTTGTCTGCGTGATTGTGATAGTAAATATGCAGTTTGCATTTTCTTATGAGAGAATGATCCAAACCTGAATGTTATAGTGTAAATAGACTTACCCTCATGAAATAAAGCAATTTTGCCTAAAAAGACTCATTTGCACCTAATTGTCGTAAAGCATGTAAAAACTGCTTGTCTGCGTTTAAATAATGGTTAATATGCAGTTTGCATTTTCTTATGAGAGAAAGATCCAAACCTGAATGTTATAGTGTAAATAGACTTACCCTCATGAAATAAAGCAATTTTGCCTATAAAGACTCATTTGCACCTAATTGTCGTAAAGCATGTAAAAACTGCTTGTATGCGTTAAAATAATGGTTAATATGCAGTTTGCATTTTCTATTGAGAAAAAGATTGAAAGCTGAATGTTATAGTGTAAATAGACTTACCTTCATGAAATAAAGCAATTTTGTCTATAAAGACTCATTTGCCCCTTATTGTCATAAAGCATGTAAAAACTGCTTGTATGCGTTAAAATAATGGTTAATATGCAGTTTGCATTTTCTTATGAGAGAATGATCTAAACCTGAATGTTATAGTGTAAATAGACTTACCCATGTAAAATAAAGCAATTTTGCCTATAAGTACTCATTTGCACGCAATTGTCGTGAAGCATGTTAAAACTGCTTGTCTGCGTTAAAAAATGGTTAATATGCAGTTTGCATTTTCTTATGAGAGAATGATCCAAACCTGAATGTTATAGTGTAAATAGACTTACCCACATGAAATAAAGCAATTTTGCCTAAAAAGACTCATTTGCACCTAATTGTCGTAAAGCATGTAAAAACTGCTTGTCTGCGTTTAAATAATGGTTAATATGCAGTTTGCATTTTCTTATGAGAGAAAGATCCAAACCTGAATGTTATAGTGTAAATTGACTTACCCTCATGAAATAAAGCAATATTGCCTATAAAGACTGATTTGCACTTAATTGTCATAAAGCATGTAAAAACTGCTTGTATGCGTTAAAATGATAGTAAATATGCAGTTTGCATTTTCTTATGAGAGAATGATCCAAACCTGAATGTTATAGTGTAAATAGACTTACCTTCATGAAATAAAGCAATTTTGCCTATAAGGACTCATTTGCCCCTAATTGTCATAAAGCATGTAAAAACTGCTTGTATGCGTTAAAATAATGTATAATATGCAGTTTGCATTTTCTTATGAGAGAATGATCCAAACCTGAATGTTATAGTGAAAATAGACTTACCTTTGCAAAATAAAGCAATTTTGCCTATATAGACTCATTTGCCCCTAATTGTCATAAAGCATGTAAAAACTGCTTGTATGCGTTAAAATAATGGTTATTATGTAGTTTGCATTTTCTTATGAGAGAATGATCCAAACCTGAATGTTATAGTGTAAATAGACTTACCTTTGTAAAATAAAGCAATTTTGCCTATAAGGACTCATTTGCACGCAATTGTCGTAAAGCATGTAAAAACTGCTTGTCTGCGTGAAAATGATAGTAAATATGCAGTTTGCATTTTCTTATGAGAGAATGATCCAAACCTGAATGTTATAGTGTAAATAGACTTACCCTCATGAAATAAAACAATTTTGCCTATAAAGACTCATTTGCACCTATTTGTCGTAAAGATTGTAAAAACTGCTTGTCTGCGTTTAAATAATGGTTAATATGCAGTTTGCATTTTCTTATGAGAGAATGATCCAAACCTGAATGTTATAGTGTAAATAGACTTACCCTCATGAAATAAAGCAATTTTGCCTATAAGGACTCATTTGCCCCTAATTGTCATAAAGCATGTAAAAACTGCTTTTATGCGTTAAAATAATGTATAATATGCAGTTTGCATTTTCTTATGAGAGAATGATCCAAACCTGAATGTTATAGTGAAAATAGACTTACCTTTGCAAAATAAAGCAATTTTGCCTATATAGACTCATTTGCCCCTAATTGTCATAAAGCATGTAAAAACTGCTTGTATGCGTTAAAATAATGGTTATTATGCAGTTTGCATTTTCTTATGAGAGAATGATCCAAACCTGAATGTTATAGTGTAAATAGACTTACCTTTGTAAAATAAAGCAATTTTGCCTATAAGGACTCATTTGCACGCAATTGTCGTAAAGCATGTAAAAACTGCTTGTCTGCGTGAAAATGATAGTAAATATGCAGTTTGCATTTTCTTATGAGAGAATGATCCAAACCTGAATGTTATAGTGTAAATAGACTTATCCTCATGAAATAAAGCAATTTTGCCTATAAAGACTCATTTGCACCTAATTGTCGTAAAGCATGTAAAAACTGCTTGTATGCGTTAAAATAATGGTTAGTATGCAGTTTGCATTTTCTTATGAGAGAATGATCCAAACCTGAATGTTATAGTGTAAATAGACTTACCTTTGTAAAATAAAGCAATTTTGCCTATAAGGACTCATTTGCACGCAATTGTCGTGAAGCATGTAAAAACTGCTTGTCTGCGTTAAAATAATGGTTAATATGCAGTTTGCATTTTCTTATGGGAGAATGATCCAAACCTGAATGTTGTAGTGAAAGTAGACTTACCTTTGTGAAATAAAACAATTTTGCCTTTAAGGACTTATTTCCACCTAATTGTCGTAAAACATGTGAAAACTGCTTGTCTGCGTGAAAATAATAGTAAATATGCAGTTTGCATTTTCTTATGAGAGAAAGATCCAAAACTGAATGTTATAGTGTAAATAGACTTACCCTCAGGAAATAAAGCACTTTTGCCTATAAGGACTCATTTGCACCTAATTGTCGTAAAGCATGTAAAAACTGCTTGTCAGCGTTAAAATAATTGTTAATATGCAGTTTGCATTTTCTTATGAGAGAATGATCCAAACCTGAATGTTATAGTGTAAATAGACTTACCTTCATGAAATAAAGCAATTTTGCCTATAAAGACTCATTTGCACCTAATTGTCATAAAGCATGTAAAAACTGCTTGTATGCGTTAAAATGATAGTAAATATGCAGTTTATATTTTCTTATGAGAGAATGATCCAAACCTGAATGTTATAGTGTAAATAGACTTACCTTTGTCAAATAAAGCAATTTTACATATAAGGACTCATTTGCACGCAATTGTCGTGAAGCATGTAAAAACTGCTTGTCTGCGTGAAAATGATAGTAAATATGCAGTTTGCATTTTCTTATGAGAGAATGATCCAAACCTGAATGTTATAGTGTAAATAGACTTACCCTCATGAAATAAAGCAATTTTGCCTATAAAGACTCATTTTCACCTAATTGTCATAAAGCATGTAAAAACTGCTTGTATGCGTTAAAATGATAGTAAATATGCAGTTTGCATTTTCTTATGAGAGAATGATCTAAACCTGAATGTTATAGTTTAAGTAAACTTACCTTTGTAAAATAAAGCAATTTTGCACATATAGACTCATTTGCCCCTAATTGTCATAAAGCATGTAAAAACTGCTTGTATGCGTTAAAATAATGGTTAATATGTAGTTTGCATTTTCCTATAAGAGAATGATCCAAGCCTGAATGTAATAGTGTAAATAGACTTACCTTAATGAAATAAACCAATTTTGCCTATAAGGACTCATTTGCCCTTTATTGTTATAAAGCATGTAAAAACTGCTTGTATGCGTTAAAATAATGGTTAATATGCAGTTTGCATTTTCTAATGAGAGAATGATCCAAACCTGAATGTTATAGTGTAAATAGACTTACCTTTGTAAAATAAAGCAATTTTGCCTATAAGGACTCATTTGCACGCAATTGTCGTGAAGCATGTAAAAACTGCTTGTCTGCGTTAAAATAATGGTTAATATGCATTTTGCATTTTCTTATGAGAGAATGATCCAAACCTGAATGTTATAGTGAAAGTAGATTTACCTTTGTGAAATAAAACAATTTTGCCTTTAAGGACTCATTTGCACCTAATTGTCGTAAAGCATGTAAAAACTGCTTGTCAGCGTTAAAATAATGGTTAATATGCAGTTTGCATTTTCTTATAAGAGAATGATCCGAACCTGAATGTTATAGTGTAAATAGACTTACCTTAATAAAATAAAGCAATTTTGCCTATAAGGACTCATTTGCCCCTAATTGTCATAAAGCATGTAAAAACTGCTTGTATGCGTTGAAATAATTGTTGATATGCAGTTTGCATTTTCTTATGAGAGAATGATCCAAACCTGAATGTTATAGTGAAAATAGACTTACCTTTGTAAAATAACGCAATTTTGCCTATAAGGACTCATTTGCACGCAATTGTCGTGAAGCATGTAAAAACTGCTTGTCTGCGTTAAAATAATGGTTAATATGCAGTTTGCATTTTCTTATGAGAGAATGATCCAAACCTGAATGTTATAGTGTAAATCGACTTACCCTCATGAAATAAAGCAATTTTGCCTATAAAGACTCATTTGCACCTAATTGTCATAAAGCATGTAAAAACTGCTTGTATGCGTTAAAATGATAGTAAATATGCAGTTTGCATTTTCTTATGAGAGAATGATCAGAACCTGAATGTTATAGTTTAAGTAAACTTACCTTTGTAAAATAAAGCAATTTTGCCTATAAGGACTCATTTGCACGCAATTGTCGTGAAGCATGTAAAAACTGCTTGTCTGCGTGAAAATGATAGTAAATATGCAGTTTGCATTTTCTTATGAGAGAATGATCCAAACCTGAATGTTATAGTGCAAATTGACTTACCCTCATAAAATAAAGCAATTTTGCCTATAAAGACTCATTTGCACTTAATTGTCATAAAGCATGTAAAAACTGCTTGTATGCGTTAAAATGATAGTAAATATGCAGTTTGCATTTTCTTATGAGAGAATGATCCAAACCTGAATGTTATAGTGTAAATAGACTTACCCTCATGAAATAAAGCAATTTTGCCTATAAAGACTCATTTGCACCTATTTGTCGTAAAGCATGTAAAAACTGCTTGTCTGCGTTTAAATAATGGTTAATATGCAGTTTGCATTTTCTTATGAGAGAATGATACAAACCTGAATGTTATAGTGTAAATAGACTTACCCTCATGAAATAAAGCAATTTTGCCTATAAAGACTCATTTGCACCTAATTGTCGTAAAGCATGTAAAAACTGCTTGTATGCGTTAAAATAATGGTTAATATGCAGTTTGCATTTTCTTGTGAGAGAATTATCAAAACCTGAATGTTATAGTGTAAGTAAACTTACCTTTGTAAAATAAAGCAATTTTGCCTATAAGGACTCATTTGCTCGCAATTGTCGTAAAGCATGTAAAAACTGCTTGTCTGCGTGAAAATGATAGTAAATATGCAGTTTGCATTTTCTTATGAGAGAATGATCCAAACCTGAATGTTATAGTGTAAATAGACTTACCCTCATGAAATAAAACAATTTTGCCTATAAAGACTCATTTGCACCTATTTGTCGTAAAGCATGTAAAAACTGCTTGTCTGCGTTTAAATAATGGTTAATATGCAGTTTGCATTTTCTTATGAGAGAATGATCCAAACCTGAATGTTATAGTGTAAATAGACTTACCCTCATGAAATAAAGCAATTTTGCCTATAAGGACTCATTTGCCCCTAATTGTCATAAAGCATGTAAAAACTGCTTTTATGCGTTAAAATAATGTATAATATGCAGTTTGCATTTTCTTATGAGAGAATGATCCAAACCTGAATGTTATAGTGAAAATAGACTTACCTTTGCAAAATAAAGCAATTTTGCCTATATAGACTCATTTGCCCCTAATTGTCATAAAGCATGTAAAAACTGCTTGTATGCGTTAAAATAATGGTTATTATGCAGTTTGCATTTTCTTATGAGAGAATGATCCAAACCTGAATGTTATAGTGTAAATAGACTTACCTTTGTAAAATAAAGCAATTTTGCCTATAAGGACTCATTTGCACGCAATTGTCGTAAAGCATGTAAAAACTGCTTGTCTGCGTGAAAATGATAGTAAATATGCAGTTTGCATTTTCTTATGAGAGAATGATCCAAACCTGAATGTTATAGTGTAAATAGACTTATCCTCATGAAATAAAGCAATTTTGCCTATAAAGACTCATTTGCACCTAATTGTCGTAAAGCATGTAAAAACTGCTTGTATGCGTTAAAATAATGGTTAGTATGCAGTTTGCATTTTCTTATGAGAGAATGATCCAAACCTGAATGTTATAGTGTAAATAGACTTACCTTTGTAAAATAAAGCAATTTTGCCTATAAGGACTCATTTGCACGCAATTGTCGTGAAGCATGTAAAAACTGCTTGTCTGCGTTAAAATAATGGTTAATATGCAGTTTGCATTTTCTTATGGGAGAATGATCCAAACCTGAATGTTGTAGTGAAAGTAGACTTACCTTTGTGAAATAAAACAATTTTGCCTTTGAGGACTTATTTCCACCTAATTGTCGTAAAACATGTGAAAACTGCTTGTCTGCGTGAAAATAATAGTAAATATGCAGTTTGCATTTTCTTATGAGAGAAAGATCCAAAACTGAATGTTATAGTGTAAATAGACTTACCCTCAGGAAATAAAGCACTTTTGCCTATAAGGACTCATTTGCACCTAATTGTCGTAAAGCATGTAAAAACTGCTTGTCAGCGTTAAAATAATTGTTAATATGCAGTTTGCATTTTCTTATGAGAGAATGATCCAAACCTGAATGTTATAGTGTAAATAGACTTACCTTAATGAAATAAACCAATTTTGCCTATAAGGACTCATTTGCCCTTTATTGTTATAAAGCATGTAAAAACTGCTTGTATGCGTTAAAATAATGGTTAATATGCAGTTTGCATTTTCTAATGAGAGAATGATCCAAACCTGAATGTTATAGTGTAAATAGACTTACCTTTGTAAAATAAAGCAATTTTGCCTATAAGGACTCATTTGCACGCAATTGTCGTGAAGCATGTAAAAACTGCTTGTCTGCGTTAAAATAATGGTTAATATGCATTTTGCATTTTCTTATGAGAGAATGATCCAAACCTGAATGTTATAGTGAAAGTAGATTTACCTTTGTGAAATAAAACAATTTTGCCTTTAAGGACTCATTTGCACCTAATTGTCGTAAAGCATGTAAAAACTGCTTGTCAGCGTTAAAATAATGGTTAATATGCAGTTTGCATTTTCTTATAAGAGAATGATCCGAACCTGAATGTTATAGTGTAAATAGACTTACCTTAATAAAATAAAGCAATTTTGCCTATAAGGACTCATTTGCCCCTAATTGTCATAAAGCATGTAAAAACTGCTTGTATGCGTTGAAATAATTGTTGATATGCAGTTTGCATTTTCTTATGAGAGAATGATCCAAACCTGAATGTTATAGTGAAAATAGACTTACCTTTGTAAAATAACGCAATTTTGCCTATAAGGACTCATTTGCACGCAATTGTCGTGAAGCATGTAAAAACTGCTTGTCTGCGTTAAAATAATGGTTAATATGCAGTTTGCATTTTCTTATGAGAGAATGATCCAAACCTGAATGTTATAGTGTAAATCGACTTACCCTCATGAAATAAAGCAATTTTGCCTATAAAGACTCATTTGCACTTAATTGTCATAAAGCATGTAAAAACTGCTTGTATGCGTTAAAATGATAGTAAATATGCAGTTTGCATTTTCTTATGAGAGAATGATCCAAACCTGAATGTTATAGTGTAAATAGACTTACCCTCATGAAATAAAGCAATTTTGCCTATAAAGACTCATTTGCACCTATTTCTCGTAAAGCATGTAAAAACTGCTTGTCTGCGTTTAAATAATGGTTAATATGCAGTTTGCATTTTCTTATGAGAGAATGATACAAACCTGAATGTTATAGTGTAAATAGACTTACCCTCATGAAATAAAGCAATTTTGCCTATAAAGACTCATTTGCACCTAATTGTCGTAAAGCATGTAAAAACTGCTTGTATGCGTTAAAATAATGGTTAATATGCAGTTTGCATTTTCTTGTGAGAGAATTTTAAAAACCTGAATGTTATAGTGTAAGTAAACTTACCTTTGTAAAATAAAGCAATTTTGCCTATAAGGACTCATTTGCTCGCAATTGTCGTAAAGCATGTAAAAACTGCTTGTCTGCGTGAAAATGATAGTAAATATGCAGTTTGCATTTTCTTATGAGAGAATGATCCAAACCTGAATGTTATAGTGTAAATAGACTTACCCTCATGAAATAAAACAACTTTGCCTATAAAGACTCTTTTGCACCTATTTGTCGTAAAGCATGTAAAAACTGCTTGTCTGCGTTTAAATAATGGTTAATATGTAGTTTGCATTTTCTTATGAGAGAATGATCCAAACCTGAATGTTATAGTGTAAATAGACTTACCTTTGTAAAATAAAGCAATTTTGCCTATAAGGACTCATTTGCACGCAATTGTCGTAAAGCATGTAAAAACTGCTTGTCTGCGTGAAAATGATAGCAAATATGCAGTTTGCATTTTCTTATGAGAGAATGATCCAAACCTGAATGTTATAGTGTAAATAGACTTACCCTCATGAAATAAAACAATTTTGCCTATAAAGACTCTATTGCACCTATTTGTCGTAAAGCATGTAAAAACTGCTTGTCTGCGTTTAACTAATGGTTAATATGCAGTTTGCATTTTCTTATGAGAGAATGATCCAAACCTGAATGTTATAGTGTAAATAGACTTACCCTCATGAAATAAAGCAATTTTGCCTATAAGGACTCATTTGCCCCTAATTGTCATAAAGCATGTAAAAACTGCTTTTATGCGTTAAAATAATGTATAATATGCAGTTTGCATTTTCTTATGAGAGAATGATCCAAACCTGAATGTTATAGTGAAAATAGACTAACCTTTGCAAAATAAAGCAATTTTGCCTATATAGACTCATTTGCCCCTAATTGTCATAAAGCATGTAAAAACTGCTTGTATGCGTTAAAATAATGGTTATTATGCAGTTTGCATTTTCTTATGAGAGAATGATCCAAACCTGAATGTTATAGTGTAAATAGACTTACCTTTGTAAAATAAAGCAATTTTGCCTATAAGGACTCATTTGCACGCAATTGTCGTAAAGCATGTAAAAACTGCTCGTCTGCGTGAAAATGATAGTAAATATGCAGTTTGCATTTTCTTATGAGAGAATGATCCAAACCTGAATGTTATAGTGTAAATAGACTTATCCTCATGAAATAAAGCAATTTTGCCTATAAAGACTCATTTGCACCTAATTGTCGTAAAGCATGTAAAAACTGCTTGTATGCGTTAAAATAATGGTTAGTATGCAGTTTGCATTTTCTTATGAGAGAATGATCCAAACCTGAATGTTATAGTGTAAATAGACTTACCTTTGTAAAATAAAGCAATTTTGCCTATAAGGACTCATTTGCACGCAATTGTCGTGAAGCATGTAAAAACTGCTTGTCTGCGTTAAAATAATGGTTAATATGCAGTTTGCATTTTCTTATGGGAGAATGATCCAAACCTGAATGTTGTAGTGAAAGTAGACTTACCTTTGTGAAATAAAACAATTTTGCCTTTAAGGACTTATTTCCACCTAATTGTCGTAAAACATGTGAAAACTGCTTGTCTGCGTGAAAATAATAGTAAATATGCAGTTTGCATTTTCTTACGAGAGAAAGATCCAAAACTGAATGTTATAGTGTAAATAGACTTACCCTCATGAAATAAAGCACTTTTGCCTATAAGGACTCATTTGCACCTAATTGTCGTAAAGCATGTAAAAACTGCTTGTCAGCGTTAAAATAATTGTTAATATGCAGTTTGCATTTTCTTATGAGAGAATGATCCAAACCTGAATGTTATAGTGTAAATAGACTTACCTTCATGAAATAAAGCAATTTTGCCTATAAAGACTCATTTGCACCTAATTGTCATAAAGCATGTAAAAACTGCTTGTATGCGTTAAAATGATAGTAAATATGCAGTTTATATTTTCTTATGAGAGAATGATCCAAACCTGAATGTTATAGTGTAAATAGACTTACCTTTGTCAAATAAAGCAATTTTGCATATAAGGACTCATTTGCACGCAATTGTCGTGAAGCATGTAAAAACTGCTTGTCTGCGTGAAAATGATAGTAAATATGCAGTTTGCATTTTCTTATGAGAGAATGATCCAAACCTGAATGTTATAGTGTAAATAGACTTACCCTCATGAAATAAAGCAATTTTGCCTATAAAGACTCATTTTCACCTAATTGTCATAAAGCATGTAAAAACTGCTTGTATGCGTTAAAATGATAGTAAATATGCAGTTTGCATTTTCTTATTAGAGAATGATCTAAACCTGAATGTTATAGTTTAAGTAAACTTACCTTTGTAAAATAAAGCAATTTTGCACATATAGACTCATTTGCCCCTAATTGTCATAAAGCATGTAAAAACTGCTTGTATGCGTTAAAATAATGGTTAATATGTAGTTTGCATTTTCCTATAAGAGAATGATCCAAGCCTGAATGTAATAGTGTAAATAGACTTACCTTAATGAAATAAACCAATTTTGCCTATAAGGACTCATTTGCCCTTTATTGTTATAAAGCATGTAAAAACTGCTTGTATGCGTTAAAATAATGGTTAATATGCAGTTTGCATTTTCTAATGAGAGAATGATCCAAACCTGAATGTTATAGTGTAAATAGACTTACCTTTGTAAAATAAAGCAATTTTGCCTATAAGGACTCATTTGCACGCAATTGTCGTGAAGCATGTAAAAACTGCTTGTCTGCGTTAAAATAATGGTTAATATGCATTTTGCATTTTCTTATGAGAGAATGATCCAAACCTGAATGTTATAGTGAAAGTAGATTTACCTTTGTGAAATAAAACAATTTTGCCTTTAAGGACTCATTTGCACCTAATTGTCGTAAAGCATGTAAAAACTGCTTGTCAGCGTTAAAATAATGGTTAATATGTAGTTTGCATTTTCTTATAAGAGAATGATCCGAACCTGAATGTTATAGTGTAAATAGACTTACCTTAATAAAATAAAGCAATTTTGCCTATAAGGACTCATTTGCCCCTAATTGTCATAAAGCATGTAAAAACTGCTTGTATGCGTTGAAATAATTGTTGATATGCAGTTTGCATTTTCTTATGAGAGAATGATCCAAACCTGAATGTTATAGTGAAAATAGACTTACCTTTGTAAAATAACGCAATTTTGCCTATAAGGACTCATTTGCACGCAATTGTCGTGAAGCATGTAAAAACTGCTTGTCTGCGTTAAAATAATGGTTAATATGCAGTTTGCATTTTCTTATGAGAGAATGATCCAAACCTGAATGTTATAGTGTAAATCGACTTACCCTCATGAAATAAAGCAATTTTGCCTATAAAGACTCATTTGCACCTAATTGTCATAAAGCATGTAAAAACTGCTTGTATGCGTTAAAATGATAGTAAATATGCAGTTTGCATTTTCTTATGAGAGAATGATCAGAACCTGAATGTTATAGTTTAAGTAAACTTACCTTTGTAAAATAAAGCAATTTTGCCTATAAGGACTCATTTGCACGCAATTGTCGTGAAGCATGTAAAAACTGTTTGTCTGCGTGAAAATGATAGTAAATATGCAGTTTGCATTTTCTTATGAGAGAATGATACAAACCTGAATGTTATAGTGCAAATTGACTTACCCTCATAAAATAAAGCAATTTTGCCTATAAAGACTCATTTGCACTTAATTGTCATAAAGCATGTAAAAACTGCTTGTATGCGTTAAAATGATAGTAAATATGCAGTTTGCATTTTCTTATGAGAGAATGATCCAAACCTGAATGTTATAGTGTAAATAGTCTTACCCTCTTGAAATAAAGCAATTTTGCCTATAAGGAGTCATTTGCACCTAATTGTCATAAAGCTTGTAAAAACTGCTTGTATGCGTTAAAATAATAGTTAATATGCAGTTTGTTTTTCTTATGAGAGAATGATCTAAACCTGAATGTTATAGTTTAGGTAAACTTACCTTTGCAAAATAAAGCAATTTTGCCTATATAGACTCATTTGCCCCTAATTGTCATAAAGCATGTAAAAACTGCTTGTATGCGTTAAAATAATGGTTATTATGCAGTTTGCATTTTCTTATGAGAGAATGATCCAAACCTGAATGTTATAGTGTAAATAGACTTACCTTTGTAAAATAAAGCAATTTTGCCTATAAGGACTCATTTGCTCGCAATTGTCGTAAAGCATGTAAAAACTGCTTGTCTGCGTGAAAATGATAGTAAATATGCAGTTTGCATTTTCTTATGAGAGAATGATCCAAACCTGAATGTTATAGTGTAAATAGACTTACCCTCATGAAATAAAGCAATTTTGCCTATAAAGACTCATTTGCACCTATTTGTCGTAAAGCATGTAAAAACTGCTTGTCTGCGTTTAAATAATGGTTAATATGCAGTTTGCATTTTCTTATGAGAGAATGATACAAACCTGAATGTTATAGTGTAAATAGACTTACCCTCATGAAATAAAGCAATTTTGCCTATAAAGACTCATTTGCACCTAATTGTCGTAAAGCATGTAAAAACTGCTTGTATGCGTTAAAATAATGGTTAATATGCAGTTTGCATTTTCTTGTGAGAGAATTATCAAAACCTGAATGTTATAGTGTAAGTAAACTTACCTTTGTGAAATAAAGCAATTTTGCCTATAAGGACTCATTTGCCCCTAATTGTCATAAAGCATGTAAAAACTGCTTGAATGCGTTAAAATAATGGTTAATATGCAGATTGCATTTTCTTATGAGAGAATGATCCAAACCTGAATGTTATAGTGTAAATAGACTTACCTTTGTAAAATAAAGCAATTTTGCCTATAAGGACTCATTTGCACGCAATTGTCGTAAAGCATGTAAAAACTGCTTGTCTGCGTTTAAATAATGGTTAATATGTAGTTTGCATTTTCTTATGAGAGAATGATCCAAACCTGAATGTAATAGTGTAAATAGACTTACCTTTATGAAATAAAGCAATTTTGCCTATAAGGACTCATTTGCCCCTAATTGTCATAAAGCATGTAAAAACTGCTTGAATGCGTTAAAATAATGGTTTATATGCAGATTGCATTTTCTTATGAGAGAATGATCCAAACCTGAATGTTATAGTGTAAATAGACTTACCTTTGTAAAATAAAGCAATTTTGCCTATAAGGACTCATTTGCACGCAATTGTCGTGAAGCATGTAAAAACTGCTTGTCTGCGTTAAAATAATGGTTAATATGCAGTTTGCATTTTCTTATGGGAGAATGATCCAAACCTGAATGTTGTAGTGAAAGTAGACTTACCTTTGTGAAATAAAACAATTTTGCCTTTAAGGACTTATTTCCACCTAATTGTCGTAAAACATGTGAAAACTGCTTGTCTGCGTGAAAATAATAGTAAATATGCAGTTTGCATTTTCTTATGAGAGAAAGATCCAAAACTGAATGTTATAGTGTAAATAGACTTACCCTCATGAAATAAAGCACTTTTGCCTATAAGGACTCATTTGCACCTAATTGTCGTAAAGCATGTAAAAACTGCTTGTCAGCGTTAAAATAATTGTTAATATGCAGTTTGCATTTTCTTATGAGAGAATGATCCAAACCTGAATGTTATAGTGTAAATAGACTTACCTTCATGAAATAAAGCAATTTTGCCTATAAGGACTCATTTGCACGCAATTGTCGTGAAGCATGTAAAAACTGCTTGTCTGCGTGAAAATGATAGTAAATATGCAGTTTGCATTTTCTTATGAGAGAATGATCCAAACCTGAATGTTATAGTGTAAATAGACTTACCCTCATGAAATAAAGCAATTTTGCCTATAAAGACTCATTTTCACCTAATTGTCATAAAGCATGTAAAAACTGCTTGTATGCGTTAAAATGATAGTAAATATGCAGTTTGCATTTTCTTATTAGAGAATGATCTAAACCTGAATGTTATAGTTTAAGTAAACTTACCTTTGTAAAATAAAGCAATTTTGCACATATAGACTCATTTGCCCCTAATTGTCATAAAGCATGTAAAAACTGCTTGTATGCGTTAAAATAATGGTTAATATGTAGTTTGCATTTTCCTATAAGAGAATGATCCAAGCCTGAATGTAATAGTGTAAATAGACTTACCTTAATGAAATAAACCAATTTTGCCTATAAGGACTCATTTGCCTTTTATTGTTATAAAGCATGTAAAAACTGCTTGTATGCGTTAAAATAATGGTTAATATGCAGTTTGCATTTTCTAATGAGAGAATGATCCAAACCTGAATGTTATAGTGTAAATAGACTTACCTTTGTAAAATAAAGCAATTTTGCCTATAAGGACTCATTTGCACGCAATTGTCGTGAAGCAAGTAAAAACTGCTTGTCTGCGTTAAAATAATGGTTAATATGCATTTTGCATTTTCTTATGAGAGAATGATCCAAACCTGAATGTTATAGTGAAAGTAGATTTACCTTTGTGAAATAAAACAATTTTGCCTTTAAGGACTCATTTGCACCTAATTGTCGTAAAGCATGTAAAAACTGCTTGTCAGCGTTAAAATAATGGTTAATATGCAGTTTGCATTTTCTTATAAGAGAATGATCCGAACCTGAATGTTATAGTGTAAATAGACTTACCTTAATAAAATAAAGCAATTTTGCCTATAAGGACTCATTTGCCCCTAATTGTCATAAAGCATGTAAAAACTGCTTGTATGCGTTGAAATAATTGTTGATATGCAGTTTGCATTTTCTTATGAGAGAATGATCCAAACCTGAATGTTATAGTGAAAATAGACTTACCTTTGTAAAATAACGCAATTTTGCCTATAAGGACTCATTTGCACGCAATTGTCGTGAAGCATGTAAAAACTGCTTGTCTGCGTTAAAATAATGGTTAATATGCAGTTTGCATTTTCTTATGAGAGAATGATCCAAACCTGAATGTTATAGTGTAAATCGACTTACCCTCATGAAATAAAGCAATTTTGCCTATAAAGACTCATTTGCACCTAATTGTCATAAAGCATGTAAAAACTGCTTGTATGCGTTAAAATGATAGTAAATATGCAGTTTGCATTTTCTTATGAGAGAATGATCAGAACCTGAATGTTATAGTTTAAGTAAACTTACCTTTGTAAAATAAAGCAATTTTGCCTATAAGGACTCATTTGCACGCAATTGTCGTGAAGCACGTAAAAACTGTTTGTCTGCGTGAAAATGAGTGTAAATATGCAGTTTGCATTTTCTTATGAGAGAATGATACAAACCTGAATGTTATAGTGCAAATTGACTTACCCTCATAAAATAAAGCAATTTTGCCTATAAAGACTCATTTGCACTTAATTGTCATAAAGCATGTAAAAACTGCTTGTATGCGTTAAAATGATAGTAAATATGCAGTTTGCATTTTCTTATGAGAGAATGATCCAAACCTGAATGTTATAGTGTAAATAGTCTTACCCTCTTGAAATAAAGCAATTTTGCCTATAAGGAGTCATTTGCACCTAATTGTCATAAAGCTTGTAAAAACTGCTTGTATGCGTTAAAATAATAGTTAATATGCAGTTTGTTTTTCTTATGAGAGAATGATCTAAACCTGAATGTTATAGTTTAGGTAAAATTACCTTTGCAAAATAAAGCAATTTTGCCTATATAGACTCATTTGCCCCTAATTGTCATAAAGCATGTAAAAACTGCTTGTATGCGTTAAAATAATGGTTATTATGCAGTTTGCATTTTCTTATGAGAGAATGATCCAAACCTGAATGTTATAGTGTAAATAGACTTACCTTTGTAAAATAAAGCAATTTTGCCTATAAGGACTCATTTGCTCGCAATTGTCGTAAAGCATGTAAAAACTGCTTGTCTGCGTGAAAATGATAGTAAATATGCAGTTTGCATTTTCTTATGAGAGAATGATCCAAACCTGAATGTTATAGTGTAAATAGACTTACCCTCATGAAATAAAGCAATTTTGCCTATAAAGACTCATTTGCACCTATTTGTCGTAAAGCATGTAAAAACTGCTTGTCTGCGTTTAAATAATGGTTAATATGCAGTTTGCATTTTCTTATGAGAGAATGATACAAACCTGAATGTTATAGTGTAAATAGACTTACCCTCATGAAATAAAGCAATTTTGCCTATAAAGACTCATTTGCACCTAATTGTCGTAAAGCATGTAAAAACTGCTTGTATGCGTTAAAATAATGGTTAATATGCAGTTTGCATTTTCTTGTGAGAGAATTATCAAAACCTGAATGTTATAGTGTAAGTAAACTTACCTTTGTGAAATAAAGCAATTTTGCCTATAAGGACTCATTTGCCCCTATATGTCATAAAGCATGTAAAAACTGCTTGAATGCGTTAAAATAATGGTTAATATGCAGATTGCATTTTCTTATGAGAGAATGATCCAAACCTGAATGTTATAGTGTAAATAGACTTACCTTTGTAAAATAAAGCAATTTTGCCTATAAGGACTCATTTGCACGCAATTGTCGTAAAGCATGTAAAAACTGCTTGTCTGCGTTTAAATAATGGTTAATATGTAGTTTGCATTTTCTTATGAGAGAATGATCCAAACCTGAATGTAATAGTGTAAATAGACTTACCTTTATGAAATAAAGCAATTTTGCCTATAAGGACTCATTTGCCCCTAATTGTCATAAAGCATGTAAAAACTGCTTGAATGCGTTAAAATAATGGTTTATATGCAGATTGCATTTTCTTATGAGAGAATGATCCAAACCTGAATGTTATAGTGTAAATAGACTTACCTTTGTAAAATAAAGCAATTTTGCCTATAAGGACTCATTTGCACGCAATTGTCGTGAAGCATGTAAAAACTGCTTGTCTGCGTTAAAATAATGGTTAATATGCAGTTTGCATTTTCTTATGAGAGAATGATCCAAACCTGAATGTTATAGTGAAAGTAGACTTACCTTTGTGAAATGAAACACTTTTGCCTTTATGGACTTATTTGCACCTAATTGTCGTAAACCATGTAAAAACTGCTTGTCTGCGTGAAAATGATAGTCAATATTCAGTTTGCATTTTCTTATGAGAGAATGATCCAAACCTGAATGTTATAGTGTAAAGAGACTTACCCTCATAAAATAAAGCAATTTTGCCTATAAGGACTCATTTGCACCTAATTGTCATAAAGCATGTAAAAACTGCTTGTATGCGTTAAAATAATAGTTAATATGCAGTTTGCATTTTCTTGTGAAAGAATGATCCAAACCTGAATGTTATAGTGTAAGTAAACTTACCTTTGTGAAATAAAGCAATTTTGCCTATAAGGACTCATTTGCACCTAATTGTCGTAAAGCATGTAAAAACTTCTTGTATGCCTTAAAATGATAGTAAATATGCAGTTTGCATTTTCTTATGAGAGAATGATCCAAACCTAAATGTTATAGTGTAAATAGACTTACCCTCATGAAATAAAGCAATTTTGCCTAAAAGGACTCATTTGCCCTTTATTGTTATAAAGCATGTAAAAACTGCTTGTATGCGTTAAAATAATGGTTAATATGCAGTTTGCATTTTCTAATGAGAGAATGATCCAAACCTGAATGTTATAGTGTAAATAGACTTACCTTTGTAAAATAAAGCAATTTTGCCTATAAGGACTCATTTGCACGCAATTGTCGTGAAGCATGTAAAAACTGCTTGTCTGCGTTAAAATAATGGTTAATATGCATTTTGCATTTTCTTATGAGAGAATGATCCAAACCTGAATGTTATAGTGAAAGTAGATTTACCTTTGTGAAATAAAACAATTTTGCCTTTAAGGACTCATTTGCACCTAATTGTCGTAAAGCATGTAAAAACTGCTTGTCAGAGTTAAAATAATGGTTAATATGCAGTTTGCATTTTCTTATAAGAGAATGATCCGAACCTGAATGTTATAGTGTAAATAGACTTACCTTAATAAAATAAAGCAATTTTGCCTATAAGGACTCATTTGCCCCTAATTGTCATAAAGCATGTAAAAACTGCTTGTATGCGTTGAAATAATTGTTGATATGCAGTTTGCATTTTCTTATGAGAGAATGATCCAAACCTGAATGTTATAGTGAAAATAGACTTACCTTTGTAAAATAACGCAATTTTGCCTATAAGGACTCATTTGCACGCAATTGTCGTGAAGCATGTAAAAACTGCTTGTCTGCGTTAAAATAATGGTTAATATGCAGTTTGCATTTTCTTATGAGAGAATGATCCAAACCTGAATGTTATAGTGTAAATCGACTTACCCTCATGAAATAAAGCAATTTTGCCTATAAAGACTCATTTGCACCTAATTGTCATAAAGCATGTAAAAACTGCTTGTATGCGTTAAAATGATAGTAAATATGCAGTTTGCATTTTCTTATGAGAGAATGATCAGAACCTGAATGTTATAGTTTAAGTAAACTTACCTTTGTAAAATAAAGCAATTTTGCCTATAAGGACTCATTTGCACGCAATTGTCGTTAAGCATGTAAAAACTGCTTGTCTGCGTGAAAATGATAGTAAATATGCAGTTTGCATTTTCTTATGAGAGAATGATCCAAACCTGAATGTTATAGTGCAAATTGACTTACCCTCATAAAATAAAGCAATTTTGCCTATAAAGACTCATTTGCACTTAATTGTCATAAAGCATGTAAAAACTGCTTGTATGCGTTAAAATGATAGTAAATATGCAGTTTGCATTTTCTTATGAGAGAATGATCCAAACCTGAATGTTATAGTGTAAATAGTCTTACCCTCTTGAAATAAAGCAATTTTGCCTATAAGGAGTCATTTGCACCTAATTGTCATAAAGCTTGTAAAAACTGCTTGTATGCGTTAAAATAATAGTTAATATGCAGTTTGTTTTTCTTATGAGAGAATGATCTAAACCTGAATGTTATAGTTTAGGTAAACTTACCTTTGCAAAATAAAGCAATTTTGCCTATATAGACTCATTTGCCCCTAATTGTCATAAAGCATGTAAAAACTGCTTGTATGCGTTAAAATAATGGTTATTATGCAGTTTGCATTTTCTTATGAGAGAATGATCCAAACCTGAATGTTATAGTGTAAATAGACTTACCTTTGTAAAATAAAGCAATTTTGCCTATAAGGACTCATTTGCTCGCAATTGTCGTAAAGCATGTAAAAACTGCTTGTCTGCGTGAAAATGATAGTAAATATGCAGTTTGCATTTTCTTATGAGAGAATGATCCAAACCTGAATGTTAAAGTGTAAATAGACTTACCCTCATGAAATAAAGCAATTTTGCCTATAAAGACTCATTTGCACCTATTTGTCGTAAAGCATGTAAAAACTGCTTGTCTGCGTTTAAATAATGGTTAATATGCAGTTTGCATTTTCTTATGAGAGAATGATACAAACCTGAATGTTATAGTGTAAATAGACTTACCCTCATGAAATAAAGCAATTTTGCCTATAAAGACTCATTTGCACCTAATTGTCGTAAAGCATGTAAAAACTGCTTGTATGCGTTAAAATAATGGTTAATATGCAGTTTGCATTTTCTTGTGAGAGAATTATCAAAACCTGAATGTTATAGTGGAAGTAAACTTACCTTTGTGAAATAAAGCAATTTTGCCTATAAGGACTCATTTGCCCCTAATTGTCATAAAGCATGTAAAAACTGCTTGAATGCGTTAAAATAATGGTTAATATGCAGATTGCATTTTCTTATGAGAGAATGATCCAAACCTGAATGTTATAGTGTAAATAGACTTACCTTTGTAAAATAAAGCAATTTTGCCTATAAGGACTCATTTGCACGCAATTGTCGTAAAGCATGTAAAAACTGCTTGTCTGCGTTTAAATAATGGTTAATATGTAGTTTGCATTTTCTTATGAGAGAATGATCCAAACCTGAATGTAATAGTGTAAATATACTTACCTTTATGAAATAAAGCAATTTTGCCTATAAGGACTCATTTGCCCCTAATTGTCATAAAGCATGTAAAAACTGCTTGAATGCGTTAAAATAATGGTTTATATGCAGATTGCATTTTCTTATGAGAGAATGATCCAAACCTGAATGTTATAGTGTAAATAGACTTACCTTTGTAAAATAAAGCAATTTTGCCTATAAGGACTCATTTGCACGCAATTGTCGTGAAGCATGTAAAAACTGCTTGTCTGCGTTAAAATAATGGTTAATATGCAGTTTGCATTTTCTTATGAGAGAATGATCCAAACCTGAATGTTATAGTGAAAGTAGACTTACCTTTGTGAAATGAAACACTTTTGCCTTTATGGACTTATTTGCACCTAATTGTCGTAAACCATGTAAAAACTGCTTGTCTGCGTGAAAATGATAGTCAATATTCAGTTTGCATTTTCTTATGAGAGAATGATCCAAACCTGAATGTTATAGTGTAAAGAGACTTACCCTCATAAAATAAAGCAATTTTGCCTATAAGGACTCATTTGCACCTAATTGTCATAAAGCATGTAAAAACTGCTTGTATGCGTTAAAATAATAGTTAATATGCATTTTGCATTTTCTTGTGAAAGAATGATCCAAACCTTAATGTTATAGTGTAAGTAAACTTACCTTTGTGAAATAAAGCAATTTTGCCTATAAGGACTCATTTGCACCTAATTGTCGTAAAGCATGTAAAAACTGCTTGTCTGCGTTAAAATAATGGTTAATATGCAGTTTGCATTTTCTTATGAGAGAATAATCCAAACCTGAATGTTATAGTGTAAATAGACTAACCTTCATAAAATAAAGCAATTTTGCCTATAAGGACCCATTCGCCCCTAATTGTCATAAAGCATGTAAAAACTGCTTGTATGCGTTAAAATAATGGTTAATATGCAGTTTGCATTTTCTTATGAGAGAATGATCCAAACCTAAATGTTATAGTGTAAATAGACTTACCTTAATGAAATAAAGCAATTTTGCCTATAAGAATTCATTTGCCCCTAATTGTCATAAAGCATGTAAAAACTATTTGTATGCGTTAAAATAATGGTTAATATGCAGTTTGCATTTTCTTATGAGAGAATGATCCAAACCTGAATATTATAGTGTAAATAGACTTACCTTTGTAAAATAAAGCAATTTTGCCTATAAGGACTCATTTGCACGCAATTGTCGTGAAGCATGTAAAAACTGGTTGTCTGCGTGAAAATGATAGTAAATATGCAGTTTGCATTTTCTTATGAGAGAATGATCCAAACCTGAATATTATAGTGTAAATAGACTTACCCTCATGAAATAAAGCAATTTTGCCTATAAAGACTCATTTGCACCTAATTGTCGTAAAGCATGTAAAAACTGCTTGTCTGCGTTTAAATAATTGTTAATGTGCAGTTTGCATTTTCTTATGAGAGATTGGTCCAAACCTGAATGTTATAGTGTAAATAGACTTACCCTCATGAAATAAAGCAATTTTGCCTATAAAGACTCATTTGCACCTAATTGTCATAAAGCATGTTAAAACTGCTTGTATGCGTTAAAATAATAGTTAATATGCAGTTTGCATTTTCTTGTGAGAGAATGATCCAAACCTGAATGTTATAGTGTAAGTAAACTTACCTTTGTAAAATAAAGCAATTTTGCTTATAAAGACTCATTTGCACCAAATTGTCGTAAAGCATGTAAAAACTGCTTGTCTGCGTTTAAATAATGGTTAATATGTAGTTTGCATTTTCTTATGAGAGAATGATCCAAACCTGAATGTAATAGTGTAAATAGACTTACCTTTATGAAATAAAGCAATTTTGCCTATAAGGACTCATTTGCCCCTAATTGTCATAAAGCATGTAAAAACTGCTTGAATGCGTTAAAATAATGGTTAATATGCAGTTTGCATTTTCTTATGAGAGAATGATCCAAACCTGAATGTTATAGTGTAAATAGACTTACCCTCATGAAATAAAGCAATTTTGCCTATAAGGACTCATTTGCACCTAATTGTCATAAAGCATGTAAAAACTGCTTGTATGCGTTAAAATAATGGTTAATATGCAGTTTGCATTTTCTTGTGAGAGAATTATCAAAACCTGAATGTTATAGTGTAAGTAAACTTACCTTTGTGAAATAAAGCAATTTTGCCTATAAGGACTCATTTGCACGCAATTGTCGTGAAGCATGTAAAAACTGCTTGTCTGCGTTAAAATAATGGTTAATTTGCAGTTTGCATTTTCTTATGAGAGAATGATCCAAACCTGAATGTTATAGTGAAAGTAGACTTACCTTTGTGAAATGAAACAATTTTGCCTTTATGGACTTATTTGCACCTAATTGTCGTAAACCATGTAAAAACTGCTTGTCTGCGTGTAAATGATAGTCAATATTCAGTTTGCATTTTCTTATGAGAGAATGATCCAAACCTGAATGTTATAATGTAAATAGACTTACCCTCATGAAATAAAGCAATTTTGCCTATAAGGACACATTTGCACGCAATTGTCGTAAAGCATGTAAAAACTGCTTGTTTGCGTGAAGATGATAGTAAATATGCAGTTTGCATTTTCTTCTGAGAGAATGATCCAAACCTAAATGTTATAGTGTAAATAGAGTTACCTTTGTAAAATAAAACAATTTTGCCTATAAGGACTCATTTGCACGCAATTGTCGTGAAGCATGTAAAAACCGCTTGTTTGCGTTAAAATAATGGTTAATATGCAGTTTGCATTTTCTTATGAGAGAATGATCCAAACCTAAATGTTATAGTGTAAATAGACTTACCTTCATGAAATAAAGCAATTTTGCCTATAAGAATTCATTTGCCCCTAATTGTCATAAAGCATGTAAAAACTACTTGTATGCGTTAAAATAATGGTTAATATGCAGTTTGCATTTTCTTATGAGAGAATGATCCAAACCTGAATATTATAGTGTAAATAGACTTACCCTTATGAAATAAAGCAATTTTGCCTATAAAGACTCATTTGCACCTAATTGTCGTAAAGCATGTAAAAACTGCTTGTCTGCGTTTAAATAATGGTTAATACGCAGTTTGCATTTTCTTATGAAAGAATGGTCCAAACCTGAATGTTATAGTGTAAATAGACTTACTCTCATTAAATAAAGCAATTTTGCCTATAAAGACTCATTTGCACCTAATTGTCATAAAGCATGTTAAAACTGCTTGTATGCGTTAAAATAATAGTTAATATGCAGTTTGCATTTTCTTGTGAGAGAATGATCCAAACCTGAATGTTATAGTGTAAGTAAACTTACCTTTGTAAAATAAAGCAATTTTGCTTATAAAGACTCATTTGCACCTAATTGTCGTAAAGCATGTAAAAACTGCTTGTCTGCGTTTAAATAATGGTTAATATGTAGTTTGCATTTTCTTATGAGAGAATGATCCAAACCTGAATGTTATAGTGTAAATAGACTTACCTTAATGAAATAAACCAATTTTGCCTATAAGGACTCATTTGCCCTTTATTGTTATAAAGCATGTAAAAACTGCTTGTATGCGTTAAAATAATGGTTAATATGCAGTTTGCATTTTCTAATGAGAGAATGATCCAAACCTGAATGTTATAGTGTAAATAGACTTACCTTTGTAAAATAAAGCAATTTTGCCTATAAGGACTCATTTGCACGCAATTGTCGTGAAGCAAGTAAAAACTGCTTGTCTGCGTTAAAATAATGGTTAATATGCATTTTGCATTTTCTTATGAGAGAATGATCCAAACCTGAATGTTATAGTGAAAGTAGATTTACCTTTGTGAAATAAAACAATTTTGCCTTTAAGGACTCATTTGCACCTAATTGTCGTAAAGCATGTAAAAACTGCTTGTCAGCGTTAAAATAATGGTTAATATGCAGTTTGCATTTTCTTATAAGAGAATGATCCGAACCTGAATGTTATAGTGTAAATAGACTTACCTTAATAAAATAAAGCAATTTTGCCTATAAGGACTCATTTGCCCCTAATTGTCATAAAGCATGTAAAAACTGCTTGTATGCGTTGAAATAATTGTTGATATGCAGTTTGCATTTTCTTATGAGAGAATGATCCAAACCTGAATGTTATAGTGAAAATAGACTTACCTTTGTAAAATAACGCAATTTTGCCTATAAGGACTCATTTGCACGCAATTGTCGTGAAGCATGTAAAAACTGCTTGTCTGCGTTAAAATAATGGTTATTATGCAGTTTGCATTTTCTTATGAGAGAATGATCCAAACCTGAATGTTATAGTGTAAATAGACTTACCTTTGTAAAATAAAGCAATTTTGCCTATAAGGACTCATTTGCTCGCAATTGTCGTAAAGCATGTAAAAACTGCTTGTCTGCGTGAAAATGATAGTAAATATGCAGTTTGCATTTTCTTATGAGAGAATGATCCAAACCTGAATGTTAAAGTGTAAATAGACTTACCCTCATGAAATAAAGCAATTTTGCCTATAAAGACTCATTTGCACCTATTTGTCGTAAAGCATGTAAAAACTGCTTGTCTGCGTTTAAATAATGGTTAATATGCAGTTTGCATTTTCTTATGAGAGAATGATACAAACCTGAATGTTATAGTGTAAATAGACTTACCCTCATGAAATAAAGCAATTTTGCCTATAAAGACTCATTTGCACCTAATTGTCGTAAAGCATGTAAAAACTGCTTGTATGCGTTAAAATAATGGTTAATATGCAGTTTGCATTTTCTTGTGAGAGAATTATCAAAACCTGAATGTTATAGTGTAAGTAAACTTACCTTTGTGAAATAAAGCAATTTTGCCTATAAGGACTCATTTGCCCCTAATTGTCATAAAGCATGTAAAAACTGCTTGAATGCGTTAAAATAATGGTTAATATGCAGATTGCATTTTCTTATGAGAGAATGATCCAAACCTGAATGTTATAGTGTAAATAGACTTACCTTTGTAAAATAAAGCAATTTTGCCTATAAGGACTCATTTGCACGCAATTGTCGTAAAGCATGTAAAAACTGCTTGTCTGCGTTTAAATAATGGTTAATATGTAGTTTGCATTTTCTTATGAGAGAATGATCCAAACCTGAATGTAATAGTGTAAATATACTTACCTTTATGAAATAAAGCAATTTTGCCTATAAGGACTCATTTGCCCCTAATTGTCATAAAGCATGTAAAAACTGCTTGAATGCGTTAAAATAATGGTTTATATGCAGATTGCATTTTCTTATGAGAGAATGATCCAAACCTGAATGTTATAGTGTAAATAGACTTACCTTTGTAAAATAAAGCAATTTTGCCTATAAGGACTCATTTGCACGCAATTGTCGTGAAGCATGTAAAAACTGCTTGTCTGCGTTAAAATAATGGTTAATATGCAGTTTGCATTTTCTTATGAGAGAATGATCCAAACCTGAATGTTATAGTGAAAGTAGACTTACCTTTGTGAAATGAAACACTTTTGCCTTTATGGACTTATTTGCACCTAATTGTCGTAAACCATGTAAAAACTGCTTGTCTGCGTGAAAATGATAGTCAATATTCAGTTTGCATTTTCTTATGAGAGAATGATCCAAACCTGAATGTTATAGTGTAAAGAGACTTACCCTCATAAAATAAAGCAATTTTGCCTATAAGGACTCATTTGCACCTAATTGTCATAAAGCATGTAAAAACTGCTTGTATGCGTTAAAATAATAGTTAATATGCATTTTGCATTTTCTTGTGAAAGAATGATCCAAACCTTAATGTTATAGTGTAAGTAAACTTACCTTTGTGAAATAAAGCAATTTTGCCTATAAGGACTCATTTGCACCTAATTGTCGTAAAGCATGTAAAAACTGCTTGTCTGCGTTAAAATAATGGTTAATATGCAGTTTGCATTTTCTTATGAGAGAATAATCCAAACCTGAATGTTATAGTGTAAATAGACTAACCTTCATAAAATAAAGCAATTTTGCCTATAAGGACCCATTCGCCCCTAATTGTCATAAAGCATGTAAAAACTGCTTGTATGCGTTAAAATAATGGTTAATATGCAGTTTGCATTTTCTTATGAGAGAATGATCCAAACCTAAATGTTATAGTGTAAATAGACTTACCTTAATGAAATAAAGCAATTTTGCCTATAAGAATTCATTTGCCCCTAATTGTCATAAAGCATGTAAAAACTATTTGTATGCGTTAAAATAATGGTTAATATGCAGTTTGCATTTTCTTATGAGAGAATGATCCAAACCTGAATATTATAGTGTAAATAGACTTACCTTTGTAAAATAAAGCAATTTTGCCTATAAGGACTCATTTGCACGCAATTGTCGTGAAGCATGTAAAAACTGGTTGTCTGCGTGAAAATGATAGTAAATATGCAGTTTGCATTTTCTTATGAGAGAATGATCCAAACCTGAATATTATAGTGTAAATAGACTTACCCTCATGAAATAAAGCAATTTTGCCTATAAAGACTCATTTGCACCTAATTGTCGTAAAGCATGTAAAAACTGCTTGTCTGCGTTTAAATAATGGTTAATATGTAGTTTGCATTTTCTTATGAGAGAATGATCCAAACCTGAATGTTATAGTGTAAATAGACTTACCCTCATGAAATAAAGCAATTTTGCCTATAAAGACTCATTTGCACCTAATTGTCATAAAGCATGTTAAAACTGCTTGTATGCGTTAAAATAATAGTTAATATGCAGTTTGCATTTTCTTGTGAGAGAATGATCCAAACCTGAATGTTATAGTGTAAGTAAACTTACCTTTGTAAAATAAAGCAATTTTGCTTATAAAGACTCATTTGCACCAAATTGTCGTAAAGCATGTAAAAACTGCTTGTCTGCGTTTAAATAATGGTTAATATGTAGTTTGCATTTTCTTATGAGAGAATGATCCAAACCTGAATGTAATAGTGTAAATAGACTTACCTTTATGAAATAAAGCAATTTTGCCTATAAGGACTCATTTGCCCCTAATTGTCATAAAGCATGTAAAAACTGCTTGAATGCGTTAAAATAATGGTTAATATGCAGTTTGCATTTTCTTATGAGAGAATGATCCAAACCTGAATGTTATAGTGTAAATAGACTTACCCTCATGAAATAAAGCAATTTTGCCTATAAGGACTCATTTGCACCTAATTGTCATAAAGCATGTAAAAACTGCTTGTATGCGTTAAAATAATGGTTAATATGCAGTTTGCATTTTCTTGTGAGAGAATTATCAAAACCTGAATGTTATAGTGTAAGTAAACTTACCTTTGTGAAATAAAGCAATTTTGCCTATAAGGACTCATTTGCACGCAATTGTCGTGAAGCATGTAAAAACTGCTTGTCTGCGTTAAAATAATGGTTAATTTGCAGTTTGCATTTTCTTATGAGAGAATGATCCAAACCTGAATGTTATAGTGAAAGTAGACTTACCTTTGTGAAATGAAACAATTTTGCCTTTATGGACTTATTTGCACCTAATTGTCGTAAACCATGTAAAAACTGCTTGTCTGCGTGTAAATGATAGTCAATATTCAGTTTGCATTTTCTTATGAGAGAATGATCCAAACCTGAATGTTATAATGTAAATAGACTTACCCTCATGAAATAAAGCAATTTTGCCTATAAGGACACATTTGCACGCAATTGTCGTAAAGCATGTAAAAACTGCTTGTTTGCGTGAAGATGATAGTAAATATGCAGTTTGCATTTTCTTCTGAGAGAATGATCCAAACCTAAATGTTATAGTGTAAATAGAGTTACCTTTGTAAAATAAAACAATTTTGCCTATAAGGACTCATTTGCACGCAATTGTCGTGAAGCATGTAAAAACCGCTTGTTTGCGTTAAAATAATGGTTAATATGCAGTTTGCATTTTCTTATGAGAGAATGATCCAAACCTAAATGTTATAGTGTAAATAGACTTACCTTCATGAAATAAAGCAATTTTGCCTATAAGAATTCATTTGCCCCTAATTGTCATAAAGCATGTAAAAACTACTTGTATGCGTTAAAATAATGGTTAATATGCAGTTTGCATTTTCTTATGAGAGAATGATCCAAACCTGAATATTATAGTGTAAATAGACTTACCCTTATGAAATAAAGCAATTTTGCCTATAAAGACTCATTTGCACCTAATTGTCGTAAAGCATGTAAAAACTGCTTGTCTGCGTTTAAATAATGGTTAATATGCAGTTTGCATTTTCTTATGAAAGAATGGTCCAAACCTGAATGTTATAGTGTAAATAGACTTACTCTCATTAAATAAAGCAATTTTGCCTATAAAGACTCATTTGCACCTAATTGTCATAAAGCATGTTAAAACTGCTTGTATGCGTTAAAATAATAGTTAATATGCAGTTTGCATTTTCTTGTGAGAGAATGATCCAAACCTGAATGTTATAGTGTAAGTAAACTTACCTTTGTAAAATAAAGCAATTTTGCTTATAAAGACTCATTTGCACCTAATTGTCGTAAAGCATGTAAAAACTGCTTGTCTGCGTTTAAATAATGGTTAATATGTAGTTTGCATTTTCTTATGAGAGAATGATCCAAACCTGAATGTTATAGTGTAAATAGACTTACCCTCATGAAATAAAGCAATTTTGCCTATAAGGACTCATTTGCACCTAATTGTCATAAAGCATGTAAAAACTGCTTGTATGCTTTAAAATAATGGTTAATATGCAGTTTGCATTTTTTTATGAAAGAATGATCCAAACCTGAATGTCATAGTGTAAATAGACTTACCTTTGTAAAATAAAGCAATTTTGCCTATAAGGACACATTTGCACGCAATTGTCGTAAAGCATGTAAAAACTGCTTGTTTGCGTGAAGATGATAGTAAATATGCAGTTTGCATTTTCTTCTGAGAGAATGATCCAAACCTGAATGTTATAGTGTAAATAGCTTACCCTCATGACATAAAGCAATTTTGCCTATAAAGACTCATTTGCACCTAATTGTCGTAAAGCATAAAAAAACTGCTTGTCTGCGTTTAAATAATGGTTTATATGCAGTTTGCATTTTCTAATGAGAGAATGATCCAAACCTGAATGTTATAGTGTAAATAGACTTACCTTCATGAAATAAAGCAATTTTGCCTATAAGGACTCATTTGCCCCTACTTGTGATAAAGCATGTAAAAACTGCTTGGATGCGTTAAAATAATGGTTAAAATGCAGTTTGCATTTTCTTATGAGAGAATGATCCAAACCTGAATGTTATAGTGTAAATAGACTTACCTTTGTAAAATAAAGCAATTTTGCCTATAAGGACTCATTTGCACGCAATTGTCGTGAAGCATGTAAAAACTGCTTGTTTGCGTTTAAATAATGGTTAATATGCAGTTTGCATTTTCTTATGAGAGAAAGATACAAACCTGAATGTTATAGTGTAAATAGACTTACCTTCATAAAATAAAGCAATTTTGCCTATAAAGACTCATTTGCACCTAATTGTAAAGCATAAAAAAACCGCTTGTCTGCGTTTAAATAACGGTTAATATGCAGTTTGCATTTTCTTATGAGAGAATGATCCAAACCTGAATGTTATAGTGTAAATAGACTTACCTTCATGAAATAAAACAATTTTGCCTATAAGGACTCATTTGCCCCTAATTGTCATAAAGCATGTAAAAACTGCTTGTATGCGTTAAAATAACGGTTAATATGCAGTTTACATTTTCTTATGAGAGAATGATCCAAACCTGAATGTTATAGTGTAAATAGACTTACCTTCATGAAATAAAGCAATTTTGCCTATAAGGACTCATTTGCCCCTACTTGTGATAAAGCATGTAAAAACTGCTTGGATGCGTTAAAATAATGGTTAAAATGCAGTTTGCATTTTCTTATGAGAGAATGATCCAAACCTGAATGTTATAGTGTAAATAGACTTACCTTTGTAAAATAAAGCAATTTTGCCTATAAAGACTCATTTGCACCTATTTGTCGTAAAGCATGTAAAAACTGCTTGTCTGCGTTTAAATAATGGTTAATATGCAGTTTGCATTTTCTTATGAGAGAATGATACAAACCTGAATGTTATAGTGTAAATAGACTTACCCTCATGAAATAAAGCAATTTTGCCTATAAAGACTCATTTGCACCTAATTGTCGTAAAGCATGTAAAAACTGCTTGTATGCGTTAAAATAATGGTTAATATGCAGTTTGCATTTTCTTGTGAGAGAATTATCAAAACCTGAATGTTATAGTGTAAGTAAACTTACCTTTGTGAAATAAAGCAATTTTGCCTATAAGGACTCATTTGCCCCTAATTGTCATAAAGCATGTAAAAACTGCTTGAATGCGTTAAAATAATGGTTAATATGCAGATTGCATTTTCTTATGAGAGAATGATCCAAACCTGAATGTTATAGTGTAAATAGACTTACCTTTGTAAAATAAAGCAATTTTGCCTATAAGGACTCATTTGCACGCAATTGTCGTAAAGCATGTAAAAACTGCTTGTCTGCGTTTAAATAATGGTTAATATGTAGTTTGCATTTTCTTATGAGAGAATGATCCAAACCTGAATGTAATAGTGTAAATATACTTACCTTTATGAAATAAAGCAATTTTGCCTATAAGGACTCATTTGCCCCTAATTGTCATAAAGCATGTAAAAACTGCTTGAATGCGTTAAAATAATGGTTTATATGCAGATTGCATTTTCTTATGAGAGAATGATCCAAACCTGAATGTTATAGTGTAAATAGACTTACCTTTGTAAAATAAAGCAATTTTGCCTATAAGGACTCATTTGCACGCAATTGTCGTGAAGCATGTAAAAACTGCTTGTCTGCGTTAAAATAATGGTTAATATGCAGTTTGCATTTTCTTATGAGAGAATGATCCAAACCTGAATGTTATAGTGAAAGTAGACTTACCTTTGTGAAATGAAACACTTTTGCCTTTATGGACTTATTTGCACCTAATTGTCGTAAACCATGTAAAAACTGCTTGTCTGCGTGAAAATGATAGTCAATATTCAGTTTGCATTTTCTTATGAGAGAATGATCCAAACCTGAATGTTATAGTGTAAAGAGACTTACCCTCATAAAATAAAGCAATTTTGCCTATAAGGACTCATTTGCACCTAATTGTCATAAAGCATGTAAAAACTGCTTGTATGCGTTAAAATAATAGTTAATATGCATTTTGCATTTTCTTGTGAAAGAATGATCCAAACCTTAATGTTATAGTGTAAGTAAACTTACCTTTGTGAAATAAAGCAATTTTGCCTATAAGGACTCATTTGCACCTAATTGTCGTAAAGCATGTAAAAACTGCTTGTCTGCGTTAAAATAATGGTTAATATGCAGTTTGCATTTTCTTATGAGAGAATAATCCAAACCTGAATGTTATAGTGTAAATAGACTAACCTTCATAAAATAAAGCAATTTTGCCTATAAGGACCCATTCGCCCCTAATTGTCATAAAGCATGTAAAAACTGCTTGTATGCGTTAAAATAATGGTTAATATGCAGTTTGCATTTTCTTATGAGAGAATGATCCAAACCTAAATGTTATAGTGTAAATAGACTTACCTTAATGAAATAAAGCAATTTTGCCTATAAGAATTCATTTGCCCCTAATTGTCATAAAGCATGTAAAAACTATTTGTATGCGTTAAAATAATGGTTAATATGCAGTTTGCATTTTCTTATGAGAGAATGATCCAAACCTGAATATTATAGTGTAAATAGACTTACCTTTGTAAAATAAAGCAATTTTGCCTATAAGGACTCATTTGCACGCAATTGTCGTGAAGCATGTAAAAACTGGTTGTCTGCGTGAAAATGATAGTAAATATGCAGTTTGCATTTTCTTATGAGAGAATGATCCAAACCTGAATATTATAGTGTAAATAGACTTACCCTCATGAAATAAAGCAATTTTGCCTATAAAGACTCATTTGCACCTAATTGTCGTAAAGCATGTAAAAACTGCTTGTCTGCGTTTAAATAATGGTTAATATGTAGTTTGCATTTTCTTATGAGAGAATGATCCAAACCTGAATGTTATAGTGTAAATAGACTTACCCTCATGAAATAAAGCAATTTTGCCTATAAAGACTCATTTGCACCTAATTGTCATAAAGCATGTTAAAACTGCTTGTATGCGTTAAAATAATAGTTAATATGCAGTTTGCATTTTCTTGTGAGAGAATGATCCAAACCTGAATGTTATAGTGTAAGTAAACTTACCTTTGTAAAATAAAGCAATTTTGCTTATAAAGACTCATTTGCACCAAATTGTCGTAAAGCATGTAAAAACTGCTTGTCTGCGTTTAAATAATGGTTAATATGTAGTTTGCATTTTCTTATGAGAGAATGATCCAAACCTGAATGTAATAGTGTAAATAGACTTACCTTTATGAAATAAAGCAATTTTGCCTATAAGGACTCATTTGCCCCTAATTGTCATAAAGCATGTAAAAACTGCTTGAATGCGTTAAAATAATGGTTAATATGCAGTTTGCATTTTCTTATGAGAGAATGATCCAAACCTGAATGTTATAGTGTAAATAGACTTACCCTCATGAAATAAAGCAATTTTGCCTATAAGGACTCATTTGCACCTAATTGTCATAAAGCATGTAAAAACTGCTTGTATGCGTTAAAATAATGGTTAATATGCAGTTTGCATTTTCTTGTGAGAGAATTATCAAAACCTGAATGTTATAGTGTAAGTAAACTTACCTTTGTGAAATAAAGCAATTTTGCCTATAAGGACTCATTTGCACGCAATTGTCGTGAAGCATGTAAAAACTGCTTGTCTGCGTTAAAATAATGGTTAATTTGCAGTTTGCATTTTCTTATGAGAGAATGATCCAAACCTGAATGTTATAGTGAAAGTAGACTTACCTTTGTGAAATGAAACAATTTTGCCTTTATGGACTTATTTGCACCTAATTGTCGTAAACCATGTAAAAACTGCTTGTCTGCGTGTAAATGATAGTCAATATTCAGTTTGCATTTTCTTATGAGAGAATGATCCAAACCTGAATGTTATAATGTAAATAGACTTACCCTCATGAAATAAAGCAATTTTGCCTATAAGGACACATTTGCACGCAATTGTCGTAAAGCATGTAAAAACTGCTTGTTTGCGTGAAGATGATAGTAAATATGCAGTTTGCATTTTCTTCTGAGAGAATGATCCAAACCTAAATGTTATAGTGTAAATAGAGTTACCTTTGTAAAATAAAACAATTTTGCCTATAAGGACTCATTTGCACGCAATTGTCGTGAAGCATGTAAAAACCGCTTGTTTGCGTTAAAATAATGGTTAATATGCAGTTTGCATTTTCTTATGAGAGAATGATCCAAACCTAAATGTTATAGTGTAAATAGACTTACCTTCATGAAATAAAGCAATTTTGCCTATAAGAATTCATTTGCCCCTAATTGTCATAAAGCATGTAAAAACTACTTGTATGCGTTAAAATAATGGTTAATATGCAGTTTGCATTTTCTTATGAGAGAATGATCCAAACCTGAATATTATAGTGTAAATAGACTTACCCTTATGAAATAAAGCAATTTTGCCTATAAAGACTCATTTGCACCTAATTGTCGTAAAGCATGTAAAAACTGCTTGTCTGCGTTTAAATAATGGTTAATATGCAGTTTGCATTTTCTTATGAAAGAATGGTCCAAACCTGAATGTTATAGTGTAAATAGACTTACTCTCATTAAATAAAGCAATTTTGCCTATAAAGACTCATTTGCACCTAATTGTCATAAAGCATGTTAAAACTGCTTGTATGCGTTAAAATAATAGTTAATATGCAGTTTGCATTTTCTTGTGAGAGAATGATCCAAACCTGAATGTTATAGTGTAAGTAAACTTACCTTTGTAAAATAAAGCAATTTTGCTTATAAAGACTCATTTGCACCTAATTGTCGTAAAGCATGTAAAAACTGCTTGTCTGCGTTTAAATAATGGTTAATATGTAGTTTGCATTTTCTTATGAGAGAATGATCCAAACCTGAATGTTATAGTGTAAATAGACTTACCCTCATAAAATAAAGCAATTTTGCCTATAAGGACTCATTTGCACCTAATTGTCATAAAGCATGTAAAAACTGCTTGTATGCTTTAAAATAATGGTTAATATGCAGTTTGCATTTTTTTATGAAAGAATGATCCAAACCTGAATGTCATAGTGTAAATAGACTTACCTTTGTAAAATAAAGCAATTTTGCCTATAAGGACACATTTGCACGCAATTGTCGTAAAGCATGTAAAAACTGCTTGTTTGCGTGAAGATGATAGTAAATATGCAGTTTGCATTTTCTTCTGAGAGAATGATCCAAACCTGAATGTTATAGTGTAAATAGCTTACCCTCATGACATAAAGCAATTTTGCCTATAAAGACTCATTTGCACCTAATTGTCGTAAAGCATAAAAAAACTGCTTGTCTGCGTTTAAATAATGGTTTATATGCAGTTTGCATTTTCTAATGAGATAATGATCCAAACCTGAATGTTATAGTGTAAATAGACTTACCTTCATGAAATAAAGCAATTTTGCCTATAAGGACTCATTTGCCCCTACTTGTGATAAAGCATGTAAAAACTGCTTGGATGCGTTAAAATAATGGTTAAAATGCAGTTTGCATTTTCTTATGAGAGAATGATCCAAACCTGAATGTTATAGTGTAAATAGACTTACCTTTGTAAAATAAAGCAATTTTGCCTATAAGGACTCATTTGCACGCAATTGTCGTGAAGCATGTAAAAACTGCTTGTCTGCGTTTAAATAATGGTTAATATGCAGTTTGCATTTTCTTATGAGAGAAAGATACAAACCTGAATGTTATAGTGTAAATAGACTTACCTTCATAAAATAAAGCAATTTTGCCTATAAAGACTCATTTGCACCTAATTGTAAAGCATAAAAAAACCGCTTGTCTGCGTTTAAATAACGGTTAATATGCAGTTTGCATTTTCTTATGAGAGAATGATCCAAACCTGAATGTTATAGTGTAAATAGACTTACCTTCATGAAATAAAACAATTTTGCCTATAAGGACTCATTTGCCCCTAATTGTCATAAAGCATGTAAAAACTGCTTGTATGCGTTAAAATAACGGTTAATATGCAGTTTACATTTTCTTATGAGAGAATGATCCAAACCTGAATGTTATAGTGTAAATAGACTAATCTTTGTAAAATAAAGCAATTTTGCCTATAAGGACTCATTTGCACGCAATTGTCGTGAAGCATGTAAAAACTGCTTGTCTTCGTTAAAATAATGGTTAATATGCAGTTTGCATTTTCTTATGAGAAAATGATCCAAACCTGAATGTTATAGTGTAAGTAAACTTACCTTTGTAAAATAAAGCAATTTTGCTTATAAAGACTCATTTGCACCTAATTGTCGTAATGCATGTAAAAACTGCTTGTCAGCGTTAAAATAATGGTTAATATGCAGTTTGCATTTTTTTATGAGAGAATGATCCAAACCTGAATGTTATAGTGTAAATAAACTTACCTTCATGAAATAAAGCAATTTTGCCTATAAGGACTCATTTGCCCCTTATTGTCATAAAGCATGTAAAAACTGTTTGTATGCGTTAAAATAATGGTTAATATGCAGGTTGCATTTTCTTATGAGAGAATGATCCAAACCTGAATGTAATAGTGTAAATAGACTTACCTTTGTAAAATAAAGCAATTTTTCTTATAAGGACTCATTTGCACGCAATTGTCGTGAAGCATGTAAAAACTGGTTGTCTGCGTGAAAATGATAGTAAATATGCAGTTTGCATTTTCTTATGAGAGAATGATCCAAACCTGAATATTATAGTGTAAATAGACTTACCCTCATGAAATAAAGCAATTTTGCCTATAAAGACTCATTTGCACCTAATTGTCGTAAAGCATGTAAAAACTGCTTGTCTGCGTTTAAATAATGGTTAATATGTAGTTTGCATTTTCTTATGAGAGAATGATCCAAACCTGAATGTAATAGTGTAAATAGACTGACCTTTATGAAATAAAGCAATTTTGCCTATAAGGACTCATTTGCCCCTAATTGTCATAAAGCATGTAAAAACTGCTTGAATGCGTTAAAATAATGGTTAATATGCAGATTGCATTTTCTTATGAAAGAATGATCCAAACCTGAATGTTATAGTGTAAATAGACTTACCTTTGTAAAATAAAGCAATTTTGCCTATAAGGACTCATTTGCACGCAATTGTCGTGAAGCATGTAAAAACTGCTTGTCTGCGTTAAAATAATGGTTAATATGCAGTTTGCATTTTCTTATGAGAGAATGATCCAAACCTGAATGTTATAGTGTAAATAGACTTACCCTCATGAAATTAAGCAATTTTGCCTATAAGGACTCATTTGCACCTAATTGTCATAAAGCATGTAAAAACTGCTTGTATGCGTTAAAATAATGGTTAATATGCAGTTTGCATTTTCTTGTGAGAGAATTATCAAAACCTGAATGTTATAGTGTAAGTAAACTTACCTTTGTGAAATAAAGCAATTTTGCCTATAAGGACTCATTTGCACGCAATTGTCGTGAAGCATGTAAAAACTGCTTGTCTGCGTTAAAATAATGGTTAATATGCAGTTTGCATTTTCTTATGAGAGAATGATCCAAACCTAAATGTTATAGTGAAAGTAGACTTACCTTTGTGAAATGAAACAATTTTGCCTTTATGGACTTATTTGCACCTAATTGTCGTAAACCATGTAAAAACTGCTTGTCTGCGTGAAAATGATAGTCAATATTCAGTTTGCATTTTCTTATGAGAGAATGATCCAAACCTGAATGTTATAGTGTAAATAGACTTACCCTCATGAAATAAAGCAATTTTGCCTATAAGGACTCATTTGCACCTAATTGTCATAAAGCATGTAAAAACTGCTTGTATGCTTTAAAATAATGGTTAATATGCAGTTTGCATTTTTTTATGAGAGAATGATCCAAACCTGAATGTTATAGTGTAAATAGACTTATCTTTGTAAAATAAAGCAATTTTGCCTATAAGGACACATTTGCACGCAATTGTCGTAAAGCATGTAAAAACTGCTTGTTTGCGTGAAGATGATAGTAAATATGCAGTTTGCATTTTCTTCTGAGAGAATGATCCAAACCTGAATGTTATAGTGTAAATAGCTTACCCTCATGAAATAAAGCAATTTTGCCTATAAAGACTCATTTGCACCTAATTGTCGTAAAGCATAAAAAAACTGCTTGTCTGCGTTTAAATAATGGTTTATATGCAGTTTGCATTTTCTAATGAGAGAATGATCCAAACCTGAATGTTATAGTGTAAATAGACTTACCTTCATGAAATAAAGCAATTTTGCCTATAAGGACTCATTTGCCCCTAATTGTGATAAAGCATGTAAAAACTGCTTGGATGCGTTAAAATAATGGTTTAAATGCAGTTTGCATTTTCTTATGAGAGAATGATCCAAACCTGAATGTTATAGTGTAAATAGACTTACCTTTGTAAAATAAAGCAATTTTGCCTATAAGGACTCATTTGCACGCAATTGTCGTGAAGCATGTAAAAACTGCTTGTCTGCGTTTAAATAATGGTTAATATGCAGTTTGCATTTTCTTATGAGAGAAAGATACAAACCTGAATGTTATAGTGTAAATAGACTTACCTTCATAAAATAAAGCAATTTTGCCTATAAAGACTCATTTGCACCTAATTGTAAAGCATAAAAAAACCGCTTGTCTGCGTTTAAATAATGGTTAATATGCAGTTTGCATTTTCTTATGAGAGAATGATCCAAACCTGAATGTTATAGTGTAAATAGACTTACCTTCATGAAATATTTTGCCTATAAGGACTCATTTGCCCCTAATTGTCATAAAGCATGTAAAAACTGCTTGTATGCATTAAAATAATGGTTAATATGCAGTTTGCATTTTCTTATGATAGAATGATCCAAACCTGAATGTTATAGTGTAAATAGACTAACCTTTGTAAAATAAAGCAATTTTGCCTATAAGGACTCATTTGCACGCAATTGTCGTGAAGCATGTAAAAACTGCTTGTCTTCGTTAAAATAATGGTTAATATGCAGTTTGCATTTTCTTATGAGAGAATGATCCAAACCTGAATGTTATAGTGTAAATAGACTTACCCTCATGAAATAAAGCACTTTTGCCTATAAGGACTCATTTGCACCTAATTGTCGTAATGCATGTAAAAACTGCTTGTTTGCGTTAAAATAATGGTTAATATGCAGTTTGCATTTTCTTATGAGAGAATGATCCAAACCTAAATGTTATAGTGTAAATAGACTTACCTTCATGAAATAAAGCAATTTTGCCTATAAGAATTCATTTGCCCCTAATTGTCATAAAGCATGTAAAAACTTCTTGTATGCGTTAAAATAATGGTTAATATGCAGTTTGCATTTTCTTATGAGAGAATGATCCAAACCTGAATATTATAGTGTAAATAGACTTACCTTTGTAAAATAAAGCAATTTTGCCTATAAGGACTCATTTGCACGCAATTGTCGTGAAGCATGTAAAAACTGGTTGTCTGCGTGAAAATGATAGTAAATATGCAGTTTGCATTTTCTTATGAGAGAATGATCCAAACCTGAATATTATAGTGTAAATAGACTTACCCTCATGAAATAAAGCAATTTTGCCTATAAAGACTCATTTGCACCTAATTGTCGTAAAGCATGTAAAAACTGCTTGTCTGCGTTTAATTAATGGTTAATATGCAGTTTGCATTTTCTTATGAGAGAATGATCCAAACCTGTATGTTATAGTGTAAATAGACTAATCTTTGTAAAATAAAGCAATTTTGCCTATAAGGACTCATTTGCACGCAATTGTCGTGAAGCATGTAAAAACTGCTTGTCTTCGTTAAAATAATGGTTAATATGCAGTTTGCATTTTCTTATGAGAAAATGATCCAAACCTGAATGTTATAGTGTAAGTAAACTTACCTTTGTAAAATAAAGCAATTTTGCTTATAAAGACTCATTTGCACCTAATTGTCGTAATGCATGTAAAAACTGCTTGTCAGCGTTAAAATAATGGTTAATATGCAGTTTGCATTTTTTTATGAGAGAATGATCCAAACCTGAATGTTATAGTGTAAATAGACTTACCCTCATGAAATTAAGCAATTTTGCCTATAAGGACTCATTTGCACCTAATTGTCATAAAGCATGTAAAAACTGCTTGTATGCGTTAAAATAATGGTTAATATGCAGTTTGCATTTTCTTGTGAGAGAATTATCAAAACCTGAATGTTATAGTGTAAGTAAACTTACCTTTGTGAAATAAAGCAATTTTGCCTATAAGGACTCATTTGCACGCAATTGTCGTGAAGCATGTAAAAACTGCTTGTCTGCGTTAAAATAATGGTTAATATGCAGTTTGCATTTTCTTATGAGAGAATGATCCAAACCTGAATGTTATAGTGAAAGTAGACTTACCTTTGTGAAATGAAACAATTTTGCCTTTATGGACTTATTTGCACCTAATTGTCGTAAACCATGTAAAAACTGCTTGTCTGCGTGAAAATGATAGTCAATATTCAGTTTGCATTTTCTTATGAGAGAATGATCCAAACCTGAATGTTATAGTGTAAATAGACTTACCCTCATGAAATAAAGCAATTTTGCCTATAAGGACTCATTTGCACCTAATTGTCATAAAGCATGTAAAAACTGCTTGTATGCTTTAAAATAATGGTTAATATGCAGTTTGCATTTTTTTATGAGAGAATGATCCAAACCTGAATGTTATAGTGTAAATAGACTTACCTTTGTAAAATAAAGCAATTTTGCCTATAAGGACACATTTGCACGCAATTGTCGTAAAGCATGTAAAAACTGCTTGTTTGCGTGAAGATGATAGTAAATATGCAGTTTGCATTTTCTTCTGAGAGAATGATCCAAACCTGAATGTTATAGTGTAAATAGCTTACCCTCATGAAATAAAGCAATTTTGCCTATAAAGACTCATTTGCACCTAATTGTCGTAAAGCATAAAAAAACTGCTTGTCTGCGTTTAAATAATGGTTTATATGCAGTTTGCATTTTCTAATGAGAGAATGATCCAAACCTGAATGTTATAGTGTAAATAGACTTACCTTCATGAAATAAAGCAATTTTGCCTATAAGGACTCATTTGCCCCTAATTGTGATAAAGCATGTAAAAACTGCTTGGATGCGTTAAAATAATGGTTTAAATGCAGTTTGCATTTTCTTATGAGAGAATGATCCAAACCTGAATGTTATAGTGTAAATAGACTTACCTTTGTAAAATAAAGCAATTTTGCCTATAAGGACTCATTTGCACGCAATTGTCGTGAAGCATGTAAAAACTGCTTGTCTGCGTTTAAATAATGGTTAATATGCAGTTTGCATTTTCTTATGAGAGAAAGATACAAACCTGAATGTTATAGTGTAAATAGACTTACCTTCATAAAATAAAGCAATTTTGCCTATAAAGACTCATTTGCACCTAATTGTAAAGCATAAAAAAACCGCTTGTCTGCGTTTAAATAATGGTTAATATGCAGTTTGCATTTTCTTATGAGAGAATGATCCAAACCTGAATGTTATAGTGTAAATAGACTTACCTTCATGAAATATTTTGCCTATAAGGACTCATTTGCCCCTAATTGTCATAAAGCATGTAAAAACTGCTTGTATGCGTTAAAATAATGGTTAATATGCAGTTTGCATTTTCTTATGATAGAATGATCCAAACCTGAATGTTATAGTGTAAATAGACTAACCTTTGTAAAATAAAGCAATTTTGCCTATAAGGACTCATTTGCACGCAATTGTCGTGAAGCATGTAAAAACTGCTTGTCTTCGTTAAAATAATGGTTAATATGCAGTTTGCATTTTCTTATGAGAGAATGATCCAAACCTGAATGTTATAGTGTAAATAGACTTACCTTTGTAAAATAAAGCAATTTTGCCTATAAGGACTCATTTGCACGCAATTGTCGTGAAGCATGTAAAAACTGGTTGTCTGCGTTTAAATAATGGTTAATATGCAGTTTGCATTTTCTTATGAGAGAATGGTCCAAACCTGAATGTTATAGTGTAAATAGACTTACCCTCATGAAATAAAGCAATTTTGCCTATAAGGACTCATTTGCACCTAATTGTCGTAATGCATGTAAAAACTGCTTGTTTGCGTTAAAATAATGGTTAATATGCAGTTTGCATTTTCTTATGAGAGAATGATCCAAACCTAAATGTTATAGTGTAAATAGACTTACCTTCATGAAATAAAGCAATTTTGCCTATAAGAATTCATTTGCCCCTAATTGTCATAAAGCATGTAAAAACTTCTTGTATGCGTTAAAATAATGGTTAATATGCAGTTTTCATTTTCTTATGAGAGAATGATCCAAACCTGAATATTATAGTGTAAATAGACTTACCTTTGTAAAATAAAGCAATTTTGCCTATAAGGACTCATTTGCACGCAATTGTCGTGAAGCATGTAAAAACTGGTTGTCTGCGTGAAAATGATAGTAAATATGCAGTTTGCATTTTCTTATGAGAGAATGATCCAAACCTGAATATTATAGTGTAAATAGACTTACCCTCATGAAATAAAGCAATTTTGCCTATAAAGACTCATTTGCACCTAATTGTCGTAAAGCATGTAAAAACTGCTTGTCTGCGTTTAAATAATGGTTAATATGCAGTTTGCATTTTCTTATGAGAGAATGGTCCAAACCTGAATGTTATAGTGTAAATAGACTTACCCTCATGAAATAAAGCAATTTTGCCTATAAAGACTCATTTGCACCTAATTGTCATAAAGCATGTTAAAAACTGCTTGTATGCGTTAAAATAATAGTTAATATGCAGTTTGCATTTTCTTGTGAGAGAATGATCCAAACCTGAATGTTATAGTGTAAGTGAACTTACCTTTGTAAAATAAAGCAATTTTGCTTATAAAGACTCATTTGCACCTAATTGTCGTAAAGCATGTAAAAACTGCTTGTCTGCGTTTAAATAATGGTTAATATGTAGTTTGCATTTTCTTATGAGAGAATGATCCAAGCCTGAATGTAATAGTGTAAATAGACTTACCTTTATGAAATAAAGCAATTTTGCCTATAAGGACTCATTTGCCCCTAATTGTCATAAAGCATGTAAAAACTGCTTGAATGCGTTAAAATAATGTTTTTTTTTTTTTTTTTAAAACCCCCCTTGGCTTCAAGGATATAATCCCATGTGCCAGACACAATAAAAATAAAAATAAGGATAAAACAAACATGGGATAAAGGGACCAACACCTCTTCTCGCCACAGGCCCGCGCAGCATTAGGAACCATAAACAAACGCAGGACTCAGACCTTGGAAGAACATACAAAATGACTACTGTTAGTAAATTTCATATAGTGATATTATGTCTGGCACAATATTCATTTAATATTTCATATATTTCGAAACTACCTGTACTTAGAATATAACTTAAATTGAGAGGAAAATATAAACCTTTTTCTTGTAAGTGTTGCCATATTTCGTCCGGAGTATAATTTTGACATGATAGAAATATATGATTCAAATCAGCTATTGATGAGTTGTCGCAATTACAAATTTGGGAATTTACGACGCCTATTCTAAACAAATGAGATTGAAAGCAGCCGTGATTAAATCTCATACGGATTATCTGGGTAATACTTTTTCTTGGTTTACTATATTTTTTAAACCATGGTTGTTTTTTAATGATCGGTTGTATATTAAATAACCATTTACCTTTTTCCCTACTACTTTCCGTCCAAAACTTCTGCCATTCTAAGTGAGCTGATTTTTTTGCTAAATTGATTATATCGGTAGATGGAATTTTGATATTAGTACTATCTCCATTTTGTATGGCTTGTCTAGCAAGGCTATCGGCCATGCAGTTTCCTTCGATTCCAGAATGACCTCTAATCCAGACTATTCTTATCATTTTCCCTTCGCGATTAAAATCTGTTATTAAATTAACTATGTCCCAGACAATGGGGGAGTCGGAATTGCGATAATTTTGGATGCTCACAACACTACTTTTCGAGTCGGTAAAAATTGAAATATCTTTTGAATTTAAGTCAGAGCAATATTTTAAACATTCTTTTATGGCTACAAGTTCTGCTGTGTAAATTGAAGCATACTTTTTTAATTTAATTAAGCCACATGCGCCGTTTATATGATCGTAAAAAGCACCACCTGAACCTTCGTCGGTTTTAGATCCATCAGTAAATAAACGGTGTGTATGTGGCCATAATTTTAAGATTTCTTTATTGAAAATTTCATTTTTAATCCTATTGCTGATATATGGGGAATCTAAAAATGGAAAGTTGGTGTCCATATAAACATTTATATTAGATATGATAAGGAATTTACAAATGAATTCATACGGCTTGTCATAACAGTTCATGTTTTTAAGAAATTTGAGGGAGTTGATAAAGCTAACTAGAAATAGCGGTTGGTTTTTATTTTCCCAGAACGAGCATGAAGCATATAAAGACCACATGGTGTTTAAATTGTTAAAATTATCGTGGTAATTGTACGTTAACCTTTTTATAATAAATTTATCACAAAGTAATTGTCTCCGGACGTATAATGGACATTCGCAAGATTCTGTGAGTAAGGCATTTGTTGGCGTGCTTTTCATTGCCCCGAGGCAAATTCTTAGGGCTCGAAATTGTATTCGGTCTAATTTCACCAGTACACTTTGTTTGGCTGCGCCATAAAACATACTACCGTAATCTATTAGTGATCTCACAAGACCTTTGTAGATGAGTAATAAGGTATACGGGTTACCCCCCCACCATACTCCAGCCAAACATCTCATAACATTTAGAGCGCCTTCACATTTTTGAATGATGTGTCGAATATGAGGTGACCATGTTAATTTGCAATCTAAATGCATACCCAAATATTTTATCACAGCTTTGATAGGATAGATGGTATTCATTAGTCTGATATTTAGTGGTAGTTTGGATAGCCGATGTCGAGTAAAAATCGATACTTCTGTTTTTTTCCTGGAAAGAGTTAGACCATGCATCTCTAACCAAGCGACCAATGAATACATAGCGTCCTCTAACGCTACGGCACATTCTTGGAATTTGTCTGAGCTAATGTATAGGCAGACGTCGTCCGCGTATTGCAGAATTTTTATCCTAGGACTAAAGATGCTATCGAGATCATGTGTATATAATAAATATAATAAAGGACTGAGAATTCCACCTTGTGGAAGTCCCTTCCATACCGTTTTAGGGCCGTACATTTTACTGTTGGAACGAATGTACACCGTACGTTCTTCTATTAAATTCAGTACAGTAGAGCAAAAATTTAAAGGTAAACCTATATGAATCATTTTTTCAAACAGAATTTTAACATTGACATTTTCGTATGCATTCTTGATGTCAATGAATAAACATAGCATATAGTTATTCTCACTGTGGGTTTTATATATGTCTACTAGAAGAGCCAACAAAACATCAAGGGTTCCCCGTTTTCTCCGAAAACCGTACTGCGTTTTTGAAAGTAAAGTGTTGTGTTCTAACCACCAAGTTAGACGTTCGTTAAGAATTCTCTCAAATGTCTTTTTTATACATGATGTTAGGGCAATAGGTCGGTAAGAGTCCGAGAGGTCCGGATCCCTTCCCGGTTTTAAGAATAGTAGTATAACCTGTTTTTTCCACATCTTCGGAATAGTTTTGTGTATTAAAAATAAGTTAAAAATGTGTAACAAACACCTTTTAAATTTCGGAGGTAACTTGTGCAACATACAATATTCTATATTATCAAAACCTGGGGCGGTATTAGTTGTCTTCTTGAGACAGCTGTTTAATTCCTCTAAGCTCATAGGTCGATTTAAAATGTGTTCCTGATCTACTTGATCTACGGAGAACCGGTATTGTGGTATGTGTTCTTGCGTGGAATGGGGAGCAATGTCGTTAAAAATATCATTTATAAGAGTTTCTTTTATTGAGCAGGGTTTTCGACTAAAATTAATAGAATTTTTTATTGATTTAACTTTGTTCCATACATCTTTGAGAGGGGTTTCAGGTGCGATTGTTTCACAAAATGATTGAAAATTTTCCTTTTTTTTAAGACGAAAAATTAGTTTACACTGTGCACATATCTGTTTGTACCTAATGAAATTTTTAAAACTTCGCTTACGCGGGATACATTTGTCTGCATTTGTCGTAATTATGTTTACTAATTTATCATAAGCTGATATTGGGTCCACAGTAAATAATTCTTCTATATCTGTGCTTGCCAACAAATGGTTATATTCAAGCCAATCAGCCTTATTTGTATTCCATCTACGATTTGGTTCTATAACTAATGGAGGGGGAGGCTTTAAATGTAAATATACAATTGTTGGTATGTGATCGGAACCCAAGGTTATATCCAATACTTTCCATTCGGCAATTAAGGCCAAATTATTGGTTGCAAAGGCAAGATCAACTGGTGATGGGTTTGTATCGGGGGCTGTAATTCTGGTGGGGGACCCGTCATTCAACACTGTTAAATTAAGATTTTCCGCACAGTCAACGAGAGCTAGACCTTCAAAATTTCTAACAGAACTTCCCCACAATTCGTGATGGGCATTAAAATCCCCTATTAGCAAAAGCGGTTGATTAAACTGACTTAAAATGTTGTCCCAAAAGTTCGATTCAGAGTGATGATTGGGTTTACAGTATACTGCAATTATTACAAACTCGAAATCATTGTCTATAATTTTGACAGCGCATATTTGGACATTATCTGAATTACAACAAACATTAATATTAGTGAATTTAATGCCATCTTTAATTAAGATGGCCGATCCACCTTTTCCATCACATCGATCGTTTCGGATAACACTATAATTTTTAAAATTATATTTAAATAGTGGCTTGAACCACGTTTCTGTAATACACGCTATATGAATTTGTTCATTAATTAAATAATTATGAAAAGGAACTTTATTGGCTGAAAGAGATCTGGCGTTCCAATTTAAGATTCTGTACTTATCCATTTTGGTTTGAACTTGTAAAAAGATTTCTTATATAAGATTTGATACGGTCACCCTGTATGTTTGAATTTAGAACTTCCTGTATAATATTATAAATTGATTCTATCATTTGATCATTGTCATTGTCACTAATATTTTCGCTATTCCGATCCGGAGGTAAATGTGTCCTTAATTCCGGTCTGTAGGGATTGGGAGGAAGAGGTTTTAAAGGGTAAAGTGACTGATGAGGATAAGACGGTCTATTACCAGTCATTCTATTACCAGTCATGTGTCTATCAGCATTAGTATTGGTTTGATTTTTGGGACTACGATATTTATAGTTATTTGTTCTAATAGTATTATAATTATCATGACTATTATTATTTGTTTGTCTAGACTGAATCGCCATGTTACTTAGTGAAGAAGATTGTACTGGCATTTGAACTGTAGGCATTTGCCATTGAGCTCGATTATTTGGAAGATCTGGATATTGGTCGTTATTTGCAATATCAATTTGGCCATACTTAACTGCATCTACATAAGAATTTTTAGGAAACAATAGATTATTTGCTTCTGCAAACGTGATATTTTTCTCTGCCATGGCTGTTTTAATTTCTTTCTGTTTGCCCATTTCTGGGCATGTTTTATCATTGGCAGTATGATTACCCTTACAATTAGCACAAAAATAGTCAGCTGGATCATTGATAACGCACTCTTTGTAACGATGTTCACCTGAACATTTCGAACATCTTGTTTTGCCTCTACATTGTGAGCTTACATGCCCATACCGTAAGCAGTTATAACACTGTATAACTCGTTGAATATGAGGTTCAACCGGACATCTTGTCCTGTATAGGTATACGTACCGGGGTAATACTTGCCCTACACATTTGATAAAAACAGTCTGAGTAGGTCTGAGTATAGAGTCTACTTTTTTAAATATTCTTTTAACTTCTATTATTTCGACTTCAGATTCAATAACTTCCATGAGCTCATCATCATTCATATCGGGGTCAACAAATCTAATAATTCCATGGCGGTACAAAATATGGTTTGGAATGTAACATTTCATTTCATATTTTTCGGAAAAATCTGATCTAAGGAACTTATTCGCACTTTCGTAATTTGAAAATTCTACACTGATTCTGTTTTTACCCAGCGCTTTAATATCGGTAACTGAATTTGAAAAATTGGAAAAATAACCATGGATTTTTCTTCCAACTGACATTGGGTGCAAACGACCAATGTTTTTGTTTAAGCTTTGAACATAAATAATATATGGTCCAATATCATTGTTGGAAAAATAAGTTATTTTTATTTGTTCTGAACGATTTTGAGAACTATTATCCCGCGTATTATCATTTAAATCGCTGGGTATTTTATCGATATCACTATCTTTACTATTTTTAACTTTCTCGCGCTCTTTCGTTAAGGATCTAGTATTATACCGTCTCAGTCTAGCTTCTGTTTGATTGAGTTTAAGATCAGGTAAAGAATCATAACGTTTCATTTGTGTCAAACCGCTTGTTTCATTGCACTGACTGGTTTCATCACATTCCATGGATAAATCAAAAAACTGCTTATTTTTTTCTGCAGTATTTGATTCTATAATTAACGACTTTTTAATTATGTTCTTTTTAACTTTACCTAAAACTTTATTCTTAGCCTTTTTTTCAATCGCCGAAGCCGGACTTTGGAAAAGATATTTCTTACCTTGATTCTTCTTATTCTCAATGTTACCTGGTGGTCGCTCATTATTTTTAGGTGTTAAGTCAGGTGGATCGGGCGGTTCAGGGTCAATATCCAATAAGCGAAAATCAGCCATAGTGCCTGATGGCACTTATAACCGCAATTCACTTGATGGGATTTAATTTGCACACAAAAAACCACTTAATTTTGTTAATTTCACACAGAACACAAAAACACGTTTTGTCAATTCGCTGGATCTAACAAGACTAAAAATAATGGTTAATATGCAGATTGTATTTTCTTATGAGAGAATGATCCAAACCTGAATGTTATAGTGTAAATAGACTTACCTTTGTAAAATAAAGCAATTTTGCCTATAAGGACTCATTTGCACGCAATTGTCGTGAAGCATGTAAAAACTGCTTGTCTGCGTTAAAATAATGGTTAATATGCAGTTTGCATTTTCTTATGAGAGAATGATCCAAACCTGAATGTTATAGTGTAAATCGACTTACCCTCATGAAATAAAGCAATTTTGCCTATAAAGACTCATTTGCACCTAATTGTCATAAAGCATGTAAAAACTGCTTGTCTGCGTTTAAACAATGGTTAATATGCAGTTTGCATTTTCTTATGAGAGAATGATCCAAACCTGAATGTTATAGTGAAAGTAGACTTACCTTTGTGAAATGAAACACTTTTGCCTTTATGGACTTATTTGCACCTAATTGTCGTAAACCATGTAAAAACTGCTTGTCTGCGTGAAAATGATAGTCAATATTCAGTTTGCATTTTCTTATGAGAGAATGATCCAAACCTGAATGTTATAGTGTAAAGAGACTTACCCTCATAAAATAAAGCAATTTTGCCTATAAGGACTCATTTGCACCTAATTGTCATAAAGCATGTAAAAACTGCTTGTATTCGTTAAAATAATAGTTAATATGCAGTTTGCATTTTCTTGTGAAAGAATGATCCAAACCTGAATGTTATAGTGTAAGTAAACTTACCTTTGTGAAATAAAGCAATTTTGCCTATAAGGACTCATTTGCACCTAATTGTCGTAAAGCATGTAAAAACTGCTTGTCTGCGTTAAAATAATGGTTAATATGCAGTTTGCATTTTCTTATGAGAGAATAATCCAAACCTGAATGTTATAGTGTAAATAGACTAACCTTCATAAAATAAAGCAATTTTGCCTATAAGGACCCATTCGCCCCTAATTGTCATAAAGCATGTAAAAACTGCTTGTATGCGTTAAAATAATGGTTAATATGCAGTTTGCATTTTCTTATGAGAGAATGATCCAAACCTGAATGTTATAGTGTAAATAGACTTACCCTCATGAAATAAAGCAATTTTGCCTATAAGGACTCATTTGCACCTAATTGTCATAAAGCATGTAAAAACTGCTTGTATGCTTTAAAATTATGGTTAATATGCAGTTTGCATTTTTTTATGAGAGAATGATCCAAACCTAAATGTTATAGTGTAAATAGACTTACTTTTGTAAAATAAAACAATTTTGCCTATAAGGACTCATTTGCACGCAATTGTCGTGAAGCATGTAAAAACTGCTTGTTTGCGTTAAAATAATGGTTAATATGCAGTTTGCATTTTCTTATGAGAAAATGATCCAAACCTAAATGTTATAGTGTAAATAGACTTACCTTCATGAAATAAAGCAATTTTGCCTATAAGAATTCATTTGCCCCTAATTGTCATAAAGCATGTAAAAACTACTTGTATGCGTTAAAATAATGGTTAATATGCAGTTTGCATTTTCATATGAGAGAATGATCCAAACCTGAATATTATAGTGTAAATAGACTTACCTTTGTAAAATAAAGCAATTTTGCCTATAAGGACTCATTTGCACGCAATTGTCGTGAAGCATGTAAAAACTGGTTGTCTGCGTGAAAATGATAGTAAATATGCAGTTTGCATTTTCTTATGAGAGAATGATCCAAACCTGAATATTATAGTGTAAATAGACTTACCCTCATGAAATAAAGCAATTTTGCCTATAAAGACTCATTTGCACCTAATTGTCGTAAAGCATGTAAAAACTGCTTGTCTGCGTTTAAATAATGGTTAATATGCAGTTTGCATTTTCTTATGAGAGAATGGTCCAAACCTGAATGTTATAGTGTAAATAGACTTACCCTCATGAAATAAAGCAATTTTGCCTATAAAGACTCATTTGCACCTAATTGTCATAAAGCATGTTAAAACTGCTTGTATGCGTTAAAATAATGGTTAATATGCAGTTTGCATTTTCTTATGAGAGAATGATCTAAACCTGAATGTTATAGTGTAAATCGACTTACCCTCATGAAATAAAGCAATTTTGCCTATAAAGACTCATTTGCACTTAATTGTCATAAAGCATGTAAAAACTGCTTGTATGCGTTAAAATGATAGTAAATATGCAGTTTGCATTTTCTTGTGAGAGAATGATCCAAACCTGAATGTTATAGTGTAAGTAAACTAACCTTTGTAAAATAAAGCAATTTTGCTTATAAAGACTCATTTGCACCTAATTGTCATAAAGCATGTTAAAACTGCTTGTATACGTTAAAATAATGGTTAATATGCAGTTTGCATTTTCTTATGAGAGAATGATCCAAACCTGAATGTAATAGTGTAAATAGACTTACCTTTATGAAATAAAGCAATTTTGCCTATAAGGACTCATTTGCCCCTAATTGTCATAAAGCATGTAAAAACTGCTTGTCTGCGTTAAAATAATGGTTAATATGCAGTTTGCATTTTCTTATGAGAGAATGATCTAAACCTGAATGTTATAGTGTAAATCGACTTACCCTCATGAAATAAAGCAATTTTGCCTATAAAGACTCATTTGCACCTAATTGTCATAAAGCATGTAAAAACTGCTTGTATGCGTTAAAATGATAGTAAATATGCAGTTTGCATTTTCTTATGAGAGAATGATCTAAACCTGAATGTTATAGTTTAAGTAAACTTACCTTTGTAAAATAAAGCAATTTTGCCTATAAGGACTCATTTGCACGCAATTGTCGTGAAGCATGTAAAAACTGCTTGTCTGCGTGAAAATGATAGTAAATATGCAGTTTGCATTTTCTTATGAGAGAATGATCCAAACCTGAATGTTATAGTGTAAATAGACCTACTATTGTAAAATAAAGCAATTTTGCCTATAAGGACTCATTTGCACGCAATTGTCGTGAAGCATGTAAAAACTGCTTGTCTGCGTTAAAATAATGGTTAATATGCAGTTTGCATTTTCTTATGAGAGAATGATCCAAACCTAAATGTTGTAGTGTAAATAGACTTACCTTCAAGAAATAAAGCAATTTTGCCTATAAGGACTCATTTGCCCCTAATTGTCATAAAGCATGTAAAAACTGCTTGTATGCGTTAAAATAATGTATAATATGCAGTTTGCATTTTCTTATGAGAGAATGATCCAAACCTGAATGTTATAGTGAAAATAGACTTACCTTTGTTAAATAAAGGAATTTTGCCTATAAGGACTCATTTGCACGCAATTGTCGTGAAGCATGTAAAAACTGCTTGTCTGCGTTAAAATAATGGTTAATATGCAGTTTGCATTTTCTTATGAGAGAATGATCCAAACCTGAATGTTATAGTGTAAATTGACTTACCCTCATGAAATAAAGCAATTTTGCCTATAAAGACTCATTTGCACTTAATTGTCATAAAGCATGTAAAAACTGCTTGTATGCGTTAAAATGATAGTAAATATGCAGTTTGCATTTTCTTATGAGAGAATGAGCCAAACCTGAATGTTATAGTGTAAATAGTCTTACCCTCTTGAAATAAAGCAATTTTGCCTATAAGGAGTCATTTGCACCTAACTGTCATAAAGCTTGTAAAAACTGCTTGTATGCGTTAAAATAATAGTTAATATGCAGTTTGTTTTTCTTATGAGAGAATGATCTAAACCTGAATGTTATAGCTTCTAAAAACTGCTTGTATGCGTTAAAATAATAGTTAATGTGCAGTTTGTTTTTCTTATGAGAGAATGATCTAAACCTGAATGTTATAGTTTAAGTAAACTTACCTTTGCAAAATAAAGCAATTTTGCCTATATAGACTCATTTGCCCCTAATTGTCATAAAGCATGTAAAAACTGCTTGTATGCGTTAAAATAATGGTTATTATGCAGTTTGCATTTTCTTATGAGAGAATGATCCAAACTTGAATGTTATAGTGTAAATAGACTTACCTTTGTAAAATAAAGCAATTTTGCCTATAAGGACTCATTTGCACGCAATTGTCGTAAAGCATGTAAAAACTGCTTGTCTGCGTGAAAATGATAGTAAATATGCAGTTTGCATTTTCTTATGAGAGAATGATCCAAACCTGAATGTTATAGTGTAAATAGACTTACCCTCATGAAATAAAGCAATTTTGCCTATAAAGACTCATTTGCACCTATTTGTCGTAAAGCATGTAAAAACTGCTTGTCTGCGTTTAAATAATGGTTAATATGCAGTTTGCATTTTCTTATGAGAGAATGATCCAAACCTGAATGTTATAGTGTAAATAGACTTACCCTCATGAAATAAAGCAATTTTGCCTATAAAGACTCATTTGCACCTAATTGTCGTAAAGCATGTAAAAACTGCTTGTATGCGTTAAAATAATGGTTAATATGCAGTTTGCATTTTCTTGTGAGAGAATTATCAAAACCTGAATGTTATAGTGTAAGTAAACTTACCTTTGTGAAATAAAGCAATTTTGCCTGTAAGGACTCATTTGCCCCTAATTGTCATAAAGCATGTAAAAACTGCTTGAATGCGTTAAAATAATGGTTAATATGCAGATTGCATTTTCTTATGAGAGAATGATCCAAACCTGAATGTTATAGTGTAAATAGACTTACCTTTGTAAAATAAAGCAATTTTGCCTATAAGGACTCATTTGCACGCAATTGTCGTAAAGCATGTAAAAACTGCTTGTCTGCGTTTAAATAATGGTTAATATGTAGTTTGCATTTTCTTATGAGAGAATGATCCAAACCTGAATGTAATAGTGTAAATAGACTTACCTTTATGAAATAAAGCAATTTTGCCTATAAGGACTCATTTGCCCCTAATTGTAATAAAGCATGTAAAAACTGCTTGAATGCGTTAAAATAATGGTTAATATGCAGATTGCATTTTCTTATGAGAGAATGATCCAAACCTGAATGTTATAGTGTAAATAGACTTACCTTTGTAAAATAAAGCAATTTTGCCTATAAGGACTCATTTGCACGCAATTGTCGTGTAGCATGTAAAAACTGCTTGTCTGCGTTAAAATAATGGTTAATATGCAGTTTGCATTTTCTTATGAGAGAATGATCCAAACCTGAATGTTATAGTGAAAGTAGACTTACCTTTGTGAAATGAAACACTTTTGCCTTTATGGACTTATTTGCACCTAATTGTCGTAAACCATGTATAAACTGCTTGTCTGCGTGAAAATGATAGTCAATATTCAGTTTGCATTTTCATATGAGAGAATGATCCAAACCTGAATGTTATAGTGTAAAGAGACTTACCCTCATAAAATAAAGCAATTTTGCCTATAAGGACTCATTTGCACCTAATTGTCATAAAGCATGTAAAAACTGCTTGTATGCGTTAAAATAATAGTTAATATGCAGTTTGCATTTTCTTGTGAAAGAATGATCCAAACCTGAATGTTATAGTGTAAGTAAACTTACCTTTGTGAAATAAAGCAATTTTGCCTATAAGGACTCATTTGCACCTAATTGTCGTAAAGCATGTAAAAACTGCTTGTCTGCGTTAAAATAATGGTTAATATGCGGTTTGCATTTTCTTATGAGAGAATAATCCAAACCTGAATGTTATAGTGTAAATAGACTAACCTTCATAAAATAAAGCAATTTTGCCTATAAGGACCCATTCGCCCCTAATTGTCATAAAGCATGTAAAAACTGCTTGTATGCGTTAAAATAATGGTTAATATGCAGTTTGCATTTTCTTATGAGAGAATGATCCAAACCTAAATGTTATAGTGTAAATAGACTTACCTTCATGAAATAAAGCAATTTTGCCTATAAGAATTCATTTGCCCCTAATTGTCATAAAGCATGTAAAAACTACTTGTATGCGTTAAAATAATGGTTAATATGCAGTTTGCATTTTCTTATGAGAGAATGATCCAAACCTGAATATTATAGTGTAAATAGACTTACCTTTGTAAAATAAAGCAATTTTGCCTATAAGGACTCATTTGCACGCAATTGTCGTGAAGCATGTAAAAACTGGTTGTCTGCGTGAAAATGATAGTAAATATGCAGTTTGCATTTTCTTATGAGAGAATGATCCAAACCTGAATATTATAGTGTAAATAGACTTACCCTCATGAAATAAAGCAATTTTGCCTATAAAGACTCATTTGCACCTAATTGTCGTAAAGCATGTAAAAACTGCTTGTCTGCGTTTAAATAATGGTTAATATGCAGCTTGCATTTTCTTATGAGAGAATGGTCCAAACCTGAATGTTATAGTGTAAATAGACTTACCCTCATGAAATAAAGCAATTTTGCCTATAAAGACTCATTTGCACCTAATTGTCATAAAGCATGTTAAAACTGCTTGTATGCGTTAAAATAATAGTTAATATGCAGTTTGCATTTTCTTGTGAGAGAATGATCCAAACCTGAATGTTATAGTGTAAGTAAACTTACCTTTGTAAAATAAAGCAATTTTGCTTATAAAGACTCATTTGCACCTAATTGTCGTAAAGCATGTAAAAACTGCTTGTCTGCGTTTAAATAATGGTTAATATGTAGTTTGCATTTTCTTATGAGAGAATGATCCAAACCTGAATGTAATAGTGTAAATAGACTTACCTTTATGAAATAAAGCAATTTTGCCTATAAGGACTCATTTGCCTCTAATTGTCATAAAGCATGTAAAAACTGCTTGAATGCGTTAAAATAATGGTTAATATGCAGAATGCATTTTCTTATGAAAGAATGATCCAAACCTGAATGTTATAGTGTAAATAGACTTACCCTCATGAAATAAAGCGATTTTGCCTATAAGGACTCATTTGCACCTAATTGTCATAAAGCATGTAAAAACTGCTTGTATGCGTTAAAATAATGGTTAATATGCAGTTTGCATTTTCTTGTGAGAGAATTATCAAAACCTGAATGTTATAGTGTAAGTAAACTTACCTTTGTGAAATAAACAAATTTTGCCTATAAGGACTCATTTGCACGCAATTGTCGTGAAGCATGTAAAAACTGCTTGTCTGCGTTAAAATAATGGTTAATATGCAGTTTGCATTTTCTTATGAGAGAATGATCCAAACCTGAATGTTATAGTGAAAGTAGACTTACCTTTGTGAAATGAAACAATTTTGCCTTTATGGACTTATTTGCACCTAATTGTCGTAAACCATGTAAAAACTGCTTGTCTGCGTGAAAATGATAGTCAATATTCAGTTTGCATTTTCTTATGAGAGAATGATCCAAACCTGAATGTTATAATGTAAATAGACTTACCCTCATGAAATAAAGCAATTTTGCCTATAAGGACTCATTTGCACCTAATTGTCATAAAGCATGTAAAAACTGCTTGTATGCTTTAAAATAATGGTTAATATGCAGTTTGCATTTTTTTATGAGAGAATGATCCAAACCTGAATGTTATAGTGTAAATAGACTTACCTTTGTAAAATAAAGCAATTTTGCCTAAAGGACACATTTGCACTCAATTGTCGTAAAGCATGTAAAAACTGCTTGTTTGCGTGAAGATGATAGTAAATATGCAGTTTGCATTTTCTTGTGAGAGAATTATCAAAACCTGAATGTTATAGTGTAAGTAAACTTACCTTTGTGAAATAAAGCAATTTTGCCTATAAGGACTCATTTGCACGCAATTGTCGTGAAGCATGTAAAAACTGCTTGTCTGCGTTAAAATAATGGTTAATATGCAGTTTGCATTTTCTTATGAGAGAATGATCCAAACTTGAATGTTATAGTGAAAGTAGACTTACCCTCATGAAATAAAGCAATTTTGCCTATAAGGACTCATTTGCCCCTAATTGTGATAAAGCATGTAAAAACTGCTTGTCTGCGTTAAAATAATGGTTAATATGCAGTTTGCATTTTCTTATGAGAGAATGATCCAAACCTGAATGTTATAGTGAAAGTAGACTTACCTTTGTGAAATGAAACAATTTTGCCTTTATGGACTTATTTGCACCTAATTGTCGTAAACCATGTAAAAACTGCTTGTCTGCGTGAAAATGATAGTCAATATTCAGTTTGCATTTTCTTATGAGAGAATGATCCAAACCTGAATGTTATAATGTAAATAGACTTACCCTCATGAAATAAAGCAATTTTGCCTATAAGGACTCATTTGCACCTAATTGTCATAAAGCATGTAAAAACTGCTTGTATGCTTTAAAATAATGGTTAATATGCAGTTTGCATTTTTTTATGAGAGAATGATCCAAACCTGAATGTTATAGTGTAAATAGACTTACCTTTGTAAAATAAAGCAATTTTGCCTATAAGGACTCATTTGCACGCAATTGTCGTGAAGCATGTAAAAACTGCTTGTCTGCGTTTAAATAATGGTTAATATGCAGTTTGCATTTTCTTATGAGAGAAAGATACAAACCTGAATGTTATAGTGTAAATAGACTTACCTTCATAAAATAAAGCAATTTTGCCTATAAAGACTTATTTGCACCTAATTGTAAAGCATAAAAAAACCGCTTGTCTGCGTTTAAATAATGGTTAATATGCAGTTTGCATTTTCTTATGAGAGAATGATCCAAACCTGAATGTTATAGTGTAAATAGACTTACCTTCATGAAATATTTTGCCTATAAGGACTCATTTGCCCCTAATTGTCATAAAGCATGTAAAAACTGCTTGTATGCGTTAAAATAATGGTTAATATGCAGTTTGCATTTTCTTATGAGAGAATGATCCAAACCTGAATGTTATAGTGTAAATAGACTAACCTTTGTAAAATAAAGCAATTTTGCCTATAAGGACTCATTTGCACGCAATTGTCGTGAAGCATGTAAAAACTGCTTGTCTTCGTTAAAATAATGGTTAATATGCAGTTTGCATTTTCTTATGAGAAAATGATCCAAACCTGAATGTTATAGTGAAAGTAGACTTACCTTTGTGAAATAAAACAATTTTGCCTTTAAGGACTTATTTCCACCTAATTGTCGTAAAACATGTGAAAACTGCTTGTCTGCGTAAAAATGATAGTAAATATGCAGTTTGCATTTTCTTATGAGAGAATGATCCAAACCTGAATGTTATAGTGTAAATAGACTTACCCTCATGAAATAAAGCACTTTTGCCTATAAGGACTCATTTGCACCTAATTGTCGTAATGCATGTAAAAACTGCTTGTTTGCGTTAAAATAATGGTTAATATGCAGTTTGCATTTTCTTATGAGAGAATGATCCAAACCTAAATGTTATAGTGTAAATAGACTTACCTTCATGAAATAAAGCAATTTTGCCTATAAGAATTCATTTGCCCCTAATTGTCATAAAGCATGTAAAAACTACTTGTATGCGTTAAAATAATGGGTTAATATGCAGTTTGCATTTTCTTATGAGAGAATGATCCAAACCTGAATGTTATAGTGAAAATAGACTTACCTTTGTTAAATAAAGGAATTTTGCCTATAAGGACTCATTTGCACGCAATTGTCGTGAAGCATGTAAAAACTGCTTGTCTGCGTTAAAATAATGGTTAATATGCAGTTTGGATTTTCTTATGAGAGAATGATCCAAACATGAATGTTATAGTGTAAATAGTCTTACCCTCTTGAAATAAAGCAATTTTGCCTATAAGGAGTCATTTGCACCTAATTGTCATAAAGCTTGTAAAAACTGCTTGTATGCGTTAAAATAATAGTTAATATGCAGTTTGTTTTTCTTATGAGAGAATGATCTAAACCTGAATGTTATAGTTTAAGTAAACTTACCTTTGCAAAATAAAGCAATTTTGCCTATATAGACTCATTTGCCCCTAATTGTCATAAAGCATGTAAAAACTGCTTGTATGCGTTAAAATAATGGTTATTATGCAGTTTGCATTTTCTTATGAGAGAATGATCCAAACCTGAATGTTATAGTGTAAATAGACTTACCTTTGTAAAATAAAGCAATTTTGCCTATAAGGACTAATTTGCACGCAATTGTCGTAAAGCATGTAAAAACTGCTTGTCTGCGTGAAAATGATAGTAAATATGCAGTTTGCATTTTCTTATGAGAGAATGATCCAAACCTGAATGTTATAGTGTAAATAGACTTACCCTCATAAAATAAAGCAATTTTGCCTATAAGGACTCATTTGCACCTAATTGTCCTAAAGCATGTAAAAACTGCTTGTCTGCGTTTAAATAATGGTTAATATGCAGTTTGCATTTTCTTATGAGAGAATGATCCAAATCTGAATGTTATAGTGTAAATAGACTTACCCTCATGAAATAAAGCAATTTTGCCTATAAAGACTCATTTGCACCTATTTGTCGTAAAGCATGTAAAAACTGCTTGTCTGCGTTTAAATAATGGTTAATATGTAGTTTGCATTTTCTTATGAGAGAATGGTCCAAACCTGAATGTTATAGTGTAAATAGACTTACCCTCATGAAATAAAGCAATTTTGCCTATAAAGACTCAAGTGCACCTAATTGTCATAAAGCATGTTAAAACTGCTTGTATGCGTTAAAATAATAGTTAATATGCAGTTTGCATTTTTTTGTGAGAGAATGATCCAAACCTGAATGTTATAGTGTAAGTAAACTTACCTTTGTAAAATAAAGCAATTTTGCTTATAAAGACTCATTTGCACCTAATTGTCGTAAAGCATGTAAAAATTGCTTGTCTGCGTTTAAATAATGGTTAATATGTAGTTTGCACTTTCTTATGAGAGAATGATCCAAACCTGAATGTAATAGTGTAAATAGACTTACCTTTATGAAATAAAGCAATTTTGCCTATAAGGACTCATTTGCCCCTAATTGTCATAAAGCATGTAAAAACTGCTTGAATGCGTTAAAATAATGGTTAATATGCAGATTGCATTTTCTTATGAGAGAATGATCCAAACCTGAATGTTATAGTGTAAATAGACTTACCTTTGTAAAATAAAGCAATTTTGCCTATAAGGACTCATTTGCACGCAATTGTCGTGAAGCATGTAAAAACTGCTTGTCTGCGTTTAAATAATGGTTAATATGCAGTTTGCATTTTCTTATGAGAGAAAGATACAAACCTGAATGTTATAATGTAAATAGACTTACCTAAATAAAATAAAGCAATTTTGCCTAAAAAGACTCATTTGCACCTAATTGTAAAGCATAAAAAAACCGCTTGTCTGCGTTTAAATAATGGTTAATATGCAGTTTGCATTTTCTTATGAGAGAATGATCCAAACCTGAATGTTATAGTGTAAATAGACTTACCTTCATGAAATAAAACAATTTTGCCTATAAGGACTCATTTGCCCCTAATTGTCATAAAGCATGTAAAAACTGCTTGTATGCGTTAAAATAATGGTTAATATGCAGTTTGCATTTTCTTATGAGAGAATGATCCAAACCTGAATGTTATAGTGTAAATAGACTAACCTTTGTAAAATAAAGCAATTTTGCCTATAAGGACTCATTTGCACGCAATTGTCGTGAAGCATGTAAAAACTGCTTGTCTTCGTTAAAATAATGGTTAATATGCAGTTTGCATTTTCTTATGAGAAAATGATCCAAACCTGAATGTTATAGTGAAAGTAGACTTACCTTTGTGAAATAAAACAATTTTGCCTTTAAGGACTTATTTCCACCTAATTGTCGTAAAACATGTGAAAACTGCTTGTCTGCGTAAAAATGATAGTAAATATGCAGTTTGCATTTTCTTATGAGAGAATGATCCAAACCTGAATGTTATAGTGTAAATAGACTTACCCTCATGAAATAAAGCACTTTTGCCTATAAGGACTCATTTGCACCTAATTGTCGTAATGCATGTAAAAACTGCTTGTCAGCGTTAAAATAATGGTTAATATGCAGTTTGCATTTTTTTATGAGAGAATGATCCAAACCTGAATGTTATAGTGTAAATAGACTTACCTTCATGAAATAAAGCAATTTTGCCTATAAGGACTCATTTGCCCCTTATTGTCATAAAGCATGTAAAAACTGTTTGTATGCGTTAAAATAATGGTTAATATGCAGTTTGCATTTTCTTATGAGAGAATGATCCAAACCTGAATGTAATAGTGTAAATAGACTTACCTTTGTAAAATAAAGCAATTTTTCCTATAAGGACTCATTTGCACGCAATTGTCGTGAAGCATGTCAAAACTGGTTGTCTGCGTGAAAATGATAGTAAATATGCAGTTTGCATTTTCTTATGAGAGAATGATCCAAACCTGAATATTATAGTGTAAATAGACTTACCCTCATGAAATAAAGCAATTTTGCCTATAAAGACTCATTTGCACCTAATTGTCGTAAAGCATGTAAAAACTGCTTGTCTGCGTTTAAATAATGGTTAATATGCAGTTTGCATTTTCTTATGAGAGAATGGTCCAAACCTGAATGTTATAGTGTAAATAGACTTACCCTCATGAAATAAAGCAATTTTGCCTATAAAGACTCATTTGCACCTAATTGTCATAAAGCATGTTAAAACTGCTTGTATGCGTTAAAATAATAGTTAATATGCAGTTTGCATTTTCTTGTGAGAGAATGATCCAAACCTGAATGTTATAGTGTAAGTAAACTTACCTTTGTAAAATAAAGCAATTTTGCTTATAAAGACTCATTTGCACCTAATTGTCGTAAAGCATGTAAAAACTGCTTGTCTGCGTTTAAATAATGGTTAATATGTAGTTTGCATTTTCTTATGAGAGAATGATCCAAACCTGAATGTAATAGTGTAAATAGACTTACCTTTATGAAATAAAGCAATTTTGCCTATAAGGACTCATTTGCCCCTAATTGTCATAAAGCATGTAAAAACTGCTTGAATGCGTTAAAATAATGGTTAATATGCAAATTGCATTTTCTTATGAGAGAATGATCCAAACCTGAATGTTATAGTGTAAATAGACTTACCTTTGTAAAATAAAGCAATTTTGCCTATAAGGACTCATTTGCACGCAATTGTCGTGAAGTATGTAAAAACTGCTTGTCTGCGTTAAAATAATGGTTAATATGCAGTTTGCATTTTCTTATGAGAGAATGATCCAAACCTGAATGTTATAGTGAAAGTAGACTTACCTTTGTGAAATGAAACACTTTTGCTTTTATGGACTTATTTGCACCTAATTGTCGTAAACCATGTAAAAATCTGCTTGTCTGCGTGAAAATGATAGTCAATATTCAGTTTGCATTTTCTTATGAGAGAATGATCCAAACCTGAATGTTATAGTGTAAGTAAACTAACCTTTGTAAAATAAAGCAATTTTGCTTATAAAGACTCATTTGCACCTAATTGTCGTAAAGCATGTAAAAACTGCTTGTCTGCGTTAAAATAATGGTTAATATGCAGTTTGCATTTTCTTATGAGAGAATGATCCAAACCTGAATGTTATAGTGTAAATAGACTTACCCTCATGAAATAAAGCAATTTTGCCTATAAGGACTCATTTGCACCTAATTGTCATAAAGCATGTAAAAACTGCTTGTATGCTTTAAAATTATGGTTAATATGCAGTTTGCATTTTTTTATGAGAGAATGATCCAAACCTAAATGTTATAGTGTAAATAGACTTACCTTTGTAAAATAAAACAATTTTGCCTATAAGGACTCATTTGCACGCAATTGCCGTGAAGCATGTAAAAACTGCTTGTTTGCGTTAAAATAATGGTTTATATGCAGTTTGCATTTTCTTATGAGAGAATGATCCAAACCTAAATGTTATAGTGTAAATAGACTTACCTTCATGAAATAAAGCAATTTTGCCTATAAGAATTCATTTGCCCCTAATTGTCATAAAGCATGTAAAAACTACTTGTATGCGTTAAAATAATGGTTAATATGCAGTTAGCATTTTCTTATGAGAGAATGATCCAAACCTGAATGTTATAGTGTAAATCGACTTACCCTCATGAAATAAAGCAATTTTGCATATAAAGACTCATTTGCACCTAATTGTCATAAAGCATGTAAAAACTGCTTGTATGCGTTAAAATTATAGTAAATATGCAGTTTGCATTTTCTTATGAGAGAATGATCTAAACCTGAATGTTATAGTTTAAGTAAACTTACCTTTGTAAAATAAAGCAATTTTGCCTATAAGGACTCATTTGCACGCAATTGTCGTGAAGCATGTAAAAACTGCTTGTCTGCGTGAAAATGATAGTAAATATGCAGTTTGCATTTTCTTATGAGAGAATGATCCAAACCTGAATGTTATAGTGTAAATAGACCTACCATTGTAAAATAAAGCAATTTTGCCTATAAGGACTCATTTGCACGCAATTGTCGTGAAGCATGTAAAAACTGCTTGTCTGCGTTAAAATAATGGTTAATATGCAGTTTGCATTTTCTTATGAGAGAATGATCCAAACCTAAATGTTGTAGTGTAAATAGACTTACCTTCAAGAAATAAAGCAATTTTGCCTATAAGGACTCATTTGCCCCTAATTGTCATAAAGCATGTAAAAACTGCTTGTATGCGTTAAAATAATGTATAATATGCAGTTTGCATTTTCTTATGAGAGAATGATCCAAACCTGAATGTTATAGTGAAAATAGACTTACCTTTGTTAAATAAAGGAATTTTGCCTATAAGGACTCATTTGCACGCAATTGTCGTGAAGCATGTAAAAACTGCTTGTCTGCGTTAAAATAATGGTTAATATGCAGTTTGCATTTTCTTATGAGAGAATGATCCAAACCTGAATGTTATAGTGTAAATTGACTTACCCTCATGAAATAAAGCAATTTTGCCTATAAAGACTCATTTGCACTTAATTGTCATAAAGCATGTAAAAACTGCTTGTATGCGTTAAAATGATAGTAAATATGCAGTTTGCATTTTCTTATGAGAGAATGAGCCAAACCTGAATGTTATAGTGTAAATAGTCTTACCCTCTTGAAATAAAGCAATTTTGCCTATAAGGAGTCATTTGCACCTAATTGTCATAAAGCTTGTAAAAACTGCTTGTATGCGTTAAAATAATAGTTAATATGCAGTTTGTTTTTCTTATGAGAGAATGATCTAAACCTGAATGTTATAGTTTAAGTAAACTTACCTTTGCAAAATAAAGCAATTTTGCCTATATAGACTCATTTGCCCCTAATTGTCATAAAGCATGTAAAAACTGCTTGTATGCGTTAAAATAATGGTTATTATGCAGTTTGCATTTTCTTATGAGAGAATGATCCAAACCTGAATGTTATAGTGTAAATAGACTTACCTTTGTAAAATAAAGCAATTTTGCCTATAAGGACTCATTTGCACGCAATTGTCGTAAAGCATGTAAAAACTGCTTGTCTGCGTGAAAATGATAGTAAATATGCAGTTTGCATTTTCTTATGAGAGAATGATCCAAACCTGAATGTTATAGTGTAAACAGACTTACCCTCATGAAATAAAGCAATTTTGCCTATAAAGACTCATTTGCACCTATTTGTCGTAAAGCATGTAAAAACTGCTTGTCTGCGTTTAAATAATGGTTAATATGCAGTTTGCATTTTCTTATGAGAGAATGATCCAAACCTGAATGTTATAGTGTAAATAGACTTACCCTCATGAAATAAAGCAATTTTGCCTATAAAGACTCATTTGCACCTAATTGTCGTAAAGCATGTAAAAACTGCTTGTATGCGTTAAAATAATGGTTAATATGCAGTTTGCATTTTCTATTGAGAGAAAGATTGAAACCTGAATGTTATAGTGTAAATAGACTTACCTTCATGAAATAAAGCAATTTTGTCTATAAGGACTCATTTGCCCCTTATTGTCATAAAGCCTGTAAAAACTTCTTGTATGCGTTAAAATAATGGTTAATATGCAGTTTGCATTTTCTTATGAGAGAATGATCCAAACCTGAATGTAATAGTGTAAATAGACTTACCTTTGTAAAATAAAGCAATTTTTCCTATAAGGACTCTTTTGCACGCAATTGTCGTGAAGCATGTAAAAACTGGTTGTCTGCGTGAAAATGATAGTAAATATGCAGTTTGCATTTTCTTATGAGAGAATGATCCAAACCTGAAAATTATAGTGTAAATAGACTTACCCTCATGAAATAAAGCAATTTTGCCTATAAAGACTCATTTGCACCTAATTGTCGTAAAGCATGTAAAAACTGCTTGTCTGCGTTTAAATAATGGTTAATATGCAGTTTGCATTTTCTTATGAGAGAATGGTCCAAACCTGAATGTTATAGTGTAAATAGACTTACCCTCATGAAATAAAGCAATTTTGCCTATAAAGACTCAAGTGCACCTAATTGTCATAAAGCATGTTAAAACTGCTTGTATGCGTTAAAATAATAGTTAATATGCAGTTTGCATTTTCTTGTGAGAGAATGATCCAAACCTGAATGTTATAGTGTAAGTAAACTTACCTTTGTAAAATAAAGCAATTTTGCTTATAAAGACTCATTTGCACCTAATTGTCGTAAAGCATGTAAAAACTGCTTGTCTGCGTTTAAATAATGGTTAATATGTAGTTTGCATTTTCTTATGAGAGAATGATCCAAACCTGAATGTAATAGTGTAAATAGACTTACCTTTATGAAATAAAGCAATTTTGCCTATAAGGACTCATTTGCCCCTAATTGTCATAAAGCATGTAAAAACTGCTTGAATGCGTTAAAATAATGGTTAATATGCAGATTGCATTTTCTTATGAGAGAATGATCCAAACCTGAATGTTATAGTGTAAATAGACTTACCTTTGTAAAATAAAGCAATTTTGCCTATAAGGACTCATTTGCACGCAATTGTCGTGAAGCATGTAAAAACTGCTTGTCTGCGTGAAAATGATAGTCAATATTCAGTTTGCATTTTCTTATGAGAGAATGATCCAAACCTGAATGTTATAGTGTAAAGAGACTTACCCTCATAAAATAAAGCAATTTTGCCTATAAGGACTCATTTGCACCTAATTGTCATAAAGCATGTAAAAACTGCTTGTATGCGTTAAAATAATAGTTAATATGCAGTTTGCATTTTCTTGTGAAAGAATGATCCAAACCTGAATGTTATAGTGTAAGTAAACTTACCTTTGTGAAATAAAGCAATTTTGCCTATAAGGACTCATTTGCACCTAATTGTCGTAAAGCATGTAAAAACTGCTTGTCTGCGTGAAAATGATAGTCAATATTCAGTTTGCATTTTCTTATGAGAGAATGATCCAAACCTGAATGTTATAGTGTAAATAGACTTACCTTTGTAAAATAAAGCAATTTTGCCTATAAGGACTCATTTGCACGCAATTGTCGTGAAGCATGTAAAAACTGCTTGTCTGCGTTAAAATAATGGTTAATATGCAGTTTGCATTTTCTTATGAGAGAATGATCCAAACCTGAATGTTATAGTGTAAAGAGACTTACCCTCATAAAATAAAGCAATTTTGCCTATAAGGACTCATTTGCACCTAATTGTCATAAAGCATGTAAAAACTGCTTGTATGCGTTAAAATAATAGTTAATATGCAGTTTGCATTTTCTTGTGAAAGAATGGTCAAAACCTGAATGTTATAGTGAAAGTAGTCTTACCTTTGTGAAATGAAACACTTTTGCCTTTATGGACTTATTTGCTCCTAATTGTCGTAAACCATGTAAAAACTGCTTGTCTGCGTGAAAATGATAGTCAATATTCAGTTTGCATTTTCTTATGAGAGAATGATCCAAACCTGAATGTTATAGTGTAAAGAGACTTACCCTCATAAAATAAAGCAATTTTGCCTATAAGGACTCATTTGCACCTAATTGTCATAAAGCATGTAAAAACTGCTTGTATGCGTTAAAATAATAGTTAATATGCAGTTTGCATTTTCTTGTGAAAGAATGGTCCAAACCTGAATGTTATAGTGTAAATAGACTTACCCTCATGAAATAAAGCACTTTTGCCTATAAGGACTCATTTGCACCTAATTGTCGTAAAGCATGTAAAAACTGCTTGTCAGCGTTAAAATAATGGTTAATATGCAGTTTGCATTTTCTTATGAGAGAATGACCCAAACCTGAATGTTATAGTGTAAATAGACTTACCTTAATGAAATAAAGCAATTTTGCCCATAAGGACTCATTTGCCCCTAATTGTCATAAAGCATGTAAAAACTGCTTGTCAGCGTTAAAATAATGGTTAATATGCAGTTTGCATTTTCTTATGAGAGAATGATCCAAACCTGAATGTTATAGTGAAAATAGACTTACCTTTGTAAAATAAACCAATTTTGCCTATAAGGACTCATTTGTATTCAATTGTCGTGAAGCATGTAAAAACTGCTTGTCTGCGTTAAAATAATGGTTAATATGCAGTTAGCATTTTCTTATGAGAGAATGATCCAAACCTGAATGTATAGTGTAAATAGACTTACCCTCATGAAATAAAGCACTTTTGCCTATAAGGACTCATTTGCACCTAATTGTCGTAAAGCATGTAAAAACTGCTTGTATGCGTTAAAATAATGGTTAATATGCAGTTTGCATTTTCTTATGAGAGAATGATCCAAACCTGAATGTATAGTGTAAATAGACTTACCCTCATGAAATAAAGCACTTTTGCCTATAAGGACTCATTTGCACCTAATTGTCGTAAAGCATGTAAAAACTGCTTGTCAGCGTTAAAATAATTTTTAATATGCAGTTTGCATTTTCTTATGAGAGAATGATCCAAACTTGAATGTTATAGTGTAAATAGACTAACTCTAGTGAAATAAAGCAGATTTGACTATAAGGACTCATTTGCCCCTAATTGTCATAAAGCATGTAAAAACTGTTTGTATGCGTTAAAATAATGGTTAATATGCAGTTTGCATTTTCTTATTAGAGAATGATCCAAACCTGAATGTTATAGTGTAAATAGACCTACCTTCATGAAATAAAGCAATTTTGCCTATAAAGACTCATTTGCACCTAATTGTCGTAAAGCATGTAAAAACTGCTTGCCTTCGTTTAAATAATGGTTAATATGCAGTTTGCATTTTCTTATGAGAGAAAGATTCAAACCTAAATGTTATAGTGAAAATAGACTTACCTTCATGAAATAAAGCAATTTTGCCTATAAGGACTCATTTGCCCCTTATTGACATAAAGCATGTAAAAACTGCTTGTATGCGTTAAAATAATGGTTAATATGCAGTTTGCATTTTCTTATGAGAGAATGATCCAAACCTGAATGTTATAGTGTAAATAGACTTACCTTTGTAAAATAAAGCAATTTTGCCTATAAGGACTCATTTGCACGCAATTGTCGTGAAGCATGTAAAAACTGCTTGTCTGCGTAAAAATAATGGTTAATATGCAGTTTGCATTTTCTTATGAGAGTATGATCCAAACCTGAATGTTATAGTGAAAGTAGACCCTACCTTTGTGAAATAAAACAATTTTGCCTTTAAGGACTTATTTCCACCTAATTGTCGTAAAACATGTGAAAACTCCTTGTCTGCGTGAAAATAATAGTAAATATGCAGTTTGCATTTTCTTATGAGAGAATGATCCAAACCTGAATGTTATAGTGTAAAATAGACTTACCCTCATGAAATAAAGCACTTTTGCCTATAAGGACTCATTTGCACCTAATTGTCGTAAAGCATGTAAAACTGCTTGTCAGCGTTAAAATAATGGTTAATATGCAGTTTGCATTTTCTTATGATAGAATGATCCAAACCTGAATGTAATAGTGTAAATAGACTTACCTTAATGAAATAAAGCAATTTTGCCTATAAGGACTCATTTGCCCCTAATTGTCATAAAGCATATAAAAACTGCTTGTATGCGTTGAAATAATGGTTTATATGCAGTTTGCATTTTCTTATGAGAGAATGATCCAAACCTGAATGTTATAGTGAAAATAGATTTACCTTTGTAAAATAACGCAATTTTGCCTATAAGGACTCATTTGCACGCAATTGTCGTGAAGCATGTAAAAACTGCTTGTCTGCGTCAAAATAATGGTTAATATGCAGTTTGCATTTTCTTATGAGAAAATGATCCAACCTGAATGTTATAGTGTAAATCGACTTACCCTCATGAAATAAAGCAATTTTGCCTATAAAGACTCATTTGCACCTAATTGTCATAAAGCATGTAAAAACTGCTTGTATGCGTTAAAATGATAGTAAATATGCAGTTTGGATTTTCTTATGAGAGAATGATCTTAACCTGAATGTTATAGTTTAAGTAAACTTACCTTTGTAAAATAAAGCAATTTTGCCTATTAGGACTCATTTGCCCCTAATTGTCATAAAGCATGTAAAAACTGCTTGTATGCGTTAAAATAGTGGTTAATATGCAGTTTGAATTTTCTTATGAGATAATGATCCAAACCTGAATATTATAGTGTAAATAGACTTACCTTTGTAAAATAAAGCAATTTTGCCTATAAGGACTCATTTGCACGCAACTGTCGTGAAGCATGTAAAAACTGCTTGGCTGCGTGAAAATGATAGTAAATATGCAGTTTGCATTTTCTTATGAGAGAATGATCCAAACCTTAATGTTATAGTGTAAATAGACTTACCCTCATTAAATAAAGCAATTTTGCCTATAAAGACTCATTTGCATCTAATTGTCGTAAAGCATGTAAAAACTGCTTGTCTGCGTTTTAATAATGGTTAATATGCAGTTTGCATTTTCTTATGAGAGAATGATCCAAACCTGAATGTTTTAGTGTAAATAGACTTACCCTCATGAAATAAAGCAATTTTGCCTATAAGGACTCATTTGCACCTAATTGTCGTAAAGCATGTAAAAACTGCTTGTCAGCGTTAAAATAATGGTTAATATGCAGTTTGCATTTTCTTATGAGAGAATGATCCAAACCTAAATGTTATAGTGTAAATAGACTTACCTTCAAGAAATAAAGCAATTTTGCCTATAGGGACTAATTTGCCCCTATTTGTCATAAAGCATGTAAAAACTGCTTGTCAGCGTTAAAATAATGGTTAATATGCAGTTTGCATTTTCTTATGAGAGAATGATCCAAACCTGAATGTTATAGTGTAAATAGACTTACCTTCATGAAATAAAGCAATTTTGCCTATAAGGACTCATTTGCCCCTAATTGTCATAAAGCATGTAAAAACTGCTTGTATGCGTTAAAATAATGTATAATATGCAGTTTGCATTTTCTTATGAGAGAATGATCCAAACCTGAATGTTATAGTGTAAATTAACTTACCCTCATGAAATAAAGCAATTTTGCCTATAAAGACTCATTTGCACCTAATTGTCATAAAGCATGTAAAAACTGCTTGTATGCGTTAAAATGATAGTAAATATGCAGTTTGCATTTTCTTATGAGAGAATGATCCAAACCTGAATGTTATAGTGTAAATAGTCTTACCCTCTTGAAATAAAGCAATTTTGCCTATAAGGAGTCATTTGCACCTAATTGTCATAAAGCTTGTAAAAACTGCTTGTATGCGTTAAAATAATAGTTAATATGCAGTTTGCATTTTCTTATGAGAGAATGATCTTAACCTGAATGTTATAGTTTAAGTAAACTTACCTTTGTAAAATAAAACAATTTTGCTTAAATAGACTCATTTTCCCCTAATTGTCATAAAGCATGTAAAAACTGCTTGTATGCGTTAAAATATTGGTTAATATGCAGTTAGCATTTTCTTATGAGAGAATGATCCAAACCTGAATGTTATAGTGTAAATAGACTTACATTTGTAAAATAAAAATTTTGCCTATAAGGACTCATTTGCACGCAGTTGTCGTGAAGCATGTAAAAACTGCTTGGCTGCGTGAAAATGATAGTGAATATGCAGTTTGCATTTTCTTATGAGAGAATGATCCAAACCTTAATGTTATAGTGTAAATAGACTTACCCTCATTAAATAAAGCAATTTTGCCTATAAAGACTCATTTGCATCTATTTGTCGTAAAGCATGTAAAAACTGCTTGTCTGCGTTTTAATAATGGTTAATATGCAGTTTGCATTTTCTTATGAGAGAATGATCCAAACCTGAATGTTTTAGTGTAAATAGACTTACCCTCATGAAATAAAGCAATTTTGCCTATAAAGACTCATTTGCACCTAATTGTCGTAAAGCATGTAAAAACTGCTTGCATGCGTTAAAATAATGGTTAATATGCAGTTTGCATTTTCTTATGAGAGAATGATCCAAACCTGAATGTTATAGTGTAAATAGACTTACCTTCATGAAATAATGCAATTTTGCCTATAAGGACTCATTTGCCCCTAATTGTCATAAAACATGTAAAAACTGCTTGTATGCGTTAAAATAATGGTTAATATGCAGATTGCATTTTCTTATGAGAGAATGATCCAAACCTTAATGTGATAGAGTAAATAGACTTACCGTTGTAAAATAAAGCAATTTTGCCTATAGGGACTCATTTGCACGCAATTGTCGTGAAGCATGTAAAAACTGCTTGTCTGCGTTTAAATAATGGTTAATATGCAGTTTGCATTTTCTTATGAGAAAATGATCCAAACCTGAATGTTATAGTGAAAGTAGACTAACCTTTGTGAAATAAAACAATTTTGCCTTTAGGGACTTATTTCCACCTAATTGTAAAACATGTGAAAACTGCTTGTCTGCGTGAAAATGATAGTTAATATGCAGTTTGCATTTTCTTATGAGAGAATGATCCAAACCTGAATGTTATAGTGTAAATAGACTTACCCTCATGAAATAAAGCACTTTTGCCTATAAGGACTCATTTGCACCTAATTGTCGTAAAGCATGTAAAAACTGCTTGTCAGCGTTAAAATAATGGTTAATATGCAGTTTGCATTTTCTTATGAGAGAATGATCCAAACCTGAATGTTATAGTGAAAATAGACTAACCTTTGTAAAATAAAGCAATTTTGCCTATAAGGACTCATTTGCACGCAATTGTCGTGAAGCATGTAAAAACTGCTTGTCTGCGTGAAAATGATAGTAAATATGCAGTTTGCATTTTCTTATGAGAGAATGATCCAAACCTGAATGTTATAGTGTAAATAGACTAACCATTGTAAAATAAAGCAATTTTGCCTATAAGGACTCATTTGCACGCAATTGTCGTGAATCATGTAAAAACTGCTTGTCTGCGTTAAAATAATGGTTAATATGGAGTTTGCATTTTCTTATGAGAGAATCATCCAAACCTAAATGTTATAGTGTAAATAGACTTACCTTCAAGAAATAAAGCAATTTTGCCTGTAGGAACTCATTTGCCTCTAATTGTCATAAAGCATGTAAAGACTGCTTGTCAGCGTTAAAATAATGGTTAATATGCAGTTTGCATTTTCTTATGAGAGAATGATCCAAACCTGAATGTTATAGTGTAAATAGACTTACCCTCATGAAATAAAGCACTTTTGCCTATAAGGACTCATTTGCACCTAATTGTTGTAAAGCATGTAAAAACTGCTTGTCAGCGTTAAAATAATGGTTAATATGCAGTTTGCATTTTCTTATAAGAGAATGATCCAAACCTGAATGTTATAGTGAAAATAGACTTACCTTTGTAAAATAAAGCAATTTTGCCTATAAGGACTCATTTGCACGCAATTGTCGTGAAGCATGTAAAAACTGCTTGTCTGCGTTAAAATAATGGTTAATATGCAGTTTGCATTTTCTAATGAGAGAATGATCCAAACCTGAATGTTATAGTGTAAATAGTCTTACCCTCTTGAAATAAAGCAATTTTGCCTATAAGGAGTCATTTGCACCTAATTGTCATAAAGCTTGTAAAAACTGCTTGTATGCGTTAAAATAGTGGTTAATATGCAGTTTGCATTTTCTTATGAGATAATGATCCAAACCTGAATATTATAGTGTAAATAGACTTACCTTTGTAAAATAAAGCAATTTTGCCTATATAGACTCATTTGCCCCTAATTGTCATAAAGCATGTAAAAACTGCTTGTATGCGACAAAATAATGGTTAATATGCAGTTTGCTTTTTCTTATGAGAGAATGATCCAAACCTGAATGTTATAGTGTAAATAGACTTACCTTTGTAAAATAAAGCAATTTTGCCTATAAGGACTCATTTGCACGCAATTGTCGTGAAGCAATAAAAACTGCTTGTCTGCGTGAAAATGATAGTAAATATGCAGTTTGCATTTTCTTATAAGAGAATGATCCAAACCTGAATGTTATAGTGTAAATAGACTTACCCTCATGAAATAAAGCAATTTTGCCTATAAAGACTCATTTGCACCTATTTGTCGTAAAGCATGTAAAAACTGCTTGTCTGCGTTTAAATAATGGTTAATATGCAGTTTGCATTTTCTTATGAGAGAATGATCCAAACCTGAATGTTATAGTGTAAATAGACTTACCCTCATGAAATAAAGCAATTTTGCCTATAAGGACTCATTTGCACGCAATTGTCGTGAATCATATAAAAACTGCTGGTCTGCGTTAAAATAATGGTTAATATGCAGTTTGCATTTTCTTATGAGAGAATGATCCAAACCTAAATGTTATAGTGTAAATAGACTTACCTTCAAGAAATAAAGCAATTTTGCCTATAGGGACTCATTTGCCTCTAATTGTCATAAAGCATGTAAAAACTGCTTGTCAGCGTTAAAATAATGGTTAATATGCAGTTTGCATTTTCTTATGAGAGAATGATCCAAACCTGAATGTTATAGTGTAAATAGACTAACCCTCATGAAATAAAGCACTTTTGCCTATAAGGACTCATTTGCACCTACTTGTCGTAAAGCATGTAAAAACTGCTTGTCGGCGTTAAAATAATGGTTAATATGCAGTTTGCATTTTCTTATGAGAGAATGATCCAAACCTGAATGTTATAGTGAAAATAGACTTACCTTTGTAAAATAAAGCAATTTTGCCTATAAGGACTCATTTGCACGCAATTGTCGTGAAGCATGTAAAAACTGCTTGTCTGCGTTAATATAATGGTTAATATGCAGTTTGCATTTTCTTATGAGAGAATGATCCAAACCTGAATGTTATAGTGTAAATAGACTTACCTTTGTAAAATAAAGCAATTTTGCCTATAAGGACTCATTTGCACGCAATTGTCGTGAAGCATGTAAAAACTACTTGTCAGCGTTAAAATAATGGTTAATATGCAGTTTGCATTTTCTTATGAGAGAATGATCAAACCCGAATGTTATAGTGTAAATAGACTTACCATCATGAAATAAAGCAATTTTGTCTGTAAGGACTCATTTGCACCTAATTGTCATAAAGCTTGTAAAAACTGCTTGTATGCGTTAAATAATAGTTAATATGCAGTTTGCATTTTCTTATGAGAGAATGATCTAAACCTGAATGTTATAGTTTAAAAAAACTTTCCTTTGTAAAATAAAGCAATTTTGCCTTTATAGACTCATTTGCCCCTAATTGTCATAAAGCATGTAAAAACTGCTTGTATGCGTTAAAATAATGGTTAATATGCAGTTTGCATTTTCTTATGAGAGAATGATCCAAACCTGAATGTTATAGTGTAAATAGACTTACCTTTGTAAAATAAAGCAATTTTGCCTATAAGGACTCATTTGCACGAAATTGTCGTGAAGCATGTAAAAACTGCTTGTCTGCGTGAAAATGATAGTAAATATGCAGTTTGCATTTTATTATGAGAGAATGATCCAAACCTGAATATTATAGTGTAAATAGACTTACCCTCATGAAATAAAGCAATTTTGCCTATAAAGACTCATTTGCACCTAATTGTCGTAAAGCATGTAAAAACTGCTTGTCTGCGTTTAAATAATGGTTAATATGCAGTTTGCATTTTCTTATGAGAGAATGATCCAAACCTGAATGTTATAGTGTAAATAGACTTACCTTCATGAAATAAAGCAATTTTGCCTATAAGGACTCATTTGCCCCTAATTGTCATAAAGCATGTAAAAACTGCTTGTCTGCGTTAAAATAATGGTTAATATGCAGTTTGCATTTTCTATGAGAGAATGATCCAAACCTGAATGTTATAGTGAAAGTAGACTTACCTTTGTAAAATAAAGCAATTTTGCCTATAAGGACGCATTTGCACGCAATTGTCGTGAAGCATGTAAAAACTGCTTGTCTGCGTTAAAATAATAGTTAATATGCAGTTTGCATTTTCTTATGAGAGAATGATCCAAACCTGAATGGTATAGTGTAAATAGACTTACCCTCATGAAATAAAGCACTTTTGCCTAAAAGGACTCATTTGCACCTAATTGTCGTAAAGCATGTAAAAACTGCTTGTCAGCGTTAAAATAATGGTTAATATGCAGTTTACATTTTCTTATGAGAGAATGATCCAAACCTGAATGTTATAGTGTAAATAGTCTTACCCTCTTGAAATAAAGCAATTTTGCCTATAAGGAGTCATTTGCACCTAATTGTCATAAAGCTTGTAAAAACTGCTTGTATGCGTTAAAATAATAGTTAATATGCAGTTTGCATTTTCTTATAAGAGAATGATCTAAACCTGAATGTTATAGTTTAAGTAAACTTACCTTTGTAAAATAAAGCAATTTTGCCTATATAGACTCATTTGTCCCTAATTGTCATAAAGCATGTAAAAACTGCTTGTATGCGTTAAAATAATGGTTAATATGCAGTTTGCATTTTCTTATGAGAAAATGATCCAAACCTGAATGTTATAGTGAAAGTAGACTAACCTTTGTAAAATAAAACAATTTTGCCTTTAAGGACTTATTTCCACCTAATTGTCGTAAAACATGTGATAACTGCTTGTCTGCGTGAAAAAGATTGTAAATATGCAGTTTGCATTTTCTTATGAGAGAATGATCCAAACCTGAATGTTATAGTGTAAATAGTCTTACCCTCTTGAAATAAAGCAATTTTGCCTATAAGGAGTCATTTGCACCTAATTGTCATAAAGCTTGTAAAAACTGCTTGTATGCGTTAAAATAGTGGTTAATATGCAGTTTGCATTTTCTTATGAGATAATGATCCAAACCTGAATATTATAGTGTAAATAGACTTACCTTTGTAAAATAAAGCAATTTTGCCTATATAGACTCATTTGCCCCTAATTGTCATAAAGCATGTAAAAACTGCTTGTATGCGACAAAATAATGGTTAATATGCAGTTTGCTTTTTCTTATGAGAGAATGATCCAAACCTGAATGTTAAAGTGTAAATAGACTTACCTTTGTAAAATAAAGCAATTTTGCCTATAAGGACTCATTTGCACGCAATTGTCGTGAAGCAATAAAAACTGCTTGTCTGCGTGAAAATGATAGTAAATATGCAGTTTGCATTTTCTTATAAGAATAATCCAAACCTGAATGTTATAGTGTAAATAGACTTACCCTCATGAAATAAAGCACTTTTGCCTATAAGGACTCATTTGCACCTAATTGTCGTAAAGCATGTAAAAACTGCTTGTCAGCGTTAAAATAATGGTTAATATGCAGTTTGCATTTTCTTATGAGAGAATGATCCAAACCTGAATGTTATAGTGTAAATAGTCTTACCCTCTTGAAATAAAGCAATTTTGCCTATAAGGAGTCATTTGCACCTAATTGTCATAAAGCTTGTAAAAACTGCTTGTATGCGTTAAAATAATAGTTAATATGCAGTTTGCATTTTCTTATAAGAGAATGATCTAAACCTGAATGTTATAGTTTAAGTAAACTTACCTTTGTAAAATAAAGCAATTTTGCCTATATAGACTCATTTGCCCCTAATTGTCATAAAGCATGTAAAAACTGCTTGTATGCGTTAAAATAATGGTTAATATGCAGTTTGCATTTTCTTATGAGAAAATGATCCAAACCTGAATGTTATAGTGAAAGTAGACTAACCTTTGTAAAATAAAACAATTATGCCTTTAAGGACTTATTTCCACCTAATTGTCGTAAAACATGTGAAAATTGCTTGTCTGCGTGAAAATGATTGTAAATATGCAGTTTGCATTTTCTTATGAGAGAATGATCCAAACCTGAATGTTATAGTGTAAATAGACTTACCCTCATGAAATAAAGCACTTTTGCCTATAAGGACTCATTTGCACCTAATTGTCGTAAAGCATGTAAAAACTGCTTGTCAGCGTTAAAATAATTGTTAATATGCAGTTTGCATTTTCTTATGAGAGAATGATCCAAACCTGAATGTTATAGAGTAAATAGACTTACTCTAATGAAATAAAGCAGATTTGACTATAAGGACTCATTTGCCCCTAATTGTCATAAAGCATGTAAAAACTGTTTGTATGCGTTAAAATAATGGTTAATATGCAGTTTGCATTTTCTTATGAGAGAATGATCCAAACCTGAATGTAATAGTGAAAATAGACTTACCTTTGTAAAATAAAGCAATTTTGCCTATAAATACTTATTTGCACGCAATTGTCGTGAAGCATGTAAAAACTGCTTGTCTGCGTGAAAATAATAGTAAATATGCAGTTTGCATTTTCTTATGAGAGAATGATCCAAACCTGAATGTTATAGTGTAAATAGACTTACCTTCATGAAATAAAGCAATTTTGCCTATAAAGACTCATTTGCACCTAATTGTCGTAAAGCATGTAAAAACTGCTTGCCTTCGTTTAAATAATGGTTAATATGCAGTTTGCATTTTCTTATGAGAGAAAGATCCAAACCTGAATGTTATAGTGTAAATAGACTTACCTTTGTAAAATAATGCAATTTTGCCTATAAGGACTCATTTGCACGAAATTGTCGTGAAGCATGTAAAAACTGCTTGTCTGCGTTTAAATAATGGTTAATATGCAGTTTGCATTTTCTTATGAGAGAATGATCCAAACCTGAATGTTATAGTGAAAGTAGACTTACCTTTGTGAAATAAAACAATTTTGCCTTTAAGGACTTATTTCCACCTAATTGTCGTAAAACATGTGAAAACTGCTTGTCTGCGTGAAAATAATAGTAAATATGCAGTTTGCATTTTCTTATGAGAGAATGATCCAAACCTGAATGTTATAGTGTAAATAGACTTACCCTTATGAAATAAAGCACTTTTGCCTATAAGGACTCATTTGCACCTAATTGTCATAAAGCATGTAAAAACTGCTTGTCAGCGTTAAAATAATGGTTAATATGCAGTTTGCATTTTCTTATGAGAGAATGATCCAAACCTGAATGTTATAGTGTAAATAGACTTACCTTAATGAAATAAAGCAATTTTGCCTATAAGGACTCATTTGCCCCTAATTGTCATAAAGCATGTAAAAACTGCTTGTATGCGTTGAAATAATGGTTAATATGCAGTTTGCATTTTCTTATGAGAGAATGATCCAAACCTGAATGTTATAGTGTAAATAGACTTACCTTTGTAAAATAAAGCAATTTTGCCTATAAGGACTCATTTGCACGCAATTGTCGTGAAGCATGTAAAAACTGCTTGTCTGCGTAAAAATAATGGTTAATATGCAGTTTGCATTTTCTTATGAGAGTATGATCCAAACCTGAATGTTATAGTGAAAGTAGACCCTACCTTTGTGAAATAAAACAATTTTGCCTTTAAGGACTTATTTCCACCTAATTGTCGTAAAACATGTGAAAACTCCTTGTCTGCGTGAAAATAATAGTAAATATGCAGTTTGCATTTTCTTATGAGAGAATGATCCAAACCTAAATGTTATAGTGTAAAATAGACTTACCCTCATGAAATAAAGCACTTTTGCCTATAAGGACTCATTTGCACCTAATTGTCGTAAAGCATGTAAAAACTGCTTGTCAGCGTTAAAATAATGGTTAATATGCAGTTTGCATTTTCTTATGAGAGAATGATCCAAACCTGAATGTAATAGTGTAAATAGACTTACCTTAATGAAATAAAGCAATTTTGCCTATAAGGACTCATTTGCCCCTAATTGTCATAAAGCATATAAAAACTGCTTGTATGCGTTGAAATAATGGTTAATATGCAGTTTGCATTTTCTTATGAGAGAATGATCCAAACCTGAATGTAATAGTGAAAATAGATTTACCTTTGTAAAATAACGCAATTTTGCCTATAAGGACTCATTTGCACGCAATTGTCGTGAAGCATGTAAAAACTGCTTGTCTGCGTCAAAATAATGGTTAATATGCAGTTTGCATTTTCTTATGAGAAAATGATCCAAACCTGAATGTTATAGTGTAAATCGACTTACCCTCATGAAATAAAGCAATTTTGCCTATAAAGACTCATTTGCACCTAATTGTCATAAAGCATGTAAAAACTGCTTGTATGCGTTAAAATGATAGTAAATATGCAGTTTGCATTTTCTTATGAGAGAATGATCTAAACCTGAATGTTATAGTTTAAGTAAACTTACCTTTGTAAAATAAAGCAATTTTGCCTATTAGGACTCATTTGCCCCTAATTGTCATAAAGCATGTAAAAACTGCTTGTATGCGTTAAAATAGTGGTTAATATGCAGTTTGAATTTTCTTATGAGATAATGATCCAAACCTGAATATTATAGTGTAAATAGACTTACCTTTGTAAAATAAAGCAATTTTGCCTATAAGGACTCATTTGCACGCAATTGTCGTGAAGCATGTAAAAACTGCTTGGCTGCGTGAAAATGATAGTAAATATGCAGTTTGCATTTTCTTATGAGAGAATGATCCAAACCTTAATGTTATAGTGTAAATAGACTTACCCTCATTAAATAAAGCAATTTTGCCTATAAAGACTCATTTGCATTTAATTGTCGTGAAGCATGTAAAAACTGCTTGTATGCGTTAAAATAATGTATAATATGCAGTTTGCATTTTCTTATGAGAGAATGATCCAAACCTGAATGTTATAGTGTAAATAGACTTACCTTCATGAAATAAAGCAATTTTGCCTATAAGGACTCATTTGCCCCTAATTGTCATAAAGCATGTAAAAACTGCTTGTATGCGTTAAAATAATGTATAATATGCATTTTGCATTTTCTTATGAGAGAATGATCCAAACCTGAATGTTATAGTGTAAATTAACTTACCCTCATGAAATAAAGCAATTTTGCCTATAAAGACTCATTTGCACCTAATTGTCATAAAGCATGTAAAAACTGCTTGTATGCGTTAAAATGATAGTAAATATTCAGTTTGCATTTTCTTATGAGAGAATGATCCAAACCTGAATGTTATAGTGTAAATAGTCTTACCCTCTTAAAATAAAGCAATTTTGCCTATAAGGAGTCATTTGCACCTAATTGTCATAAAGCTTGTAAAAACTGCTTGTATGCGTTAAAATAATAGTTAATATGCAGTTTGCATTTTCTTATGAGAGAATGATCTAAACCTGAATGTTATAGTTTAAGTAAACTTACCTTTGTAAAATAAAGCAATTTTGCCTAAATAGACTCATTTTCCCCTAATTGTCATAAAGCATGTAAAAACTGCTTGTATGCGTTAAAATATTGGTTAATATGCAGTTAGCATTTTCTTATGAGAGAATGATCCAAACCTGAATGTATAGTGTAAATAGACTTACATTTGTAAAATAAAAATTTTGCCTATAAGGACTCATTTGCACGCAATTGTCGTGAAGCATGTAAAAACTGCTTGGCTGCGTGAAAATGATAGTGAATATGCAGTTTGCATTTTCTTATGAGAGAATGATCCAAACCTTAATGTTATAGTGTAAATAGACTTACCCTCATTAAATAAAGCAATTTTGCCTATAAAGACTCATTTGCATCTATTTGTCGTAAAGCATGTAAAAACTGCTTGTCTGCGTTTTAATAATGGTTAATATGCAGTTTGCATTTTCTTATGAGAGAATGATCCAAACCTGAATGTTTTAGTGTAAATAGACTTACCCTCATGAAATAAAGCAATTTTGCCTATAAAGACTCATTTGCACCTAATTGTCGTAAAGCATGTAAAAACTGCTTGTATGCGTTAAAATAATGGTTAATATGCAGTTTGCATTTTCTTATGAGAGAATGATCCAAACCTGAATGTTATAGTGTAAATAGACTTACCTTCATGAAATAATGCAATTTTGCCTATAAGGACTCATTTGCCCCTAATTGTCATAAAACATGTAAAAACTGCTTGTATGCGTTAAAATAATGGTTAATATGCAGATTGCATTTTCTTATGAGAGAATGATCCAAACCTTAATGTGATAGAGTAAATAGACTTATTGTTGTAAAATAAAGCAATTTTGCCTATAGGGACTCATTTGCACGCAATTGTCGTGAAGCATGTAAAAACTGCTTGTCTGCGTTAAAATAATGGTTAATATGCAGTTTGCATTTTCTTATGAGAAAATGATCCAAACCTGAATGTTATAGTGAAAGTAGACTAACCTTTGTGAAATAAAACAATTTTGCCTTTAGGGACTTATTTCCACCTAATTGTAAAACATGTGAAAACTGCTTGTCTGCGTGAAAATGATAGTAAATATGCAGTTTGCATTTTTTATGAGAGAATGATCCAAAACTGAATGTTATAGTGTAAATAGACTTACCCTCTTGAAATAAAGCACTTTTGCCTATAAGGACTCATTTGCACCTAATTGTCGTAAAGCATGTAAAAACTGCTTGTCTGCGTTTAAATAATGGTTAATATGCAGTTTGCATTTTCTTATGAGAGAATGATCCAAACCTGAATGTTATAGTGTAAATAGACTTACTCTCATGAAATAAAGCAATTTTGCCTATATAGACTCATTTGCACCTAATTGTCGTAAAGCATGTAAAAACTGCTTGTCTGCGTTAAAATAATAGTTAATATGCAGTTTGCATTTTCTTATGAGAGAATGATCCAAACCTGAATGTTATAGTGTAAATAGACTTACCTTTGTAAAATAAAGCAATTTTGCCTATAAGGACTCATTTGCACGCAATTGTCGTGAAGCATGTAAAAACTGCTTGTCTGCGTTAAAATAATGGTTAATATGCAGTTTGCATTTTCTTATGAGAGAATGATCCAAACCTGAATGTTATAGTGAAAGTAGACTTACCTTTGTGAAATAAAACAATTTTGCCTTTAAGGACTTATTTCCACCTAATTGTCGTAAAACATGTGAAAACTGCTTGTCTGCGTGAAAATGATAGTAAATATGCAGTTTGCATTTTCTTATGAGAGAATGATCCAAACCTGAATGTTATAGTGTAAATAGACTTACCCTCATGAAATAAAGCACTTTTGCCTATATGGACTCATTTGCACCTAATTGTCGTAAAGCATGTAAAAACTGCTTGTCAGCGTTAAAATAATGGTTAATATGCAGTTTGCATTTTCTTATGAGAGAATGATCCAAACCTGAATGTTATAGTGAAAATAGACTAACCTTTGTAAAATAACGCAATTTTGCCTATAAGGACTCATTTGCACGCAATTGTCGTGAAGCATGTAAAAACTGCTTGTCTGCGTGAAAATGATAGTAAATATGCAGTTTGCATTTTCTTATGAGAGAATGATCCAAACCTGAATGTTATAGTGTAAATTGACTAACCATTGTAAAATAAAGCAATTTTGCCTATAAGGACTCATTTGCACGCAATTGTCGTGAATCATGTAAAAACTGCTTGTCTGCGTTAAAATAATGGTTAATATGCAGTTTGCATTTTCTTATGAGAGAATGATCCAAACCTAAATGTTATAGTGTAAATAGACTTACCTTCAAGAAATAAAGCAATTTTGCCTATAGGGACTAATTTGCCTCTAATTGTCATAAAGCATGTAAAAACTGCTTGTCAGCGTTAAAATAATGGTTAATATGCAGTTTGCATTTTCTTATGAGAGAATGATCCAAACCTGAATGTTATAGTGTAAATAGACTTACCCTCATGAAATAAAGCACTTTTGCCTATAAGGACTCATTTGCACCTAATTGTCGTAAAGCATGTAAAAACTGCTTGTCAGCGTTAAAATAATGGTTAATATGCAGTTTGCATTTTCTTATGGGAGAATGATCCAAACCTGAATGTTATAGTGAAAATAGACTTACCTTTGTAAAATAAAGCAATTTTGCCTATAAGGACTCATTTGCACGCAATTGTCGTGAAGCATGTAAAAACTGCTTGTCTGCGTTAAAATAATGGTTAATATGCAGTTTGCATTTTCTTATGAGAGAATGATCCAAACCTGAATGTTATAGTGTAAATAGTCTTACCCTCTTGAAATAAAGCAATTTTGCCTATAAGGAGTCATTTGCACCTAATTGTCATAAAGCTTGTAAAAACTGCTTGTATGCGTTAAAATAGTGGTTAATATGCAGTTTGCATTTTCTTATGAGATAATGATCCAAACCTGAATATTATAGTGTAAATAGACTTACCTTTGTAAAATAAAGCAATTTTGCCTATATAGACTCATTTGCCCCTAATTGTCATAAAGCATGTAAAAACTGCTTGTATGCGACAAAATAATGGTTAATATGCAGTTTGCTTTTTCTTATGAGAGAATGATCCAAACCTGAATGTTATAGTGTAAATAGACTTACCTTTGTAAAATAAAGCAATTTTGCCTATAAGGACTCATTTGCACGCAATTGTCGTGAAGCAATAAAAACTGCTTGTCTGCGTGAAAATGATAGTAAATATGCAGTTTGCATTTTCTTATAAGAGAATGATACAAACCTGAATGTTATAGTGTAAATAGACTTACCCTCATGAAATAAAGCAATTTTGACTATAAAGACTCATTTGCACCTATTTGTCGTAAAGCATGTAAAAACTGCTTGTCTGCGTTTAAATAATGGTTAATATGCAGTTTGCATTTTCTTATGAGAGAATGATCCAAACCTGAATGTTATAGTGTAAATAGACTTACCCTCATGAAATAAAGCAATTTTGCCTATAAGGACTCATTTGCACGCAATTGTCGTGAATCATGTAAAAACTGCTTGTCTGCGTTAAAATAATGGTTAATATGCAGTTTGCATTTTCTTATGAGAGAATGATCCAAACCTAAATGTTATAGTGTAAATAGACTTACCTTCAAGAAATAAAGCAATTTTGCCTATAGGGACTCATTTGCCTCTAATTGTCATAAAGCATGTAAAAACTGCTTGTCAGCGTTAAAATAATGGTTAATATGCAGTTTGCATTTTCTTATGAGAGAATGATCCAAACCTGAATGTTATAGTGTAAATAGACTAACCCTCATGAAATAAAGCACTTTTGCCTATAAGGACTCATTTGCACCTAATTGTCGTAAAGCATGTAAAAACTGCTTGTCAGCGTTAAAATAATGGTTAATATGCAGTTTGCATTTTCTTATGAGAGAATGATCCAAACCTGAATGTTATAGTGAAAATAGACTTACCTTTGTAAAATAAAGCAATTTTGCCTATAAGGACTCATTTGCACGCAATTGTCGTGAAGCATGTAAAAACTGCTTGTCTGCGTTAATATAATGGTTAATATGCAGTTTGCATTTTCTTATGAGAGATTGATCCAAACCTGAATGTTATAGTGTAAATAGACTTACTCTCATGAAATAAAGCAATTTTGCCTATAAAGACTCATTTGCACCTAATTGTCGTAAAGCATGTAAAAACTGCTTGTCTGCGTTAAAATAATAGTTAATATGCAGTTTGCATTTTCTTATGAGAGAATGATCCAAACCTGAATGTTATAGTGTAAATAGACTTACCTTTGTAAAATAAAGCAATTTTGCATATAAGGACTCATTTGCACGCAATTGTCGTGAAGCATGTAAAAACTGCTTGTCTGCGTTAAAATAATGGTTAATATGCAGTTTGCATTTTCTTATGAGAGAATGATCCAAACCTGAATGTTATAGTGAAAGTAGACTTACCTTTGTGAAATAAAACAATTTTGCCTTTAAGGACTTATTTCCACCTAATTGTCGTAAAACATGTGAAAACTGCTTGTCTGCGTGAAAATGATAGTAAATATGCAGTTTGCATTTTCTTATGAGAGAATGATCCAAACCTGAATGTTATAGTGTAAATAGACTTACCCTCATGAAATAAAGCACTTTTGCCTATAAGGACTCATTTGCACCTAATTGTCATAAAGCTTGTAAAAACTGCTTGTATGCGTTAAAATAATAGTTAATATGCAGTTTGCATTTTCTTATAAGAGAATGATCTAAACCTGAATGTTATAGTGTAAATAGACTTACCTTTGTAAAATAAAGCAATTTTGCCTATAAGGACTCATTTGCACGAAATTGTCGTGAAGCATGTAAAAACTGCTTGTCTGCGTGAAAATGATAGTAAATATGCAGTTTGCATTTTATTATGGGAGAATGATCCAAACCTGAATATTATAGTGTAAATAGACTTACCCTCATGAAATAAAGCAATTTTGCCTATAAAGACTCATTTGCACCTAATTGTCGTAAAGCATGTAAAAACTGCTTGTCTGCGTTTAAATAATGGTTAATATGCAGTTTGCATTTTCTTATGAGAGAATGATCCAAACCTGAATGTTATAGTGTAAATAGACTTACCTTCATGAAATAAAGCAATTTTGCCTATAAGGACTCATTTGCCCCTAATTGTCATAAAGCATGTAAAAACTGCTTGTCTGCGTTAAAATAATGGTTAATATGCAGTTTGCATTTTCTATGAGAGAATGATCCAAACCTGAATGTTATAGTGAAAATAGACTTACCTTTGTAAAATAAAGCAATTTTGCCTATAAGGACGCATTTGCACGCAATTGTCGTGAAGCATGTAAAAACTGCTTGTCTGCGTTAAAATAATAGTTAATATGCAGTTTGCATTTTCTTATGAGAGAATGATCCAAACCTGAATGGTATAGTGTAAATAGACTTACCCTCATGAAATAAAGCACTTTTGCCTATAAGGACTCATTTGCACCTAATTGTCGTAAAGCATGTAAAAACTGCTTGTCAGCGTTAAAATAATGGTTAATATGCAGTTTACATTTTCTTATGAGAGAATGATCCAAACCTGAATGTTATAGTGTAAATAGTCTTACCCTCTTGAAATAAAGCAATTTTGCCTATAAGGAGTCATTTGCACCTAATTGTCATAAAGCTTGTAAAAACTGCTTGTATGCGTTAAAATAATAGTTAATATGCAGTTTGCATTTTCTTATAAGAGAATGATCTAAACCTGAATGTTATAGTTTAAGTAAACTTACCTTTGTAAAATAAAGCAATTTTGCCTATATAGACTCATTTGCCCATAATTGTCATAAAGCATGTAAAAACTGCTTGTATGCGTTAAAATAATGGTTAATATGCAGTTTGCATTTTCTTATGAGAAAATGATCCAAACCTGAATGTTATAGTGAAAGTAGACTAACCTTTGTAAAATAAAACAATTTTGCCTTTAAGGACTTATTTCCACCTAATTGTCGTAAAACATGTGATAACTGCTTGTCTGCGTGAAAATGATTGTAAATATGCAGTTTGCATGTTCTTATGAGAGAATGATCCAAACCTGAATGTTATAGTGTAAATAGTCTTACCCTCTTGAAATAAAGCAATTTTGCCTATAAGGAGTCATTTGCACCTAATTGTCATAAAGCTTGTAAAAACTGCTTGTATGCGTTAAAATAGTGGTTAATATGCAGTTTGCATTTTCTTATCAGATAATGATCCAAACCTGAATATTATAGTGTAAATAGACTTACCTTTGTAAAATAAAGCAATTTTGCCTATATAGACTCATTTGCCCCTAATTGTCATAAAGCATGTAAAAACTGCTTGTATGCGACAAAATAATGGTTAATATGCAGTTTGCTTTTTCTTATGAGAGAATGATCCAAACCTGAATGTTATAGTGTAAATAGACTTACCTTTGTAAAATAAAGCAATTTTGCCTATAAGGACTCATTTGCACGCAATTGTCGTGAAGCAATAAAAACTGCTTGTCTGCGTGAAAATGGTAGTAAATATGCAGTTTGCATTTTCTTATAAGAGAATGATCCAAACCTGAATGTTATAGTGTAAATAGACTTACCCTTATGAAATAAAGCAATTTTGCCTATAAAGACTCATTTGCACCTATTTGTCGTAAAGCATGTAAAAACTGCTTGTCTGCGTTAAAATAATGGTTAATATGCAGTTTGCATTTTCCTATGAGAGAATGATCCAAACCTGAATGTTATAGTGTAAATAGACTTACCCTCATGAAATAAAGCACTTTTGCCTATAAGGACTCATTTGCACCTAATTGTCGTAAAGCATGTAAAAACTGCTTGTCAGCGTTAAAATAATGGTTAATATGCAGTTTGCATTTTCTTATGAGAGAATGATCCAAACCTGAAAGTTATAGTGTAAATAGTCTTACCCTCTTGAAATAAAGCAATTTTGCCTATAAGGAGTCATTTGCACCTAATTGTCATAAAGCTTGTAAAAACTGCTTGTATGCGTTAAAATAATAGTTAATATGCAGTTTGCATTTTCTTATAAGAGAATGATCTAAACCTGAATGTTATAGTTTAAGTAAACTTACCTTTGTAAAATAAAGCAATTTTGCCTATATAGACTCATTTGCCCCTAATTGTCATAAAGCATGTAAAAACTGCTTGTATGCGTTAAAATAATGGTTAATATGCAGTTTGCATTTTCTTATGAGAAAATGATCCAAACCTGAATGTTATAGTGAAAGTAGACTAACCTTTGTAAAATAAAACAATTTTGCCTTTAAGGACTTATTTCCACCTAATTGTCGTAAAACATGTGAAAACTGCTTGTCTGCGTGAAAATGATTGTAAATATGCAGTTTGCATTTTCTTATGAGAGAATGATCCAAACCTGAATGTTATAGTGTAAATAGACTTACCCTCATGAAATAAAGCACTTTTGCCTATAAGGACTCATTTGCACCTTAATGAAATAAAGCAATTTTGCCTATAGGGACTCATTTGCCCCTAATTGTCATAAAGCATGTAAAAACTGCTGGTCAGCGTTAAAATAATGGTTAATATGCAGTTTGCATTTTCTTATGAGAGAATGATCCAAACCTGAATGTTATAGTGTAAATAGACTTACCTTCATGAAATAAAGCAATTTTGCCTATAAGGACTTATTTGCCCCTAATTGTCATAAAGCATGTAAAAACTGCTTGTCTGCGTTAAAATAATGGTTAATATGCAGTTTGCATTTTCTTATGAGAGAATTAGACCGGCAGCTCGTGACAGATTTTATCAACCAATCGTATCGCGTATGCCCTTCAAGTTGATGATTATAAAGTAGGTTTAACTAAAAAATGGATCTAAGCGAGATCGTGTGGGCGGGACATGCAGCGTGCAATGTCATCTGAAATTGCAAAAAAAAATTGAATTTTTAATCAATCGTATCGCGTATGCCATTCATGCCTTGATGTAATTTATAAAAAAACAAATCCAGAGAAGCAAAGGCATACGTTTAGGTCGGGGCCTTGTGGCTGAACTCAGTCCTCGAAGTTGCAAAAAAAAACAATAATTTTAACCAATCGTATTGCGTATGCCGTGTCTACTAAATGTTTATATTGATTGTGAAAATCATTTTTGACCAGTCGGCATACGTTTCAACTGGGGCCAAATATTTTTTTTCAATGATGGCGTTTGTAAAAAAATACCTTGTTTTAAATCAATCGTATCGTGTATGCCTTTGAACCCATGGTTAATTCCGATTTTTATATGTTATATATTTTAACGGCATACATATTTTCGAGACCTTGTCCAAAGGCATACGTTTTAAAACTGTAAAAAATGTATCCATAATAAACCAATCGTATCGTGTATGCTCTTTTGGATTTAACTTCGTAATTATTATTTCTTATCAAATTTAAAAGGGCATACAAATTGTGCGGGACAATAACGAGAATCAACATTTTTTTAAAAAGGAGATGTTTGGAATTTTTTTTTCAATCGAATCAAGTATGCCACGAAATACTTATCATTAACTTCAATGGATCACAGTTACTCTATTTATTAAATAGAGTCAAATTTATGCCCTTTGCAATTTTTCTGCAAAATTATGCTATTCGGCCAAATTTTATGAAGGCATACGGATTCACGTTAGCCGTTATGCGATTGGGACGATGACATGATCGGTTACCATTCCTCGTGCTACAAAGAGTTCCGATTGAAATAAAAATATTTATCATACGAAAGGTAAGTCAAATAATTATTGCTTCAATTCAATTCACTCGTACACAAAAATATGCATGTGTGTGTGTGTGTGTGTATTAACTTAATGTAAATCGACAAAAATCGACAGAGACAAACCGTTCAAAGCTTATACACGAACTATATACATGAAACATATACCGAAATTTCAAATAGGTACACATTTTAAGGTATGTTCAGATCTACCAGCACGTAACGTAGCAGACACGGCACAGACAATAGTTTTCACATCTATACAGCAACAGCACACCCGGCATGAACAGACGCCATCAGGAAAACTAGAAAGTGCCCGTGCATACCATGTTTCGCAATTTTTCGATAGAACTAGCCTTGATGGTAATTTTACTAGAATAGGAAGAATCGGGTTGTGTAGAAGTGCAACAAAGAAAAAGGTTTGCAGTGCGTCCCATGAGCTCAAACGAAAAAAAGAAGGAGAGTTCTACACATTATATAAGAAGCTCTTGGATGATGAGGACAGATTCTTTAAATATTTTAGGATGAGTAAATATGAGTTTGAGACCATTGTAACTAGAATTAAACCAATGATAACTAAGCAAGACAAAGTTCAAACCAAACTGTTCGTGTCGGCGATCGCATTCATACTAGCCGCGCGACTAGCACAGACACGCGCCGGCACAGACAAAACATTCTTGCGGAGAATGCTGGCCGACGCCGGCCCATGTCTGCGCGGACACGCTCCGTTTGGGTGCGGAAGATGTGAATACATCTATCTATACTTAATATTATAAAGAGAGAGAGAGCAAATTTTGTGTTTTTGTTTATGTAGAGGGTAATCTTCGGAACCACTGCACCTATTTGGAAAATTCGTTCATCGTTTGAAAGGTACATTACTCCTGACCAATATGGGCTATATATTATGTATATTATGTGCAAATTAGCTAAAGTTATGATAATATTCGTCAACTAAGTCGGAAAAAGTCGTGCCTCTTGAGAGCTTCCACGGCGTCCGCTGCGGGAATAGTTAAAGTTACACGAAAATATGAGTTTTCCCCGAAAAATTCATTGTTTTTAGGTTTTCGTACCCGAAGGGTGCTCAACGGGACCCTATTACTAAGCCTCCGCTGTCAGTCCGTCTGTCTGTCAGCGGGTTGTATCTCAAAAACCGTAATAGGTAGAGAGTTGAAATTTTCACAGAGTGTGTATTTCTATTGCCGCTAGAACAACAAATAATTAAAAACCCTCCAAAACTCCCAAACGAGAAGCAAACTAAGTTTTTTGCTTATAATTCGCTCAATTTAAATCAGTTCGTTTTAAACGAAAGAGGAGAAAATTTTACATAGATTTTGTATAATAGAATTCGTCGAAACACTTTTTTATACAGCTTTATATAGAAAACAAGCTCTATAAATTCAATTTTGTCTAATACATAGCATACACGAATCGTCTGTCTTCGTTTGTTGCATACTGTACCATGGGAATTTAAAAACAGCGTATGTTCTGTCTTAAAATAAAAATACTGCATTTGTTCAAAAACGAATGTCATTTCAAATATTAGTCAGTCTTTTGACATTAGTATTTTGTGAAATGCAACGCCTTCTGAGTTAACGATTTGAATAACTAATTAATTATTAGAAAATACTTTGACAGATGAAAATGTCAGTTTTGACATTTTTTACCGTTCCAACATCATGGATGAGCGGAATGAAACCAAATTTTGGGAGGATGTTTGATATACAAATATGAAGAGGCCTATTGTTTTTGAGAGACGTCGGTGCAAGCGCATAAGAAATATATATTATAATGTTGTTTTTATAAGATAATAGTATAGGTTTTCATTGACAACTTTAAAATAGAGAGTAAGTAGAACCTACAGCCAAATTTTGGTGCTAATCGGTGCTGTTTGGTAGAATTTCCAGGTTTGGCAGTTTTTTCTGTGCATTGACTGGGCTATTACGCGTTTTTGCCCCACGGAAATTGTATGCCCTTTTGAATTTGATGAAAAAAGTATGATTACTAGTAAAATCCAGAAGGGCATACGCGATACGATTGGTAAAAATTCATATCAAAATTTGCAACTTCTCTGGTTCCTCCAACCACCGGACCCCAAAATTATTGTATGCCAGCTTGTATTTCTTTATTTTACAATGAAAACAGTGTTTTGCAACAATTTTCAATAACGATACGATTGATTTAAAACAAGGTATTTTTTTACAAACGCCATCATTGAAAAAAAATATTTGGCCCCAGTTGAAACGTATGCCGACTGGTCAAAAATGATTTTCACAATCAATATAAACATTTAGTAGACACGGCATACGCAATACGATTGGTTAAAATTATTGTTTTTTTTTGCAACTTCGAGGACTGAGTTCAGCCACAAGGCCCCGACCTAAACGTATGCCTTTGCTTCTCTGGATTTGTTTTTTTATAAATTACATCAAGGCATGAATGGCATACGCGATACGATTGATTAAAAATTCAATTTTTTTTTGCAATTTCAGATGACATTGCACGCTGCATGTCCCGCCCACACGATCTCGCTTAGATCCATTTTTTAGTTAAACCTACTTTATAATCATCAACTTGAAGGGCATACGCGATACGATTGGTTGATAAAATCTGTCACGAGCTGCCGGTCTAAATGATCTAAACCTGAATGTTATAGTTTAAAAAAACTTACCTTTGTAAAATAAAGCAATTTTGCCTATAAGGACTCATTTGCACGAAATTGTCGTGAAGCATGTAAAAACTGCTTGTCTGCGTGAAAATGATAGTAAATATGCAGTTTGCATTTTATTATGAGAGAATGATCCAAACCTGAATATTATAGTGTAAATAGACTTACCCTCATGAAATAAAGCAATTTTGCCTATAAAGACTCATTTGCACCTAATTGTCGTAAAGCATGTAAAAACTGTTTGTCTGCGTTTAAATAATGGTTAATATGCAGTTTGCATTTTCTTATGAGAGAATGATCCAAACCTGAATGTTATAGTGTAAATAGACTTACCTTCATGAAATAAAGCAATTTTGCCTATAAGGACTCATTTGCCCCTAATTGTCATAAAGCATGTAAAAACTGCTTGTCTGCGTTAAAATAATGGTTAATATGCAGTTTGCATTTTCTTCTGAGAGAATGATCCAAACCTAAATGTTATAGTGTAAATAGACTTACCTTCAGGAAATAAAGCAATTTTGCCTATAGGGACTCATTTGCCCCTAATTGTCATAAAGCATGTAAAAACTGCTTGTCTGCGTTAAAATAATGGTTAATATGCAGTTTGCATTTTCTTATGAGAGAATGATCCAAACCTGAATGTTATAGTGTAAATAGACTTACCCTCATAAAATAAAGCAATTTTGCCTATAAAGACTTATTTGCACCTAATTGTCATAAAGCATGTAAAAACTGCTTGTATGCGTTAAAATTATAGTAAATATGCAGTTTGCATTTTCTTATGAGAGAATGATCCAAACCTGAATGTTATAGTGTAAATAGTCTTACCCTCTTTAAATAAAGCAATTTTGCCTATAAGGAGTCATTTGCACCTAATTGTCATAAAGCTTGTAAAAACTGCTTGTATGCGTTAAAATAATAGTTAATATGCAGTTTGCATTTTCTTATGAGAGAATGATCTAAACCTGAATGTTATAGTTTAAGTAAACTTACCTTTGTAAAATAAAGCAATGTTGCCTATATAGACTCATTTGCCCCTAATTGTCATAAAGCATGTAAAAACTGCTTGTATGCGTTAAAATAATGGTTAATATGCAGTTTGCATTTTCTTATGAGAAAATGATCCAAACCTGAATGTTATAGTGTAAATAGACTTACCTTAATGAAATAAAGCAATTTTGCCTATAAGGACTCATTTGCCCCTAATTGTCATAAAGCATGTAAAAACTGCTTGTATGCGTTAAAATAATGGTTAATATGCAGTTTGCATTTTCTTATGAAAGAATGATCCAAACCTGAATATTATAGTGTAAATAGACTTACCTTTGTAAAATAAAGCAATTTTGCCTATAAGGACTCATTTGCACGCAATTGTCGTGAAGCATATAAAAACTGCTTGTCTGCGTGAAAATGATAGTCAATATTCAGTTTGCATTTTCTTATGAGAGAATGATCCAAACCTGAATGTTATAGTGTAAATAGACACTCTTTCATGAAATAAAGCAATTTTGCCTATAAGGACTCATTTGCACCTAATTGTCATAAAGCATGTAAAAACTGCTTGTATGCGTTAAAATAATAGTTAATATGCAGTTTGCATTTTCTTGTGAGAGAATGATCCAAACCTGAATGTTATAGTGTGAGTAAACTTACCCTTGTGAAATAAAGCAATTTTGCTTATAAAGACTCATTTGCACCTAATTGTCGTAAAGCATGTAAAAACTGCTTGTCTGCGTTTAAATAATGGTTAATATGTAGTTTGCATTTTCTTATGATAGAATGATCCAAACCTGAATGTTATAGTGTAAATAGACTTACCTTTGTAAAATAAGGCAATTTTGCCTATAAGGACTCATTTGCACGCAGTTGTCGTGAAGCATGTAAAAACTGCTTGTCTGCGTTAAAATAATGGTTAATATGCAGTTTGCATTTTCTTATGAGAGAATGATCCAAACCTGAATGTTATAGTCTAAATAGACTTACCCTCATGAAATAAAGCACTTTTGCCTATAAGGACTCATTTGCACCTAATTGTCGTAAAGCATGTAAAAACTGCTTGTCAGCGTTAAAATAATGGTTAATATGCAGTTTGCATTTTCTTATGAGAGAATAATCCAAACCTGAATGTCATAGTGTAAATAGACTTACCTTAATGAAATAAAGCAATTTTGCCTATAAGGACTCATTTGCCCCTAATTGTCATAAAGCATGTAAAAACTGCTTGTCTGCGTAAAAATAATGGTTAATATTCAGTTTGCATTTTCTTATGAGAGAATGATCCAAACCTGAATGTTATAGTGTAAATAGACTTACCTTCATGAAATAAAGCAATTTTGCCTATAAGGACTCATTTGCACGCAATTGTCGTGAAGCATGTAAAAACTGCTTGTCTGCGTGAAAATAATAGGAAATGATTAGTTTGCATTATCTTTTGAGAAAATGATCCAAACCTGAATGTTATAATATAAATAGACTTAACGTTGTAAAATAAAGCAATTTTGCCTATAAGGACTCATTTGCACGCAATTGTCGTGAAGCATGTAAAAACTGCTTGTCTGCGTGAAAATGATAGTAAATATGCAGTTTGCATTTTCTTATGAGAGAATGATCCAAACCTGAATGTTATAGTGTAAATAGACTTATTCTCATGAAATAAAGCAATTTTGCCTATAAGGACTCATTTGCACCTAATTGTCATAAAGCATGTAAAAACTGCTTGTATGCGTTAAAATAATAGTTAATATGCAGTTTGCATTTTCTTGTGAGAGAATAATCCAAACCTGAATGTTATAGTGTAAATAGACTTACCTTTGTAAATAAAAGCAATTTTGCCTATAAGGACTCATTTTCACGCAATTGTCGTGAAGCATGTAAAAACTGCTTGTCTGCGTTAAAATAATGGTTAATATGCAGTTTGCATTTTCTTATGAGAGAATGATCCAAACCTAAATGTTATAGTGTAAATAGACTTACCTTAATGAAATAAAGCAATTTTGCCTATAGGGACTCATTTGCCCCTAATTGTCATAAAGCATGTAAAAACTGCTTGTCAGCGTTAAAATAATGGTTAATATGCAGTTTGCATTTTCTTATGAGAGAATGATCCAAACCTGAATGTTATAGTGAAAATAGACTTACCTTTGTAAAATAAAGCAATTTGGCCTATAAGGACTCATTTGCACGCAATTGTCGTGGAGCATGTAAAAACTGCTTGTCTGCGTTAAAATAATGGTTAATATGCAGTTTGCATTTTCTTATGAGAGAATGATCCAAACCTAAATGTTATAGTGTAAATAGACTTACCTTAATGAAATAAAGCAATTTTGCCTATAGGGACTCGTTTGCCCCTAATTGTCATAAAGCATGTAAAAACTGCTTGTCAGCGTTAAAATAATGGTTAATATGCAGTTTGCATTTTCTTATGAGAGAATGATCCAAACCTGAATGTTATAGTGAAAATAGACTTACCTTTGTAAAATAAAGCAATTTGGCCTATAAGGACTCATTTGCACGCAATTGTCGTGAAGCATGTAAAAACTGCTTGTCTGCGTTAAAATAATGGTTAATATGCAGATTGCATTTTCTTATGAGAGAATGATCCAAACCTGAATGTTATAGTGTAAATAGACTTACCTTAATGAAATAAAGCAATTTTGCCTATAGGGACTCATTTGCCCCTAATTGTCATAAAGCATGTAAAAACTGCTTGTCAGCGTTAAAATAATGGTTAATATGCAGTTTGCATTTTCTTATAAGAGAATGATCCAAACCTGAATGTTATAGTGTAAATAGACTTACCTTTGTAAAATAAAGCAATTTTGCTTATAAGGACTCATTTGCACGCAATTGTCGTGAAGCATGTAAAAACTGCTTGTCTGCGTTAAAATAACGGTTAATATGCAGTTTGCATTTTCTTATGAGAGAATGATCTAAACCTGAATGTTATAGTTTAAGTAAACTTACCTTTGTAAAATAAAGCAATTTTGCCTATAAGGACTCATTTGCCCTTATATTGTCATAAAGCATGTAAAAACTGCTTGTATTCGTTAAAATAGTGGTTAATATGCAGTTTGCATTTTCTTATGAGAGAATGATCCAAACCTAAATGTTATAGTGTAAATAGACTTACCATTGTAAAATAAAGCAAATTTGCCTATAAGGACTCATTTGCACGCAATTGTCGTGGAGCATGTAAAAACTGCTTGTCTTTGTTAAAATAATGGTTAATATGCAGTTTGCATTTTCTTATGAGAGAATGATCCAAACCTAAATGTTATAGTGTAAATAGACTTACCTTCAGGAAATAAAGCAATTTTGCCTATAGGGACTCATTTGCCCCTAATTGTCATAAAGCATGTAAAAACTGCTGGTCAGCGTTAAAATAATGGTTAATATGCAGTTTGCATTTTCTTATGAGAGAATGATCCAAACCTGAATGTTATAGTGTAAATAGACTTACCTTCATGAAATAAAGCAATTTTGCCTATAAGGACTCATTTGCCCCTAATTGTCATAAAGCATGTAAAAACTGCTTGTCTGCGTTTAAATAATGGTTAATATGCAGTTTGCATTTTCTTATGAGAGAATGATCCAAACCTGAATGTTATAGTGTAAATAGACTTACCTTCATGAAATAAAGCAATTTTGCCTATAAGGACTCATTTGCCCCTAATTGTCATAAAGCATGTAAAAACTGCTTGTCTGCGTTAAAATAATGGTTAATATGCAGTTTGCATTTTCTTATGAGAGAATGATCTAAACCTGAATGTTAATAGTTTAAAAAAACTTACCTTTGTAAAATAAAGCAATTTTGCCTATATAGACTCATTTGCCCCTAATTGTCATAAAGCATGTAAAAACTGCTTGTATGCGTTAAAATAATGGTTAATATGCAGTTTGCATTTTCTTATGAGAGAATGATCTAAACCTGAATGTTATAGTTTAGAAAAACTTACCTTTGTAAAATAAAGCAATTTTGCCTATAAGGACTCATTTGCACGAAATTGTCGTGAAGCATGTAAAAACTGCTTGTCTGCGTGAAAATGATAGTAAATATGCAGTTTGCATTTTATTATGAGAGAATGATCCAAACCTGAATATTATAGTGTAAATAGACTTACCCTCATGAAATAAGGCAATTTTGCCTATAAAGACTCATTTGCACCTAATTGTCGTAAAGCATGTAAAAACTGTTTGTCTGCGTTTAAATAATGGTTAATATGCAGTTTGCATTTTCTTATGAGAAAATGATCCAAACCTGAATGTTATAGTGTAAATAGACTTACCTTCATGAAATAAAGCAATTTTGCCTATAAGGACTCATTTGCCCCTAATTGTCATAAAGCATGTAAAAACTGCTTGTCTGCGTTAAAATAATGGTTAATATGCAGTTTGCATTTTCTTCTGAGAGAATGATCCAAACCTAAATGTTATAGTGTAAATAGACTTACCTTCAGGAAATAAAGCAATTTTGCCTATAGGGACTCATTTGCCCCTAATTGTCATAAAGCATGTAAAAACTGCTTGTCTGCGTTAAAATAATGGTTAATATGCAGTTTGAATTTTCTTATGAGAGAATGATCCAAACCTGAATGATATAGTGTAAATAGACTTACCCTCATAAAATAAAGCAATTTTGCCTATAAAGACTTATTTGCACCTAATTGTCATAAAGCATGTAAAAACTGCTTGTATGCGTTAAAATTATAGTAAATATGCAGTTTGCATTTTCTTATGAGAGAATGATCCAAACCTGAATGTTATAGTGTAAATAGTCTTACCCTCTTTAAATAAAGCAATTTTGCCTATAAGGAGTCATTTGCACCTAATTGTCATAAAGCTTGTAAAAACTGCTTGTATGCGTTAAAATAATAGTTAATATGCAGTTTGCATTTTCTTATGAGAGAATGATCTAAACCTGAATGTTATAGTTTAAGTAAACTTACCTTTGTAAAATAAAGCAATGTTGCCTATATAGACTCATTTGCCCCTAATTGTCATAAAGCATGTAAAAACTGCTTGTATGCGTTAAAATAATGGTTAATATGCAGTTTGCATTTTCTTATGAGAAAATGATCCAAACCTGAATGTTATAGTGTAAATAGACTTACCTTAATGAAATAAAGCAATTTTGCCTATAAGGACTCATTTGCCCCTAATTGTCATAAAGCATGTAAAAACTGCTTGTATGCGTTAAAATAATGGTTAATATGCAGTTTGCATTTTCTTATGAAAGAATGATCCAAACCTGAATATTATAGTGTAAATAGACTTACCTTTGTAAAATAAAGCAATTTTGCCTATAAGGACTCATTTGCACGCAATTGTCGTGAAGCATATAAAAACTGCTTGTCTGCGTGAAAATGATAGTCAATATTCAGTTTGCATTTTCTTATGAGAGAATGATCCAAACCTGAATGTTATAGTGTGAATAGACTTACTTTCATGAAATAAAGCAATTTTGCCTATAAGGACTCATTTGCACCTAATTGCCATAAAGCATGTAAAAACTGCTTGTATGCGTTAAAATAATAGTTAATATGCAGTTTGCATTTTCTTGTGAGAGAATGATCCAAACCTGAATGTTATAGTGTGAGTAAACTTACCCTTGTGAAATAAAGCAATTTTGCTTATAAAGACTCCTTTGCACCTAATTGTCGTAAAGCATGTAAAAACTGCTTGTCTGCGTTTAAATAATGGTTAATATGTAGTTTGCATTTTCTTATGAGAGAATAGTCCAAACCTGAATGTTATAGTGTAAATAGACTTACCTTTGTAAAATAAAGCAATTTTGCCTATAAGGACTCATTTGCACGCAATTGTCGTGAAGCATGTAAAAACTGCTTGTCTTCGTTAAAATAATGGTTAATATGCAGTTTGCATTTTCTTATGAGAGAATGATCCAAACCTGAATGTTATAGTGTGAGTAAACTTACCCTTGTGAAATAAAGCAATTTTGCTTATAAAGACTCATTTGCACCTAATTGTCGTAAAGCATGTAAAAACTGCTTGTCTGCGTTTAAATAATGGTTAATATGTAGTTTGCATTTTCTTATGAGAGAATAGTCCAAACCTGAATGTTATAGTGTAAATAGACTTACCTTTGTAAAATAAAGCAAATTTGCCTATAAGGACTCATTTGCACGCAATTGTCGTGGAGCATGTAAAAACTGCTTGTCTTCGTTAAAATAATGGTTAATATGCAGTTTGCATTTTCTTATGAGAGAATGATCCAAACCTAAATGTTATAGTGTAAATAGACTTACCTTCAGGAAATAAAGCAATTTTGCCTATAGGGACTCATTTGCCCCTAATTGTCATAAAGCATGTAAAAACTGCTGGTCAGCGTTAAAATAATGGTTAATATGCAGTTTGCATTTTCTTATGAGAGAATGATCCAAACCTGAATGTTATAGTGTAAATAGACTTACCTTCATGAAATAAAGCAATTTTGCCTATAAGGACTCATTTGCCCCTAATTGTCATAAAGCATGTAAAAACTGCTTGTCTGCGTTTAAATAATGGTTAATATGCAGTTTGCATTTTCTTATGAGAGAATGATCCAAACCTGAATGTTATAGTGTAAATAGACTTACCTTCATGAAATAAAGCAATTTTGCCTATAAGGACTCATTTGCCCCTAATTGTCATAAAGCATGTAAAAACTGCTTGTCTGCGTTAAAATAATGGTTAATATGCAGTTTGCATTTTCTTATGAGAGAATGATCTAAACCTGAATGTTAATAGTTTAAAAAAACTTACCTTTGTAAAATAAAGCAATTTTGCCTATATAGACTCATTTGCCCCTAATTGTCATAAAGCATGTAAAAACTGCTTGTATGCGTTAAAATAATGGTTAATATGCAGTTTGCATTTTCTTATGAGAGAATGATCTAAACCTGAATGTTATAGTTTAAAAAAACTTACCTTTGTAAAATAAAGCAATTTTGCCTATAAGGACTCATTTGCACGAAATTGTCGTGAAGCATGTAAAAACTGCTTGTCTGCGTGAAAATGATAGTAAATATGCAGTTTGCATTTTATTATGAGAGAATGATCCAAACCTGAATATTATAGTGTAAATAGACTTACCCTCATGAAATAAGGCAATTTTGCCTATAAAGACTCATTTGCACCTAATTGTCGTAAAGCATGTAAAAACTGTTTGTCTGCGTTTAAATAATGGTTAATATGCAGTTTGCATTTTCTTATGAGAGAATGATCCAAACCTGAATGTTATAGTGTAAATAGACTTACCTTCATGAAATAAAGCAATTTTGCCTATAAGGACTCATTTGCCCCTAATTGTCATAAAGCATGTAAAAACTGCTTGTCTGCGTTAAAATAATGGTTAATATGCAGTTTGCATTTTCTTCTGAGAGAATGATCCAAACCTAAATGTTATAGTGTAAATAGACTTACCTTCAGGAAATAAAGCAATTTTGCCTATAGGGACTCATTTGCCCCTAATTGTCATAAAGCATGTAAAAACTGCTTGTCTGCGTTAAAATAATGGTTAATATGCAGTTTGCATTTTCTTATGAGAGAATGATCCAAACCTGAATGTTATAGTGTAAATAGACTTACCCTCATAAAATAAAGCAATTTTGCCTATAAAGACTTATTTGCACCTAATTGTCATAAAGCATGTAAAAACTGCTTGTATGCGTTAAAATAATGGTTAATATGCAGTTTGCATTTTCTTATGAAAGAATGATCCAAACCTGAATATTATAGTGTAAATAGACTTACCTTTGTAAAATAAAGCAATTTTGCCTATAAGGACTCATTTGCACGCAATTGTCGTGAAGCATATAAAAACTGCTTGTCTGCGTGAAAATGATAGTCAATATTCAGTTTGCATTTTCTTATGAGAGAATGATCCAAACCTGAATGTTATAGTGTAAATAGACTTACTTTCATGAAATAAAGCAATTTTGCCTATAAGGACTCATTTGCACCTAATTGTCATAAAGCATGTAAAAACTGCTTGTATGCGTTAAAATAATAGTTAATATGCAGTTTGCATTTTCTTGTGAGAGAATGATCCAAACCTGAATGTTATAGTGTGAGTAAACTTACCCTTGTGAAATAAAGCAATTTTGCTTATAAAGACTCATTTGCACCTAATTGTCGTAAAGCATGTAAAAACTGCTTGTCTGCGTTTAAATAATGGTTAATATGTAGTTTGCATTTTCTTATGAGAGAATAGTCCAAACCTGAATGTTATAGTGTAAATAGACTTACCTTTGTAAAATAAAGCAATTTTGCCTATAAGGACTCATTTGCACGCAATTGTCGTGAAGCATGTAAAAACTGCTTGTCTGCGTTAAAATAATGGTTAATATGCAGTTTGCATTTTCTTATGAGAGAATGATCCAAACCTGAATCTTATAGTGAAAGTAGACTTACCTTTGTAAAATAAAGCAATTTTGCCTATAAGGACTCATTTGTCCCTAATTGTCATAAAGCATGTAAAAACTGCTTGTATGCGTTAAAATAATTGTTAATATGCAGATTGCATTTTCTTATGAGAGAATGATCCAAACCTGAATGTTATAGTGTAAATAGACTTACCTTTGTAAAGTAAAGCAATTTTGCCTATAAGGACTCATTTGCACGCAATTGTCGTGAAGCATGTAAAAACTGCTTGTCTGCGTTAAAATAATGGTTAATATGCAGTTTGCATTTTCTTATGAGAGAATGATCCAAACCTGAATGTTATAGTGAAAGTAGACTTACCTTTGTGAAATGAAACAATTTTGCCTTTATGGACTTATTTGCACCTAATTGTCGTAAACCATGTAAAAACTGCTTGTCTGCGTGAAAATTATAGTCAATATTCAGTTTGCATTTACTTATGAGAGAATGATCCAAACCTGAATGTTATAGTGTAAATAGACTTACCCTCATGAAATAAAGCAATTTTGCCTATAAGGACTCATTTGCACCTAATTGTCATAAAGCATGTAAAAACTGCTTGTATGCGTTAAAATAATGGTTAATATGAGGTTTGCATTTTCTTATGAGAGAATGATCCAAACCTGAATGTTATAGTGTAAATAGACTTACCTTTGTAAAATAAAGCAATTTTGCCTATAAGGACTCATTTGCACGCAATTGTCGTGAAGCATGTAAAAACTGCTTGTCTGCGTCAAAATGATAGTAAATATGCAGTTTGCATTTTCTTATGAGATAATGATCCAAACCTGAATGTTATAGAGTAAATAGACTTACCCTCATGAAATAAAGCAATTTTGCCTATAAAGACTCATTTGCACCTAATTGTCGTAAAGCATGAAAAAACTGCTTGTCTGCGTTTAAATAATGGTTAATATGCAGTTTGCATTTTCTTATGAAAGAATGATCCAAACCTTAATGTTATAGTGTAAATAGGCTTACCTTCATGAAATAAAGCAATTTTGCCTATAAGGACTCATTTGCCCCTAATTGTCATAAAGCATGTAAAAACTGCTTGTATGCGTTAAAATAATGGTTAAAATGCAGTTTGCATTTTCTTATGAGAGAATGATCCAAACCTGAATGTTATAGTGTAAATAGACTTACCCTCATGAAATAAAGCAATTTTGCCTATAAAGACTCATTTGCACCTAATTGTCGTAAAGCATAAAAAAACTGCTTGTCTGCGTTTAAAGAATGGTTAATATGCAGTTTGCATTTTCTTATGAGAGAATGATCCAAACCTGAATGTTATAGTGTAAATAGACTTACCTTCATGAAATAAAGCAATTTTGCCTATAAGGACTCATTTGCCCCTAATTGTCATAAAGCATGTAAAAACTGCTTGTATGCGTTAAAATAATGGTTAAAATGCAGTTTGCATTTTCTTATGAGAGAATGATCCACACCTGAATGTTATAGTGTAAATAGACTTACCTTTGTAAAATAAAGCAATTTTGCCTATAAGGACTCATTAGCACGCAAATGTCGTGAAGCATGTAAAAACTGCTTGTCTGCGTGAAAATGATAGTAAATATGCAGTTTGCATTTTCTTATGAGAGAATGATCCAAACCTGAATCGTATAGTGTAAATAGACTTACCTTCATGAAATAAAGCAATTTTGCCTATAAGGACTCATTTGCCCCTAATTGTCATAAAGCATGTAAAAACTGCTTGTATGCGTTAAAATAATGGTTAATATGCAGTTTGCATTTTCTTATGAGAGAATGATCCAAACCTGAATGATATAGTGTAAATAGATTTACCTTCATGAAATAAAGCAATTTTGCCTATAAGGACTCATTTGCCCCTAATTGTCATAAAGCATGTAAAAACTGCTTGTATGCGTTAAAATAATGGTTATAATGCAGTTTGCATTTTCTTATGAGATAATGATCCAAACCTGAATGTTATAGTGTAAATAGACTTACCTTCATGAAATAAAGCAATTTTGCGTATAAGGTTTCATTTGCCCCTAATTGTCATAAAGCATGTAAAAACTGTTTGTATGCGTTAAAATAATGGTTAATATGCAGTTTGCATTTTCTTATAAGAGAATGATCCAAACCTAAATGTTATAGTGTAAATAGACTTACCTTTGTAAAATAAAGCAATTTTGCTTATAAGGACTCATTTGCACGCAATTGTCGTGAAGCATGTAAAAACTGCTTGTCTGCGTTAAAATAATGGTTAATATGCAGTTTGCATTTTCTTATGATAGAATGATCCAAACCTGAATGTTATAGTGTAAATCGACTTACCCTCATGAAATAAAGCAATTTTGCCTATAAAGACTCATTTGCACCTAATTGTCATAAAGCATGTAAAAACTGCTTGCATGCGTTAAAATGATAGTAAATATGCAGTTTGCATTTTCTTATGAGAGAATGATCTAAACCTGAATGTTATAGTTAAAGTAAACTTACCTTTGTAAAATAAAGCAATTTTGCCTATAAGGACTCATTTGCCCCTAATTGTCATAAAGCATGTAAAAACTGCTTGTATGCGTTAAAATAGTGGTTAATATGCAGTTTGCATTTTCTTATGAGAGAATGATCCAAACCTGAATGTTATAGTGTAAATAGACTTACCTTTGTAAAATAAAGCAATTTTGCCTATAAGGACTCATTTGCACGATATTGTCGTGAAGCATATAAAAACTGCTTGTCTGCGTGAAAATGATAGTAAATATGCAGTTTGCATTTTCTTATGAGAGAATGATCCAAACCTGAATGTTATAGTGTAAATAGACTGACCCTCATGAAATAAAGCAATTTTGCCTATAAAGACTCAGTTGCACCTAATTGTCGTAAAGCATAAAAAAACTGCTTGTCTGCGTTTAAATAATGGTTAATATGCAGTTTGCATTTTCTTATGAGAGAATGATCCAAACCTGAATGTTATAGTGTAAATAGACTTACCTTCATGAAATAAAGCAATTTTGCCTATAAGGACTCATTTGCCCCTAATTGTCATAAAGCATGTAAAAACTGCTTGTATGCGTTAAAATAATGGTTAAAATGCAGTTTGCATTTTCTTATGAGAGAATGATCCAAACCTGAATGTTATAGTGTAAATAGACTTACCCTCATGAAATAAAGCAATTTTGCCTATAAAGACTCATTTGCACCTAATTGTCGTAAAGCATAAAAAAACTGCTTGTCTGCGTTTAAAGAATGGTTAATATGCAGTTTGCATTTTCTTATGAGAGAATGATCCAAACCTGAATGTTATAGTGTAAATAGACTTACCTTCATGAAATAAAGCAATTTTGCCTATAAGGACTCATTTGCCCCTAATTGTCATAAAGCATGTAAAAACTGCTTGTATGCGTTAAAATAATGGTTAAAATGCAGATTGCATTTTCTTATGAGAGAATGGTCCACACCTGAATGTTATAGTGTAAATAGACTTACCTTTGTAAAATAAAGCAATTTTGCCTATAAGGACTCATTAGCACGCAAATGTCGTGAAGCATGTAAAAACTGCTTGTCTGCGTGAAAATGATAGTAAATATGCAGTTTGCATTTTCTTATGAGAGAATGATCCAAACCTGAATCGTATAGTGTAAATAGACTTACCTTCATGAAATAAAGCAATTTTGCCTATAAGGACTCATTTGCCCCTAATTGTCATAAAGCATGTAAAAACTGCTTGTATGCGTTAAAATAATGGTTAATATGCAGTTTGCATTTTCTTATGAGAGAATGATCCAAACCTGAATGATATAGTGTAAATAGACTTACCTTCATGAAATAAAGCAATTTTGCCTATAAGGACTCATTTGCCCCTAATTGTCATAAAGCATGTAAAAACTGCTTGTATGCGTTAAAATAATGGTTAAAATGCAGTTTGCATTTTCTTATGAGATAATGATCCAAACCTGAATGTTATAGTGTAAATAGACTTACCTTCATGAAATAAAGCACTTTTGCGTATAAGGACTCATTTGCCCCTAATTGTCATAAAGCATGTAAAAACTGTTTGTATGCGTTAAAATAATGGTTAATATGCAGTTTGCATTTTCTTATAAGAGAATGATCCAAACCTAAATGTTATAGTGTAAATAGACTTACCTTTGTAAAATAAAGCAATTTTGCTTATAAGGACTCATTTGCACGCAATTGTCGTGAAGCATGTAAAAACTGCTTGTCTGCGTTAAAATAATGGTTAATATGCAGTTTGCATTTTCTTATGATAGAATGATCCAAACCTGAATGTTATAGTGTAAATCGACTTACCCTCATGAAATAAAGCAATTTTGCCTATAAAGACTCATTTGCACCTAATTGTCATAAAGCATGTAAGAACTGCTTGCATGCGTTAAAATGATAGTAAATATGCAGTTTGCATTTTCTTATGAGAGAATGATCTAAACCTGAATGTTATAGTTAAAGTAAACTTACCTTTGTAAAATAAAGCAATTTTGCCTATAAGGACTCATTTGCCCCTAATTGTCATAAAGCATGTAAAAACTGCTTGTATGCGTTAAAATGGTGGTTAATATGCAGTTTGCATTTTCTTATGAGAGAATGATCCAAACCTAAATGTTATAGTGTAAATAGACTTACCTTAATGAAATAAAGCAATTTTGCCTATAGGGACTCATTTGCCCCTAGATGTCATAAAGCATGTAAAAACTGCTTGTCAGCGTTAAAATAATGGTTAATATGCAGTTTGCATTTTCTTATGAGAGAATGATCCAAACCTGAATGTTATAGTGTAAATAGACTTACCTTCATGAAATAAAGCAATTTTGCCTATAAGGACTCATTTGCCCCTAATTGTCATAAAGCATGTAAAAACTGCTTGTCTGCGTTTAAATAATGGTTAATATGCAGTTTGCATTTTCTTATGAGAGAATGATCTAAACCTGAATGTT